>CM053792.1:836204230-837509230 GCA_028749045.1 Cupressus sempervirens
AGGGTCAACTCCCACTACTCCAAAATAAAAACCAGCTCCAAAGCCAGCTGCCCATCCTCTACATGCAACGAATTCCAATCAAGAACATGTACAACATCAGAAATATACTACCTAAGCATTGAAACATGGAATACATCATGAATACAAGCTAGGCTGGGTGGTAGAGCAAGGTAGTAAGCAACTGGGCCAATCCTCTCTAGAATCTCGAATGGTCCCACAAAGTGAGGTGCTAGCTTTGAAGCCTTTCTGTATTAGATCGAACTCTTCTATGGATGCACTATCAAGAAAACCTTATCTCCCACAGCAAACTACTTATCTGTCCTATGTGCATCAGCATACTTTTTCTACCTATCCTGTGTCGTAGTCAAGTGCTCACAGATACACATTACTTGTTACTCCATATCATGAAGCATCTTAGGACCCAACAAGATGTGATCCTCTAGATTGTCCCAACTCAAAGGTGTATGACAAGGATGTCCATATAATGCCTGAAATGGTGCCATGCCAATAGAACTATGATACCTATTATTGTAAGAAAACTCCACTAGGTAGAGATAGTCCTCCCAATGTGTTTGCCTATCCATCACATACATCCTTAACATATCTTTCAAAACCTGATTCACCCTCTCTATCTGTCCATCTGTCTCTGGATGATATGCCGAACTAAAATTCAATTGCAGTCCAAGCTCATGCTACATTGATGTCCAAAATGTGGATGTGAAAATAGGATCCTTGTTAGAAATGATCTTCTTAGGGATGCCATGTAATCTCACAATGCCATGCATGAAGACATTAGCTATAGAAGCTATTGTGCAAGAAGAACTGATTGGTGAAAAATGCACCACCTTAGTCAACTAATCAACACTGACCATGATAGCATCATGACAAAAAACAGTCATAGGTAATCCTACTATGAAGTCCATGGAGATGATATCTCACTTCCATGAACTAATGAGATTTGGCTGCAAAAGTCCAACCGGGTGCTGGTGTTCTACCTTAACTCTCTGACACTCAAGACACCTGGCGACATAATCAGCAATGTCTCGCTTCATCCTAGACCAAAAGAACAGACGCCTCAAATCAGCATGCATCTTCTTGACACCTAGATCTGTTGAGTAGGGTGTACGATGGGCCTCTGCTAGAATCAAGGTGCGAAGCTCCTTTAGTAATGGCACATAAATCTTCCCCAAATGTCTCAAAAGACCATCTAACTCTCGAACATAGTCTGCAAACTTACCCTCCAAAGGTCTTCCTGAATCTATTTCTCTGCACACCTCATGATACCAAGAATCTATAGGAAGTGCCTGAAGAATCTGACTTCTCAAATCAACACTAAGAGTCATAGATGATATCACATGTCTCCTATGACTCAAAGCATCTGCCACCACATTCTCCTCTCCTTGAATGTACTTTACCTCAAAATCATACTCGCATAGAAATTCCATCCATCACCTCTGGCGAGCATTCAAATTAGGCTGAGTGAAAATGCACTCAAGACTGCGATGATCACTATGTAGCTCAAATCTGTGCCCCAACAAGAAGTGTCTCCACCTTGTCAAAGCATGACCTACTGCTGTTAACTCAAGATCATGCGTAGGATAATTTAGCTCATGATCCTTGAGCTTGCATGATTCATATGCAATCACCCGTCCATTTTGCATTAAAAATGCCCCAATCCCTTCAAGGGAAGCATTTGTACACACCATAAAATCACCTTCTGGATCAGGTACTGCTAAGATCGGTGCACTAGTCAAAAGCTCCTTGAGCTTCTGAAATGCTTCCTCACATTTCTCTGTCCATATAAACTTATTTCCTTTCCTCTAAAGGGAAGTGATAGGATGTGCTATCCTAGAGAAGTTTTGGACAAATCTACGATAATAAACAACTAAACCCATGAAACTATGAATCTCTAACACATTAGTCAGTGTAGGCCAATCTACTATCGCCTGAATCTTTGCAAGGTCCACTGAAATGCCATCACCTGAAATGACATGCCCTATATAATGAATCTCCGATTTGAAGAATTCGCACTTAGCTACATTGGCATAAAGCTGATTGTCTCTTAAACACTATAAAACCAGTCCGAGGTGTTCCTCATGCTCCTTCTAAGTCTTAGAATATATCAATATGACATCAATAAACACAAGTACAAACCTATCAAGATAAGATCAAAACACACCATTCATCAAACTCATGAAAACTGATGGAGCATTAGTCAACCCAAAAGGTACCACTATGAACTCATAATGTCCATAGCGAGTTCGAAAAGCGATGTTGTGAATGTTGGCTTATTTAATGCGAAGTTGGTGGTATCCTGACTTAAGGTCAATCCTGGATAATACTGTAGCTCCTTAGATCTGATCAAATAAGTCATCAATCCTAGGTAGAGGATACTTGTTCTTAATAGTCACCTTATTCAACTATTTGTAATCAATACAAAGGCGCAAAGAATCATCTTTCTTTTTCACAAAGAGCACTGGAGCTCCCCATGGTGATACACTAGGTCGAATGCTCCCTTTGGCCAAAAGTTCCTCTAGCTGAAGATGTAACCCACCCAATTCCTGAAAAAGACATGAGCTCATAAAATTTGCGCTCGTACTTAGTCACTGTCATAGTATACTGCCTGAGATTGTGGAACTCATCTTCCCTTTGCTACCTCCATTCCTCTGGTAGGAATCGTTCATTGAAACTTTCTAAGAATAGTTCCCAAGTGACACTTCTCATATCAATACCTAGCTTCTTTTCCTCAATTTTCCACCAGGTGGCCCCAAAATTCTACAAATTGGTAATCACAAATCTTGCCTTAACATTGCTATCAAAATCCTACATGGAAATAATCCTATCAAGGGCAATAAGCCACTGTTCGGCCATATAACTGAAACCTTGCCCGTTAAAGGGCTTGACCTTGGATCTCAAAATATCTATCATCTGAGTAGATACAATGGACCTCTTTCGATCCTTCCGAGGACTCCTAGACCTGGGTATATGCTCTTGTTATGTCTGATATGCTTTGGGCTAATCTTGAATAGGAGGTAGATGGTCAAGAATGGTCTGCATCATCTGTCTCAAATTAACCTCTTCAGACTTAGCTTGGTCCTCTATACGGCTCTCTTCCTGCTGACCACTAACATGCTCTTCTCTACTCTCTTCATGAGCATATTCCCCATGAATAGACTCATGGACATTGATAGCTATGCTACGACCACAGCCTCTTCCACAGCCTCTACCATAGCCTCTAACAGTAGATCTAGTCCTAGATACCATCCTACAATAGTACAAAGTACCATTACAACCAAAAGACACTAAGTTCAATTTCAGTTTTGCCTATGTTTAGGTTTAAGTTAGATTTCTAGGTTTTCAACCTAAGTGTTGAAGTATGAAAAATATACAAGTAACAGTTCAAGTTTTTTTTTAGTTCACATAGTTTCAAGTTTGAAAGAAATACACATAATAGTTCAAAGTCCTAGTTTGTTCCAAAATACCTAGAGCTCCCAATGTAGAAACTCAAGCTCTGATACCAAATGCAATGCCCCACCAAGGGATCCAAATAATTAACATAAAATTTCACTAAGTTTGGTAGCCTTTCTTTTTTTCTTTTTTCTTTTTTTGACATAAAAGTAAATCCATTTACAACTTATACATAAATAACGAAAGCAATAGCAATAACCATCTAAACATAACATGTTACATTCTTTAATGATCTCTTAACGTAGAATTACATCTAAATCAACTAACATTATTGAATCCATCTAATACAACATCCACATTAAATAATAATGAAAAGTCCAATGTTTATACATTACATTTCTAAATGCTCAATCATCCTCTATACATGTCAAAGGGTGTGAAAGGCTTAAAAGAATATACATATGTGAAATAAAGTACATCATCCTATTCCAATCCATGATGCAACAAAGTAAAGGTAATCACATGTCATACATGATACATCATCATAGAAACTATAGAAATCCATCATAAAAGGTCAAACATAAGAAACTAAGTGCATGGTTCCTCCCAACTATAAATAGCATCATTAGACCATCGTGGGCCCTAGCCATCCCTCCGTGCATAACATCCCAATTTACCGAAGAGATCATCGATATTAACATAGTAGGAATGTCACTCCTAAATGTACTACATCATATGCAAAAAGTAATCTAACATATGTAAATCATCAATGAAAGGATACATATCCACCATCATAAAGAATGCATTGGCCATAGTGTCTCAAATGGATCTCAATGATACGAGTGGAAAATACTACCACCCGACCGCGTGGAACCTAAATGGTCCACTCCCACCATGCCGAGGAGATAATCTCAAGTCCCAAACAAGCTATCAAAATCACATAGCATAAAAATACTCTCTAAGTATAGGAATCCTAAAAGTATACTAACTCAAAGGTTCCAATCACAAAATTGACATCTAATCCTAGAGGCACACAATGGCATGTAGGAAACCTACACCATAAGTGGGCAAGTGTCATCGCATAAATCATGTAGAAGTTACCCTGGCATTTAGCTTAGGACTGCAGGGTCCCTACTGATCCTTATGTGGCCACTAGTATCATCTCATACTAACAAGGCATACTATGGAATGCAAGGTCACAACCAAGTGTTCTCTCTACTCCCATCCTAGTCTATACTAGCACTCGAGGCATGGGCGAGAACAAAACAATTATCTTATTAGGTTCATTTAAGCTAGTATTAGGTGTGAATGTTTTCACTTATTAAAACAACCTAGAATGAGTTACCCTGGCAACCTCTTAGGGCCCTGACCCCCATTGCAAGCCACTTCTTGACACTACAAGCAAATAACCTACCCTAAGCTGATGGAATCATAAATCTCATAATCACCATAGCCCTATACAAGCGACTGGAAAGAAATACCAAAAGATAATCCACAATAAGAACATCAAATATCCATAATAGAAGCATCAAATCTCCATGAGCGACTGAAAAGCATCCATAGATAATCATGACCACAACAGTTCTCTATTGGCAACTTAAGGTATCTTTGATAATCAAAAGTATCCATTGGTTCTCAATAATCAAAATATATCTCAAAATCATACTGATCGAAGACTCCAAAATGGTAAAGTCAAAACATTTCACAACATGACATCATAAATCAACATTTCAGTCCCATCATGGCGACTGGAAAGTAATCCAAGAATAACTGATCGATGACTCCAAAAATGATTAGGTCAAGTATCTCATACATAAGAATCTCAGCTTCACACAAGAAGACTAGAAGACAATAACAATCAGTAATTTTAAACATTTCATAGAGCATTCCATCACATAACCATGGTTGGGTTTATAAAGATTAGAATTAAAAGACATCATCAAGACATCACAATCATAACCCACGAGCCTCTGGTAGACATCCTATAACTGGTCAACACTAGTCAACCCAAAACTCAAAACAGAAGCATAGGAAAAATACGATGCAAGCACATCTTTTGGTTTTGCTAAAATTTCATAATTAAATAATGTGTGAAGGCCTTAGTTTTTGTTTCCAAATTTAAATATTGAATGGATGAAAATTTTGTACATTTTTTCATAACCCATCTACTATTATTTTGATGGTTTAAAACTTTTCCCTCTAACTCTTAAAATTCAATTTCCTAAATCTTCTAGGAATTATATGTTATTCTCAATTTACAATTTTGAGTAAAACTAAAATATTAAATAATTTAAAAATCATAACTTTTAACTGACCTTAATTAGATCAAATTCTAATTAAGAAAATTGATTAATTTTAAAACTATATTATTTATTTAGAATCTTAAATATTTAAAATTTCATTAACAATATATATATATATATATATATATATATATATATATATATAATTATTATATATTAATTATTAGTATGTATATATATAATAATTAATATATAATAATTATTAATATACATACATACTAATAATTAATATATAATCATTATTAATATATATATATATATATATATTTTAAACTAACAACAATTAACATTATTTATAAATGTTTTAAAAACATCATAAAATTGAATGTAAAATTTTTGATTCAAACACTCCTTTTTACAAATGTTGCAACATATATATGTAAACCATGGCACGCATGCAAGTACCCTACTGTTGCAAGACCTGCGGTGGTAGCAAGTACAGTGTACCTACTGGCATCGCAGTTCTTGTGACCACGGGTACCCTGCTATAATATAAAGCATGTGGGCATGGGAATTTCGTCCCCCACTATACATACATACATACATATATATATATATATATATATATATATATATATATATATATATATATATATATATATATATATATATATATATACATATATACATACATACATACATACATACATACATACATACATACATATATATATACATACATATACATACATACATATATATATATACATACATATACATACATACATACATATATATATATATATACATATATATATATATATATATATATATATATATATATATGTATATAATATACATACATATATATATATATATATATGTATGTATATATATATATATGTATATATATATATATAAATGCATTTCAAATAACATTTTTAAAACGTATTCTCTCAATCGTGATGCGATTTTATAAGTTTTTCTCACTGCGATATATCATTCGACTTTTCAATTAAATATATATATATATATATATATATATATATATATAGATACATATGTATATATGTGTGTGTGTGTATATGTATATGTATATATACATATACATATACATATATATGTATGTATTTATGCAAATCTGAAAATATAGAAACATGTATGTTTTTCCACAAAGAATATATATACAATTTTAAGAATTTCCTATAAAATATTTGCTCTCTAAATTTACCCAATAATTCTTCTAATGGATTTGGCTATAAATTTTAACCCTAGTCCATAGAATTCTCAGATCTACACTTGTGGGGTTCTCTCAAATAGATTTTTAAGTACCCATAACAAGAATGCATACAATCAAGATAGGAAAAACCCTCAGAAAGCATTTGGAAGACACGAAGAAGACAGGAAGTGCAAATTCAGAAATAACATAAACAATGTCACAAGTGTCTTCCTAGACATTGATGCTAAATCCCTTCTCCTTAAAATTTTACAGAACAAGCTCCTGCCATCTCCAATTTTCCCGAGTCCTCCAACACGCTCCAAAATGCTCTCCCTAAGCCTCTACGAGTGCCCAAATATAAAAGACTCTTAGGAAGCACCTAGAATGTCTCTCGAAACAACTAGAAGGTGTTGACAACTAAGCACGAGCTTTTTCCAACCTTCTAGATGTGTCATAAGGTTGTAGACACCATGTGCTTAATTTGTACGCTAACCCCTATGTTGTTGACATATGAGAAATAAAAAGGTGCATTTACTCCTAGGAAAGCTTATAACTTTTATTTTAATTTTTATAACTTTTATTATTATTATTTATTTATTACTTTATTATTATTTTATTATTATTTTATTATTTTTAATTAATTACTTTTATTTAATTCTTTTCTCAATTAATTCTCATTTAATTAATTATAGTTGAAATATCAAAGATCATGATATTATATTAATTTTTTCCAAATAATTAATTTATTAATTAAATCTATTTATTAAGACTTAATTAATAGAAAATTCACCATAGACCTTCAAGATAAAATATGAAAACCCATCATAGAACAATCCATACACAATCAGTCTAAAGGGTTAAAAATCATGAATTATGTCTTCTAACACATTCGGTGGGTAAAATATCTAGATACTTGTCCTATCTCTCTAAGATTAATGAAGGAGCATTCAGAGGTATAAGGGCAATCCTGTGTCACCCAACAAAAAAGTACATAGACTTAGTTTTCGTTTCATGTGTTTTCATTTTTGGATACCCATTTGAGTCAAATAAAGGTTCCAACTGTCACAGTTCCACTATCAGTGTTCTAGGATAGAGTATTTGAACACCTTGGGATACATGTAAATGTCAAAAAAATAGGAGTATGTAATTGAGCCATCATTTTGGTGAACTAGGAGGTGTAAATTGGTCAAATGAATGTAATTGTAATTTAGAGCATTCCAAAAAAAGAATCAGGTCAAAAGGCCCCACAGTTTGAAAGTTATTGTAGTTTTTTGAGTTTTGGAGACCTCCTAAGAATGCTTCAAAGTCAAGTTATCTGCATTAAATGTCCTCAAAAAGGGCTGAAAAATTGGGGACAAGTGAAGTTGGTCCATAGAGCCATAGAGCGCTTTGAGATCTTTTTGAAAATGTAAATGGTTTGTCAATCAGAGCTACGGTTCAAAAGTTATGCCTGTCGAAAGTTCGATTACCATTTTTGGATTCTTCTAGATTTGCATCGACTTCTAACACAACTTCTGGAACCTTCAATTTGGTCGGTGGATGCCTACTAGCACTTTCTAGAATGTATTCCTAGTCCTTAACCCTTCGGGGTCTATTTAAGGACATTTCTGGCATTGTAAAAGGCAGTTCGAAGTGGAGTTTGAGAGGAGGTACTGAAAGGAGAAATTATCTCTAGATTTATGTTATTGTAAGCCCTTAGGGCATGTTTTGAAGTCTATATTCTCTGTACTAAATGTAATAGCTTATTTTCACAGTTAATACAATTTTCCTTTTCTTGTTGTGTCCATTCTGTGTTTGGGTTGTGTCCCCATCAAGTGGTATCAGAGCTGGTTTTCCTGAGCGTGTAGACAGAGCGCCGACTGTGAGGTAGTTTGCACCAGGACTATGTGGTTGTGGGTTTGAGTTAAGAAGATGCCTCCATGAAGAGAGCATGGTGGAAGGGCTAGAGCTATTAATCCTAAGGAGGTTAGAGCCCACCAAAGGCAGGTACAAGCATTGTAGGAGGAGCTTCGTAGAGGAACAAATGTTGTCGCGGGTGACGACAGCGAGGATGACAATGAAGAAGAAGAAATTGGACGAGAAGGGGAATTTGACAAGGAAGTTCTGAATCAGGCAGAGGAAAGGCTTTTTAGGGGCATTACTAAATTTGGAAAAAGACCTACAATTGATGTGGGTGTATTTTCAGGAAATCTGAAACTAGATGAGTTGATCGATTGGATCAATGAACTGGAAGAATACTTTGAGTATGAGGATATCAAGGACCCAGATAGGGTTAATTTTGCAAAGGCCAAACTGAAAGGCCATGCCAAAATCTAGTGGTAAGAGGTTCAATTGGAAAGAAATAGAAGAGGAAAGGAGAAGATCACAAGGTGCGATCGCATGGTGGACAAATTGAAGAAGCAGTTCATTCCTGTGGACTACGAGCTTGATTTGTTTAAGAAGATGCATGGGCTAAAGCAAGCAGGAAGATTAGTCCAAGAATATACAGAGGAGTTTTATCAACTTTTGATTAGAGCAGGGCATGCATAAGAAAATAAGGAGAAGGTTGCTCATTATATCAGTGGGTTGCGACCTAGCATCTAGGAGGAATTAAGTCTAGTAAGAATGACCAGCATTGAAGAGGCATACCAATTTCCCCTACGAGTTGAAGAGAAGTTGAATAAGAGGTTTGAAGGAAGAAAAAGAGGGCATGGTCAAGGAGGAAGGGGTAGCGGTAGTTCATCTGGAGGTTGAAATGAAACCCAAAAGAAAAATGAAGATGTGGGTACTAGCAGGAACCAGAGGAATGAGGGTTTCAACCGCTCCCGTGATCAAGACTTTGGATATCAGAGAGGAAGAGGTAGAGGACATGGAAAAGGAAGAGGAGGCTTTTGTGGTACCTATTTCCATTGCAATGAAGAAGGTCATCGTGCCTTTGAATGCCCTCAACGACAAGGAAGGATAGATAGGAGAGCTGAGGGTCAAGCTAGGGTTGCTCATGTGGATGAGGATGCACAGTCATCACATTCAGAGGATGCAAAAAGAAGAGAGACCTTGGTGAATGAAAGGGTCCTACTAAGTGGTGAGATTGAACTAGGACAAAGGAGGAGTTTGTTCCATACCAGATGCAAGTCTGAGGATAAATGTTGTGACGTGATCATTGATGATGGTAGCACTGATAACTTGGTATCGGAAGAGAGGGTCTCTAAGCTGAAGCTCAAAAGGGAGAGACATCCTTAGCCCTATCGAATTGCTTGGTTAAAAGATGATCATAAGGTCTTGTTAAGTGAACAATGTCTCGTGAAATTCAAAATTGGGAGTTACCATGATGAAGTTCTCTGTGATGTTATTCCAATGGATGTTTGCCATCTATTGTTGGGTAGACCATGGCAGTTTGATAGACATGCAGTACATGATGGTCATGCAAACACATACTCTCTAAAAAAGGATAGAGTTTGCCACAAACTGAAGCCCATGAAAAAGGAAGGTGAAAAGGTATGTAGTAGTGCTAGGATTTGTCTTGTTGATGGAAGGAAGTTTTTAGATGGAATGAAACATCAGCGTATGTGCTATGCTTTGATTCTTAGGAAAGATAAAGAAGGTAGTAGTGAAATACCACTTGAAGTTTTAGATTTACTAGGTGAATTTGGAGATATTATCTCTGATAATGTTCCAGAAGGATTGCCACTAGTAAGGAAAATCAGTCATCAGATAGATTTGATTCCAGGAGCAAGTTTGCCTAACAAGGCTACTCACAAGATGACTGCTACTGAAATAGAGGAGCTAAACAGATAGGTTCAGGAGCTATTGAGGAAGGGCTTGATTCAGGAGAGCCTAAGTCCATGTGCAGTACCAGTAGTACTTGCACCAAAGAAAGATGGAGAGTGGAGGATGTGTATAGATTCTCAAGCTATAAATAGGATAACCATCAAGTACCAATTTTCTTTGCCAAGGATGGATGATCTTATAGACTACTTGAGTGCAGCTCAGTACTTCACAAAGATAGATCTCAAGAGTGGCTATCATTAGATATGGATATGAGAAGGAGATGAGTGGAAAATAGCCTTCAAGACCAAGGAGGGTCTTTATGAGTGGTTAGTCATGCCCTTTGGATTGACAAATACCCCAAGCACCTTCATGCGGCTTATGAATGAGGTACTTAAGAAGTTCTTGGGAAAATTTGTTATTGTCTATTTGGATGATATTTTAATTTTCAGCAAGACTTTGGAAGAAAATTTATTGCATATTCGTAGTGTCCTTGAAAGGTTAAGGGAAGAGAAATTGTTAATTAATTTGAAGAAGTGTATCTTTGCAAAAAGGGAGTTAGTCTATTTGGGGTTTGTTATATCACCTAAAGGTCTCAAAATGGATCCAAAGAAGGTAAAAGCCATCTTGGAATGGCCTACTCCAAGGTCTGCTACTGAGGTAAGATCATTTCATGCTCTGGTTAGTTTTTATAGGAAGTTTATTAAGAATTTTAGTGGCATATGTGTACCCCTAACTGACGCAATAAGAGGGGATAGAAAAGAGTTCAAATGGACTGCAGCAGCTACGAGAAGTTTTGAATTGCTAAAGAAGAAGGTGACAGAACAACCTATGTTGGCACTTCTAGATTTTAGAAAGGTGTTCCAGGTGGATTGTGATGCTAGTGGCAGTGCTATTTTGGCTGTATTAAGCCAAGAAGGTAAGCCTATTGCATATTTTAGTGAAAAATTGAATGATGCAAAGAAGAAGTATTCTGTTTATGATCAAGAGTTCTATGCAATAGTTTAGGCCTTAAAGAAATGGAGGCAATATTTATTGCCAAAGCAATTTTTTTTGTATATTGATCATCAGGCATTACAGTACCTAAATAGCCAAGGTAAATTGAATCAGAGGCATATGAAGTGGGTAGAGTTCTTGCAAAGTTATACATTTGTGTTGAAGCATAGAAGTGGAAAATCTAACATGGTTGCAGATGCACTAAGTAGGAGACAATTGTTGCTTACAGTAATGCAGGTTGAAGTAGTTGGGTTTGATGAACTCAAGAATTTGTACCCTAAGGATCCTGATTTTGCTGAAGCATGGAAAGCTTGTAAAGAGCCTGTTACTGTAGATAGAACCAAGTGGTTAGACTATTTGATTCAAGATGGTATGTTATTCAAGTGCAACCAATTGTGCATTCCAAGGAGTTCCATGAGGGAAAATCTAATTAACGAGAAACACAGCGGAGGGATGGCAGGGCATTTTGGTCGAGATAGGACCATTTCCATTCTTAGAGAACATTATTTTTGGCCTTAGATTTCATAGGATGTGAAGAAGTTTGTAGAAAGTTGCCAGGTTTGTCAAGTTGCCAAGGGATTTAGTCACAATACTAGACTATATCAGCCATTTCCTATTCCATCAAGGCCATGGGAGGACATAAGTATGGATTTTGTTCTTGGATTGCCAAGGACACAAAGGGGTAATGAATTAGTATTTGTAGTGGTTGATAGGTTCTCCAAAATGGCACATTTCATTCCATGCCACAAGACTCATGATGTTGTCCATATTGCAGACTTGTTTTTTAGAGAAGTGGTAAGACTACATGGTCTTCCAAGGAGTATAGTTTCTGACAGAGATAATAAATTTGCGGGGTATTTCTGGAGGACATTGTGGAAAAAGTTGAGAATAGACTTGAAATTCAATTCCACACATCACCCACAGACTGATGGCCAAACGAAAGTGGTAAATAGAAGTCTAGGCAATTTGTTGAGATGTTTAGTTGGGGATAAACCCAAGGGATGGGATTTGATTCTACCACAAGAAGAGTTTTCTTACAATAACTCTATAAATAGGAGTACTAGAAAATCACCATTCCAAATTGTATGTGGAAGTAGCCCAAGGACTACACCAGAATTGAGGAAGATAGAGCAAAGGGAAAGGACAAGTGCTGAAGTTGAAGAATTTGCTAAACATATCAAGTGTCTGCATGAGGAGGTTCAAGCACACATTACCAAGATGAATCAAGAGTATAAAGCTAGGGCTGATCAAAGGAGAAGACATAAGGAATTCCAAGTAGGGGATCTAGTCATGGTGCACTTACGAAAAGAAAGATTTCCAGCCGGTACTTACAACAAGCTGAAAATGAAAAAAAATTTCCCTTGCAAAATTTTGAAGAAACATGACTCAAGAAATGCATATGAGGTGGAGTTACCAGATGGTATTCACATTTCTCCTATCTTCAACGTTGTAGACTTAACAGAGTATCATGATGATAGTGCAGATGAGGAACTGATGTTAGAGCCATGTCCAATTCCTGCTTCTAAGAAGTAGGAGATAGAAGACATTCTAGATCATCGTGTGGGTAGGAGCACTAGAAATAGGCAGTATGAAGAGTACTTGGCCAAGTGGAAAGGATGATCGATCGAGGAATCAACTTGGATTTTAGCAGCTGAGGTTTCCCATTTGGGATTTCCTCTACCATTCATAAAGTGACAGGGTCACTTTTCAATCTACCCTATGTGTCTAATGCAGGAGCATCCAGAGGTATAAGGGCAATCCTGTGTCACCTAAAAAATATGTACTTAGACTTGGTTTCTGTTTCATGTGTTTTCATTTCTGGATACCCATTTGGGTCAAATAAAGGTTCCAACTCTCACAGTTCCACTATCAGTGTTCTAGGATAGAGTATTTGAACACTTTGGGATACATGTAAATATCAAAAAAATAGGAGTATGTAATTGAGCCATCATTTTGGTGAACTAGGAGGTGTAAATTGGCCAGATGAATGTAATTGTAATTTAGAGCATTCTAGAAAAAGAATCGGGTCAAAAGGCCCCACAGTTTGAAAGTTATTATAGTTTTTCAAGTTTTTGAGACCTCCTAAGAATGCTTCAAAGTCAAGTTAGGGGCATTAAATGACCTCAAAAAGGACCAAAAAATACTCGAGATGAGAAAATATGGTCCACAGGGCTATAGAGCACTTCGAGAGCTTTCTGAAAATGTAAATAGTTCGTCAATTAGAGCTACGGTTCAAAAGTTATGCCTCCCAAAAGTTTGGTTACCATTTTTGGATTCTTCTAAATTTGTACCAAATTCTAATGTGGCTTCTGGAGCCTTCTACTTGGTCGGTGGATGCCTACTAGCACTTTCTAGAATGTATTCCTAGTCCTTAACCCTCCGGAGTCTATTTAAGGACATTTCTGGCATTTTAAAAGGCAGTTCGAAGTGGAGTTTGAGAGGAGGTACTGAAAGGAGAAATTATCTCTAGATTTATGTTATTGTAAGCCCTTAAGGCATGTTTTGAAGTCTATTTTCTCTGTACTAAATGTACTAGCTTATTTTCAAAGTTAATACAATTTCTCTTTTCCTGTTGTGTCCATTCTGTGTTTGGGTTGTGTCCCCATCAAAGAAAATGGTTTTTAAGGGTTTGGGATTTGGACTTGAGAATTTATCTCCCTTCTCACATCATTGAGATAATGTAATTGTGTACGCCCATCCTGGAAGTTCAGAGAAGTCGATACCCAGTACCTGCAACTTGCATAAAAGCCATGCATGTACATACAATATATATAATGATAAGCTAAACAGGCAATGGTAGGAAGTGGTGCATCATGTAGATCCCAACTAGTAGGTGACTACAACTCTGTTCCTTAACCACATCAGAAATGCCATACAATAAGAACAAATACACACACCATACACATGCAAGTATGGGGTATGTATCCATAATAAAATACATGAGATAATAAACCATCTAGCTAATCATCATTGATAAATGGAAACAATATAATAATCATCATTCATACATGAAATGTAGAGTCTAAATAATCTCATCATACATCAACTGAATATATAAAATAATGTCTGATAGTCTCGAAACAATACTACTAATCCATCAACATAAAACTAGTCTAACATAGTCTGATAATAATAGCAACAATGTGTCCAGAAAGATGAGAACAAGGGCAGGCACTACAAGAACAATGACTTGTGCTTTCTAGTATGTGTGTTTTAATCAAGATTTATTTTTTATTTAGAAAGTGCAGTCCTTATTTTTTTTCTACAATATTAAGACTTTGACATAGAAATCTATGATCATTATCTAATTAGTTTGTAGATTGAAGGAAAGTTTTTTGAAACACTCTTTCCTCTACATACACATTTCTAAAGGTGACCACCTAAAATTTACACAAAGTTTCAATACAAAGTAAGAGTATATGACTAAACTAAAAATAATGGCTTAGTGTGCGATGAATATGCTATAAAATATTACATTGGAGTAGAATATGTTTTTTATTTTTAGATTTCTATTTTATAATTTTTTAGAATCAACATTAAATAACTAGAAGAATGACTTCTAGTTGCTTGTATGTTTGTTACAATCAAGATTTAATTTTTATTTAGATAGTGGAAACCATATTTTATTTTTATAGTATTAAATCACTTAAATGGTAATCTATGATCACTATCCAATAGATTGGTAGATTGAAGCAAACTATTTTGAAGCACACTTTTTATTTACATACATGTGTCTAAAAGTCATAGTCTAACATTTACATAAAGTGTCAATAGGTGTGTGTGTCTATATATATATATATATATATATATATATATATATATATATATATATAGACACACACACATATACACACATATATATATGTATATATGTATATATATGTATATGTATATATATCTATACATGTATATATATATATATATACATATATATATATAGATACATATATATATACATACATATATATATATATGTATATATACATGTATAGATATATATACATATACATATATATATATAGTTATATATACATACATATATATACATATACATATATATTTACATATACACACACACATATATATATATATTTAAATATATATATATATATATACATCTATATATATATATATATACACATATATGTGTGTGTGTGTGTGTGTGCATATACACACCCACACACACACACATGTAGACACATTTATATATACACAGATACATACATATAGATGCACACACATACACACACTCTAATGTGTTAAATAACTAATTAATTAAAAATAGTTAAAACAATATTTAAATAAATACTTGAGAATTATGTTCTTAAGTGTATGTATGAAATAGAAAATCAATTCATGATTTTTAAATTTGTTTTAAAAACAACTATATGTAAAGATATTTATTTTAATTTTTAATTTTTAAATTTAAATATTATAATATAATTAATTTTATAAAATTAGATAAAATTAAAGAAATATTCAATATAAAAAAAGTATAGCAACAAAAAACTATCATCCAATATTTTGGACAATGGTTTGAATCTCACAAATTCTAGAAAATACATTAAATGAGCAACAATCGTCACTATTATAGAATGACTATTTGGATGAGCATGGAAAGAAAGATCTCAATATATAAAAAAAAACATCTTCAAAGAAATAACAACAACCAGTCCACTAGTATAACATTAGCACTCTCCCTCTTCTTTGTACATAAATGTGTTCAAACCAAACTAGAGTTCTTAGGGATATAAGTTACCTGATATTTTACATTATGTTGTGATCCTACAGTTAGAGCCAATAATAGTTTATTCAAATACATTGAATTGAATTTGAAGCTCACTTAGGAAGGTTTTGAACTCTATGTTGTTTTGGGTTTAAGACTAGAGGATAATGAGATGTGGGGAGAGATTTGCATGAATCATCAAGCACTCCAATTGGATTGAATCAAATTTATAGGAAAAGATTATTAAGAAACAAAATCTTGACAAATATTTTAAGATAATAATTTTGAAATTCTTTGAAATAACATAATGGAATGGGGAGAATCCAAGCACAATAATTTTCCAAGTCCAAATTTGTTGGCAAAAAGCTTGAAGATTGGAGAAATGATGATTCAAGAGACATTGAGCATGAGGACAAAACCAAAATGCATGTTTAATTGTATCTTTTTTGGCACATGAAGGAAGAAAAAAAGAGGGAGATACAAAGGAAATATGTTCACCATTGGAGATCTTAACATGAAATTTTTTCTAGGAAACCAATTGAACCTGTCCATCATATCTAGATTTTCTAAAAAAGGAGCATTTATTTCTTTCCACCTAGAGGACTTAAAACTATAATGCTACTTAAGATTAAGGTGAGTGGACAAGGAAATAGTGTCCAAGAGTTTCTTGTAGATGGATTTAAGTGAAAAAGATTGAAAACTTTGTTTACTTGGCCATTTCCAGTCAAAAAGGAAGTTATGTGGCATGGGATGGACAATAACCAAATAAGTTCTAAAGGAACATGTTGTTGAATTTTTAAAATTAGATGTTTTTGATTGGGTAAGAAATCAAATTATGACTTAAGGAAATTCCATAATTTCAAATTAAAGTTAACTAGGACCATAAATCATGAAAGGTTTGAATGCCCTTTTTGAACAATCACTTTCTTTTAGAATCTTGCTAATAGCAATAGAACCATTGACAAGTTGAACCAAGAAATTCCACCATATAGAGGAAGTAAAAATTTAACTCATGCCTCAAGGAGTGATCATATTAGACTAATTTATTTGAATTATAAGACAAGCTTTCTAGATTGAATTGAATGGAGTTAAGTCGTGGATGTTGAAGAAAGGAGAAAGAAAAAGATTTTCCCCCCATTTGACTGCATATCATTAGCTACTCCCAACTATAGTAGTTTGGATTCGATGAAAAACTAGATGTTTCTAAGGAGCATCACCATCAAGGAATCTAATGATCCATTTACTAGTAAGGAAGATGTCTTGGGTGTAAAGGTTGCTAATAAACAATCCTCCTTTGTCTTTTGGTTTTCTACAATGGTTCCAAGATGTAATGGTTGTGCCTTTCTTATTTCCTTTTTAGACCACAAGAAGCTTTTAATTAATGATGCTAACTGATTGTAGCATGATTTAGATGGTAACTAGCAAGAGGAAATATGTAGGTTTCTAGATATAATAGGATTTTATAAGTGACTTAAATTCTTTTAGCCATGGATAGAAAATTTTTGGTCTAATTTAGGAGTTTATGCTTGATTTTGGCCAGCAACTACTAGGTATGTGCAGGATCATGGTGTGCCAAAAAGTGGCAATCTGCAAAATTTGTAGATCTAAAATATCTCATACCATTTCAAAATCTATTCCAACTTTTTTTCCACCCACCCTGATACTAAATGAAAACAATTAATATCTTTATAAGATCTACTATATCTTTTGATCCCAAAACTATATGGTCAACTTTAAAAATATCCTAAAAATGTGCTTTTGGCTTATTTTTATGTGATTTTTACTTCAAACATGTAGTTGACGACTTCTTTTTCACCAAAATTTGATGAAATGAAAAAGGTTTCTTAGGAATGTTCTTATCTTTGCATAAATGTAAGGTTTGTCAAATTATGAGTTTAGTGAGTAAATATTACTTATTTTCTAATGGAGTTACCCATAAAGTGTTGACTGACACACTACTTGAAAAACAACTATAACTTTCAAATGGTACAACATTTTATAACTTTAAAAGATGTATCACATTCTATGTTTCTTCTATTATAAGGAAAATAAATGAAAATTTGAATTTTGTAGAGTTTTGAATTACTTAAGGTGGTCAGACATGAGAGTTTTTTAATTCCAAAAATGTTAAAGTCAAAAATTAATTATTAATAATTTATTTAGAATAAAAATACCCAAAAATATGTGTCACATCTAGGCATGAGTCTACTACTTATATCTAGAATATTATTAAAAAATATTATCATTTGATTTTGATTAAAGTGGTTAGACATATGTCTACTTCTTATTTTTGTTCTAAAATTTTTGTAATATCACATTAAAATTCAAAATTTTGACCAATCAATTTTTTATTTATTTTTAGATAAGTCTCAGTAGTTTAGAAACTAGATTCAATTTTCTAGAGATTCTTTTCTCTCAAATTTTTGATATAAAGTTAATAACAAGTAGAAAATTGCACATCAAGTTGACATAACCTTGATTTTTTGATTTTTTATTACCACTTAAGAGCATAGTTTGGTTGACCATGATCCTACACATATCCTACTTCAACATATCTTTGAGAGAAATGTCAACAACAAAGGATATCCCAAACTATCATGTGATGGTACCATGTTTCACCTCCTTCTATTCACTTGAGATCCATGGAGGGAACCAAGTAGGTCTTGTTATTAAAAAATAATTTTTATGCATAGATAATTTCAAACGTAAATTGCACAATAAATCTCTAGAACATCAAGCACATTGTTCACTTTATCAGCTGAGTTACGAATGAACAACTCATGCTCTCATTAGTGAACTGAGAGTTAAGATTTTTAGCATTTCCTAGAAGTGTGAGTCCTCTAATCATCTTATCACTAAGAGCATGATGTAGGAGATATTCTAATGCATTAACAACAAGAACAGAAGAGAAATGAGTTAGACGAATACCTTGGCTAATGGATTTTCACAAGGAAAACTTTAGAGAGAGAACACCATTAATAGAGACTCTAGCATCAACCTCAATGAAAGATATTTTATTTTGATCATAGTTTTTTTGACCAATACCAATCCATCTTAATATTTTTCAAATAAAATTCCATCAAATGTTGGTTGTATGCTTCACCAAAATCTTGTTTAATAATTAGAGCATCTTGAGATGATTGTTGAGCCCATTCCTAGTCTCCCAAGCTAAACCAAGTTATCTAAGATAAATCTACCCCCTTAAGAATTCATTTCTCTCTGGGAAAATAATTTTTTGAGTGTGACATTTGACTCTTTGACCCAAAGCTTTACCAATTATTTTGTATGAGGTGTTGAGAAGTGTGATGGGTCTCTATCTATTCATAGTGTCCTTATCCTTCCCTTTGGAGATAAATTTAATCATACCTTGATTGATAATGTTTTGTAATGAAAGAGTTTGGATTCCTTCAAGATAAACGTCATAAAAGTTGTCATGAGTGTGTGCTCAGAGACCTTGGTAAAATTTCACTCGTAGCGCATCTACTCTTGAACATTTTTCTACAACCATAGAGTAGAGGGTCTTATCTATTTCCTCAATAGTGAGAAGATGGTCAAGGAAGCTATTGTAATACAAATCATTTTTTAGTAGGAATACAGTGGCAAAGAAAGAGAGAGTGGAAATAAATCAAGTGAGACCAATCAACCATTTGGAAAGGGGAGGATGTGGCAATTAGGAGAGATTTAAAACTAGTCCGACCAGCTCAATTTCCTAAAGGACCCTACACACAAATTTTTCCATGTACACTAGTGAGGCATTTGAAGGCTACTTTTACCGAGAAGAGGATAGTCAACAACAACATAGTTTCTGGTTAAGGTCTAGGCTTTAAATTTAGGATTTGATAAGTGAGAAGGGTGTTCAACCATGTTAAAATCAACCCCAAAACCCAATCGGCAAGATGAAGGTTATCGTACATCCACTCCCAAAGAATGATTCTATTAGAAGGGTAATTAGGACATAAATAGAGAAGAATCCTATAAGTATGTCATTAATAAGGATGGTGACCTAGACACAAAAGTTATCAGGTCAATCCCACTAGCAATAGTATGCTTAGCAAGCAACAAAGCAATATAGAAGGTATCCCTAGCTCCAGTGTCAATCTGGTTGGTATGCAAAAAAAGAGCCTTAGGCCAAATCAAAGCAAGTGTTGCATCCAAGTGAACAACACCAACTTTCACTTCTTGGAGCATAAAAACATCTCTTTGATTACTCTAAATAGATTGTTTGACATGAAAATTATGTGTAGGAATGGTAAGTCCTTGCATGTTATAGGATTGAATTTTGCACTTCATTAGGTTGGGTTAGGGAGGTCTTCCTTCTATAATTGTAACACATTGAACTAAATTGCCAAAAAATCATTATAGGATTCTATTGTTATATCACCCACATTGGGACCAACAATAGACTCTTATCCATAGGAACATTGGAAGCATGCTAAGGTTGCATCATGGCAAAATTAGTGGACTGGTTTTGTTGGTTGGAGGTAGGTGAAGGACCACCATTATAAGGGATGGTTTCTTTTTTATTTTAGAATCTTCAGATTAAGAGGTCAAAACTATATCTTTAAAGAACAATTTTTTAGACATACAAGAAGAATGGTTCCAAGTGGACATGGAGTGTTGGAACCCTATTTTCACTAGCATAATGTAATTACTATAGTATAATACAATTATTTACTAATTTAAATTAACTATATAATTATAAAATTTTACAATACAAATTAATAATACTCTACAAAAAAAATTATTTAATATATTTGATTACAAACATATATTAAGAAAAAAATATGCATTCATAATAATACTTCTTACTTATGTCAATAATACACAAAACAATACTCCTTAATAAAAATTTGAAAATTATGCTCGGCTTGTTAATCGTGTGTTTGCCAATATTTGAATTTTAAGTTACGAGGGTATAAGGATGGTGCCATGAAAGAACAAGTGCATAGATACAATGGATAGTGGAGTGAGAGTATGTTATATGCATGCCACCATAATGTTTTAATTTAGGATTTAGACATTTCCCTCATATATGGATAGGAAAAATAGCACCATCGAAATGATCCGACACATTTATTTATTTTTTTTGTTGGTTTTGATTGGTTGTTTGTCTCAAATGTTTTCTTGCCATCAATGCATTTGTCAACAAATGCAAGACTGGGTGTCTTGGACAATCATTAAACATAGTTTTCTTTTGCATAGTAGGTTCAAGGATTTTAGTATATTTGTTAGATCATTGGTCCCTATTGAGCTTTCTATTAAAATCTACGCTCCATCGAAATGCAACTTTTCAAAGGACTGGTGCTAGTTGTCTACACATCAATTTGGTCACTTTCCCCTCAGAAAAATCTATTTAAATCTTGTGCCACCGATGCTTCTAAATCCAAGACTTAATAATAAATGTAATTGAAAATTCAATGAAAGCATTTGGCATAATTTGAGTGCTAAGATCTGGCTTTCTAAAGTTGAGGCTAATGCTTAACTTTTGGCTTGGAAAGTTTTACATCTCAAATTGCTAGTAGATAGTAGGTTGAGATGTTTGATGATTCAACCTGCTAAATGCCCATTTTGTCTACAAGAGGAAGATTTGAAACATCTCTTTTGGGATTGTAAATGGGCTAAGAAAAAGTGGACTGTGTCTTCACTTTTATTCTAGCTATCTTCGAACACTCTTTAAGTTGGAAGGAAGCTATTTTAGGAATTAATCTTAAAAGTAATATTGTAGCTGATTCTTTGTGGAAAATCATAATACTAAACATTTGAAAATGTAGATGTAGGGCTGTATTTTCTAATTCTAAGATGCATCTTGAAGGAGAAATATTTCAGTTTTACTATGGCATCATTTTCTAGACGATCTTTGTGTGTGAACTTTTGCAGAGAGGACCCAAGGCCCAATTGAAGATCAATAACCAGCTTGATAGAATTAAATACCAGCTGCTACAACTTTTCAAAAGAAATGTATTTTGCTCGAAGGAGGTTCAATGAATGTTAAAATTTAGTCTGTAATGTTTTTTGTTTGGTTGTAGCTCTTTGGAGCCAGTTAGTTGTTGATCTTATTGTTCACTGTTAGTTTAGTTAGCTTTGGACAGTTGTTCCTCCATTTTTTATTATTTAGCAAGTAATTGTTTTGCTAACTAATTGGTTAGGTTAGAGAAAAAAATTGTTAAATAATTGGCCACTTTTGGAAACAACTAGAAACCAACTTGGTTAGGGTTGTTAAGTTGTTTTAATATCAACCGTCAATTGTAAATCAATCTTGGGTGTTGGTTTACCAATAGGAGTAGTATAAAAGGAGGTTAGGGGGAAATTTGGAAGAACACGAGATGAAGTTTGGAGAAACATTTGTAGTGCTAGTAAATGAGTTTGTAAGTTTGCAATGTTAGCAAGGGTGCAGTGTTAGCGTAGGAATAGTAGTGGAGAATATCAGTGGGAGAAATTAGGAGGTTGTTGGAGTCCTACTAGTGAGAGTTGGTTTGAGAGATTAGGATGTAGTGGATGGTCCCTCAAATTTTGGTGTCTAGAAGGCCAAAACTTCTTTATTTTTGGAAGAGAATGGTATCAAGGATCATGCTACCAATGTTGTACTTGTACCAACAGATGTAACACAACATGCAACACATAAAAAGGATGATGCCAAGGAAAGGAGTATTATCCTTGATGGTGTCAAGGATCATATTGTTCCACATATTGCAAAGCTAGATACAACGAAGAAGATATAGGATGCCCTTTTGAATCTATAAAAAAATGCTGCCACCAACAAGAAGTTGATTCTCAAAGAGAAGCTAAAGAATACCTAGATGAAGTAGGGAGAAGATGTCACAAGTTACCTTACTAGGCTTAGACTTTTCAAGGATGAGTTAGTAGCTGTTGGAGATAGTCCCAATAATGACAAGCTAGTGAGAATAGCCCTAAACGGGTTTACTAAACAATGGAGTGTCTTTATTCAAGTTATTATTGGATGAGATACTTTATTGAGTTGGGATCAACTATGGACTAATTTCACTCAGGAGGAGTTTAGACTAAGTCTTGTCAATGGGGCCAACAAGATTCAGAAAGGTGAGGTGGAACAAGAGAACATTGCCCTAGTGGGTAAAGGGAAAGCAAAGAAGGGATCTAGCAAAGGATCAAATTCACAAAGGTAGATGGGTAAGAATTAGTTGGTAGCTTCAGCAAGTTTAGAATAACTCTCTAGTAGAATGGAAGATGAGTTTGCTCTCATAGCTTGTATGGTTAGCTCAACCTCACAGTGTGTTTGGTATATAGATAGTGGGGCATCATTTCATATGACAAGAGTTAGAGAGTACTTCTCCAATTACAAGGAAGAGGACACCAACATCTAGATTTCTATGGGAAACTTGTCCAAACTCAGCCTAGTTTGGAAAGGGACTGTTTAGTTTTAGAGGACGAATTGAAAGATAATTCCTCTTCATGATGTGTTGCATGTGCCGGGCTTAGGTATGAATTTGATTTATGTATCTATTCTTCAGGATAGGGGGTATAATGTACTCTTTAGAGGGACAAATGTGTTGATTAAGCACAAGGATTGGAAATCAAACATAACTATTGGAGTTAGGAGTGGTTGCCTTTATAGATTGCAGTTTGATACTCCTAAGGCACTCATGAGTAATAGTAATCCTAGAGATCTTGGAGAGCTATGGCATAGGAGGATGGGCCATATTCATCATGGAGCACTTAGATTGCTTCGTGAGATGGTGACAGGTTTTCTAGAGGTGAGCACAGAGCATGATGATTTATGTAAGGGATGTGTGTTGGGAAAATTCATGAAAGCATCTTTTCGAAGGAGTGACACCGGATCTAAGGATGTTCTTGATCTAGTACATTTTTATGGACCAATGATGATGAAATCTCTCAGAGGATATGAGTACTAGGTTACTTTTAATGATGATTTATCTAAAAAGACTTGGATATACTTCTTGAAGACTAAGGATGAGGTTTTTAGTCAATTCCAAGAGTTCAAGGCTCTTGTGGAGAATTCGACAGGAAAGAACATAAAGGTTTTTTAGTTAGACAATGGAGGTGAGTACAAAGAAAATGTCTTCTAGGAGTTCTGTATTAGAGAAGGAATCAAGAGAGAATGGACTATTCCTTACAATCCATAGCAAAATGGAGTTTCTAAGAGGAAGAATTGTTCTATATCGGAGGCAGCAAGAGTTATGATACATGACTAGGACATGCCCCATTACTTATGGGTAGAGGCATGTAATACAACAGTCTACATCTAGAATACAGTTCCACACAAGGTGCTAGGGAAGTTGACATGAGAGGAGGCTTTCATAGGGAAGAAGCCAAATGTTGGTCACTTTAAGATATTTAGGAGTTTGGTATATTGTCATATTCCTAGAGATACATGTACAAAGTTAGATCAAACTATAGAGAGAGGGAACTTTGTTGGGTACAGTGAGACCTCAAAGGCATATAGGATTTTCATTCTAGGGACTAAAAGAATTATTGTCAGACGAGATGTCAAGTTCGTGGAAGACAAGGCATTCAGGAGATCCAGAAATTTGCCAACAGATGATTAGAGTGAGTGGCCAAAAGAAGCTCCAAGAACGAGTCAAGGGTAGAAAAGTTCAAGTATAGTTACCAGTATGAGTGTAGACTCAAGTAGTGAAGATTCATAGAGTATGGAACAATAGGTGCAATAGGAAATGAATCTACATGACTCAGAGGTTGACATTTCATCTTCTATAATTGGCAGCAAGAACCATGAGGTTCTAGATACACAAAGGGATACTCAGGAGTTTGTGGGATCTCTTAGGAAGAGTACAGGACAACAGAGACAACCAGCCAAGTTCAATGACTATGTGGCATTCATTAGTCAGTTGGTAGATAGTGAGCCTTCTAGCTATCAAGAGGCTGTAGAGCATCAGGTATGGCAAGATGCTATGGTTGAGGAGTATTCCTCAATAATGCAGAATGATGTGTGGGAGGTAGTGCCTAGACTAATAGATAGAGTAGTTGTTGGATCATGTTGGATCTATAAGACAAATCACGGTGTAGGTGGTAGCATCAAGAAATACAAGGCAAGGTTTGTGGAAAAGGGGTTCTCTCAGAAGGAGGGAATAGACTATGAGGAGACATTTGCTCCAGTTGCCAGGCATACTTCTATACAAGCTATAATCTCACTTGTAGCATAGATGTGATGGTAGATCCATCAAAATGGATGTCAAGATAGCATTCCTTAATGGTGAATTGAAGGAGGAGGTATACATAGAACAACAAAAAGGCTTTGTAGCACATAGAAAAGAGGCCCACGTGTGTAGATTGAAGAAAGCATTGTATGGACTCAAGCAGGCTCCTAGAGCATGGTATGAGTGCATTGATACATACTTGCAAAAAATGGGCTTTGTGAAGAGTGAAAAAGATGCTAATCTCTACTACTTGATGGTTGAAGGTGAGATTCTCATTCTTGTTCTTTATGTGGATGACTTGTTTCTTACAGGTTTACTAGGGCTCATAGTGGATTGTAAGAGGAACCTTGCAAAAGAGTTCGAGATGAAGGATTTGGGACTTATGCACTACTTTCTAGGCATGGAAGTGTGGCAAACAGGTGGGGAGATTTTCCTTGGTCAAGGGAAATACTACATTGAAATTGTCATGTACCATTTTCAAATAATTAAAATAATAATCTTTGTTAAGGTAGGCAAGCCCAAAAAGGTGAAGTTTCAAAGAAAGGGGCTAATATTTGGGAACCAATGGACTAATAAATGAAAAATTATTATTAAAATATGTTTTATTAACCCCTCTTGGATGTGAGTTATGGTTATGCCCTCTTTTAAAGGATTTGGAAGCATTTTGGGCTCATTCCAGAACTTGATTTTTGCTTATTACTTTGTTGTTCTTCAGAGGTTGCCAAACTTGTGGAGAAGGAGACCCGATGATGGGAGTTTGCTGGTTTTCAAGAAGGATAAGGATGGTATTTTAAAGCCATTCCATGTGCAAGCTCATGCAGAGTTTTCCCTTGTGCTGAACAATGCAAATTTGTGGGTTTTTGGGTGTGATTTTTTGTAAGAGTTTGGTGTTTCCGGTTGAGTATTTCATATCAGTTTGGGTTTCTACTATATGTAAGACATTTAGATGTTAAAATAGAGCTGAATATATGTATTGGGTCATGGTTAAACTTCTGTGATAGCTTATTAGTGTTTCGTGGTGTTTTCGGGCTATTTTGTGTTATTTTCGGGAGCCCGATGAGCATTGTTTTTGTCCTCCGTTTGGGAGCTGTTGTGTAAATGTTATGCAGAATGGCTATTATGCTGCTAAAATTTCTGTAAAAAATGTCCACTTTCAGATTTATTAATAATATGTGAAGTTGTGAAGTTTTTGGCACTATTTTGGGCATACCCAATTTGTGGTATATTGAGAAATTGTGGATCTTTGAAATATTGTTTGTTTGATTTTAAATATCTGATTAGAGGCTTAAAGTATCATATAAATTTAGAGAAAGGGACATTTCAAAAATCTTGAAGAAATTTGGGATGGAGGGTTGCAAAGCCATGTCTACACCCATGATCACAAATTGGAGAAAGGTAGATACATCTAGGGAAAAGGATGTAGATCCCACTTTATATAGATAGTTGATTGGTTCACTTATGTATTTGGTCATACTAGGCTAGATATAGCATTTCTAGTTAACTCTCTTAGTCAGTTCATGGTTGAACCAAAGAGAATGCATTGGATAGCAGCCAAGCATGTATTACATTACTTGCCTGGTACAATTGAGTATGGGATCAGATATGTTCAAGGTGAAAGTATCAGGTTGATAGGCTATACTAACGTAGATTGAGAAAGAAGTAAAATGGAAAAAAGGAGCACTTTAGGGTGTTGTTTTAGGTTAGGATCAGGAGTTGTTTCTTGGTTTAGCAGGAAGCAGAAGGGTGTGGCTCTAAGTTCAATAGAAGCAGAATACATAGTAGCTAGCATGGTGACATGTGAAGCTATATGGCTTTGAAAGTTGTTAGTAGCCTTGTTTGGTCAGAAGGTTGAGACTACTGTGATACATTTTGATAATCAAAGTTGCATTAAGTTGTCTAAGAATCTAGTGTTTCATGATAGGTCTAAACATATAGATATTAGATATCACTTCATCAGAGATTGTGTACAACGGGGAGTTGTTCAGCTACAATACATACCTACAGAGGAAGAAGTAGCAAATATTTTGACTAAGGCATTGGGGAAGCCAAAATTTATCTTCTTCAAAGATAAGTTAGGTGTCATGTAGAACAACTTCCTTACTAAGAGGGAGTGTTAGTTTAGTTAGCTTTGGACAACTATTCATCCATTTGTTATTATTTAGCAAGTAATTGTTTTGCTAACTAATTGGTTAGGTTAGAGACAAATATTTGTTAAATAATTGGCCACTTTTGGAAACAACTAGAAACCAACTTGGTTAGGGTTGTTAAGTTGTTTTAATCTCAACCATCAATTGTAAATCAATCTTGGCCATTAGTTTACCAACAAGAGTAGTATAAAAGGAGGTCAGGGGGACATTTGGAAGAACAAAAGATGAAGTTTGGAGAAACATTTTCAGTGCTAGCAAATGAGTTTGTAACTTTGCAGTGTTAGCAAACAGTCTTGCAGTGTTAGCAAGGGCACAATGTTAGCATAGGAATAGCAGTGGGTAATATTAGTAGGATAAATTAGGAGATTATTAGAATTTTGACATTAAGAGGAAAGGAATTTTGTATCTCTTGATTTGTTAAAGTTTAATATAATTTCTCATCTATAGAAATAGTTTTCCCTTAGGGGTTTTTTCAATGACAATTTGTCCAAAAATATTGTGTTCATTGTGTTGCACATTTCTTTCCATTTTTTAAAAGTGAAGTTGCAGTTGTGTTATTTTTTGATATTAGTTGGGAATTTACTTTCAGCAGTTTAATAATTGTTTATGATAGGAGATTAATAATCTATGATTGCAATAGTTAAATTTTTCACATTCACTGTATGAACTATTGGAACAATTAATTGACTTTTCTGTATATTATTCTTTTCACTTAATTCAATAAATAAATAAATAAAGATTCAAGGAAGAATAATCTGTGGAGTGGTTGTGGCCAGTGGTTATGGGTTACTCCCTTGCTTTTAAAATGGATAGAGGAGAATGGGTGGAAGGAATCCTTCTCATAAATTACTCTATTTTGTACCATCAGGTTTGGTATTTTCTAGGATTTATGAAAGAGAACTTGAGGCACTTCCTCTATTAAAAATTCCCAATGTTAATGCACCATGTCGACAGAGAGGAAGTATTGTCTACCACATTGAACTGCGAGTTGCTGACATGGACTTTCGGTTTTTGGTAGCTAAGGAAATTATTATCATTTATCCCCTCATTTGGGGTGAGGAATTGACCCTGACTTAGAAAAGACTAGAGTTCATAGAGTCTATGAAATGTGCAGTGCCTTTTGGAATATAACCATTTCTAGGGGCTCAACTAAATACCATTAATTTTATAACCTAACATTTTTTCCCTTAAAACCTGGTATGGAGTTACCAATAGTTTTGTTAGCCATAACTAGAAAAGATTTTATCAAAGAGGGGTAATATGATTTCTAATACTCTAAAGAGCTATAGGAAGGAGGTAGAATCTATGGAGAGTGAAAGTGGGGTTAACGGTTACCAAATGATGCATCTTGAGTATCAAGGCACTATACGTTTTATCAAACAAATTTTAGATTACATTAATAATAGTTGAATAATTGTTTAATTTAAGATTGGTTACTATACTAAAGGCCATCAACTTTTAGATTACATCAATCAAAGAAAACATTAATTTTGATGTTGTGACAGGTATCTTACAAACTTGTCAAGGCATATGTTAAGTGAGTATATATATAAGTTTTGATTATCATTATGAGCAAGAAGGAGAGCACAAAAAAATACAAGATTCAATCAATAATGTAAGTTTAGTTTAGTGAATTTTTAGTAGAAACCAATTCTCTATGTCTTTTCTTGGTCCAGATGTATTGGCTTGGGGCGGTACCTTGTCTGGTAAATATCATGTCTCTGTTGGGTATCAGGAGATAACTAGACAATTATTTGGGGATGCTGAGGTCCCTTGGTGGAAGCAAGTCTGGAATAAAGTTTCTTGGTCCAAGTGCAATTTTTTCATGTGGCTAGTGGCTCACAACTGTTGTCTTACCTGGGATAATCTTTGTAAACTTGGATTTCAGGGCCCCTCTTATTGTGTTTTGTGTGGTAATGGAGAGGAGTCTGTCTCCCATCTGTTCTTCCATTGCTCCTATTCTACTCAGATATGGCACCTTTGGTGGAGCGCTTGGGGTTGCTCTTGTCAGCATACTTCCTCTTTGCCTGAGTTCTAGGCTCGCTTGGGTAGTGCTCCCTCCAAGTCTTCTTCTCTCCATGCTGCTTGGATTGTTGGCCCATCTTTCATGCTTTGGCATATCTGGTTGGAGAGGAATTGTCGCATATTCCAAGATGTTCGGCTTGGTGTTTTGCATCTCTGGTGGAAAATATCACATTCTCTCTAGGAAACTATTCTTGTGAACTGTGAGCTTGATGGGGGTATGGATCCGGTTGATCTTGCTATCTGTAATCGCCTCAATTTTCATCTGCAAGATGGGGTTGTGGCTCATAGGTTTCCTTCTATGTCCAGGCATCTTCACCATCAGAGGAAGGGTCGGGTTAACCGAGATGGGCACTGGACTCCTCCTCCCTGTGGAGTTCTGAAAATTAACACTGATGGTTCTTCTCATGGGAATCCTGGTCCAGCTGGTATTGGCGGAGTGGCTCATTGTAGTTCTGGGAATGTTAAATTTTTCTTCTCAATTCATAAGGGTGATTATACTAACAATCTCATGGAAGCTCAGGCTATTTTATATGCTGTGGAACAGTGTTGCTTGTGGGGATGGAGTAAGATTATTTGTGAGTCTGATTCCCAGGTGGTGATGAGCATGCTTTCTTCACAAGAGCTTGAGGATGTTAGTTGGCAGCTGGCCACTATTGTTAAGCAGATTCTTTTCTTCTCTTCCTCTTTTCAGTTCATTAGGTTCAAGTATATTCCATGAGAATGGAATATACCTGCTGATTGTTTAGCCAAATGGGCTTCTAGTCATGATCCGGGTTGGAATGTTAGGGATAGGGGGCAACTATCCTTTGAGATAGTGCAAGAATTTGATGATCTTGTTGCTCAGGATCGAGCTCCTTGTTGAGCTCTCCTTGTTGTATTCCTTTCTGTCTTAATAAATTTTTACCCCTCTTTTTGCAAAAAAAAAATGACATACTAATAATAAATTTAAATACATAAACAACTTAGTTTATAGTCCACAACTCTTTCAATATCCATCCAAAGGTCAAATTTTCATGTTGGAGGACCCGTTAGGTGACCATTTCCTTTTTAGATGAGACATTTACTCAAAAAATGGGTAAATTGGTTGACTAATATATTTGTGAGTATGAATAGATGGTATTCATGTCAATAATTTGGTGGTGTATGTTATATCTTAGTATTATAATTTTTATTGTTTAATCAATTGTGGTTTTTGTTTATTGACCATTAATGTGAATTAATTATTTGATATAGTTATGGTATTATAGTTTCATCTTTTGGGTGATTAATAGAATTCTTTATGATCATCAATGGGTAGTCTTATACACTTGGTACAAATATTTCTTTTATTAGGCAAGTAGAGGAAAATAAGAGTGAGCTAAAATGTAACTAGGAAGTTAGTCATCAATTAAATATGCATTTGAGGGTTATCAAAACAAGATAAAAGGGAAACAAATTATAATTATTTTTTTAAAACATTTGAAGAAAATCATTCCTACTACATGTGGTATAGATGCTAAAAGTCATGCCAATTGGAAAATTTAGTGTAATTATGCTAGGTAGTTTCAACAAAACCTATAATGGATCCTCAAATCGTATAGGGTAGAAACACAACTTGCTTGATGTATAGGATTGATTAGTTGTTATCTTATATTAAAATGTAATGTAAAAGGTAGGCATTAGGATGATACATACAAGTATTGGGACTAGACAATTAATAATAAGAGTTAAGAGACTGAGTACATAGTTTATAGGTGATCAAAATTAGTTTTTGACCCCCTTTAGGTTGACAAGCTTTGTTCATTGCATTCTGCAAAGTGTTATTTTTATTAATACTAATAGTTTAAAAAGTATAGGTGATCCAAATTAGTTTTTCATCCCTTCTAGGTTGACAAGCTTTGTTCATTTCATTCTCCAAAGTGTTATGTTTATAAATACTAATAGTTTAAAAAGTTAAGATTTATGTTGGGTAGTAAGTTTTGTTGCTTCATATGAGAAACATGGTGTGAAAGTTACAAAGTGGTGATATCTATGAATATATATAAGCTAGCATACATATATTTTAAAACATAACGAGGGTATCAAATTTCTAAATGTTTAACAAATACCTCAATTAATTCAATTCTTGATTTGATGATAATAATTAATGTTTCTAATAATGTATGTAAGGATTTTACTATAAAGAAAATTTATTATATCTAGATCAATGTGAGCATACAATCAAGTTTTCATCTAGATAAAGGTTAAGTTAGGTAACTTGATATGGTAAAAGCAGGAAGGGGAGAGAGTGAACAAGTATATTTAAGGGGAAAATATGAGACTAGGAGTGTGAGAATGGGGAGAGGGTGAGAGAAATGAGGTAGAGTCAAAAGAATTTAATTTAGGGTATAATATGGTGAAAAGAGGGAGGGGAGGGAGTGAAAGAGGGCACTAAGAGGGAGACATTTGTAAGTGACAGCATCAAAGAAGGGGGAGAAGGTGAAAGGTTAGAGCTAGAGATAGATCATTATTTAGGGGAATATAGCCAAAGAGGAGAAGGGGGATGGGATAAAGAGAGACTAGGGTGAGGTGGGGTGTGGATGAAGTAGTGAGAGAAAAGGTGTGAGAGAAATAATGTTACAATGAATTAGAGAGAAATGATCTTAAGATGGTCATCTATAAGTCAAGGGTTCAAGGTTACAATCTATAGTCCACTACGAATATGTACATAAAAAGTCTCATAGAAACATAAATCATGACATTCAAATATGACCTTTCAACATTTACCATATTCATTAATGTATAAAGCAAGATTGTTCAATAGTCTTTATGGTAGTATCTTAAAAATTTGTGTCTTAATGGTCTACAAGATAGAGAACCCATAAATATGCATGATTGTTACTTTTACATGAAACCCCTATCAATTTTTGACAATGTGAATATCAAGGAATTGATGTTTATACTAATCACACAAATGTAGTCATGAGGAAGGTGAAAAAAAACTTTTGTCACTAGCAATTTTTTTACCAAAGTATGCTAAAAGCAAATGAGAAAGGCCAATATGCTGCTAAAATTTCATCACTTTTGAAATAATACAAGAATGTTGCAGCTTATGAGTTCTGTTAGTAGGTCCTAATCAATTAGAAAGAAAACAGAAGGTTCTTGTTCATTGCTAATGCAAAATTCAGTCAATTCACCTAATCAATGATGCATCATTTGGTAATAAATATTTAACATATGATATGGACATACATAAAAATAAGTTTATATTGAACCTATATTTAGGAAACAAATGTTTCTCAAAGTAACCAGCTTTTAAAAAAAAAATTTACCCCCTACTTCTCCAATTGCAAACATAAAGATGAGCTTGATAGTAACGTGGATAATCATATAGATCTAATTTCATGATTAGCTATTTATCTTTACCATCAAGGTCATGTTATGATATAAATATGGAGGGAGATCTAGATAACAATAAAAATATGCAAATTTAGAGAAATCTATGCAATACCCTAGAGTAATTGAATTTTATAATATTCGGTCACATGCTTCTACAACATATTAACTTTTTTAATGTGATGTGAATTATGAAAATGTGATTTTTAATCTATGTTTCAAATCACCCCAATGGTTGTCACCTTTCCTCCGTGATTTTCCTTTCATGGGAGATTAGAGATTGGAAAAAATAGGCACCTTCTTTCACTTTTTCTAAAAAGCATGAATCAACTTGGGAGCATGCCAATGAGTTTTAAATTATTGGATACTTTTTGACCTCCATTAAAAAATTTCTACAAATAGTTTATAAATATTATTAATCTGAAAAACTATCTCATCTTCTCACATGTGTAGGAAATGACTATTGTTAGTTGATTATTATTTATCAACCTATAAGAAAGAGATTCACTATTTTAATTTTAGAGAGTATAAGATAGAATTTTTCTTTCTTGATTTTATAGAGTATTAGATAGAGAGTTCACTATATTGATCGATACTTAAGTAATTGAAAATGTGCCCAAGTTATCTTAGTAGGTGACAACCAAGTGGGACACCAATATGGTGTGCGAGATTATGATCGATATTCTATTCATTATAAGAAATATACATTTGAAAGTGTCTTAATCAAAATTTATTCTAAATTGTTAGGTGCTTGAATTCCAACAAAATACATGTTATTACTTCTCACTTATAATTTCATTTTTATTGACTATTTGTTTCTCCATTTAAAACAACTGTTGTTTTACATTCACTATAAAAATATGGAGAAAAAAAATTCATTTATAGTTCCATCTATTCTTTCTTAATTTTTCAATAGTTTACAATAATTATTTTATGCATTCTCAATTGTATGGCCCTACATTTATAGGTTAAAAAAAGTAAATATCTATTATTCAATGTCTAGTAAGTTGATCTTTTATTTTGATTCAATGCAATACCTATAGTGAATTTTAATTTACACTATAATTGTTTGTGTTTTTATAAACATTAAAGCCTCATAGAGATAGGAATCCAAAAGAACTTGTAAAGGTGTCTTTAAATGTAGTTATACCTATTGGTACCCAAATCAACTAATTGGAAATTCTATAAGCTTTCGTCCTTAATTCTTGGATCTCCAATTGGACTTAGCCTATGAAGAAGAGATCAAATATGATCCAACATTCCTTCACTTAAGGATATATGGGACCTATGTGGGTAAACCTATTCCTCTTACTCAATCAATTGAGTAGAGTCTTTTTTTATAGAAGATAACTTTAAAGAAAACATAGCCATTTTTCTCAATATGCCAAGAAGTTCTTAAGACAAAAAATAAATAAATAATTAGATACTAATTGTCCGTGAACCAACAAAAAATCACTAATTTGGTGTCTCCTATATTTCTAGCTATGAAATGGAAAAATTTCTATTTTTTGCAAGTAATTATTGTATTTCCTACGAAATGAAAAAAAATGTCTTTTTGATGGGTTGTCTGAAGTGATGTTCTTTTGATGTTCCATTAGTGGCTCTATCTAGGGACACATAATACTTACAAATATGGAAAGAACCAAGCTATTTTCAAGTTCAAATAAATTTAAAAATTAAAATATATTAAAAAATAAAACTACTTTATGATATACATAAAAAAATAATCCTCTTAATTGTAGAGAAAAAGGATTTGAGATGCTGACCATGTAGTAGGACCTATTGATTTTGCTCATTGGTATCCTATAAGAAATAAGAATCTTCTCTCACCTTCTATGAAATTATGGAAGGCCCTAACCAAAGAGCTTAAAATTTACAAATTTTTCCCTTATCCTATTGCTTAGCATTCCACTTCAAAACCTGGTAGTTTCTTGCACTAAAAGATCTTTCCCTAGATATTTTATCACAAAGAAACTTGACCTATTTCTACATGACAACACTTCACTCTTGTATTTTTATTTTGATATGATCAAGTTATACAAGTACATTTGACCTCTTTTCCATATACTCTACATCCTCAAAGTAATCCTTAGTTATGTATTTGTATACTGGAAACAAAGTGTTCAAGTGGAGCCTTACCTCTTTACTATAGACCAAGTTTAAAGGGGAGAAACCAATTGAATTTATAACTATAATTACATCTACCCACAATGCTAAATTTAATTTTGAGGCCTATTCCCTTTTACTATAATCTAGAATTATCCTAATGATATTTAATATAGTCTTATTTCTAGATTCTTCTTTTCCATATCCCTCATGTGATATTGGGATTAATAGGAGACAATTTTCACAAAAAATAATAAAAACCTCTTTTGATCTAAAGAACATACCATTATCTATAATAATCTTGTGGGGTACTCCAAATGTAATTTAAATATCCTCCATTAGGAATTTAATCACTACTATGCTATTATAATGTCTAGTAGGGATGACCTCCACCCATTTGGTGAAATGATCAGTTGCTACTAAGATCTAGTTATGCCCCCCACTTTTCTTGTCACTTATTTATCCTATGAAATATATCATCTACATCTGAAAAGGTTCCTTTGATTTTAAGGTCCTCAGTGAAAGTGCACTACTGTACTTCAACTTTCTAGAATTTTTTTTTATAGGATTCACATTTCCTCACATAAACATAATAATGCTTGAAGAGTTACAACCAATCATACCATTCATGTAAAATCTTATGTGTTCTTATTTTAGTTAAAAAAATAGCCACTAGAAACCCTTTCATGGATCTCCTTCAAAATATATTCTACCTGATATGTATCCAAGAAAAAAATAAAAACTCCATCTCTATTTTTCCAATAAAGATCACCTTGAATTAAAACATATTTTGAAGCTTTGAGCCTAATAGTTCCCTTTTGATTCTCACTTAAATCAACATGACATTTTATGTTCCTTAAATAAGAAACTATATGATGATACTAAGAAAATCTTTCTATTCTTTCCTCTATGTGCTCAAGATCGACTTGATCCCCCTATTCTACCTCTATATTTTCATTGGTCACAAGTTTAGTCAATCCTCATTCTCTAACCAATTTTTTTATTTCGATATCAATAATAAATTCCTAGACTTGATTTATCCATCCATACCTCCTTCTAGTAGTTTTGTTTGCCTGAAGATATCCTTATCTACTAAATCAGGTACATATGCAATCACCTTTGCTCCCATGAAGGCCTAAATTATTGACTTTATTAACCAATGCATATGCCTACTTCTCATTAGTATCATAATTAAGATAATATTCTAGTAGAATCTTTGTTGAAAAATGCAATAGAATGCACGTACCCTGCTTCATTTTTTCTACAACATGACAAAAAATAAAGTGTGATAGGATGCAAAAGAGAAAAATTGAAATAGTTTCCTAAAACAAGGAGTCTTAAGTACTGATGCTTCTTTGATTAGTATTACTATGAATTCTTCCAAGGCTCCATTGTTCCATGCCATCTTTTCTCCCATTGCCAACATCTTAGCAATTGGCTTGGTAGTTTCTCTGAAGTTAGAAAAAATCCTCCTTACAAAGTTGATGACCAAAGAATGATTGTATAGCCATGATCTGATTAGGATCTAGGACTATTACAGAGGAATGCTTAACATTATTTCATAAAATAAAATTTCAAAGCGTTAATTAGCAAATTAACACAACTTAAATGCTGAAATGAACAAAGCATAAAAAGGTAATGACTGAAAGAAAGAGAGTAGAGAGACATAAGGCAAAACACGATTGATAACGGAGTTCATCCGCGGGTCGGACTACATCTCCGGGTCCTGCTCCAATAGAGGGACCAATCCGATTTGCTCCAAAATCAATTACAAGTGTTCAAGATCTTCCCTTCAAGCACAATTACAGCATTACTCTCCAATGTGCAGGAATAATCATCAAGTCTCCAAAATCATAATCTCCTTCTCATCACCTGGATGCCTTTCCAAAGCCTACTACCCCCATTTTATACATCAAATTTAGCCAAAAATGGGCTAAAACAATTAACTAACAAAATCCCCCATTTTGGTTACATATTTCGAATTTACCCCTTTTACCATTATTTGGATATGATTTTGACACCAAAATTAAGGGTTTGTTTTCAACAAATACCCCTAATTAAATAAGCTTGGGCAGATTTTTTATGAATAGATAACAACTCTTCCCTTAATATTACATATGCCATAAATAGCCCATTGGTTGGCCTTAATTTTAGGAGGCCAATGGTTAGGAGTTCAACTCCCATTATCTCATTCCTTTAATTCGAATTAAATAGCTATTTTAATTCAAATTTGAATGTTTTCCCTCTCTTTATGATTTTGTGATGTCATCGAAATCCATACTTTTATTGGAATTTGAAACCATCATAACTTTTATATCCGATCTCTGTTCTTGATGAAACGAACGCCATTGGAAAGCTTTTGACGAGCTCTTTCATTTGTAATCCATTGTCAAATACTTTTGAGATGATTTTTTTTCACCTTTTTACGACCTTTGGTCCCAGTTTGACCAAATTTTGACTAGTCATAATTTTTGCACTTGAACTCCAATTTTGATCGTTCAAGTTATGTTGGAGTCAAAATTGTGAACACTTGTAATGATGTTGATTCTTGGAGCATTGGGGACATTTTACTTTTCAGTAATTTTCATCCCCTGGATCAAGCCTCCCCACTGAAGAGCTTTCGGACCTCCGAAAGTTTGGATTACTCAGAAAGAAGGTGAGGGTATAGTTCCCTCACTTTACCAATCTCCATCCATCTTGCCTTGCTTGGATGCATCCCCTTCAATCCCACTCGGAGGTATTCAACTGGTCCTCTTCGTGAAGTTCTGACATTCCTATCAAGGATGACATCTTGTGGCAATTTTGACATGTACTCTGGTGAAAGGTCATCAACTGATGGAACCTGAACACTGATGTCTTCATCCAAGATCATTGGAGGCTCATACAACTTCAGATTCTCAACATTGACAACTGAGTAAATTTGCATGTATGGAGGAAGATTAAGGCGAAAAGCATTAGTACCGATCTTTTCCAAGATCTCAAAAGGACCATACCTGATAGCTTTGAGCTTCATTCCTTCACCTTGCATTCTTTCCTTGCTGATATGTAACCAAACTCTGTCACCAACTTGGAATTGGTGATCAATGCAATGCTTATCATGGCGAGCCTTGTATTTAGCTTGGCTCTGCTCTAATTGTGCTTCTACTGCCTGATGGATTGCTTGGACCTTTTGGATGAACTTTAAAGCCTTTTCTGCATCATGGTGTCCATCTACAACATCGTTCTTCCCAAAAGAAAAATCCATTGGTGTCTTAGGCAAGTAACTGAAGCAAGTCTCAAAAGGAGACCTCTTTGTAGAAGAGTGTGTCGCATGGTTGTAAGCATGCTGCACATAGTGAATACTTTCATCCCACAGCTTAGGATGCTTGCTGCAATAACCTCTAAGTAGATGCACAACTGTCCTATTCACTACCTCTGTTTGTCCATCGGTTTGTGGATGGAAGGCTGTACTCTTCTTCAGCTTAGTGTCCATGAGTCCCCACAAAGATGACCAAAATTCCCCTAAGAATCGAGAATCTCGATCTGATACAATAGAAGTGGGTAACCCAAAATGAACCCATACATTTTGAAAGTACAAATGAGCAGTCAGTTCAGTAGCAACTTGCTTTTTACAAGGCATTAAAATACACATTTTGCTGAATCGATCAACTACTACATACAAATAATCATGACCCTTCCTAGACATAGGTAAACCTCCCACAAAGTCCATAGACACACTTTCCCATGGACGGGATGGTACAGGTAGTGGTGTGTACAAACCCAATTTCCTATTATTTGGTTTGCTGGTTGCACACATTACACATCCTTTTATATACTTAGTGATAGTTTCCTGCATACGAGGCCAATAACAATATTTTTGCAATTGAGCTAATGTCTTACTTACCCTGAAATGTCCTGCAATCAAAGAGGTGTGTGCTTCACGGATTACATGTGCTTGCTCATCTTTAGGAATGCATAGTTTTCCCAAGTGGTACAACAAATTATCCTGTACATAGTAATCTTTCTCTTCTACATGTTTACCCTGGATTAAAGCTGCATAGATATCCTTAAAGTTCACATCATTAGTATATTGTTCCTAAAAAATTTCATGAACCATAGAACTATTTTGAAGGATTATCAAAGCATTCTGAACAGGAGGCCTAGAGAGCATATCTGCTACTTTATTATGGGAACCCTTCTTATACTTAATTATCAAATGAAACTATTGCAGAAAACCCATCCACCTAAAGTGCCTACTTTGTTGCAACTTAGATTGTGAGTGCAAATATTGTAGTGGTTGGTGATCAGTGTGGATTACAGTTTCCTTTCCCATTAAGTAGTGCTTCCATTTTTTAACACTCTGAACTAAAGCATAAAGTTCTTTATCATATGTAGGATTGTTACTTACTGCTCCTGAAAAAGTTTCAGAGTGGTAGTAGACTGGTTTACCTCCTTGCATGAGTACAGCTCCCATGGCAAACCCACTCGCATCTGTCTCGATCTCAAATGGTTGATGTAAATCTGGTAAAGCCAGAACTGGTGCAGTGCTCAACTTTTCTTTTAAAGTGTCAAAAGCCTTCTGTTGCAGACCTCCCCACTGAAAAGTTGCCTTAGTACTGGTTAATGCATGTAATGGTGATGCAATGTAAGAGAAGTTTGCAATGAACTTCCTCCAGTATTGAACTGCACCTAAGAAACTCCTGACTTCAGTAACTGTACCTGGCTTAGGCCATTTTACAATACATTCGACCTTTGTAGGGTCTACTTTCAGTTGACCATTCCCTACAACATAGCCTAAGTACACTAAAGATGTCTTTGCAAATTCGCATTTTGACATCTTTACATAGATTTTTTCTTTTCTCAGTATATCAAATACTTTCTTTACATGAATTACATGATCATCCCAAGACTTACTGAATACAAGAATATCATCTAAATAGACTATGAAAAAATCATCTATAAAGGGACGGAAGACATCATTCATGACTCTCATAAATGTAGCTGGTGCATTACAAAGCCCAAATGGCATGACCAACCACTCAAAAAGTCCCTGTTTTGTCTTAAAAGCAGTTTTCCAAAGATCACTTTCTGCAATTCTTATTTGATGATATCCACTACGTAAGTCTAGCTTAGTGAAATAGATTGCATGTTTCAACTGATCAAGTAAATCATCAATTCTAGGAAGAGGGTACCTGTTCTTTACCGTTATCTTGTTCAGAGCCCTGTAGCCAATACACATTCTCCAAGTCCCATCTTTCTTTGGAACCAACACAATAGGAGAACCACAAGGAGAAGTACTAGGATGGATAACTCCTTTCTCAACCAACTCTTGAACTTGCTTCTTGATTTCTTCATTCTGCAACACTGATAAGCGGTACATGCCAATATTAGGAAGTGGTGCATCTTGCTGCAACTGAATCTCATGTTGTATCTCTCTTTTAGGAGGCAATCCTTTCGGTTCCTGAAACAAGTCATCATAAGCGGAAACAACTTTGGCTATTTCAGCCTTATTTTTTGGATCACATCCCTTAAATGCCTCAGATGTTTCATCTTCTTTGGCTTTTACAAGCATCAACACAAAATTCTTACTAGAGTTGACTAACCTTTTCATCTGACCAGCATTAACTAGTGCCAGATTAGTCTTAACCTTATGTGCCTGTACAATGTATTCAATCTTGTCTTTAAACAAATGATATTTATTTTCCCCCCTATAAAAGATAGCTTGACGATCAAACAAATAGGGACTCCCAAGTACGAGACCACATATATCTAAAGGGACTACATCAGCTTCTACCTCATCTACAAAGTTTGCAATGATAGCAAATCTTAACTTGCATTGTTTAGTTACCTATAACTGTGCATCATTGCAAACCCATCCAAGAGGGTATGGTTTTGGATGAGGTGTTGTAGTCAAGTTAAGCTTTTTAACAACTTCCTCAGATATCAAATTAACTTGGGAACCCGTATCGAATAATGTATCAACCTTATTATGCTTGATAACAACTCGAATGTGAAATAATTCATTCCTTTGCTTACCATTCTTAGGAGAAGATTCTTTACTTGTACTTGCACTTATGCTAGAAGAACTTGGAGTTGATGAAAGAGATATACCTTTTCCTTTACCTTGAATCCTGGTAGCAACAATCTTTGTCTCATCTCCGGAGTTAGATCCAAGATCTTGTTGAATTACAGCAGCAGTTTTTTGTTTACCTTTGTTTCCACCATATCGCTTTGGCCTCTTTTCAGGATGTAACTTCCAGCACTTAGAATCATCATGCCCTTCTTTCTTGCAATGTGAGCATGTGGGTTTCTCATCCTCTTTCTTTACTGTTGCTGTCTGTTTACCCTTTCCTTTTCCTTTGGACTTTTCCTCAGACTTAGATGGCTTTTTATCAGACTTATCAATGAAAGTACCCTTACCCCTTGATTCTAAATGTGTTGCCTGGACACATACTTCATCCAAATTACAAGGATTTAGGACAAGAATAGAATGCCTTAGGTAAGAATGAAGACCACCTATATACTTGAGTAAGGTGTCCTAGGTATACAATGGGACATTTAATGAAATAGCCTTTTTGCGAAATTCATGGGTGTAATCTTGGACAGACTGACCTTTCCCTTGCTTAAAATGTTGCCAGTTCATCATTAACTGCTGCATATGGCCTAAGGGGTAGAATTGCTTTTTTAAAGAAGTAACAAATTCTGACCAAGACAAACTAAACTTACCATGTTGTGAAGTTTCATCCCGAGACCTACTCTCCCACCAAGTTAGGGCTACACCACCTAAACAAAGAGTGGCTAACTAAATTCTGTCAACATCATCTACAAGGTTTTGAACTCTACAGTAGACTTCTACTTGCTGAATCCAGTCATCTAGTTTCTCGGCATTTAACTCCCCACAATATTTTGGTAAGTCAAACTTTACATCCAACTTAATTCGAGGCTTATGTCCTCCTTTGAAAATATTAGAAGACTCAGAATGGGTAGAGGAAGGAGAAGAGGGGGAAGAAGGAGAAGAGGGAGAAGAAGGAGAAGATGGAGGTGTCTTTGGTGGATCACAATCAGCTCCTTTCTTTTTCCCTTTTTCCTTTCGAGCTGCACATCTTTGCATCTTCTCTTCTCTTTCTGGTACCAAAACCTCTACCATTGTCTGCAAATTTTGAAGAGTCTTCTGAATACTCTTATCTTGAGAAGCTTGTCCACCTTCGTTTGCCATTTGTGATGATGGTTTAGTCCTTCATTTTCCAATCTCAATATTGTATTCCTCAAGCTTTCCTTCGCCTTTCTCAATCCTGGATCTTGTTGACATTCAAATCTGCAATACTAGTCCAACAAAAGCTCTGATACAAAATTTGATCTGATTAGGATCTAGGACTATTACAGAGGAATGCTTAACATTCTTTCATAAAGTAAAATTTCAAAGCGTTAATTAGCAAATTAACACAACTTAAATGCTGAAATGAACAAAGCATAAAAAGGTAATGACTGAAAGAAAGAGAGTAGAGAGACATAAGGCAAAACACGATTGATAACGGAGTTCATCCGCGGGTCGGACTACATCTCCGGGTCCTGCTCCAATAGAGGGACCAATCCGATTTGCTCCAAAATCAATTACAAGTGTTCAAGATCTTCCCTTCAAGCACAATTACAGCATTACTCTCCAATGTGCAGGAATAATCATCAAGTCTCCAAAATCATAATCTCCTTCTCATCACTTGGATGCCTTTCCAAAGCCTACTACCCCCATTTTATACATCAAATTTAGCCAAAAATGGGCTAAAACAATTAACTAACAAAATCCCCCATTTTGGTTACATATTTCGAATTTACCCCTTTTACCATTATTTGGATATGATTTTGACACCCAAATTAAGGGTTTGTTTTCAACAAATACCCCTAATTAAATAAGCGTGGGCGGATTTGTTATGAATAGATAACAACTCTTCCCTTAATATTACATATGCCATAAATAGCCCATTGGTTGGCCTGAATTTTAGAAGGCCAATGGTTAGGAGTTCAACTCCCATTATCTCATTCCTTTAATTCGAATTAAATAGCTATTTTAATTCAAATTTGAATGTTTTCCCTCTCTTTATGATTTCGTGATGTCATGTTGATGTCATCGAAATCCATACTTTTACTGGAATTTGAAACCATCATAACTTTTATATCCGATCTCCGTTCTTGATGAAACGAACACCATTGGAAAGCTTTTGACGAGCTCTTTCATTTGTAATCCATTGTCAAATACTTTTGAGATGATTATTTTTTTCACCTTTTTACGACCTTTGGTCCCAGTTTGACCAAATTTTGACCAGTCATAATTTTTGCACTTGAACTCCAATTTTGATCGTTCAAGTTATGTTGGAGTCAAAATTGTGAACACTTGTAATGATGTTGATTCTTGGAGCATTGGGGACATTTTACTTTTCAGTAATTTTCATCCCCTGGATCAAGCCATCATTAATTTAGGTGCTAGAATATTATCAAGTAATCTATATCAGTCAATTCTCACTCCTACTTTAGATATGATATGACCCAAAAGTTTTCCCTAATTGACTCCAAAATGACACTTTTTCGGGTTGACTGATATTCCATATTCAAGAACCCTCAAAAAAATATTTTCAAAGTGTTTGTAATGATATTCTTACTTCTTGAAGTAGGCACTATGGTCATATTGATAGACACCCAAAATAAAATAAATAAGGCCTTCAAAGGAAATAGCCATAACTATTTGAAAAGTGTCACTCACATTAGTTAACCCAAAAGGAATTATGGAAAATACATAGGTTCTCCATGGAGTAGCAAATATTATTTTGTATTTCTCTAACACATTGACCTTCACTGGGTTATATCCTAAAAAAAACAATCTATCATAGAGAGAAATTCCTTTTCTATCACCTTTCGTAATAATGCTTCCATCTTGTGTAATGCATAACATTCTTTAAAATATGATATTTATAGTAATATATCTAAAATCTACACATAGTCCTATATCTCCATTCTTTTTTCTTACTATCCAACAAGGTTAGATACCCAGGTGTAGCATTTGATAGGTTTTATAATTCTGGCTTCTCTCATTTTAAATAGTTCTTCTTTCATCTTTGAGGATAACAATGGGCTGATACGTATTTCTCTTTACCTAAAGATTTTGTATCAATTTTCAATAGGATTTCATGTTAAAATTGTTGGTATCTCTAACCATAGTTTTCTATTAGTGTCAACCACTTAGTCATTTACAAGGTAGAGTTAGACAGTCATCACTACATTTGAGCTACTCTATATAGGTTGAGTCATGTACATAAGCAAGTATGTACTAATCTCTATAGGAGCTAACTAAGTTTTCTAGTCATAGAGTAATTTCTATATGAGCCAATCTCATTAGTGACCAGGGTCAGTGTAAGAAGTTGGGTCTCACTTTTGGCCAAAAAGTGGAAGTTTTTTTCCTATTTTTAAAATATTTTGTCAATTGATGCCAAAACTTGAGGCATTTAGAGATTAAATATAAAAAAATCTAGAAATAAAAATTGTAGTGCCTATGATTTTCTTTTTGAATATGTAATTTATTTTTATACCCATGTGATAGATTATTTTTTTGGTTTGGATTTTAAAAACCACTTTTTCAAAATGCTTGTTTTAGGACCATACCATGCTCATATATAGACACCATAATTTGACACAACTAAATGAATTTTTGCAAATTATTTTAAATGGAGTTACCTGACACACCAAAGATTGATGAGAATATTTTTCTTGAAATTTTAATGAATATTTTTATTAATTTTTAATTGATGATGAAGCTAATTTCTAAAATGTCTTATGTTTGGATGCCATAATTTAATCAAAATTTATTTATTTTTTTATTTTTTAAAACTTTAAATGAATTGTATGAGGATTGATGACATGTAAAATAATTTACAAAAGATGAAAAATTTAAAAAGTTATTAAAGTTTTACTGAATGCCACTATTTAACATTTAAGAGATACTTTTGATTTATAAATAATGGAGAAATAGAAATTGAAATCATAACACTATAAAATTTACATTTTGAAATTAGAATAGTAAGACCTATAATGGGTTTTTGTTTCATCAAAAAATTCAATGGGGACAATCATATAAAAATTACAACAATCCCTAAAGTTGTTGGTTAAATGCCTTAGAGAAAAATGGTTCATAAGGGCATGGCTTGGTGGGAGCAAGCCTATGCCATGCCTTTCCCGAAGGCAAAACCCAAAGAAAATTTGCCACCATTCCAAATTCCCACCTATGTCAACTAGAATTGGGCACCTGATTTGTAAGTCAAAAGTTCAGGGCCTGATTTATTTTGAACCATTGATAGAAACAAGCACTTGATTGTTTAAAAATTCGGTACTCAATTTATAAATTGGGTACTGGATTGTTTAAATATTAGGTACCCAATTTTTAAACAATCAGGTACCCGATTTTGATCTACCCATTGGGCCTCAAAAGATGCCCCACAAACCATTTTTCAATGATTGCAATGATTGACACTACTACACACTAGCACTATTAAAGATGGTAGTTAAAGACAAAACATCAAATTTTTCTTTAAAATATTTTTTAATTTTTTAATTTTTTAAAATAAAGACACTAGAGAAACTCATGACTTTTCCTAAAATATTACCCAAACTTGTGGCCCTTGTTAACTCAATTTACACATTCTGAAGAGGGCATCATCCATAGTTCATCCGTAGTTCTAAATAGGGCATCATCCGCAATTCTAAAAAAGGCATCATCTATCAAGTTCAAAAGAGGCAAAGGGTCGATTCATGAAGGATATGACTAGAAGTCATAATGAGTTCTTGACTTATATCACATTTTTCTTCCTTGATCTATCATGCCCTAGTTATCATCTGTAGTTCTCAATAGAAGCAAAAGGGTTGATCATCATGGATATGACTGGAAGTCATGATGAGATAATCATTTATATCACTTTTTTTTCCTGAACTATCATGACCTAGCCATCAACACATTCAACAAGAATGATTCTGATTTGCACAATAAACAAGTAAATACCCTAAAGATCTCTTGGATGTTTAATCTTTTCTGCTTGATTTCATTTGTATTTGCATTACAGTTTTTTGGTTTGCAATTAACATGGTCTTAAGGATTTTGTGTTTTCAATCTAATAGAAAAAGACTGCTTGGGCTAGAAAACGTGAACTATTGATAGCCTTTGACCATCTCAAACATAGTTAGTTAAGGTATGATACTTGTTGTGCCTCCATAAAATATTTAATGAACTTTTCTTGTTTTTATATGCCCTACTGTGTGCAGCATCTTGATCTTTCAATGATTCCATTGAGATTGTAGGTTTTACAATGTTTTTCCCTAATTTGACATTGTTCTTTACCATTTATCTCTCTGCACCATGGATCCTCCTAGGGTTTGGATGCATCAAGCATTGCTTTTGGTCATGTTCAATTTTTGCTTTCTTGTGTGAAATATCTAATCTCAACTATATAGAATACCTTCATCACTGCTCACTCTGCTTAGATTTGTGAAAGTGACACTGAAGGTGATAGTAATTATGAGAGATGCAACTATTGATAGCCTTTGAATTGATTCCTTATGGGAGTAGCTATCTTTTTTTTTGTTTCCACACTTATTCTCAATCCCATTTGCATTGTCAAATAATCTGACTTCATTTTCAGAGATGACTTCAAATTCATCCTCATATAAACTATGATGAAAGCCTTGGAGCTGCTCCCTCCCATAGTAATTTATAGGAGAATAAACAACCTAGCTACTAGAGAATCTAAACATTAGTATTAGTAATCTCTTCATAGGTTTGTTCTTGAATTTTGATTTGCTTCTTCCTCACTCAGAATATTTTTGATATGTCTAGATGATATTAACTAATCCTTCCCTTACACTATAATTCCATAGAATTGAATATAAATTTCCATAGTCTTTGTGTTTGATTTAAAGTTTCAATGTCATGCATCAATCCTCTACTTCAAATATTGGTGATAACCATTCTAGAATTCCAATCCCAACTCGTTAGATATGGTTTGTTTGCAAATAGTTCTTGAAGGATACAAATGAAAATCCTATTTTAAGTTCATTGTCTCCATTCACAACTCAAATTCTACCCTTGCTTCTACCGCATGCATCAAATTTCACTTCAAATTGGGCAAAGCTCTTCCCAGATCCTTCTCTGCAAACCCATAGTGCAAATATAGGACCCAGGCTATATTTTGGTTTGAATGTATTTGAACCCATAATTGGGCTAGACTGTAATCAAACCCATATTTGGGCTAGACTAGACTAGGACCTAGTTTTCCAAGGAAGAACTTGGTCAACTTATACCATTATTTTATAGAAAATGCATAGCTCTAATTCACTTTTTTGTTTTGACAGGTTTGGAATGTACTAAAATGCATTTGTGCTTTTTGGATATTATTTGCATAAATTTTTCTTCATTTTTCCTACCTTCTAGTTACATATTTGATGAAAATTGATACAAGTGTGAAAAACTCAATCTCTTGAAATCTAGGAAGTGTGTTTTTTTTGTCAAATTTTATTTTCATGTTCGTTTTATTTGAGTTTATAATTAAAATTTTGATTCTTTGGACTCATGAAGTATCATTTTTTATTTTTTATAGAGTAATGCTACCTTCCATACTTTCTATCATCTAATTTGATATTTATTATTTAACATAGTGAGTTTGATCAAACCAAGCATTTGAGTTTTGACTAGCACAAGAATTTTGTGGTTTTTCTCGTTATTAACCCTTCAAGTCTATCTTTTTCTTTTCTACCTTTAGGAAAATTGTTGAAGCCAATTTTCAAACTTTACTAGGTGAACATGAAAAATAAACCAAACATTTTCTATTACTCAAATTAGGGTAGGTCAACATACATTTGGCATTCTTCTGTGTTAGTCATCACTCCTCTGATGTGCTATTGAATGTGATCAACTGATTGATTGATGAGATTGGTCTTACATCCAAATTAGTTTTTTCTAATGAAGTGGACACCTTAATTTACTATAATTAGGTTATATATAATTGTGACCATGTTTGTGTGGAGCTGATTATTTTACATCATCACTTGGGTACAGTAGAGAGAACATAGCCATGTTGGAGATGTCTAGATATACACTTTGATGAAACATAAAGAGTTCATTCACCATGTTTTTGTGGAGCTTTAAATGTTATAGGGTTTTTTTGATCATGTCTAATTATTACATTTCTTGATCTAGAGTCATCTATTCAATATCTTGAATGTTTCTAAAAACTCACATTGCAAGAATTTATGTTGGTGATAATACTTGTTTTATGTTTTAATAAATCTAGCCAGCTTCTTTCGATAAGAAATGAGAATCTTCCTATAATAGTCCACTTAATAGAGAAGCAATATAAGCACAACATTTAAATAATTGATGAAATACCAAGTCATGTTTATTGTATAGTAATGTAGTATAGTGTAGCCTAGAAATCTTTTTGAATGTATTGTTCTCTAATTAACATTATAATTTCATGTTGTGATATATGATAAAGGTATAAACTATTTTGACTGCAAAAATATTAAATGATAGAATAAATTATAATTGTAGCAATCAATATTATTTTTTTCACTATTAAATCAAGTTCCTTCGTAAATGTGTAGTAGTAATCTATTGTGTGTAGCATCATTATAGAAAATTTTCTGTAGAGATAATGCATAGTTGTATTATTGACAGATGATAAAATAATTATGTCTAAAGTTAAAATTGATTTTGTGTTTGGTCCAATACATGGACTCCATCAAATCATGTTTCATTTGGTTTTTTTGGAATGTTTTTTTTTTCAAAGAAAAACCTATCATGATTAATGTTCATGATTGTTGTATGTTTTGTCTCTTTTTATGTAATTCTTTTTGTTGTAAAGTAGTTCACATTTTGTTTTGGAAAAATTGAAGCAATCAAAATATTTGTTTATGATGTGTTTATGTTAGTAGTGGAATATGAAAAGGGTCAAGCTGTGGACATCACATGTATGTTTTGCATCCTTTTCTAATATAAAATATACCTACTGTTTGATAAATAACTAAGGACACAATACTTGTGTTATTTGAATGCATGGGATTACCATTTCTTTTCTAGCTGATTAGATTATTCTAAATACATTCCAAAGTAAACTAGAATTGAGAGATTGGAGGATCACACATATGGGGAATTTTCCTTGCCTTATATTTTTGTTTTGTCTTTTTGTAAATAATTCATATATTTAAATCATAGTTACTCCAAAGTGTATGAAAAAAACCTATTAGTAGTATAGTAGTATGTACATGGATTAAAGTGGGTTGTCAAGTTGACAACTAGTCTTTCCTCTCTTCCATTAACACCTATTTGGCATGATTTAGACACTAGAGCTTCAATTTGCCATCTTATTAGCCTTTTAAGGCCTCATTGCCAAATTATTACCTTAGTTACCAGTTCAAGTTTAGTTTGAAGAACTAGTTCATCGATATAACAAAATTTTGGAAAGGGTTTTGGGTTCATTTGGGTTTGTTCATAAAAAAGTATGTAAAAATTATAAAAAATTATATATATACATATCTATCAAGCCTAGAAGCATAGAGTATCAAAAAATCATATGATGTAAACTAAGTTAATCATTTAAACAACAAAAACACCATAGGCATAAACTTTAAACATGTTAGTTGTAATCATGTAGCATTGTGAATAAAGATAATACCATCATATAATTCAATTTTCAAGTTCAACATCAAAGATTCAAAACATTAAACCTTAAAAGTAAATCATTATTCATGAATCATGACAAAAAGTTCAAGTATCATTGTTTCAATTTGAAGTCAAGGAATCATAATGTATAAAATTTTAATATTCATCCTCTTCTTCTTCTCATAGTCATTCCACATTAGTCAACTTAGCAATAGTGCTAAGGCCAATGGTTTCAACACTAACAACAATAGTATGGTCATCGAAATCTTCAAAGTCTTTAATTATAAGCCAAGAAACAGAACTATCCAAGTCCACCAACTCTACACCTACATCTCACCTCTTTTCATCCACTTTTTAGGGAAAATCAACCTCAAAAATTATAAAATTGGTTATAAAAATGACTTGGTACTCACACATTAGTGAAATTCATCCCAAATTTGTCATAGATTTGAACTATGTAGCCAAATTCATGTAGGTTCAAATTCTAGGTTGCGGGTTCAAACCAACCCAAGAAAATTTGAACCCAGGTAAAACTAGACCTGAATTTCAAATTGGTTCAAACCTAGGTAGGTTCCTGGGTCAAAATGACACAATTGGGTAACTAAGCTTATTACCATAATACCCCATATAACATTATATTTATTTTACTAATTTGGAGACTCTAAATCACTCATCTGATGCATAGTGACCCTTATTAGGTCCATTGGCCTCATAATGTAAGTTGGAAAGTAATGACTCATTATGATGAAAATTACAATTTAGGACATTCATGGCCTTTATTACAAGTTCCTAGGCCTTTTTTGAAATCTTTGTAACTTTTAAGCACTTGGTTGGAAAATGATGCAATAGCTTCATTCTGAATTTCATCTCATGTTAAATCTTCTTCTCCTGCTTCAAGATCCTTTCATATTATTCTGTCAAATTTGAAAACAAAAAAGAAGTAAGATTACAACATGAGATCAATTTATAAAGTTAGATATAAGAGATTGTCTATTGAATAATCATTATTTTTTTAAATACTGCCTTTCATATTTTAGGGCTGACAGTGGCTATCTAGAATTGGGCCTCAAGCTTTTGAGTCCTTGGAGTGAAAAATAAAGTTCCTCCATGCAGTACAAAAATTAAGAAGGTATGTCCCTACACAGATTCAAAGGATGGTGGTAGGGTGTTCTAATTAGGAAGACCAATCTGAATATTAGAATGAGGAGTGTAAATGATGTTATAACACATATGTGATTTTGTGCTTCTTGTGGCTTGTGCAAAGAAACCAATGGGAATGATGGGTTGATTCACATTGTAAGCATTGGTTGGTGCATTTGAATTTCTACCATTAAGAACTATACCATCCACATGCACATTGAAGTCAGGTAGATCAAAAAAGAGTTGTGAGGTAGTGAAAATCTTCTTGGGTTCTAATTGGGTTTTTGCTTACACAAGTAGATTGACGATAAAGCAAAGGGCTAGACTAAGAAAAATCAGCATTTTTGTGGGTCTCTACATTAGTTGTAATTAATTGGGTGGTTTGAAGAGCGACAAAAATAGATATCAATTTTTCTTGTGGGATTTGTCTTGCAACATCTGGATATGTGTTTCCTTTGTCAATGAATGAACTCCTCCCACTTCCAATAGCTTGTTGATTCCTTGAATAATATTCTTTTGGAAGTGAAATTGACAGGAGCATAACCATGTGAGTAACAGTACCCATTCCAATAGGAACAATCTTCATCCTTCACAACCTTGATATAGAATGGATGAAGTCGATGAGTTTGATGTAGCCAAGAGAAATATGGTCTAGCTCCTAGCCACATGTTTCTTTGAAATCTCCCTTTACAAAAGAGAGGGGATAGATATTATTCCCCTTCCTTGAGCCACTTTGATACTTCTCCTAGGAATACTAGTAGCCACCTTTTAAATTTCTCCACCCAAGCTGGAGATTCTAGAAAGTTTGGTGATAATAATGGTGGAATAGTATGCGTTGAATCTCTCCTTTCTTACACATCCTCTGAAAAATGATCTCTATCCAATGATGATGATGACGATGATGTACTTTGATTTCTAGCATCAAACTCTCTATAATTTTTATGCACTTCATCCTCTTGAAAATTACTTCCTTTAATGAGCTCCATCATGGACTTCTGAATTGCTCCTCTTAATCTCTACCTGTATACACTTATGCATGGGTTAGCTACTTTAAATGAAACACACATAGAATTTCTTACCATTTTATCAAAAAATGGTATGTAATATACTTGCACAATAGACTCTTGTTGCCTTAATGTCACAAAGCCAAAGCTGCGAGAGTGAAGGTGCTCTCCACCTTAACTGTTGATGACTACTGCATCTATAAATGGCCCATATTTACTATGAAAGATCTCTCTTAGATCATCTGTCAGTTAGCAGATCCATTATTATTAGTTTGCAAATATAAAATCTAAACTTCATGTTAACTTAAAAAATTAGCATTTATAATAGACTAAATTCTATTGAAGGTGAATGGCCTCCAATAAACACCTTCTTATTAAATCCTCATGGATATTCTACTACAATATCATGGTGTTATTATTTTATTATTAAGTGGTGTTGTTGAGAAGAAAAAATACACTCTATGAATGGAATCAAACAAACAATGTTATGTAATATGTATGAATACTATAAAATTTAGGTATCCACAACTAGCCTATGAAGTGTTGCTAAACATCTTGATCGTTTGAAATTCTCCTTCTCCATGAGAAAAATAGCAGTTATCTCCTCTAACACAACCACTTGTAGATTCATAGTACTTGCAAATCTCTGTTTTGGTGTATAATGACAATTTTGAACTGATGAATGATAAGCATCAAATTCTTGTTCATTATACACTTGCTAGCAATATGTAATAAGAAAACTTATTTTAAGAACAAGGTTCTATAACCTATCTTCATGTTGATCTTGATGCCAATTTTTGCTTTTAGCTCTGATTAATTTGAGCTTTGTAGAATAATCTAGAGACTTTTTACTACTTTTTTCTAGTGGTGTTGGGGCCATTAGATACTCCTTTTATTTACCTATGCAAAGGGTAAATGATGTTTCTTTTTGAATATCCTTTTTTTAATTACAAAAAAAAAATCAAAAATCAAAAATTGCGCACCGAATTGAAAGATAGATTGAGAATTTAGCATCTCTCACATGTCCTGTGTCTTTGCAACATCAACAAGGCTTTGTTTCCTACAAAGGTAAAGTTAAGGTTCTATTATTATAGAATAGAAAAAATCATAATAGGAGGCAAAACTAATAGGAAACAATTGTATAATGTCAAATTCAATGCTTGTCTATTAGCTCCATAACCAAGCAGAAGCATCGCACATTCAAAATAATTATTTTTAATTGCATAAGATAGGGGGTGTTCCTTTGTTTCTATAACCATGTCAAATACTTCTCCTTCTTGGATCAAAAGCATCTATATTTTTAAAAAGACCTAAAGTTTAGCTAAAGTCCTTAAAGAGTGAAGGTTTTTGAAAACTAATAATTAAAAAACCCACTTATCGGTAAAAAGGTAAAATATTCTAAAATCTTGGAATTAGTATGTTCTCTATCAAAAGCCACAATTCTTCTTTTTAATGTTGAGATTTTAACAAAATATAAATGTAGGAAATCAAAGGGTTCAAACTTGCAATCCTTGAAGATGACCATAATTTTGTGCCACATGTATGATAGTCAAGCCTAATCTATTCCTTGTGATCACGAAAGCTTCATGACTAAGAAGTAAACTAATAATCCTAGTTCAAGATTTCCTACAATAATTATTCTTTAAAATCAATTCTCACCAACAACCAACTTAGAAATATTTGATTAAAATAAAAGAACCTTGTATCTTGATTAGTGGCATTATCTTTAACACCCCATTGAAGGAGTATTTGCACCACTATCTACCTCATTGGATTCCATACTTTTTTTTAATAGAAATTTCACCAATGCGTCATCTATAGTCTACAATCAACTAGAACCTTGCTCTAATTCCAATTGTTGGAATTTACAAGTGGGAAGATTTACTTCTAGGGGGGAGGGGGGGGTGGCAAGGTGAATCATAAGTAACTAACTTTAACCTTTTTAAAACCTTTTAGCTGATATCATTAACATGCATCTAATTCATCTAATAAACATGAAAGTAAAGACATGCATGAAAATAAATAACACAATAATTTGGTAACCCAAAAACCCTCCAAAATGAGAAGGAAAAACTGGAGTGGGGATGACACCCACAAAGTATCACTACAGTTATATGTAAATGTTTAAGGTTACAAATTTTGACCACTTCTAATGATCTACTCTGTGAAAGGCCTATCTTGTTGAAAACTTTACACCCTATCAAAAGTGACCTGGTTGAAGGATTTACAAAAATTCACTTGGAATGTTACCCTGTTAAAGGATTTAGCACCTTGTTTAAAGGCTTACAACATGGATATTAAACCAACCTATCATCATAGGATTTTCATTCCTAATACAATTGCTAGAGAGTATTAGAAAGTCTTGACCTGATGACATGCAATGATGTTCTGCTCTTTCAGAGTCTTTACACCCTTTTGCACTTTGCTATAATTCACCCATATACTCTTCATCATACAATGGGGTTTTTTTCCTCCTTTTAAAGGCTTTGGTGACTTAGGCTTGGTTATAAATCTATGATCAATATTCCATCTTAATTTCCTGCTCAATTCTATCAATTTTCCTATTAGTTGCATGCTTTCTCCATTTTTCTTATTGGTTGGGTGCTGCTTACATAGGTAAATGCAAAAGATTCAATCTTATCTTCAAGATCCTTGGAGACTCATCCTAAGTTAGCTCAGAACTAGTTCACATTTTAGTTTGTAAAGATACAAACTCATATGTTGATTCTATGTTACTCAGCACTTAATAATTTTTTATGCTCAACACATAGAGGAATTCTATCTGACTTGGCTCCTATAGTGATTCTATTTTGCTCAACATTTATACTTTGCTTGGCACCTATAGTGACTCAACATCACTTATCTCTCAGCACTTAAACTTCACTTGGCACTTGAAGTTCACTCAAAACCTATTGAATCTTTGGCTTGGCACACACTGTAGCTTGGCTTCTGTATTATACTCAATATTAACTTAAGAATTGGTTAAGTGTGTTGACACTCAATTGTCAAAACCAATCCAAGACTAACAATCTCCCCCTTTGACATGAGTGGCAAAAACACTTAAAAAAACATTATGGATCTGATCTCTATAAGTATACTACACATTTTGTTTCACATATGTACAAAAATTCAAAAACTTGTTCAAAATTTTGTATACATATAAAATTTTGTAACTCCCCTTGAGTTGATGTGCTATTTCTATAACCAAAAATTATTGTGCTGAATTTTTCTCATGCTGATGTGTCAGATACTTTTTACCTTTTCTATACTTGGTATCTATTTGTTTATACTCTCCCTTTGTTTCTACTCCCCTTTCACATCTTTTTGTAGTTCTTACATCCTTTTGGTTGTATCTCCTTACTACTTCCTCAAAATTTGAATATCTCTCCCTTTCTGGTATTCTTTATTATCTCCATCAAAGAATGTATTGTCTCCCCCATTCTTATTATATGGAATATTGAATATCTCCCCTTTTTTGACACTTATGTCAAAGGATCATAAGAATGAATAGAATATTTAGCCAAAAATGTTTTACTTATCTCCATTATCATCTTCAAAGAGGCATTTGAATTGTCTAAGGCAATTTCCAGTGATTTGCATTGGATGGTTTTCTCTACTGCAAGATGTACTTGGCCTTCTAAAGTAGAAAGATATGGGGTCTTTCTTTAAGACATTTTCTACATAGGCCATTTCCTTATGGATTAATTCTAGGTGTGGGGTAATGGAAGATTGAATTTGTATCAATTTGGCCTTGACATTGGCCTCTTCTTCTATCAATATAACTAACTCCTTTTGAGTATGAAGCATTGTTGCAAAATGCTTTGTGTGCTAGAAATCTTAAGATTACATTCCAAGCTTAGTATTCTTTGGCTAGTTTCTTGTGTGAAATATGACGAGTCACACAATTTGCAGTACAATGAGAATATATTCTCAAGTATTGTTTTCACCTTTTCTATTTTCTTAGCCAATTCCACTTGATATTTTCTCATTAACTTTCATTTGAAATTTCTTTTCAGACCATTCTAATAATTTAACATTTGTATCAAGGTCTTCATTTTGTACCTAGTCCACTATATTGGAAAATTGCTCCATGATGAGCTTGGTTTCATCAGGTATAGGCAAGCTGAATGCATCAAGGAATATGTTTTTGATTTCCACCAATGCTTACTTTTGTCTATACTCACTTCTAAGTATCTCCTACTTTTTCTTTCTCTCCAATGCCTCTTGCACTTCATTATCTATGCTGGGTTCATTTTTTTTATAGTCATATCTAGGTATGATCATTTCCCCATCAAGTGTAGGATCTCCATAGTGAAGTACCTTTGCTACCTTGGTGGATCTCGAGCCTAGTGCTGAAATTTGTAGAGGTACTACATCAGTGCTCAGTTGTTTGGTAGGAGTCCCCATATTAGGAAAATTTTCCAATGTTTATATTGCTTCTTGCTCTCTTTCCTTATGGGATTTCTCCTCTTCCTTGTCTTCTTCTCTACTACCTTGATCAATAAAAATTATTTTGAGGAGGTGCACCTTGAATTTGTGTTGTAGGAACATCTTTTCCTATTTGTTCCTTTGCTAGCTCCTCAATAGTTGTTGTTGTTATGACTATATGATCAACCTTAACAGTTGTATCCTATGCTTCTTGCTCTTTTGGTTGATCTTTTGTAGCTATGGGAGGTAGTGAAGGTGGTTCTTGTGTGTTCACCTTCTCCCTAGTAATCTTTTCTATAGCCTTTTACAACTTTTCCACACTCACCAAAATAGGATTTGTGCACAATTGTGATTGCAATGTGGTTTGGTTAAGGATCTTTTTGATATTCTCTATAGTTAGTGGATTGATGTTTTGACCTGAAGTGTTAGCAACATCCTTGACAATTATTGTTTCTATAGGTGTTGTATGTGGAGGACTTGGTGGTGGAAATTGGGTGTCTTGGACACTCTATTCTAGCTACTCCTCCTCAACTGTTGCCTCTTCACCTTGTGTCTTCTCCACTATTTCTTTTTCTTTTTCTTTCTCTCCCTCTCCATCATTTTAATTCCCTTCTTCTTCCTCATCATTTCTTCCCTCAAAGGGATCTTCCTACCCTTCCTTGATAGTAGTCAATCCACAAATTAATTTCCAACACTTGTGTGGATTTCTTTACAACATCCTCTATTTTATTTTGTAAGATGATAAAGGCTTTGTATTTGGGTGCAAATTTGCTCCCATGTTTCTTACTCACCTTAGTTATTTGACCTTTTATAAGGTCTGGCATTACAAAAAAAAATGTTGACTTCCTTATTTGCTACTCCATATTGAGGTAGTAATACCATTTATTCTCTACAATTGAGCTTAGCTCCTTTGGCATAGAATTGTCAAGTTCAAGTGGGGTGGTCTTGAACTTAGCCATCATAGTGTATATGGACTCTTCCACTATTTTTTTTTTCTTCTCTTGAAAATTTATTAAAATCAATGGTCTTTAAACTAGTCAAATCTGCATTATCTCTAATATTATAACAAACATTTTCCAATTTAGACTTGGTAGAATTCCGTACCAATATGAATTAATTATTATTAGACTTTTTCCTTTCTTCATCTACCTCTGAGGGTGCAAAATATTTTCTTCCTTTCTTTTGCTCTATAGTCCCTCCTTGCTCTATGGCATTTTGCTCCCCCTGTTCCTTTGCCACTTGGGTTGTTGCCTTAGTATCTACCCTTGTAGTTGGTTTGGCTGGGCTTGGCTTTATTTCTTTCTTCTTTCCCTTGGGCTATGCAACTGGCTATTTTTGTGCTTTTATTTTCTTTGGCTTTGGCTTTGGTGCTTCTTTTTTGGCACCTTTCTCTTCTTTTGCATCCTCCCCCATGCCTTGGGTTAATGCAAGTGTTTCCTATCCTTGTTCCTCTTCAGCATCTTCTACTTCTTCACCTTTTTCTTCTTCTTATGTTGTGCCCTCACCAAATTTGGCCTTTAACTTCTTTACAAGTTTATCTTTCTTTTTCAGTGTGGAGGCATTCTTTAACTCCATATCCACCTTTGATCTGACCACATCACATGTTCCAAAATGTGGTGCACTTTTGTCTACTTCCTCTATAGTAGTGCAATTATAGCTATTGATGCCTCATCTATGTTTATTTCATATCCAAGAGGTCTTAACCATCTAACTCTTGGTATGTCAGCTTGTATATAAGTTTAGTCAATATCTACAAGAAAGAATACATCATTTACATGCTTCTCTATCAAAGAAACTGGTACTCTTAGCCTTTACTTCATGGTTTTCTTAAAGTCTTCAAAATATCTAGTCATTAGGGTCTCAAAATTAGTTCCCATTTGTTCTATATATTTATCAACTTGAGCTATAATAGACCTATTTTCTTTCCATACCACTTTGCCAAAAGAAGGAAATTCATTCTGCACATAAAAGAATATACAAATCAAAATAGCACCAAAATCAACAAAAGGGTCCTGGATGGTGTCTATTGTCATTCCTCTCTTGTTCCACTTGGCACCAGTGTTCTTTTCAATTTCTTTCTTAGAATCACTCCTAAGGGTCTTTGGCCGATCTAGGGTTGGGTTCCCTATCAATCTATGTACAATTCTCTTTGTGATTTTTACTAGACCATCTTCCAACCATGAGCTACCATCATGTATCCTACTAAGTACTAGCCTGATCCATTTAGTTTTGAAAACTGTAGGGAATTCTAGGATAGGTTTCAAACCCTTTTTCTCAACAAATTGATATTCTTCCTTTAAAACTCCATTTTCACACAATTTCTCATAGGCTTCCCTCATCTCCATATCTCCTATTACTCCAATTTTATAGTTATAGCATCTTCTAGCATATTGAACCATAACTACCTTAGGTGGTATGATAGATAGGGCTCTAGTTGGGTCGTTTTTATATGCCACTTCACATGTTGGCCAAAAATCAAGTTGTTTTACTTCATTAGACGCTAGCTAAACCTCAAACAAATCTTTCTCCTACGTCTTCCTAGAGCTAGAAGTCATTTGTGCGATCTAGGGTTTGTACACAGAAAATGTGAAATTGTGTAACTTGGTACAAATGTAAAAACCTTGAAATCAATGAAATCATGTTGAATCGTTGTTGAAATTGGCTCAAATGTTGGGTTCTATGTTGTGAAGTCATTTTTCACTCTTCTTCATCTTTTTTCTTCATCCGGGATGAAGAAAAATGATTTAAAATGTGATAATATACCCTATTTTAATTACATTTAATGCTTAGTGCATTTATAATTGTCCACTCGGCTTCTTAAGCTTTTTCGCATTACTCAGATTCCATTTTTTTTTCCACTACTCAACCTCCATAGAAGTATTACTTGCTCAGATTCAATTGGAATTTCTCTTCACTCATCTTTCTCTACCAACTCGATTGCAACTAATCATTTAGCTTCTACTAATTTTGGCAATCAACTCAGCTTGGACTAGAATTTTACTCGGCATCTGAGGGTAACTTGGAAACACTCTTGAAATCTTGAAATTTTATCTTTGCATCTCTAATCATGTTGATCTCTTCTTTTTAGTACTTTCTTGTTTAGGAACTAATGTATGATAAAGCTTTGTAAATCAGTCCCGCATACCTTTTCTTTGCTTAGTTTGATGAAGTGTGACCACTTAACCTTTTAGGTGAAGTTATCCCTTTATTTGATGTGCTACTCCCATCTTTCTTCTTCCATATCTTATTCATTTCTCCTCCAATGTGTTCAACATCTACCTTCTCTTCGGCTTTGTTCTTCTTTGAGTTGGTTGCCTTTGACCTTGTTCAAAAATTTCTTCTAATATGACCAGTCTTCAAGCAACTAAAATATGTGATTTGACTCAGCCATCTACTATAATTTCCACTAAAATGTGTTTTTATGAAATTTTTAGGAATGTGTTCATATTCCTGACAATAATGACAGCTATATATGGTGTTATAGTCCCAATTGTAATGATGTCCATGGTTATTTCATCTTACTGGCTAATTAGGTTTCCACATAGGCTTTAATTTGCACTTAAAAGTTTGATGTCCATAATTCTTGCAATTGTAGTAGTGACCTTCAAATCTTGTTGTTCTAATAGTTCTAGTTCTACAGTTATGTGCTTGATGTCCTTATTTGTTGCACTTATGATAGTGACTCACATTCTTAGGTTTGTCATGTTGATGAGTGTTCTCTCTCCTACATATGTCAGAGGTATGTCCTTTTTTACCATATAAATGAGAAGTAGGTTTAGTGTTCTTACCTTTGTTACTCCTTTCTTCTGTAATCTTTGATGACTCTCCTTGTTTAGTGTTGGTGTATCCTCATCCTAAATTATCATTGCTTGCCACTGATGATTTCAATATTTTCTTAAAGTACTTGATGGCCTCATTAGGTTTTTTGAAGCTCTCTGCAATTTCTTTCTCTCTTTATAGATCATTTTGCAATTGTTCATTTTGCATCTTTAGTGTAGAGATCTCAATATCCTTGACATTCAATTCATGGTGTGTATTCATCATCTAACTTAGGGTGTCTAGCTACATGTTTAAAATTATTGCAAGCTCAATTGATTTTTCTTCCAATCTATTAGCAAGGTTTCTCTTATCTTCTTCTAGCATAGCCTTATCTTCAATGGCTCTTTTCTTCTATTCAGTCATCTCACAAAGCATCATAGCTTTTGATTCTTGTTCTAGCTTGAGTGTTCTAATTTCTTTTGCTTGGGCTCTATTTTTCTACATTAGCTCTGGTATTACCACATCAAACTCTTTGGAATCTCCATTTGTAAAAAGTTTTGAGGTGTCAATATCCTTGTATTGTGTATCATTCTTAGCTATGGCAATCTCTCTTCTTCTCTTTAAGAATTTTCTCAGTTCCTCTCTAGCTTCTTCCAAAGTGTGTAGATCAAGTTGTATATCAATTGCTTTATTTTATATGATCTTACCAAGTTTGTAGACATCCATTTTTAGATATTTTCTCCAAGCTATAAGGCTCATCCTTGTGAGAACTTTTCTTTGATTCCAATTGTTGGAATTTACAAATGGGAAGATTTACTTCTAAGAGGGGGGGTGTTGAATCAGAAGTAACTAACTTTAACCTTTTAAAGACCTTTTGGCTGATATCATTCACATGCATCTAATTCATTTGATAAACATAAAATTAAATACACGTATGAAAATAGATAACAAAAGAATTTGGTAACCCAAAAACTCTCCAAAATGAGAAGGTAAAATTGGGGTGGGGATGACACCCACAAAGTATCACTGTAGCAATATGTAACTATTTAAGGTTACAAAGTTTGACCAATTCCAATGGTCTTCCATGTGAAAGGCCTACCCTATTAAAGACTTTACACCATGTTAAAGTGAATCGATTAAAGGATTTACAAACATTCACTTGGAATGTTACCCTATTAAAGGATTTAGCACCTTGTTTAAAGGCTTACAACATGGCTATTAAACCAACCTATCATCATAGGATTTTCATTCCTAATACAATTGCTAGAGAGTATTAGAAAATCTTGACTTGATTACTTGCAATCCTTAATTGCTGATTCTAGATCCTCATTCTGCTCTATTTGTTCTGATTCTTGCTTGATCTGATATGTCTCGCTTTGAAACTCTAAAACTCTGTTCTCAATCAACTAAATTCTGCAATGTTGTTCTGCTCTTTCTAAGTCTTTACACCCTTCTACACTTTTTTATAATTCACCCATACACTCTTCCTAATGCACGCATTCAATGGGGTTTCATCCTCCTTTTAAAGACTTCAAAGACTTAGGGTTAGGTATGAATCTACAATCAATATTCCATCTTCATTTCCCACTCAATTTTTTTACTTTTCCTATTGGTTGCATGCTTTCTCCATTTTTCTTATTGGCTACATGTTGATTACATAGGTAAATGCAAAAGATTCAATCTTATCTTCAAGATCCTCCAAGATTCATCCTAAGTCAGCTAAAAAATGGTTTAAATATGAGTTTGTGAAGATACAAACTCATATGTTGAATTTGTGTTACTCAACACTTACTAATTGCTAATGCTTGACACATATAGGAATTTTGTCTCACTCAGCTCCTATAGTGATTATGTTTTGCTCAACATCTATACTTTTCTTGGCACTTATAGTGACTTGGCATCACTTATCACTCGACACCTTTGAATCTCTAGCTCGGCACGCATTGTAGCTCAACTTATGTATTATACTTGGCATCAACTTAAGAATTGGTTAAGTGTGGTGACACTCAATAGTCAAAACCAATCTGAGATCAACAAATAATAGTTGACCTGACAAGCTCAAACAAGTGGAAAGAAGGGAGCATTTGTAGTCAATCATTTGGTTTCTCTTATATGTTTTATGATAATTTCCCTAAAGTGCAAGAGGAGTTCAATTTCACTAAGAATTCTATAACATTTAAACCACTTATATTTCTCATGCCTCCCTTGTCAAACTTAGCATTATTGTTATTATCACCATTCTGAGCTTCAATCTACCAAAGCGAGAGCATTTTTCACCAAAACTTCAAGGATTGCTGTCTAGATATGAGGTTTAGTGTCACTTTGCATTCAACAAATAAACATGTCCTATGTAGTAGATGCTTGGCTTTGCATGCAAACAAAAAAAACATGTCCTCCTATATTGTAGATGCTTGGCATGCTATCTTGGAATAAAATTAGAGGCCTAACTTGTGAATTAAATCAACACATATGATTGGAAGGGAATGTACTCAGAGGCCTCAATTGTGAAGTAAATGTCCTTTTGTTTACATGTAATTCATTCTTCCTAGATGCAGAATAGAGTTCCTCACTTTTCTCTCTATTCCAAGTGACCTTATTTTCCCTCAATACATCCTTTTCAATGGCGACAAAGAAAATAAAATATATCAATGAGAAAGTTGGATGAGAGAAATCATGTAACATTACCAACTCTTCTTTCAAATTGCTCAAATGAAATTGTGCAACATAAAACAATAGAAAGGGATTGCAAGAGTTATAAGGGAGCCTTTCGTATGGTACATGCATAAAAGCCATCACCACATTACTGATACTAAAGATTTTTATAGTCTTCATTAACATGGGGATTATAACTGGAACTTGGTAAGAATTTTGCATGTGTAGTTTACTGAACAATGTTTTTTTTTCATGGACACCACCTAAGGTTAAAACCCCATTGGAAAGGTGAATCATCAAGATTTAAAACCACACTTCCCTATGCATAAAAACTTTGTGGTTTTGCATTTGGCCTTTTGGAAAGTGGCAGAAATTTCTATGTTGCTCTAAATATTGATTTCTTTCAAGTATTTAAATCATCTCTAAATAAACGAGCATTTGGATGACCCTCTTAAACTAGTCTAGGAAGATTGGTAATGTCTTTTTTCCCCCTAGCACTTGGTTGTGAAATAAAAAAATAAAAGTTTAAATAAATATGCAAGGAAAAATATACAAAATTCCACTCGTGTTCTTGTAGAAGGTGGTCTCATATGCTAACTTAGTAACTAGATTGCCAATTATCTAAGAAGCAACTTTATTTAATTTATATACATATTTAATCTTTTTGTTGGGACAATGAGGTTTTTAACAATCTTTCAAAATAAAAAGATAAAGTTTGTCATTTTACCATTTTTAGTTGAAGTTCTACTTCCATTTAAGAGTGTCGTTGGAGATCCACCAAGTTTGAAGAGCTGGATGGGAAGAGAACCATGCTTACAATCATTGATTGGTGTCCAATATTTTTCAAAGTTTCACAAGTCCACTATCATTGTTTGGTAAGCTTATTATCTCTATCCTTGATCCTCATAGCAGATAATTGGTTCGTCTTGTAGCTTAGAGGTCTATATTGATCATTTTGACCCATTGTAGAAAAAAAAAAAGTGTGTTAGCTTTTACAAATATTTTCAAACCAAGGATTTATTACGATGGGCTAATTCTTGTAAAAAAACTAAAAAAATAAATACAAGTAGCTTCAGTTTTTTAGTTTTTATTTAAAAGATTCCTTGAACCTAAAAGTTGATGAGATCCCTAGATTGACAATGATTTGATACTTGAATTAATTGCATAAATATTAAATAGAAATTATCAATAGAAACAACTATGAATCATTTGAAGCTTAAATGAGAGCATCAGAATGCCTAGTAGAATGGTTAAAGCATCAAGTATTTATTAATAAATATTGATTTTTTCTTTGAATTCGTAGAAGGAAGATTCTATAGTTATCTTAAACGTTACTTTATATGTATGGGTATATAACATTAAAAAAAAATTGTAGGTTGGATTTTTCACAACTAAGATTCTAAAGTCTTGAATGTGATGGTAAAATTCATTTTCAACCATTCATGAATAGCATAGAAACTACTTTAGCAGACATTTAGGATAACCAAACAAAATATTTTACCAATCAATTGACATTCTTTTTATTGCATTTGAATATATGGTAAGGGGATGGGAGGGTGATTAAACTCTTATTGGTCCATGGAAATTTTATGAGAATTATGATTGGTGAGTTGTAGGTTGACATTTTAGGAGGACATGTCCATGTTTTTTGAGAAAACCTCGATGTTACTATTAGAAAAAAGGTTGTCAATGTGAATCATGTCAACTAAGCATATGTACCACATGTTATTTGTTTCCTATGTTGTAGCACAATAAAAAGGCTCACCTAAACCTGAGGAATTTATATGCAATCTTAAAAATTTCAAAAAACTTTGATCTTAAACATGCTTGATATCTTAGGAGGCCAAATACATGCATTTTGAGAAAACCACCATATGCTACTCTTAAACAAAAAGGTTACATGAATGTCAAACATGTCAATAGACCATAAACACCATGTTATTTGTTGCATACACTACACCACAGATATAAGGTTCACTTGAATCTTAGGAATTTGTCTTCAATCTCAAAATTTTAAAGAAATTGTGATCTATTAGATCCTATCTACTAGTATTAGGTTAACAAACTCACCATGACATCTACCAATATTGTTTATGATGATGAACATGGTGAATAGTTTAGAATTATGTGTAATTATTTGGATCTTGACATTGCATTGATGGTCTTAATCATTGTAGCAAAAAAAGGCTTCAGGGAGACAAAAATGATATTGTACTAAGATTCCCATTTCCCCCCTAAAGTCTCATATGTTTCATTAAACTCTAATATTTTTGTTTTTCTTTTCTTTTTTGTAGCTATTAAAGATGATCAGAATGAAGCCTTCTAAATGATGATGTTGTTTCTTACTCTATTTCCAACCCAACAATGCCTGAGCATACTAATCTAGTACAATAATGGATAGATTTATTTACTAAAATTATAATTTGTCTAATATTTGATAGAAGAAAAATGATTCTTCCTCCATAGCTACTAATTTTTGTTTATGATTTCTTGATCAATAGCTTTGTTTGTTGTCACTTTGTCTACTTTTAAAACTACTATTTGCAAATAAAGACATAGAACTTTCCTCACATTGCTTTGTTGGATTCATCAATCATAAGAAGGCATCAATCTAATATGCTCTATACCTAAATAGTTAATAGGAAAGCACAAAAAGTAATAAAACATATAGGGTATATTAGCAACATATGGTAATAACAGTAAAAAATATCAATTTACATTCCCTTATGTACCAAAAAGAGAAAACAAAAATATAAGTTTAATTTTTAAAGACATCATCAAAGGTCATATGTATTTTTTCTAATGTGTTTTCATAAAAATAAAATTCTTAATTATGGTAAAATTTATCTTGCAGAAAGTTAAATTTGATATACAATTACATGGAGTTAACTTCTCTAACCCAAGTAGCATCCACATTGGACACAATCATCTACTTAACATCTAGTGCAAAAAGATATAATGGGTTATATTTTATTTTTAGGAAGCTCATCGGCTACAAATTGGAAGGTGTTATCTATCCTACCATTCAAAATTTGACAAATTTGGTTACTATGTAAGTCATTAAGAATCTATTTATTACTTCCATTGTTTATGCTATTTATCATATTGAAAAATTAAATTTCTCAACATTGAGTAGGTCCTATAAAGTTGGATTTCTGCCTCTACTGCTATATTTTGAGTACTATATGGTTTTTATTTCCATATAGATGGTTGGATGACAACCATTTAAGACAACGTATACCCTCTAGCCTTGGAATTTTTAAGAATTTGACTTCCTTGTAAGTATTGTTTTCAAGCAATATTGTCAAATATTTGCAATTTTTATATTTATTCTACATTTTGAAATTTGAGTTCCTTTTGATTTGTGTAAAAAGCAAAAACTTGAGAAGAGGCAAGCAGGAAATTTTTTTCTATTCTATATAAATTTGATTAGGATCTATAAGTGTGTATTTTCCATTATTTATAAATTCATAGTTATTATTGTAACTTGTGGTTAGCTATAGCCGACTGTCAAATAATGTTTTAAGTGGAAGAGTACATTGAAGTCTTGCACTACTTCTGGAAGGAAAGGAACTATGAGTTTCACATATCAATAGAATTTTATAAAATTCTATATGTTTCATTTCTGTTGGACAATAAAATATTCTAGAGTTCAATTAAAAGTTATTGAAACTGATTACAATATTTCAATATTTTGTTGCTTGTTTCTTGTGTTACGTAAGACCCTGATGAAAAATCACCTCAAAGGTTGTTTTCCATTTGATGGATCTTTTTCAAGGGTCATGGATATATCATGCGCACTCTAACATTCTATCTCTTTGGTCTACAATTTTCAATCTGACTTATTTATCTCCCAATTTCACTATTTAAAGCTATGTTGTATATTTTGTCTAGGTTATAAATATCATGTTTCTAGTTCATTCAACTTGTAGCTTATCATAAGAAGTTAGGGTTGTGGTTTTATGTGTATCATGTTCCTTCTATTGTCAGATACAATGTTATTTACATTTGATGGTTTTAGCAAGTCCCAAGTAGTGATCTCTTCTTTTTGGAGATCATTAGTCCCTAAATGTGACTATGAAATTATTTGATACTTTGATTGCATATGATATCTCCATTGTTTTCAAATTTAATATAGGTTGGTTTTGACCTTTATATGATTGGAAATATAAAATATCTTATAGCTAGAAAGTATATAAATATATATATATATTAACCCACAGTATTGTGAAGATGTATGGGAAAACACAAAACTAGTATCATCTATGTAGATTAAAATTACTAAGGTCAAAAATAATATCATTAGAAATAAAAACTAAGTAAGAGAAATGCAATATCGAGGTATGTTATTAATATGAATATTTTTTTTTTGATTTTGTGTGCCATGACAATAAAATTATAGCACACCTATTTTAGTTTTTTGGGTGAATATGCTTTCTTGCTCCAAAACATAATACTCTAGAATTGTTTCATGAATTGCATAAACTAAAAATAAATTATTTTCTAGAAATAGTATAGCAAGATTATTTTTTTTCTACTATAGGAGATAATAACATCATTCATGGTAAACTTCTTCTTTCATAAATTTGCAAAAGTCATAGCAGCTTCTACTTGGAAAGGTCCCTTGTGTATACTACTCATTTTCACTTCCACTTAACTTGGGATCTTCTAGTGCATGATACATGCAACAAGTACAACACTCTCCATAGGTACATATTTCTTTGGAACTTATATATTCAAAACTAGTGAAAAACTCATATTCGATTTCATTACCATTATGGTGTATTTCAATTTATATGTGGTACAATGCATAGTAAATAAATGTTGCAGGAATGTGGTATAAAAGTACCACCTCAAACTATAAAGGATTTCATATCAGGTTTTTTTTGTAAGGCACCTAATGATCAATACTTTCCTTTCAATTCATGTCTTTCTGGTACATGTGATATGTGTAGTAATCTTTCTTTATCAGATAAATGTTTGCATGAAAATGTTTTGACTACTTTTGGACAATAATTAGTTGAGGTAAAAAGATTCAAAACTATTGAATATCTATTGAAGGATGAGAAGATTAGATGAATGCGTAATCTAGTTACAGATAAAGTTAGTTGTCATGCATTTATGGATGAGTTTAAGAGTGTGATCATACCAAAATATGTTAAACACTCTCAATATGCTAGATGGCTTGATGGAAAATTTCGCATATGTAGGAATACATTTTCAATTGGTACTGTACTTTCATTTATTGACTTTGTAAAGAACTACACACTTGCATCGCAAGATGAGGTACAACCACAGTATTACAATTTAGTGCAATTAACAATTTATGTTCATATAGTTTATAGGCACGCACCTGATAGTATAGAGCAGGATTGAAAAATATTGAGAAAGTACCATTTTATATGAGTGATAATAAACTTCATTCATATGAGTTTTTCCAATATTTTTTCAAGGTCTTTTATGATAATTTAAAAGAGAGACAAATTCAAATCATAGAACATTGGACATGGTCAAATAATTGTATAGGACAATTCAAGAATGCTAGAATGTTCTATTGGTTGAGTAGGACACATGGGCAAACTAACATCCAACATGTGTGGAGTTTTTTTGAGGTTGGACATAGTAAAGGAGAACATGATGGTTTTGGTGCATGCGTGAAGAGAGCCCTTAGTAGAGAGAAATTAAAATTTGAGGAAAAATTCAAATTTATAAATGCACATGAGATTGTTGAATGGTGTAACAAATATTTATACATGGGATCAAGTGAGAACTCTACAATCAAATGTTTCTCCTACCTAGTTGAAGAGAAGAATATCCTTTCAAGATATGACTATGATACATCTATTGCATCAGCTAAATGGCATTCATTAAGGAGTTTAGATTCTAACACTTGGACTATGTGGACTAGGGAGCTTGCTTGTTTTTGTCAGTTTTGTTTTGCAGGTGAATGGGAAGAATGCAAGAATAGAGAATGGGTTGAAGATTGGAAATTAAAATAATTAGCACCTACTGACACACATTTTCAAGATGATATATTAAATTAAGGCTAGAAGTTTACTTTTGCATAAGAAGACTATGATCATATTTCAGACCTCATACAACCCAGTATGCACAATTTAATTAGATTTTGTTGTGATCATGCTTCAATTTATATTATTTATTTATGTACATGTCATTAATATAATTCAAGTAGATACATGTTTTTAACATATTATTTATATATGTAAATATGTGATTAAAGTGTTTATGTAATTTATCTTATCTTGTATGACATGTTTATGCTATTATTGCACCTAATGATAACAATAAACAAAGTGAGTATTAGCTAGCTAGATGTGTGGAACCTAAGAAAAATTGACATGTCATCAAGTAGACGATGATGTTTTTGAGTATCCAATTGGGTCTATCATTATAGCTAGCACTTGGCTACATAGATACCTGATAAGAAGAAATGGTTTACAAACATTTGAAGACTACCAATACAAAAACAAGATTTTACACTATTTTCATTTGGTTGTGGCAATGAATATCAAATTAGAGAGATATAAAGGGAGACCCGCCAATAAGGTATTATGGACAATTTCAATGGACGAGTGCGAGACAATCATAGATGCATTGCAAAAGAGAGAGGATGTAGATGGTACAATGGGATGACTACATTTAAATCAAACACATGTGAGTTTTTTCTTTATTGTGTTATTTTTATATATGTCCTTAGTATATTTAATTACATGTATGCATGCATTGTTAATAGAAATTTAGAGAACTTATATATACCTCTTATTCAAGTCTCAATTACAATTTATGCAAATTTAAATGTTAAGGTGGATCAAACATCAACATCTAGCGCAAGAGGGAGAGCTTGGAGGATGTGTGCTCTCATTATGAGGAGACGTCTACGCTACCCCTTTCTCCTGTCCATCTCCACCCTAAGGAAAAAAGAGAGGAGAAAGTTGGGTATGCGGAAGGGGAACTGTAAACCAATGACAGGAGGAAAGCGTGGTTTAATTTCAATGTCGAGACTGCCAAAATGGGAATCTTTAGGGAGGCCATGAATCCCCAAATCCTAGTGGATAATCAAGAAGAGCAGTGGCTGGAAGAATTAATTGATCTGGTGATTGTGGCTATTTCAGATAGAGCCAGGGAGACAGGGATGAACCTTTTAAATAATGCTCGCAACAACATGATTGATAATTTCAAATCAATCAGATGGCTTTTCCACAAGCTTGAGGAGGTTAAAGACCAGGTGAAACACATTGAGACAACAAGGGAAGGAAGGGATGCCAACAAGAGGATAGATTCGACTGATAGGTTCACTCTAGCGGAATAGAGGATACATAATCTGGAAAACTACAATCACAACCTTGCCAATCAGATGTTTTCCTTGTTAAGCTCCATCAATAACAACATCATCTCTCTTATGTGCTAGATCGAAGACAGAGAAATGCATGATGATGAGGATGGAAATGACAAAGACAAGGCCAAAATGGAGGACGATCCTGCAAAGGACAACTCCACTCCTACATAGGACTAGGGGAATCAAAGAGTGCAATAGATGGAAACGGAGGAGAATCAATAGGTCTTTGAGGCTGCTCAGGTGATGTAGGATCTGGAGCGAAAGAAAAAGGAATAATTCTTGCGTGTTCTGTTGTTTTTCGCTATCTTTTGGCTTTTTGTGCTGGCTTTTGTTTGTGGCTTTGTCTATTTCCTTTTCCTAGTCTTTTCTCAGTACTTTTTCCTTTGGCTGGGCTTAATGCTTATTATCAGCCTTTGAACTTATACTCTTTTGATTGGGTTGTCACGCTTATTTTTAGCCTTCTTATGTACTAACTTTCGGGTCTCATGTTCCCTATAAAACCTATTTATCTAATCAAAAACATCTTGTGCAATTGCACTTAGTGAGTACATACAAATTACACATATTTACATAGATCAAATAGCTCATATTAATTTATGCTTTTATTAACATGTTTTTTTGTTTTACAATTTTATTTTATAGGACCTCATTTGAAGAAATGTATTGAACTAGTTTTATATTTTGAGTTCACTTCTATAAATATGTCATTGACATTGTCTTAAATATATTGTGAAACATGTTGTAAACATTTGAAAATAGGAGTTTACTTATATTTGAAAGTTAAAGGTGTGCAGTTGATATTATAAATTAATTGTCAATTCAAGTAATAACCACCTATTTTTTTCCATTACTTTTACATTCAAACATGTTTAAATTAATGTTTGTATATACATAGTTAAAATTATTGTTCATGTACCATATACTTAGAAAGTGTGTCATAACATGAATAAAATATGTTGCAATAAACAAAATGATTTGAATACTTACAACAGGATAACATAATAATATATGTACCACATACACTAGCATGATAAGAAGTCATAAAAAAATAGTACATGGTCTGACATGTCATAACATGATCTATGAAGTCAAAAAATACATATATCATAGTTAACTATCCTAATACAAAGTGTATCAAAATAAACAATGTGTGTTATAAAAACACAATCTAAAGGTGCCAACAAGACCTAATATATCTGATTTGCAGTCCCTTTACTCCTTATGAAGAGGACCTAGATGGATCATCCTATGTCATAAGAGTTGTCTCATCATGTGGGACACCCTATGAGGTAGATGGATCATCATATGTAACATGAGGTATCTCATCATGTACATGCTTAATTGAAATTGGTTTCAAAATCTAGCTTGAAAATAAATTAAATATTCACTACATAATAAAAATAATACCACATGAAATGGGTGTCCCTCTATAATGGGAGGAGGTGCACTATGAAAGCTACCAAATGCGACAGTGGTGAGGTCTTGTAATTTACAATACATACATTTTTAAAATTTCATAAAGAGCATAATGATCTATGTATTTACATAAATCAAAATACTAACCTTAAAAGATGATGTACGTACTTCCATCTAACTTAGTCCCATACTCTCAAAAACACTCATGGCGACATAGTCCTAAAATTATGGATTCATAAATGTTGAGTAAAAATTATATATATACGAATTACAAAGTATGTAAACTAAAAAGTACATAATTTGTAGACTACAATTTTCATACACTATAAAAACATGTATATATATCATACCTGAGTAGTAGCCAATGTCACAGATGTGTCTAAAGATATCCTAGCACAATAATCAAAATATGGAGTTGAAAATAAACTATACCGAGGCATGTATGGATAAGTACGATCCATCTCTTGTTTGTAAAATCAAAACACCTAAAATTATATAGATGACTCAAAATTATTAAGCTTATAAGTTAATAAAAATATACATACATTATGGTACAAATTATATATCTTCAGTCAAAAGTTCATACCGTAGGTATTTAAGGCTCTGCCTCAGTGGTCAATGGATCAGGACTTGTATTGACATCAAACTATGTAGCAGCTAACAATCTCTATAAAATCAAATAAAAAGAACATATGAGAACATGTTATTAAATTTGAGTTTGAATGTACTTTTTAATAGTGTAATTCAAAGTGTATACCATATGAGGGATACCAATGTCTGTAGGTCTCGAAAAAAGACTATATTGCCTCCTAGGAGCAACAATATCGTCCATCCTCTATTATTTCAAAATCAACATACATTAATATGGTTAATACAATTACACATATATGTAGAAAGTAAATAATTATGTACTTTATATTTAAATTTTAATTAAAATTTTACCTGTTGCTCCTAACTGTCTCTGAGCTCTCCCTACATGAGGTCAACAAATGATGACACATCAATATCATCACTACCATCACCATGGGAAGCATATGCACCATCATCAAAATCATCACCCTCAACATAATGGTTATCATTTGTTGCATCAACATTGCTTTGGATGCCTCTATGTATATCTCTAGAACTAGTGAAAATGTGTCCAAGTGGACTTATATCTCTCACCTACATCCACTGCTCTACTAAATTTCCCAAAAGGGCACTCAATTAGGTAAGAGTAGATGGCATTGCTCGATGATGGTGTGGCACTAGGATAACGAGTGTGGGAAGAGGTACAAGAGGTTGAGGGTGCATGTAGTTTCTCATTCTATCACTCAGCTTTGCCCTAGGCCTATCCTGAAGCATCCCTCCAACAACCCCCTAAAATGATCTAATATCAAAATAATTGGGTTTCAAACCCAATTCAAACTTAGCCCATAGTTTTAGAAGGAAGTGCATGGGCACCTCATGATTAGAGTGTGGTGGATGGTCAAATACATCCACCACTACTCCCAAAAGTGTGTTGATATACACAAATGTGTGCACCATCTAATAGAAATGCAAGGCCTCTTCTTGTTAATCTCCTCACCCATCTTAGGGTTTAAAAAATATCTTTTAAAATGTCCTTTAACTATCTTGAGGTTATTGACCTTTCTATATGAAAAGCCATCAAAATTGAAGGTACGCATGCTTTGCCTCCATAACCTAAATGAATCAATATCACAATCCAAATGTTGTATAGAGTGAATGACACCTTACATGCTATCTGTAAAGTGTAGTAGATCAGGAGGGGGGTGGGCTTCATTCCTGATAGTCTCAATATCTCACATGAGGTCACTAAGATTATGCCTCATGCTCTCTCACAAATCCTCTATGATAGGTGGTGGAGGAGGAGTAGGTGGTTGTGGAGGTGAGGGTGGAGATGGAGGTGGAGATGGAGAGGGTAGAGGCAAGGAAGTGGGAGGTGGAGGGGATGGTGATGGGTCCATCAAATATAATTTGCATATATGTTTAAACAACATAAAAAATCACAAAATTACTATTTAATAAAATAAATATAAAATATCAATTATATAAATGTACTTATATTTAAAACCATATCAATTAAATAAATAAAGTTAAACATTTAAGTAAACTTTAATATTAAGGCTAATTGAACATTATATCAAATTTAAGCCTAATCATAAAATAATACTCCAAAAAACTATCTTAATAAATCAACTTAAACGTGAATTTTAAAAATATCTTATATAAATATGTTTATGATTATGCCTTAGCAAATTTGTATGATTAAGGATCAATATTAAAACAATTAGTCCATTGAACATATAAATAAGATTGTGTTTTGGGTTAGGATTGAACATATTATAATATCACACATAATTAGCCTTTCAAATAGTGACATCTACAAGGAAATATGTTGGTAGCCAAGAATTGAATAAAACACTCTTTAAGTAGACTTAAATAACTCTTTAAGTAGTTATGTTTTAAGTATCTATGTTTTTTAACTTGTTTTGTCTATGCAAGTTCAAGGGAACATGTTTTTGATATAAAGGAAAAGGATGTCAAAGTTCCCAATAGTTTAACCATTGTTTTGTTAGATTATTATCTAATCCTACATGGAATTACTTTATGAAATATTTTAGTGATTTTTTTATTATTAATATTTTATATCATCCTAGAGTAGTTATATTCCTATTCTATTTAGTATTTAAAACCTTGTTGAAAATAATATTACAGTTATATGTTTCTGTCCTAGACCCTTAACTGACCTTATAGAAAGGGAATATATATTTTGGTACTCCTATAAGATTTTTTATTCAAAAATATTTATGCATTTATTTGGCTTACTAATCTAGTTCATATATTTGATGTGGTTCCTATGAAAAATATAGTCAATTCTCCCCAAGAATGAGAAAAAAATAGATAGAGACAACGATGGACAGTCTATCTACAATCTTAAATTGACCCCATTGATGTATAAGTTAAAAGATAATATTAAGACCCTCTTCCATTTTTAAGCACTCCATTAGGTTCTTAGTGGACTTCATAGTTGTTTCTTGAAATAGGCCCATGATTTTGAGAATCAATTAGCTTTTTTTAGTTATCCTTATTATCACTATGGTTTCCATCATTGATAAATGGTAAAACTTCATTCTATTCAAAGGAGGACCATATTGGATAATTTATAACTATTGTAGACTTGGCAAGAATTGATAAGATTTGGAATGAATGTACTTTAGATTCAATTCAAGTATTCATTAAGCATTACATATTCATCACTATAGTTTAATGCTATGGAAATTAATGGTCCAATGTATTCTTTAGAGGATTATTGGTAGGCTTGTAAGGAAACTAAGACCATTCAAACATTACAATTAATTGATTACCTCTACTAACTTTTAGCTTAGTGTAGATAAAATAGGAGAAAAATATATAAATAAATTCCTCTTAGAGAAATGTACAAAGGCTTTCTCAACCATCTAAAATTTACAAACATCACTACTATCAATTTTTATGTATACTTATTTTGTCAAACTAGGGGATTGTATTCTCATTATGCATTATATGTTCATCTTGGGATAAGACAAAGTTTAGTAATGTTACCTTTGTTAGCTCAAAATCTTAGTAATGAATGTGTTAACAAGGTTATAAAAGAATAGAATCATACAAACTCATGTAGCTAAAGTTGTAACGAATGTAGAATTATGTCACAAGTTAAATAAGTAATGGACAATTGTAAAATATAATTAATTTAATAGTTTGATAGAGGAAGTTTATGGTTAGTATATTTTTAGTGTCTCAAAATATCAATGTACCAAGACATAGTATTTAACTTAAGACAATTATATACAATCACTATCAAATAACTACATTAATAAATAAATATTTATACAAAATCCATATAATTATTTAGAACTAATTATTAATAACATATATTCTCAAAATAATATTATTCATATTATCCATAATATTTCTTCAACCCAATTTAAAATAATTAGATATAGTTTTCAAACCTAGGATTAAGATTACTTTCCATTATGGACCTACTGTTATGATTACTTGGCTAGGGATCAAGTGTTAGGTTTTAGAATTAAAGTTACAATTAGAATTAGGGTTTAACATTTAGGATTAAGTTTATTAATGATTAGGGTTAGGCTTAGAATTAAGTTTATCGATTTTAATTATATGATTTCGTTAAAATTTTAATTAGTGTTAGGGTTAGGTTTAGAATTATGGTGAGAGTGAGATTTTAAGTCAAGGTTGATACTATGTTTATGGTTAGTGTGTAGTTTTATTAAAAAGGATATGGTTTTCAGGTAAGGGAGCACATTATGAAATGCCCAGCCAAGGGATCCAAAGAACTAACCTAAAGTTTTACTAAGTAAGCAATAACATGTACAATAATACCTTAAAAAACATAAGAGATTACATTCCTTAAGGATCCCAAGATGTTGAGTCACATTTCGTTTTTAAATAATTATACTATAAGTAAAATAAATAACACATCCACATGAAAGAATAACTACAAGTTCAATCCATTTAAATAATATACATTTGTTCTGAATGCCACTTGGCTTTAATTTGGAATGCACAATCATCCACTGTACATGTCATAGGGTATGAAAGGTTGAAAGAATATACATTTATAAAATAGTTTACATCATCCCTTTCTGATCCATGAAACAAAGTAATATAACTTTAGTTTTACCTTCTTTGTTATGTCGTTTACAAACTAATCTATAATTAATTACTATTTATTTGAAATAAATATAAAATATTGAATGTAATTACATGTTTAAACAATCTAATTTAAATCTATCTAATCATTCAACATTGTAATTTGTATTAAATACATTGAAACATCTAAAATAATAATTTTAAATGAACATCTATGAAACTATTATTTAAATAAACAGATACAATAATCTAAAGATAACATTGTTAATGTAATGGAAATTTATAATTTTACATATTAAAATTGAAAAAACAAATTAATAAATTAACAGAATTATAAAGTGTAAAATTGAAAACAATTAAATAAAATAGTATAAAACAAAATTTAAAATACCTAGTACATTGAAAAATAGTAGTGAATAGGTCAATAGAACTCCAAAATGGGCTCTTGTATCAGTCCTAAAGTCAAGCTGGCCTTTTCTAAATAGTTAAAATGAGCAAAAAAGCCCCAAGAAATCAAGATTTGTAGTTTCCTGCAATTGGATACCTAATTTGTTTAAAGTTCAGGCACCTAATCCATGTTGAACAAATCGGGTACCCAATCTTATGAACATGGATTAGGTGCCCAAAGCTAGTTTTAAAAATTAGGTACTCGATTCTGAAAGGTCTCATTTTGCAAAATTGACTTCCATAGAATTATGACCCAACTTTGTGCTCTTACCCACCAAGAAAATTCCAAGTACCAAGTTATATAGTGCATGTCAAGAACAATATATATCAAAAATTAGAAGGGTAATATAGATCAAGCAACAAAAATGTCAAGCATCAAGAAATACTAAAGTACAAGCAATGGAAAGTTTACATAAAAGTCAAGAATGGAACATAGTTTGAGGAAAAATAATTATCAGGCCAACTTGGAAGGAATATTTAAATTTATTGGAGGTTCTTAGAAAACATTTAACACTTATAGAGGTTGTTACAAAACTTTCCATGACATGGATTACACTTCCCTATGTTGTGTTTTCAATGATCAAGATAAAGAGGCAAAGCATGGAATCATCTAGAAAACTCTTTATGAAATTGTTTAAATAGTGATGGTATTAGCCTAGATCTTATGCATGCGGAGTAAGAGCAAGGGTAGAGAGGTGTATGTATGCAAAATGGAAGTATTATACAAGAGAAGGATTGTGAACATAACAGAAGTTAGTGGAGGGTTATATTATCATATAATATAGCAAGTGACCTAGTCATGGTAGTGAAGTAAAAGGGAAAGACAAGCATATTAGATTAGAGGAGAAAATAAGTTAGCAAGAAGAAGACTCAAAATTATCTTGTAGAGAAAATCAAGAGTTAGGCACTAAATCAGTTTTAATCAACTTGAATTAGGGTAAATCTCTTAATAGAGTGGTCTTAATTAGTCTTTATAAATCTCCTAACATAGTCCTTACTTTGTTGAAAGTGTTAAATCATTCAACAAGGTGATACCCAGTAATCTCTTAAGCCTTTATTAGGGAAAAATCATCATTGGGTAGATTGTATCTTATGATCAAACATTGTAACCTTAACTGGTTAATTTTATTACTGCAGTAGTCAAGATTTGTTGGTGTCATACCCACCCCAATTTTACCTTCACCTTGGAGGGTTTCTGGGTAACAGATATTGTATTATGTGTTTTAGTTTCATGCATGTGATTGATTAGATTTATATGTTAAAACAAATTTACATTACAAGTCTTATATGCACAAGTTATTGATAGATGTGAATGAATTGGAAAAAATTATAAAGTGTTGAAGATTTTGATTCACACCCCCTATGCCCCTCTTAGTATCTAGTTTATCTTATTTATTACTCCATCAATAAATAATTGATATCCGAACATTGGTTCTCTGAGAGAGCCTTGATAGCTTTGAGATCAGATCTTGGAGATGGAGGCATTAAAACTGGATAAGGTTACTAAAAATTTGGTGATTGACATCCAACTCATACTACATAAACTTGAGAAGGTAAGACAAGATCTGAAGGATTCCCGAAAAAGGAGAAAGGAAATTGCTATCCATATAAAACAAAACTCTATGAAGAAGTTGAGACTAAAGGTGTGAGGCCTCACCTAATCCACCATAGCATAGATGACATATTTGCATTATGATACTTCTAATTTAATGTTTTGATACATTTTTGAGACTATAGGGTTATGTTAGTAAATATCTTTATTTTAGTGATTCATATTTATGCATATGCATTATGACCTAATTGATATATTTAATGTTTCCATAGAAACTAAATTGTAGAAATGCTTGAATTTGTCAAGTTGTAATGATTGAGTGGAAAAATAATGGTAAAGCATAGATTTTGATATGAATTATGACCTAATTCACATGCATGATGACTCAATGGTTGTGGATTCAATATTTCATCACTATCATAAAAAATAGATTATTAAGTTATTCAAAATATTAATTTAATCATGTTATGTAAATTTTAATGTTTATAAACAAAATTTGACATTTTAATGTTTTGAATGTTTTATGTGAAAATGATTAGAAAAAAATAAGTAAATTGGAAATGATGAAGTATGCAACCCTAATGTTAAATATGATAATGATTTATTACACATATTTGTTGGAAATATAAGAGGAGTAACTAAGAAATGATAGTTGAATTAGTTACTACAAAAATAAATCCCAAATCCCTTAGATGTCAACACAAATCAAAACTCTGACTAAATTTTATTCTATTGTAACTAAGAAAACACACATGCACTCAATTTATTCTAGAAAATGCTATAACTTAGAAATAATTGAATATACTAATCTTAATGTGATTAACCTTAAGATTAACTTAAATGCATACACATAAAATAAATAGCATAAACACAAGTGACACCAAGTTTTAATGTGGAAACCCAATTTGAGAAAAAACACCAATTGCAACTAGTTACTGATGTTCACTCTTCTAAAGTGAGCCCTATTAGGAGCCAACCCTATTAAAGGTTACAAAACACACTGTTAGGTGTGACCCTGTTAGAGGATTCAATCACCCTATTAAGAGTGTCCTTGTTAGAGGTCTCTAGATACTTCAATCTAGAAATTCCATCTTGTTATAGGATTTACAAATAGTTATTATTTCAACTCTATTAAGAGATTTAGATCACCACTACAATGGTTAGAAAGTAATAATGAGATGGCCTAATTTTTGATGCAACTGAATTGTTAATTACATATCTTAATTCTTGCTTGAATACTTTATCCTTCCTGATCAAATGTATCTTTTTATCTCAACAAGGATGATATGCTTATCCTACTAATTCACTTCCTCTAAGCATCATCAAATATTTTGTTATGTTCCACACATTCAATCCTAAACTTGAACTTATATTTATATCTTACACATTATCAAGTCAGCTTGAATAAAAATTAGACTAATTAATATTTATCTTCTTAAGCAGGTAGAACCAACAACAAAATCTATTAAACTCAATATGCCAAAACAAGAAAATCCTTCATTAGCCAACCATGCTCGATAGACACTAACTCAGACACAATTTTCATGTGTTAACCAAGTGAACTCGGTTACCACTGCATATTCACAAAGTTCCTTTGGTAAGCAAGTGATATTGGTTAATACTGGTTCCATCCAACATTTTCTTCATTAACTAAGGGAGCTTGATTAACACTCAACTTTTACAAACTTTCCTTTGATGACCGAGTGAACTAGGTAGACACTATCTTTTGAACTTGGAAAACTCTAAAATGCTCGGCTGACATAGAAAACTGTCTTCATCACTTGAGTGAGCTCAACATACATTGATTGAAAATGATATAACATTTTGTGTAACATCAAATACAATACACAATTAATCAATTGTTTTCAACAATCTCCCTTGTTAAAATTGATGGCAAGATAACATGTCATAACACAATGAAATTTTTAGAGCAAGAATCAAGAATAAAATAAGGAATATATTATTAGTTTCATTCTAATTGTCATCCATGAGAACTTCCTCTATTAGTGTAAACTCCTTCTACCTTTATTTTCTCCCTCTGTTAGCAAAACTCTAACTTCAACATCTTCTTTTGATAAAAAAAACTTTCTTCTTTGATATTAGACCAAGTTTTCCTTCTTTGACATCTATGAAGTAATAAAGTTTTTGTAAGATATGATAACAAACTTCTCCCTCTTTGAAATCTCATGCCAAAGAAAATATTCAATGAATATCAGTGTACCTCATGTACTAATTCATTTGCAATGTGCCTTCTCAATATTGCATCAACTATCTGACCTACAACATACTCTAGTTGATGAATCACTAAATAACATTTAGTGAGCTTCAGCTAGGGGAATGACTCCTAACTTACCTCTTAGATAAAAGAAAATTCATCCTTAGGTAATGGATTAGTGAATATATCTGTAATTTTCTCTGTAGTATTCACATATTCTAATCTTACCTCTTTATCTTGTATTAACTCTCTCAAAAAAATGATATTTTATAGAAATGTTCTTCGTTTTGGTATACATCATAGGATTTTTTGATATATTAATTACACTAGTGTTATCATAGAATAAAACCATTGGATGCTTGGTCTCTATCTTCATACCTACCAACAGTTGTTTGAACCAAATAATATTTGAACAATTAACTGCTACTACCACATATTATGCTTTTGTCATGTATTCAGAAATATAATTCTACTTCTTGCTTATCCAAGATACTTGTCTTTTACCAAGAAAGAATGCTTCACCACTTGTGCTCTTTTTTTCATCTACACTTCCTTCCTAATCAACATCTGTGAATGCTTTCAAATCCAAATTGCCTCCTTTTTGTAACAAAATCCATAGTCTTTAGTACCTTTTAGATATCTCATGATTCTCTTGATTGTCATCATGTGATTTTCTTTGGGATTTGTTGAGAATCTTGCCACCATACCAATTGTTAATGCAATATTAGACCTTGTGTGTAGTACATACTGAATTTTTCCAATCATTGATCTATATGTGGTTTGATCTACCTCTTTGGAATCATCATTTTTAGAAAGCTTATGTCTAGTAGACATAGGTGTTACAATAGTTTTTGAATCCTCCATTCCAAACTTCTTTAGTATCTCCTTGATATATTTGGATTAAGTAATATTGATGTCATCTTTCTTCTACTCGATCTACAATTCAAAATTTTATTTTATCTCTCCAAACATGGACATCTCAAATTCTTTACTCATCTCTTCTAAAGATTCCTTTCATAAGTCATCATTTTCTTTAAACAAAGTATCATCCACAAATATTTCTAGCAACACAATCCTCTTGTCTATTCCTTCCTTGATATATAGATTGTTGTTATCATTTGTTCTTTGAAAACCAATATTTATCAAGTTGTTATGACATCTTTCATACCAATCTTTGCGAGCTTTCTTGAGACCATACAATGCTTTGTGTAATCTAAAATCGATATCTCTTTTTCTAGGATCTAAAAAACATTTAGGTTGTTCTATGTAGACTTCCTCATCAAGAATTACATTCAAGAAGACAGATTTTACATCCATTTGATAAACTTTAAATCCTTTGTGTGTTATATATGCTAGTAAAGTTCTAACACCTTCTAATCTTGCATCAAGAGAAAAAGTTTCACCATAATCAATACCTTCTTCTTGAGAATAACCTTTACAAACTAACCTTTCTTTATTTCTTGAAACTTTTCCTTCTTCATTTAACTTATTTTTGAATACCCACTTTGTGCCAGTTACATTTTTATCCTTGGGTCTATGAACAAGAGTTTAAGTCTTATTCTTCTCTATCTTTTTTATTTCTTCATTCATATCTTCAATGCAACTTTCATTATCCAAAGCATCTTTAACATTTCTAGGTTCAAATTTAGCAAGCAAACTTGTACCTTTCAATTTGTTTCTTGTCATTGTTCCATCTAACTTGTCTCTAATGATCTAATTAGGTGCATTGCACCTTCTGACATATCTTGCTAAAAAAGGTACTTTTGATTTAGAATGTGTTCCACTAATCTCTTCATGATCTTCTATATCAACCACAGGTCCCACTATTTATGACTCAGGTCCATCTGACTCGATTTGTTATGGCACTAGCTTAGTAGATTTTGACTATGACTTGGGTCCTTTAGAATGCAACTTAGGTTGTAGTAGTTGCAACTCGGTAGCTTTTGGAGATTTAGGGGACTTGGGAGGTGAGGCCTCCTAACTTCCAAATAGATTTGGCAATATATCATGTTCATAGTGAACAAACCTTCTATAATCGTTAGTTTCTTTACTACTTTCCTCTTCACTCATTTCTGCAAATTCATCGATTCTCACATGTGCACTTTCTATGATCTTATGAGTAGTTCGATTCAAACATGTGTATACTTTACTTCTATACGAGTATCCTAGGAATATGTCTTCATCACCTTTGACATCAAATTTACCTTTCCTAGATTTCTTTAAGATATAACATTTGCTACCAAATACTTTCAAGTAACTTACATTAAAGGTTTGTAGCCATACCATATTTCATGAGGAGTTTTATTTGAGTCTTTCTTCAAGTGTACTCTATTCAAGTTATGCATTATAGTATTGATTTCTTTCTTCCATTATTTGATTGCAACACTCTTTTCTATCATTAAGGTTTATGCACAATCCATGATGGAACTTTTCCTTCCTTCACCTATACCTTTCTACTAAGTGTACTAGGGACTAATACGTGTCTCTTAATTCCTTTTTCAATACAAAATTTATTGAACTCATTGGAAATGAATTCACTTGCTCTGTCTAATCTCAAACATATTAGCTACTTTCCAATTTATTTCTCTACTTTTGCTAGATACAACTTAAACTTTTGAAAAACTTCATATTTTTCGTTTAAATACATTATAGCTAGCATTCTAGAATAATCATCAAAAAATAGAGTAAAATACCCACCTCCACTGTAGCTTTCTATTCTAATAGGTCCACATAAGTTTTTATGAACTAGCTCCAAGACTTCTTTTGAATGATACTTTCTTCTTTCAAAACTTTTCTTTCCCATCATCCCAAATTGACAATTTTCTCATAGACCCATATCAAGTTTCCTTAGACTAGAAATACCTCTTACTCTTTTATTTTATTTTGACTTATCTTCATAAAATTATCAAAGTTCACATGACACAACATTTTATGCCATAACTAACTTTCTTCTACTTCAAAAATGAAACATGAACTTTCATTGAGATCTAGGTAGAATAGGTTACCTTTTGTTTGTTTGCCAAACCCAACTAGATTTCCTTTTTCATCCAATAGCTTGGCCTTTGCATTCATGACTTCCACCTTCAATCCAATTTTATTCAACTCTAAAAAACTCAGTAGATTATGCTTTAGTCCTTCAACCCAATAAGCATAATCACATCTAAGTTTATTGGTTAGGGAGATACAACCTTTTCCCTTTATGCAACAAGGCTCATTGTTTTCAATCACCATCATAATTTTACATGTGTGAGAATTTGTTTTATCACTAGTCATATGATGTAAGTAGCCACTATAAATAATCCATGTATCATTTTTTCTAACATGAGAGATAAGTTTCATTTTATCTCCTTCATCATTAGATTCATATTTCACAATAATATAAACCATTTCATCATCTTCACTATTATCTAAATCTTTAGCCATGAAAACAAGATTTCTTACCTTTTTCCTTGTAGTCCTTAAATTTTTTAAATCCTTTTTGCCTTTGTACTTATTGTGCTTCTTTTCATCTTTGTCTACTTTGTTTGGGCACCTTGAAACAATGTGTCCAACTTCCTTACAAGAGAAACATATCAGAGGAATCTTACCTTTATACTTTCCTTTGCCTTTATGATACCTTCTTGCAAGCAATGCTTCAATGGCTTCAAGATCACTATCAGAAGTGTCTTCCTCTTCACTTTTAGATTATTTTATATTAGATCTTTTAGCTTTCTTCTTGAGTGATACATTGGGTTCAAATGCAAGCTCAATATTTCTAGAGCTAGGAGTATAATTGTCATAGATATCTAGCTCAAATGTCATCAATCTTCCAACTAAAACATCCAAATTTATATTGTTATTTGGATCACATCTCATCTCTTGATTAGAAGACACTCTAATTACATAGATAAGAAAAAGGTTTCTAAGTACCTTTCTTACCACTTTTACATATTCAATTGTTCCTCCAAAGGCTTTGATAGAATTGATATTGGCTTTGATTCTTTTAACATATTTTGCAATGTTTTCATCCTCTCTCATTTTCATCTAATCAAACTATCCTCTAAGACATTCTTCTTTGGCTCTCCTTATATTTTTATCTCCTCCATAGATAAATTTTAGCTTTATCCACATTTCATAAGAAGTTCCACAATCTTTGACCTCATCAAATTTGACATAGTTGAGAGATGAAGCAATAGCAATCATCGTGATATTACAACTCTTCTTCTCTGCAATTTCTTCAATAGTCATAGTTCTAGCAGGAGCCTTGTATTCAACATCTAGATACTTTATCCTTGAATCTCCAATGGTTTCCAACTATAACCTCATGATTTCTTGCAATGCCTTTAAATTATCTTTATTCAAATTTGGGATCTCCCTTCTATAAGACATCCAAATCTTTAGCTTAGGTCCTTGAAACCTTTTTTGTAAGCACCAAAAGCTCTGATACCAATTGTTGGAAATATAAGAGTAGCTAAGAGGGGAGGGGTGAATCAGTAAATATAAAAATAAATCCTAGATCCCTTAGAATTCAATACAAATCAAAACTCTAATTAAACTATTTTTTTTGTAACTCGACAAACACACATGCACTCGATTTATACCAGAAAATGTTGTAACTCAACAATAACTAAACATACTAATATTAATGTGATTAACCTTAAGATTAACTTAGTTACATATACATAAAATAAATAGCATGAACACAAGTGACACCAAGATTTAACATAGGAACCCAATTTGGGAAAAACCACCAATTGTGACTAGTCACTGATTTTCACTCTTTTGATGTGAGCCCTATTAGGAAACACACTATTAGTTGTGACCTTGTTAGAGGATTTAATCACCCTATTAGAAGTGTCCTTGTTAGAGGTCTATAGACACTTCAATATATAAATTCCACCTTGTTATAGGATTCACAAATAGCTATTAAGACAACTCTTTTAAGAGAATTATATCATTGCTACAATGGTTTGAAAGTAACAATGAGATGACCTAATTTCTAATGCAACTAAATTGCTGATTATAGATCTAAATTCTAGCTTGAATACTTGATCCTTTTTTATCCAATGTACCTTTGTAGCTCAATAAGGATATTTTTCTTATCCTTCTAATTTACTTCCTTTAAGAATCATCAAATATTTTGCTATGTTCCACACATTCAGTCCATAACTTGACCTTTTATTTATATCTTACACATTTTCAAGTCAGATTGAATACAACTTAGAATACTTAATATTCATCTTCTCAATTGGCTAGAACCAACAACTAAATCAATTAAACTCCATATGCCAAAAAAAAGAAAATCCTTTGTTAGCTGACCATGCTTGGTAGGCACTAACTTAGAAATGATTGTTTTTTGTGTTAACCAAGTGAACTTTGTTAACACTACATATTCAAAAAGTTTCTCTAGTAACAAAGTGAGCTTAGTTAACACTAGTTCCATCCAACATTTTCTTCATTAACCAAGTGAGCTCAGTTAACACTCAACTTCAGCAAAGTTTCCTTTGATGACTGAGTGAACTCAGTAGACATTGTCTTCTAAACTTGGAAAACTCTAGAATGCTTGACAGACACAAGATACCGTCTTCTTCACTGAAGTGAGCTCGACATAGGCTATCTAGCAATGGTATGAGATTTTGTATAACATCAAAGATAATACAAAATTAATCAATTATTTTCAATAATATTTGCATATTGCTTACATGATTTTTTTGGACTACTAATGCTCATTTTTATTGTGTAGGAATTTACCCATGGGATTTACTAAGGGATCAAGGCTCAAAACCATGTAAACATGACATAGCTGAGGTTGAATCTATGCAAATATTCAGGCATCATTGTAATGTGTTTTATTTCATAATGTGAATGGTATGAGTGTAATAGTTGAATTCATGTATAACTGGAGACAAGTCACTTTAAATGTAAGGTGTTGTTTTTGTGTCACATGACACTTGTGTTGTCTATGTGGAGATGATTTGGCACTTAGGGTTGTAGGGAAAAGTAACTTGACCTAAACCTAACCCAACCATAGTGCTCAATTTAATTGAAAGGATGTTATGATAAGTCCGTATACATTTGAAATTTCAAATTCTAACTTTCCATTAACTTTTATAGATCAGAAGTGGTCCAAGGGGGTCATTTTGGTGAAAAATAAGTCCCCACATGATAGTAGTATGGGTTGGGGGTCTAAATTTAACCTTTAGTGGACCTAGGTGATCTTAGAGATCTTCCTAACTAGTCACTTTCATAGAATTTCGAAATTTGAATAGTTCACATGTTTCCCCTGCTTGGTTAAGGTTGCAATTTTAGAAAGGGGCAAGGGTGCTAGAAAAGAGAGGCTTCTTGTTGGGGCCATTTTAAGTGAGAATTCCATCATCTTGTATGATGTTGTGTTGTGTAGTGATGAGCATGTAGTTAAAAAAATTTCATTGTTTTCTTGCTTTTGGTTTTTCCATGTTTTTGTGCATGAGTGTTGTTATGGGTGTGAAGGCTTCACTGACCCTTTAGGAAGGGAAGAGAAGTCTAGAGTGAAGGGGCTAGTTGGTCTCAACAATGTAGTTGAGAGCCTCTTCCTTGGAGGGAGAGTGATTTCATGGAGTATGGGCTCCATTGAAGCCATTGTCTTGTAATTGTGACATGGTGGAGATAAGTGGAAATTTTGGAAAGAAAAATGAGTTGTACAAAGCCTTGAAGAGGCATGATGAAATTTGTAATGTATGTGATTATTATTAACATGGAATTTCTTCTCTTGAAGAGACCACCTTCACCCTATACTTTGTTAGAGTGGGGTTTTTGTTGCACCAAAAGACCAATTTGTCAATGCCTGATACAACCATTCAACTTATAGTATACATGAGGAGGTTAAGCCCTTGTCACAAATCCCAAGGGGAGTGCTGAAAAAATTTCCAACAATCTCCCCCTCAGTGTTACCTAAGGGTCTAAGGATTTGAACCTGTGACCAAGCTCTGATACTACTTGTTAGAGTGGGGTTTTTGTTACACCAAAAGACCAATATGTCAATGTCTAATAGAACCATTCAACTTATAGTACACAAGAGGTGGTTAAGCCCTTGTCACAAATCCCATGGAGAGCATTGAACAAATTTCCAACATGTTCATGGTTCCCTTGGCGAAACATTGTGAATAATCCTTGGGATGAAATTGTTCAAGTGTTTTAATGTGATGTATATGCATTTTTATGATTGGAATGAAACTTGGTTTTGTTGTGTTTCCCTATCTTAGGGGTGGTCTCTTTGGAGGACTATGGTTGGGAGGAGATTACCCATGGTCCTTGTTGTTTTGTTGTGATGAATTTTCAGATTTTGTGCTCAAGGGAGCAATGGAAAAAGCTTGGAATGATAATCTTGTAGATATTTCTAGAAGGAGAATATGGGTGGTTATTGTGCATTGTACATGCAATGAAGAATCTCTCTCCATATTATTCATATTATTGAAATGAATTATTTGCATAGCAACAAGGAAGGGATATGTCATTTTGTCATGAATTTGAGAGGGTGAAATCCTTCTCCATGTTCTTGTATTTTGCATTGTAAAAGTTGAACCCTTCATTTATGTCTCTATATAATGCATTATAAAAGTGAGATTATCATCATATGTACATTGTTCTGAAGAATGAATCCATGGAAGGAATGAAGGATTTGGGAACATGATCATATGTGATTGTATTGTGAAATTCTAGATTATACATTTAGGTGTAATGGAAAAGGAGATATTGTTGCATCATAGTTTGAGCATAAAAAAAATCATTTCAAGGATAAGCCATTCATTTTGATACTTGGAAAATGTACATATGTAATGTTGCATTTGTAATTTTCAATCAAGGACCAAATTCAAGAAAATGCATTTCATTGACTATGTAAAGAAATGTCACCTTGCATTAATTCAATGAGAAATATTATTTAAGTTCTATAATAGATAGGAAAGAGGAATCAATTAGTTTCATTAATATTGTTTTATTACAATGCTTGAGTTAAGTATGTTATATGCATATGATTTAAAATAGTTTCATTAAATCAACTATTTACATTGAAATAACAAAGGAAATGTATGTTGACAAGTTATTATACTTCCAAGAGCTCTATAACATAGTTGCAATAAGATAAAAACAAATAGAAACTCCCATGTGAAAATTGTCTTGTACATGCATTTTAGCTCTCTAGACTTTGCATGGGAAGTGAGAAATAGTTCCTCTTCCCATTACATTCAAATAAAATATTGTCAGGGAATATTCCCTAGGACACCTGACTTCCATTTTTTTTTAATATCAAGTATAGGTACTTGAGACACACTTATCAATATCTCACTAAATAGTAATAACATTATCTAATATTTTAACACTAAATCCCTCCCTAAGGGCCTGTTTGGTTGTAGGAATTTGATGACAATAGGAAATTTCTACTACTAAAATTTGCCAATTCAATGTTTGCTTGCAAAACCAAAAACTGGAATTAGAATATATTTATTCTAATTTTAGCCCATAATGGACATGGAAAAATTTCCACTAGATAGGTGGAATAGGAATAGCCTATTCCTATTCCACTCTTTTGTAAACTACATTTAATACTTGGTCGGGTCTGGCAACATGCATGTAATTTTTGGGGGAAAATTTAGGTTTGTCAATAGTTTTTTACTATTGATGTGCACAAAGTCTATAGTTTTTTTCATTGAAGAATAGATGTGACACATATTTTTGGGTATTTTTATTCCAAGTAAATAATTAAATATGAATTTTCTACTAAAACTTTTTTGGAAAAAAAATAATCTTGTGTCTAACCACCTTAACTAATTGAAAACTTTACCAAATTATTTTATTTTTCCTTATACTAGGCGAAGCATAGAATGTGATTCAACTTTTACATTTAAAAAATGTTATACCATTTGAAATTTATAGTTATTTTTCAATCAATATGTTAATTAGCACTTTACAATCATCTTCATTGAAAATTAACTAATAAATACTTATCAAACTCTGAATTTGATGGCAATTATATCGATGGAATATTGAGAGTGTTATAAAAAAAACCCTTTTTGTTTCGTTCAATTTCAATGAAAATAACATTGTCAAATGGCTACCCAAACTCTAAGTCTAACATATTTTTGGGTTGAGTAAATAAGCTTAGTAAATACCAAGCCTAATCAGTTACCCGAAATAAAATTGGGTATCCGATCACTAGGAGTTTTTACAATTGCAATTTTGGAGGAAAATTTTACAGGAAAGATTTTCCAATTACAATTTTGGACAGAGGCAAATTTGAGAGAAAAGAAATTTAACAATTGCAATTTTGGAGAGAAATTTGAGAGGGAAACTTTAGAGAGTTTTAGAGCGAAATTTAATTGGAGGAAGTCTGGACTTTAATATTATTACATATGAATATGATTATTATTATTAACTATTACTATTATATATGATTATAATTACTATAATCTATAGTAATATGTATAATTATTGTTATTAAATATAATATAGTTATAAATATAATTATTATTATTATAACTAGGTATAATATAGTAATATTATATGACTATTATTATATATAATAATATATATGGTTATTATTGTTATTAAATCTATAATCTAGTAAGATATATGATTATTATTGTTATATAATCTAATAGTATATTATTATTATATTAAAATATGCAAGATTATATTATTAAATATAATATTGTCATAAAATGCATCGAAATGGGTCATAGGATAACCTATGACACATTTCATGACAACATATGTCCCTAGGGCCCCTAATGACCCCTCTTGAAACATTAGAACCAACCACATGTGTCCCTAAGGGTCCTACAGCCCCTAGGAACATAGGATGTCATGAAATGCATCGAGAGGGGTCATAGTTTAACCTATGACACCTCTTAATGCATTTGAACCAACCAAATGTATCCCTAGGGCTCCTAGCGCCCCTAGGGACATACATTGTCATGAAATGCATCAAGAGTGGTCATAGGCTAACCTATGAAGCCACTTGATGCATTAGAACTGACCACATGTGTCCCTAAGGGTCCTATGACCCCTAGGGACATACATTGTCATGAAATACATTGAGGCAGGTCATAGGTTAACCAATGACCCCTCTTGATGTATTGGCACAGGGTCTTAGGGCCCCTAGGGACATACATGATAATGCATCCCCGGGGGTCCTAGGGCCACAAGGGACATACATTCTTATGAACTACATCAAGAGGGCTCATAGCTTAACCTATTGCTTCAATTAATGCATTAGAACCAATCACATGCATCCCTAGGGGTCATAGGGCCCCTAAGGACATAGGTTTTCATCAAATGCATCGAGAGGGGTTATAGGTTAACCTATGACCCATCTTGATCCATTAGAACCAACCACGTGCATCCGTATGAGTCCTAGGGCCCCTGAGAAATTTTTTTTCATGAAATGTTTCAAGAGGGATCATAGGTTAACCTATGAACCCTCTCAACACATTGGAACCAACCACATGCATTCCTAAGAGTCGTAGCACCCCTAGGGACATACATTATCATGAATTGCATCAAGAGCGGTTTAATTGGAACCAACCAAATTCATCCCTAGGTCCACTAGGGACATATGTTGTCATTAAATGCATCCAGAAGGATCATATGTTAACCTATGACCCCTCTCGATGCATTACATCCAACCACATGCATCCGTAGGGGTCCTAGGGCCCCTAGGGAAATAGGTTCTCATGAAATGCATCAAGAGGGGTCATAGGTTAACGTATCACCCCTCTCAACACATTAAAATAAACTAGATCTGTCCCTAGGGATCATAGTTCCCTTAGGGACATAGGTTGTCGTGAAATGGGTCAACAAGAATCATACGTTAACCTATGACCCCTCTCGACACAGTAGAACCAACCAAATGTGCTCCTAGGGGTCTTACATTATTGTGAAATGTGATGCATTAGAACCAACCACATGCATCCCTAGGGGTCCTATGGCCTCTAGGGACATAGGTTGTCATGAAATGCATCACGATGGGTCATAGGTGAACCTATTACCACTCTTGATGCATTAGAACCAAAAAAAATCATCCCTAGAGGTTCTACGGTCCCTACGGACTTATATTGTCATGAAAGGCATCGCAAGGGTTCATAGGTTAACCTATCATAGCTCTCAATGCATTGGAACCAACCAAATGTGTTGCGAGGAGTACTAGGACCCCTAAGGACATACGTTGTCATGAAATGGATCGAGAGGGATCATAGGTTAAGCTATGACCCCTCTAAATGTATTAGAATTAACCACACATGTCCCTAGGGTTCGTAGGACCCCTAGGGACATACGTTGTCATGAAATGCATTGAGAGGAGTCATAGGTTAAACTATGACCCCTCTCGACACAATGAAACCAACCACAAGAGTGCCTAGGGTTCGTAGGGCCCTTAGGGACATATGTTGTCATTAAATGCATCGAGAAGGATCATAGGTTAATCTATGATCCCTCTTGATGCATTGGAACCAACCAAATATGTCCCTAGGGGTCATAGGGCACCTACAGACATATGTTGTCATTGAAAGCATCACCTATGACCACTCACTACACATTAGAACCAACCACATGCGTCCCTAGCTATCTTAGGGCCCCTAATAACATAGGTTGTCATGAAATTCATCAAGAGGGATCATAGGTTAACCCATGACCCCTCTCAATGCATTAGAACCAACCACATGCATCCCTAGGGGTCCTAGGGACTCTAAGGACATACGTTGTCATGAAATGCATCAAGAGGGGTTATAAGTTAACCTATGATCCCTCTCGACACATTAGAACAAACCTCATGCTTCCTCAAGGTTCATAGGGCCCTATGGACATATGTTGTCATGAAATTCATCAAGAGGTGTTATATGTAAACCTATTGTATACACTAAAAATTGTCCTAAATGACTTTATTAATCTAATTACTACTAGTCACATTCCTCTACTTATTTAATTAAAATTATTTTAATTAAATGAGTTCATTTTTGTCTAAGTATTTAAATTTAATTTAAATACTTCTTAGCTCTAATGTGTTAATTTAAATTAACACATGATTCTCCACATATTCTTTTTTAAATAAATTTTATTTATTTAAAATCCTCCATATTCCCATTAATTCTTCTAGACCTTGATTAAATTAAATTTTATTTAATTTAATCTTTATTCAAACTGCCTAGAAGTATGTGCATTCATATGAGTTGTCATCACATCTTTTAAGCACATGTTGTCTACACCATAGGAATCTTCTACACACGCATGCCATCTCATTAGTTTTATCTATCTATCTAGAATGTGAGATAAGGCACTTAGTTGTCAATTATTATCCTTATCTCCTGTGCTTAGTTGTCAAATCCTTATCCTTATCTCTTAGTGGTTTCTAAGCACATTCTAGATGCTTCCTCCATCCACTTTAAATAGATGCCATGTCTCAAGCTTTCGTCAGGAGACACAGACATATACACACACACGAAGAGAGCCCCGGCTGAGTTAGGAATCATTAGAAGTCCATTAGAATTTCTTATCATTGCATCATCATTCTGTCATTTTGATTTTTTCATATCATCTAGTCTAGGTACATATTTCATTATTCCATTTGCAATCACACATCCAAGAGATTCATCCATTATTGTGTTCCTAAGAGCATACCGAACATTTTCTCCATTGCTATGTTCATAGTTTGAGGTTTGCATAATCTTGGTTACAATTTTATGCAACACATTTTGGCATGCCCGGTGGGAGAATAACTTGCGTAGGGAGCGTCTAATCAAGCCATAAGGTCAGTCACCATCTTTGGAGCGCATGAGGTGAGTACCCTATATTTCGTTCTTCTTTGTTGAAAAAAAAAAAAAAGTATAGGGGTTTCGGGTAGGTTTTCTTCATTTTTTTATGCCATTTAGGTTATTAAAAAAAAAAAAGAAGGGAGATAGGGGGTAATTTTCTTTTTTGCATATGGGGAGGGGAGACAACAATTAAAAAAATATATAAATTAGGAGGATTTTGTTTATTAAAAATATAAATTATAAAAATAAATAAAAAATTTAAGCCAGAGCCACCACCGCAGGCGTCTCCCTCTCTTTTCTAGCCTGAGCCACCTCTACCGGCAGCTACCCATACTTTCGGCGCCGCCGCCGCCGCTCCGGCGGCCCTCCTCCTTCCGTCGCCGCTGCCGCCACCGCTCCAGCGGCTCCCCTCCTTCCGTCGCCACCACCACCAGCGGCTTCCCCTTTTTCCCGCCGCCACCTCTCCTGTGACTCATCCTGCTTCCTACTGCTACTCCAACAGCCTCCCCTACGTGATAAAAAGAAAACCCTCCTCCGCTACACATCGCCGCCACCGCGGCCTCACCTTCGCGCCCCTCGCTGCCGCCGCCCTCCACCTGTCCTCCTTCTCCTACCTAATCTGCTCCTGCACCGCCTCCTTCCTCTCCATCACCTCCTTCACTTCCTAATCTGCTCCGGCCGTGGTGGGAGTTGATTAGGCGACCTTGGACTCGTATCCGCTTGTGACATTTTTAGAGAAGCGGTCGCATGGTGAGGATGTTTCGTGTTCCATTTTCCTAAGCGAATACAAGGAATCGGAGGTTCTTTATATGCTGCCTGAATGTCTTCACCTCTTTCATGTCCACTGCATCGATGCCTGGCTTCATCTTCATGCCTTGTGCCCTATGTGCTACCCTTTGCCTCTTCCGACCCCCATTGCTACTCCTCTCACTGAATTCATCCCCCTTGCTCGCCACCCTCGGATTTCCTCTTCATGATTTGTGCATCTTACGGTCAGCCCTAATTTAAATTTTTGGCAGCCTCCGCGTCTGTGTATTGCATCTTTTTTTTTTTTTGGATTAATGTATGTTTGACGCAATATACTTTGCTCGTACTGTAACCTGGTGAACTTTGCTTGATGGACTCCGAAATCTAACCAAAATCGACATGTATCAATGCTTGTTCTTTTAAACCCTAATTGCATTTTTTAGCTGTGTATTCCATCTTATTTTGGATCAATGCAGATATGGATGCCTCATCAGAGTCCTCATGAGGTTTGTTCTTGCACTGTATTTGCTCATTTTTGTAACCTGATTCACTATTTTTTTTTACGGACTAAGGAATTTAACCAAAATCGACATTTATCAAAGCTCCTTCTTTTAATCAAAAAATAAAATAAAATAGAATAAAATAAATCAAAATAAAAATAAATAATTTTTTTTTTTTGCTTTTATTTCCTTCAAATAGGCCTTTTAATTAGAATCAAATTTATTTTTTTTGTGCATAAAGGCATTTAAATTTTTTATTTTCCTTTTAGCCAAAATATTCAAAAAAAAAAAAAAAATTTGCTTTTCGTGTGCCTGATTTTTGCAACATTGAATGAACATTGTACATTTTAATCACGTTTGTCTTCAATTAGAATAGAAAACATAAAATTTCTTTGGTAACGAATGTGTGTCTTTTAAACCCCAAGTCCACTTACGTATTCTCTCCCCTCACGCCTTTGGGTGACCTTGGGTGCACAAGAAATAAGTGGACTTGTTTTTATTTTTCTAGGAGGCCTGCTTGGGGATTTCATCACCCCTTGGGACGACCTCAGCTCCAGTGTTCTGGCGGAGTATAAAAATTGGGAGGTGAATCGAAAGACACCTTTCTTGGAAGTGTAATATTGTCACTCTTGGCTAAGCCCCAAAGAACTTTATACCTTTGGGAAGTGAAGGAGGAGATTGGGTTACCGTCTCCCCCCGGCTGTGTGGTAGTATTTCCTTCCATCTACAGATTCGAGCCTCACGTACCTTGTGTATATCGAGGACGCCCCCTAGTTGAGCCTTGTACAGCCTAGTTCAACCTTATAGGATTGTTGGTGTGTTTGGCGTGGTTGAAGCACATTGGTATTGTACATATTTCATTATTTGCTTTTGCATCTTAAACCTAAAAATCCAAAAAAAAATCAAAAACATTTCAAAAACACATAAAACACCTCTTCTCAGTCATCATTCCAAATCATTTCACATCACATATTTCTTCTATCCAAGACATCATTCCCTCTTACATTTCTTGGTCATTCAATCACATTCCTAATCTTCATCCTAGTCATGATTCATCATTATTCATATTCAATTTCCTTAGTCAAGCTCATCATACATTCTTAATTCGATTCTTCAAATCAGCATTCTTCTAATCCAATTCCTTGTCGAATTCAGTCATCCAAGTCATACTCAATCTTTCAAAAACTTCATTGACGTCTTCTTCTAATTCAATTTGACATCACATACTCTACTTCGGACATAGGAGCATTGTCTTATCATTGGAGTTTCATTCAAATCAAGCATTCACTTTGTTTGCATTATCATAGGGTTCTTATCCAATCAAATCGAACCCTCATCCAATCCAAATTCAAACTGAATCAATATCAAATCAATTCAAATTCAATCAAATCGAATCATATCAAGTGCAATCAATTTCAATTCAAATCAAATCAAAGTCCAATCAGCACAAAGCTCCTAATTCCAACTTCATATTCCCTCTTCAAATCTTTTCATCACTTTTCATTTTGCATCCATGGATTCCCATTCGCTTCTTTCAATGATTGACAATATTGCACGACAACATGGTCTCATATCTTCTCCATATCAAATTCCTTCTCAACATTTCAATTCAAATCTATCTCATGTTCGCCATTCTCCTACCTTTGACAAGGGAAATCCATCTCCTTATCCTTCATTTGTAGACAGTTCCATCCATAGCCAATATAATTCCTCCATCATAAATGACCTCGCCATAGAAATTGAGGAACTAAAGAACACACTCTTGAACAAAATAACTCTGTAGGAAAAGGTCATTTTCTTTGCTATGTGTCCTTCATTTTCTAACTCTCATATCTCTCCATACAATTCCATTCATGGCCCACACAATGCATCAGACGTAAAAACCCTTACCAAGAAAATGGAGGAAATGAAGAATTGTCTCTCATATCTCAAAGGCATTAGTTCTCATGTTCCATCCAATCCTAATCCTCCATGTAATCCCCCTTACTATGAACCTAATCGAAACCCTTTATCCATAATTCCACCTCCACAAAATCCTAATCCTATAATAACATTATCCCCTAATACTCCAACAATATCATCTCCTAAGCCTCCAACAATGTCATCTCCACCTCGTCAGGGGTATTTCATAGCACTTTTGGCTAGATTGAAAATTCAGCATAATGTGAGCCAATCACCCAAAGCCACACCTCCAATTCCATCTCAAGACCTTCCTTCAAAGCATGATGTTTGTCCTCTAGATCTGAGCATTTCTCCATCCCATAATTTCACTATACCTCAAGATTCATCCATCCCTCCTAGTCCATCTTCTAATTCCCCTCCTAATCAAGATCAAGACATTACACCTACCACGCACATTACTGATTCCATTCCATCTCCAACATTAGCTTCCATAGATATTCCCCTTCATGAAAAATTTTCTTCCACTCCATTCACTAATACTCCTCCATGTCAAGAACAAATTACTCCATCTCATGATTCCATTTCCTCCATGCCCACATATGATGATCCACTTACCATGCTATATGATCTTCTTGCACCACATTATTCCATTCCTTCCATGTCCTCATATGATTCTAGTCCATTTCATGATCCACTCCTTGAGCTATATGATATTCTTTCATGTCAAGATCAAATTACTCCATCTCATAGTTCCACTCCCTCCATTCCATCTCATGAACCTATTCCATCTCACAATCCATTCGTTCCACTCAATGATCCTCTTCCAAGTCAAGATCAATACACCCCTTCATCCATATTTCACGATCCTTCTCCATCTCATGATCCTATTATCCCTCATGATCCCCCTCATAACTCTATTCTTTCACATGATTCTATCACACCTATCCAATCTCCTTATAAAACCCATACACCTAGACTTGCATCTTGTGTTGAGAATACTAAGTATCCCCTTAAAAAAATAATTCCTCAAGATGTTGGTACACCTTCCACTTTTTCCAATTCCAAAACTCTTCCTTCCTCACCTAAAACTCTTCCTCCTTCATCTTCCAAGTCCATTTTAGGTCCTTATAGTCCATCCATTCTAGGTCCTTATATTCCATCGTCAAACTCTTCTTCCCTTCCTTCCATCTTAGGTCCTTATATACATCCTTCTACCTTATCCACGTTTTCCAATTTATCCCCTCATAGTCCTAGTAAAGATCAACAAAGGCGCACATCCTTGAATTCCTTCCAACGTTCACCTTCCATAAATTCTCCATCTTCTTTACCTTCATGCACCCATACCATGGCCAATGGAAGCAAATTGGATGCTAAAGAAAAAGAAAACAAAGTCAAAAATCCACAAAAGCATAAGGATCAACATGGCCCATCTAAGCGACATGTCCAAGAAAAGAAAAATCAGATCCAAAATGCAATCAAAAAGCCACAAAGGCTAAAAATCAAAAGTGCAAAAGTTATGTGGATACCAAACCTACTTAATGTAGCAATGAATCTCAAAGAAAGATTCCAAATGACATCCAATTCTGCTAATCCAAAGGTCTTCCTCCTTCATAAATTCTCTCAACCTCCATTTTCCAAATCCATTTTGGGTCCTTATACACCTAAATCCGCCATCCCAACTCTATCATCTCCTTCATCCATTTTGGGTCCCTATATCCAAAAATTCCAACTTTCTCCTACACATCCTTCACAATTTACTCCTTTCCACCACCCTTCAAGGTGTGTGCCAATGAAGATCTTTCCACTTCCTTCACAAGTCTTCCAATCTAGTATCCATCAACCATGTCTTCCTCCTACCTACTCAACTCCCTTAATCCAAACTTTTTCATAGGTCATTGTCTTCTATTCCCCAATTCACTTTAGCATTCTTTTTCTTACCCTATCAACATCTACGAGAAAATACCAACAATTCCTTAAAAAAAAAATAATAATAATAATAATAAAATTAAAGAAGCATAAATATCAAGGGATACATCCATATACCTAGATGCTTTAGTCCTCCCTTCATTTTCCTACTATGTATTCATTGTCTTCCACTTTCACTTACCTATCCATTAACTTCCCTTTTTCCACTTGCACTCTACACTAGGGGCAAGTTCCATCCATAAGTACCTTTCATATCCTTTCCTACATATTCCCATAATTCTTACATATATTTGGTCTTGACATCCTTATCCCATAGTCTTTGTCATGTTCATGATCCATACATTATCCTATATACTTCCTACATTCTTCCATATGTTTGATCTTGACATGATATCCCTATCTTGACATTCCTATCTTATAGTCCTTGTCACATTCATGTTCATGTATCCATTTTTCATCCATATGCATACATATTCCCATCCTCTTTTCATGTTCATTCATATCTTTTCCATCCATAATCCTACGCACGTCTATCCTTCTTCCATATACCCTTGATCTTGGTTATCCCTTTCATTTCATCCACTTCTTATCACTCATTTCCTTCATATCCTTCATATAATTATCCCTCCTTAATATCCTTCGTATCATTATCCCTCTTTTTCATGCCTTCCTTCATTCCACTTTCATACCCATGCTCATAATCAATACTAGAAGCACAACAACAAGAATGCTCATACATGCTTAAGAAGAGCACATGTCTTTTATTCCTCCATATGCGAGCTTTCATACCATCCGTCCATTTTCATGCAATCCTTCTCCACCATTATTTCCTTCCATGTTCATATCCTTGGAATGGGGCATTGTTGGTCACTCCTTTGAAATATGGTTCTTGGTTCCCCATTATAACTATATCCGTTGGTCATCCATATTATTCCTCCATTCATATATCTACCCAACCTTCCTATCCATTTACATACCGTGGCTCTCCCTTGTCATTGGTCTCAATTCATTTTATTCCACATTCATTCACTTCTATTCATTCATTCATATCAAATTCAATTCAAGTTTCTACAATCAATCAATCAATTCATTTATCCTCTAATTTCATCATATTCTCTTCTTCCAATCACTTCATTCACATCATTTCCATAGTCAATTCCTTCATTCTATTTGCATCTACCTTGATCAAATTTCTAATCTTCCATTCAACACATTTTCCTCTAACAGAATATTTATTATTTCTTCCATTCCATTCCAATTCAATTCATCCATTATCTCATCTTATCTTATTCATATTCTCACCATGCTGAGTTTCCATCCATAAAACCAACCTCATCAAATAGTGATTGCAAATGAGCTTACACAAATTTACATTTAGACTCAATGATTTGAGAACATCATTCCTTTTACTATCATTGCCAGCAACCAATCACAAATATCTCATTTCAATTCAATCAATCAATCAATTTTTGCCTTACAGGATGAATCCTTCCTACACAGGCTTAACAAACTTAACAAATTTAACAAATTTATCAGGTTCATGGCAAGCATGGTGAATTGAATGATTACTTAGTCATAATGTCTTTTTGTTAATTTTATCTTTGTGAGTCAGTGATAGCCTTCCCCAGTGTGCCTCGATCTTCCATATCCTGGTATCATTTGAATGGCTTATCCTGATTACACATGTTATTTTGCAATATGATCTATTTTCATGATTCTTTAGCACATCTATGCGAGTTTCAAGTTATGTTAATGCATTGCTCATTGGGGGCAACGGGTTAGCACACTTTCCACCAAGTTCCTTAAAAAGACTTTGGGTGTGCCCAGACCTCTCGAGTGCGTATATGTCATTTGTTCCCCCATGACTCTGAAGCCTGCATCCATTGTGTTAAGAGTCTAATACACGCAAAGGAATCTTGTCATCTATGCTTCTATAGCATTTAGTGCATAACTCCTCTTGCAATATTAAAATAAGGTTTTCTCTCCATATGAACACAATTGAATCTCTTGCATTCATGTAGTTAAGTTGCATTTAGATTATCATTTTCATCACCCTTCTCCTTTGTCATTGTCACCAGTTCTCTCCTATCTTCTCAAGGACAACCTGTATTTTCTTTGATATGATGCCGTGCCGACATCACATCAAAGAGGGGCAAAATGTATACACTAAAAATTGTCCTAAATGACTTTATTAATCTAATTAATACTAGTCACATTCCTCTACTTATTTAATTAAATTTATTTTAATTAAATGAGTTCATTTTTGTCTAAGTATTTAAATTTAATTTAAATACTTCTTATCTCTAATTTGTTAATTTAAATTAACACATGATTCTCCACATATTCTTTTTTAAATAAATTTTATTTATTTAAAATCCTCCATATTCCCATTAATTCTTCTAGACCTTGATTAAATTAAATTTTATTTAATTTAATCTTTATTCAAACTGCCTAGAAGTATGTGCATTCATATGAGTTGTCATCACATCTTTTAAGCACATGTTGTCTACACCATAGGAATCTTCTACACACACATTCCATCTCATCAGTTTTATCTATCTATCTAGAATGTGAGATAAGGCACTTAGTTGTCAATTCTTATCCTTATCTCCTGTGCTTAGTTGTCAAATCCTTATCCTTATCTCTTAGTGGTTTCTAAGCACATTCTAGATTCTTCCTCCATCCACTTTAAATAGATTCCATGTCTTAAGCTTTCCTCAGGAGACACAGACATACACACACACACATGAAGAGAGCCCCGACTGAGTTAGGAATCATTAGAAGTCCATTAGAATTTCTTATTATTGCATCATCATTCTGTCATTTTGATTTTTTCATATCATCTAGTCTAGGTACATATTTCATTATTCCATTTGTAATCACACATCCAAGAGATTCATCCATTATTGTGTTCCTTAGAGCATACCGAACATTTTCTCCATTGCTATGTTCATAGTTTGAGGTTTGCATAATCTTGGTTACAATTTTATGCAACACACCTATCACCCCTCTTGATGCATTGGAACCAACCAAATGCATCCCTAGAGGTCCTAGGATCCTTAGGGACATACATTCTGATGAAATTCATCAACAGGGATCATAGGTTAATCTGTGACCCCTCTCGTTGCATTAGAACCAACCACATTTGTCCTTAGGGGTCGTATGTACCACAAGGACATAGATTGTCATGAAATGTGATGAGAGGGGTCATAGGTTAACCTATGACCCCTCTTGATGCATAGGAACTAACCACATGTGTCCCTGCGGGTCCTAGTGTCCCTACAGACATACATTGTCATTAAAAATGTTGAGAGGGGTCATAGGTTAACATATGAACCCTCTTGACATTTTTAATGATAACCAGATATGTCCCGAGGGGGCCTTGGGCCCCTAGGGACATATGTTGTCATGAAATGCATCGAGAGGGGTCATAGGTTACCTTATGACTCCTCTCAATGCATTGAAACAAACCACATGTGTCCCTAGGAGTCGTAGGGCCCCTATGGACATACATTGTCATGAAATTCATTGAGAAGGGTCACAAGTTAATCTATGACTCCTCTCGATGCATTACAAGTAACAAAATGCATCCTTGGGGGTCCTATAGTGCTTAGGGACATACATTATCATAAAATGAGGTAAGAGCAATCATAGGTTGACTATGAGCCCTCTCGACACATTAGAACCAACCACCCATGTCCCTAGGGTTCCTATGGCCCCTTGGGACATAGGTTGTCATGAAATGTGTCTAGAGGCATCATAGGTTAACCTATGACCCCTCTTGACATATTAGAACCAACCAAATGCATCCCTAGGGGTCCTAGGGCCCTTAGGGACATAAGTTGTCATGAAATGTGTTGAGAGGGATCATAGGTTAACCTATGACCCCTCTTGATTCATTAGAATTAAACACATGCATCTGTGGGGGTCCTAGGGCCCCTAGGGACATATGTTGTCATGAAATGCATCAAGTTGGGTCAACATATTGGAACTAACCACATGTGTCCCTAGTGATCGTAGGGCCCATAGAGACATACGTTGTCATGAAATGTGTCAAGAGGGGTCATAGGTTAACCTATGACCCCTCTCTACTTATTTGAACCAACCAAATGTGTCCTTAGGAGCCTTAGAACCCTTAGGGACATAAGTTGTCATCAAATGCATCGAGAGGGGTCATAGGTTAACTTATGACCCCTCTTGATGCATTAGAACCAACCACGTGTCCCTAGGGGTTTTATTGCTTCTAGGGACATGGGTTGTCATAAAATACTTCAAGAGGACCTATGACCCCCCTTGACACATTTCAGCACAACATACGTCCCCTTTATTTGGTTCCAATGCATCAAGAGGGGTCATAGGTTAAAATATGACCTCTCTAGATGTAATCCAACCAACCACATGCATCCCTAGGGGTCATAGGGTCCCTGGTGACATAGGTTGTCATGAAATGCACTGAGTGGGGTCATAGGTTAACCTATGACCCCTCTCATTGCATTAAAACCAACCACATCCATACCTACGAGTCCTAGGGCCCCTAGTGACATACGTTGTCATGGTAAGCATTGAAAGGGGTCATAGGTTAAGCTATGACTCATCTCGATGCATTGGAACCAACCATATACCTCCTTAGGGGTTGTAGAGCCTTAAGGGGCATATGTTGTTATGAAATATGATGAGAGGGATCATAAGTTAACTATGACCCTTCTTGAAGTACTAGAACTAGCCAAATGCATCCCTAAAGGCCCTGGGGACATATGTTGTCATGAAGTGCATCAATAAGGGTCATAGGCTAACCTCTGACACCTCTTGACACATTAGAACCAACCACATGTGTCCCTATGGGTCCTAGGGCTCCTAGGGACATAGGTTGTCATGTTATGTGTCAATAACCTATGACCTCTCTTGACGCATTGGAAACAACCACATGCATCCATAGGGGTCCTAGGGCCCCTAGGGACATATGTTGTCGTAAAATGCATTGAGAGAGGTCATAGGTTAACTTATGACCCCTCTCGATGTATTAAAACCAACCACATGCATCCCTAGGGGTTCTAGAGCCTATGGAGACATACATTGTTATGAAATACATTGAAATGGATCATAGGTTAACCTATGACCCCTCTTGCTACATTAGAATCAACCAAATGCATCCCTAATGATCACAAAGCCCCTACGGACATACATTGTCATGAAATACATCAAGAGGGGTCATAGGTTGATCCCTCTCAATGCATTGGAACCAACCAAATGCATCCATAGGGGCCCTAAGACCCCTAGGGACATAGGTTGTGAAGAAATGCATCAAGAATGGTCATAGGTTAACCTATGACCCCTCTTGATGCATTAGAGCCAACAACATGCATCCCCAAGGGTCTTAGGGCCCCAAGGGATATAGGTTCTAGATGCATTGGAACCAACCACATGCATCCCTAGTGGTCCTAGGGCCCCTAGGGACATACGCTATTGTGAAATGCATCTTGAGGGGTCATAAGTTAACCTATGACCCCTCTCAACACATTAGAAATAATCAAATGCATCCCTATGAGTCCTAGGGTCCCTAGGAACATGCGTTATCATGAAATGTGCTAAGAGGGGTCATAGTTTAACCTTTCAGCCCTCTCATAAGGCCCTTAGGGACATCCATTGTTATGAAATGTGGCGAGAGGGGTCATAGGTTAACCTATGACCCCAGTCGACGCATTGGAACCAACCAAATCCCTCCCTAAGAGTTTTAGGGCCCCTAGGGACATACGTTATCATGAAATATGTCGAGAGGGGTCACAAGTTAGCCTATGAACCCTCTCGATGCATTACAAGTAACCACATGCATCCCTAAAGGTTCTAGGAACCCTAGGGACATAAGTTGTCAATAAATGAGTCGAGAGGTGTCATAGGTTAACCTATGACCCCTCTCGATGCATTGGAACCAACCAAATGCATTCCTAGGGGTCCTAGGACTCTTAGGGACATACGTTGTCATGAAATGGGTCAACAGGGGTCATAGGTTAACCTATGACCCCTCTTGACATATCAGAACAAACCACATGTGTCCCTATGGGTCTTAGGGGCCCTAGAGACATACGTTGTCATGAAATGCATTGAGAGGGGTCACAGGTTAACCTATGATGCCACTCAATGTATTGGAACCAACCACATATGTCCCTAGGGGTTGTAGGGCCCCTAAGGACATATGTTGTAATGAAATGTATTAAGAGGGATCATATGTTAAGCTATGACCCCTCTCAAAGCATTGGAACCAACCAAATGCATCCCTTAGAGCACTGTGACCCATAGGGACATACGTTGTCATGAAATGTGTTGAGAGCAGTCATAGGTTAACATATAATACCTCTTGACACATTAGAACCAACCACATGCATCCCTAGGGATACTAGGGGCCCTAGGTGCATAGGTTGTCATGAAATGCATCAACAAGGGTGATAGGTTAACCTATGACCCCTCTCGATCCATTAGAACCAACCACATGTGTCCCTAAGGGTCCTAGGGCCCCTAGGGAAATATGTTGTCATGAAATGTGTCGAGAGGGATCATAGGTCATTAGAACCAACCACATGTGTCCCTATAAGTCCTAGGGCCCCTAGGAACATATGTTGTAATGAAATGCATTGAGAGGGGTCATAGGTTGACTTATGACCCCTCTTGACACATTGGAACCAACCAAATGCATCCCTAAGGGTCATAGGACCTTTAGGGACATACGTTGTCATCAAATGTGTCGAGAAGGGTCATAGGTTAACCTATGACCCCTCTTGACACTTTGTTACCAACCAAATGTGTCCCTAGGGGTCCTACGACCCCTAGGGTCATACATTTTCATGGAATATGTCGAGAGGGGTCATAGGTTAACCTATGATCCCTCTAAGCGCATTAGAACCAATCACATGCATCTCTAGTGTTCTTAGGTCTCCTAGGGACATAAGTTGTAATTAAATGCATTGAGAGGGGTTATAGGTTAACCTATGACTCCTCTTGACCCATCAAAACTATAAAAATGTGTCCCTAGGGGTTCTAGGGCCCCTAGAGACATACGTTATTGTGAAATGCATTGAGAGGAGTCATAGGTTAACCTATGACCCCTCTTGATGCATTAAAACCAACCAAATGGGTCCATAGGGGTTCTAGGGCCCCTAGGGACATACATTGTCATGGAATGCATTGAGAGAGGTCATAGGTTAACCTATGACCCCTCTTGATGCATTAGAATCAACCACATGCATCCCTAGGGGTCCTAGGGCCCCTAGTGACATAGGTTATCATCAAATTAGTCGAGAGGGGTCATAGGTTAACCTATGACCCCTCTCAATGCAATAGAACCAACCACATGCATCCCTAGGGGTCCTAGCGCACTTAGGGAGATACGTTGTCACAAAATGCATCAAGAGGGTTCATAGGTTAACCTATGACCCCTCTTAATACATTGGTACCAAAAAAATGCATCCATACATGTCCTAAGGCCCATAGGGATATTTGTTGTAATGAAATGCATCAAGAGGGGTCATAGGTTCCCACATGCATCTTTAGGGGTCCTAGGATAGTTAGTGACATATGTTATGAAATTCATTGAGAGAGAAATGCATTAGAACCAACCACATGCATCCCTTGGGGTCCTATGGCCTCTATGGGCATACATTGTCATGAAATGCATTGAGAGGGGTCATAGGTTAACCTATGAGCCCTCTCTATGCACTGGAACCAACCACATGCCTCCGTAGGGGTCGTAGGGCCCCTAGGGACATACATTATCATTAAATGTGTCAGGAGGGGTCACAAGTTAACCTCTCACCCCTCTTGACACACTAAGACCAGCCAAATTCATCCCTAAGGGCCCTAGGGCCCCTAGGGACATAGGTTGTCATGAACTGGGTCGATAGGGATCATAAGTTAACCTATAACGCCTCTTGATAGTTTATAACCAACTATATGGATCCCTAGAGGTACTAGGGCCCCTAGGGACATAGGTTGTCACGAAATGCATCAAGAGTGGTCATAGGTTAAACTATCACCCGTCTCGATGCATTTAAACCAACCACATGTGTCTGTAGGGTCCCTAGGGACAAATGTTGTTGTTAAATACACTGAAAGGGGTCATAGGTTAACCTATGACCCCACTTGATGCATTAGAACCAACCACATGCATCCCTAAGGGACATAGGGCCTCTAGGGAGATACGTTGTCATGTAATGTGTCAAGAGGGGTCATAGGTTAACCTATGACCCCTCTTGATGCATTGGAACCAACCACATGCACCTCTAGGGATCGAAATGCCCCTAGAGACATACGTTGTCATGAAATGTGTTGAGAAGGGTCATAGGATAAACTATGACCCATCTCAATGCAATTGAACCAACTAAATGCATCCCTAAGGGTCCTAGGCACTCTAGGAACATATGTTGTCATGAAATGCATCGAGAGGTGTCATAGGTTAACCTATGACCTCTCTTGCCACATTACAACCAACCACATGCATCCCTAGGGGTCCTAGGGCCCCTAGGGATATAATTTGTTATGAAATGCATCGAGAGTGGTCATAGGTTAACCTATGGCCCCTCTTGATGCATTACAACCAACCAAATGCATCACTATGGGTCCTAGGGCCCCTACGGACATATGTAAGTGTCCAAGGGCACCTACGGAGATGTGTTGTCATGAAATGCATCAAGAGGAGTCATAGGTTAACCTATGACCCCTCTCGAGACATTGGAACCAACCACATAAGCCCCTAGGGACATATGTTTTCCTAAAATACATCGACAGTGGTCATAGGTTATTCTATGACCCCTTTTGATGCATTGGAACCAACCAAATGAGTCCTTATGGGCCCTAGGACCCTTAGGGACATAGGTTGTTATGAAATGAGTTAAAAGGGATAATAGGTTAGCCTATGACCCCTCTCAATGCATTAGAACCAACCACATGCGTCTCTAGGGTCCCTAGGGCCCCTAAGGACATACGTTATCATGAAATTTATGGAGAGGGGTCATATGTTAACCTATGATTGCTCTCAGCACATTGAAACCAACCACATGCATCCCCATGGGTACTAGGGTCCATAGGGACATACGATGTCATAAAATATGTCGAGAGAGGTTGTGGGTTAACCTACGACCCCTCTCGATGCATTAGAACCAACCACATGAATCTCTAGGGGTTTTAGGGCCCCTAGTGACACACGTTGTCAAGAAATGCTTTGAGAGGGATCATAGGTTAACCTATGAGCCCACTCGATGCATTAGAACCAAACACATGTGTCCGTAGGAGTCATAGGGCCCCTATAGACATGCATTGTCATGAAATCCATTGAGAAGGGTCATAGATTAACCTATGACTCCTCTGGATGGATTTGAACTAACAAAATGTGTCCCTAGGGATCCTAGGCCCACTAGGGACATACGTTGTCATGAAATGCATCAAGAGGGGTCATCGGTTAACCTAATATGCCTGTCGATGCATTAGAACCAACCACATGTGTCCCTAGGAGTCCTAGGGACCATAGGGACATAGGTTGCCTGAAATGTGTTAAGATGGGTCATAGGTTAATTTCATGACAACCAATGTCTCTAGCACACCTAGGGACTTAAGTTTTCCTAAAATGCATCAAGAGGGGTCATAGGTTAACCTATGACCCCTCTCAATGCATTTCACAAAAACTTAAGTCCCTAGGGATCCTAGGGCCCTTAGGGACAAACGTTGTCATGAAATGTGTCAAAAGGAGTGAATGCATTAGAACCAACCACATGTGTCCCTAATAGTTGTAGACCCTAAGGGACATATGTTGTCATGAAATGTGTTGAGAGGGGTCATAGGTTAACCTATGACCCCTCTTGATGCAATAAAATCAACCAAATGCATCCCTAGGGGCCCTAGGACCCCTAGGGACATAGCTTGTCATGAAATGTGTCGAGAGGAGTCATAAGTTAACCTATGACTACTCGCGATGCATTAGAACCAACCACATGCATCCCTAGGGGTCCTAGCACCCTTAGGGACAAAGGTTATCATGAAATGTGTCAAGAGGAGTCATAGGTTAATAACCAACCACAAGTGTCCATAAGGGTCCTAAGGCCTCTAGTGCCATAGGTTAACCTATGACTCCTCTAAACCCATTAGAACCAACCACATGCATCCCTAGGCCCCTAGCGATATACGTTTTCATGAAAAGCATCGACAGGGATCATAGGTTAATCTATGACCCCTCTTGACATATTGGAACCAACCACATATGTTCCTAGCGGCCCTTAGGAACATAGGTTTTCGTTAAATGCATCAAAAGGGGTCATAGGTTAACCTATGACCACTCTTAAAGCATTGGAACTAGCCAAATCCATCCCTAAGGGCCCTAACATCCTTAGGGACATAAGTTGTCTTGAAATGCATCAAGAAGAGTCATAGGTTATCCTACGACCCCTCTCAACACATTTGAACCAATCACATGACCCATAGGGATAGAGGTTGTCATGAAATGCATCGAGAGATGTCATAGGTTAACTTATAACCCCTTTCAACACATTGGAACCAACCACATACATCCCTAGGGGTCCTAGGGCCCCTAGGGACATACGTTGTCATAAAATGCATCAAGAGCTGTCATAGGTTAACTTGTGACCACTTTCAATGCATTAGAATCAACCCCATGTGTCCTTAGGGTCCTAGGGCACCTAAGGACATGTTTTGTAATGAAATTCATTAAAATTTGTCATAGGTTAACCTATGACCCCTGTCAACACACTAGAATCGACCACATGCATCCCTAGGGGTCAAAGGAATGCATGTGGTTGGTTCTAGTGTGTTGAGAGGGGTCATAGGTTGTCAATGCATTGAAACTAACAAAATACATCCCTAGGGGCCCTAAGACACCTAAGGACATAGGTTATCATGAAATGCATCGAGAGGAGTCATAGCTTGAGCCCTGTTGATGCATTAGAACCAACCACATGCATCCCTAGAGGTCTTATGACCCCTTGAGACATAGGTTGTCATGAAATGTGTCGAGAGGGGTCATAGGTTAACCTATGACCCCTCTCAACATAACCTAGGACCCCTCTCGATGCATTGGAACCAACCACATGCATCCCTAGGGGTCTTGAGTCCTCTAGGGACATACGTTGTCATGAAATTTGTCAAAAGCATTTCATGACAACGTATGTCCCTAGGGGTGAGAGGGGTCATAGGTTAACCTCTGAGCACTCTCAACGCATTTCATCATAGTGTATGTCCCTAGGGTCTCTAGGGACATACATTATCATTAAATACGTCTCGATGCATTAAAACCAACCACATGCATCCCTAGGTGTCCTAGGGTTCTTAAGGACATATGTTGTTAAGAAATGCATCAATTGGGGTCATAGGTTGACCTATGATCCCTCTCGATACATTAGAATGAACCAAATGCATTCCTAGGGGTCCTAGGGTCCCTAGGGACATATGTTATTTTGAAATGTGTCGAGAGGTGTCATAGCTTAACCTATGACCCCTCTTGATGCATTAGAACAAATGACATGCATCCCTAGGAGTCCTAGGTCCCCTAGGGACATACATTGTAATAAAATGTGTCAAAAGGGGTCATAGGTTAACCTATGATCCCTCTCAACACATTGGAACTAACCACATGTGTCCCTTGGGGTCATAGGGCCCCTAGGGACATACGTTGCCATAAAATGTGCCAATAGGGGTCAGGCTAACCTATGACCTCTCACAATGCATTGGAACCAACTAAGTGTATCCCTAGGGGCCTTAGGACCCTAGGGACATATTTTATTTATGAAATGTGTCGAGAAAGGTCATAGGTTAACCTATGAACCCTATTGATGTATTATAATGAACCACATGCGTCCCTATGGGTCCTAGGGCCCCTAAGGACATAGGGTGTCATTAAATGCATTGAGAGGAGTGAGAGGTTATCCTATGATCCCTTTCAACACATTAGAACTAACCAAATATCTACTTAGGGGTCCTAGGGACATATGTTTTCATGAAATGCATTGAGAGGGGTCATAGGATAACTTATGACCCCTCTCAATGCATTGGAACCAACCACATCTATTCCTAGGGGTTGTAGGGCCCTGAGGGACATACATTGTCATGATATGCATTGAGAAGGGTCATAGGTTAACCTATGATTCCTCTCTACACTTTAGAACCAACCAAATGTGTCCTTGGGGCTCCGAGTCACCCTAGGGACATAAATTTTCATGAAATACATCAAAAGGGGTCATAGGTTAACCTATGACCCCTCTCAATGCATTACAACCAACCACATGCATCCCTAGGGGTCCTAGCGCCACAACAGACACAGATTGGCATGAAATGCATCGAGAGGGGTTATAGTTTAACCTATGACTCCTCTCGATGCATTAGAACCAGCAAAATGCATCCTTAGGGTTCCTAAGGCCCTTAGAGACATATGTTGTCATGAAATGTTTCAAGAGGGGTGATGGGTTAACATATGACCCCTCTCAACACATTGGAACCAACCAAATGCATCCCTAGGGGTCCTAGTGCCCCTAGGGACATACATTGTTGTGAAATGTGTCAATAGGGGGTAGTAGCCATCAAAAGGATAAATGCAAAAATAAGGTATCCAATGAAGACATTGTGGCACATAGGGAAAGGGACAAGGTAAATCACCAAAGGGAAAGAAAATGTATGTTAAATGTAAGTCAAGTTGACAATGAATTGGTCAAAGGTGAAATCATAGAGTTAGATAATGAATATGTGCAATTGATGAATGAAAATGTACCAGTTGATAAAGATAATGACGAGATTGAAAATTTAGAGAATGAAATTTTTTAGGATGAAATACTACTAGGTCATAATGTAAATTGCATGATTAACCATGCCGAACATGACAATGCACAGGAACTTGTACATGGACCATTTGGACACAACAGCTAGCTTTCTTTTGTCTTAGTTGTTTTCAGTGTGATTGGGATCGCTGCGAGTCGAGTGAGTGGGTGGACACATGGGCTCCACATTATCTTACTCTATTTTATATCATACCCTCTATCAGAAATGATAACATGGAAAGTTCACTTGAGCATAACCAACTATTAGATCTTTTTTAGCCAGGACATGTCTTTGCATTGGTTGCACCATAGGGGAATGCTGAAAAATATGATTATTGGTTGGCATGTTGTGTAAGAGGTAAACAAAAGCTTGCACAACTGATCACAGATGATGATAGATTCACATATCCTATTGGTTCAGTGGTTGTTGCTGAAACATGGCTATGGACATACATGCTTAGAAAGAATGGAATTCCTGCATTCAAAGACTATTAGAAGCACAAAATAACTCGCATATATTCGCATCTTATTATAACAACAAATGTAAGGTTGTTGAAGCATCAAGGAAGACCAAAATTAAACGAACTGTTTACTATTACTAATGCTAATCATGACATCATGTTGGAGACCCTAAAACAGAGAGAGGACCCTACTGGAACACTTTACTAGGTATATTTACTTCTTATGTTATTTTCTTCATAATGATTCAGTCAACTGATGATTATCTTGTTTAATACAATAAGTTACTAATACTTCTTACAATACTAGAATGTAGGTGCATCATGAAGAGTAGCTATGCATGAAGATAAAAAGCTAAATAAGGAGCAGAATGAAGAAAAATCTAAATTCTATTTTTGACACTACGATTTTTGACAATACTTTTATTGATACTATGATCTTTGACACTGCTATTTTTGACACAACAATTTTTGTAGTTGTGTATTGATGTAATAATGATGAAACACTTGATATATTACAAATGTAAACTTGTTAATTTAATGTAAGAAACAAAGATGATTTTACTTAATGCAATTTATGTGGTGGGATGTAAAAAATGATGATTTTAATATATATTAACACCAAACTTGCATTTTGCCAAATGCCAAAAACTTGAGAGGTAAAAAAAAATATTTTTTCTTTTAATACTAACCCTACTGACACCCTTGTTCTGGTTGTAGAGACCCTACTTCATCCACGGCCACCCCATACTGAAGAATCTGCAAGGTGCTCTAAGTGCATTTCAAAGTTGATCTTTCGAGGGTCGTAACTTAGAGCTCATGAGGGCTATCGATAAAATATCAAATTCTACAGGATGATTACATTGAGGGTTAAAATAACCTATCTCATTTTCAGGAGATCACATTCCATTTGGATTCAACACAGTGATCTTGTTCAATGCCAAAACTCATAGTGTGCCTCAATTCCTAGGTGCACCATAGTGTAATTTTGAAACCATTGATCTCGACACTGAATCATCAGCACCATTAGCTCTAGATGGGTGGGTGAACCCTAGTAAAACCCTTGTTCCAATTGCAGAGACCATCCATCATCCGCAGTCACCCCGTACCAAGGAGTCTCCAAGGTGCTCTAAGTGTGTTTTGAGGTTGATCTTCTGAGGGTCATAACTCGAAGCTCGTGAGGGTTATTGATGAAACATTAAATGATACAAGATGGTGATGCCAAGGCCTAGAATAACCTATCTCATTTTTGAGGGATCACATTCTATTTGGATTCAGCATAGCAATCTTGCTCAACGCCAAAACTCGTAGTGTGCCTCAGTTCCTAAGTGCACCATAGCATAATTTTGAAACCACTGATCTTGGCATCAAATCATTAGTGTCATTAGCTCTAAATGGGTAGGTGAACCCTACTAACACCCTTGTTCTAGTTGCAAATACCATCCATCATCTGCAACCACCCTATACTAAGGAGTTTCCAAGGTGCTCCAAGTACTTTTAGATGTCGATCTTTCGAGGGTTGTAACTTGAAGCTCATGAGGGCTATGGATGAAATGTCAAATACTACAAGACAGTGATCTCAAGGCCTAAAATAACCTATCTCATTTTCAAGAGATCACATTTCATTTGGATTTGGCATAGTGCTCTCGCTCAATTCCAAAACTCACAATGTGCCTCAATTCATAGGTGCACAACAAAGTAATTTTGAAACCAATGATCTTGGCATCAAATCATCAATTCTATTAGCTCTAGATGGGTGGTTGAACCCTAGTAACACCCTTTTTTTGGCCATAGAGACCATCCATCATTCGCAGCCACCCCATACCGAGGAGTCTCCAAGGTGCTCTAAGTGCATTTAAAGGTCGATCTTCCGAGGGTTGTAACTTGAAGCTCATGAGGGCTATTGATGAAATGTTGAATGTTATAATAAATTTATTTCGAGGCCTAAAATAACCTATTTCATTTTCAAGAGATCACATTTTGTTTGGATTCATCACAACAATCTCGCTCAATGCCAAAACTTGTAGTGTACCTCAGTTCATAGGTGCACCAGAGCGTAATTTTGAAACTACTAATCTTGGCATCAAATCATCAATAACATTAGCTCTAGATGGGTGGGTGAACCCTAGTGATAGCGTTGTTCTAGCCATGGAGACCATCCATCATCCATGGCCACCCCATACCAAGGAGTCTCCAAGGTGCTCTAAGTGCATTTTGAGGTTGATCTTCTAAGGGTCGTAACTCAGAGCTCGTGAGGGATATTGATGAAATGTCAAATTCTATAGTATAGTTATGTTGAGGCGTAAAATAACCTATCTTATTTTTGAGATATCATGTTCCGTTTGGATTCGGTACAACAATCTTGCTCAATCCCAAAATTTGCAGTGTGCCTTAGTTCATAGGAACACCACAATGTAACTTTGAAATTACTGATCTTGGCATCAAATTGTCAATGCCATTAGCTCCAAATGGGTAAGTGAACCCTAGTGACACCCTTCTTTCGATCACAAATACCATCCATTGTCTGTGGCCACCCCATATCGAGGAGTCTCCAAGGTGCTCTAAGTGCATTTTTTAGGTCGATCTTCTAAGGGTCATAACTCAGAGCTTGTGCTGGCTATCAATGAAATGTTAAATGCTATAGGATGGTGATGTTAAGACCTAAAATAACCTATCTCATTTTTGAGAGATCAAGTTCCATTTGGATTTGGCACAATGATCTCGCTCGATGCCAAAACTCGTAGTGTGTCTCAGTTCATAGGTGTAGCAGAGCGTAACTTTTAAACCACTAATCTTGGCATGAAATTGTTAGCACCATTAGCTTTGGATGGGTAGGTGAACCCTAGTAACACTCCTATTCTAGTTGTGGAGACCATCCATCGTCCACAGCCACTCCATACTGAGGAGTCTCCAAGGTTCTCTTGAATGCTACAGGATGGTGATATCAAAGCCTAAAATAACCTATCTCATTTTTGAGAGATCACACTCCATTTGGATTCAGTATAATGATCTCGCTCGATGCCAAAACTTGTAGTATGCCTTAGTTCATAGGTGCACTAGAGTGTAACTTTGAAACCATTGATCTTGGCATGGAATCGTTAGTGCCATTAGCTCTAGATGGGTAGGTGAACCCTAGTGACACCCTTGTTCTAGCTGCAAAGAGCATCTATCATCCGCGGCCACCCCATACTAAGGAGTCTCCAAGGTGCTCTAATTGCATTTTGACATCAATCTTCCGAGGGTCATAACTCAGAGCTCGTGTGGGATGTTGATGAAATGTTGAATGCTATAGGAAGATGATGCCGAGGCCTATAATAACCTATCTCATTTTTGAGAGATCATGTTTTGTTTGGATTTGGCATGTTGATCTCACTCAATGACAAAACTCATAGTGTGCCTTAGTCCATAGGTGCGCCACAGTGTAACTTTGAAACCACTAATCATGGCATTGAATCATCAACACCATTAGCTTTGGATGGGTGGGTGAACCCTAGTGACACCCTTGTTCTAGCCACAGACACCATCCATCATCCGTGACCACCCTATACCGAGGAGACTCCAAGGTGCTCTAAGTGTGTTTCGAGGTCAATCTTCTAAAGGTCATAACTCAAAGCTCATGTAGGCTATTGATAACCCCTTACCAAGTTTGGTTAACTCGTCTAATTATGAATTTAAAGTTATAGCAAAAATTGCTCAAAATTGCAAAAGTTGCAAAAGTTGCAAAATTGCAATTTTGGAAGTTTTGCAACTTTCACAACTTTTTCTTGCAAAGTGAAAATGAGTGCAAAGAGTTAGTTAGGGGTTTGAGAATGACCATACAGGGTTGGAAACACCTATATAATGTGTGAAGTGATAAAATGCATTAATGAAGCCAATTTCGTTAAGTGGATCAATATGGGCAATCTGATCAATGTGAGAAATGTATAGATTTTATTCATATGAATATGGTATTGGGGAACCAAGTTAAAAACGCTTGATCTAATCAAGTCTCTTAAGTTGGGATATTTTGAGGTTATTTTGAAATTGAAAAATTGTAGTATGAGGATAGTAACAAAGTGAAGGGCTAGTTATCAAATATTATGAGTTTAGGAATGAGTTTATGGTTGGGAATAGAATCCATGGTTGAGGAGTGGAGTCCTTAAGTGTGTTGAGATGAGATTTAAAGCCAAGAGTTAGTTTCAAGGTTGAAGGTGGAGTTTAAAATCAGATTTGGGGTTATGTGAAACTTGTGTAGGAGGTTAACATGTGTGTTTATGTCATGATATTACTTCAACTTAAACATTGCATCCAAATTTGATAATAAAGCTTGTTAAAATGTTATTCACAAATCGTTGCATTTGAATTGAATATAACAAACATGATAAAAACTAATGATATTCCATAAACATGAACAATACACATGATCCACAATAAGTTGAAAAATACTAGATACTAAATTAATATGTATATCATTGTGCACACAAATGACAAAAATATATATCAAAATACATGTATCCATAGACAAATAACACAAATATATATCAAAGTTCATATATCCATAGACAAATTACACAAATATATATAAAAATACATAGATCCATATACAAAATGTGGTTGATTATGCCATCGGAATGTGTAGCAATGTGGCATATGCCATCTCAAAATGTCTCATGATGCATCCTATGACAACTATACTATCATAGGCTACTAGTGGATGATCAAAATGTAGCCTCTTTACTACACTAGGTGGATCAGATGCCTCCTACATAAACAAAAAAGGAAAACCCAAAGTTAGACTACTAAATTTATATGATTTTTTGTATCTAATATTGAATTACTCAAATGCATAATGATTTTTTTTAAATGATATTTTATACTATTAAACTTTCATAATAAATACCTCTCTCATCAACCTCCTGTGTCAATTAAGAGTCTTCTTGTATGCCCTCGGCAATGCTTGTACCTCATTGATTGTGTCCTATGTATGTTCAAATATGTTTGTTAGATGAATCTTCAATTTAAACTATAACATTATAATTCATAGCATGCTAAATTTATAAAATATTTAATCAAAAATTTAAACTATAACTTACTAGTGTAGGCTCCTCCTCAAGATATAGTGGTTGCATCATCAAAGATATAAAACTCTCCCATCCAACCTCGTGTGCACTAGGAGTTTCCTATAACATACAAAATAGTAGCTTTTAATATCATGGAAATCAGTTTTGAATTTATTTATGAAGATAATGAAAATAAAAAATAAATGATACTTATACTAACAATGGGACTCTCAGTGCGAATAGAAATGCCTAAGCATCTATGACATAGAATCTACATGGGCTCATCGCCAGTAGCCATGCCTTATATAATAAGAATATAATTAAATTTCATTACCACAAACATTTTACAATAATGCATTGATATTTAATTAAATAGAAAGCACCTAATTATTTTTCCTTTTTTAGTCAATCCTAGCTCATCCCCTGCACTTTGTCCCCCAGGGATAGGTGGTACCTACAAGATAAAAGAAAGATTAGAAACCATATATGATACAATATCAAATAGGAAAAACAATGAGAACACAAGATAATGTACCGTAGATGTCTCAAGGCCAAATGAAATAGCTAAGAGTGTGGCATCATCAACCTATCTCAACTCCTCCTTAGTCATCGACTAAACATGAATGAAGATCACATAAATATAAAAGATAGTATGGCTGAAAAATTAAAATTACTCTATTATGAAATTAACTTTAAATCTCATATGTCATAAAAAAAATGTATACACTTACCAACATAGAAGGAGTCCATGGCTCTACATGCCCCTCCTTTCTTACATCAGAGTCTGTAGCCTCTACACGTGCGTCTAGTGTATCCTCATCTAATACAAATCGATACTCACGAAGATCACCTATGAGACCAAAAAAAATATTATTGCATGTAATGCAAGTATGAGGCACACAAACGTGTAATGAACTAGCCGATGATGAACTTGCATTAGCATCATGAACACAAGGAGGCGGGACTAACCTAGCCTAAGATATCAATAGGCTACTCAGTTTTTGGATGGCTCTAATGGTCTAAGAGCTAGCCTCTGTGATAATATTAGGATGTTGCACTCGAGGAGGGAGGGAGATATCAATAGAGGGGACAAAAGTGCCATCTTTCTTCCACTAGGAAGAGGGTCTATCCTAAGGAGCTCCTAGTCCTACACCCATGTTGGGCTTCATGCTTCAATAGTTCACCTTGAGTTTCAACATAAATTCTGCATACAATTTTCTAAGGAAATAAAATGGCACTTCTAAATTTCTATGTGGAGGGATGTCAAAAACCATCAACCAATGATCCCAAATTTTGCATGTATGGCATCATTTGTGCACCATTTAATTGATTGTTTGGGCTTTTTGTAATCGACAAACCTCATCATAGTCTAACTAATCATCAAACATCTCATCCATTTCTTTTTTTTAGAGGAGTAAACGCTTTGACCTGGAGCTATGAACCAATGAGGCCACAAATGGGGGACCTCATCCCCATGAGATTTGAACCTTGATGGCAAGGATATCAACGCACCAACTTAATCATCACAACATGCCACTATTGGCAAACATCTCATCCATTTCATCATGCCAACGAAGAGTGGCATTTTGTTTCTTGGTAAGTGTTTCAATGTTATCCACTATGGTTTTTAACATGGATAACATAGGAGCCAATTTAGGTACATTATTATATGTCGTTCACAAAGCCCTCAATTTGGTGAGATTTTCAAATATCAAATCCTTGATTCAAGGAGGGTTTTGAGGGGGTAAAGGATCATTTGGTGGATAATTTTGTGGGCACATTGGATCATTTGATGGGGGTTTATGAGGAATAGTATTCCTTGGCTCAGTATCATCATTTTGGTTAGCCATACCTATTAATTCACAAAACATAATTTATATTTTTTAAAAACCCAAATTTTAACAATTTCTATAATAATAATAAAACTAAATTCTAATAAATTCAACTAAAACTAAGAAATTTTTAATAAAATTTGATAAAATGATACTAAAACTGATTTAAATCATTAAAAAATACCTATTATCACATATCCGATTACAAAATGGATATCTAAGCTCAAAAAATGCTATATCACTGTCAAAACAGCAACCCTCGGGCTATTTTTTTAAATAATAATATTATAGTTATTGGGTATCTAATTTGATATCAGATACCCAATATTATCAGCCATCTAATTTTATATCAGATATCTAATAATATCTGGTATCTGATATCAAATTGGATACCCGATAAGGGTTGGGAACCTACTTTCTAGGTTTGGTAACAGGATGGGCAAAAAAAAGTCAGAAGGGATTTTGAAACACTTTTAGACATTTTCAAACTCTATTTTTTTTCACATCACCACTTTTTGACACACCATGATCCTGCACATACCCTTATAGCCCATGTTAACAACAATATATGGTACATTGTTGAGCCTGCTTGATTGGTAGAATTTATGTGCTATTATCCTCACAACAAATGCAATTAGGGGATTTGAGATAGTATCAATTTCCATGCATCATTTGTTCCATATTACCCTTGTAATCTTCTCATTGAACTCTTTAGATTCACTTCTCATGGTTTTAGGTCAATCAAGTCTTAGATACCCTATTACTCTATATACAATCTTTTTTGTGATTTTCACCTATCCATTATTCAACCATATAGAATTGTCATGAATTCTACTTGGGACTATCTTAATCCATTCAGTCTTAAAAATATTTGGAAAATCTAGGGCACAATTAAACCCTTTTCTCTTTACAATTTTGAACTCATCCTTCAATGCTCTATTTTTACATAATTTCCTATAGCTTTCCCTAATTTTCATGTCTCCTATGCTATCCACCTTGCATGTGTAGCAACATCTTTCATCTTGAATCATCAAAAATTGAGGTGGTATCATCGACAATGCACCAGATAGATCTTGCTTGTAAGCAATATCAGGAATGGCTTTAAAATGTAGTTATCTAATCTTATTTGTTACTGATTGGACAATTAATACTACTTTACCTTCTTTAACATTTAGAGCTGAAGAACTAGATGCCATTATGTAAACTAGGGTTTGTGAAAATCCAAGCAGAGTAGCTCAACATAGGATGAATACCTTTGAAAATATGCTATGATAGTGTCAATTGACTGTTGAATCTTGCTTGCAAATGCTAGTATGATCTCTTTCAATTTTTCTTTCACTCTATTGGGACTCAAAATCACCTTCTCAAGTCGAATACCATTCCAAGCTTTTGAGCCCTTTAAAGTGCATTTAATGCATGTGTACCTAGCGGTCCTTTTGAGGACGAAGGGGTGTTTAATATTTCTAACACCTTGCATTCAGTATATCTGCTCATTCAATGAAGATAAATTTCCATTTTGAGTCATTTTGTGAAGTTTTGTTTTGAGCAATGTCCAAATCTACATTTTTGCTTAAGTGTCAAACAACAATAGGAGGCCTTGTTTACATTTGAATATTTCACACCTAGTAACATTTCATGAGTTCCCACTTTGGGAATGTTTAGTATGCATATCAAAGAACTTATGTTTCATAATTCGAGTCATTTCGACATGTTTTGCCTATGTTTTGAATCCCTCAAAGTTTTTTGTTTACTGTTGTCATACTGATGTAAATTGTTTAGAATTATGGGAGGCCTTGCTTGACTTGGTATAACTTTGACCCAATTGACCAAAATGAGAAAATTCATTTTCCATTACATTCTCAAGGGCAGAGACTTTTTATGTTTTTGATTTGAGCTTATGATGAATCTGTTCGATTAGTTTTCAAACATGATTCCAAATGCAATTTGTAAAGTTTTATTGGTGTCGTAAAGTGCAAATTCATTGGTACCCATGTTCAGGATGTCATAACTAAAATCCATGATTGCATAAATCAAATGGATTGTACCATTGTGTTTTACTCCAAAAATTCTTTAAGTGTGCCAATTTAAAAATTTTGACAAATCTGTTTTCACACTTTCCCAAGTCCATTCCATTTGACAAAATTGTCTTTCTGCCACTATTCCCTATTCTACAAATCTGAGTACCCCACTTTAACCACTTGCCAAATGTGCCCTATTATTCATCATGGGCCCTAATCATAGATTTGTATTCTCTTCATGAAAATAAATCAATGCCCTAGCTTTTGTTCCCCGAAGTATCAATTTGATCAATTTTCAAAACAAAAATTGAATGCATTTTATGGTTTTCTAACATGTTTTCCTACAGGTAGTTCTAAGAAGGCAACTTTGATGGTCAATATATTTTGATTGAATGATCATTATGAGACAAGGTTTGGCAGGGTGAAAGAATGTTGAACAAAGAATTAGTATGTCTATTTTTGGAGCCCAGTCAGGTGTTTTTGTCAATTTTTAAGGCCAGTCGGAGGACCCCTTGGAATGAAATTGACAAGTTACAAAAATAGTGGTAAAATGTGTTTTTGAAGGAGAGATAAGAGTTGAATTTGATTCTATTCAATTCTCGGTGGCCAGTGGACCAGTTTGAAATGTCAAATGTTTCATTTCGAAATTTTTTTTAGTCAGACCCACTTTGGAGCCTGACTAATTGCGTCAATAGACTGATGAGGCATAGTTGGGAGCTAGGATGGTTAAGAGGATATTTGGATAATTTTTATCAATCAAGATATTGTTTGTTTAGGATATTGGGGTTGGTTATGATTGAGACTTATAAATGGTAAGTAAAATCCAATACTCTTATGGATAAGGTTCGACATCATATGAGGATCAAATATACGTGAAAGGTTATATGCTCAATATATGCTAAATGGGAACCTAACTTAATTAACATGTATAAAAGATGCTTTGACTTAATAAGGTAATGAAACTATGAGGGTGTGATGAGTGTCCTCTTTTTTTTTGGTTTTTTTTTTCATTTGAATGTCGTGGATTATTGAAGAGCGACAATGAGTGATGGAGAAATATATTACATACAATCAGAGTAAACATAAATTCCCAAAGTCATTACTTTTAAATCTCACTAAATAAAAAAAGTAAAAGCATATGAAGACTAATGCTTCCAATTACTTTGAGCCAAAACGTTATTGAGAGGCTTCTACAATGGCAGCATCCTTCATTGTAAACAATCCAATATTTTTTAAAAAAATGGATAGGCAGCTACCATGATTTTACAAGCACATGTAGAAATAAAGGGATCGGTGGCAACGATGAGACATAACTGACATTTGATTATATTCATGCAAACGTTTGAATCGTGATAACCATGGCTTCTACATTTATGAATTTCTTTTCCTTCTCACAGCCTTCTATTTTGCCGGTATACAAGAAGAAGATCACCATTGATGACCAAAGTGCAGAGCTCAAAAGGTCAGAAATAGAGGCACTCAAATCTGAGAATGTCAAACTGCAAAGGCTAGTGGAGGACAGCCAACGGTTTAATGGAAGATTTGGAGAAGGTGAGGATGAGATTGTTACAGATGGAAGAAGCGGAGGAGCGGCTGTGTTCATAGCTGGACGATTTGGAGGTGGAATCGCTCCTTCAGACCCAGGATTATAATGGACCAATCAATTTTCTTAAACAGCAATTGGCTCAAATGCAAGATCTTCTTGCGCAGTTTCAACGGAATCGCTCTTAAAGATTTTGCTACCCAATTTGTGTGTGCAGAATGAAGAATGAATTTGTAAATTTTGTATAGGCAAAGGCACTGTTTTGTAAATCCTAATGAATTTCTTTTGAAGATCTCTATTGAAATGAAAATAGAAAACTTAAATTAAAGGAAAGGAAAGGTCTCGATGATATGGATTATTCGGTTTAGTATAGATCAACGGAAGTGTCTGTGGTGAAATCATTATTCTTATTATCACCTATTTCTTTTATGTTCATGAAAAATCTTTATTGTGAGCAGATTTTACATAAGTTTGGTTTTTTAATTCTAGTATAATAGGCGTTCATATTAGGTACAATGAAAGATTACAATTATATTTGACATTTTTATTTGAATGTTTATACAAGTTTTGTTTCATAGTTTGAACATTCATGGCATTGCTTGAAGGAAATTTGAAATTTTCATCCACCTGACATTGTGAATGTTTTGCTTGGCTTGATTTATAAATTTATATAATAATTTTGTCTCATTATAAAGGCCGGATATTTGATTGCCATCTTCAGAACTCCAACATCAACTACTCCATTTCAAATTTGAAGGTTAGGGATTATCCCCTCATCCAATGAATTAGTGTAAGAAACACTTGTTATTTTGATTCTCTCCTCCGCATTACATTGAAAGGAGTTTGTCCAGCTGAAGTTAATCCTTATTTTTTCTTAAAAGGCTCTCTCTATCTGTGGAGAACTCATAATAGTTATCTTTCAAAGCGGTAGGTGGATGTATTTTGGAAGTTGGGATTATTGATTAGTGTGGGAGTGAAGAGACATGATAATCCATCCTACAATCCACTAGCCGAGCAATCCATTAGTCGAGCCAAGAAAGTTGTGCATGACTTCATTAAAGTTGTGTTTGATAGATATGATCAACAATGCACACAGAAATAGGAGGCCAAAATGAATTTATCTTCAAATTGTATGGAAAGTTGTTTAAAGAGATATCCTTCTCGAGGCACTTATTGCAGTCAGTTAGATTATGAAAATAGATGCTTTAAGAAAGATATCTCTCGACTTTTTTATATATATGAAAAATATATCTAAGCTAGTTATAGTTTGATCAGAGTGTATAGCATGGTAAAACTAAGAGCGAGTAGTAAAATGAGTCGAGCAGTGGAGCATTGATATAGGTCGTAGGTTCAGAGTGTTGATAATCTTCATTGGCATCCGGGCCACCCACAACTATTCCAACCAAAATGTTTGGATAGGGGGCATCGCCATTCATGAATTGGAAACCTTCACTGCACCCGATGGATTCCAAATGATGAGAAAATGAAGACAAAGATGAGCCCCTGCTGCTGTTTGCAAACTGAGAATAACCATTATTTTTCTTATTCCAAACTGAGAATAGCCATTGTTTTTCTTCAATGTATAAGGTGTGATTCTTGAGCCCATTTAGTGTCCCATGTCGGGAAACCAGTCAACAATTGTTTATGCAACCTCACGAGCAGCACCCACTAGAAGCAATGAAAGAGGGCAATATTGAAGGAGTGCTCTGTTAGTGACCTATCCTTGCATCATGCCTAGAAAGGGAGATTGGTAGCCATAAAAACTTGTCATCTTGATTACTTAAAAGGCCATGCTAATTGCAAGGGATGCAAATACAAAAGGATACAGAGGAAGCGGTTAGAACATAAAGGGAGAAGCACGATGAAGTGTAGTCAAAGTCGAAAGCCATGTCTGGCAGGTTTCTCATAAATGGCACGCTGCTTTTTTTAACTCTAATCCCTCATCTATTCATGAATATCGACATAATGCAAAAGGTGGTCCATGACATAAGAAAAGAGCAGAGCTCCATACGAATAAGAGGCAGCAACTCTTACATAAAGGAACCCGTAGTAATAATGAAGTGGAGACCAAAATGAAATGGCCTATTTTGCCGCAAGTGGATAAGTGATTAGAGAAGGTACCAAATGCATTGACCTTGCATTGAAGAGGATACACCATTAGCAATGTTGCAGGGAGCATTGATTGCAAAAGGCCTTGTCGCCACACAAAGGTCTTGGGGGCTTCATTTCAACTTCGTAAACCATATTAAACAAGGGCTGCAGGGCAGCTTAGTTCCTGCCAAGTGAATGAAGAGAAAGGCAGTGGTCAGGTAAAGGAAGGAATGGCTAAGCGGGTTTGAGTTACTTGGCTGGAATAGGCAGTGTTGAGGTAAACGACAACATCGCAGTACAAAGACATAACAGATGGAAGAGAGTAGACTGTGCAACTTGAAATAGCATCTAATGTTGAGGGGGATGGAACCATCTAATGTATTGTATCTTAGACCAAGCACATATAGAGATGAGAGTTGAGCTATGGAAGGGGTTATTTTACGCGTCAATGCATTGCTACTCAGGCAGAGCTCTGTTAGGTACTGAAGGTTAGCGGCAGTGGATAGAATGTTACCCCTTGAGTTGATTATTACTGAAATCAATACTTTGGAGATTTGGAAATGTAAGCAACAAGAATGCGAGATTGGGACTATCCAAATTATTGTGGGAAAGATCAATGTAGACATAAAATTAAAAAATATGACTAGACGAGTTTATACTCAAATTGGGCCTCTTCAAATTTTTACATGGAGACTTCTAAACATTCAAAACCAGATAGATAGCCATAAAAATGCATAAGAATATCAGACACAGCTGGAAATAACTCAACTAGAATTGTGAAATTGAATCTATGCGAGAATGAAGGACAAGCCTTTCACAAAGAAACTCGTTATTTAAGAACTTTACCATAACCAAACAAGAAAAGGGCATTTAAGGTAAAGAATGCACAAGCCCTTCAACAAAAAGCTCGTATATAAGGATTTTATTTTGTACTCAATCACAAACAAGGCATCCAAGTTGCAATGCACTTGACAGTAGCAATATAACATAGAGGCAAACCCTCTTGATGTTAAGTCTGAGGCCTTGATTGAAGCACTCAAATCTTATTTTTAAGAACTTTGTAGTTGTGCAGAACCCTACCAAGTTGTAAGACAGAAGTAAAAATGCTACATCGACCTCACCCACTTTGAATTCTATTCCAGATCAGTTTCTCTGCTCCATTCTCATTTAGTCAAAAAATACCAACATATAGAAAATGATTGTTTGATATAATGACGGATGCTTTGCAGACCTAAACCTGAGGATAACATTTCTTACAATAGAAAGATAGGTCATCTTTTGTCAACATCAACTCTCCCGCTCATTCCCCTGCAAAATCTAATGATTTAAATCATGCAACTGTAGCAGCAGGGAATGTATGGAATCTAGTGTTTGTTAGGTTTAGTAGTTGATGTGCTTGCTGTGTATCCCTCTATGGCTGATTTCAAAGCTAAGGAGCCTAGCAAATAGAGGTTGGCAGATCTGATTGATGATGGTAGAGGAAACTTGGGAAAAATGAGGAAGCCAAGCAAAAGATAAGCATCTGTTTCGGGATACGATTCCACATGGAGGATGTTGTGGGTATTGGCTTAAGACGTGCTATGTAAGGAAAAGTTTCCAAAGAAAGTTTAGCCATTAAGAATAATAAATCCATGGATTTCTAAATCTTGGAGCTCTAAAGTGAAAAGATCAATTGAATTTTTCCCAGTGGTTGAGGCCTTGTAGATTTCATGCTTCTGTGTCAATTGATGGAAATTATTTGTTAATATTTTTGGAAAAGGACCTTGATACCTGACAAGATTGGTTTCCTGGTTAAGCCTCAGTTCCCAGGTTAAATCAATGACAGACATTTTCAATCATGCTTGTGTGTGTAAGGCTACCTCATCTTCCCTTATAGTTCAAGATCCTAGCTTGCTTTCAAGGAGACAATAGTTTAGGGGAAAAAAATTAAATTGAATCCAGAAACAAATGGTTCAATTATGCGACAATCTAGATGGAACTAGATGTATGCGAATTGTTTAGAAGCACCAAAACAAAAACGAGGGTTAGAATACCTTTTAGCAGCCTTCGCAAACACATTGGTCTATTCCTCTCACCGGTACAACAAACGTATCCTGCACAGAAGAAGCTCATCTAGTTCTGTTTTGTAATCGCCACAGGGGTCTGCTATAGTCCAATGATAAAGGCATGCATCATACCTACATGAAGGAGGGAAGGCCATAGCAGCCAGCTGGTACTTTTGGTAATCCCCTAGCAACGACCGACCCTAAACCTCGTTCTGTGGAAAACCCTGAAAAAACCTTTATGAGTTCCTGACATCGACCTCGATTCTCCCTTCTTCTCTAGTCTCGATTGTCGATTATCCCCTCTTCTCTCGCATCGATTGTTGCAAATATTTGAATATCCCCTGCCAGTGATAAACGTCGAGTAGCTTCAGCCGTGGTAGAAGAATAAGATAGGGCAGGAACTAAACATTCGACCTTAGAGATTGGATGTATAAAAATGTTTTAATAACGAGTTAATGACAACCTCTAGGCAATAGTTTCCTGCACGGCAGGAACTAATAACTCATATTCTCGAGTCACGTCTTCTTCCAGTTGTTTTTTCCACTTGGTGAAGTATTGGGTGATTGTTTTATCCATTTGATTATGTTGCCTTCAATTGTGGTAGACCAGGGAGAGCTTCATGATACACACCCATTTGACGACTGTTTGTAGCGATATAAGGAGGAAATAGCATTAACATTTAATCCCACATGGGTGGGAAAGTATTATAGGGGAGATGGCCCAGTAGTCATGCACCTTAATTTTGGACCACTCAAAACCCGTCATAATGATGATAATTCTTTTTGTTTTTTAATATGTTCTTCACCTTGTTAACTACTTATAACTAAGGTTTGGATTCATTATTATCAAAATTAATATCAATTCTATATGTCATAGTAAAAACTAATCAAATTCACCTTTTTCTAATGTCCTACCTATCGCAGTCAATTACAACCCCCCATCTTTAGTTTATCATGTCCCAATAGTTGAACATTATATCATGTTAAAATTTTAATGTATGTGATTTATATAAACAATCAACATGTATTAATTACACAAAATAAGATTTATATTTAATTGACAATGGATCAGATTAAATGGCAAGTGTCTATGTTAAATTGCGAAGTACCTATTTCTTAGAAAAATTGTATTCTATCATCAATGTGAAAAAATCTAATAATAAATTGTAAAAAATAAACCACCAAACACATTTTTCCCTAACCCTAAGCCTAATATACAAGCATTTGTATTTCCTTGCTCCTTAGTGATGCTTCATTGTAGTGCTTCTTACCACCAAATGCCCACTGGTCTAGAAGGAGCAAACTAGATGCCACAATGGGCATCTTTGTTGTGGATGCCACGATTCCTCAATCAATGCCATAATGAATGCCTCTACTACCAACATCTGTGATTAGGGCTATATGATTCCCTATCTTCTATCACCTTAAGACTTATGACCTGTGTTGGGTGCGTCAAGATAAAGGAGTATATGTTGTTGCATTTTATCATTACAAAGATAAGGGAATATACTTTCTCAAAAAGCTAGAGGAGTGGATGATGGCACTAGAGAAAGCTTCATTTCTTAGTGGTATTGAGGTCAGGAATGATAGGTAAGTAACAAATAACCTCACGTATCATCTTTCCCTCATCTTATTTTAATTTCTAGTGTCATTGCTACTTTTGAGTTCTCATGTTTGTTCAATATATTATCTGCTCATTTGTTCAATTATGAGAGGATGTTGTTGAAGAATATTGTGAATATGGTTTCTAAAATAGTACCAAAGGCTCTCTTACTTGCTCTAAACTAGAGATCTTTGTATGCTGAGACTACTCTTTAGGAGCACGTCCAGAGGCAATTGTTACATTACAGGACCTTTTGGTCTACCTAAACGAATTGCTCGGGGCCCCAGTGTTGGAATTATGATATATTTTTCATTAGTCACAACATTTATTCGATTCTGAATGCTTACCGAGCTCATCACCTAGTCTACAGTTCACACCAAGCATTCAAAGGTTACCTTATAAATTTTGTAGAACAGTGGTTACCGAGCAGAACAGTGTTCTCCAAGCAGTTAGTGGTTACCGAGAAGAATAGTGTTCCCCAAGCAGTCAGTGCTCACCGAGTCATCAAAGAACTTAGTGTTTATCGAGTGATCAAGGTAAACAAAGAACTTAGTGTTTACCAAGTGATCAAGGTAAACAAAGAACTTAGTGTTTACCGAGTGATCAAGGTAAACAAAGAACTTAGTGTTTACCGAGTAATCAAGGTAAACAAAGAACTTAGTGTTTACCAAGTGACCAAGGTAAACAAAGGAATCAGTGATTACTGAGTAAACAAGGTAAATGAAGGAATCAATGTTTCCCAAGTAAAGAAGGTTATCAATGGATTCAATTTTTACTGAGTGACACAATATTCACTGAGTCACCAATGGTTACTGAGTTCCAAGCTACTTAGAATGATTAGTATGGACCGTGCCTCTACTCTTACCGAGTGCATGATGATGCAATGTATTGTAGTGGATGCTAAGTATCAGAAGGTCATTGAGTCAGTTTGTGGAACCTAAGTTTTCTACCACCTGGCCGACTCAGTAATGCTTGTTCACTTGTGTTTGGCTGACCTTGCCAGTGTAAATATTGGAATGGTATATATCATTTGAAATTGTAAGATGTTGAATATCATTGGTTGTGTTGTGTTGCAATAATTTGAGAAGAGGGAAAGCAAATCACTAGCAGAACAGAGGAATACAACAAGGTCAACATTGATACAGAAAAGATATATCCATCACATTAGGTGATTAGAGCACAAAGGATCTTATCAGCAATCAGTTGTAATCAGATCCACTGCTTCATCCTAATAGGTGAATCAGTTTGCTAAATCTTTTAACAACGTAGACTTGATAGTCTTTTGTACATCTCCTAACAGAGTGCATACTTCATTGTATGTTTGTAAATCCTTTAACAAGGTGGATCTAGCAATCCTACTTGCTCCTGACAGGGAATATCATCAGAAGTGATCATTGTAAGCCTTAACTGGCCAACTTTATACTATAGTATTGAAGTTTTGTGAGCATCATCCCCACCCCAATTTTACTTTCTAATTGGAAGGTTTCTGGGTCACCAAATCTGTGTGTTCATGTGTTACAAATGTTTATCTTTTCATGCATACAATAGATTAGATGAAAGAATGGTAAAAATATTATTATGAGAATTGAATTAAAGTTTTAGAGTTACTGATTCACCCCTCCCCTCTCAGTAACTTTGTTAGTCTTGATTATTTCCAACAAGTGGTATCAGAGCTTTGTGGTTCTCAAGATAAAAGTTTGACAGCTTGAGCAAAGATCAAGGACAATGGAGATATTCAGACTTGACAAATCTATTGAGAATTAAAAGCTAGATCTGGAAATGGCCATGACTCAACTCAATGAAGAAAAGGAGCATCTTTCTCAATCCCTGAAAAGAAGGAAGGAACTTGCAAGACAAATGAATGATCATCAGTATATTGAAGAAAGGATTGAAGACCTTTTACCATCAAGCAGTTCAAATGAAGCTAATGAAGCAATCAAGGAACTCCTAGCAAAGAATGGTTCTCTGCAGGAAGAAGTAAGAGAGCTCAAAAGAGAACAAGAAGTCCAATCCATTAGGTTATGTGAAGTTTTGGAATAGAGAAACAAGGCAAATGAAGACTTAGAGGTAAGAAATAATCTATCCCTTTAGCATGAAGATCTTATAGGACAAATATCTAATGCAAATGAAGAAATTATGAATCTAAGATCTGAGAATTAAAGTTTGAGAAATGATTTAATCACTGAAAGACAAATCAATGCAAGCTTACAAAGTGATCTGAGATCTGAAAGACAAATCAATGAAAGTTTGGAAAATGACTTAAATGTTGAAAAACAAGTCAATGAAAGGATGATAAAATCTCAAGCAGATATGGATCAATTGAATCTGCAAAATGAGCAGAATCTTCATAGACAAAAAGGTAAAGCAGGCCATGGATACAATAAAGAAGGTGAATCTTCCAAATAGGGTACCCAAAAGAATCAAAAACCTACTTGCAATCACTGCGGTAAGTTAGGTCATACATCTAACAGATGTTGGAGCAATGGTAAAGGAAAGTTCAATGGTAAATTCTACAATTGCAATCAGCATGGTCACAAAGCAAATGAATGCAAAGAAAAACCAAAGTTTGAAGGCAAATGACACAAATGCAAGAAACAAGGTCACAAGGCATCTGAATGTAGATCTAAATCATTCAATATAGCAGAACAAATTGTCAATGCATTATTTGGTTGGGACTACAATACATGGTGTAGATGTCACTATTGTGGAGAATATGGACACATTGGAATAAACTATGCAAGGCATCACCTAAGGAAAAAAGATACTACTATAAGATGTTATACATGTACCAAACTTGGTCATATATCCAAGAATTGCATGAATATAGGAAGAATTGAAGATGAAAAGAAAGCCAAAGTTGACAACATTCGAAAATAGATGAGACAACAGTGGATTCCAAAATCTACCGAGCCAGAAAATTCAAATAATGGCTATGTCACTCAAGAAATGGGTGACTCCATCATTTCTAATTAAGACTCATCAAGAAGGACCAGGGACTGCGTCTTCAAGCAATATCCTAAAGCAGTTCCAAAATGTAGAAGTGCAAATGACAAATCAGTATTTTAGATACAAGACATAGTTCACTGTGGTGCATCTACCGAGCAAGGATGGTTTTAGACTTAACCAAGCTAGGTCGGTAATGTGAAAGGTTTTGTTTGTTTACCGAGTTGCAAGGTTTACCGAGTAAGTTGGTGACTATCTGACAAACCCTAGGTCATCTCAGCTACCTTTGTACCTGAGCATTAATGGCAAAATTTTCATCAAAAAGGCAGAATTTGATCTCATTTTTCACCTTGAATTTAGAATATACAGAGCGAAGAGTTTTCAAGAGTGCAAAAGTGAGTTCAAGTGATTTGAAGTGATTTTCTAGTGAAGAATTTGTTTAATGAAATCATTCGCTCACCGAGCAGCAATGGCATCTGCAAGCACCAGTAGTAGCAAGGCAAAAAGAGGTTCTGAAATGCTTGTGAAGGGAGTAGAATGGAAAGCACCCAGCTTCGAACTCATTCCCACCATAGCTGAATCGCTCGATCCACATGGAGCCCAATCAAAGATACCACCAAAGGTACTACTTATAAATGACATTCATACTCATTTCAAATGCACTGTTCAAGAAATAGGGACACTAGATATGAATAATGCCCTAGCCAAGTTATGCATGGATGGATACCTCAAACCCAAGTTCAAACATCTGGAAACCAAAGGTTTGACCCATATCCCGCACTTGCTAAGGAACTTTTAAATGAAATGGATAAGATACATTATAAGCTGTGTGCATGATGGTCAAATGTGGTTAGAGCAACCTGTCCTAATAACGAAGAAAATGATTCATAAGATCACAGGTTTGCCAATGTTAAGCAAATCAAAAACCACCAAAACCCTAAGTCGGGATGAACTTCAGAAGTTAACCCTAGCTGAATGGGATGGCAAAAGATTAAAACCTAACAATGTATCTGATATAGAGCTAAGATTCAAAATTTATTTAATTGCATATAAGATGTATAATTCTAGCAGATTGAATAGTGTGCCCTATGAGGCCATAGGTTTAGCCTATAAGGTTGTGAAGAAAAATATGGAGTTTGACCTAGCAGATGTGCTGCTAAAACAACTTAATAAAAATATGGACAGTATAAGGACCTCAAAAACCAACTCTTGTAAATTTGGTTCTTTGTTAGTTTGTTTATTTTTCTATGTACAAAAGGTTTTCCCTTCAAAAGGTATAGTTGTATGGAGAAAAGATATTCCAGTTTTGTATCAAATAAAAAGATATTCCAGTTTTGTATCAAATAAATGAGTTTGTAGCAGAGATGGGTGAAAATTTTGATAGTATTATGGATAATTATTTTGAAGACTTCAAAGAAAGGATGAATAAAAATTTCAGAATCCCTCCTAAGCTTGTTGAGGACTACAAAGATGATGTGTGCTTCATGGTTGACTGTGACAAGGTATACATTCAGACAGTCAGACCCCGAGTTGCATGGGTGAGACCTCTTCCCTATGAGGTAAATATTGATGAAGCTAGAGACATTATAGAAGCACTGGTAAATGAGCCAGTAGACCCTAGGCAACAAATTTTTGGAACCTATGATGAAGCTAAAGCCAAAATTGAGCTTGAAATCAAGCTAACACAGGCCATAAGTAAGGGTAAGAGGAAAATAGCCAAATTGAAAACTTCTACCGGTCCTCTTATGCTCACCAAGGGAAAAGGTGAAGATGAAGAAGGTGAAGAAGAAGAAGGAGGAGAAGGAGAAGGAGAAGAAGAATAAGGAGAAGAAGAATCTACAAAGGAATAGCCAAAGAAGAAAGGCAAGGTAATCATTACCAAACCCAAGAAGAAGCCTACTGCAGTATTCACCAAAAGAACCAGGAAAGGTAAGCAAGAACCTATACTAGTTAGGCTTGCACCCACATTTGAGCAAAGGCTCAAACAATTGGAGGAAGGAGCTAGAATCACAAATTTCAAAGCATTGAAATTTGAAACTAGAATTGATGCTGAGAAAAAGCAGATTAAGGAACTGGTACTCAGCAAGATGGGTAAATGGAAATACTCCCCAGACCAGATTGCCCCTCAAATCTCAAAAGAACTACTAGAGAGATTGCAACTGAGATGGGAGTTAGCCACCCAAATGGTGAAAGATATTTATGAGCAATCTCTGAAGAATCTCTAACCAAGTCTCACTGGAGTAGAAATAAAAGCTGAAATGAAAAACCATTAAGGTAAAATGATGATAAGATTCCACACTTGTTTGATTTTGATTAAAGACATTGAACATGTTGTAAATGATGCTACAAACATGTGGAAAAACATCTATCATCTACATAAGCCCAGTATATACCCAATAGAAATCAAGGATGATGACAATGATGATGAGCAAGGTAATGATTCCATCTCCATGGATGTAACTAATGAAGATCTTCAGGATCTGATAAAGGAAAAGGAGGAAGAAGCTAAAGAGGCAGATAAAGAAGAGGATGACCCTGTGAAAATTGCAGTGGTAGTAATGGCATCCCTTCCTCACTCTCCATCTAAAACTGTGACATCATCAAGGTTGGAGTTAGCTTCAGCAAGTTTGGTCACAACTACATCAGATATATCATCTGCACCTGCCACATCTCAACTCCAGGTATCATTAATGGAAGTGTCTACCACTTCATCTATCGAGCTGCATACCTCCACTTCATCTACCAAGCTGCAAACAACTTCTTTAGTTACCGAGTCATCCACTACATCAGAAGTATCTATTCCTCCTATAGTATGTACAGTAAGTTTTCCAGTTTGCTCTCCAATTTTGTCAACTTTAGCTACATTAGCACAAATTTTTGCACCAGTAAGCTCTTCAATTGTAAATCTTCTAGTATGCACATCAATTCTGGGAAGTATATCAATTTTGGATACATTTAGCCCCTCTCTCAGTCTTCCTTTAGTTGGTCCTATTCCAGTTCTGATAGCCAGTCCAACCTCATCAACCATTGTCTCTATTTTCAAAGGGAAAGATGTTAGTACAACAGAAAAACCAAAGACTCCATTAAAACTTCTGCTTACAGGAAAGAAAATTGATGAGGATGTAGACTTGGATACTGAAATTGTCATTCCAAAGATAGATACAGATACTGCTTCAGTTGATGAACTAAGACTACTCAGTCAACACATAGAACTGAAGGCAAAGCAGAAACAACTAAGGAATGAGAGAGATAGAGAGTTTAAAATTATTGATGAAGCGAAAAATATAATTACTGAGGCTATAGGTGTTGATGTTGATACTTCTCAACACATTTTGATACAATTAGAAGAGGCAGTCAATAAATTCAATGAGGATACCTCCGGTAAAGAAAAGTTGATAGAGAAGGTAGAAAAAAAAAATTGATAATAAGGTGCTTGAGCACATTGCTCAACACATAGCAATAAAACAGGTTGAATTAACCACAGTTTTGGCCAATATTGAAAATTCTTTTAATAATGTAACATCTATTTTTGCTAAGCTCTGTGATGTTACCGAGTATACTAAGGAGATAAGAGAGCAATTGAATAAGATAGATGAGGATTTGAAGGCAAGCGCACAAAACCTGAAGCTTGACCCCAGTTCAACCTCATCTCATCACCTCGGGATCAATTTTTTGTCAGAAAAACAAGCAAAATTGCTGAGAGAAGAGTCAAGGATCTAATCTACATTGTTAGATATTCAGAATATGATCCTTCCCATCATGGACACAATGCAGAAGCACATTGCCCATTCAAAAACATTGATCCATGACAACAATTTCTCCATTGTAGACCATGTGATTGAATTCTCTGCAGAAGTTCAAATAGCTCTATCCACATGCAAAATCCTACAAGAGAATTGGGACAAAACTCTGCAACTCATTCTTCAGGTACATTTAGAGTTTATTTCACATTTTGGTGTTTCTATGTAAATACATTATTTTTTATTCTTTGGCATTATTGTCAAAAATGGGGAGAAAGAGATACTCGGAAAGAGTTATTGATGAGATAAATGTACAAAAATGGACAAAGAGATACTATAAATAAAAGTCATATAACTCATGTAAATACCTTTTGTATATTGTATGGGGGAGTCATATGTAAGGAAGCCATGTTTATTCAGTAGAATCAGTTGTCAGTATGTCAGATATTGTATATAATTTTTGGCTCATAAGTGTTTTTGTCACTAATGCCAAAGGGGGAGATTGTTGGAATTATGATTTTTTTTTCATTAGTCATAACACTTATTCAATTCTGAATGCTTATCAAGCTCATCACCTAGTCTACAGTTCACACCGAGCATTCAAAGGTTACCTTATAAATTCCGCAGAACAGTGGTTACTGAGCAGAACAGTGTTCCCCAAGAAGTCAGTGCTCACCGAGTCATCAAAGAACTTAGTGTTTATTGAGTGATCAAGGTAAATAAAGAACTTAGTGTTTACCGAGTGATCAAGGTAAACAAAGAACTTAGTGTTTACCGAGTGATCAAGCTAAACAAAGAACTTAGTGTTTACCGAGTAATCAAGGTAAACAAGGAACTTAGTGTTTACCAAGTGACCAAGGTAAACAAAGGAATCAGTGATTACCGAGAAAATAAGGTAAATGAAGGAATTAGTGTTTACCAAGTGAAGAAGGTTATCAATGGATTCAGTTTTTACTGAGTAACACAATATTCATCGAGTCACCAATGGTTACCGAGTTCCAAGCTACTTAGAATGATTAGTATGGATCATGCCTCTACTCTTACCAAGTGCATGATGATGCAGTGTATTGTAGTGGATGTCGAGTATCAGAAGGTCACCAAGTCAGTTTGTGGAACCCAAGTTTTCTACCACCAGGCCGACTCAGTAATGCTTGTTCACTTGTGTTTGGCTGACCTTGCCAGTGTAAATATTGGAATGGTATATATCATTTGAAATGATGAGATGTTGAATATCATTGCTTGTGTTGTGTTGCAATAATTTGAAAAGAGGGAAAGCAAATCACTTGTAGAACAGAGGAATATAACAAGGTCAACATTGATATAGAAAAGATATATCCATCACATCAGGTGATTAGAGCATAAAGGATCTTATTAGCAATCAGTTGTAATCAGATCCACGGCTTCATCCTAACAGGTGTATCAGTTTGCTAAATCCTTTAACAAGGTATACTTGAAAATCTTTTGTAAATCTCCTAACAGAGTGCATACTTCATTGTATGTTTGTAAATCCTTTAACAAGGTGGATCTAGCAATCCTACTTGCTCCTGACAGGGCAAATCATTAGAAGTGATCATTGTAAGCCTTAACCGGCCAACTTTATACTATAGTATTGAAGTTTTGTAGGCATCATCCCCACCCCAATTTTACTTTCTAATTGGAAGGTTTCTGGGTCACCAAATCTGTGTGTTCATGTGTTACAAACGTTTATCTTTTCATGCATACAGTAGATTAGGTGAATGAATGGTAAAAATATTATTATGCAGGATTGAATTAAAGTTTTAGAGTTACTGATTCACCCCTCCCCTGTCAGTAACTTTGTTAGTCTTGATTATTTCCAGCACCCAGTTGGCTTAGTATGTACAATTGGGTAGGAAAGTTTGAGATGGTGAGCTGACCTTGCATGCCCTTGGAACTTCCTGACTCACATTTTCAGCAAAAGCTAGAAATCCTGATGGACTAGATGACATTCAAATGGATGGTGAGTTTCATAGAAAAGGTGGATTTTTATTTTTAGAAAGCCCTTTCCAAATCCAATGTGGTTTTACTTGTGATTTTGTTAACTTGTTACATTCATATTCGAAAGATATTGTCAAAGGACCAGTCTATAAGATATAACAAAATAACTAGCTGGAAACAATATATTTTGTGCAAATATTCCTCTAAAACATCAAAATGATATACTTCTCATTGCATTGTTTATCTATTCAAAAAAATCAAGTCTTTTTTGCAGCATCAGTCTTTGTTGCACCATCAATCTTCATTGTAGTATCAGTCCTTATTGCAGTATCATTAGTTCACCATGGAGCCAAGGAAGGGTTCTAGCTACTTCTCAACATTATCTATTGTAGGATTTTCTAGACTAGCTAAAACAACTTGTGGAGTGATGGGAGTCATTTTACCAAATATATTTTTATCTAACATTCTACCAATTTGGAATTGCTTGATTGGAGAATGAGGTGGGCTTTGGCTATAATTAGTATGAATGTTGTGAAGGGCAACATAGCTAGGGGATAGAATGTTGTACATATCCCTTAAAATTTGATGATGCTTAGGAAAGGGGGTTGTTGGAGTATTGCGTTGGCTTGCTCTATTTGCATTTGATTAAAGAGAAGTTGCTAAAGAACTCCCCTCCCCAATATTTGCAAGTCCCTTATTGACTTTCTCTTTTTCTAGCTTACCTCTTCTATAATTCATCTTTTATTTCTCTCTCAACTCCCTCTCCTTTTGATGTTGCACCTCTTCCTCTTGCTCCCTTTGTTTTATTATTTGTCTTTCAAGTTTATGTTGATCTTTCCTTTTTCTCATCTCAGTTTGATGAATTTTCTTTTCCTCTAGCTATTTCTTCTTCCTTTCTTTCAACTCTACAAGTTCAACCCTTTTTTCTTCTTGTCTCTCCTTCAATATTATGTAGTCATTAGATGTAAGTATTTGAGATTTTCTTCCCAATCTAAGAGAAGTATTATCAAATAGATTGAGTCTCTTTATAACCCTTTCAATTGGTAGCTTCAAAAAACTTCCTAATGATCCTTGACTGCATAAAATTTGTTCATCTTCTGTCTGCAAAGCTACCAATCTCTTCAGTGCATCTAGATTATGTTCAGCCTATCCATCCTATTCTATCAATGTTTTCATTGCATCTATATTATGTTTAACTTGTCCATCTTCATCTTCAATATATTCTAGATTTGAACCATCTAGATTATGGGTATGTGCAGGATCATGGTGTGCCAAAAAGTGGCGATGTGAAAAAAAAAGAGTTTGAAGACGCCTAAAAGCGCTTCAAAATCCACTCTGACTTTTTTTTACCTATCCAGGAACCAAACCTGGAAGGTTAAGCCGAGCCTTATTAGATATCCGATATCATATCGGATATCCGATTTTAAATCCAATATCTGACTAATAATTAAAATCATATAATAGTATGATATATTATTTAATATTATTATTATTGATATAAAATAATAATAATAATATTAAATAATATATCATACTATTATATTATAATAATATAATATAATATTTCATATATTATAATATATAGTAATGTAATATAATATATATATAATATAATATAATAATAAAAAGTAATATCTTATAATATAATATATAATAAAAAAGTATAATATATTATAAATTATAATAATATAGTATAATAATAATATTTTATATTATAATATATAGTAAATTAATATAATAAATATAAAATATAATGTAAAAATATATAAAATGTAATATATATGTTATATTATATATATTATAATATCGGATATCCGATACCTGTGCATGGATTAAACACAAAATCACAGACCCGCGGCCCTTATTTTCACGTGAATTTGGGCCAGTCAGATCGGATATCAGATAATAAATCGAATATCAGATAGCAAATCGGATATCAGATATCAAGTATGTTTCCCCCCCAACCCCCCCCCCCCCCCCCCCCCCCCCCGACTCATTTTTAACCTAAATTTAATAGATTTTAACAAGATTTTGTTTGTTTTAGTTGAATCTAGGGTTTTTTTGACAAAAATGGTTAAAATTTAGATTTTTTTTTAATATATATTACGTTTTGCAATTCAATAGGAATGGCTGGTCAAAATGATGACATTGAGGCAGGGAATAATATTCCTCGCAACCCACCACCAAACGATCCAATATCCCCACAAAACCGTCCACCAAATGATCCTCTACCTCCTCAAAACCCTCCTCGAATCGAGGATTTGATAAATGAAAATCTCACTAAGTTGAGAGGTTTGTATAGAACATACAATAATGTACCTGCACTGGCTCCTATGTTATCCACGTTAAACACCATAGTGGATAACATTGAAACTCTTACAAACCAACAAAATGCCGCTCTTCGTTGGCATGATGAAATGCACCAGATGTTTGATGATGGTTTGGATTATGATGAGGTCGCGGCCCTCAACATAACCAAAGATGATTTGGCAAGCCTTTTTGCTAACCCAAAAATGGGTATACCAGTTGACCCAAAAAAAACCAAACTATCGATTAAATGGTGCACAAATGATGCCATACATGCAAATTTTTGGGACCATTGGTGGATGGTCTTTGATATCCCTCCACATGGCAATTTAGACATACCATTTTATTTCCTTAAAAAATTATATGCAGAATTTGTGTTGAAACTTAAAGTGAACTATTGGAGCATGAAGCCCAACATGGGCTTAGGACTAGGAGCTCCTCAGGATAAACCCTCTTCCCAGCGGAAGAAACTTGGCACTTTTGTCCCCCCACCCTGATATCTCCCCCCCTAATCGAGTGCAACATCTAGATATTATGGCAGAGGCTAGCTCTCAGACCATCAGAGCCATTCATAGGCTGAGTAGCCTAATGATATCTCAGGCTAGGTCAGTCTTGCCTCCTCGTGTTGATGATGTTGGTGCCATTTCATCATCGGCTAGCTCATCACACGTTTGTGTGCCTCACACTTGCATTACATGCAAGAATATTTCCCTGGGTCCCATAGGTGATCTTCCTGAGTATCATTTTGTATTAGACGAGGATACACCAGACGCACATGCAGAGGCTACAGACCCTGATGCGAGAGAGGAGGGGAATGTAGAGGCATGGACTCCTTCAGTGTTGGTACGTGTATACATTTTTTTGTTATGAAATATGTGATTTAAAGTTAATTTTTATAATAGAGTAATTTTAATTTTTAAGCCATACTGACTTTTACATGTATGTGATCTTCATTCATGTTTAGTTGATGACCGAGGAGGAGCTCAGACTGATAGATGATGCTACACTCTCGGCCATTTCATTTGGCCTTGAGAGATCTACGGTACATTATGTTGTGTTCGCATTTCTTTTTTCTATTTGATATTGTAGCATATATGGTTGCTAATCTTTCTTTTATCTTGCAGATACCACCTGCCCCGGGGGGACAAAGTGCGGGGGGTGAGCCAGCATGCATTGACAAAGGAAAGGTAATTAGATTTTTTCTAATTGATTAAATATTGATGCATTCTTTTAAAATGTTTGTGGTAATCTCATTTAATTACATTATTTATTGTATATAGGGTGTGGCTACTAGCGATGAGCCTGTACAGATTCGGCGTCCTAGATCATCAGGGATTTTCATTCGCACAGAGAGCCCAATTGTATGTATAAGTATCATTTATTTTTTATTTTTTTAATTGATGCAGAGGAAAGTATGATTGTTGTTCTATACAATTTCTATGATTTTTTCCGTACAAATAATGATTCATGTCTTGCATATGTTCATTACAACTTAAATAGGCTTATATGCACCTGTCCAACCGACCAAGTTGGTTACAAAGGTTTATTTAATCAAACAAATACCAAATTACTACTTTCCCTCCAAAACTAATATGACCGTTTGAATTTGAAATTCAAATTTCAAACTATAGTTTTTATGCATTCCCTAACTTTCTAAACTATTCCATTGACTCAAAATTGGTCATATGGATTTATTAAATGCAACTAAGTAAATTTCCAAAAAATTGAAGTTTTTATTATTTTTTCTCCAAACCACCATACACTCTGATCTCCCCCTTTCAACTGAGATCACATATGACATATATAAAGGTCTACATGACCGTTGGAACAACCATATAGGCGTTCCCAACCATAAAACAAACAAACAACCACTTTTTGCTAATACTGTTTAGACTCTAAATACCCTATTATAAGGCCTTTTGGTCCCATGGAGTCACTTGGTTTATAACCACACCAAAATGCTTGTGGGCCTTACATGTGCCTTTATTACAAAACATAGACCAACTTGTAAAATATGGACCAAACCTTTATTGCAACTTCCTAATCTACTTGAATCCTCGCTTTCATGGAGTGGCAAGGTGTCCGGCAACAAAGATACTTGTTCCCCCCTGCCACATAGGTTAGGTGCCCTGCACCACCTTTCCTCTCTCTCATTCTGAACACTATTCCACCAAGTGAGTGATGTTCCTCTCAGTCTTTTTGTTGGTACTTTTACCTTCTTATCTGCCTCTATGTCTTCAAGATCAAAGTAGTTCTCAAGGGCCTCTATCCACCCTAGCACTTCTTCACTATCCATTTTACCCTAGTATATTGGAAAATCAATATGGTTCTTCCCACCATTACCTTGTACTGCCTTAATGATTCTCATAAATCTCCTTTCTTCAGGATCATCTATTGTCTCATGCTCTTGCCTTGCATTACCAACCTCTTCTTCTTCATGGTTCTCTCCATGATTTCTTCCTCTAACCTCTTCTCCTCTAGGTTCTTGCCTTTCCTTTTCTAAGGATTCTATCCTTGCAATAAGCTTCAGCCTCTCTCTTCTCATCTGTCTTTCTTCCCTCACTCTAGATGCTTCAAGTTCTCTCCTCTCTCTTTTCTCTTTTGCCAACTCTTCTCTCAATTCTTCAAGTTCTCTAGCCATTTGATTTTTAGGAGGCATTTTCACAACAAGTTTTCTTCCTTCCCAAGGGCCAACTCATTGATTCTCTTTCTTTCCTCACCAAGAAATCTATGGACACCACTTATGTACCTTTCAACTCTGGGACACACAAGGAGGAATTAGACACACCAAGGCTTCAACAAAGGGACCAACACACTAAGGATTTTCAAGATTATAGGTCTTGGTCACACTCCTAAACACCCAAACTTCAAAACCCTCCTTAAAATGGCTTAAAAACTAGGGTCTGCTTGTTCAAACCCCAAAACTCAATTCTAGAACGTTTTGACTTGTCTAATGACAAGATATGATCATGACAACCTACATGAACCTATCAAATGACACATCTACCATATGAAATCCTAAAATCCTATCTCATGCCCAATTACAACTTTCTTCCACATATGAGTCCAACATTATAACTTTGTATGCTTCCATGAGCCATAATTGGTGCAAGGATTGCCCAATTGACTTCAAGAGATGTTCCATGACCTCTGTAATGCCTTGGATCTTCAATGTTCCCCTGATGAGCATGGGATTCTCTTGCATCACTTATCTTCATAAATAAATTCAAAACTAATTTTCGTGATATTGACAACTACTATTTTGTATCTCATAGGAGACTCCTAGTGCACATGAGGTTCGATGGGACAGTTATGTAGATTTGATGACACGGCCACTCACTCCTGAGGAGGAGCCTACAATAGTAAGTTGTAGTTTGAATTCATGATTAAATATGTTATAAATTTAGCATGCTATGAATTATAATGTTATAGTTTAAATTGTAGATTCATCTGACAAAGGTATTTGAACATATACAGCCCACAATCACAGAGGTACCAGCATTGCCGAGGGCATACAAGAGGACTCCTGACCGGCGCAGGAGGTCAACGAGAGAGGTATTTATTATGAAATTTTGATAGTATTAATCTCCAATACGGAAAATATCATTATGCATTTGAGTAATTCAATGTTAGATACGTAGAATCATATAAATTTAGTAGTCTAACTTTGGGTTTTCCTTTTTTGTTTATGTAGGAGGCATTCGATCCACCTAGTGCAGCGAAGAGGCTGCATTTTGATCATCCACCAGCACCCTAGGATAGTATAGTTTTCGTAGGATGCATCATGAGACATTTTGAGATGGCATATGCCACATTGTATATAGAAACATTGATATTATACACATTCTGATGGCAGGATCAGCCACATTTTGTATATGGATCTATGTATTTTTATATATATATATTTGAGTACTTTGTCTATGGATACATGATCTTTGATATATATTTGTGTAAAATTTTGTCTATGGATACATGTATTTTGATATATATTTTTATCATTTATGTGCACAATGATATACATATTAATTTAGTATCTAGTATTATTCAATTTATCATGGATCATGTGTCATGCCCTAAATTTTACTAGTAAAAACACAACAATTTTTTTTTTTTTTTAGCTTATGAAGTCGCATAAGAAATTACATATTGTAAAACAAGGTTATCATTGAATAGGAGTTCAAGACTCATGTGAATAGTGTGAAGGTGTTAACATTTTAGTCACAGGTGGTTTTCAAATAGATTGGATGACAGTCTAGTTCAAGTTAGCGTCACGAGTCAAACGAGCAAGTTCAAGATACAACACTCATAAATTAGTGAGGTAATTCATATCATAACAAGCCTCTGATACTAATATTCTATTAGGGTCTATCAGTTGTATCATATGGACTAGGTCGTGATTCTAGCATGTAAGGGAAGGGGATCAGAATTACTTATTATCCTCATTACCAATGTACACACATTCATTAATCATTACAATATATATTAATGTGACAATTAGTATATTACTATATCCTCATTATCTATCAACATTGCTTCCTCACCAAATTATTGAGTGCACAACAAGATTGTAAGCAATCTACTAAGTTTTAAATTTATACAATCAATGGTATCACATAACATCTATGGATTGTTATTATCAACTAGTCATTTACAATACCACAAGGAGAAAACTTTCTTTCACATTTTCAAATGATAACAATGATGTCAAAGCAAATCTGTGACTCGTACCAATGCTTTCATAACAATATAAACTCAAAATGAAACATGCATATACAACCTTATCAATATTTTCTTCTACACGTACATTAGGTAACAATGATACAATCTCCTTCCATCACAATGGGGCAACATAAGGGACTTTTCAAAATCATAAGGAACATGGACATTGAAAGATATGGACAATGAGTAGCATGAACATTGTCCAACATGATCATTGAGAACATGAACAAGCTGGTGAATCCTCCTTCACAAATGAGGGCACAATGTCAAGTTTTCTCATCCAACATCAATCTGCAAGATGATCATTCCAAGCCATTTCCATTGCTCCCTTGGACACAAATCTGCATATGCAACACAACAAAATAACAAGGACCATGGGTGCTTTCCACCCAACCATAGGCGTCAAAGAGACCACCCCCGTGCTAGGGAACAAGACTCAAACTGGGATACACATACAATCTTTCAATGCATAAACATTACATTTCAAACTTGAACAATTTCCCCCCAAGACTATTTCACAATGGCTTCACAGATGGAACCATAAACATAGGGTGAAGGTGTGTTCTAAAATGGAGACTTTCCATACCAAACCATATTTGCAATAAACAATTTTCATGCCCTCTCGGGGCTATCATAATTCACCAAATTTCATGCCCTCTCGAGGCTATCATAAATGAACCATTTAATGCCCTCTCGGGGCCTCCACATTTCCTCCTCCAAACCCACTACCATCAGCTGTAACTCCTCAAACTTCCTTTCTACACCATACTTTCCTTATCACCCCCAGCAAGATATGAAATGTTATGGCATACAATAGAGCCCATACTCCAAGGTTCTCAATACATTTTTCGAACCCAACTTAAGCCCTTCACCCTGGACTTCTCTTCCCTTCCCACAAGGGTGAGTGTAAGTCCCAATCCCATAACAATACTCAAGCACAAAACAAGAAAACAAAACCAAGTAGAAATAAAACAAGAAATTTTGGCAAACACCCCACTAGTTTGGCCAAGACCCTCTAATAAAGCCTTCCCACTAACTTATTTTAGCAAAAACACTAAGCCACTCCATCCTTACGAACTTGTCTCCTCTAACGGTTCATCGATAGCCCTCACGAGCTCTGAGTTATGACCCTCGAAGGATCGACCTCAAAATGCACTTAGAGCACCTTGAAGACTCCTCGGTATGGGGTGGCCGCAAATGATGGATGGTCTTCGTGGCCAGAACAAAGGTGTGACTAGGGTTCACCCGCTCATCTGGAGCTAATTGGATTGACGATTCGATGCCAAGATTAGTGGTTTCAAAGTTACGCTGTGGTGCACCTATGAACTGAGGCACACTGCGAGTTTTGGCATCGAGCGAGATCGTTGTGCTGAATCCAAACGGAATGTGATCTCTCAAAAATGAGATAGGTTATTTTAGGCCTCAGGAAAAAATGAGATTGGTTGTAAAATAGAAGAAATCAAGTATTCTAATTGTTCATCCGTACTTTATGGATTTTTCTTATTTGATTAGTTTGATAAAAATAGTTTTAATAATCATAATGTCAGCTTTATGTCAAATAAGGAAAAAACAAATTTGTAATAAGATATCCGCATGCAATTATCTTTCATATAGTTATAAATGCTCTTAAGATTGTCGTTATAGCCTTGTATCACATGCAAATATGATTTGGAAGAACTTGTTCAATATCTTCCTCTTATAATTCCTTACAAAGAACCTACCAAAATACAAAAACCATATACAAAAAACTACACATTTTACATCATAATACATTATAAATTTTAGAAATTCTCCCCAATACCACCCCCCTCCAACTCTTCATGATGTACCTACATTCCAATATCATACAAAAATTAGTAACTTATTGTATTAAACAAGATAATCATCAATTCATTAAATCATTATGAAGAAAATAACATAAGAAGTATATATACCTAGTCAAGTATTCCAATAGGGTCCTCTCTCTGTTTTAGGGTCTCCAACAAGGCTTCATGATCAGCATTAGCAATAGTAAAAAGTTCTTTTACTTTTGGTCTTCCTTGATGCTTCAATAACTTTACATTTGTTGCTATAATAAGATGCGAATATATGAGAATTACTTTGTGCTTCTGATAGTCTTCGAATGCAGGAATTTCGTTCCTTCTAAGCATGTATGTCCGCAGCCATGTTCCAGCAACAACCACTGAACTAGTAGGATACGTGAATCCATCATCATCTGTGATCGGTTGTGCAAGTTTTTGTTTTCCTCTTACACAACGTGCTAACCAATAATCGGATTTCTCATCATTCCCCTGTGGTGAAACCAATGCAAAGACATGTCCTGGCTGAAGTAGATCTGATAGATGATTATGCTCAAGTGAACTTTCCATGTCATCATTTTTGATAGAGGGTACGATAGACAATGGAGTAAGATAATGTGAAGCCCATGTGTCCACCCACTCACTTGACTCACAGTGATCCCAATCACACTGAAAACAAGTACGACAAAAACAAGCTAGTTGTCGTGTCCAAATGGTCCATGTACTAGAATTAGAGCTCCGAAATGAATGCATTTTTGATGAGTCTGTCACTGTAGCACAATCTGATCTATCACCTATGGACCCTTCCTCAACCAACCAAAAGAACCTGCGTACCACTGAATTAAGAGTCCCCCCCTGTGATAATGGTAAACTACACCAATCAACAATGCTACGAGCATCAAGAAGCTCTGTTGTTGAAATCTTCAGTTGCTCCTTAACTAGAGCTCTCTTCACACATGCCCCTGCTCCATCATGTTCCCCTTTTCCATGGACGGACTCAAAAAAACTCCAAATATGAGGCACCCCTCTCTCTACGTGCATCCTACACAACCAATAAAACATGCGAGCATTCTTGAATTGACCTATACAGTTATCTGACCAAATGATATGTCTATCCATAGCAATTGCATGCTCGTGTAAGAAATAAAAAAAATTCTTGAAACAATGTTGCACAAACTCGTGAGAGTGAGATCTATCATCACTCATATAAAAAATGATACTCTCTAATAATCTTTTGATTATCTTCCGCACTATCAGGGGCATGTCTATATGTTATGTGAACAAAAATTGCAATCTGAATAGAGTTGTAATATTGAGATTGTGTCTCATTTTGAGGTTGCAATGTGTAGTTCTCAGCAAAATCAACAACTGATATAATAGTGCCAATGGGAAAAGCCTCCTTACACGTTCTAAATTGTTGATCCAACCACTGAGACCTGTGACTATGTCTTGCATACTTGTAAAAAAGATTTTCCTTGAAATCTGAAATAAAATTAGCCACATTGATATCTTTTCCAACCAATTCACATCTAGAGCTCTCACTCCCACTCTTCAATGTGTATTTCACCATTTCATAGACCCTTTTTTTCACTATTGTCTTTCCAAGATCTTGTTCACATCCCTCATGGAAACATGTGTCAAACTTGGATAAGCCACCACATTCTGAACACTTCTCATTTAAGCAAGCATTTTTATAAAAGGAACAACCATCAACTCTACGACATAAGAGTTGACCTAACAAGTCTCTTGATGATTTTGGAAGCCCACTAGCCCCACAATCCTCCAACATTTCTTTATTATGCAAAGTAGAACGGATGGAGCATAATAGTTCATGGTGCATAGAAAACTCAACATGATATTTGCAACAACATGTATTTCGAATTTTGAGTGGCACACAATAAAATGGCTTCAAAGATTCAAAAGCCCTTTGTGATAGATGAACACTTGGATGACTCTCTCTAAATTGTTTGAACAACATAGTTTGACTTACCTCAAAATAGTGTTTAGGATGTGGTGTGCGGTCTCTGATGCCAATTCTCAACTTTAAGACATCTTTAGCATTGGGTGATACTCGTGAGGTAGAGTGCCAAAATTGTATAATTTCTTCCTTCACATCGTCGGATAGCTTCTTATCAAAACGTGGAAGTCTCCCACCAAATGCCCATGTTTCATTTTGAAGAGGATCATCAATTTTCTCTCGTCGACTAAGTGCTCTTCTCAAAGTAGTACGATTTAGATTCAAATCAATACAAGTTTGTCTCATATCTCTACCCTTTCTCAAATAATGACTTACCAAAGAGGTTGTAATAACCCTTCGAGTAGCTCTATTATCCTTCTCTCTGCTATTTTTCCCAACGCTATTGAGAGCACTAAAAAGATTTTTCACAATAATGGCATTTCTTTCCAACTTTTTATTGACACGAATTTTCAATTTGGAAAGCATAGGTCTCATCTTTTGCATCTTTAATAAGTGCATGAAAAGCTAACATTGCTCTACCACTGTCTTGTTGCCGAAAAAAATCTGATATAGTCTTTAAGCCCATAATCGAATGGTTCTTTCTGATTTTTTTCCTTCCAAACTAGTCATAATCGTTTCATCAATTTCAATTATCCATTTTGGTGTTTTAGAACCTTCATGTCGATTATAATTAGGAGATATGTAAGGTTCTTGTGCATTAAGTTCCTGTGCATTGTCATCTTCGACATGGTCAATTATGCAATTTGGATTATGACTTGGTGGCATTTCTTCTTCAAAATTTTCAATCTCTACATTTTCAATTTTCGCATTATCATTTTCAATAGGTACATTTTCATTCCCCAACTGTACATTTTCATTATCTAACTCTATGATTTCACCTTCTATTAATTCATCGTCAACTTGATTGATATTTAGCATACCTTGTCTTTTTTTTCGGTGTTTCATTTTGTCCTTTTCCCTATATGCTGCAATGTCTTCATTGGATATCTTCCTTTTACATTTATTCTTTCGACGACTGCTGCTCCCCATTCAGATGACAAATTCGAACACCTAAGGTTATATTTTTGAATTCTTTTCGATTGGTTGGGCCCCAAAACACGACTTTTTACAAATCTCGTGAAAAAAGAGGTAAAGAAGTAATGTTGTCGGGTCTGTAGGGACAGTCAAATATTTGAAATTGATACCAGTATAATCGAATATCCGATAATAGATCGGATATCCCATCTAGGATCAGATATCCAATATAGGAAAAGGACTTTTGGGGGCAAAACTTGCTCAGGTTTCCCTCCTTTGCCACAATAATATTAATATTATGAAAATATTTGGAGGCAAACGACTTTAATTTATAACTAAGTTAATAGTATATTAGTATTAGTATAAAATATCAATAATATTAATATAAAATAGTATTAATATACCTATAGTATCAATATTATTATTATACCTATAATAGTATTAATATTATTAATATAGATATAATAGTATAAATATATAGTGTTTATTTATATTAAGCTACAATATATAGTATTAATATATATTATTATTATAGCTATAATAGTATTATTATTATTACTATACATATAATAATATTAATATTTAGTGTTTATTTATATTATAATTATTATCCTAAAATAGTATAAATAGTATATCCTAAAATATTAGGTTATATATACTAAAATATTACGTTATTATATAGATATATTAATAACATATATATTAATATAATAATATTTATAATATACATTATATTTAATAAAAATATTACGTTGTTATATATATATATTATATTATTATACATATTAATATAATAATATATAATACAAAGAGGGTCGTCATTTAATGGGTTAAAGGGGGTCATAGGTCACCCTATGACCCCCTTTGACCCATATGAACGACTCGACTATGTCCCTAGGGATCCTAGGACCCCTAGGGACATACATCGTCGTTTAATGGATCAAAGGGGGTCATAGGTCACCCTATGACCCCCTTTGACTCATATGAACGATTCAAATATGTCCCTAGGGGTCCTAGGACCCCTAGGGACATCTGTCGTCATTTAATGGGTCAAAGAGGGTCATAGGTCACCCTATGACCCCCTTTGACCCATATTACCCATTCGAATATGTCCCTTGGGGTCCAAGGACCCCTAGGGACATATGTCATCGTTTAATAGGTAAAAGAGGGTCATAGGACACCCTATGACCCCCTTTGACCCATAATACCCATTCGAATATGTCCCTAGGGGTCCTAGGACCCCTAGAGACATATGTCGTCGTTTAATGGGTCAAAGGGGGCCATAGGTCACCCTATGACCCCCTTTGACCCATATTACCCATTCGAATATGTCCCTAGGGGTCCTAGGACCCCTAGCGACATATCTCGTCGTTTAATGGGTCAGAGAAGGTCATAGGTCACCTTATGACCCCCTTTGACCCATATTACCCATTCGAATATGTCCCTAGGGGTCCTAGGACCCTTAGAGACATATATCATCGTTTAATGGGTCAAAGAGGGTCATAGGTCACCCTATGACCCCCTTTGACCCATATGTACGATTTGAATATGTCCCTAGGGGTCCTAGGACCCCTAGAGACATATGTCATCATTTAAAGGGTCAAAGACGGTCATAGGTTACCCTTTGACCCCATTTGACCCATATTACCCATTCGAATATGTCCCTAGGGGTCCTAGGACCCCTAGGGACATATGTCATTGTTTAATGCATCAAAGGGGGTCATAGGTCACCCTATGACCCCCTTTGACTCATATGAACGATTCAAATTTGTCCCTAGGGGTCCTAGGACCCCTATGGACATATGTTGTCGTTTAATGGGTCAAAGGGGAGCATAGGTCACCCTATGACCCCCTTTGACCCATATGAATGATTGGAATATGTCCTTAGGGTCCTAGGACCCCTAGGGACATATGTCATCATTTAATGGGTCAAAGAGGGTCATACGTCACCCTATGACCCCATTTGACCCATATTACCCATTCGAATATGTCCCTTGGGGTCCGAGGACCCCTAGGGACATATGTCGTCATTTAATGGGTAAAAGAGAGTCATAGGTCACCCTATGACCCCCTTTGACCCATATTACCCATTCGAATATGTCCCTAGGGGTCCTAGGACCCCTAGAGACATATATCATCGTTTAATGCGTCAAGGGGGTCATAGGTCACCCTATGACCCCCTTTAACCCATATGAACGATTCGAATATGTCCCTAGGGGTCCTAGGAACCCTAGAGACATATGTCATCGTTTAATGGGTCAAATAGGGTCATAAGTTACCCTATGACTCCATTTGACCCATATTACTCATTCGAATATGTCCCTAGGGGTCTTAGGATCCTTAGGGACATATGTCCTCGTTTTATGGGTCAAAGAGGGTCATAGGTCACCCTATGACCCCCTTTGACCCATATTACCCATTCGAATATGTCCCTAGGGGTCCGAGGACCCCTAGATACATATATCATCGTTTAATGGGTCAAGAGGATCATAGGTCACTCTATGACCCCCTTTGACCCATATGAACGATTCGAATATGTCCCTAGGGGTCCTAGGACCCCTAGCGACATATGTCATCGTTTAATGGGTCAAAGAGGGTCATAGGTTACCCTATGACCCCATTTGACCCATATTACCCATTCGAATATGTCCCTAGGGGTCCTAGGAGCCTAGGGACATATGTCGTTGTTTAATAGGTCAAAGGGGGTCATAGGTCACCCTATGACCCCCTTTGACTCATATGAACAATTTGAATATGTCCCTAGGGGTCCTAGGACACCTAGGGAGATATGTCATCGTTTAATGGGTCAAAGGGGGTCATAGGTCACCCTATGACCCCCTTTGACCCATATGAACCATTCGAATATGTCCCTAAGGTCCTTGGACCACTAGGGACATATGTCATCGTTTAATGGGTCAAAGGGTGTCTTAGGTCACCCTGTGACCCCCTTTAACTCATATGAACGATTCAAATATGTCCCTAGGGGTCCTAGGGCCCCTAGGGACATATGTCGTCGTTTAATGGGTCAAAGGGGGTCATAGGTCACCCTATGACCCCCTCTGACCCATATGAACCATTCGAATATGTCCCTAGGGTCCTAGGACCCCTAGGGACATATGTCTTTGTTTAATGGGTCAAAGAGGGTCATAAGTCACCCTATGACCCCCTTTGACCCATATTACCCATTCGAATATGTCCATAGGGGTCCTAGGACCCCCAGGGACATATGTCATTGTTTAATGGGTCAAAGAGGGTCATAGGTCACCCTATGACATCCTTTAACCCATATTACCCATTCGAATATGTCCCTAGGGGTCCTAGGACCCCTAGAGACATATATCGTCGTTTAATGGGTCAAGAGGGTCATAGGTCACCCTATGACCCCCCCTATGACTCCCTTTGACCCATATGAAGGATTTGAATATGTCCCTAGGGGTCCTAGAACCCCTAGAGACATATGTCATCATTTAATGGGTCAAAGAGGGTCATAGGTTACCCTATGACCCCATTTGACCCATATTATCCATTCGAATATGTCCCTAGGGGTCCTAGGACCCCTAGGGACATATGTCATCGTTTAATGGGTCAAAGGGGGTCATAGGTCACCCTACGACCCCCTTTTACTGATATGAACGATTCAAAAATCTCTCTAGGGGTCCTAGGACCCCTAGGGACATATGTCGTCATTTTATGAGTCAAAGGAGGTCATAGGTCACCCTATGACCCCCTTTGACCCATATGAACGATTCGAATATGTCCCTAGGGTCCTAGGACCCCTAGGGACATATGTCGTCGTTTAATGGGTCAAAGAGGCTCATAGGTCACCCTATGACCCCGTTTGACCCATATTACCCATTCGAATATGTCCCTTGGGGTCCGAGGAGCCCTAGGGACATATGTCGTCGTTTAATGGGTCAAAGAGGGTCATAGGTCACCCTATGACTCCCTTTGACCCATATTACCCATTCGAAAATGTCCCTAGGGGTCCTAGGACCCCTAGAGACATATATCGTTGTTTAATGGGTCAAGAGGGTCATAGGTCACCCTATGACCCTCTTTCACCCATATGAACGATTCGAATATGTCCCTAGGGGTCCTAGGACCTCTAGAGACATATGTCATTGTTTAATGGGTCAAAGAGTGTCATAGGTTACCCTATGACCCCATTTGACCCATATTACCCATTCGAATATGTTCCTAGGGGTCTTAGGACCCTTAGGGACATATGTCATCATTTAATGGGTCAAAGGGGGTCATAGGTCACCTTATGACCCCCTTTAACCCATATGAACAATTCGATTATGTCCCTAGGGTCCTAGGACCCCTAGGGACATATGTCATCATTTAATGGGTCAAAGAGGGTCGTAGGTCACCCTATGACCCCTTTTGACCCATATTACCCATTCGAATATGTCTCTTGGGGTCCAAGGACCCCTAGGAATATATGTCGTCATTTAATGGGTCAAAGAGGGTCATAGGTCACCCTATGACCCCCTTTGACCCATAATACCGATTCAAATATGTCCCTAGGGGTCCTAGGACCCCTAGAGACATATGTCGTCGTTTAATATGTCAAAGGGGCTCATAGGTCACCCTATGACACCCTTTGACCCATATGTATAATTCAAATATGTCCCTAGGGGTCCTAGGACCCCTAGGGACATATGTCGTCATTTAATGGGTCAAAGAGGGTCATAGGTCACCCTATGACCCCCTTTGACCCATATGAACGATTCAATTATGTCCCTAGGGGTTCGAGGACCCCTAGGGACATATGTCATCGTTTAATGGGTCAAAGAGGGTCATAGGTCACCCTATGACCCTCTTTGACCCATATGAACGATTCGAATATGTCCTTAGGGGTCTGAGGACCCCTAGGGACATATGTCGTCGTTTAATGGGTCAAAGAGGGTCATAGGTTACCCTATGACCCCATTTGACCCATATTACCCATTCGAATATGTCCCTAGGGGTCCTAGGACCCCTATGGACATATGTCGTCGTTTAGTGGGTCAAAGAGGGTCATAGGTCACCCTATGACCCCCTTTGACCCATATGAACAATTTGAATATGTCCCTAAGGGTCCAAGGACCCCTAGAGAAATATGTCGTCGTTTAATGATTCAGAGAGGGTCATAGGTCACCCTATGACTCCCTTTGACCCATATTACCCATTCGAATATGTCCCTAGGGGTCCTAGGACCCCTAGAGACATATATCGTCGTTTAATGGGTCAAAGAGGGTCATAGGTCACTCTATGACCCCCTTTGACCCATATGAACGATTGGAATATGTCCCTAGGGATCCTAGGACCCCTAGGGACATATGTCATCGTTTAATGGGTCAAAGAGGGTCATAGGTCACCCTATGACCCCCTTTGACCCATATTACCCATTCGAATATGTCCCTAGAGGTTCTAGGACCCCTAGGGACATATGTCATCGTTTAATGGGTCAAAGGGGGTCATAGGTCACCCTATGACCCCCTTTGACCCATATGAATGATTCGACTATTTCCCTGGGGGTCCTAGGACCCCGAGGGACATATGTCATCATTTAATGGGTCAAAGGGGGTTATAGGTCACCCTATGACCCCCTTTGACCCATATGAACGATTCGACTATGTCCCTAGGGGTCCTAGGACCCCTAGGGACATATGTTATCGTTTAATGGGTCAAAGAGGGTCATAGGTTACCCTATGACCCCCTTTGACCCATAATACCCATTTGAATATGTCCATAGGGGTCCTAGGACCCCTAGGGACATATGTCATCGTTTAATGGGTCAAAGGGGGTCATAGGTCACCCTATGACCCCCTTTGACCCATATGAATGATTCGACTATGTCCCTGGGGGTCCTATGACCCTTAGGGGCATATGTTGTCATTTAATGGGTCAAAAGGGGTCATAGGTCACCCTATGACCCCCTTTGACCCATATGAACGATTCGACTATGTCCCTAGGGGTCCTAGGGACATATGTCATCGTTTAATGGGTCAAAGAGGGTCATAGGTCACCCTATGACCCCCTTTGACCCATAATACCCATTCGAATATGTCCTTAGGGGTCCTAGGACCCCTAGAGACATATGTCGTCGTTTAATGGGTCAAAGGGGGTCATAGGTCACCCTATGACCCCCTTTGACCCATTAAAGGACGACATATGTCCCTAGTGGTCCTAGGACCCCTAGAGACAGATATCGTCATTTAATGGGTCAAAGAGGGTTATAGGTCACCCTATGACCCCCTTTGACTCTTATATATTAATAATATACATATTAATAATATACATATATATTAATAATATACATATCAATATAATATATATATTATATTTATAGATTGTAATAAGATTAACATAAGATCTTATTATATATTACTAGATTATATCTTGTATGTTTACATTACGTTATTATATATATATAATCTATTAAAATATGCTTTTACATATTAATATAAGTGAAATAATTTAAAAATAAAAAACTAGAACGTTTAAATCGAATTTCTCTCCAAAATTTGAAGATTTTTGGAATTTGACTACCGAGCCATATCGGATATCCGATGTCAAATCGGATATCCGATTTTGAAACGGATATCCGATCAGGCTTGGTATTTACCAAGCCTGTCCGGTCAACCCCAAAGACGTGTTTATAGAGAGTTTTAGTGATACTCAGACTTCGGGTAGCCGTCTGACAATGTTATTTTGATCAAAATTGAATGAAACGAAATGGGTTTTTTAATATCGCTCTCTAGATTCCATCAATATAATTTCTATCAAATTCTGAGTTCGATAAGTATTTATTAGTTAATTATCAATGAAGATTATTGTAAAGTGTTGATTGACATACTGAATGAAAAATAACTATAACTTTCAAACGGTATAACATTTTTTAAATCTAAAAGTTGCGTCACATTCTATACTTCGCCTAGTATAAGAAAAAAATACAAAAAGAAAAATTTGATCAAATTTTCTATTAGTTAGGGTTGTCAGACACAGGACTTTTTTTAATCTGAAAAAGTTTTGGTAGAAAATTCATATTTAATTATTTATTTGGAATAAAAATATCAAAAAATATATGTCACATCCGGGCATAATTCTAGTTTTCATATCTATAATTATATTAAAAAAATATTATGATTTGATTTTGATTAAGGTGGTCAGACATACACCTACTTTTTATTTTCGCCCTGAAATTTTTTTAGTACTGCATTAAAATTCAAACTTTTGATGAATCAATTATTTTTTTCTCCTAATAAGGCCTAGTAGTTTAGAAACTACATTCAATTTTCTACAAATTATTTTCTTACAACTTTTTGATATAAAGTCCATAACCACTTCAAAATTATGTGTCAAGTTGACATAAACCTGATTTGCTGATTTTTCACTGCCACTTAAGGCCATAGTTTGGTACACCATGATCTTGCATATACCCTTATGTTCATTATGACTATCTTCATCTTTATTACATTCCAAATATGGAATCTCCCAATTTTTATTTTTTTAGCATAATAATGAACCACTTATTCTCTTGGTATTGGAGGTGGAGAAGGAATAGATAATGGAATATCTTCATCTGGAAAATCAATTTACACTCCTAATTCCTTTGCTCCTTCTTTAACCCAATTAGGTTGATCAAACTATGTTGGCAAAATCATTTCATCATGTAGCTCATTTTCTAATTGTATTTGGCTAATATGTGTTGGTGAGGACACAACATCTATTGGTGAACTTGTGTTTTCATTTGCATCATCTCTCCTTTGTTTTGTCATTTCTGCCCCACAATTTTTAATGGCATCATCATCATTATAACTAGCTAACTTTAAAATACTTTCAATTCCTATAACATCATTTTCATCTTCAATGGTGAATGCATTACTTGGCTTCATGTCATTACATAGAGCATCTCTATTCAATGGCCAAATTTGAATCCTTCAGAAGCCAACTATAATATTATCAGGCACAAGGGCAAGTTTGAAAGCTTTTCTTACAAGTTTAGCCAATTTTGTTCTCTTGATTTCTATGTGTGGATGTTTGGCCATCCATTTTGACCTTTGAGATTTGAAATATACCTTAAATGGAGAAAATACACTTACAACTAAAGGTTGTAGTCGATGACTAGTGTGGGCAGGCAATGTAAGAAGATCTATGCCTAGAGATCTTGCCTCTTGAATTGTGGCAAAGGCAACATGGCTTCCATGTCCATCAAAAAGAGAAGATGCATGTTTTTGGATGAAGCACCACCTGGAACTGATCTAGCAAAATGACACAACCAATTTAGGAATAATTCTTTTGTCATCCAAGCATGTGGTTGTGCTACCATGCAAGTCCTGCTTTACAGTTAGCAATGTAATTTTGAAGTCTTACTTTTTCTTTGCAAAGGTAGAAGCTTGGTATTCTTTGACCTATTGCATTGAAACAACACAGTACGGTGATCCATTCTCTACTTTTAGACAATATTTGAGGCACACTTTTGCTTCCCAACTTTATAATCACTCTCATCCCACAATTTCTACCTACTTGCATTCCTATTTCATCATAGTTCCATTTGTGAGTTGGTTCATAATAATTAGAATCATACAGTGTTGTCAAATTATTATAAAAATCTGCCACAATACTTGGTCGCAGCATGAATGCTCTATCCTTATCTAGACCATTTGTAGTTCGTATTGTCAAATCTAGATGGTGTTTGTGGAATCTAGCCCACCATGATCTACGGTCTAGTAAGCCATTTTTGAATGAATTTGGCCTTGTTTGGAAAATGTGGGCCACATGTTACTTAAGCTAAATTACCTCCAATCCATGACCAAGTTGAGCTAAATCTTTACACAACTCAACAACTTCTAGCTCTTCTTCCAAGAATAGAATTGTTGGTGGTCCACTTGTTTTTGTTGTTGTGAGTCCTGATAGCTAGTAGGATAAGTTGCTAACAGGGATTCCCCACTTCTTTTCTGATCCTCTTATTGAAAAATAATTATCTTCAACATCTTCAATGGCATTTTCCATATCCACTTTTGTACATTGATTGACTTGGAACTTTCTCTTATTTTTCTGATGTTTAGAAGATTTAACAACTCCATATAGACTATTTGTATTATTGGCAACAAGATTGTGATTTGTATTATCAGGAGTTAGCTTGGCTGAATTGTCCCCATCATCAGAGTCAACAACATGTAATTTAACACCTCAAGGAAAATAAGGTGTCAATTTTCAAGTAGTTCTTTTGCTCCTCTTCTTTCCTGCTGTCATAATGCCCAAATAGAAAACATCATATATTAACCACCATAAAATATATTGTCTCTCTTGGAAATAAAATTTTCACCTATCTATCATTTTCCATCATATAATGTGCTATTATCTTTTTAAGGATTATTGTGTCTTCTCCCATAAATGACTTCATATTGTATGTTGGTTTATTGTTCGATATCTCTCTTAGAAAATAAATTTTTGTCACAACATTTTAACAAATAACTTCATGCTATATGATGGATTTTGATAGAAATATTTGTTATATTCTGTCATATAATATATGTTATATTCCTTCATATAATATATATTATATTCCATCCTCTGTTATACTCCATCATATAATATCTATTATATTCCATCATATGGATGAAATGCTATTATTTTTGGCAATGAATTCATACTTACTCTACAAATAATTTGCCAAAAGGAACTAGAAGATTTTCTAAACAAATAACATCATACATCATATGAACTAGGGAAAATAATGTCTACAAATAACAACATATATTATATGGACTATAACATATTTATATAGAGGATAACAACATACATTATATGATGGACTATAACATATTTATATAATGGATTATGATAGAAATTATATAAAATGGTGTTTTTTTTTGGGAAAAAATTTAATAATTTCTATAAATAACATACTATATTATCCATTGTGGAGAAGAATTAACAACATAACAGCATACATTGGTGAAAAAATAATAGCATGCATTATATGATGCACAATAACAGATGTATATATACAGTATACATTAGTGAAAAAAATAATAGCATGCATTATATGATGGACAATAATAGATTTATATATTGGATTGTTGTAGAAAAGTATAGTGTGTTATTTTTTGGAGAAAATTCAATCATTTCTATAAATAACATCATATTGTAATATATTAATGATAAATTACCTAGATAGATTATTGGGCCCTCTGATCTCTTGAGTAGTAGATGATATACACAGTCCCTCTGATTGCTCAAAGAGAAGTCTAATATTCTACAATGTTAGTACAAAGAATATAGAGAGTTAATGCATTCAACTTAAATCATTCTTTTACTAATTTGCAAGGTAAATCAAAATTAAATTTGAAATAGTACTTTTACTAATTTGTAGAAAATTTATAACTATATTAGTACAATATATATTACTAGTAAAATGCTTGATTTATTGGGCCCTCTGATATCCTGGGTAGTAGATGTTGTATGCAGTCCCTCTGAATCTTGTAATATCCTGAGCAAAAGATTTTGTATGTAGTCCCTCTGATATCCTGAGGAGCAGATATTATATGCACTCCCTTTGAATGCACATAGAAAAGTCTAAAATTCTACAATGTTAGCACAGAGATGTTGATAGATTATGTGCTGAGGGAGAATTTTAATTCAAAGTAGTCTGAGCTAATAGAGGAGTATTAATAAAAAAAAATTCTCTCCAACAATTTGAATTTGAAATTGACAAATTCTATCATTTGTGGCTTTCCTTTCAAATCAAGGCTTGGTTGATCCATGGCTTTCAAATTCTATAATTTGATTGGTTGGCAATTCATTATGTGGTTTCCAGCAGAGGAATTTGAATTTTATTGTATTCATTGTTTGATTTTCCAACAATAGATTTTGAAATGATGTTGAAATGATGTTGCATTAATTGTCTGATTTGGATGAATTGGGGAGCTCAAAGATATCTATGTTTACAATGCAGGTACTCTAGCTTGCTTGTTGAAGACTCTAATTCTACTAGTTGGGTTCAAAAATTTTCAGAGATGGGATGAGTTTTTGAAGTAATGTGTATTTATTTATGGTTGGATATGCATTGGATGTTGAACAATTGTACAACAATAATTATTTGAGAAGAACGTTAGGAGTTGATGTTGTGTCCATGAGTTTGGACAACTTTCTTTAAAAAGTGTACAATTAGAAATACAATGTTTTATATATCTTTCTTTATATTGTGTAAAGAGTAAGGTGGATAATGAAAACTAACATTTATGTTGGTTAATATGAAACAAATAATGAATATTATTTGTTTACAAATGGTATCAATTTTAGTGAGTTAATGATATATACAAATAAATTTGTAATGATTTAGTTTTAAATAATTATTAGTAAATAAGATCATCAAAATTAGTATCTTATTGTTCAATCAATAGGGTATATTGATATCATAACTAGCTCAAAAAATCTTAACTACCCTCACAACAATTGGTACATGTTCAACTACCGGGTCCTCTCCCCTACTAGGTTTTTTTTTTTAACACAAACACACAAAGTTTAAATATCTAAAGGATTGGCACTTTATGACGAGAAGACTCTACCCATGGGGCCCACCTAACTTGCCAAAGGATGTAAAAGTTTTAATTTTGAACAACACATATGTTGACTAGATGCTGATGTGGAAATCTAGAAAAATTGCAAGTGGACACATGGCAGATCAGAATGACAAATTTGACAGTGACACATGGCAAGGGTCCTCTAGCTTGGCTTGGAAATTGAAGTAGTGACATGATAGACAATGACACATGGTGCAAGGTCACCATGTTGCTAGTGACATGGCGATGCTAAGGTGTCATAGTGACATAACAACTAGTCGTGACGTGGTGGGGTTAGTGATGTGGCGATGATGTGGATGGATGATGTGGTGCTACTAACTAGGCCATGATGTCCTGGGAGGTGCCACATATCACAACATCACTATGTCATGATGATATGGCACTGTGCTAATGTGGACAGTGACATGGAGACCCAATCAGAGGCTTCCACATGGCAAAAAGACTAGAAAAGACTAATAGTAGTGTGACACTTGGCACCCAGGTGGAAAGTATTAGATGACTATGTAGACACCGACCAATTTGGTGGTGACACATGTCTAGTTGTTCAAGCCTAGTTTAATCCAAATTGAAAATGGAAGCAAAATAAAAAATTTTAGAAAATCAAATTTTTATAATTTTCCTCCAAAAAATGAGTGTGTAGGTCTTTTAAATTTATAAAGGATATAATCTAAAGTTTTGACTTTAGAACTTTTTAAAATTTTTAAAGTGATATATACACCTATGACCCTTGACAGGAGCGTATTTTGTATTCTGAGATTCTAGATGTTTCTCGTAAGTGGATATGGCACTATAATATATTGCCAAAACTAGTAGACAACAAACTTTTCATTTTTGTAGCTTGCTTTCACATAGGAAGCTACTAGTTCAATTTATTCAAGGATTTTTCTTAGGTATCCATTTTTCAACATCATTCAGTTGGGGTAGTTCAAATTTGATTTTAAGTGAAACGGTAAACTAGAGGAACATAAGAGGAAGTTAGGGGTGATTTTTTCAATCTTTAAATTAGTTTAGTAGATGGATTATTAGCATTTCAGATGCATTCCATATATTTTGGCAATACAAGTGTTTTCATCATTGAAGAAGATATTTCAAGTTTGTTACATAACAATGATGAGAACTATATAAGATTTCAGTTATAGAAAAATGAGAGATGCTTTACAATATGAGGGAATGAAAATTCAAATGGGTGCATGTCACCTCTACATCAGATCCAGGAATTCATTCTTTTCCTATATCTCTCTCTTTCTGATTCATTGTAGGGGTTCCAATCTTGAGTTTTCTCAGTATTGTGAGGCCAAGGTTCCAGTTTTGATATTTTTAACTACTATGATACCATTTCTCAATAGATTTCTCTTGTATGAATAGTAGTACTTAAACTAATATAGATAGTTTTAATCTATTTAGTGGTTTTATGAGTTGCTCATTACCTTAGTGGGGTGAATCAATTATCTAAGGTCCGGATGTACAAATAAGACTTTTCATATCTTAGTGAACCCATATCCATAAAACATATTTGTGATGCATCCATCCATTATGTCATAGAATTACTTAAACTTGTAGGTTACTATAAAATCAATTTTCTAGAAATTTAAGCATGAAACATAACAAATTCAATTATAACACATTTGACACAATGATTTTATGTGGAAACACAATTTTGGAGAAATGACCAGTAACATGCTACTCATTCTCACTGTTTTTAAGTGATGCCCTGTAAAAGGCCAACCCAGTTAAAGGTTATAATGCACACTATTAAATGTGACCTAGTTAGAGGATTTCAATCACCCTGTTAGGAGTGAGCCTCACTCTGTTAAAGGATTTACAAATGACTGTTAGGTCAACCTTAATCCAAAGGATTTACACTACACTGGTACAATGATTATAAAGTAACAATAAGGCTCGACCTGATAATAACTTACAACACACTTGATAAATGAAAGGGGGTGAATCAGTTATCTAAGGTACAAATGTACAAATAAGACTTTTCATTTCTTAGTGAACCCATATCCATAAAACATATTTATCATGCATCCATCCATTAGATCATACAATTACTTAATATTGTAGGTTACTATCAAATCAACTTTCTAGAAATGTAAGCATGAAATATAAAAAATTCAATTATAACACATTTAACTTAACGATTTTACATGGAAACCTAGTTTTGGAAAAACAACTAGCAACATACTACTCATTCTCACTCTTCTAAAGTGATGCACTATAAAAGGCCAACCTTGTTAAAGGTTACAATGCACACTATTAAATGTGACCTAGTAAGAGAATTTCAATCACCTTGTTAGGAGTGAGCCTCACCCAGTTAAAGGATTTACAAATGACTATTAGGTCAACCTTAATCCAAAGGATTTACCCTAGACTAGTATAATGATTAGAAAGTAACATTAAGACTTGATCTATTAACAACTTACAACACACTTGTAGATTAAAGATCTCTATTTTAGTCCTCCATTTTGCTTGGCTTTCACACACTTGAGCTCTGATAGCTTGTTCACCCTTCAAGCATCTATACCCTTAAGCCTTCTTGCTTTTCTTTCTAATAGAAGTCTCTTCTCTTTGGTCACTGAATGAAGCAATACCTAAGACTCCTTGTCTTCCTTAGGTTCTTGCACATGACAACCTTTGCTTTTGACCAATCATCTATATATATAGAAAATAAGGATCTTTTGTTTTTCATCCTCTATCATCCATTTTAGGATTAGGTAGGATTAGGTAGGATTTAACAAATCTACCCATCTTTTCATTTTATTCGCTTCTAGAATCTTCTCCTTCAATACTCTTTGAATACACCTCAAAATGGTTGACCTTGAATTATGTGCCACCAACTCATCAAGATTATCTTCCACATGGTTCACACAATCTAAGAATTTCAAACTTGTAAGCTCAAATTCAATGAATTCATGATCTTTCTCATAATGTTTTTACCTGGCATTAACTTCCTTCTGATGCTCGACACAAACTACTTTTCTCAACATCCACTATCAAATCACTCGACACTAACTAAAGTTTACTGGTGTTCAGGATCAACTAGAAACTTTACTCAACTTACACTATATTACTCGACATACACTTAGCTTTGACTTTTCTCTCAAACTATATTTATCCTTTCTTTGCACTAACTTTTCTCAGCACCTACTGTGCATATTGTTAAGCCTATAAGACCTAATTCATTTTACTTGTTCTTCTAAACTTAATTAGTCTATCCATCCTTTGCAACCTTAAGTATATAATCAATGCACTATAAAATAACTACCTTGAATCATCCTTGTACTCCTTTTCCATATCATAACTCAACCTTTTCTCTAGGTTCTATTGTTATCTCATTTGATCAAAACTGCTTAATTGATCAAACAAATTATAGTACTCAAATAAACTAATCAGTTATCATACCAGCAAGTAGTAGGTTTGACATCAATGACAAAACAATGATTGAAACACATTCTTATACTTGTATCAATTTATTTTCAACAAAAATGGTAGCCTGGGAAATGGAAAAACCTTTTATTATTTCATTGAGTTTCATTTTTTCCCTTAGCAAAATGGAAGAACTAGTTAGGCTACTCCAAATGGTAGGGTTAAAATTGTACACTATCTCATCTCACAATTTCTCCTATTAATTAGAGGTAGTTAGACAATCAACAAAAGAAATTATGAGATGGGATAATATGCAATGTTAACCCTACCACATAGAAGAGCCTAAGTAGAATTTTCATTTTGCTAGGGGTAAAAAGGGAGCCTAGTGAAAGAGAGAAAAGTTTCTCCATTTCCAAATCTACCATTTTGACCATCTACAAAATACCTAATGCATTAACCTACTGTGAAAGACCATTAAAAAATTAGATTGGTTATATGTGATGGGTTGAATAGTATAAAAATAGCTAATACATCATTAAGGCATTTGTGAGTAGGAGAAGGTATGACTTGAATGGAAGAGAGGGAGATAGATAAATTCAAGAAAGAAAATGAAGAGACGTATATAGAGGGAAAGGTGTTTAATTTTCTATCATTTGATTTCACCTCAAATTAAATAAGATGGTTGGCACTATTTTTCAAAAAATCATTGGTGCTATTGTGTATATTATAGAGCTATGGGGGAATGATTGAGAGAAGGGGAGGAAGGGGATAGAAGGAGATAGTGAGAAAAGAAGAAGAGAGGTGAAAGGGATCTTGGATGAAAAAGAGAGTGTCTACAAGGGTAATAAGAGATAGATCGAGAGACATGTGGGGGACAGTGAGAGATAGAGAAAGGTAGGGGGTATAAAAATAGAGATAAAACTATAAGGATAGGGGGAGAAATAGACAAAGAGAGCTAGTTGGAGACAAAAAGATGAGGGATAGGAACATGTACTGAATTCAACTAAATATAATGAGATATTGAACATGCTAAACCAATAAATCTAATTTCAATTATATACCATAACCTTAACACTATACCAAATTAAATGTTAAATATAAACCTTATCCAAACCTAAACACAATTTCTCCCTTCCTTCTATCTCTAGATTTCTTCCTCCCTTATTCATCTCTCCCTCTATATCTCCCCCGCACTAATTACCTCTTTCTTCTTTATGCCAACATAGATGGTACAATCGGTTGAGAGAGAAAGTAATGTGATAGGAAGATCAAGGAAAGAGTGAGTGAAGGGGAAGAAAGGGAGAGAGTGAGAGTGAGAAACAAGGGAAAGGGATCTTGGAGAAAAGAGTGAGAGTATGATAGAGGGGAAAAGAGATGGATAACATCAAGTAAATTTTCCTCTCTATATAGCCCCTTCCTATTTCTCTCCCTCCATATAGACCTCATTCCCTAAAACTCTTCAGTAACTTAGATGCCAACATGAATGGAAACCTCTTTATCATATGGAAAAACATGTATATTATCAATTATTTGAATATGAACTTACTATTTTTCACTTTCTTTATCCTTTCCATCTTTTCAAATAACTACGATCTAAGTATCTCACACAAATTTACCTTCACCTTCTCAACATATATCTTATAGGTTTTGTGAATGAAACCTATTGCCATATCATCTTTTTTTGAACTTGAAGAATTCTTAGATGCTATAATTTTTCATATAAATCTTAAATCATGTTGTTTGATCTTACTTAGCAAAATTCCTCTACCATTACACTCAAACTTGGTGTATTCTAGCACAATTTTCTTTACAATTTTTTCATTAATAGGTATTGAACCTTCATTACATATACTAGTAACTTCATGAATGATATTTTTTGAAATTTCTATCACATTATCACCTAACCATCTTTGTCCATCATGGATTCTACTCAATATGATCTTTTTCCATTCGTTGTAATTCAAATTCAAAAACTAAACTAAAATTCACAATTTCAACAAGATTAGTAAAATACCTTGAGTTCATAGAAATAAGGCTTACTTATGATTTCTACATCTCTCCCCTCTCTTTCTCTCTTAAACTCTATACCATACCTATTCTTAGAACCCAAAACTATATATTCATAATCTCTAAACTATATACTTGGTCATAATCCCTAAACCCTATGACTTATTTCAACCAATCACATGACACCATGTATTCCTAGGAGTCCTAGGACCCCTAGGGGCATGCATGTTGTGCTCCAATGGATTGTAAGGATTCGTAGGTTATCTTACAATCCATTCCCACCATTCACATTACAAAATGTATTTCTAGGGGTCCTAGGACCCCTATGAACATATATGTCTTTTAATGGGTTGTAGGCTACTATATGACCCCTTTCAAATCTTAACATGACTATATGTATTCCTAGGGGTCCTAGGACTCCTAGGGACATACTTGGTTGTGTTCTAACGAGCCACAAGGGGTCGCAGGTTACAAAATCCAAAATTTTCACCAATCAATATTATTTTATTTTTTCAAATAAGGCCCAGTACTTTAGAAAATACATTGAATTTCTGTTGATTCTTTTTGTATAAATTTTTGATATAAATTTCATAGCTACTTCAGACAATGTGTCAATTTGACATAACCCTTTTAGTGATTTTTTGCTACCACTTAAGGCCATATTTTGGTTGACTGTGATCCTGCATATACTAGGTTGATGTTATTTCCAATATTGATACTTTCATCAATCTCTCTATTTTCCCTTTCTCACTCCCTCTAATTTCACCTATCCCCCATGGGATATGAGAGGTAGGGATATGAGGAACAAAGTGAGAGATGGGGAGAGAGGTGAGGAAGAGGGAGAGATTACTTAGATTTTAGGGATTATGTTATAGGGTTTTTTTAATTTTGGGTTGAGGTACTTTTAAGAGTTTAGAGAGAGGTGGATCTTCATGGGTAAATATATTAGTATATTGGAAGCTAGATATCACAACCTTCCTCTTTAGTTAGAAAATGTGTGTGCACCTCGAAAGGGTTTGCTTGTAAATATGACTTACTAGGGTGAACTACATCTCATGTGTTTCAAGATGCACAAATTTAGTTATATCCTCATCACTATAGAAGAAGATAATATCTACATTATATGATACCATTTGTGCTCTTGGTCATGTATAAAAAAAATCTTCTCTTGATAAATTTGTAGTTCAACTCACAATTTTGCAATAATACTTGGTGCACTTTGGTTAATCAGAGTCTTAAAAGAATAATTTGCACTTCTTGAAAATGATTCCATTATAAAGGACTCTAAAAGAAAAGGAAGAAGAAACATAAGTACCATAAGACTCGTGATAAAGGTAGGTAACATTGCATCACACACATTATGAGAGATTCTATTTCATGTATTTCATTTCATATTATACTTGGATACCTAACATGGCTTAGTAGCTAGGATCCATATTGCATTGCGAGTTTAAGTGCATTCTACTCAATTGCACTCAAGTGGAGGAGTTGGTGCAATTCAAGGTGCATTGAAGAAATTCAAGTCAAGAAAGAAAGAATTCATTGAAGGCCCTCATTTTATATCATCATTCATACATTTTATTCTCAAAATATATCTAATTTCATCATTAGTGGAGTTGTCTGTAAAGGTTTTAGGGTCTAGGGTTTAGGGTTTAGAGATAGCTTAGGGAGACTTGAGACTTAAGTTGGTATAGGTGATACACCTATTAGGAGGATTTATAATAATGTTTGATGTGAAGAATTGTATCAAATAATGTGTTGAGTGAACCAAGGATCAATATTACATCCCTAAGTCCTTTGGAATCAAGTGGTGCTATATTGATCTACTTGGTAGTCTGGGAATTTCAAAATTAAGTTTAATTCATCTCTATGAGTAGGGTGATAAGAGAGGTAGAAATGAGAGAGAGAGAGAGAGAGAGAGAGAGAGAGAGAGAGAGAGAGAGAGAGAGAGAGAGAGAGAGAGAGAGAGAGAGAGAGAGAGAGGGGGAGAGAGAGAGAGAGAGAGAGAGAGAGAGAGAGATTGATTTTGGAAAATGGAAGGCAATATGTTAACATTCATTGGTAAAAAAAAGTTAAAACTAGTTACAAATAAGCATTATTAACATTAGTTGAAAATAAGAATTGTTTACATTAGTTGCAAGTACTTCTTTCAATTGAGAATTTATTTTAATTTATTATGTCATAGTTATTTTATTTTAATTGAGAATTTTTTTTTTAACTCAAATTAAACTTAATTTTTTTTAAATGTAATAGAAAACAAAAGAACAAATATTTTATTCTTTATACGATATTATAACATAACTTGATATAATAATTTTAATAAATTATATTGGCATATTTTATATTGATGTTCATAATAAATTCTATGTATATATATCATATATGATATATAAAAGATTATATATGTTGAAAATTATTTATTATATATTAAAAAAATGAAAAAAAACACTTTAAAACAAGTAATATTAATAATTATCTCAAACAAAAAACAAGTTTAGAAAAATAATATTTATATTTATATTTATAAAAATGTGAAACTAAAATAATAATAAAGAATTTTTTTTTGGTAAAAGTGAACAAGCCATTGAATATATTTATAAAATAGAATTGATTCACGAACTCAATTAGGAAAGACTCTGTAAGAAAACCTAGAACCTTTACTAAATACAAAAGATTAAAGCATTGCTATATACAAAATTACCATATCAATGGAATAAAAGTTCCCTATTTACAAGTTGGAGCTAATACTTCCTCCATGACCAAAATTGACCAAAGATTGAGAAGTTATCAAAATTTCAAAAAAAATGATAAACTATAAGGAACTAAATCTCACTCCTCCACACCAAGTGTAAGAAGATACAACAGTATTTACCACATTCTGCCCAAAATCTAGAGCATCATGAGTAGACTACAACCAATTTGAACATAGAAGATTATTGGAGGAACAACCCCCGAACACACCTGAGACCAAGTGCTGGCCCTGCAAGCTAGAAGTATTCACATCCTGAGACCCATTGAACCAATACTGAGAGTCAGGGGTCAGCCAAGATAGAAGCCAAAAACTAAGCAATGGTGAGACAAATTTATTTGTAAGCTCCAACAGGTCGAAAATAGCATGCTCTGTTCGCTTAACATGCTCTTCCAGTTGGAAGCCCAATGCCCTTGCAGTGACTTGCAAAGTGTTCTTCATAAATCAAGGACTCTATTTTTCAAAAGATTTTTGAAGGGCCTCATAGGTTGCCATGAAATCATTCTTCTACATGAGTTGGAACTGCAAAAAACAAACCACCCACTAGAGAATTACCTGCTTAGAAGTCATAATATTTCATTGCAACTTTTAGTTTATGATCTCCCCAAAATTTGTGGTGAACAACCTTAGCGAAAAGGATCCCCAAAAGAGAGATAGACTATAATAAGTCCATTTCATTTGATAAGAAGTTCAATATCATGTTGGACAGGAAGAGGAAATTCTTGAAGGAAGGGAAAAGAATGTCATCCCCAATTAAATGTTTGATCGCCCACTGAATAGAAGGAGAATGAATGCAAAACATGACATCCATATTAGAGTATTCAATGATGTGCAAAGGAAGAACATTTTTGTCCACATTTGGTTGAAGCCAAATCTATTAGTTTTTAGGCAAAATTATTCTATGGAATTAAGAACAAGAATTGTATTTGACACAGACCTCCATGATAGACAATAACTCTAAGCCACCAACAATGAAATGCACTAAAACTAGAGGCTTGATAAGAAAAAATAAGATGGGTAAAAAAAGGTAAGTTCTGCAAAATCTTGTGTGGATAAATTTCCATTAAAAGCCAGAATGCACGAATGATATGAAGGACAAATAGCCATGTGAAATGAAACATTATCAAATGATGAAATGACCTCAAGGCCAATGAATAAACTACACGTCCATCCAAAGCACATGAAGTATGACTATGATGTCTGTTTGACAGAAATCTTGGCAGCTATAAATAAATGAAACTGATTACAAGATAAACAAAACCATCATGACATACGTGAGCCTAATAAGAGATAATCAATATTAGCATTTATCAATATCTAAACCGATCAATAATTGCAACTCCTGATATTGATCAATGAATTAGGTTAGCTAAAAAGTGGAGATGATGATGCCATCACACCCTAGATTTGAAAGGTAATCTACAACTTTGTTTCCCTCCCATTGAGTATGCAAAATGCATATATCTTGATTCTAAGCTAACAAATTCCAAATTTGAAGGAGGATATACTTAAGTTTCTAGGAGAATGTCTACCTTTTAATGTAGACATTAATGATTACATGAGAGTCACCTTTAATCTGCAAACATTAAAAATTACCTTTCTTGGCAAGAACTAAACTAGCAAACAAGACTTGAGCTTCTGTTGAATTGTTAGGTAGTTATAAATGCTAACACTTTCCCATTACAATCTCAAACACATTCCCCTAACCTTGATTTACCTTGGTTGCCTCTAGAAGCACCATCAAAGTTGATCTTCACATACCTAGAATTGCGAGGATGCTAGTGTACATCAGAATAGTCTACTTTAGGTTGCGATTTGTTGGTTAATCCCCATCCTATAGGAATAAAAAGTTCTTTTCATTCATGAAGGATATTGGCATCCCAAGAAGTAATAATAGGATTGATCTTTTATCTACTAGGACTTGCATTAGTTACTTCTACAATTGACCTTTCAATACCTTCAAGCACCTTATCAATAGAAGAAAAATATTTTCTGTATATCTACTTATTTTTTTCCCACCAAATAGCCCATATGACTAACGTAGGGGAACACTTCCATAAACCTGCTAACAAGGCACAAGGATGGATGATTGACCATGCCTAGAAAATATCCAAAATATTGTTTTGAAGAGGGGTAAAGAAGCTTAATTTCTGGAGAACAAAGGTCTAACAATGATAGGCAAAAGTACACCACACAAAAAGATGATCACCTATTTCAAATTCATCATTGCATAACACACATTTGAAAGTTGTAGCAATATTCAATCTTACTAGTCTATCACTTGTAAGAATCCTATGCTTAATAGCAAGCCATACAAGACAACTAGCTTTTAGTTCTACTACATTGTTCCAACAAACACAAGTATGCTCTAGAAGGACTCTTTTCTGAAGCAATCCTTTGAATAAGTTTATATCCCCCTTTAATAGAATAGTTAACATCCTCGACATGGGCCCACAACAAGTTGTCTTTGAAATTTGATAGGAAGGCATGTTTTTGTTCTAAGATGGTACATAAATACTCTTGGTCTTGATTAGGAAGAGGAAGAAGATCCGGATCCTTCCAAAAGACTTTCCTTGAAAAGAGACAGATTGCAGAAATAAAGTGATGTACTTGAGTTCACCATAGAGATTCTAAAATTAAAAAAAAAAGTGTTAAAGATACAAAAGCTACTAATATTGTGAACTTAACTATAAAGTTAAATAAACTATCATTTAAATATTTGAAAATAAAATAAAATAATGAAATTATTCTTTCATTTTGAAATATGTTTAAACAATTATATTAGCATATTTCATATTGATATTTATAACATATGTTATGTATATATATTATATTTATATATTTCTATATATAATATATAAAAGATTATAAATCTTGACAATTAATTATTATATATTAAAATTTGTAAAACACTTTACAATAACTAATATTAGTAAATATCATAATAATTAATAAAGAAGTTAAAAGCGGTAGATACAAAGCTATAGGCAACCTTAATCTATTTTAGGGGCCGCTATGTTCCTGTTGAATAAACTATTGCATCCACACCAGTGGGGTATATTTTCAGGCTAGATAGAAGGATAGAAAATTTGATATTTAATTTTTTTTAAAAAAATTTAAAAATTAAAATTAAAAAGAAATCTTAAACATTCAAAAGTTGAAAATATTGCCAACTTCAAAAAAAACATAATAAAAGATAACATTTAAATATTTGAAGATATTTATATGTGTTTTTGCCTCTTACCATATTAGTTATAGACGACTATTAATTGAAGATCGAGCATTGTCGGGTCATTTATAATCTCGGGATTAATAATAATATAAATCTACGTCCTACGTCCTTGTAAAGTGAAACCGTGTAAGGCATGAATTATTGTTGTTTTATTGTCCTTGTAAAGTGAAACCGTGTAACACATTACGAAAAAGAGATAAAAGTAATTGGGTCCCATTCACGCCGCTCTTTTATTGCTGCTTTCTCTTTACAACCTGTTCTCCGTCCACGCACTCAGCGTTAGTTTAGCATTTGTCGAATGTTCCTACCTTAATCCCCAAGCTAGCTTAGGTTCAACTTCCACTTTGCCAGAATCATTTCTTGCCTTTTTCAGTGTTTTTGTTCCCCCTCAGTAATTTCGGTTCACCGTTGACCAAAACGACGCGATTATGGACAACAGTTCAGGAGAAATACAGAAAACTTTGGGAGGGCTTGAGCTTCATGGAGAAGCAAAGAACCCAGTTGCAGATTTACCTGATTTGCGGTCAAAAGGCAACCGACTGTTTAAACAGGGCGACTGGAAAGGAGCAATCGCATGTTATACCGGATGTATAGACGTTGCTCTTAAGAAGAAAGCGGAACTCTGTAGCAAGGACGCTGTCGATGAACTTGTGAGTTGTTACTCTAACAGGGCAGAGGCATGCTTGAAGCTGGAGGAATATGGGAAAGCTGTAGAAGACTGCGAGAAATCCCTGGAACTTAATTCCACTCACGTCAAATCTCTCTTTCGCAAGGGCAGGGCTTTGCAAGGACTCAGAGAGTACAACTTATCTTGTTCGTGCTTTCGACTGGCTCTAGAGCAATCCCCAGATGCCAATGAAATAAAGTTGCACATGGACGAATCGAAGAAACTAGATGAAGAAAACAAGCAAGGTAAGTTTGATCTCTCCGCCTATTTTCTGAATGGTTTCAGAGCGCAAAATATGCCAGAGGTGGGTAGTTATATTGGTCCAGTGATTATAAAAGAATCCCCTATCCATGGTCGAGGTTTGTTTGCTACCAAGGATGTTGAGACCGGAGACATTCTGCTTGTTGATAATGCGATTTCTGTGAGTGGCGTGTATCGCAGATCGATGGCGTTTCCCATGGAAGAGAACCCTCCCACCATGCTGGAGGGTCTTCATCGAGACACAGTGGAGAGAGCAGCTGCTTGCGCGAGGTCATGTCCCAGGATTTTGCAGCAATTGATGTTCCTTACCGAATCATTTTGGCGAGAGGAGACAGAGGTTCCTGACATAGAGTTGTTCAGGGTAAATAATGCTAGTTGGGACAAATTTGGGGAAAACCCAGTGAATTTCCAGATAAATACGTTCGATCTCAGGAAAGCTATGGAGCTGAACGGTCTAGTCACATATATTAGCACGTACGAAGAGGACCGAGTAACAGGGGATGAAGGTAATGTTTTCAGCAGCATTGGGTTAGAGACTGAGAGTAGCGTAGCGGAGCAATGCGGGCTTTGGGGGCTTCCGTCTTTCATCAACCATTCATGTTTTCCAAATGCTAAAGGCATTGTTGTTGGAAAAGCAATGTTTATCATAGCCGCAAGAGGAATCTCTGCAGGGGAGGAAATAACTGTAGCTTACTTGAGAAGCCTTTATCCACTGGTGGAACGTGAGCGCGATCTGACACCATTAGGGTTTCACTGTGAATGTAAGCGGTGTGTGTTGGAACGGTCTCTCGGTCCATCTTTCCGAGAACTGAGTCAGAAAATCCACAGCTACTGCAGGACTCTACTGGACAGTTATATATCCCCCAGAGGCATGCAGTCTTTGGTAGAACTAGCTCTGCAATTGGAGAAAATTGACACCCGCGGGGATGAAGAGAAGCAACTGATACGCTCCTCGTTCTATTGTCTCTACAACAATATGTTTGCTGCTGCTGAAGTTTATACTGGTTTTGGAGCGCTGTCACCGTCGCTTCCTTCAATGGTGGACGTGGCAGAGGCATTGTGGCATGCTGAACCAGGTTCTGGTTACTCCATGAAGATGTTTAAGATGCTTCTACAGGATGCGCATGGCAGACAGAAGGATTTACTTTTTCGAAAGGCAAAGGAAAACAGCAAAGCGGTAATTGGGAAACAGAAAGAACGTGTCCTCAAAGCTTTCGTGCTGTCAAAAGCTGATGGGTGTTTCCAATTTGTGAGGCCGTGGAATGCCCGTGAGGTGTATACTATACTCTATACTCGTAGTAGTATGGTTTGATGCTGCTGTGCTTATGTTGTCAAAAGCAACATTATCAGTATGAAGATTTCAAGTTGTTGGACGCATTCGAGTTCGCGTGCTTACCCTTAAATATATCTTTTAAACTTTCTTTTGATTTCATACAATTCCAGCCATAACGACGTACGTTGGTAGTAGAGATGTGGCCAAAACAGATTTCTCCGTAGGATTACAATAAGCTTTTGAGATTTCTCGTACAATTCCAGTCTTATACACGTAGGTTGATGGTATAGATGCAGCTGTAATAAACTTGTCCTGAGGATTATAGTAAGTTTTTAAGAGATGTATATAATCTTTATTAATGGAGAGACATTTTATTTTTATATGTTTTGTAATCAAGATTTTTGTGGTATTTGTTTCTTTTGAATTGAACGGACATGAATAGACAGTAATATTATAATAGTAAAATTTGTATGTTATGGGTCATTTTTATAAACTGTGTAATTTTACAATTTTATTTGAAAATATTTCAGTATAGTGATTTGTGATAAAATTCTGGATAATATTAGATATTTTCTATTTTTCATTTTCTATTTTTTTTATCGCATTCATATTTACACATGTTGTATAGTGATAAGAGATAAAATTCGGTATAATGTTAGGCTATTTTTCTTTTTTCTTTTTCTATTCAATTCTCCACCACATCCATATGTACACATATTGTGATATATTAACTAAATTCATTTTTCTTTTTAATTGGATTCTCCACCCCATTCATATGTACACATGTTGTCTAGTGATTAGTGATAAAATTCAAGATAATGTAAGGGCTTTTTTCTTCTTCTTTTCTTTTTTATTTATTTAAATTGGATTCTCCACGATATCTATATGTACACAAATTGTGATGTATTGAATAAACTAGAAACTGCATTTTTGTGTGTAATAGGTATGCCATAGAAATATGACATGGGAGTGAGGAATATTTTTTGTCTATATTTTGTTTATTTAGAGTCAATATTAAAGAATTGGAAGAATGACTTGTCCTTGGTTGTGTATGCATTGTACTCAAGATTTCTTTTTTATTTAGGAAGTGGAGACCTAATTTTTTTTTACTGTATTAAAATTTTTGCATGGGAATCTATGATCAATATCCAATATATTTATAAATTAGTGAGATCTTTTTTGAAGCACTCGTCATTTACATGTGTTGTGTCTAAAGGTCACTTCCCAACTTTTACAAGAGTGATGAGATGTCAAAAGGTATAGATAAGAAGAGTATAAATAAGTGAAACCCAACTTAAGTGAGTATTCTCCATGTCAAAACACAAATAATCCTCTCAATTGATAATCTAGATAGAAAATAAAAGTATTTTTACATTTCACAAATGAAACTTTCAAAGAAATAAGACAACATTTATTGTGAGGATGTTTTATATTTAAAATTGCATTCCTTAAAGTCACATCAAGAGAGATGTTCCATGGTTTTTTGTAGTTATTTACACTCTAGAGTATTATTCAATTTAACAATTCAAATGTGAAATGGACATTGAAACAGTTAAAATCAATAATTGCATACAAAATAAATAATAAAACTTTTTATAAATCTACTTTTTCTTCTAAATGAAATCAAGACAAAAAACTAGTTTTTGCAAATATAAATCAATTCCTTATTTAAATAGTTTAAATGATTTATTCATTGCTAATCGAGGGGAATGAGAATGTTCATTCTTGACTGAGTTCTCACTCTTCCAATCTATGCTATCAAATTTTAACCCCTCAAACTATTGTAATGCTTTCAAACTTCAATCCAATCTATTGTGATATTGCTACCACGATTTGATTGTGTGATAGAAATGATTTCAAACTTCAGTCCATTCTACTTTTTTTTGCTACAATGATTGTGACTTTTTATGTGATGTATTGTACTTATAGATGATCAAGGCAACTCAATTTTTGAGGCAATGGTTAAGAAAATCAATGATTGTAGATCTCTAGAGAACAACATATAAATAGCATTGCACTTTTAGTGTATGGATAGTCTTTGTAGAAATCTTTATTCTTGACTAAATTCTTACTCTTCTAATTTATATAATCAAATTTTAACACCTCAAATTACTGCATGCAAACCTTTCAAACTTTAATCCATTCTACTTTTTTGTGTTACAATGGTTGCGAAATTTTATGTGACACATTGTATGTATGAACAATGAAGGCAACTAAATTTTTGAGGCAATGGTTAAGAAAAACAATGATTGTAGATGTCTAGAAAATAATGCATAAATAACACTAGACTCTTAGTGTATAGATCGTCTTTGTAGAAATTTATTCTTTTTTTGTACAATTTCTTAGATTGAAGAGCTTAAGTTGTAGGTATAATGTTATAGTGGTCAGAGATGATCTAGGATAGATATTGTGTGATCAATGAGTTATATATAATTGTTACAAGCTAGGGTTATCGTTACACCAAAAAATTGTGTTGTCAATTCCTGCTATAGCCATTATAAATATAGAACATGGGAGGCAATTAAACCATGTCACGAATTTGAAAGGGAAATGTTGGTGGTTAGTCCAACAAACCCCCAGTGTTACTTAAGGAGATTCAAGCTTGTGACCAAGGTTTGATACTATTTGTTACAAGCTAGGATTTTTTTTCCATCAAAAGATTAACCTATCAATGCACGATGAAACTACTAGACTTATAGAATAAAGGAGGTAGTCAATCCATTTCACGAATCTTGAAGGGGAACATTGATGGTTAGTCTAACAATAATTACATAGAATATGAGGATATCTCATTGGTAGATGCATAAAGTGTATGGGATTCCAAATGCTTTTTAAGAAGTGACTTACAATCTCAAACAAATACCTAGCTAAAATTCTCAATATTTTTTTAATTGTGTAGATCATTAGTGAGAATATTTCCTTACAAGGATGCAAAGTTTAGTGTATTTAATTTGTGAACAACTCATCGCAATGAAGAGACTTGCTATGGCTATAAAATATCTTATTTTCTTTTTTTTGGGTTGCCAGTTATTAATTCTAAATTAGATCAATTTGAAAGCTAGAGAAACCATCCATTAAAAATATATTTAAAGAATATGATGTGCCGTCACATATTAAATTTGCTTCTCACTTGTGTGCATCAATGGATATATAGAAAATTCCTATATGTTTTAAGGTTCACATTCACTATGGCCCTACATGATATTAAAGAATATATGCAATGCCCCACGAAGAGATCCAAAAGAATGTAACCTAAAGTTTTATTAAGTTTGACAAACATACCTTTTTTAAAGAAACAATAACATACATGTCAAATATAAAGTAGCAGAAGAAATAACATACAATCATACATAAGAAAACATAATAGATTACATTCCTTAAGGATCCCAAGACATTGAATCACATTTAAACTTAATTAAGACTAAGTATAGTAAATAATACTCCACATGAAATAATAATTAAAAGTCCAAAGTCCATTTAAATAATATACATTTGTTCTGAATGCCACTTGGAAATAAACAGAATGCACAATCATCCACTATACAGGCTATAGGTTATGAAAGGCTGAAATAATATACATCATAAAATAAATTACATCGTCTTATAGGATTTATGAAATAAAAAACAATACATTAAGTATAACCATCCATCATAGAAATATAGAAATAGATAGAAAGGAACATTTGCACAAACACATCTAGCAACAACATCCGATAGTCAGATCTCAATGGTTTAAGAAAAAGCACCACCACCCGACCTTGTGGAACCTAAATGGCCCACTCCCACTGCATTAAGGAGATAGTCTCAAGTCCCAAACAGGATAAAAAACTCAAAAGTCAAAAAACCAACATCTAGGTTCATGAAATCACCTAAAAGAAAACTATCTCAAAGGGTACCAAGACACAAGTATCAACTAATGCTAGAGGCAACACAAACATGTAGGAAATCTACTATGCAAGTGGGCAAGTGTCATCACATGAACCAACTCTAGGGTTACCTAGCTAGTCTTTTAATCCTCTGACCCCCTAGTAACTCTATGCAGCACTAGTAGCCTTTCGTACTAACAAGGCATACTAATGAGTCAACTCTAAGGTTACTCGACTAGTCATTTAATCCTCTAGCCCCTTAGTGACTTTCTATGGTATTAATATCTTATTAATTCATTTTAAACCCATTTAATGAAATGTTATCACTTATTAAATAAACTATAATGAGTTACCATGGCAACCACTTTGGGCCCCGACCTCCATTGCAAGCCACTTCTCAATATGACATATAGATAACCTACCCTAAACTCAATAAAATCAAAAGATTGCAAAAGATCACATTCCATACATCATTTCTTAAACAAACAACTGATAAGTATTGAAAAAGATTGATTATAATCACATATTCCACCAATACGATCATCCTAACAGGACTGATCCCAAAATCAAATATACATAAACCAATCCATGTCATAACATGACATCACCAAGAGCAAGTCATACAAACACCCCAGTCCTATAAAAGCGACTAGAAAGCAATCCCAATACAACTGATCAAAGACTCAAAGGTTATATCAGATAGATCACACCATTCACCCTAGTTTCACACAAGAACACTAAAAAGTAATAACAATCAATGCATCAAAACATCTCATAGAGCATACCAGAAACATTATTGTGGTTGAGTATAAAAGATCAAGATCAAAAAATCATCATGACATCACAAAACAGAACTCCTGAGCCTCTAGTAAACATCCTGACTGGCCAAAGCTAAGTCAAACCCAAAAACCCCAACACCAATAAATCAAACTTTACATAAAGTGCATACAAAAGTGAATTTTATAATTCATTAGGTTTTGAAAACCCTAAAGTTCAATATTTACTAAAAGCTTTTAGATTAAAACATAGGCAATTCGATAATGGAAATCAATTTTCTCAAACAAGAGTTTCAACCCAGAGAACTTCTGAAAACAGAAACACAATAGACATAAAGAAGATAAGAATTTGAAGAATGAGCAACTACTGAACAAACACACAAGACCCTACTTGGATCTAATGCTAAAACAATGAACACACAAACACACAAGAATCTTCATTTCCTTTTGAAAACCCTCTTTTTTAAAATTGGCTCCTCCAAACTCTATGTATCTAGAAATGAGCTCTAATTTCCTTAATAAAAAGTTTTCCCCCAAATCAAAGCTTTGATCATTCAACCATGCAAAAAATCTTTGTCTTCAATTATTATATTTTAATTTTCATGCACATACTTTATGCACTTTAATTAAAATAAATTTTATTAAATTAAAGCTCGCTCTCCCTTATGAAATCATGCAATTTTTTTAATATAATATTTATTAATTTAACTAATAATATTATTTATAGTTTATTAAAAATAAAACTCCTAAATAAATTATTATTAAATTAAATAATTATAAATATGCCTAAATTAGAACTTTAATCAAATCTTTTAAATTTAATTCTTTCATGCACATTTAAAGAACTTTTTAATTAAAATATTCTTTTGTATTTCATTTTCGTCCACTTATTAATTAGTGTAAGCATTATTTAAAACATAGTTTATTATTTAAACTAATAAGAATAATTAAGGCTCATTATTTAAATGCAACTCTAGTTTAATAATTATTAATTAAATAATCATAATAAAATAATATTACATTTTTAATCTTTTTTATATTAGAAATAAGAGTTTCAAAACTAGAAAAAACACTAGAATATCAATATGAATATACACAAGGAGGCCAAGCCTCACCCATAAGAGAAAGTATCAGTTGAACATACAAAGCAACAAAATGAGGAAAAGCAAAACTATCTAGCTGAGAAGATCATAGTGATTGTCAACCCAGGCAGTCTAGCCTAAGGGACCTTCCATCCAAACTATACTTTTATGCCCTTGAATCTGCACCATCATAAATAACTCTTCTTTTCTGGCATTCCCTTTTTCTCTAATATCTTTGTTCAATCTATTGCAAGCTTGCTCAAAAACATGCAGATCATCCAAAGTACTACGCCACTGGTACCCACGCTTAAGCTCAAGGTAGTAAAGAGCAGCATGCCCATCGCGAAGGAACCTCCTCATATTGTCTCGTTCAATCATCATAGTAGTCTGCACCTGCAAGAAGATTTTAAAGTAAGTGAGTTTTCGAAAAAACTCAGTAAGATACCTATTCTTACCTTGATACCTTTCCTCGTTCCTGCACTTCCAAATCTGCCAGAGAATGTTAGATGACAATATATTCCAAAATAAATTGGTATCTTTAGGAAGACCATTAATATGACCAAAAATAATATCAAAAATATTAACATTAATAGGATAAACAATGCCAAACATTTTCCATATTTCTTTAGCAAAAATACAATCAAGAAGGATATGTCTACTAGTTTCAGGAACTCTACACAAGTTACAAATATCATAATTAACAAAATCTCTCTTTATAGGTAGCTTGTCCAACAAAACTAACCATTTGAAACATCTAATCTTGGGTTCCACAGGATTCTTCCACAAGATATCAAAATACTTTTTCAAAGCATCAGCATCATAAGAAGAGTACCAAACAACATTAATATGATTGATAATATCAATATTACAATCAATGATTTTATAAATATTCTTAGCTTTGAGCAGATTAGTAATGATACCACTAGGCCATTTGCACTTCAGGAACCTGAGAGAATCAATGTGGCAAACAGTGGGAAGACCAACAGAAGCTTGCACAATCATGTTATAAGTTCTTCTATGGGAATCCAGGATAGCATATTTATCCTTAAGAACATCCCAAGGCATAATTTGATCATACTAAAAAGGATCCATAAATTTTTTAATACCTTTATTAGCCCACTGCCTGGCAGAACACCCTTGGGTAAGGGCCAAAGGTTTACCATTTAGGTGGAGATTACACCAAATGGATCTTTCACCATGGAGTTGAATATTGGAATGAAACTCCTTGTTAGTGATGAATTTCCTAACATGATCCCAAGCCTTCCAAATAGACTTGAAAACCACAAAGCCTTGAACCATGACAGTAAAATTACCAAGAATGAGGTCACAAAATGGGAGGCTAGTCCAAGACTTAGCTTTTCTAGGAACACCCCTCTCAATATTGCTCCTAACTAGCACTTTCCAAGGAGAATCACCCTCCATGGACTGAAAAACCCATTTGGCAGACAAGGCTATACCTTGAGTTTTTAATCTTTTAATATTTTAATTCTATTTTTATCCAACTTCTTAAATTAGAAGTTTAAAATAAATATTGTAAACTAAAGTACATATTTAATTAATTTCTAATTAATTAAATAAGATCATATTCTAATATTTCTTTAACCAATTTTCTAAATTTAGACCTCTAATTTAGAATTCTAAATTTAGACTTTTTATTTAAAGCATAAATTTAATTACTTTATAATTAATCAAATATTCACATATTTTAATATTTTCTTTTTAATCAAATAATATTTATCACTCAACTAATAATATTATTTAGAGTTTATTATTAAGATAAAACTCTTCAATAATAATTATTAAATTAAATAAATATATCTATACTAAAATTAAAACTTTAATTTAATCTTTTAAATTTAATTATTTTATTTTATTAATTCTTCAATTAATTAAATAGTGAATTTTCTATATACAATTTTCATGCAACAACTTTAAATAATTTAAATTAAAATATCTTTATTAAATTAATTTACTTTCTCTTTTAATTAATTTATTATATTCTAATTTCATGTATAGGCTTTATGCAATTTAATTAAAATAAACTTTATTAAATAATTGCTTACTCCCTCTTATTAATTTATTATATTTTAATTTTATGCATAAGCTTTATGCAATTTAATTAAAATAAACTTTTTTTAAAAATTGCTTACTCTCTCTTATTAATTTATTATATTTTAATTTCATGCATACACTTTATACAATATAATTAAAATAACTTTATTAAATTTATATTTTCTCTCTCTAGTTAATTACATGATGTTTTAATAATATATTTATTAGTTCAACTAATAATATTATTTAGAGTTTATTATTTAAAATAAAACTCTTAAACAATTATTATTAATTTAAATAAATATAATTATGTTTGAATTATAACTTAAACTTTATTTTTAGTTGAATTCTTTTATATAATTAATTCACAAGGTGTTTTTTTAATAATATATTTATTAACTTAATTAATAACATTATTTAGAGTTTATTATTAAAATACAACTTCTAAATAATTATCATTAGGTTAAATTAATATAAATATGTCAAAATTAGAACTTTCATATAATGTTATAAATCTAATAATTTAATTTAATTAATTCATGAGACATTTTAATAATATATTTATTAATTCAACTAATAATATTATTTAGAATTTATTATTTAAAATAAAACTCCTAAACAATTATCATTAAATTAAATAAATATAACTACGCCACAATTAGAACTATAACTTTATCTTTAAATTTTTTGCATACGCTTTATGCAATTTAATAAAAATAAGCTTTATAAATTCTATATTTTCTCTCTCAAGTTAGTTACAAGACATTTTAATAAGATATCTATTCATTCAAATAATAATATTATTTAGAGTTTATTATTAAAATAAGATTTCTAAATAATAATTATTAAATTAAATAAATATAAATACATCAAAAATAGAACTTTAATATAATAATTTAAATTTAATTATTGTATTTAATTAATAACTATGCCACAATTAGAACTATAACTTTATCTTTAAATTTCTTACATACGCTTTATGCAATTTAATAAAAATAAACTTTATAAATTCTATATTTTCTCTCTCAAGTTAATTAGGAGACATTTTAATAATATATCTATTCATTCAACTAATAATATTATTTAGATTTTATTATTAAAATAAAATTTCTAAATAATAATTATTAAATAAAATAAATATAAATACACCAAAAATATAACTTTAATATAATATTTTAAATTGAATTCTTTTATTTAATTAATTTATCAATTAAATATAATTAAATATCAAATTTCTTTTTAAACTTTTCATTAAATTATCTTTTAATTTGATTTAATTATAATAGAAAATCACCGCATACTCACAAAACCAAAAATGACAACTCAACTAAAGGCAAAGAACATAATCAAACCCTAGGGTCAAAATTATGAATTCACGTCACTTGACGAATTCAGATGGGTAAACTAACTCAAAGACTTGTCCTACTTTTCTAGCACAAATGGGTTTAAAGGTTAAGATTTGGACTTAAGAATTTCTCTCCCCTCTCTTACCATTGAGATAATGTGATAGGGTACACTCATCCTAGAAATTCAAGGAAGTCGATACCCAGTACTTGCAATTTGTATAAAATCCACACATGTACAAACACATATTTGCTAAACTAAACAAGCAATGGTAGGAAGTGGTGCATCATGTAGATCCCAACTAGCAGGTGACTACAACTCCCATCCTTAACCACAACAGAAACCTCATACATAGATAAAATATATATGCACATCATACACATGTAGTATGGGGTAAGTATCCATAAGAAACCACATATGATAATCCATCTAACTAATCATCGTTAATAACTAAAATCACTATAATAATCATCATAAAATCAACTAAATATGAAACAATATCTAATAATCTAAAAGATAGTGCTACTAATCAACAAGCATAAACTTGCCTAAAAGAGTTCGGTAATAATGATAAAATGAAAACTAGGGATAGGTACTACAATATAATATGATCATACCAAGTTATTTTCCATCATTCAATTAAAATTATAATATAATTATACAATAATGGATTCATCTTATGTTCTAGAATTTATACAATCTAATAAAATTTGCACATACAAATTATGCATCTAAAATTCAAAATTGAAAAAAATGAAAATTAAATGAAAAAATATGCACAAAAATTATAGAATGTCATCGTCTCCTATAGCACAACATGGATAAGTAAGATTGTTGTGATGGAAGGCTTTTTCTAGTCCACTAGTTACAACTATTGATTGTATAGAGTAAACCAAGGATTTTTAGATGAAGATTCGTACAATATAATTATGCACTACCTATTTTTTCATTGGTACCTATATATTATATTTTTCACAAGATATTATTTTCAATGTATATTAATTCATTTCAACATTTAAGTTGACTACCTCATGAGTATGGGCTCATCATTTTTTACAATTCAAAAGCCATTCTTCAATAACTAGTCATCATTTATATCCTACAAAGAGCCAAGTAGCCACATATTTATAAAGTGTTATTATCAATGAGTATGGATGAGTATATTGATATTTAGATTTACAAATGAAGTATGCTTCTTATTAAGAAAGAAGCAAGAGGGTGATGACCCATGGTACATAAAGAGAACAAGCCCAAAGTGTTGCTACTAGTCACCATTAAAAGCATATTAAAAATGTATTGATAGTAAGCAATCAATAACTAGTGATCAAACACTAGATAAAGCAGTACCCAAGACCTACCTCTATCAAAGGAAAAGGTCTAAATGTGACTAGACCACTAAACATAGTCAAAACTATCATGGATCATATTTAAATAGACCCCTACCAAAGTTGCAAGCTTTTAACCAAAAACAAAAACTAAGGACCAATGTGTGTCCTGTAGAACTGCCATCAATTTCCTAATCAAGGGATAAGTAGACCTCAAAGAGACAAGCCTTTTCATCAGAATTGTAAGAGACACAAATGATAACACATTGACAATCACCCATAAAAAAGAGCTCAAAGAAACCATCAGGGAGGGTTGGCTTGATAAAGACCATCTTGTACACAATAGCAACACCCTAGACATCAATTTGAGCACTAGTTGCAATCTTCCTTTCCACCTCAATGACACTAGGATCAAATTTAATAGGAGCAACAAGTCGAGTGAACAACACCAACAAGAAACCATTAAACTTCTTTCTATTAACATTAGTACAATAATGAGCCTAGAAAATCTCCGCCTTAATAGGAGATCTATCCACCTAAATAAAAAAAATCTTGCTCATCACAGCATGGTTAAGAAATCGAGTTACAAGGATATTTTCTAAAAAATTAAACCTCCAAGATAAGGGGACAACACTATTCTTAGAACCCCAAGAGAGCCTGCCCAGAAAATGTCCACCCCAATAGGAGAATCCATCATCACCAACTTCACAAGAGTAGTCCCCACCTCAATAGGAGACTCATCCACCTCCATATGAACTAATAAAGGAGAAACCACCAAAAAATACTAATCACATATCCTACAATACAAGGATCTTCACATGAACAAAGGGATACGTGAAGCCCCCAAACTAGTTGCAAGACACCATCCCAGGTTAAACCCTAGAACACTATCAACATTCACCCAACAACCATTATCCAGTGAAAACATAGTAGGAAAACCCCACTGATGAAAATAGGATACACAAAAGAAATCATTTCCTATCACAAAAAAGAAAACATGGGGAGCATTGAAACCCAAGGTACCAAGACAAAGGTGCCACCATTTCCCCTGAACAAGAGTTCCCATCACAACTTTATCACTCAAGCAACCTAACCAAGTCACCATTATTTTACAACCAAAACATCCACAACCTCTAGTATTGACCAAACACCAAACTTGGGGAAAAAAATTCATAGAAGGCATAAAAAACTTCATAGAAGGCATACTTCTTCCAAAAGAAAAAGATAACTTACAAAACTAGATTTGTACACTCCCAATGAATGCATGAAGGTAAGGGGAAAGCCAAATAGGTGGGCTAATAAAAGATAACAGGTAACTATGGAGAAAACTAGAATCTAGAGACCACGAATGAACCCTCATCAAAGTAAATGACACATTGTCCACTGTGACCCTCTTGACCTCACAAATATTTTTCCCAAAATAAAAATAGGAACAAGCTAACCCACTATCCACTCTTCCCCCTAATGCCACCAACATTATGACTCATAGTACATAAATCATCAAGATTGAGCACAACATAGTAACCCACCACCAATAGAGTCAACTAACGATGAAGCTTTCATGAATAGGGCCTAGCTCTAAAGCCAACATCCACAATGTTTACTCACAACATATAGGCCAAGAGAAGAAACAAACACACCATTAGGACCCAAAAAAATTAGATTACAACCATCAAAATTGTTAGGCTCTATTAACATTGGAGTCATGTTTGTTATTAGTGACGTACTTATTCAAATTGTACGCATATACTAAGCATATTATATAGCTAACAATGTTAGCCAAGAATTTTAGTTGTTACCGAGTTCTACAGTTGCTACCAAGTCCTTTGGATAGATTTTAGTTTGCATTGAGTAGTTACTACTATGGTGATGATCAATAGTGTAAACTGAGCATCTCAGCGTCTGCTAAGTTTACTAGTGCAAACTGAGTTGTGTAGTACTTATCAATTTTTTAGTTAATGTGATGTGAGTAAAGTGTTAACCAAGCTACTCATCGTTAACCAAGTGACTCAATTTATACCAAGTTTGAGGTGATAGCATTAACTGAGTTATGCACTGCGAATCAAGTGATTCAATTTATATGTTGATTTTCACAGTATTTGTCAAGTCACCAATGCAAACCAAGTTCAAGACTACTTGGAAGTGATTGTACAGACTAAGCTTCTATGTCTATCAAGTGCATGACAATGCCAAGCATTGATAGTGGATGTGGAGTATCAGAACCTCACCAAGTCAATCTTCAAAACTTGAGTTTCTACACTTTGGTTGACTTTGTAATATGTGTAAACTTTTATTGTGGTTTTCTTTGTAATTATTTTATTGGATTGATAAATATGTAATGTATTGTATCACATCCAAATCATCTAATAGAAGAGAAGTAATGTAATCATAAGAGAAGAGAAGAAGAGTAAATTATAAAGGCTACAACAGTATAAGGAGTAGCCTAGATTCATCTATTATTGCAAGGTGATTTGTACACTCAAAGGAATCACATTCAACAAACCTAGTTGCAAATCAGAGATCAGCTACTACTTCATCCTAATAGGTGGATCAGTCAAATCCTTTAACAAGGTAGACCTAACAGTCTTATGTAAATCTCTTTACTCATGAATACTTCATTTTATTTTTGTAAATAATTTTGCAAGGTGGACCTAGTAGCCCTTATTGCTCCTAAGAAGGTAGATCATCAGAAGTGATCATTGTAAGCCTTAACAAGCCAACTGTATACTCCAGTACTAAATTTTTTGGGCATCTTCCTCACCCCAGTTTTATTTTTTATTTGGAAGGTTTCTGGGTCACCAAATCTTGTGTTAAAGTGTTGTGTATGCTTTCATGTTTTCAGTTGCTCATGCATGCAATTAGATCAGAATTCACATAAAGGATTAATTACTAATTAAGATAAATTTTTATAAATTATTGATTCACCCCTCCCCTCTCAGTAACTTAGCCTATCATAATATTTCCAACAATTAGTATCAGAGCTTTGTGGTTCTTAGAGAAAAGTGTTGGGTGATGCGACGCGCTCCCCTGCCCACAGGTCATTAAATTACATAATAAAATATAATAATAAAATAACAATATTATGCAATGTGTGCAACATGTAAAGATTCCCATGGAATATTCTTGATGAGTTGTATTCTAACATTGTGAAAATATTTCATGTAATTATTTAATATTGGGGAAAAGAATTAAATGCCCAATATTAAATGTGGGGTCAGTGAGTTAGGTAGCACATGGTTTTAGCACATGGTTTATGTAATACCACTTAGTGGTTTTGTGGGACTTGCTACTATATAAGCAGCCACAAGGGTAGTTGTTGTAGAGAGAAAAAGAAAGAGTGACAAGGAGAAGACAAAAGGCAAGAGTCAAGCGGGACAAGGCTTGACAGGTTAGCCAAGGGAGCATTTGTGAAGGTTGAAAGCATGGCATGGGATGTGTGGATTCATGCTTGTTCACATAGTTTGCTCAGTTGTGGCTATGGCCATGAAGGCTTCCATGGTTGTATGGAAATGGTTATTTTGCTGAATAATACATGGTGATGGATGCTTTTGGAGGCTGGGTTTTTCCCTCAATGAGGGTTTCCCAGGGTATATCTTGTATCACAATTTTTGTGGGTATGTTGTCTAATTCTCTTGCATGTGGATTTTAATTTTGTGTTTATTTCAAATCTATTATGGGTTATGTGGAAACGGTTATATTCTTTATTGCCAAGTTTCCTTACAAAAAGTTTAACAATTTGAGAAACAATCAAAGGCAATGGAGGTATTTAGACTTGACAAGGCTATTGACAATGAAAAATTAGATTTTGAATTGGCTATTGGACAAATCAAGAAAGCGAAAGAGAAACTCTCTCAATCCTTGAAAAGAAGAAAAGCTTTGTAATCCAAATGAATGTTTCACACTAAATTGAAGAAAGAATTAAAGACATTCATTCAAGAAATTCAAATGAAGTTTATAAAGCAATCGAATAACTATCGGAAAATAATAGTACTCTTTAAGAAGAAGTAAGAAAACTAAGAAGAGAGCAAGAAATTTAGTCAGTAAAATTGTGTGAAGTCATGGAAGAGAAAAACAAGATAAGAGAAGAGATAGAAGGAAATAACAATGAAATTCAGCATCTATCCCTTCAGCAAGTAGACTTCATTGATTAGCTCGCCAATGCAAACGAAGAAATCATGAACCTAAGATTAGAGAATGAAACATTGCAGAATGATCTAAACATTAAAAGACAAACCAATGAAAGGATAATGAAATTCCATGTAGACATGAATTAATTAAATGAGAAAAGTCATTTTAGACAAAAAGGGAAAGAAAGAATTGGAAACATGGAAGATAGTGAATCATCCAAGGAAGGAGCTCAAAAGAATAAACCTACTTATAGTCACTGTGGTAAGATAGGTCATACATCAAACAAATGTTGGAGCAATGGGAAAGAAAAATTTGATGGAAAATGCTATGATTGTAATCAGCATGGTCATAGTGCAATTGAATGCAAAGAGAAACCAAAATTTGAAAAAAAATGTCACAAATGTAAGAAGCATGGACACAAGTCATTAGAATGGAAAACTAAGATATTGAATCTAGTAAAACAAATTGTGAAAACTATATTTGGTTGGGACTATAACACTTGGTGCAGATGTCATTACTATGTAGAATTTGGACACATTGGAATGATTGTGTAAAGCATCACATGAGGAAAAGATATACTACCAAAAGATGTTTCATTTGTATAGAACTTGGTCATCTTGCTAAGAATTGTATGAATTCTAGAAGAATTGAAGAAGAAAAGAAGACAAAAGATGATAACATCAGAAAGTAAATACCAAGAATGCAAGTCCGAGTAATGATAATCAAGTCACTCAAGAATTCGGTGACTCTACCATTTCCACTTCATTTATTAAAGGAGAACTGGAACTAGGCTACTAAATAAGACATCTAAGATAGTTCCAGTTGATAGGACAAAAGATCCATATCAATATTCAAGATGCAAAGGGATCACTGAATAAGAGGTACCAGTTACTACTGAGTTACCTTCCTTACTGAGTGAGGTCAAGTTATAGACTCTACCAATTGAGGTCGAGAGTGACTAAGTCTTATGCTGTTACCAAGTCATGAAAGACTTCATTGAGTATTTAATGCAAGTGAAGTGGATGACAGTCTGTCAATTTGATCTAGCATTCGTATTAGGCATTTATGGAAAATTTTGATAAAGGAATGAAATTGAAGTCATTTTTTACTGTGAATTTTTGAGAGCTATTTATGCAGAGAAATCTTCAAGAGTATTCAAGTGATTTGAGAAAAATATTACCAAAGTTTTCAAATTTTCTCAGACCCTACTGAGCAAAGATGATAGCTACTAGCAGCAAGGTGAAAAGAGGTTTAGACATGTGGGTTCGTGGTGTAGAATGGAAGGCTATATATTTCAAGTTAACTCCTGCAGTTACGAAAACCCTAGATCTAAGCAAAGCACAATTGAAAATCCCTCCAAAGGTACTCTTAATCAATGATATCCATTTTCATTTCAAATGTGTAATTCAGGATATTGGTACTTTGGAAATGGATGAAACCCTAGAGAAGCTATGTGTTAACATTTGGTGTGTTGAAACTAGAACACTAACATCTAGAAGCTAAAGGTTTAACACATATTCCACATATGCCACAATATTTTCAAATTAAGTGGATAAGATACATCCTCATTCATGTGCATAATAGTCGATTGTGGTTGGATCAACCAATTTTGATTGCAAAGAAGATGATCCTCAAGATCACTAGTCTCACCATGTTATCAAAAGCCAAAACAACCAAAACTCTAAGTCGGGTTGAATTGGAGAAGAAAACCCTAGCTAAGTGGGATGGAAGGGGAATGAAAATAAGCATTATGACTAACATGGAACTAAAGTTTTGCATTCACATCATTGTACACAAGATATATAGCTCTAGCAGGTTAAACAATGTGTCTTATGAAGTTGTGGACTTGGCTTACAAGGTAGTCAAGAATAACCTTTCTCTTGACCTTGCCAAGTTACTATTGATCCAGTTCAAAAAAAACATGGAGAGCATTAGGAATCCAAAGAAAAATCCATGTAAGTTTGGTTCACTCTTGACATGTTTATTTTTCTATGTTCAGAAATTCTTTCCATTGAAAGGTACTATTGTTTGGAGAAAAGATGTGCCAGTCCTTTATCAAATTAATGAATTCATTTCAAAAATGGGAGAGAATTATAAAAATATCATGGATAATTATTTTGATGCATTTAAGGAGAAAATGAATAATAGATTATGAATCCCTAGGAAACTAGTCGAGGATTATAAAGATGATGTTTGTTTTATGCTAGATAGTGACAAGTTGTATATTTAGGCAGTTAGGCCTAGAATTGCATGGGTAAAACCTCTAGGATATGAGGTGAATATTGATGAAACCAAAGAAATAATTGAGACATTAATGAATGAGCCAGTTGATCCCAAGGCTTCTTACTTTGGAACCTATGATGTGGTAAAGGCTAGAATAGAATTGAAGATCAAGCTTCCTCAGCTAGTTAACAAGGGCAAGAAGAGGATTGCCAAACTTAAAACTTGTTCTACTCTTCTGTTAACTAAAAGAAAAGGTGAGGATGAAGAAGTAAAGGATGAAAAATCAGAGGAAGAAGAGCCACTAAAGAAGAAGGGTAAGGTAATTATTACCAAACTTGCCAAGACATCCATTGTTGTGTTCACCAGGAGATCCTCCAAAAAGAAAGTAGATAAAGAAGGAGGAGACATAATTTTCAAGAGGTCTCCACCTGAATTTGAGAAGAGAATGAAAGAATTGGAATATGGTTCTAGAATTATAAACCTCAAGGTATTGAAATATCATACTAGAACTGTTGATGAGCAGAAGCAGATTGAAGATATATTGATATCCAAGATGGGTAAGTGGAAATACTCACCTGACCATCTTACTCAACAGATTCCCAATGCTTTAATGGAAAAAATCAAGCCAAGATGAGAGCATTCCATGCAAACTACAAAGGATATACATGAGCAGACCTTGAGGCAACTTATGCCAAATTTGAATGACAAAGAGGAGGAGAAAGATGATGAAGAAGTAACTTATTTTGACAATGTAGATGATGAAGAGGAATAGGAGTAGGAGGCTACTGAGGAAGATACACAAGATATTGAGGAAACTGACCTAGTTAAGATTGTTGTAGTGGTTATAGCCTCACTTCCTCATTCTCCAACCAAAACATTGATAACATCAAGCATAGAGACAACCTCAAAAAGATTGACTATGAACAACATTGCAAGCACAAGCATTCAATCAATCTCTACACCAATCTACCTCAATACTCCACTAATAATAGTTCCTAGCACTTCATCTATCGAGCTGCGAGTTCTACTGTCTACATAAATTTTGTCTACATCAAGTATTCGTACCACCAGTATTTCAATGAGTGTAGTATCCATTCTTGTAGCAAGTACTACTATTTCAACAATTGTTTCTACTCCTAGTATCCAAGCAATAAGTGCAAGGACAATTGAGACCAAGCCTCAACCGAGCAAAAAAATTTTGGGTTAAGGTAAACAAAAGGAAGAGGATATTGATATTGATGAGGAGATTGTCATTCCAAAATGGAACATGTCAAATCTAAATCCATATTAGATGCAAACTTTTGGTGAACTTCTTCAAAAGAAATCCAAGTAGAAAAGGCTAAGATAAGAAAGAAACAATGAGTTTAAGATCATTGAGGATGCAAAGAACATTCTAGAAGAGGCTCTAGGTATAGAGGTTGATACTTCTCAACTAATTTTGTGTCAGTTAGCAGAGGTAGTCCAAAAATACAATGAAGATTTGGATGGACAGAATAAACTATTGCAGAAAGCCAATAAAAAGTTTGAGAATAAAGTTTTAGAACTTATTGCTCAACAAATTTCCATTCATCAAGTAGAGCTATCTACTATTTTAGGCTCTCTAGAAACCTCTTGCATTAATGTATTTTTACTTTTTGGAAAGTTATGTGATACATCAATTTTCACAAAAGAAATAAAAGATAAATTATCAAAAATTGATGAAGATATGAAAGCAAGTGCATAGCAATTGCAGCTTGACCCAAGTTCTAGCCTTGCTCACTTCAAAAGGATTAGATTTTAGATGGATATGTAGGCAAAAATGCTCAAAGAAGAGGCAAGAATCATATCAACTTTGATAGATATCCAAAATCTGATTCTCCCTAACATGGATGGACTATAGAAGCACATTGCTCATTCAAAAATGCTCATCCATGACAATAATTTCTCTATTGTAGACCACATGATTGAATTGTCAGTAGAAGTGTAGGTTGTATTGCACAGATGTAGGGCCTTGCAAGAGAATTCAGGATAGGACTTTGGCCCTTATACTGAAGGTACATTTAGATTTCTTGTCTCATTTTGGCATTACTATGTAAATACATATAGCATAAATCTTTGACATTAATGTCAGAAAGGGTGAGAAGATATAAGAAGCTATAAAGAGGGAGAAGATTGGATAAGATGTAAAAAGAGAAAGGGGAAGAAAATTGAAAAAAAATTGTAGATTGTAGAGAAAATGTATATTATGTGTATAGTATACTGTATATTATGTATGGGGGAGCATTACTATGTATGGAAATGTATCGTTTACAAAACCAATTTTGGAAAATCTCAAAAATAGTACCCTCTACCAAGTTGGAGACATAAGGTGATGGATAAAGATGTTGTTGAACATTCTTGAAATTAGTTTTGACTAATAAGTGCCTTTGTCACTGATGCCAAAGGGGGAAATTGTTGACATTCTAGTCATGTTTGTTATTAGTGACATACACTTATTTAGATTGTAAGCATATACCAATCATATTATATAGTTAACAGTGTTAACCAAGCATTTTTAGTTGCTACCAAATTCTATAATTGCTATTGAGTCCTTTGGAAAGATTTCAGTTTCCATCAAATAGTTACTACTATGGTGAAGATTAGTAGTGTAAATCGAGCATCTCAGTGTACACCAAGTTTACTAGTGCAAATTGAGTTGTGTAATGCTTACTGAGTTCATAGTTAATGTGATGTGATTCTAGCATTAACTGAGCTACTTAGTATTAACCAAGTGACTCAGTTTATACTGATCTTGAGGTGATATCATTGACTTAGCTATGCAGTGTGAATCAAGTGATTCAGTTTATATGCTGAATTTCATAGTATTAGGCGAGTCACCAGTGCAGACCAAGTTCAAGGCTACTTGGAAGTGATTTGTATGGACTAAGCTTATACATCTACCGAGTGCATAATGATGTTGAACATTGACAATAGATTTTGAGCATCAAAACCTCACCGATTCAATTTTCAAAACTTGAGTTTCTACACTTTAGCCGACTTTGTAATAATTGTGTAAACTTGTATTGTGGCTAACTTTGTAATTATGTAATTGGATTGATATATATGTAATATATTGTATCACATCCAAATCTTCTAATAGAAGAGAAGTAATGTAATCATAAGAGAAGAGCAGAAGAGAGAATTACAAAGGCTATAATAGTATAAGGAATGTAATATTGTAAGGAAGCGTAAGGATGCAAGAGCAAGATGTATTATACTGAAGAATGAAACCAAGCATCTTCGTAACAAAAACTAAAGATTCTTGTTACTTAAATTTACACCTTGTGTATCTAAGTTTTTTTAGAGTAATTCAAAATATGATAACATACTTGGAATATTAATTGATTGGAAAAGAGTTTCATTGTTACCTATGGGATTAGCTTAATATATGTATTTATAACATGTAGAGATTTGATGGTAGTACTTGTATGCCCTTTCAAAAATTTGACTAAGTTTCTTGCTAGAGGTGAGCTAAAATGATGTGATTCATTGATGCATGTTAATGGACTTTATGGTTTTATCCTTGTACATTGATGGTTATATGTAACTCAATTTCAGATTAACCATGTTATATTTTTTCTATAAATGTTGGAGATGAGACTGTGATACCGAAGTGATAACTAAGAGAAGGTTGTTTTTGTTGTCTTGTTGACCGATTAATGTTCTTGATAGTATTTGTGTAGCACAATTCCATTGCTCCTCTAAGTTTTACTTGTTTAAACTATCTCGTTGCTGATTTGAGTATCTTTCATGTCAGGAAAGATTTTAAGGAAGCTTAACGACTTCATGGTAGGGTGGTAAAGCACTCTTACAATATTCTTGCCCTTGCTGTTCTTGGACAGATTCTGGAGCTTCTGTCAAAAGGTCGACATAAATGGTACCTCTCAATAATTTGATAATGAAATTATGGTTTCTTTTAGATTTGAGCATATATGTATATGTATCATTCTTGTTAAAGTTAATATAGTTAATCAACTAATGTTGACTGGTCAATATTCAAATGACTTTGACTCTCGTTGAAATTTTTGCATTTTATAAAAATTGCTGATGTGACATTAGTTTTACAGGGTAGTCCTTACAATACCAGATACCAATATAGCAATTGTTTGTCCATTGAGACTGAAAAATCCCAATTCAAACTTCTAGGAGATTAGGGTCCGGTTTCCCGTGAGCGAAGCCCCCCGTGGAAGTGTATCTCCACCATATTCCCTTGCTACTGAACCGCAGTAGTGCTCTGTAATGATTACAGTAATTGCTAGGAAAAACTACCTCTTTCCCATTTCAATAACCACAGCGTTCGTATCTCTCTTAACAATTGTAACAAATTTAAAAAGAAAATAAGCAGACTACCAAATCAGTAACATGGTGGACGCAGTCTAGTCAGTCCTACTGAAGTCCAAAAATTTCACTTCCCGTAGCCAATAGCCAATAATTCCAAACATTCCACTACAAGAAAATTAGATACCGCCGCACTAAAAGCTACAGTACGCGATAACTTTTTTTCGTAATTTTCTTTCGAATTTAGAAAATGATAATGCTTCTTCGTATAAGATGCTCCTAGTCCACTATAATAGGATTCTATGCTAATGTGTCATGCCATTATTGAAAAAAAACTATCATTTTAGTATTGAAGTGCGGGCAGCGGGTACATGATACTGCATAGTAATCATTGGTAAAAGTAAATGTTGACATCACAGAATTGGACAAGATGTCTATTCTATAGGAAAATGCCCCAAAAGTTCCTTTCATCTTCATTTGAATACAATTTACAATTTACAGTTTTACACAGGATATATAAAGCTGTCAATTTAGATGATAACTCTAAAACGATTAAAGTCAATAAGTCACCAGTTCGACCAAGAGAGTACGAGGAAACAAATAAAAGAAAAAGATTTTTACAGCGTAGATATGACACTAGTGGTGTCTAGTCTCGACAGGGAATCAAATAAAGAAAAGATTTGACAGCACATTAGACCGCTTTCAGGCGTTTCCCATATGACGTGCAGGGCCGGGTTTTTACAATGAATGGTCCAAGTTCTCGGAGAAGGTTGGACGACCCATTGAATCAATCCCAACCATTGAGCATGCATTAACCATTATCCTCAACTACTCACATTAGGAGCCGACTGGACGCGTAATAGGTTCTTACATTAAATCGCCCTTAGCTAAAAAGTCCAAAATATGCACCTGATTTGAAGATTTCTTTTAAAATTTATTAATTAATTTAAAACACTACAGTTTTCTGACTTTTAAATTAATTAATATAATTTAAAAACCGTCTTTTTGGCCCATTAAACCAATATTATATTTTAATGTAATTATAATATTCTTCTATTTTTTATTATAATATAATTAAATAAAATTTAAATTATTTTTAAATTGAATTAAATATAATTTATTTTGAATTATATTTTCTTAATTTTTTTATTTTTTATTTTTAATGAAATTGGTATCAATTGAAATATATATAAATAAATATATTAATAATATTAGAGATTTCATAAATTCAACTATTAAAGATATACAATAGTTTTATGGATTGCACTATAAGAAATTCATCATTAAACTAAGATTTAATATTTTATAAATGTTTTAAAGATAATAAATTTAAAACTAGTTTTTAAAATAATTATTTTAAATTATAATACTCTAAAGTTATAACTTGTGATTGATTTATTGCAACTTTTCAATCCTTTTAATTAGAATATTTTTAGTCATTTCTATCTAAGTGATAAATTCATACCTTCGTACTAAGTCAAAGAAATTAGTCTACTTATTCAAACTATTTAATGGTTTTTAATAGTTCTTACATATTTCTCATTTCTTTTTATTTTAGTTTAGTTCACTAATAAAAAATAATATCAACACTTAACTATAAAAATATTCAACAAAATTTTTAATTTTAAAATTAAAACTCTACATAATATCAAGAAGACATAAATGTAATTAATAAATTCAATATTATTAGGTATATGTATGTATGTATGTATGTGCACACATAGATATATACTTAATGAATTGAGAATATATATAGATTTAAAATAAAATCTTGGTATAATAATAATCAAATTCTTGTACAATTCAACTAGAAACATATTTCTAATTTACTTTATATATATAAAAATTCAATACTAAATTATTACTTATGTAATTTAAATAGATAATAATACATTCACACATAAATATAAAGATTTATACATTATATAAATTATTAAGAAAAACTATTAATAAAATATATGATATATTTTCATAAAATATTTAATAACCTTTATATCAAATAGAAATGATATGCTTTACAAATGATAATTCTGATTTCTAATTACAAATTAAAATTAAATTACAAAGTCTTATATAAAATCAATTAATTTTAAATCTTTAACTTAAAAACTATTTCTATTATGTAAATTAATGTATTAATTGTTCATTTGATTATATCTAAATAGATATTTTTAAAAAAAAATCAAATCTTTTCTTCTTTAGACTTACACATACCTCAAATTTTACTTTACATACTAAACAACACTGAAGGAATTACCATAATCGAGGCTTGATGGATATGGAGGCATATGGGGACGAGCATCCAAGTCATGTCTAAAGAACTAGTTGGATAGTCATTGTCAGAGTTTTTGCCCCGAGCAAACTCATTCTCATGCATGCACAATTTCATGTTGAATTAAATATTCCACTCATAGACCATGGTAAGTTTAAATTTTAAGCTTGTAATGTGTATTTATGCTTTGATTTAATTTTCTACTACATTTTCCAAAGAATTTAAAAGCTTAGTAATGTGTATTTATTCTCTAAATTTGTTTACTATTGCCCTTGTCTAGGAGTTGTTTTTCTCTTTTATGTGCATTTATGATCCAAATTTTGATTTCCATTTTCATTTACCAAATAATTTGCAGCTCTCTTGCATTTATTTATGCTCTTATTTTTTCCCTTTACCTTGTCTAATAATTTTAGCTCTCTAATGTGTATTAATGCTCTGAATTGGTTTTTGTTGCCTTTGTTGAAGAAATGTTTGCTTGGTTATGTCTGTTTGAGCTCTGTATTCTTTTTCCTTTACCCTTTCCTACAAATTCTAAGGTTTTTTAGGTGCTTTGCAATTGCCTTTACAGGTCAAGTTTTTGATGTTTTGGAGAGAAGAGAAGCTACCAATTCTAGGTGTTCCTTTTGGATGACTAAGGCATTTGAGAGAAAAGAAACCTAGGAGACATTGACATTGTCTATGTTGTTCTTATGTAGAAAATTTTCATGCTTCATAATTATTTTCCCCACTTTTTTTTTTGAGTTTCAAGTTGTAGTGGAGAGTAAAGTGGTTGAAGGAGAAGCCATATATGCAACACACATTCATTTATTTTTTGAATATTCTATCTATTTTTGTGTTTTTATATTATCCCATATATAATTTGAATTTAGTTCTAACTTCATAGGATTATTAGTATATTTATTTTAAATTTATGTAAAAGTGATTTCAACTGCCATTTCCAAATTAAGATTAGGTAGGAGATGGTCATGATATAGTAATGTTGCGATGAGAAGAGCTTCATATTTTCCTTCTCTATAACAACGCTATCTTTCTTCAATGATAAAGTAATGTGAATGATTACTCTAGAATGCATGTTCCTTAGCATGCTTACTAGTGGAGGGTATTTGCAGCAAGAAAAATAGATTAGTAAGATGTACAAGACAAAACAAAGTGGAGAAATCATTAGTTCAATTACTTGAGAATTTATTTACAATTGTAGTAGTATAACAAAAATCTTTATTCAAAGTCATAATTTATCAACAAAATTAAGTTACTTTTATTTCATAATACCAATCCCTCAAATAATTAAATGGTTTATGATTTTGGAGTTAATTTTATTTATTTATATTTCATAAATAATTAACTATGAGTAAATGACTTGTCTTTTTTGAGTTAATTTCATTTTTTTTTACATTTTATGAATAGTTAACTATGAGTAGTGAGTTTGATGTTGAGAAAGTTTTGGAAGTTAAGTGCAACATTTTCAATTTATCAATTTTGTAAAAAAAATTTAGATGAAAAAAATATCAAGTGGATCATTTATATTTCTTTAGTTATGAGTTTGATGTTTGGATGAACTCAATGATTAAATGTGCTTGGGCCAAACTAGTACTTGAAACCTATCAAATAATCTCAGTTCTTTCATTTTGTATGCATCAATTAGACACAAAATTATTAACTGTACCATTCATACTCATGGGTGGTGGGTTGTAACAAACAACTACTCAATACATTTCTTTGGGTTGAAGTAATACTAGTACATTGCTATAAAGTCCAAGTACTTCACTTTTGTGAGTGTCATGCATATGAAAAAATAAGTTTCTCCTAACCAAAATAATATTAGTATTTGGAAAGAAAAATAAAAGCAATTAGCTGATAAGTATTAGTGGCATTTGATTTTCTATTTAATGTTCTACTTCAATCACATCATTTTGAATACCCTATGTGTTTATAGATTTTTATTGGAGTAAAGAATTGATAAACTAGAGATCTTGATAACTTCTTAGGGATGTGTTTAGATCGTCTCTAGGAGGGCTTAGGTTATTTGTCAAATTTGAAGTTAAGATGTGTCACTTCTATATTATTCAATTCATTATCAATAATGTAATCATAGTGAATCAAAATAATGGTGAAAGAGTGTAAGGTTTTAATTCTTCACCATTACATTTTTTTAATTACATATGATACACTACAAAGATCATAGATTCAAAAACTAATTTATTCTTCATCAAATGAAATACAAGAGTAAAATTCTAAAATATAAAATGACACCCAACTCAATCATCTAGAACACACATTCTTTCCCCAGTTTTCTAAGGATTATTACTCAAATAGAGATAATATCCATCACAAATTAGATAACCTTTCCAAATTTTCTTCGTATAAGTTGGTCTATATGTAAATATACCCAGGACTAAAAACAAGGAAATCATATGGATTGGCCACTTGTTATAGATGTACATCAATAATAAATGATGAAAAATTCTCAAAATGTAATAATATGGACTCTAGAGAGTAGCTACAATGCTTACAAATTTTAATTCAAGTTGAGAAGATGCTAATTGTAGGAATAAGTGTCATCCTTCAAGTTAGTTATGCAAGAAGCGGCCTACTAAAATACAATGAATAGATATTATGTTTTACTCGAGACACTTCTACAACTACAACATTCTTGCTAAGAATGATAGATGGCTTGGAAATAATTATAGTTAATAGAGAAAATATTAGACATCAACAATACAACTGCTATGTTAGTAGAAGTCATGTTCATGAATCACCAAAATGTAAATTATGTAATGATCCATATTAGACAGATGTACAAGTAGATGACTCTACATTCTCATCTTTTTCCCTTTAACCCACAAACTTTTTAAACCTTTTAAACTCAACCAATTTAAGTCAAGATAATCCTAAAATATCCCTAGTTCACAGTGAAGTGGTAAAATATAATCCATTAAAGGAAATCATACATAGAAATTCATTTTCACCAAACCAACCACTTCAGGTAGAGATCTGGAAGAAGTCTGATCTTTACTATAACTAGAGGAAGGATGAAAAATCCAATCATTAAATGCCTAAACCTTTTTACGTCTCCCATCAATGAATACACAATAAAAGGATTGTTTACAAAGATGTTCCCAACTTTATTTCCACAAGGCAAAGACACATTCAAACAAAAATATATAAAAGATTTCAAGCTACATAAACATGATCACCACTTTCTTTGATAGTTTGACCAACACTCTTGATTTAGGTACTTCATACTTGATATCCTTATGCACCATCAAATTCGAGGCACATCATCAATTTTATTAGAAAGAAACTTGATGGTTGTATTCATATATCACTTATATACATGTGTCATAGCCATAGTATAAAAATGTGAGATGATTGATGGTCATACAAGTTAGATGTTCAACTCTCTTTTTCATTCTTTTTATAGAAGACCCCAAATGGTCAGACTTTCATAAGACCATGTTGTCTAGAGAATCAACATGCACTAGTGCAGCAAGCATATGGAGGCTACAAAACATTATTCAAAATCCACATCTTACATCACTCTACATGCACCTTATATTTACATCAATTGTTATGAAACTTTGTAAAAATAATCATTATGAAACTTATTATGAGACTCCACAAAAACAATAGTTCTAACATTTGTAAAATTCTATTTTATGCAAAGACTAAAGTGTGATTGCTAGTTATTTAAATTATAGTTTATATATATTTATATATGGCATGGGCTATTCTCTTGTTTAGATCTATAAAAAAATACTAATTTTATTTCCAAATTTGGTGTTGTTTTCTAGTTTTAACCATTGAAATTAACACGAATACATATTGAAATTTTTTTTAAAATATGCTATGTTTTCATAATTTTTAGAAAAAGTAAAAAGTACAATTTGTCGAGAGGAGAGCCATTTCATATATATAATTGTAGATTATAATTAAAATAAAACTTATATATTATGAAAGTTTCTATTGTATTTTTATATAATTTTTTAATCATGTTCTAGTATGGTAAAAAAAGAAAAGAGGGTAGAATAAATGCAATCAATTAAAATGATTTAGAAATGGTCTTAACATAGTTAAATCTAAATTATCAAGACTCATTAGTATGAACTATAAAATTGCATATATCTAAAAGAAATGGATGTATAATAAAAATAAAAGCTATCAATTTTATATTTTATTTAAATCATATAATTTATGGACATTGACACTTTAGTTAAATTAGATTTATGTTGAATATAATGTTATTGATAAAAAAAGTGATATTAATTACCTTTATAATATTATAAATCACTTTGCTTAAGCCAATAGGCTTTTCACTAATGCCTATAGTGATGGAAAGTTGTCTTATACTAAGAAAGTTGTCATATACTCATAAAATAGTCTTACATCAGATACTTAAAAAGTTGGGTGCTGGAAGAAAAAAAGTTGCTGCCAAAAATGACAGGAAGTATAATCAAAGAACAAGAAACACTCTTGCATTACTAAAACTATATTTTAGCCAATAAGGCCACAAAGGCACTTTTGCCAGATTGCTTGTAGAAGAGGCATGTCAACTGCCACAAAGCTGTTGTGTTGGGCTTGTTCCTTGCTTCAAAATGAAATGTTGACATGATTTGATGTGTGGTTGGAAGGGAATTTGGCCTATACATAGTGCAATATCCTCTTGTTTTCTTAGTCTCTTGAAAAGGATGTGCAACACAAGATTTCAATAATATTTGACAAGGGAGGGAGAAAATTGGAATTCTTCTGTGGGAAGCTATTGATGAAAGGCATGTTAAATGCAACCACTACCATCACTAAAACCTTGGTAGTATATCAAAGCTTTCTTCTTCACATTATATCAAAGCTTTCTTCCTTACATAGGTGATTTGCATTACTAATTTCTACCCTTTCAAATTTAATTTTAAATTTTTCTTGGTATTGTTGCTGGGGAAGAAATTGATAGCCAAAAATGACGAAGAACTAACTAAAGTAGATTTTCAAGCTCAAAGAATTAGAATGACCTCCAAACCCATTAATTCTTAGGGTTTCTAATGGCACTGTAATTATGATCTTTATCAGCAAGGGTTTCTTTCACCCAAATTCTTAGTGCATGTTTTGTTTGATTTGGGCTAGCTTAATAAATCATGGTAATATGTAAATATGGTTATGCTTTGTTGTTTTGAAGATCAGTAAGGCATATGAAAGGCTAGTTCTTGAAGCACAAGAGGGGTTTTTGAGCTCTAAAGATTGAGTATCATTATTTAACTTTTAATACTAGTTCTATGGACAAAATAGTTGAAATGAACAGAGTAACGTTAAATTTCTATTATTCATTTGTAAAAGACTTTCATATTCTTTATGGGTTTGTATTATCATTAACTTCATTTGATTTTTTGGCATGATGCAAGCTTCTTATTAATTATGCTTAACTATATTTACTTTTGGATTATTTAGTCTCATTCAAGATATTTAGTAAATAATGTGCTTAGTTAATGTAATAAAAAATATTTACCTTCAAAGCAATTAATGAAAGTAATTTTCTAGTTTTCAGTTTCTGAACTATCAAATGATTCAATGGAATTAATCTTTTATATTTTGAAACAAAATCAAAATCTTAAAACCATATTCTATTCATTAGGTAAAACTAATTTCCAATTTTTGTTCTAATTCATAATCTGGATGGAATAAATAGGTTTACATTTATGTATTCTATTAACTATTTATGTACTATATGCGATGGGTGGGAGAAGGAGTAGGAAAGGGAGCGGACATGCCTATTTGAAACCTAGGGTTTCTTGCAACACCAGGGGCATTTCAAGGGTTCCTCAGATTGGTATGGAAGAGGACAATGAAAAAGATGATGATGATGAGGATGGAGCAAACTGTAGGGGAGGTCTTTTTTCTGGTGTATGGGTTCTTTGTTGCCTAGATTTGGCTTTGTTCTGCTTGGACTTTGTTCAAATTTCTCTATATGAGGTACTTTGAATCTTTGTTGGGAATTTGGGGCCCTTGTCTCCTTTGTATCTAGTGGTCTTTGATTCCCCTTTCTCTATGTGTTTTGAACTAGATACATGGGTTTTATGGCTACATTTTCATGGGATGGTGAGGTGCAGCTTGGTGTGGGGTTTTCCACATTTACGTGGGTTCCATGTTGGCTATGGAAAATATAACAAAGGAGGGATTTGCAATGGTTAAATTCCTATTTCCTCTTTTTATCGATCAAATGGTGATATTATTAATGGGTTTATCCCAGATGTCACTATTTTCGCTTACAAAATGGGCAATGGAGGGATTATTGGAATTTTCATGTGCTTGACCCATGGCTCTCTGTCTCCTTGGTTCACCTAGTATTTTCTTGGATTTTTTATTAAGTATGAAGGATCCTGTGTTTTCCTATCCTTTTGTTGGGAGTTTTATTATTTTTTTGGTTTTTAATGGTTTTCTATGAGCAATGGTTTGGTGGGGGTTGTCACTCCCCTCCTCCCTATGTTACATGTTTTACTAGACTATTGTCCTTGGGACAACCTCTAGTTGTGGAAGCATATGCTACTTGGTGGCCATGTGTTTCATGAGCACAAAATTTTAGGGGTTTTTGTTTCCCTTTAACATTTGGTGGAGAAAATATCTGATTGGGGGTCTTATTTGTTGGGTATCTCATTCGAGCCTTTCTCCAGGTATATAATGTTTCCCAACATTTTGCTGTGTTTGGGTATTGGTTATTTTTGTGCCTCTATACCTACTTCTCAAGTTCAGGTTCCCCATTTCATGGGTGGTTAGTTCCTTGTTGGGAGGGCTCTCAAGAGTTTTTTGGTTATGAGATGTGTAGTTATATAGGTGGTGGACTTGGATATTTGTGTTCACTTTTTCTTGCATGGCTTCTATGGAGGTGAAGCTTTCTCCTATCGACGTGGAGAGAAGGTGCAAGATTTTGAAAGTGGAGGAGACTCCTATTGAGGGGGAGATAGCTAGGGGATGGTGGCATCACTACCTCTACCATGGTATTTTGATCTTTCTTCCCCCTATTTCTATTGAGGTGGACCCTTTTACTATTGAGGTGGAAAAGGAGACTACAGTGGGTTGGAAGATCTTTGAGAGTGTTGACCTAAAAAGGAGTCTAGATGGTTATGGATATTTGTTTCTAATGGAGAAGAATGGATAGGTATTTTTCTACTTGAGTTTGGTTATTAAATCTTATGGTGATGAAAATGTCTTTTTGGCTTTTGTCTTCTTGTGATCGGGTGTATGCTAGAAGTTTTGAAGGACTCACCCAGGTCCTTTATGATGCAGGAGCATCTTGGGTTTTCTTGTTGACTACTTTGGAGTTCATGGGAAGAGGCTCAATAGTTGCTTTGGAGGGTACGTGGACTAGTACTTAGTCAAAGAAGGACTAGTGCTCAGCATGCTTTGGGAGCTTGGCATGGTCTTTGGAGGTTGACATGGTCTTGGAGCTCAACATGGTCTATAGAGCTTGACATGGTCTTGGATCTTGGCATTGTCTTGGTTTCTTGAAATGTCCCTTTTCTGATTTTGTATGATATTTCACACCTCTAATCAGATTTTCAAAATCAAACAACTGCTATCACAAAGATCCACCAAATTTCTCAAGAAACCCCAAATCGGGTATGCCGAAAATAGTGCCAAAAAGCTTCACAGCTTCACCTGTTATTAATAAATCTGAAAGTGGAAATTTTTACAGAAATTTCAGCAGCATAACAGCCTACAAAATGACGTTTCTAGATCTATATAGCATGTACACAACAACTCACAAATGTAGGACAAAAACTATGCTCATCGGGCTCCCGAAATTAACACAAAATGTCCGGAAACACCACAAAAACACTAATAAACTATCTCAGAATTTTAATCACGTCCCAATACATATATTTAGCTCTATTTTAACAGCTTAAAGTCTGAAATACAGCAGCAACCAAAACTGATATGAAATGCTCAACTGAAAACACCAAACTCATGCAAAAAACACACCCAAAAACCCACAAATCTACACTGTTCAGCACAAAGGCAAACTCTGTATGAGCATGCACATGGAATGGCTTCAAAATCCCATCCTTAGCCTTCCTGGAAACCTGCAAACTCCCGTTCTTGGGTCTCCCTGGAAACCTGCAAACTCCCGTTGTTGGGTCTCCTTCTCCACAGGTTTGGCAGCCTCTGAAGAATAACAAAGAATGAGTGAAAATCAAGTCTGGAATCCCCCCCCAAAATGCCACCAAACCTCTTTAAAAAGGGCATAACTGTAACTCACGTCCAAGAGAGGTTAATGAAACATATTTTAATAATAATTATCATTTATTAGTCCAACGGTTTCCAAAGATTAACTCCCTTTTTCCGAAACTTCACTTTCTTGGGCCTGCCTGTCTTAGCAAAGATTATTATTTTTTTATTATTTGAAAAGGGGACATGACATTTCTTGACATGCTCTTTTGTTTCTTGGCATGGTCTTAGTTGCTCAGCATGGTCTTGGTTGCTCGGCAAGGTCTTTGGTTGCTCGGCATGGTCTGGAAGGAACTCACCCTTGTTTAGGAATTTGGTTCCTATTGTAGGTTGTATAACTAATTTTCTATAATGAATTAGGGGATTAAAATTTTAGAGGCTGAGGAGAGCCTATATTTCTACCTACGGTTCAAAGATCAAGTCCTAATTCATTCAGAACTGGGAGATATCAGGATTTTTCTAAGACATCAATTTTTGGTATTTAATTGTTGTTGTTGGCCAACTTGTGGCATTTAATTTATGTATTTGTATTTAATTTGTGTTCTTGGATGACTTGTGGCTTAGATTGGTATAAATAGGGATTGGGGGGGAGTCTTTGGTAATTTTTTCATTCACTCAGAAGAGGAGTGAGTGTGGGGAGTAGCTAGAGAGCGAGTTTTCCTGAGTTTGTGGACAGAGCGCCGAATGAGAGGCAATTTATAGTAGGATTATGATTCATCCATCATGGAGAAGTGGAGGAGCTTGGAAGAGAAAATCTGGAGAAGAGCTAGTAGCTATGGCTTGGAAAACAAGGAGATTTCTTGGTGGGCTTGCGAGCACAAGTTGAGATCTTCCTTGGGGGTTTCTACCAAAGTGTGGATCTAGATTAACTAGGGTTTGATTTGGATCTTGAGGGATCTTGTAGAACTATTACTTGCTTTGTATTTGGCCATAACTGGAAAGGCCTTACAACCCGACACATTGAATGTAACAGTTATTTTATAAATAAAGAGTTATCATTTGGTATCAGATCTTGCATTGTTGCTTCTTGTTGTTGTGTTTCCACTGCATGTTTATATAGCTAGTGGATAGGACATCTCCTTTGGGGATTCTCTTGCTTGCACTACATTAGGTGGTATCAAAGTGAAGGTTGTTCCTGAGTGTGTAGATAGATCGTCGAAGCTGAGGTAGTTTACACTAGGACTTGGGTTGGAGAAGTAGATTCGAGAAGATCTTGACCTAGTGGTGGATTTTCTTTCTAGAGTCCTAGATTTCTTGGTTGTGGGGTGGCAGATCGTGGTTTTGACTTGCAATTGTAGAGGGCTTACAGATGGATCGATGGATGCAAAGATGAAAGACCGATCTTGTTGAGGCATGATCTTAGAGAGTTGTGGATCTGTGGTGTTCAACTTGTGATTTGGTTCCTAATTGTTTGTGCAAGGTGGCAAGTTGCGATCTGACTTGCAAACAATTCAAGGTTGTCGCAAGGTGCGTGGGAAGGATTTTTTGCATAGGGTATGCGAAGATCTTGGAATCTATGACCTAGAGAAGATTAGACCCTGAGACGATTGTGAATCTCCATGATATGGTGGAGAGGAGGTTTTCTGAGATGACTGGTCGATTTGAGGCTAGCTTGGTTGATCGTGTTAAGGACAAGGTGAGGAAGGAATTTTGTGGATGTTTGTAGAGTTGGAGTTTTCTGATCCAAAAGAGAGTTGTTTGGCCGGTTAGGAGACTTGTTCGAGAGAGAAGATGGCACCGCAAGGTTGAGGTGGAAGAAGTTGGTTTTTTTGATCAGATTGTGGAGTTTGATATAGAACTTGCAATGTAGCTAGAGGTTGTTGCTATCCTTGTTGATGTTGGGACAGAGGTTGGTTTTCATGATCAGTTGGTTAAGTCTGACATGGAAATTGCAGAACACTTGGTCATGGATGAGTTGGTTGCTGTTGGTGGTAAGTTGTGTACTGAAGAGCATCTTGTTATGAGCAATGAGATTGTTGGTGTTGAGAGTTTGGCATGTGTTGATGGAGATCTTCATATTGCTACTAATGTGGAGTTGGTTGTTGCAGGTGTGGATTCACTAGTTGTTGATGTGGATGAGGATTTGCTGATGAAGCATTATATTCAATTTGTTCCTAGGAGTAAGCATGTTGGTTGAGTGGTTGAAATTCTAGTGTTTGACATAATGATGTAGATGTGGATGATGTGTAGATTGGATTTCTTGTCCCTATTCGAGTGGAAGCCTTTGGTGAAGATGAAGATGGTTGTTGATCTTTCTTTGGGCATCAAAGTGTGGGACACACTTTTCTATATAACTAGGGAGTCTGATGAAGGAGCATCTTGGGTTTTCCTGGTGACTACTTTGGAGTTCATGGGAGGAGACACAATAGTTTCTTTGGAGGGTACATGGACTACTACTCAGTCAAAGAAGGACTGGTACTTGGCATGCTCTGGGAGCTCGACATGGTCTATGGAGCATGGCATGGTCTTTGGAGATCAGCATGGTCTTAGAGCTTGGTATGGTCTTGGAGCTCAATATGGTCTTGGTTTCTTGACATGGTCTTTTTTTTCTCAACATGGTCTTGGTCGCTCAGCATGGTCTTGGTTGCTCAACAATGTCTTTGGTTGCTCGGCATGGTCTGGAAGGAACTCACCCTTGTTTAGGAATTTGGTTCCTATTGTAGGTTGTATAACTAATTTTCTATAATGAATTAGGGGATTAAAATTTTAGAGGCTGAGGAGAGCCTATATTTCTACCTACGGTTCAAAGATCAAGTCCTAATTCATTCAGAACTGGGAGATATCAGGATTTTTCTAAGACATCAATTTTTGGTATTTAATTGTTGTTGTTGGCCAACTTGTGGCATTTAATTTATGTATTTGTATTTAATTTGTGTTCTTGGATGACTTGTGGCTTAGATTGGTATAAATAGGGATTGGGGGGGAGTCTTTGGTAATTTTTTCATTCACTCAGAAGAGGAGTGAGTGTGGGGAGTAGCTAGAGAGCGAGTTTTCCTGAGTTTGTGGACAGAGCGCCGAATGAGAGGCAATTTATAGTAGGATTATGATTCATCCATCATGGAGAAGTGGAGGAGCTTGGAAGAGAAAATCTGGAGAAGAGCTAGTAGCTATGGCTTGGAAAACAAGGAGATTTCTTGGTGGGCTTGCGAGCACAAGTTGAGATCTTCCTTGGGGGTTTCTACCAAAGTGTGGATCTAGATTAACTAGGGTTTGATTTGGATCTTGAGGGATCTTGTAGAACTATTACTTGCTTTGTATTTGGCCATAACTGGAAAGGCCTTACAACCCGACACATTGAATGTAACAGTTATTTTATAAATAAAGAGTTATCATTTGGTATCAGATCTTGCATTGTTGCTTCTTGTTGTTGTGTTTCCACTGCATGTTTATATAGCTAGTGGATAGGACATCTCCTTTGGGGATTCTCTTGCTTGCACTACATTAGGTGGTATCAAAGTGAAGGTTGTTCCTGAGTGTGTAGATAGATCGTCGAAGCTGAGGTAGTTTACACTAGGACTTGGGTTGGAGAAGTAGATTCGAGAAGATCTTGACCTAGTGGTGGATTTTCTTTCTAGAGTCCTAGATTTCTTGGTTGTGGGGTGGCAGATCGTGGTTTTGACTTGCAATTGTAGAGGGCTTACAGATGGATCGATGGATGCAAAGATGAAAGACCGATCTTGTTGAGGCATGATCTTAGAGAGTTGTGGATCTGTGGTGTTCAACTTGTGATTTGGTTCCTAATTGTTTGTGCAAGGTGGCAAGTTGCGATCTGACTTGCAAACAATTCAAGGTTGTCGCAAGGTGCGTGGGAAGGATTTTTTGCATAGGGTATGCGAAGATCTTGGAATCTATGACCTAGAGAAGATTAGACCCTGAGACGATTGTGAATCTCCATGATATGGTGGAGAGGAGGTTTTCTGAGATGACTGGTCGATTTGAGGCTAGCTTGGTTGATCGTGTTAAGGACAAGGTGAGGAAGGAATTTTGTGGATGTTTGTAGAGTTGGAGTTTTCTGATCCAAAAGAGAGTTGTTTGGCCGGTTAGGAGACTTGTTCGAGAGAGAAGATGGCACCGCAAGGTTGAGGTGGAAGAAGTTGGTTTTTTTGATCAGATTGTGGAGTTTGATATAGAACTTGCAATGTAGCTAGAGGTTGTTGCTATCCTTGTTGATGTTGGGACAGAGGTTGGTTTTCATGATCAGTTGGTTAAGTCTGACATGGAAATTGCAGAACACTTGGTCATGGATGAGTTGGTTGCTGTTGGTGGTAAGTTGTGTACTGAAGAGCATCTTGTTATGAGCAATGAGATTGTTGGTGTTGAGAGTTTGGCATGTGTTGATGGAGATCTTCATATTGCTACTAATGTGGAGTTGGTTGTTGCAGGTGTGGATTCACTAGTTGTTGATGTGGATGAGGATTTGCTGATGAAGCATTATATTCAATTTGTTCCTAGGAGTAAGCATGTTGGTTGAGTGGTTGAAATTCTAGTGTTTGACATAATGATGTAGATGTGGATGATGTGTAGATTGGATTTCTTGTCCCTATTCGAGTGGAAGCCTTTGGTGAAGATGAAGATGGTTGTTGATCTTTCTTTGGGCATCAAAGTGTGGGACACACTTTTCTATATAACTAGGGAGTCTGATGAAGGAGCATCTTGGGTTTTCCTGGTGACTACTTTGGAGTTCATGGGAGGAGACACAATAGTTTCTTTGGAGGGTACATGGACTACTACTCAGTCAAAGAAGGACTGGTACTTGGCATGCTCTGGGAGCTCGACATGGTCTATGGAGCATGGCATGGTCTTTGGAGATCAGCATGGTCTTAGAGCTTGGTATGGTCTTGGAGCTCAATATGGTCTTGGTTTCTTGACATGGTCTTTTTTTTCTCAACATGGTCTTGGTCGCTCAGCATGGTCTTGGTTGCTCAACAATGTCTTTGGTTGCTCGGCATGGTTAGCTTGGCCTTGCTTAGGAATTTGGTGCCTATTGCATTCTGTATAACTAATTTTTTATAGTGAGTTAGAGGCTGAAAATTTTAGTGATTGGTGAGGGTCCAAATTTATACCTACGGTTCAAATCTTGAGTTCTAATTAATTCAGAGCTAGGAGATATCGTGATTTTTCTAAGACATTGATTTTGGGAATTTAATTGTTGATGTTGGCCAACTTGTGGCATTTAATTTATGTATTTGTATTTAATTTGTGTTCTTGGTTGACTTGTGGCTTAGATTGGTATAAGTAGGGGTTGGGGGGGTGTCTTTATTCATTTTTTCATTCACTCAGAAGAGGAGTGACTGTGGGGAGTAGCTAGAGAGCAACTTTTCTTGAGTCTGTGGATAGAGCACCGAATGCGAGGTAGTTTACAGCAAGATTATGATTCACCCATTGTGGAGAAGTGGAGGAGATTGGAAGAGAAAATTTGGAGAAGAGCTAGTAGCTGCGGCTTGGAAAAAAAGGAGATTTCTTGGTGGACTTGCGAACACAAGTTGAGATCTTCCTTGGGGGTTTCTACCAAAGTGTGGATCTGGACTAGCTAGGGTTTGATTTGGATCTTGAGGGATCTTGTAGAACTTTTACTTGCTTTGTTTTTGGTTAGAACTAGGAAGGCCTTATAGCCTGACACATTGCATGTAATAGTTATTTTATAAATAAAGAGTTATCATTTGATATTAGATCTTATATTGTTGCTTCTTGTTGTTGTGTTTTTGTTGCATGTTTATATAGCTAGGGGATAGGACATCTCCTTTGGGGATTCTCCTGCCTTGCACTGTATCACTTTATTATTGTTTTTGGTTAAAGTTTACAACTTTTGAATGAGCTTGTCCTAAGTTGACCTTTTTCAATATTGACATTGGTTTTAGTCACTTTTAGACCTTCATCTTTGATAGTGGTAGATCTAGATGCATCTCTTTGATGATTGGATTTATGGATGTCTGGCACTAGGTGTTTTTGTTGTTTAATAGTGCCTAATGTCTACTAGTGTACCACAGGTCAACACCCTCTTACTTCTTTTCTTAATAAAAAAACATTTAAGTATTTTTGCTTCAGCACTCTACTAATAATGGAGCAAGAAATGTCTATGAATTTATTAAAAAAAACCGTGTATACCTTTTGAATCAATATTTTATTTCCTATAAAGAAAATATACATATATTTCCAATCAACATTTGTATTCAAAAGTTAAAATATATCCACTAAATATATTTATGGCAGTTTCTTTTGGTTTATTATAAACTAGGGAATTTTCAATTTACTTAATAAATTAGAGATTTTGAAGCATCATTGTATGCATCAAAATTAGCTATTTACATCAGATGATACCTTTTCTTTCATTTAGGTTACCAATAGCACTCAATAATTTGTGCTAGGCACACCGTACTACATTGGTGTTTTTCTTAGAATTAGGCATTCAGTACTGGGTTTTAAAGACTTCTTCACTCTAGCATTTAGCATACCATTAAAATGATTATTTTCTTATTATTTCTCCTAAAATGTAGGAAAATATACATTTGGATGCAAATCAGAAGGTGTAAAGCATTGCATTATTGGTTTAATCTTTGAATTTTATTGTTGTCTAATAAAATTCTGATAAGTATGAGATAAATTGAAGGGTAGGTTTGGTTAAAAACCCAACTTGAATAGAACAATCATGAAAGTGAAGATATATAAATAATTACTAATTGATAAAGATAAAGATAATTAAAAAAATTAAAGAGATAATGAGATGTGTGTTTTGTCTAGGGCTAGGAATAAACAGATCTGAAATTGCTAGCATGAAACTAACAAGTAGTAGCTTGTGACAAATCTTCTTTGCCATTTTTAAGTAAATTATACTTGTTTCCTTCTTTCAAAGAGATAGATTCAATATTATATGCAATTTTTATATATTATATGGGCACAACATCCCTTTGCAACATTTAAATCTTGTAGTAGCTATAGAATAATATTAATAATTGTTGAATCAATCAATGATGGAGGAGATAACTGTTACCAAAACTCAATGAAAAAACATTACAACTAAAATCCAACTTATCTTTCCTAACCAATTTTGGTGGTATGTTATTTGACCTTCTTGGTTGGTTGAACTATTTGTTTAGATATGTTTTGATTGAGATTATATTAATTTATGATTTCTCTTCATTGAGATATTTCTAACATTTTTGAGGAAAATCCATATCCCTGAGACATCTGTTTGAGTTTGAATCCCCTTTTATTGAAATGTTTTCCATTTTAAAAGAGAGTAGCAGTGCAACTGCAGTCTTTTTGTAGTCATGTAAAGGGGTGAATGTCAAAATTGCATATACATAGGTTGTGCAACTTAATTGATATCCATTTGTGGGATAATAAACCATTTTTTATGTCAAATTGGCTATGTATACAGAGGAAATGATGTATAAAAGTTTTGTAGGGGCTCTTTCCAAAGAGTTTAAAAGGCTATGATTATAGAGTTTAAAATCTGTGGTTATTCATTGGAAAATTGTCATTTTATATTTTGAGAGGAAGGCAACTATAGCCGTTTTCCTCTAATTTGGAAAACTATTTAATTTGGACAAAAAAGTTGTGTAATTTGTAAAGAATAATTTGGACAATAAAGCTGTGTAGTTTGTAAAGAATATTTAGATTTGAAATTCCTAGATTTGCCTATATTTTGAGCTAAAGCAAATATGTTTTATTACATGATTCAATGTGAAGGGCACCTTGATGGTGTTGAGTGTCATAATTCATAAACAATAGATATTTGGTTATCGATTTGACCCTTGGACTTGTGAGGTACAAGTGCTAGTGTATCATATTGTCACTTTTATTTATTTTTCAATTTAGATTTATAACATTAAGTTTTGTTCGTATGATTAAATAATATTTATGACTTTCACCTACATCATCTTTAATAGTTCAATTCATCTAGATAAACAATCATAAAGAGTACACTCAACATGTTGTTGTAACCAATTATATTGACAATCAAAATACCAACTTATTTATAGTTTTATAAATTGACAATTTTTTATTTATTTAACAAGTAAATAGGAGGAACTATTTTTTTTATGATCAAGTTGTAATATTCTAATCAAGAACGCTTAAAATATGAAAAATTGAAAAGTGAAGCTTGACCTACATGAAAATCTTCTTATATCCAAAATTTCTACTAAATACTAGAGATTGAAGTGGCAACCCTAACTAATTTTGCCTTAGTTCATGTGCCTTCCAAATAGGTTATATTTTTATAAGGTCAAATGAAGTTTTACTTCGATTCTCTTTAGTCATGTGTGTCCATTTCCCTAAGGTCTCAATAAGCTGATTATAAAAAATTATAATCTTGATGTCTCCACTTGTCTCTGGCTTTCTCCAATATTTCAATTTTTTATAGTTGATATTTAAAAATTCATCAATTCATTGACACACTTAAGTTTGAGATCTTCAAATTGTTGACACAAATATGGAGGCATGAGGTTGCCATTCAATATTTTTGCAAGGACAATCATTCTCATTGTAGGGTGGTAGATTTTAATTTATTCCTCTATAGAGTGGTCCCTCTTTGATAATTCTTGGAATCATCTTTATATCTACTGATCCCTTGTTTTATTCTCAAGGTGTCTCATTACTTGAACCCATAGCCAGAAACTAATCACCAAACTGGGAAAAGAACATGCTTGAGTCATGAGAAAGAATGCATGTTTAGTGTGTAGGGAAGATATATGACCAAGTATTGTCCTAATTGTAGGTCATTTGTTGTGTTGAGCATGAGATTTTTTCTTATCAAAATAACTGCTCATTCAAAGACAAACAATAGGGCCAATGCCATGTAAGCACCATGAATTATTAGTTTTTTGAGGGAGGCGATAATGCTACTGGCTGGATAGAGAATGGATACAAAATGCTTCACTAAATGTCAAAACCAAGGATTATCACTTGGGCCTATTAGAATTTGCCTCTAAGTTGATCGATCTCATGCCAAATTAGAACGCATGGAATTGTGAGTTGTGAACTAAATGCATGGTAGGAAACCAAATTTTCATCACCACTTTTGCTTAGGTTTTCTCATATAATATTTTTAAGCATGGCAACAATTTCACTGAATACCCCAACCTTGGTCACGATTGTTGTAGGAGAAAGGCATGGACAATGGGAAACCCATGATTTGTTGACAAAATGCTTCCATAATCTTAATAGAGATCTCAATGCTTTAAATAATATATGCACAAATATGGATATTTTTATTGGTAGACTTGGAAGGTTGTTAATTTTTTGACAAGAATGTAAGTGGGCTTATTATTATAAATGGACAAGAATGTATAACATAGTAGACACTACATGCAAAGAGACTAAAGTTGATGGATAATGCAACTTTGTCAATATTGATAACAAGGCTCATTAAATATCTATACCAACTAATTGCAATGAATGTAGTTTATGGATAGAACATGGTCAAGTCATCAAGTTCATAATGTATTTCTACTCAATAATAAAGTGGATGACCATAGAATCAAGATAACACCAAAATTATACCATAATTTTTGTACAATTTGGTAGTATAAGAAAAATAACACTCATAGTTGCATGGGCTATACAACCATACACAAAACTAACTTGAAAGAACACTACAAAAAGAAACAATCAACTTTAGTAGAATAGATGGGCAAGGGCTAACATTCATATCCATTTCTATAGTCAAGTCTTTAAACCAATTCGCAATCAACCAATATTTTTCATTGAGAGATAGATTCCAAAATACAAAACAATTTGTACACAAATAAAATGATAAAAGAGGATGCCCAATTGGAATAACTCTTTTATCTAACAAATACAGGTACAAATGTTCAATAGAGTCATTTTCATATGATATTTTTAAGTATACATTATTAGGAACTTTTTCTTATGTATATGATACTTTAGATCAAATACAAGTATAGATTATATCATCTACCAATTTCATAATTCGCAATTAACAAATACTAATGTTTTGAAACTTCTAAATTTTTCTCTTATATACTTTTCCATCTTAGTTATTGATTAGAACTATGTAATTAGTACAAAAAAATGACACCTAATCTAGGGTTCAAATATTTTTTCTACTATTACATGTTTAAGAGACATATACTTTGATAGATTCCGAAAACATATTTGTATTACAAAAATATTTTATAGGGTTTTCCATTTTAAAATATAAGTCTCTAACATTTATATTTAATTTCTTTTGACCAATCTCTATATAGTCACAATGGTTTTAAAAAGTAATTATTCTTACGAAATGCAATGTTCATTTCTTTTGACTTTTTCATCCCCTCAAATACATTACACAAAGCCTACCTTGCTATCAGTGTAACTATCTCACCTAGTTGGTGCAAGTGCTAATTTTGATAATTTGTAGTAAGAATTTTAATTTTAATTTTCTTGTACTATATTCTATAAGCACATTAAGAAGAATATTGAAAAGGTCGTCATTTAAACTACAAACTTTGAACCTATTCAATATTCTTCAAATTTATAACTTATTCAATATTCCCTTTAAACACATTATATTCTATATTTAGAACCTATAAGAACTTAGAATCTTCTTATTACAAATACACTAAAGAGAATGTATTTCAAATCAAATATAGTCAATGTACAAATAATGAAAACATCAATATATAATAAAATTTAACAAAAATATTAAATTTAACAAATATTTTTTTATGATATTTTTTTCTCCAAAAAAATGTTTTCCTTGAATTAAACATTTAAAATATAATTCCACTTTATTAAAATTTGAAGTATGAAAACATATTTAGCTTACAGCTTTGTAACTTTGAACGGAAGTATTTGTCAATTAATATATATGAATTATTTCAAAATTTATAATCAAACACTATTGAGTATGATTCTTCATCGATATGATGGCGAAATCAAAATCAGTAGACAGTGAACTTTCTTTTCGTATGGAATTGGCCATAAACGTGTGGGTCCAATCGATTGTGCGAGTCATCTTCATTTAAACAGACAAAATTCTGTGATCCCGTTTATCGCTGCATGTCCGTTTCTCGACCGGCACAAATCACTCTAAGACTTGACTTATTCTCAGTCATCGAGAACGGATGGGAGTCGTCAGAACGGAGTGCGGTCAGTGCGCTGTGGAATCTTTTCTTTATTTCATTCTCCCTAAGTCTTCTGTTAATTGAGATTCCTTAGAAACATGTTCTGCTATCTACGTCTTCCAGTTGGTGAAGGTTATTTGAGCATTACGTTTTACTTTTGACCCTGCATATTTAATCCAATAAGGAAAACGAAAAGAAGTAGCGAAGAAAATTTACAGCAATAATAGTCTCTTGATTTATCTGATACGTAATGACAAAATCCACCATAGCATTCTAGAATTTACCGGGGCAGTAATCTTCTACGAATCTCTCAGACTTTGACTTTCGAAATTGATGGCGCTACTTCAGCCATCTCGATTATTGCGTAGCCTATTCAGAGTCTATTTATAAAACTCGAAAATATGCAATAATTAAACACATCACGATCTACATCCTTCCTCGATGGCAATTAAGCATTTGTTCTTAGCCATAGTTGCAAGTATTGCAGCGCATATTTGCACTGGTGTCAATTTTGATGTTGGCGATAGGCTTCAGGTGGGGGCTTCGCTCACTGGCAATCAGACCCTCATTTCAAGGAATGGAACGTTTGCATTGGGATTTTTCAGTCGGAATGGAACGAACAATTGGTATATTGACATCTGGTATGCTCCAATCTCTCAGAGGGCCATTGTTTGGGTGGCCAACAGAGATAATCCTGTCAAAGGAATGCCCGGCGTTTTGAACTTTTCAAGCGACGGTCATCTGAGATTGTTTGATAGAAATGGCCTGTCAGTTTGGTACAAATTTTGGGATATAAAGTTTAACACTAGCCTCAACTTTCATTTCCCTTGTTTTTTTCAACAGTTATTTAAATGGTAATCAGACATTTGAGTAATTTATGAAATTTTCTGGAGAGTGTGGATGCACCAAGCTTTTGCTGAAACACAATAAATACCTATGTTGTGTATTTAGTTATACAAATATTGAATGCTTAAAAGCAATAGACAACTTTTCTAATCATACAAATATTGAATATTTCTTTTATAATTAATTTGTTTACCATTCATTTACATTTAAATGTTTGTCATGAGATCTTTTGTGGAATTAATTAAATGGTGAAAAATAAAAATTAATATTTAGATAAATTAATATGTGAAAATTTAATTGATTGCAATACTCAATAGCACTTATAAAAGCCATTTTCTTTTGAATGCCCCAACTATCCTACTCTTCAAAATCTAAATATAATTATCCTACATGTTGAGAAAAAAATAACATAGAGAAACAAATACATCAAATGGCTTCCAAATCTACCACATATATTTCACTTTGTCATTGTATTCATTTTTATAAGAGAGCCCAAAATGGTTTATAGTTATAATGTTATTCACAATATTTATTGATGGCTAATTTTGATAGATTAGTAGAGGAAAAGGTCTAGAATTGCAATTAAATAACAAATAGGAGAATAATAGGTTTTAGAACAAAGTAGATAAAAAACACTAAAATTAGAGAAAACCAAGAAGGGGCTAATCCATAGCTACTTCTCACTACTTGCAATGAGCCATGAGTATATTGTTTTGTATAATCACATAATTAGTAATATACGATTATATATAACTATATAGATATGTGTGGTTAACAATTTGTCTTCCTTGGATTTAGGTTTATACCTTGACTCTTAATGTGTCCAATGTGGTGAAAGACAAAGTTGTTAGCAATAGAATGGGTCAATGTAGGTGTTCTATCAAGGTCCCTTGAATTAAAAGGTACAACCCCCTTGTGTGCAAAGATTTGCAATGAATATTGTTACTGGTAGATCAACAAGTTTCAAGGGTATGCTCTTAACCAGAGAGCAGAAGAGGTATAGCCAGATTGTTCAACGGTTCAAGAAATCCAGAGAGATTTTAGATGATGATTCACAACTTCCACAACTATGAACTCATATGAGTGACTTTTAAGCTCTTCTAACACCTAAATGCAATCTATTCTATCTACTAAAAGCAAGATGTGAAAATGCAAGACTATCTACTGATGCATATTGCATAAGAAGAGAAATTGTGATTAATTAAACAATACCCAGATTGTTCAAGGTACTAAGATTTCACAACAACCATTTGCTTCCTACTCAGCACTTTACAATAACCAAATCCCAAACTTCTCATACAACAATCAAAATATACATGAAACTAGTTTGCATAGAATAGAGGAAATGGGAAAATATTATGAATGACAATAATATGCCATACAACCCTCGAAAAGAAAGAACCAAAACCCAGTTTATTTTCAATCCCACAACTTTCATTAACAACACATTTCATTCCAAAGACCATGCTAGAGATAAGACTAAACTAAGATGAACAACATAATCAAACTGTAGACATAGAGTCTCACACAATAGTCCCAACTACATGGGTTTGTCCACATAATAATATGCCAATCTTATTCACTTCTTAAGAAGTTACATTTATAGGCCCTTTAGAACTAGCCAGTTACATTTCATGATTACAACATAGAGCATCTTTAAATAGATGTATTCTAAAAGTTGGATTGATTGGTTAGTCATCCATTATAAAGCCTCGGCCTATGAGGAGAATACCATATATGGCTACAATATGAATGTGAGAGAGAGAGAGAGAGAGAGAGAGAGAGAGAGAGAGAGAGAGAGAGAGAGAGAGAGAGTTGTCATATCTATTACGGAGAATGTAACACTTTTGACAAAGCATCAACTTTTCTTTGGAGTTGTGAATTTATCTCTCTAGGCATTCATTGCATCAGTTATATTCTTCACCTCTAGGACACTTGGAATGAGGATATTGTCAGCTCTTATCATCCAATAGTCATGCATTTTTGTTAGTTCTTCAACTCTGGAGATCATTGATTGGAGCTTCTCGTCTACACACTTTAGATTACAATCTAATGCTGTGAGTTCCAGAATCTTTGCCACTTGGAAGTTTGCCAGATTAGTAGCTTCTTCAATGAATGCCAAAAAATTAGTCTTCATTCGTTCAATATCTACCAATTGGCCATTGTTAGTGATATATAATTCAGTATGCAAAACCTTTAAGTATCCAAATATCTTTTCCATTACTTTCTTTACTTAATCATAGATACATTTTAGTTCATGCTTAGACTTCACTGAACCCTCAATTTTGAATTCCAATGGTTGCTTCTAATGAAGCAATGGTTCTTGGCTCGACTTAAGTATTCCATGGGTCATGTTGGCTTGGTTTTTTGCATTTAAGATTTTTGCAAAATTATGATGAAAAACTAGTTTTTATATTGCAATTAGGGCTTGAAATTTTCTTGATTGTCTTTACCCTACAAAAATTTCCTAAGTATGTTTCCCTCTTACCCTTTTTTCCCCTATGTTTCTAAAAGAAACTAGGTAGACATTGTTCACATTTTAAGGAAATGCATAGGAACTTCCAAAAACCTTTGAATTATTTTCATTGGCTTCCTTCGATAAGGTTTTCCTTCTTACCTTTTAAATTTTTGTCATGTTGCCCTCCCCTAGTTCCTAATTGGTTATTAACCCAAGGTCCTATCATAATCTTTTGTCTTGCATGGGTTACCTTTTACATTTGTGTTAAATCCAAATCATGATAGCCCTTGCTCTTACTTAAGATTAAGGGTCATCATCATGTTGTTATTGCAAGAAGAGGATGTTACAATTCACATGACATGGTGAAACCTATCTGTGGGACCCAACTAAGGTGAAACTTCAAAATATTTTTGGAATTACAATAGGAAAGGTGAACTTCTGACAGGGGGTTGGGGGGGGGGATTGAATCATTAGTTTAAACTTGGACCCATAAAACTTTCACCATACTTCCATCTCATACATTCAATACATAAACTCAAATAACATGTAAAGCACATACATCTAAATCATGTAAACATGTAAGCATTCACACACATAACACCATATATGATTACCCAGAAACCCTCCAAGTGAGAAGGTAAAATTGGGGTGGGGTTAACACCCACAAATCTTCACTACTGTAGTAATAAAGTGTATCCAAAGAAGGTTACAATGTTTTGATCATGAGTCATAATCTACCTTGTGAAAGGTCTGCCCTGTTAAAAGCTTACAAAGATTGTTAGGTCTTGCCTTATTAGAGGATTTCAACACCCTATTAGAAGTGTGCCTTGCTAAAGGACTTTAACTCACAGCTAAGTAAGCACCCTATTAAAGGATTTCTTGTAGCCTATTAGGACTACTCTATTAATTTTTTTTGATTGAAATCACCTATTAGAATGTCTCAGCATTGATCCTACGATTAGCACTTGCTTGCTTGATAATAGATCACCTCTAAACAATTTCTTCTTGATCCTTCTTGATCAGATGTGTCCTTGTTGTATATTCTTCTCTATCCTTTGTTCTACTTTAACTAATTTTGAAATGCAATTTTCACTTCATAACTTGTAAGCCACCATGAATGCTTTGTTTGCACATGTAAACTTCTCTCTTCACTCCTTCAATTCCTTACACACTCACTTTAAGTTTAGGGTTTTGTCCTCCTTAAGAGGACTTAGTGACTTAGGGTTAAGTATGAATCTACTACTAAGATTTATCCATTTTGCCGCTTAAACCTTCCCATTTTTTGATTAGCTACATCTAATTGCATAGGGAATCTAACTAGAGATTCATCCTTATCTCCAAAATATCATAATTTACCTTTAGATCAGCTCAAAAATGGTTTACAAAGTTATTTGTGCCTTTACAAACAAATATGTCAAAACTATTTCACTCGGCATTTGAAGTCTCAGATGTTGGGCATGCACTATTCTTTATATTGTGACTCAACACCATACTGCTAAGCATCCACTATTTACTTGGCTCTTGTGTCACTTGGCATGGTTTATCTGCTCGACACTTGAGTGACTCGGAAGTCACTATGACTTGGCATGGTCTAATATTTACATGTTGTGCTTGGCATCTATTACTTGTTTGGCATGAACTAAGTAAATAACTTACGTGTGTTGACACTCTCTAGTCAAAACCAATCTGAGATCAACACATATTTCATCACCGTCGATTAGATCTAAGATCAATGGATGTCATTATGTCGCTAATAGAAGTTGTTTGACGTTTAGGTATAGCAACATAATGACAGGAGGACACATGGAAGTGGTGGGCCACTTCCTTTTGTGGTTGGTGGGGTTGTCAGATGAGGTGATGAGTGTGTAGTTATTATTGGTTGCTTTGCGAGGTAGGCTAGGTTCTTGACTTTTTTTATCCACTGTTGATTTGCAGATGAATGTAGGGTTATCGCTATGCCATTATGATGAGTTGTGTGGTATTTAGCTAAGGTGAAATAATGATATAATGACATGTGGAATAGGTGGGAATTCTTGCTTGGAGTTGTGTAGTAATCAATAGAAATATGGAGGACCGTAGATCTCAGAATAGATTCGTGACTATAAGTTTGTCGCTATATAAAGATAAAGGTTTTTTAATCTCAGTGACATAACAACAAGGAAACATGTGTCTTGCTAGGCCCATCACATATTACCATGCAATATTCTCTCAATCACCAGATTAAAGTGAAGATCTAAGGCTATCATTAAGTCGCTAGTAGGAACTGCTTAACCTTTAACCATATCGACATAATGGTGAGCCGATACATGTCTCATTACTTGTAATTGTTTCCATGTGTCAAGATTTAATTAGTTTGACTACTAGATCAAATATTTGAAGTTGAATCAAAGTGTGAATTGTATCTCGATCATCAAATTTTTGAGAATGAATGACCCTATTTCAAATTCAAAAAAAACATGCCACTCTGTTCTTTGTAATACATTTATGGGAATTAAAAACTTCTCATGTGAGTTAATATGAAGATTACAACAAAGAAAGTTAGAAATTTCACTTAGTGAAGAAACTATTGAGAAATTGGAGTGTGCTACTTGCAAAAAAATTGTTATGGTGCTATAAGTTTTATTTTATATCAACAATCTACTACAATGATCAAAGATGAATTGAAGAAGCCAAGTATTTTCTTGGCCTACAAGTAGAATTATGGTATCTTGTAACTATTATTCATAATTCCTCCAAAGAAGTGTTTTTCTAGGAAAAGTGTTTATGCTAATATAAATATTCATGATGATTTTTTGGAACAATTAAACAAATCCACTAATGATGCCACACAAATAAAAAAGTTAATCCTTATAAACCCTAGGTTAAAAGGAGCAGATGGTTTGTATGATAGGCGATTTGGACCCAAGATGTGGTGACATCTAAGATTTGGTTATAGTTGTTTAATAAATGGTTCTTTGAAAGAAAATTGTTCACTCTTCATGCCAACATTTGGAATTTTGACGTACGAAAACTAATAGTCACAAGAGTTTTTACTGACTCAGACCTCATTATTTTGTAGCCTAAAATTATGACCCTATAACCCAAATGGTAAGAAGAAAAAATGGAGAATTCCTAGTAAAGATCACTACTGTAGAAATCCAAGGAGTTTTTGGAATGGATCCCACTTCAAAGTATCATGAGGTTATTGATTTTTAGGGTTTGGAGAAAGAGTACTTATCCTACAAAGATCAGATCAAGTAGGGGGCATTGAGAGGACATTTGGCTGCAATTGGAAATCTAACATTCATCACAAACTCAACTAAGGAACCTTTTAAAAAGAAATTCTTTAATTCTAGAGCCATAGACATATACATGTATCTATGCAAGGTTTTTGGTGAAGATGAGCAAGATTTTATGCCCATAAAGTTTATGTATATGATGGTACAAATTTCATCCTTTGGAGTTGATGTCATTTTTGATTTTAAATCTTTTTTGGCTAAAGAAATCCATGTGGATTTAATAGGGATTGCTAAAGAAAAAATTGAGAAAACTTTTGGTTTTTACTCTATGTTGATGCACAAGTTTTTGTTCAAAGGAGTTTAGGTTTTTGAGAAGGAAATAGAATTAACAAAAGAGAATGATGGGAAGCCTCTACCCATCTAATTATGGAGTGTAGATATGACTTGGTATGTAGAAGAAGCAAGTTTTGTAAGATTTCATAGATATTTTGCATCCAGATTGAGGAGTCTTTTGTTAGAAGATAATCTAACCAAATTGTCATTGGATTTCATTAGGCCTATGGATTGCCCTAATAATTTGAAGGTCTCCCATAATTGGGAAGATATTATTCCATATCTAGTGTCCACAATTTTTAGAGTGTATAGATTCTAGGGAACTCCACATGTGCTACCCTACCAATTACCTCTTAATGTAGGGTTAGCTGAAATTCTATGGAAAATAGGTGGATTGAAAGAAGTACAATTAATTGGTAGATCAAGGGGCTCCATTTTCCCATCTTGCACTATGGCTCATTAGTTTATAATTTCAAAAGGTGGTTGGGTTTTTCTATAAAAAGTATTAAATCCATATAAAATGGTAGTCTCCCATCCAAGGTTCAATGATAATGAGGAATTCTTTGAAGTTTTTAGACAAAGGTCTAAGGCCAAGGCTTGCCAACATGAATTCTATTTCCTAGAAGATATAATAAGATATCAATTCTCCCTCCAAGAATAAGAAATAAAGAAAGAAAAGTGGAGGGTTTATTCTAGAGTATTGGAATTAATTAATTACTTTGAAAAAGAATATAGTTATATTGAGATATGCCAAGACATCAGCTGACAAAGTAAAGAAGTTAATGATAATTTTTGCAGAAATTATGGAGACCATGAATGAAAAGAAATCCCTACTTATCAGTGCCTTTCCTAATAAAGAAAGGGAGGTTATGAAGATATTGTTTTTCACCCTTGTAGTAGGTTCAGGTAATTGGTTATTCAGAAAAAATCTAGTTACAACATAGGGAGAACTAGGGAGTAAATTGCCGCTAAGGGGAAGGAAAAAGTTGGATCAACTAGTAATGTTTTAACAAGAGGAATTAAACTAGAAAAAAGGCTTCTAGAGCCAATGTCTGAGAGGCAGAGAATAGAAGAGAAGAAGGTGTCACAAGGGGAAGATTACACACCATCCCAATCTCCCCTACGTATAGGAGAAGAACAGCTCACTGGAGAGCAAATTGAGCAGCTTGGATCTCGGGGTGGAGTGTTCATTATCACTATAGAATTGGAAGAAGGAAATCCCAAAGAACCTCCTATGCCCAGGTTGGACTTGACTATGGTTGATTTCAAAGGAAAGGACCTAGATCCTGTAATAGAATAGGCTAGCCATGAATTCTTATCTAATGACAACTTTATTAAGTCAAGGCCTTCTACCAATTTGCATGGAAAATAAATATTGAAAATTTTGAGGAAAGATGCAGTAAAAGGAAGGTTGAGGAACTAGAAAAAGAAGATAAAGTCATACAAGATGATATCAAGGAAGAAATGATGAAAGATTCAATAATGTGACTCCTAACGAGGGAAGAAAAATGATCTACTTAGTTGGAGTTTTACTTCTTCCAAACTGGGACATTGCAAATGCAATGGTCTTTAATACTATTACAAAGAAGTTGAACACCGAGGAGAAAAAGAAAAGGGCACTCAGTGGTGCTAAATATAGTGAAGACCATGATGCCTTATTTATTTGATCCTTAAAAAGAGGAACTAGAGCTAGCCATTCTTAAACTAGTGACTCTGAATTAATGGGTAACTTGATTGTCAAAAGAGTAGAGGATACTCTAATTGAGGAGGAAACAAAATTAAATGTTGAAATAGCCACTCTCACTTTAGCCACTATTAAGAAAGAGAAAAGGTTTGTATAAGAGTTATAGGAGAAATATGAACAAGTCCTAGATGTCTACAATAGGGAAGTCTAGAAAAGGATTAGCCTTGAGAATAAAATGACAAAAGACAGAGGATAGTCTAGTAAGCTTAGAATTTCTTTTCCTCCTCCCCCTATGAAACCTTTTAATACCATCCCAATTGTAGAAATTCTAAGCACTCCACAAGAACCCCAACTCTACATAGATGAGGAGCTTGAAGATAAAAAGGCAAAAATATGGTCTTTACATGTGGAGTTGGGTATCAAACATGAAAATAGGATAAGAGATACAATTTTGTATCTAGTAGATAAGGTAGGTTGGCCCTCATTTTATTTAGAATTGTCAAAATTAATAGAGATATGTAATGAGATGATAAACAATGAGGCAACCTTAACGCCAATTTTAAATATATGGATTAGCAAGGATGATACCATTGCAACCCTCTACTATCATGTCATATATTTTTCTAATAAACAAGTGGAAAGAACTTTTGACCAAGCCACTAATCTCTTAGATTTTGATCAAAAGAGAAATTTAGTGTAGAGAAAGATAAATAGTTATTTTTGAAGTAATTGATAGTATCCAACAAGATGGGGGGTTGGCCCAGAAGTACAAAAAGGCTGATAAAACAGTCGGAGGTAACCTCCCAGTCAACTAACCAATACCAACTTTAAACTTCAAAAAATAATATATGTCCATAGTGAGCTTAATATTACTAGAAGTCTTTAATATAGACTATAAAATAAAATAACAACCCTTAGAAAAATTGTACCTATAATTCCCCTTAATTTACATAAACATAAATACCCTATGGGGTACCAAATTCATAGGTGCAATCATAAACACAACCAAAATAACCAAAAGACATAGGCCTAGCTACCATTTTTCAAGCCCATGGCTATCATCCTTCTCAAGCACATCCTTATCCCCATGCTCTCCTTCCACTTTAACCAGTTTTTCCAAGATGGTTTTTAACCAATTCTCAGCTAGGAAGCCATGGATGGATCAAGTGGTCTCAGTGACTTTTCCCAGGTCCTTCTCATCTTTGTTCACCTACAGAAAATATAGGGTGTTGGTCATGGAGTGTATGGCCTTGGTGGAAAACTCCACCAAGGTTTTGAACCTCTGGTAGATAGTAGTTTGGTTGTTAGCTAGGTCTCATATGGAATTCTCTAGCCTTTCCAGTATCACCTTGCTATGGCTATGCTTGCCCTTCTTCCCAACACCTTTGGAGGTTTCTTTTCTCAAGGAGCTAATATCTTCCCCCCACTCCTAGCCAAGGTAGCCTTAGAGGTGTCAGAGATGGGCATGACTTATAGGGATTTGGGTAGGTTTTTTGTCTTGCGGTATTCTCTTCTTTTTAGTAGGTTTGACATCACTTTCAGAGGAGTCAGAGTTGGAATCATGGGTTGGTGGGACTTAAATTTTTTCATTTGGAGACGTTTGTTGGACCTCCTAGCACTTTGCTTACCCTTCCTAGTGTGTCAATTTGACTCAATCAAGCTTATTTTAGCCTCGGGGTTAATTTTGACATCTAGGGTAGGGGTTTTCTTGAACTTCTTGTGGCTAGGGCTAGGGCTAGGGCCAGGGTCAAGGGAAATCTTGGGGGTTGACAAAGGAAAGAGGGTTAACCAAAAGTGGTAGATTCAAGGAAAGGAGTTGGATCTAAAATTTATTCATTAACCCTTGATGGATGAAGTAGAAGGTTTTCCCCTCCTTGTGTTTCCTCCCAACCTTAAGAATACAATCCTCGAATGAATGCAATAACAAAAATATGAAGGAGATGTTGTCCAAATTCTTAAAATGATTTAGGATGGGGAAATGGTAGTAGTATAGTACCTAGAAATGGTCCTCCAAGGTGATTTACCACATGATAGCATAGAAAATGACGTACTAGGGCTTAGGAAGGGTAGCCTGAGAAAACCCACCACACATTATCTCTAGTTCCTCCTTGCCTTTGAAGAATTTTCATAGGCTAGATTCCTCATTGACCTTGGAGTACCTCATACAATTCTTTCCTTCCATAGAAACTTCAACAACCCTCCCAATGGTTTCCTTTGAAATATTGAAATTCATGCCATTAACAATGACCTTCTCATCCTTCCAATTTTGAAAGAACTACATCGATATAACCTTAGTGTGCTTTACCATACCCTCCACATACTATAAAAGGCTTCCTTCCTACAAGTACACCATTGCCATCTTGCTACTACAAATCTTCCACACCCACTGGTTCAATTCGATAGCTATTTCCCATATTGTCAACCAGATCAACCACTAATTCTTTAGACAACATAGCCTTGTTGCAGGTTTGACGTTGCTAAATATAAATTGTAGAACCTTAGCAAATAAAGTGAAAAGGCATTGTATGACCATCATAAGTTTGCAATGTTTCCCAAAAAAACCCCACTCTTCATGGCATGTGTGAGTGTTCTCTTTCCATTTGTAAACGACTGTTGCTAGCTATATCTTGTGTGAGAGTTCATTAATTTGTCATTTTGATCATTACTATCTATTATTTGGTACATCTTTCCAAATCCACCCTCTACATCCTTTTTGGTTGTAATCAATGTTCACGGTAACTAAAATCACAATGCAAATCAGTAAATAATCATGCCAAAAATCCCTTTATTAAAAATGTCTTATTCACATGCCCACATGGAGAAAAGAAGGCCTACCACCTATTTTTATTATTCATATGGTATTTATGAAGCTACACTCCCTTTCCATTACAACTTGAGTTGATGATGGAAATAATCTGACGTCATCCCATTCCACAAGGTGCATGACATCGTGGCCAATTTTAACCAGCCCATCCGCCATGCCATTTCCCTCATGACATATGTTGGAAATGTGGATCTCTTGGAAGTATTTTATCAACTTTTTGATTTCATTTATTATAACTTTAATTGACTAGTTGCTTCTTCCTTCACCCTTAGCAGCCTTAATGATTAGCATTGAGTCTCCCCCAATAGCCAGCTTATTAACACCTCGAGCTCTCACAATTCTCAGCCCCTAAATTAGCGCCAGTGCTTCAACTTCATTGTTAGAGCACCCTCCATAGTTACCTATGTAGGAGACAACCATATTTCCCATATTGTTGTGAAGGATACCTCCTGCAATAGTGTTTCCCATCATAGCCAAACCATAAAAGTTTAGCTTGATCCAGGAGTTAGGATGGGATGCAACACCATCTTCATTCTAGCCAAAACTTTTGAATTTTTGAACTGAGCCACTATTGGGCCAACATTCCTATTAGGATTAACCTAAGATAGAAATAATAGTTACATACAAATGTAACCAATATCAAAAAATAATAGAGTGCACAGAAGAGATCACAAGACACCAAGATTTTACACGATTCATCCAATCCCTAGGCTATGTCCACTGACAGCAAGTCCAATATTATTATTATCCATTGATTACAATTTGCAATCCCTTACAACTCAATACCACCACAAGAAGCTACAATATCACCATTACATTATGAAATCCCTAACCCTAAGCCTTTTTATACAAGCTTTTGCTAGTTACAAAATTAGGGCTAAAATAAGTTGTCCAATAGGAAAAATAGCAGTTGACACCTTTTACAATATAAAAGCATTTTTGGCTTCAGGAGTGCTGCCCCCAAAAACCCCTACGGGGGCATTGCCCCTCAACCTTACCTTGTATTGTGACAAGGAGTGCACCTAGGGCACTTCCCTATGACCCCGCAGGGGCACTGCCCCTTGACCCCATCTTGGGGGCGTTACCCCCACACCCCCATAGATATAATATAGGTAGAAAAATGTGCCAAATAAACCTCTAAGTATGATTAGGATACACATCAAAATAATCTCTCACTTGGAGACTAATTAGACTCCACAACAATAACCTCCCACCTGGAGACTAATTATAGAACTACTAAAGTTTTAGCTCCCACTGGAATATCAAACCACCCTAGACTCTATTGTTCTTTTATTATGTTCAGTCTAGAAAAAGAACTAAATTTGAAGAGGAGTTCAACTTCTCCCTTGTTACTACCTTTTTAAACATATCTATTGGATTATAATCTATATGTATCTTCTCCAGATTTAACTTGTCCATCATCCAAAACTGACCGAATGAAATGGTACCACAACTTTATGTGTTTTGTCTTTGAATATAGAGCTGAATTCTTTGCAAGATGAATACACTCTGGCTATCTATGAAAAAATAATTATCCTTCTGAGGGTGTCCCAATTCTTTCATGAAGAACCAAATTCATACCATCTCCTTGGTTGTCTGTATAGCAGCAACATACTCTACTTCTATAGTGGATAAAACATTAACCTTCTATAACGTAGAAGCCTAGCTCACTATTGCCCCACCAACAGTAAATACAAAACTTATAGTACTCTACCTAGTATCAATATCCCCTACCAAATATGAGTCAACATATTCCTATAAATCAGTAGTAGAGCCCCAAAATGTAGACACTTATTGGATGTTCCTCTCAAATATCTAAGAATCCATTTAACTACATTCCAATGCTTAATTCCTTGATGACTCATATACCTACTAACAACTCCCATTGCATGTGGAATATCCAGCCTTGTACATACCATAGCATACATCAAGCTTCCTACAAATAGAGCATATGATACCTTGTAAATTTTATCCTCCTCTTCTATTGTCTTGGGACACATCTCCTTAGTAAACTTCAAATGACCAAGTAAAGGTGTGCTAACAACTTTAGCATTCTCCATAGAGAAACATTGCAACACCTTTGTAATATAATCAGATTGAGATAATGTCAATTTTCTCTTCTTTCTCTCTTAGAAAATATTCATACCAAGGATTTGTTTTTTTGCCCCCAAATCCTTCATAGAAAATGCATGTGCTAACTGGCATTTGAACCCCTTAATGTGACCCATGTTAGACCCAACTACAAGCATATCATCAAGATATAAATGTAAAATAATATAGTTTTCATCATCCAACCTCTTAAAATAAATACAATGATCTGAATGAAACCTATTATATCCATTCTCATGCATAAAACTACCAAATTTTAGATACCATTACCAAGGTGCTTGCTTTATGCCATATAAAATTTTCTTGAATCTTCACACTAAGTTCTCCTTACCCTTGACCTTAAATCCCTATGGGTATGCCATATATATCTCTTCATCCAAATCACCATGAAGGAAGGTTGTTTTAACATCAAGCTACTCCAAATGGAAATCTTCAGTAGCCACAATACTTAAAATACTATGAATAGAACTCATTTTTACAGTAGGAGAGAATATCTCATCAAAATCAATGTCTTTTTTCTATGCAGATCCTTTGACAACTAACCTGGCTTTAAATATTTTTTTACCTCCATCCTCTTCTTTTAACTTGTAAACCCATTTATTTTGTAAAGCCCTTTTACCTATACCCAACTTGCATAAATCTCATGTCTTATTTTTTAGGAAAGAGTCCATTTCTTCTTTCATTGCAGACTCCCACTAAATCTCTATATCCACCTACACAACTTCATCATAATATTTAGGTTCACCAGCATCAGTAAGTAAAATAGAATACAAAGAGGGACATGATCTTTATGGAGGTCTACTTATCCTTATTGACCATCTAATAGTTACTGGTGTATGTGGTATTTGTTGTTGTAGATCATGAGGAATTGCTAGAACATCATTTTTGGGAGTATCATCTAGCACTACATAATCATCTTCTTTGTTCTCATGTTGTTGCAATAAATATTTTCACAACACTTTCTTAGTGAATATGACATCCATGCTTCTTACAATATTACAATTTTCAAAATCCCAAATCCTATAACCAAATTCATCAATGCCATATCCAACAAATACACATTTCTTTGACTTAACTTCTAGCTTGGTTCTATTTTTAGAATTTATATCAGCAAATACTTCACAATGGAAGGTTATGTGAAAATAATAACTCACCTTCTTACTAGGCCATGCTTCCTCTGGAATATCACAACCCAAACAAGTAGAGGGACATCTATTAATCAAATATATAGAAATATTGATAGCCTCTACCCACATGTTTAAGGGTAACCCTAATATAACCTCATGCTCCTTGCATGCTCCATTATTGTCCTGGTCATGCATTTAGCCACTCAATTTTCCTATGGAGTCCTTGGAAGTTTTTTATATCTATGAATACCATTAGAGGAGCAATAATCTTTAAATTGATGATTGCGATACTCACCATAATTATTAGATCTACGACATTTTAATTTCTTACTAGTCTCATTTTCAATGAAGTATTTCCATTTCTTAAAATTTGGAAATACATCTAATTTTTTTCTAAGGGAGTAAACTCATACTTTTCTAGTTGTATCATCAATAAATGTAACATAATAATGAGAGCCACCAAGGGAAGATACCTGAGCTAGTCTCTCACTTTTCTTTTCCTTCCCAGTCTTCACAAAACTCACTCTCTTTTTTTTTCCATACACACAACTTTCATAGAAATCCATATTAACACATTTTAAACATGGTAAAAATTTCTTTGAATGAAGTACTTTCATACCTTTCTCACTCATGTTTCCAAGTCTGTGATGTCATAGCGTCGTATCAAAATCTACAACTATTTGTTCTCCTTGCTCAACTGCAGTAACTGTTACTAAACATTTATTTTTCTCTGAAACAATCAAAGTAGAAGGAATAGTATGACCTATACAAAGACATAAGTGTCTACTTTCACACATTTTTCTACTACAAGGGAACATTTTGAAACCTTCCAATTTTTGTCATTAAAAGTAACTATACAACCCTCATCACCAAGTTGCCTAGCTGAAATTAAATTCCTACTCAGTCTTGGAACATGTCTTACCTCATGTAGTAGCCAATGATTCCCATTCTGCAACTTAATCTTAAATTTTCTATTTCTAACAATCTAGCAAGGTTCATTATCCCCCAAATAAACAAGCCCAAAATCTCCTTGGACATAATCAATAAAATAACCTCTATGAGGTGTAGCATGAAATGAAGCACCAGAATCTAAAATCCATGAATCATTAATACTTTCTAAAGGTAGAAGCAAAACATCCTCTTTGGATTTGTTACTTACCATATTTGCCTCCTTGTTCCCTTCTGGTTTATCTCCTTCATTGTTCTTTTGAGTCCAAAAATCCTTCTTCTTATGTCCTAATTTACTACAGTACCAACAATCTCTTGGTCCTCTAAATTAAGACCTCTTTCCCTTTGACTTTCCTCTTGATTTCCTAGGATTTTCAGAATTATTTCCTCTCTCAGTCATTCTACCTTTTCTTTGTTCATTCAAAGCACTTCCTAATGTAGACCCACCTAAGGTTTTCCTACAAGTTTCCTTACTTAGAATAACACTGATCACATCATCAAATTTTTGGGTATTAGATTCAAAAAAAAAATTACTCACAACCATTACCAAGCCATTCCAGCTTTCAAGAAAAGAACACAAAATCAAAAGACTCTAATTTCTTCATCAAAATTAATATCCATAGAAGATAACTAACTAGTGATAGTATTAAACTCATTTACATTATCTACAATAGATCCACCTTCTGTCATTTTCATATTAAATAAATGATTCATTAGAAATACCTTGTTTGAAGCGAAGGGCTTTTCATACAATTTTTCTAGGGTTTGCATCAACTCTTTCATCGCATTCACTTTTGTAATGTTAAATGTCACTAATGGTGCCAAGCATAATCGAATGCTTTCAAGTGCCTTTCTGTCTAAAATCTCCTAGTCGTCATCTATCATAGTTTCATGTTTCTTGGATTTTCCTTCCAATGACTTCCATAAGTCCTTCCGATAAAGATAGTCCTCCATTTGTGTCTTCGTTAACTAAAAATTCTACCCTTTAAGATTCTCCACTTTTAGCTTACCCTCGTCTACCATTGCTCCCACTCAACTGTGAGACCTACCTATAGAGGATCATTACAATAATAATAATAAAAATTACAACTGTCTAGCTCTGATACCACTTGTTATGGTTAACCTTAGATAGAAATAACGTTACATGCAAATATAACCAATATCACAAAATAATGGAGCACATAGAAGAGAATACAAAATACCAAGATTTAACATGGTTCACCCAATCCTTGGGCTACAACCACCAACAACAAGTCCTATATTATTATTATCTAGTGATTACAATCTGCAATCCCTTATAGCTCAATACTACCACAAGAAGCTACAATATCACCATTACATTATGAAATCTGTAACCCTAAGGATTTTTATACAAGCTTTTGCCTCTTACAAACTTAGGGCTAGAATAAGTCATCCAATAGGAAAAATAGTAGCAGATGCCTTTTACAATATAAGGGTATTTTTGGTTTCAGGGGCACTACCCCTAAAAACCCCCTTAGGGGTGTTTCTCCTTGATCCCATCCTATATTGTGGAAAGAAACACGCTCGAGACATTTCCCTAGGACCTTATAGGGGTGCTGCCCCTTGAACTTATCTTGGGGGTGCTATCCCCAAACTCCTATAGATATAATATGGGGAGAAAATTGCACCAAATAAACCTCCAAGTTTGATTAGGCTCCACATCACAATAATCTCCCACTTGGAGACTGGTCAAACTCCACAACAGTAACTATTCCAAGTCAAAGCCCATTTCATATCAAGCTCTCATAGGGGTTTGGGGGTGGGGGGGAGTTTCCATCGCCAAACCCCACTACATTCTTTTAAAAGCCTGATAGTAAGCTGGGCCACCCACTAGTTGGTAGTGGCTTGGTCCTTGAAAATTCAGTTGTTCCTCTACTTCCACATATTCCATAAAATGTATTGGGGGGGAGGGGGGAGAATTGTCCATAATTTTTTGAGGTATAGATGGTCATCTAGGCTGTCCCAATTTTGTTTTAGATCTGTATCCATACATCACTAAAACTTCCATAAAGAAAGAACCTTCCTCCAAACCTCCATGGCAAAGTGGTAGTGAATAAGAAAGTGACTACCATATTCAACTTCACGGAGACATAAAATGTAGCAATTAGCGAGTTGGCACCCTCTACACAGGAGGTTGTCAATAGTGAGAATCGACCCATGCAAGGCCATCCACCAAAATAAGTTTACCCTAGGTAGGATACAAGGGTGTTAGGCTTTGCACTAATCAGCTTGTGCCACTTCCCCCCAAGTTACAAAGGCAAGAAAGCTTAACTATGAACTCGCTCGAAGGTGTGAGTTTCCAAACTAAGGAGTCCTCCATAGGGGTGAAAGGAATCTTGTAGTTGCATAGGAGGTCCTACAACTCACAAACAAGGCCCAACTCCCTGGGCTCAAGGTTTTGGAAGGTAATCCATTGTCTATCAGGGGATAAAGTTTCTGGTCCAGGGGCCATACAATCTAGTACATCCCTCTCATAGTGGTAAAAAATTCATTTTCATGAGGGGGCTATCATGAATCCATTGGTCATCATAGAAGTCAATATAATTACCATTCCCTAAAATCTAGTGACACCCTTTTCTTAGGATCTTTTAGGTATTAACAACATTGTTCAAGATCTTGGACCCCTAGGGGAGAGTTTGTACCCAAGGAAATTGGTGAGAAGACATACCTTTGAGATATTTATCCAATATTATGTTACACCAAATTCCCTGATAGTTCACCAAATTCTAACCAAGTATAGAAAAGAGGAAATCCTACTTGACTTTATCATAGGCTTTGTAAATGTCCAATTTAAGGGCCATACCTGGGATGTTAGACTTTTCCATAGAATGAATCACCTCATGGGTGGTTATAACAGGATTAAGAATTTCCCTCCCAGGAACAAAACCATTCTGATATGGACCAATGAATTTTTCTAGGAGGGGCTTGATGTGATTCACCATAATCTTAGCTAGAACCTTATAAATAGTGTTACAAAGCTGATGGGTTTGAAGTCTCCCAATCTTCAAGAGTCCTCAATCTTAGGGATGAGAACAATGAAGGTCTTGTTTAATTCCTTCAATAGCTTTCCCATTCTTACAAAGTCTCCAGCAACATGGATGATGTCATATTTTACAATGTCCTAGAAATCCTGTAGAAAGGTAGGAGGGAAGCCATCAGGTCTGAGGGCTTTATAGTGATTCATACTGAAAACAACCATTTTGAATTTGTCCTCCTTGACCTTTCTTTTTATCTCCTCATTCATTTGGTTATTAATCATTGGTTGAAATGATCTTAGTATATCATTTTGTAAAATATTGTCAACTTGGGAAACTAGAGGGTTGTACATTTCCTAGAAGTAGGAGTGGACTTTTTCTTCTATTTGTTCCACTTCAGTGATTTCCTAATCATTATCATCCAATACCATGTTAATAGTTTTTCTCATTTTCTTTCTTGAGGCTGATCTATGGAAGAACATTGTGTTTTTGTCTCCCTCCTCTAGCCTTTGTACCCTAGATCTCTATTTCTAGAAGACTTCCTCCCAAATTAGGAGGGTTTTCCATTTGTTCTACACTCCCTCTCCTCTTGGTGATGATCAAATGTTTTTCTTTGTGCAAGTTGATTTTGGAGAGCTTCCAGATTTTTTCCATTAGCCTTCTTTTCTTTGGATAGACTTCCAAAAGAGGATTTAATCCATTCTCTCACCTCTTTTTGGATTCTATCAAGTTTTCTAGCAATCTAGAACATAGTCATGCCTTCCACCGGATCCCTCCACCATCATGCAATACAATCCCTAAACTCATTATGTGAATTCCATGTGATCTCATATTTTAATGGCCTTCTTTTGGTAGGATATGTGCCTAGGAGAGAAGTAGTGTAGAGTGATTTGAAATGGTCCTCAGACATGCCTTTAAGGAGGTATTTTGGAGGATGTCCCATCTAGCAAAAATAAGAACCCTATGTAGCCTAAATTGGATCCAAATTTTCCATAGTCTTTTTTTAGACCAAGCGAAAGTAGAACCTTGGAGATCAATATCAATTAAGTCATTTCTTCTCAATAAATCCTCCAAGTCCTGCATGCTATTTGAAAAATCCTCCAACCCTCCCATTTTTTCTAAAGGGTACAATGGGGTGTTAAAGTGAAATGTCCCTTTTCTAATTTTGTATGATATTTCCAACCTCTAATCAGATCTTTAAGATCAAACAACTAATATCACAAAGATCCACCAAATTTCTCAAGAAACCCTAAATCGGGTATGCCAAAAATTGTGCCAAAAGCTTCACAACTTCACCTATTATTAATAAATCTGAAAGTGGAAATTTTTACAGAAATTTTAGGAGCATAACAGCCTAAAAAATGAAATTTTCAGATCCATATAGCCTTTACACAACAGCTCTCAAATGTAGGACAAAAACTATGCTCATCGGGCTCCCGAAATTAACACAAAAATGCTCGAAAACACCACAGAAACACTAATAATCTATCTCAGAAGTTTAATCACGTCCCAATACATATATTCAGCTCTATTTTAACACCTTAAAGTATGAAATACAGAAGCAACCCAAACTGATATGAAATACTCAACTGAAAACACCAAACTCATACAAAAAACACACCCGAAAACCCACAAATCTGCACTGTTCAGCACAAAGGCAAACTCTGTATGAGCATGCACATGGAATGGCTTCAAACTCCCATCCTTAGCCTTCTTAGAAACCTAAAAACTCCTGTTCTTGGGTCTCTCTAGAAACCTGCAAACTCCCGTTCTTGGGTCTCCTTCTCCACAGGTTTGGTAGCCTCTGAAGAATAACAAAGAATGAGCAAAAATCCAGTTATGGAATCAGCCCAAAATGCCTCCAAACCCCTTAAAAGAGGGCATAATTGTAACTCACGTCCAAGAGAGGTTAATGAATCATATTTTAATAATAATTTTTATTTATTAGTCCAACGGTTTTCAAAGATTAACCCCCTTTTTCTGAAACTTCACTTTCTTGGGCCTGCCTGCCTTAGCAAAGATTATTATTTTTTAATTACTTGAAAAGGGGACATGAAAAGTCCTCCCCTCCCAAAAATTTCTTGTCCTCAAGAAATGGCTGAATAATAAACCAATCAATCCACCTGGATCCCAAATGTAGTCATGAACTATACTACTACCAATTAACACAGGCTCCTACAATATCCTTTGCAATATGACCAAGAGGAATCCATAATCAAACTAAAAATTATAGCTCAACCAAAATCCAAGATCACCACTACCATAGTCAAAAACCCATAAGACACAAACTCTTAGAACATCAAAACCCAAGTAAAGTGGACAAATCAAACTACCAACATAGTAAATACCATCAACGCATCCCACTGGCCTATACGGAATGTACAATCCAACTCTGCAACAATGGTGAACACTCTTGAATGAAACTGTACCAAGTATGGAGAATCCACACACTGTACAACTCCTGCAGTCAACACAACTCTGCAAATCATCAGCCACTATCTCATAACCATAACTCCCATGCACTGCTGATGGTGAAAAGACATTACAAGATAAAGAGTAAGAAATGGAATCCAAACCAAATTTTCCTGCCATCAACTCCTCAAAACAAGGATCAAATGCTAACTGATGTACATACCCTGCAATATAATGTTGATTAAAAAAACCAACCTCAGTCAACAGCTCACCATGAACAAGTGATACAACCCACTGTGACTGATCACTAGCTAAGTCAGGAGATGTCATAGCCAAAGGAGTAGAATAAATAACAACACCCACTAAAGAATCACTCCCAAACTCCTACTCTAAGTCACATATTATCAAGCTGTCAACTGCAGAACCTATCACCATGTCATGCCCATCACAACTCTCATCTTGAGGCATCAAATTGTCCCATAACTGATGATAAGCACTAGGAACCAAAGTACATCTCTGTATCATCATCTCATCAACATGGTCATCAAAGGTAAATTGATGAGCGTGCCTCACAGTGTAATGTCGATAGAATTCGCCAATCTCAGTCAGTGGCTCATACTGTAATCTAGATGAAACTAACTACAATTGATCATTAACCATGCTGGAACTGACTACTACCTCCAAAGATATCACCAAGGGAGTAGTATTATGAGCAGGAACCATGCCAATTGCCGACTCACCAACATCACACATGATCTTTGATACATCTCTAGTCTCTGTGCCATTAGTACTAGAGGCCACCACCATGTCAGGCATACAACAATCTGCTACAACACCCAACTCAACTGAACCTAACTCTAGTGGGAATGAACCTGATATGCCAATGTTAGTATCAAGGATGGATGCATCCCCATCTCCACTATCTCTGACAATCTCGACCATGGACATCGTCGGATCACCAAACACCACAGCTTGTGACTGTATAGAATCAGGTAAAAATTGTAGTCACTCTAACTCCATTGTCACCTTAGCCAAATAAAACTGTGACTCCTGGAAAGCCAATTGTGTACTCTCAAGAATCTCAGAAGTCACCTCAAGTTGCTTAGTAAGCTCACTTACCTCATCTTCCTTGTCCAACAATGCATCATATGTTGTAGTGCCCCACTCCATAAGATAATTTCTGTCGGCTACCAATTGCATATAATTTTGTCTCAAAATTCGAATAGCCTCCCATAAAGAGTGGAACTCTGTCAAGGAAAGGTAACTGCCTCCCTACTCATCACTAGTAGGAGAACCCCATCCATAAACTGCTAACAACTGATGAGCAGCATCGAAATGCTGGAAAGTGATAGAAATGTCTCGATCACTAACTCTCAATTGATTAGACACATAATGGCACTGGTTTGAATGTCTACTACAAACCTCCTCTGATGCACTATCTAAAGGAGTATCCTCAAAGTTACTAGTCTCTAGAGTATTACCATCCATATCTTGTGAATCAAATCTAAAGCTCATATCAACATACGGAGTATCAAAAACAATAGCACTACTGTCCAACTCCTCTATACCCAAGGAAACTAAGTCTTCAAAACTGCCCACTGCATCCTCCTCGATGTCATCAATGCCAATATGATCCTGGGACTCATCTGTACACACTACCAAATATGAAATATCATCAACACATTCCAACAAGTATGGTCGACTGGATATATGAACAAAGCCCAACACCGGTGTATAAAAACTAATACCAACATTGGATAAGCTCCTGGCACAAGAAAAGACAACACCGTGCAATCTGCTAATCAAATCCATGATAGCACCCAAACAATCACTACTACCAAAAAGTGTTAAAGATCTCCAGTCAACTAAATCCCAAACGCCAATATAACAATCTCGAGTGGATATTCATAAACTAGAATCAACTAGTAACTCAAGAAAACTCCTCACCTGAGTAATATGACCAATACCAACTAACTCCACATACTTGTCATGATGAGATAATGAAGTCACAATACTATCTTTGTTCACCTTCAACTGGCTGGAGAAATCATGTGAAGTACTACCAGCCTCAACCTCATGTGATGAACCATCTAACTGTGCCTAGTACTCTTTCTCAGCAAAGTCATGAATGCTCAATGTCTGCTCATCTCTACCAAGTATCTCACCATCCTGCACAACAACATCCTCATAATCATCATCTGAATCCACTACACTGTAGTCACTGCGTGTTGTAACTATACCATCCTGAATACCTGTGGCATCACCCTTTGACGACTTGTAAACAATTGTCTCAATTTGAGTATCAAGTTGACTGTTACTATCAATCTGTGTAATATCCTTTCCCACCACCTCCTACGACAGAGTAGAATCTGAGACCTCTACCTGGCTATCAGCTAGTTTCTCAAACTCCTCATGCAAGTTCTTGGGAATTGTGTCATCTGTCCTGTGAGAAAATCTTCCAAATAGAAATCCAGTCAACTTATCCACCTTAGCTAGGTCGGACAACATGTCATTCATTATACGGTGGTGCTCAACCAATTGTTCAGACATGTCATGGCTTATTTTCATAAGTTTATCTTGAATGTCTAAATAACCATCCTTTCTACTGGTTTGACTCTGGATATCAATTGTCCAAGATTGTGTCCTCTGAGACTCTATAATATACCTGTCCATTCTGGATAAAGTAGAGTGTAACCCCAGTAGGATATAACTTCTTCAAACACCAAGAACTAACATGCAAATGATTAGAAGTAGCATGCAACCATAGATTTTGACATGCAACTAATTAGAAGCAACATGCAACCACCAAATTCACAAAGAACTAACATGCAAATTCTTATAAGTAGCATGCAACCATAAATTTTTTCATGCAGCTGATTAGAAGCAACATGCAATCATCAATTATGACATGCAAGATCTGGGTAGTTGTCAAAAATGCAAGATCTAGGTAGTTGTCAAAACTGACATGCAAACTTCTACAACCACCAAATTCACCAAGAACTAACATGAAAATGATTAGAAGTAGCATGCAACCATAAATTTTGACATGCAGCTGATTAGAAGCAACATGCAACCATAAAATATGACATGCAAGATTTGGGTAGTTCTAAAAACTGAAATGCAAGATCTAGGTAGTTGTCAAAACTGACATGCAACTTCTACAAACCCTTAGGCTGGCAAGATCATGGCTCTGATACCACTGAAATGTCCCTTTTCTAATTTTATATGATATTTCTGACCTCTAATCAGATCTTCAAGATCAAACAACTAATATCACAAAGATCCACCAAATTTCTCAAGAAACCCCAAATCGGGTATGCTAGAAATTGTGCCAAAAGCTTCACAGCTTCACCTATTATCAATAAATCTGAAAGTGGACATTTTTACAGAAATTTCAGCAGCATAAAAGCCTTAAAAATGACATTTCTAGATCCATATAGCCTTTACACAATAGTTCTCAAATGTACGACAAAAACTATGCTCATCGGGCTCCCGAAATTAACACAAAAATGCCCGAAAACACCACAGAAACACTAATAATCTATCTCAGAAGTTTAATCACATCCCAATACATATATTCAGCTCTATTTTAACACCTTAAAGTCTTAAATACATCAGCAACCCAAACTGATATGAAATACTCAACTGAAAACACCAAACTCATACAAAAAACACACCCGAAAACCCACAAATCTGCACTGTTCAGCACAAAGGCAAACTCTGTATGAGCATGCACATGGAATGGCTTCAAACTCCCTTCCTTAGCCTTCTTGGAAACCTGCAAAATCTCATTCTTGGGTCTCCCTAGAAACTTGCAAACTCCCATTCTTGGGTCTCCTTCTCCACAGGTTTGGCAGCCTCTGAAGAATAACAAAGAATGAGCAAAAATCTAGTTCTGGAATCAGCCCAAAATGCCTCCAAACCCCTTAAAAGAGGGCATAATTGTAACTCATGTTCAAGAGAGGTTAATGAATCATATTTTAATAATAATTTTCATTTATTAGTCCAACAGTTTCCAAAGATTAACTCCCTTTTTCCGAAACTTCACTTTCTTGGGCCTGCCTACCTTAGCAAAGATTATTATTTTTTAATTATTTGAAAAGGGGACATGACATAAAGTATCCCATACAAAAAATATTTCTTTTTCACATGGTTTCAATCACAATGGTTGCCTCATTCCAAATAGAAAGCCTACCATCATGAGTGATGGGGGCATAAAATTTAAAAACAGTCCAGTTGCCAAATTGGTCGATGAAATTTGTGGCTACAAAATGGGTGCTGATAGAGATATCCACTCCCACCACCTTGTTATGATTCCATATAGTAGCAATGCTACTAGAAGCACCATTAGAATTAGTATAGGTATATCTAGTTCCTGGCCAAACATAATTGACCACTCTCGAGAACACTAGTTTAGTTATTTTCACTTCCTGCAAAAGAATCATATCATTTTTGAGCTCAATGATCTTTTGTTTGACTTCATACTACTTGCTAGGGCTATTCAACCCCCTCACATTCTAGGATATGATCTTCTTCTTTTTCTTTTAGTTTCCCCTATGAAATATTCCTTTCTATTTCTTTTTGATGGATGTTCCTAATTAGGGGTGTCCCAACCTTCATAGATGAACCAACATCTTCCTTAATCCCACCTTTATTCTTCCTCTTTGGGACTACCCATTAAAAACCATTGTTATGGAAATCAAGGCTAGGGTCCTTAGAAATGGGTGAAAAAAATTCAACAATACCTGGAAGGGAAACCACAAGGGTTCCATTTGTCAATGGTGAGCTAGCCCCCAAGTTTGGGGGTAGGATGCATGGGAGCTCTATTCCCTCTGTGACTATTTCTTTTTCTAGCACACTATCACCTGAGTGCAGTATTTCTAGGGTGTGTAACTCCCCCTATTCAAAAGTAACAACATCCATTATGAGCTTAATCCCCATAACTTGCATCACATCATTAACTTCATGAGGGGTTTTAGTACTCTCACTAATGCAAAGGGTTCCATTGGACTGTGGAACCCCCTCACAACTAGTTGGTTCTATGTTAATGTCAGCAACCCTTTTAGTAGCATTTGAGCTTTTGACCACCTCAAAACTTGGAGAATATTTCTTTCTCTTGAGTTTCTCATCCATCAGATACTCCACAAAGAGATGGCCAAAGTTATTACATTTATAGCATAAATGAACAACATTCTCATAGATTAGTGGTTGCATCTAGGTGCCTTATTTGGAAATTAGGTCCACCATGGTAGGTAAAGGTTTATTCATTCCCACATTCACATAGAACCTAGAAAAACCTAGTTTAGCCTTTGAACTAGTCATTGAGTCCCTTTTTATGAATTGTGCAAAGGAGCTACCAATCCATTTAAAAACACACTCATCCTAGAACTCCAGGGGGAGTCCAAGAAAGTGTATCCAGATTGGGGTAGATTTGTATAGGTCACTCTCTTAGTTAAATCTAGGTTTCCATTTTTCCATCATCAAGTCATGTTTGCCAAAATTCCAAGATCCAGCCATAATTAAATCTTGGTCCTTCTCAGCTGTGAAACTAAACAAGAAGAGGGATCTAACCATTGTTGAGATAGAGACAAAATCCATTATTTTCCACTTTTCCAAACAACCTTTTCTATCCATGTCCACCAAAGGTTAGAAAGAGATAAACTTTCCCACAAGGAACAGGGTAAACCTCGAGCAAATCAAATCAACCATAGGATCAGGTAAAGAAATTCGAGGTCCTGTGGGTCTTGAAGAGAATGTGTGTTTAGCACCAGAATCCCTAGGAGTCTTGGATCCAAAAGCAACCCCCATCCAGTTTAACTTTAGCAGTGTTGATGAGGGGGATTATAGACATGGGACCAACCAAGGGTTTGGGCCCCAGACAAGCATAGTTGTTTGGACTGGCTCCAGGTTCCAATAAAACAACAATGTCTTGCTAAAGGTGTTAACCATTTAGGGATTTTGTAACCAAATCTAAATATGAGAAATTGGGGTCCAGATCTAGTTGGGGGGGGGGGGGGGGTAAGGGTGGAGGGAGTTTCTATCCCTCCCAAGACTAAGAGGTCATGTAAGGAGGTAGGGGTTCAAGGGCAGGTATGGAAACTCTTGTAATAGATTGATGTACATAGAGGGCATGAAAGATTAACTAAATAATTGTTTCATTAAATACCTTGGTAAAAATTTTGATCTTTTTTCACATGTACTCAAAGGTATAGGAAAAATAAAAGAAAAGGAGGAATGGGAACAAGAAATATTGAGTTTTAATTGGCCTGATGATACACTCTTCAATAAATGGATAACAAATTACTCATCAACAACATAGTTATTGCAAATAATAGTTGAAGCAGAGAGTGTAGACAAAGTAGTGGTTGTAGAAAAGGTGTAGTTAGTTGATGTATCAATTCAAATAGAGGGAACAAATGAGGAACGACTAATTACAACTATGGACATGATAATTCAAACTAATGGTCTAGCAGAGGATCAACCAATTATAATTACTATCTAGATTGTTGAACTTGATACATCATGTGCAAACCAGCTGGTCCCACAATTGGAAGAGTAACAAATATAACTAGGCCAATCATCAAATGAAGCAGATCAACAAGAAATTGCTACAACAAAATCAGTCCCACCACAAGAAGATAAATGATAAAAATATTTTGTTGCAAAGATGCAAGCAAGTACCAAATTTTGTCTTTTTGTGATAGTGAGATTTTTTGTCCTTTTTTCTTTCTTTTGTTCTAAGGATAGTTCTCATTTTCCCTCTATGCTCGTAGTTTGTTGCATCTCACACTATATAAGTGAGTTTCAAAGGCTAGAGGAGGGTTTGGAGTCTATAATTTTTAGTGTTTATGCTATTGTCTCTTTGCGTCACTTATATGATGTATTCAATTTTTCAAGTCTAAGAATACAAATTGATTTTGAATAACAAGTCTGTCATATCTTGAGTTATTCTTGAGTTTATACCATTGATGTATTAGTTTAAAATAATATTAATACAAGGAGAGAGTTCTGAATATCCATGTCTCTAAATTCTATCTCCAGTTTCATATGCTTGTTATTTTTGGATTGAGTGAGAAAATTTCATTCAATTTAATGTAGCTTGGATAAGTAGTATGTCAATTTATTGTTGCTTTTAATTCAAGGAATTGAGTAATTGCTTCAATAAATTGATAGGGTTTCTAAGAATTTGAGAGGGATATCATAAGAATGGGGTTTAGGGCTAACAATTGATAATCTTAATTGCAAGTCAACTAAATAGGTCAAGTATTTACTGATGTGACTCTATATATCAAATGGATAAGGCATTGATCATAAGTTGTGATGCAAATTGATACAATTTTTTTGTTACTTAAAGCACATATAAATCAAATCAATTTTACTTTTATGTAATGAAGAATCAAACTCATGGTCATTACTTATTTGTAGTAGTTTTCCTTTGAATTATAGCTAGCTATTGTAATCATGGAGTTATTGCAAATCTAAGAAGAATAGTGACCAATTATCTGCTATAGGGGATAGATTTGAAGAAAAGAATGTGAGTGAGATATAAAAAGTAAGTATCAAATAACTAGTCATTTCTATCCCTAAGGTACACCCACCTTGGTCCTGTAGAGCCAAACATGTAGAGAACTATTGTATTCTATTAATGTTGGTCCAAACCTAAGATGAATTTAGTTGAATATGAGATGTAGCTAATCTTTGGACTATTTCTTGTCTTCTACATCCTAATATTGGGTATTTTATAACTAGTAGTTTTAAAACACCAACAGATCACATCAACATTTGTCTTCACATCAATCACCTCTTGTAACATGGCCAATCACCTTGTTAGGATTTCTAACACTTTCTTTATTGAGGTTTGGTGATTTAACACTACTTATCTCAATCTATCTATGTCTAGCAACAAATTTCCAAGGTTCTCAATGAGAGGGGACCTTGCATTTTCAATTCATCTATCTAGGCATGACCAACTTGACCAAATTGCCTCTCTTTCTATAGCTTGAGATATAAATTCTTGTTCTCCTCTACACTTGGGTCAAATGTACTTGCAGATGTGTTTCCAAGTGCATCTCTAATGTAATCCATTAATTCTCCAATCTAGGATTTCAGTGTCTCTTTCTCCAACCTTAAATCCTTTGATTTATCTTGAATTTTTACATTTGTTGATTTCCAAATGTTGACCATAGAATAATGCACTAGAATGCCCATGTTAACCATTCTAATCAAAAAATCATTAGGAATTAACTCATGAAATCTTCCCTCCTTCTAAGGTTCTGCAATCTCCACTAGCATGTGTGCCCAGTAGAAGAATCTATTTCCAATGCTATTAGGTTCTTTTACTTCTTCACCTTCTTTTATACTGGATGAGATTGAGATCCTTGTACAATGAGGTTTTATATGTTGAAATTTCCTCACATCTCATCTTCTCTCTATCAATAGTCTCTTCTAACAAAGACTTGGTTGAAAGGACATTGAGTGGTGATTACAAGGCTATTGGATCAAAGAGCTTCCTTGAAACTAGGGGTGTCACCTTGTTCTGGATAAAAAATGGAAAGGAAATTGTTATAGTGATAGAGAGGGCTAGAGTATCACCTTGCTAAGATGCTCCCTGCTCTTCACCATTTAGAGGGTTATTACCACAAACAATGTTGATGACTGACACAAGGGAGGTATTCTTGACTACTGATTTATCCTTCTCCTTTTCTTTATCTTTCTTTTCTTCTTTATCTCCAACTTTTCTAGTTTCTAGTAGAGATCATCCTCCATAGGTTAGAGGGATTTGTACATTCTTTTTAGGAGGTTGGTTGTGCCCTCCACCAATATATTGTCATGGTCCACTTGATGTTGATGTAGCAGTAGGAGTGGAAGTAGTAGTTGATGATTAAACTATTTTGGATGCTACTACTAGTAGAACTTTTGGCTCTAGTTCTCTTTCTTCTCTCTCTAGTCAAGTCTACCCATTTGTTTGTTCTCTATGATACCACTCATGAGGACCTCCATTGTATCAATAACATGAGCATTAGGTGGAATTGACACTATATGAGTGTCCTTGATTTTCTCATAAGTTGAGGACCTCATATAAGAACCATCATCTGTGAGGTCACTAACATTGAAAGTGTCATTATATAAGTTTATCTCATCAAGTTTCAACCTAGACCAATAGCTCTCTCTAGTTTGGTACTCATTATGAAATTTGGCCAAATAATCTTCAATATTTGGAACATTCCTACAAGCATAACCAAGATTCAAATGATCTTTGAAAAAACTATCAAGATCATATTAGGGTCTTATAACTTCATAATCAATCAACTTAATTCTATTCTCAAATGCTTTGACTAGATTTTGGGCATCATACCTTGAGGAACAAGAAGGTCCTACCACAATTGGAAATAGAATCTTGACTATCTTATTCACATTAGAACATAGTGTGTTCACTTCCAATATTTGTCTGCATAACTCAATAAGGACTACCTTATCTTTAGGATATCTAGGGAGACCCTTTATGAAGCCATCAAATGCACCAATCCTCAAGTAGGAGAAAGATGAAAATTGAATGAAGCAACATCCAAGTTGGATGACCATTGATATAGATTTTGGTGAAAACCTCTGTTCAAGGCACCCTTGCAATTCCCAATATAGCCTCATTGTGAAGGCATTATTTCCCTTTAGGTATTCTTCAAATCTCTTTTGAAGTTTTAGGTGGGCATAAAATTCATATACCTTAGTGTTTTCATTAAAGTTTTCAATACAGGGCAAACTTGACCATAGATGATGCATGGCTAAGGCATATATTAAATATGATGACACAAAGAACTCCTTAAATTCCCTTTCCAAATTTAGCCAAGATTCAATCTCTTCACATATAATTTGAGCCCAACCAATTTGTAATCCTTTAGTGTAGATGGCCTAAACCAAGTAGAAGTTGTGTTGGATGAAATCAAAGATCTCTTCCTTACCCTTTAATCTTAGAAACAAAGACAAAATATCCACGAATTCCTTCTTTAGATTGGTTCCTAAGAGAGTCCTCAAATTTTTTCTCTTTTTTCCTTGACGAGTCTAAAACCATGTTTTCTACCTATCTTCTCTCCTCAAAGTCTTTTCCTCATTAAACATTGATGCAGATGATGAAAAATCAATGTCACAATAATCTTCCTTCATTGGAATCTTGAAGGCAAACTGCAACAAATCTTTCTTCATAGAAAACATAATAGATTAGTTAGGGAACAAAATTTTCTTTGTCTCCAGATTATATCTATCAATGCATTCCTTCACCAACTAATGATGGGTGCTTCCCTTACTACCATAAACACATAACAAAAACAAAGAAACAATAAAAAATGCAAGAACAAAATATGGACTTCTTAATATTGCTACAAATGCAGAATTATAGAGTTCACAAGTACAATATGCTAACCCACATGGGCACCTTCATTATAGTAATCTACAAGACTAAACTACAAACTACCACCCAGAGTTGTCCAAGACAATGTTTGGGCCTTTCTTAAATAGGCAATTTTATGCCACATGGGAAGGTTCTACACACTCAAACTTAATACCTAGGGCTGACAAACCCTAAAAAAACATATAGAGTTGGCGAAATACATATTTAATAAATTATTTTAGAAATTTTAGGTAGCCCAACTTTGGAAGGCCATAACTCTCAAACCGTTGCTTAGATTGACTATTATAATCACATTTCAAAAATTTCATTTCTTGATCTACAGGCTCAAAACTATGCAAGCACCCTTTTGTCGAGATTTTAGAGCTCATCTAGGTCCTCTAAGGAATTTAAAACTGAGTTCAAAGATTTTTATAGCATCTCAGTCTACTTGAAACAACTTGTTAAAATTAGGAAGTACTAAAATAGGCCACTTAAATTCTTTCTTATCCCCTCTCATTATTTTAGTTAAGGGTTGACAAATATTGCTAAAACCTCTTATGAACTTTCTATAGAAACTAGCCAATCCATTGAAAGATCTTACCTTTATCACACTCTTTGGAGTAGGCCATTTAAGGACAGCCTTTTCTTTCTCTGGGTCCATTTTTCAAACATTCTTCTAAGGCTACAAATCCTAGGTACATCAACTCCTTTACAAAACTACACTTCTTCAAGTTTATTAGCTACTTTTCTTCCCTCAACTTATCAAGCACCTTGAGAATATGAATCAAATGCTCCTCCAATGTTTTACTAAAGATCAAAATCATCTATGTAAAAAATGAAAAACTTACCTAGGAACTCCTTCAATACCTCAATCATTAGCGGTATGAAAGTGCTTGATGCATTGGTTAGCCCAAAAGGCATGACTAATAACTCGTACAATCCTTCTTTTATCTTAAAAATAGTCTTCCATTCATCACCTTCTCTGATATGAATCTGATGGTACCCACTCTTCAAATCTATCTTTGTGAAATACTCAATCCCACTCAAGTAGTCCATAATATCATCCATCCTTGGCAATGGAAATTTGTAATTGATTGTGATCTTGTTAATAGCACAAGAATCTGTGCACATCCTCCATTCTCCATTCTTCTTTGGTGCTAGTACAACTAGTACAACACATAGACTCAAAATCTCTCAAATCAACCCCTTCTACAACAACTCATGAACTTGTAGGTTCTACTCTTCACTTTTTTCTAGTTTCATTCAATGCACTACCTTGTTTGGAAAACTGGCTCCTAAAACCAAATTCATCTAGTGACTAATTTTCCTTACTGGGCACAATCCATTAGGTATGTTATTTGATAAAATATAAAAAAACCTTCCCAACATATTTTCAACTTCTGTAGGCACCTCCTCTACTTCTTCTTTACTATCTTTTGAAATTATAGAAAAACAAATATGCTCATGCTTCATATATTTGAGAAACTCTTTTCCATCAAAAAAATATATTTTGGCAGCACTACATACCTTCTCTTATTTATCCTCTAATGCCTTCAACTTATGCTTCACTCCATCCTTGGTCAAACTATAGGTATTTTCTCGCCCATCGTGTACAACATGCCTATCAAGCTCACATGGCCTACCCAAAAACATATGAAATATGTCCATAGGTATGATATCATAAAGTACCTCATCCTGGTAGCTTCCAATCTTGAACTTTACTGAGCACTGCTCATTGACCATGACTTTGTGTTCATCTTGCACCCAAGCAATATGGTATGGATGCAGGTGTTTTTGTCTCTTTAGCTTCAACTCTGTGACCATCATTTTTTATACCAAATTGTCAGCATTTCCTGCCTTCAATGATCACATTGTTAGCATGAATAATGATGATACTACATTGGGGAAGTATCCCATGCATCCAAGAGTATTGATATGTTGTATTAATGACTATATTTGTCATTGATGTCAACATAGCAATAATTCTATTAAGACTAGAAGAATACCAGTCAATAATCTTAGTTTTCATAGATGCTGAGGAAGTTTTAGATGATATGCAGTGGAGGAAATGCTCGTAAGCTTTTGAGAATAGATTGAGAAATATTGTTAAAGAGGGATATTGTTGAGAACATATTGATATAAGTATGATCAATATATATATATATATATATATATATATATATATATATATGTTTCAATCATTATTTTGTCATTGATGTCAAACTTGCTAATTGCTGGTAAGACACATGCTTATATTATTTAAGTACTATCACTTATTTGATTGATGAAGAGGATTTGATCAAAAACTATAACAATAGAACCTAGAGGAAAAGTTGAATTATGATTATGTAAAGGTGTATAAGAATTAGCTAAGATAGTGATGACATGATGTATTGATAATCTACTTAAGGTTACAAAGGCTGGTTACACTAAAAGTGTATTAAGAACAAGTTAAACAAAGTTTGTCTGCCAAGCTTGACCCAGTAGATAGTTGGTGCTAAGAAAAGTTAGTGCAAGCCAAGCAAAAAAATAGTTTAAGCTGAGTAAAAGTCTATTTTAGTGTATGCCGAGTGAAATAGTGGATATCGAGTAAAGTTTAGTTGATGCCGAGCACCTGTAAACTTTAGTTCATGTTGAGTGATTTTACAGAGGATGCCAAGTGTGATACCCCAAAATTGGCTCATTGCCATGATACCAATTCTGGTCTCTTTCTGACCAATCCTAAAGTCCTATTCCATTAGGCAAATTTTTATTCGGCTACTCACTACTTGACTTAATTGTCAGATGTAGAAAAGCCTAATCTGCATTCATCATGCTTATTATTTAATTCATATAGTATTTACTCATATTAGTCACATTAAACCTATTGATTAATATTTAATTTAATTACTAAGTATTTATACTTTAATTAAATTAAATTATATCCTAAGGCTAATGTACTATGGAATTAAATTTATTTAATTTAATAAATGTGCCTATTTTAATTAATGAAATGAAATCATTTAATTAAATGGGAAGCCATTCCTAATTAATTAAATAAGAAAAGTGTCTCTAATTAATTAAATAGAATTATTTAATTAAAAAGAAAAGGTAATTATGAGAGCATATCTCATTTTATTAAATTAAATATCTCACCAAAATCTCTCTTCAATTCAAAAAAGGAAATTCCCAGTTCATTGCTGATCAAATTAGAAGTGACCCAGATCACTTGCTTTTACACTAAAGTCTTTCTGAGTTGACTAACTCTTACACTCAGATTTGAGTTAGTTAACTCCCTTTAATTTGGGAATCTTCCTTTATGACTGAATTTCATCTTCAATCCCGACCGTTGATTTAAATCAGTCCTTACCATTGATGGATTCCAGGAAAGTCTATTTAAGAGACCTTCATCTCTTCATTTTGAGAGGTTGAATGAGAATTTGCATCGAATTGCTGCTGGATTGTGAATTCATTTGAGCTCATTACTTTCATAAGATATTCATTTTCTACTTTAATCTCATTTAGCATAATATGCATACATTTTAGCATAATCTTCTTTTACATGTTCTTAGATTAAACGTGCATACTCCATTCTAGATTAATCTACATTCTCATATAGATTAGTCACATTTTCTTTTAAATCCTTCATTCATTGAGGGTCTGGTTGCTTAACACCTCAAATATGATAATATCTAACAAGCAATTCCCTTTAGATAGAAGGCAACAGGTCGCCTTGCTGGCCGAGTTTTGGATGAACAATCCAATGTTCATTTCAAGATGAATCCGCAAACAAGGACCATGTTGAAGTGTGTGTTTTAGCATAGGCTGCATTTTCACATATACACCAAGCAACATAGTATGTGCTAAGCATTAGAATAAAGTTAATGCTAAGTGGCTATATCATTTGAAAGATCATGAATTTGATGGATCTAGTCTGACAAGTTTTTTTCTTGGATTGTGTGAACTAGATGGAAGACAAGATTAATGAGCTGGTAGTATAGAATTCAAGGTAAACTATTTTGAAGTGAATTCAAAGAGATGTTTCTAGAAGAGATATTGAATATGGGGTAGATTCATTGCATTATACCTAATCTATCCTAACCCTAAATTGGACAATGGAGAATGAGTGACAAAAGATCTTAATTTCCTATTTATAGGAATGGATGGCCAAAAGAAATGATTGTCATGTGCAAGAACCTAAGGAAGACAAGGAGTCAAGGGTTTTGCTTCATCAAGTGACCTAAGAGAAGATTCTACATTGGCATGTTAAGGAAGAAGGATTAAGGGTATGAATGCTTGAAGTGTGAACAAGCTATCAAAGCTAAAATGTGTGAAGCTCGAAAAGAATGGAGGACTAAAATAGTGATCTATAATCTGCAAATGGAGTTGTAAGTTGTTATCAGATCAAGCCTTACTATTATTCTCTAATAATTGTATCAGTCTAGGGAAAATCCTTTGGATTAAGGTTGACTAAATAGTCATTTTTAAATCTTTTAACTAGGTGACATTCTAAGTGAATGGTCTAAAGTCCTCTAACAAGGCTCACTCCTAATAGCATGATTGAAATCCTTTAATAGGGTCACATTTAATAGTGTGTATTGTAACCTTTAACAGGGTTGGCTTTTCACAAGGCATCACTTCATAAGAGTGAAAAAGGGTAGCATGTTACTAGTGGTTTTTTCCAAATTGGGTTTCCACATAAATCATTGTGCCAAGTGTGTTAATGAATCTATTATGTTTTCATGTTTACATTTCTGCAAGTTGATTTGATAGTAAGCTACAAATTTTCCATGATTGCATAATCTTATGGATGCATGCATGATGATAAATATTTAATGGGTTCACTAAGCTATGAAAAGTTTTATTTATACATCTAGAACTTGGAGAACTGATTCACCCCCATCTCAGTTATTGTAAAGTATTCCAACATAAGGTTTTCTAGATGATGTGGTTAAGAGGACTAACTCTGAGTCAATGATTTATGGAAGTCACACTTGATTTACTAGAAGTAGTGCAGAAATAGAGTACTAGAAAAAAAGTTCTAATGATGTATCACTATCTTTCATTTGAGATGTAATGAAGAGATGTGCAGTTACACAGTGATAGAGATTAATTGTGTGGTGATGCTAGTGTGTACGCAAGATGTGGTTTCACACATGTGAAGTTCTGTATAGATTGTGAGCCGATAGTGCTATTGTAACTGTGAATTAATTAATTATCTTATTTTAATTAATTGGGAAAGCTTCAAGGCCAAATCAAGGAATTATTATGAAGAAATGGTATAAAGGAAAGTTGTTTTCCTTGCTTATGATGTGAACTTGGATTAGAGAATCAAGTAGAATATGAAGTATTAGTGCGTAGTGTGGAACAGAGAAGAATTATTATTGAATGCATGTAAGTGATCCAAGGGATCATTAGATACACAATATGAGATCTGGTTATAATATTTGAAGGAGAAAAAGTCTAGTTGACAGGATAGAGACAGAGGAAGGAAGTACATTTTAGTTCTATTATTCTGCAAGGAATAATATAGAGATCATTTAGACAGTGGGTTCTTTGATCTTAACCTTGAACCTATTTGGGTAGTGGGTCCAATAGTCTCCCACAACTCCTAATAGGGTTGGAATCTCTTAACACAGATTCAAAGTCTCCTAATAGGGACTCATATGTATTGAATCTTGTAACAGACTAATAACAAGGTCTATCCTCTAACAAGGAATATTTATATTAGTACATCATCTTGTGGGTACCATCCCCACCAAGTTTTTCCCTCTAATCAAGGGTTTCCCTAGTTAACATATCTTGTGTTAATTGTGTATGAGTATATTGGTGTGGTTTCAATTAACTTTACTCATTTGGTTAAGATTTTTTAAAGCTAATAATTTTGATAATTTTTGTATAACTAATTCACCCCTGTCTCAGTTATATCAGTGGACTATATATTCTCAAGAGGAAACTTTTCTAGTAGTAGCATATCTAAAGAAGATAAAAATATTGAAGAAGGAATAACTCTTTTGGTAAGAAGAAAGAAAGACAGTAAGAAAAAATTTAGGTGTTGGACTTGTGATGAATATGGTCATTATGCATCTAAATGTCCTAAAAGAGAGAAAAAGTTTAGAGGAAAATTTAAGCCTAGAAGAGATAAGGATATAAATTGTTTATATGCTAATGAGCACAATGAAGTTGATGGAAAAGATCAAAGTGAAAGTGATGATGAATTAGAATTTGTGGCTATCAAGGAAGATAATCTTGATAGAGAAATTAGAGAAGAGAGGGCTCTAGTTACCCAAGTTAAGAAGAAATCAGATTGGATAATTGGTAGTGGATGTTCACATCACATGATTGGTGATATGAATAAAATTTTCAAGTTCAAAAATCATGATGGAGGTTTTGTTAGAGTTGGTAACAAAGAAAGCTATCATATCATAGGGATTGGACCTATAACTCTCAATGGTTAAACTAACACTGATGATGTTTACTTTGTTGGTGAAACAAAACATAATTTGTTAAGTGTTGGATAGTTGGTAGACAAGGGATATCTATTGTAGTTCATAGAGAAGACTTGCATTATCAAAGACAAAGATGGTAAGTTGATTGGTACTAGAACTAGATCTAGAGGTAATTCATTTGAGTTGAATCCTACTGAAATAACATATTTGATTGCAAAGGTTGACAATAGTTGGTTGTGGCATACAAAGTTCTATCATATAAACTTTGATAATATTATGAAGCTTAGTAGTACACTTGCAGTGAGAGATTTTCCTAAGATTATTAAGCCTACTAATGTTGTTTGCAAGGAAACTATTTTGGCTAAGTAGAGGAAAGTGTCTTTACCTAGCATGAAGTTCTCTAATAAAAAGAAATTGGAGATTATTCACATAGATCCGAGTGGTCCTGCAAGAACCATAAGATTCTATGGTGAAAGGTACGTTATGATTTTTGTTGATCATTTCACTAGGATGACATGGGTAGCATTTCTTAAAGAGATGTTTGAAGCTTTTGAGAAATTCAAGATATTTAAGAATTGAGTTGAAAATTAATCTAGTGTAAAGATTAAATGTTTGAGATCATATAGAGGAGGAGAGTTCACTTGTAGAGAGTTCAACATGTTCTATGAAGAGAATGGAATCAAAAGACAATTATCTTCACCTAAAACACCTGAACAAAAATTGGATTTCTGAAAGAAGGAATAGGTTAGTAGCAGGAGTAGGAAGAGTGATGTTATTTGAGAATGACATCTCAAAGACATTTTAGAGAGAAGCAGTTGACACTGCATTATATACTCTGAATGGAGTACAAATCAGAAAAGGTATGAGCAAGACACCTTATGAGTTATGCTTTGGTCATTCACCATTAGTCAAGTATTTTAGAATATTTAGAAGTAAGTGTTACATAAAGAGAGATGATGATATTGTTAAGTTTGATCCTATAAGAAATGAAGGCATGATTCTTGGTTACTCATTGAAAAGTAAAGCATATAGATGTTTCAACTATAGAACTAAGACAATAGTTGAGTGTGCTAATGTAAGGATTTTGATTTTAGATTGGTTTTGAAAATTGAGTGTCAACACACTTAAGACATTTACTTAGTTCATGTTGAACTAGTAATGTATGTCAAGTATAATATGTAAATACAATACCATGTTGAGTTATAATGAGTGCTGAGTCACTCATGTGTCAAGTCATTCAAGTGCCGAATAGGTAGACCATGCCAAGTGATTCAAGTGCTGAGTAAATAGTAGATGCCGAGAAGCTCAAGTGCCAACTCAAAAATAGAATTACAATATGTGTTGAGCATCAGTAACTTCAAGTGTCAAGTAACACAAATTTGACATACTTGTTTGTAATTGCACAAACAACTATGTAAACCATTTCTTAGCTGACTTAAGGATAGATTTTGATTCTTTAGAGATAATGACAAATCTATTTGAAGAATCCCTATGTATTTGCATGCAACCAATCAAAAAATAGGAAGGATGAATCTCAGCCATAGATTCATACCTAACCCTAAGCCACCAAAGTCTTTATATGAAATATGAAGCCCTAATATTTTTGTGTGTGTGTGTGTGTGTGTGTGTGGGAGAGAGAGAGAGAGAGAGAGAGAGAGAGAGAGAGAGAGAGAGAGAGAGAGAGAGAGAGAGAGAGAGAATAGTGAAGGGGCAAATAATCAAATTGAAGAAGTGAACAAGACAGTTTGTAGAGCAATCAAGGTGACTTAGTAGTGAGAGTGAGTTGTAGAATTAGTTGGAGAAGAATAAAGAACAAAAGGATACAATAATTTTTATATCAAATCAAAGAGGATTGAGAAGGACACTGTACAATTTAATCTTTAATCAGGAAACCAGAGCCAATCACAAGATCTATGCTGAAACATCCTAACAGGTGATTTTAGTTAAATCTCCTAAGTAGAGTAGTGCTAATAGTCTATACTAAATCTTTTAACAAAGTGACATTCCAAGTGAGTGATCAGAAGTCCTTTAACTAGTCACACTTCTAATAGGGTGTTGAAATCCTCTAAAAAAGTGGGACTTAACAGTCATTGTAAGCCATTAATAGGGTAGGCCTTTCATAGTATAGGTCATGATTCATGGTCAAACCATTATAACCTTAATTGGTTACACTTAATTGTTGTAGTAGTGAAGATTTGTAGGTGTCATCCCCACCCTAGTTTTAGCTTCTCATTTGGAGGGATTTCGGGTAATCATATATGGTGTCAAATTGTATGTGTTGAATTGATTACATGTTTTGGATGCATTTACTTTACATGTTATTTCAATTTATCTATTGAATGCATAAATTGGATGTGAGGTGAAAAGTTCTATGGGTCCAAGCTCAAACTCCTGATGCACCCTGCCCTCTTAGAAGTTTAATTTTTTCCCACTTGTAATTCCAATAATTGGTATTAGAGCCTTGTTCTTAGAAGGAGAAGCTTTGCAACTTAGAGGAAAGTTCTTGAAATGGAAGTCTACAAATTGGGAAAGACTATTAAGAACTAGGAGATTGAAATACATCTCATACTAAGTCAGCTAAATGAAGCTAGACATGCCTTGAAGAGTTCATTGGAAAGAAGGAAATAAATTGCCATAGTAGAAAATGACACACAATATAAAGAGATTGACAACACAAAGCTATTGGGTATGTGTAGGATCATTGTGTGCCAAAAAGTGGCAATCTAAAAAATTTGTAGTTCTAAAATATCTCAAACCATTTCAAAATCTATTCCAACTTTTTTCCCACCCACCCTGATACTAAATGGAAACAATTAATATCTTTATAAGGTCTACTATATCTTTTGATACCAAACCTATATGCTCAAGTTTAAAAACATCCTTTTGGCCTATTTTTATGTGATTTTTACTTCAAACATGTAGCTAACAAATTTTTTTCCACCAAAATTTGATGAAATGAAAAGGGTTTTTTAAGAATGTTCTTATCTTTTCATAAATGTAATGTTTGTCAAATTATGAGTTTAGTAAGCAATTATTACTTATTTTCTAATGGAGTTATGTATAAAGTGTTAATTGGCACACTACTTGAAAAATAATTATAACTTTCAAATGGTACAATATTTTTTAAATCCAAAAGATGCATCACATTCTATGTTTCTTCTACTATAAGGAAAACAAATGAAAAATTGGATTTTATAGAGTTTTCAATTAGTTAAGGTGGTCAGACACGAGAGTTTTTTAATTCCAAAAATACTAAAGTCAAAAATTAATTATTAATTATTTATTTAGAATAAAAATACCCAAAAATATGTGTCACATTCATGCATGAGTCTACTACTTATATCTAGAATACTATTATAAAATATTATCATTTGATTTTGATTAAGGTGGTCAAACATACATTATTTTTGTTCTGAACTTTTTTTAATATTGCATTAAAACTCAAAATTTTGACCAATCATTTTTTATTTTTTTGAGATAAGTCCTAGTAGTTTAGAAACTAGATTCAATTTTCTAGAGATTTTTTTCTCTCAACTTTTTGATATAAAGTTAATAACAAGTATAAAATTCCATGTCAAGTTGACATAACCCTAATTTTCTAATTTTTTATTGCCACTTAAGAGCATAGTTTGGTTGACCATGATCCTCCACATACCCTATTTACAGATGGTAACTCTAGTGAATTTGATGCAACAATTGTAGATCTAATGGAGAAGAATAGAGCACAAGATAAAGAAATTAGAAATCTCAAGTTGGAGCAAGAATCACAAGCTATATTGCTATGTGAGGTGAATGAGAAAAAGAAGAAAGCCATGGAAGAAAAGACCATGATTAAAGGAGATAAAAGAACCTTGAACATCAGATTGGAGGAGAAGTCAACAGAGCTATCTAGGATCTCAAACATGCAATTAGACACGTTGAGCCAAATGATGAATGCTCATCATGAGTTGAATGTCAAGGACATTGAAATAATTACATTAAAGTTGTAGAATGAAAAACTGCAGAATGACTTGAAAAGAGAAAAGGGTTTTGTCGAAAGTGTCAACAAGCCAAATGAAGCCATCAAGTACTTTGAGCAATCACTAAAATTACCTAGATCTAATAGAGATACATCAGGGTTGGGCTACACAAGCACTAAATAAGGAGAATCATCCAAAGCTACTGAGGAAAGGAACAACAAAGGTAAGAACTCGAAACCCACTTGTCACAATTGTGGAAAGAATGGACATACTTCTAATGTATGCAAGAGCAAGAATACAAATCAAAATGCTAAGCCTAAGAACATAGTCCACTATCATAAGTGTAGTAAACAAGGTCATTAGGCACATGAATGTAGATCCAAAACCATGCATGCACCAAAATTTGCAGGATATTGCTACAACTATCAGAAGTATGGACATAGAGATTTTGAATGTAGATTCAAGTCCACATGGTCATCAAAAAAGCCAACAAAGATAGGAAGCTATAGAAACTCTTGTAATTGGGATTGCAATACAAGATATTGCTATCACTATTGTTAGGAATATGGAAATGTACCTGAGAATTGCATTAGGACTCACTTTAGTGGTAACTACAAAAGGTGGTTGAGTCAAACCACATGCTTTAGTTGTTTGAAAATTGGTTGTATTAGCAAACATTGTCCAACTAGGTCAAAGGCACCAAGTTGTGAATTTGATAAAGGAAAAGGCAAGGAAAATGTTGAATGCACAAGAAATGAGATGAATAAGACATGGAAGAAGAAAGATGATTTTAGTACACCAAATGGAGAAGGGATCACTCCATCCAATGGGTCATGTGGTCACACCTCATCAAACTAAGAAAATAAGAGGTATGTATGACTGATACTCAAAGTATTACATCATACATTAGTTCTAGAAGAAATTAGTACTAAAAATATTATATTAGCATGAGTAAAGATGCAAGATGTGAAAAATTCAAGGTTAAATCTTCAAGTTTTCATGTTATTTCTGAGCATGAAAAGTTTTCAACAGATGTTGAGTAAAGTGCTAGTTAGCATTGAGCTACTGGGCTAAATCAGTTATTGCTAAGTTTGTAGTAACTGCTAAGTAAGGATAATAGTAGTAGCTGCCAAGTGGAACATAAATCATGTCGATTCCAAGTTTACAATTCTACAAGCATTAAGCATTAAATGAAAGGTTTTGAAGGGTATATGGTTAATTCTCACTCATAATTTGTCGTTTCAAATTCAAAGCGAGAGCAAGTAGAGAAAAAAGATGATTTAGTAGTTTGTTTGAAGTGATTGCACAAATCTAAATAATGACTTCACTATAGTTCTTCGAATTTCCAAGGTATTTTTCATAAGCTAAGCTACACAGTTTGAAATTTGTATAAACCCTAGTTTTACAGAATGGCTTCCAGTTTGAAAAATGTAAAAGAGAAAGAGGTTTTAGATGTTCAATTAGTAAGTGATGAGGTAAAGCAACCAATTTTCAAAGAAATTCCAGATGTTTCTTATAAACAAGATCCATTAGGTACACTTTCCATGATTCCCTAGAAAGTCATAATGATCCAAGATGTCAGAAAATGCTACAACTGCAAGATAGGAGGAATAGGAAATATGGAAATAAGGAAAACCTATGATAAATTATGTGAAAATGACATTCTAAAAGAAGAATTTAAGATTGTTGAAAGGAAGGGTTTGACCTATGCCCTAGACTTTCCCATGGTATTCAAAATAGAATGGATCAAGATAGTGTTGAGTAGAATACACGATGGATGTTTATGGCTAGGAGATGGTCCTATAAAAATTTCAAAGAGAATAGTTCATAGGGTAACTAGATACCCAACCCTAGATCAGTTGAAGACTTTGTGAAGTTACTCAAAAGAGGTTATAGAGAGAAACACAGGAGCCAAATGGAACAAACATGGAATGACAATTGATACCATTACAGATTATCTATTGGACTTTTCCATAAGGGTAATTTCTCATAAATTTTATCAATCTAGCAGGTTAAATAGTGTACCTTACACTACAGTTGATGTGGGCTATATAATTCTAAAGAAGGATCATACCTATGATCTTACAGAGCTTCAATTACAACAATTGATGGAAAATCTTGGAGTAGTTAGAAAAACCAAGAGTGCATGGTGTAAGTTTGGATCAATACTTGTTTGCATATTTTTCTATGTTTAGAACACATTTCCATCCATTGGTATAGTTATTTGGAAGACAAACAGATCAGTTGCAGTTCAAGTTAATGAGTATATTGAGAAAATGGGAGATAACTTTGAAACTATCATGACCAGGTATTTTGAAGATCTCAAGAAGTCTATGAAACAAAGGATGAGAATACCAGTTTCATTGGTTGAACAATATTACAATGATATATGATTTCTTGTAGATATTGATTACACTTATATATAGGCTACTACACAAAGGGTAAGATGGTTAAGACCCTTAGGCTATTAGATCAATGTTGATGAAGCCTCAGTTGCCATCACATCACTCTTAGCAGAAGAAGTTGATAAGAATGCAAAAATCTTTGGCAATTATGATGTTATGAAATCCAAATTGGAGATGGATGTGATGTCCCCATTTTGGCAACTAATTTAAATAATAATAATAAATATTTTATATAAAGTAATATTAATAAATAATATTAAAATAATATGCTATAAGTAATATTATAATAATTATATTATGTCTTATTATAATACTAATATGAATGAAATAATAAATAATGATAAAGACACACTTTAATATAGCAATACTATATTAGTAAAAGTATTATAATAATATTATAAGTAATACTATTATAATCCTATAATACTCATATTAGACTTCTAAATTCAATATTATATTATAATCATATAATAATGTCATATTATGCATTACGTATTATAATATAATTAATGAAATAATAATAATATAATATAATGATATTATGATTACTAAGATATATTTCAATGTAACAATACTATATTAATGATGAATTATAATAATGTATAGTTCATATATTATTAAATTAATATATATTACAATATAATTATTAATATAATATATTAACTAAAGCTTATTAATATAAATATATTATTAATATAATTATTATTATGAAAAGATGTGTCTTTTACTATTAAAATGTATATATGTGGAATAGTAACTTTGAAAGGGTATCATACGGAATCAGATAGAAATTATCCAAACCATTCAGAGAAAAATAGGGCAAAATAATTTATAGAAAAGGAAAGCCATAGATAAATAATGGACCCCCAATTGGATTCATTACAAATGGTATCAGAGCAGGATTTCCTGCCAACCTATGAGATTAAAAGGGAAACCTTCAATTATTTGAGCAAATGTAGCAATCAAGATTTAAGCCAGATTGTATTGCATTTGCTAGCCTTCAAACTACATGTGCCAACTTAGAAGCATTGGAGTATGGAAAATAGAATCATGCCCAAATAATCAAATCTTGATATTACACTGATAGCTACTCAGATCAAGAATACAAATGAAAATCCATTCATAAGGGTGACAAGAGTCAAGTATAAGAAATTTCATGTTGATTGAAGACCACCAAGAAGATCTTGCTTGCTATTTTTCAGAGTGATTGACATGGGATATTTAGATTTTCAGAGCTCGTACTAATAATTCACAAATTATTTTTGGGTTCCAACTATATCAGATTTTCTATCATAAATGTTCTACATCACACTCCACAATCCATTATCAGGATATAAGGATGTCTATCCCAGCTCTGGGAATACCTCTACAGGTGCGAATTGTCAAAAAAAAGGTTAAATTTGAGTCTGGCAGTCTACATGACAACTCTTCAGTTATCAAAATGATATTATGATTTATGATTTATCTGTACAATTATGACCCCCATACCTCAAACATCAACATTAAAAGCTTAGGGGAGCCATTGCATCACAATGATTAAACCATTCCCGATTCACTTTCTGTTTGAGGATCCTATATTTTGGTGTCGAATGAACTCCTGCATTTCTTGATGTGACTCTACACGAACAAGAAGTTGCCTATGCTTGGGATCATCCCACAACCACCCTCTAACATTTAGATTGCATATGCACATGCAGATTCAAATACATCCTGGCCAACATAAAGCTTAAAGTTTAGAATGCATTTAAAACTATAGGTTGAAATGTAGTTATGAAATTAGCTTTATTATCAATTCAGCTTACAACATAATTCTACCAATCCAATTAAATGGCATATAAATAAAATACATCAAAAATTCCAAATCTAGACTGTGAGATAGGAATACATTATAAACCAATGTAATTCAGAGTAACTTTACATGTCCAGTCAACATTTTGATGATATTTAGCAGCTATCCAATGATGCAAAGCAAAAAAAGGTGAACTGTCTCACATATTTGCAAATCTGTGAGCCACGTGATCCACCATACAAGATTTTGCACCTTACCTCTGAAGGGAAATCATCGTACATATATGAAGAAGTTAATTGAACTCTATTTCAGTCACTCTCCCACAATCAAATCTATCGTGCAGAGAAATGGAATAATATAGAATATAAATACTCATTAAAATCAGAACCACAATGAATACAAAATACCAAAAAGAACTCATAAAAATTTAAGCTATGCCAAAAAATGACATACCTTATCTATTACATTCTGAGGCGCGGAAGGTATTCTCTAAGCAACATGAGGATGTGCAGGTTGCTGGAGAAAAAGACATTATCTACAATGGAATGAAAAAATTAGGTTCCCACATCTACTATCACTAAATACGACAAGATGAGCTAGATCTCAAACAAATAGAAATCAAATGAATTATCATTTAGGCTTACCGCAAGTTTAAGTGATCTGAAAATGGATCTAGTTTTCACACTTTTCACATCTTTTGGGATAGAGAACTAGTTGTAGGCTGGAAAATGCTCAAGGTGATATGAGTACTCATGTGCAAGTTATGGTGTGGGAAGATTGTCTGGAGTATTTTTGCTAATTTTAGTGAATGTTGGTTTGCACAGGCAATGACAATGCAAATACCGCAGCAAGTTTTTCACATACCACAATAAATGTTCTATGACTGGCAAATGAGTGGTTGCCACCTAGTGAAATGGATAATTGATACATGCAATCACAACAATACTAGTTGTGACTTTGAAATAAAGAAAAGGATAGATCTGAATTGCACCATTATGAATTTGCTCTAGTTAGGGTTCCATAGTTGGGAAAAATGGATACTTGGTAATCAAGATTTAAAAATAAAAAAAATAAAAAAAAAATCAGTTAATATAAGTACAAGCCTAGACACAACAATGAAGAAATCAATAAAGAATAAAATAAATGAACTACTATTCAATTCAAATGATGGAGGAGATGAAACGTTGGAATAAGGAGGAAGAGATTATTAAAATACCAGTTAGAATTCCATCTAAAACTCTCAATAAAGCATAAAGTAATAAAGTCAAAATTATAATGGCTACATCATAAGAGGTACGTGGTACTAAGCTAATGCATTTTATTAATATAAGGTAGTTATCCTTGTTATTTAAAATAGTTGTTATATAGTTTTCTCTATATAAATATACATAAATAAATAAATAAATAAATAAATATATGTGTGTGTGTGTGTGTGTGTGTGTGTGTGTGTGTGAGAGAGAGAGAGAGAGAGAGAGAGAGAGAGAGAGAATTTAGGGAAGATGTTTAAATATTGGAATATTATTTATTAATTCCAAGAATGTCATTTAATAACTTGATAGTATACATCAAATAATATAAGCAAGACCATATGGAGGAAAATTTATGATTTGATGCATATGAGATAAGTATTGGTCATTATTGAGTATTACATTTATTTACTCATCACTTGAATTTCATTACTCACTGTTAAAGCTATTTGTTTGATCTATTCCTCTAAGGATGTTAACGTGGAATATAAGAGGAAAATTATTACAAAATTTCACATCATCACCCTAACACACAAAAGGTAATGAGGTAAGATATATATATATATATATATATATATATATATATATATATATATATATATTGTGCATATATTGCTATGAAGAATATTGAATAATCTATCAATGATTCTAGTTACAAAGAAATGAAATCAAAGTATATGAAGAATGAAATGTAAATAAATGTTGGTTGAAGGAAAACATAGTAATTAGAATACATTTCAATTAATCTATCTCTCATTCAAATTATGTAATCTTGATAGGGAGTTGGTGGGGGGAAAGGTGGAGTAATTTCAAGCACTTGTTGGATACGCTTGGAGCTTGTTTCACGCGCCCTCTGCACCGTCATTCTACCATCAAGATGATCATAACAAGGAGAGAGAAAGTTTTTTCTGTACTATAAGAAGAAATCTTTCAAATGAACTAAGTAAATTAAATTTAATACTCTTCTCATTCGCATTATGATATCCTAAGGTAGGGAGTTGGTGGAGGGAGAGGCAGAGTAATTTTTGACAACTTGTCAGATACGCTTGGAGCTTGTTTCACGTGCCCGCTGCACCGTAAATCTACCATCTTATGATGATTATAATAAGGAAAGGGAGAAAGATTCCTTCCAAAGGATTATGTAAATAAGAAAAGGGAACCCTACCACTTTTCTATGGAGTCTGCAATCAGGAGAAAACACCCTATTGTAGTGCTAGTTAGGGGAAAGATAGTAATGGCTCCTTTTCCCAAGAACATTCCTAGCCAAACAAGCAATCCACTAAGTAGACCACCTCATGTGGATGCCTAACACCTACCACCGAGGCCAAGGGGGCCAAAGTTCTGCTCTTGGGCTTAGTATGGAATTGGCTTGGATTAACTTATTATTATTCAAATTTCTTTTGAAGCTTATATATATTTATATACATGTACTAATGCTTATTTTGTGGTTGCAAGGTTCATAAGCCTAATGAAGAAGTATAGTCATTATGCATTGTTAATTTTAGGATCTAATCAAGGTTATGTATGATGTGTCTACATCGTGTATGCTTTGTGTCTTCATCTGTCTACACTGTGTTTGCTTTGTGTTTTCATTTATTAAAATGTATATTTTATAAATCTTTTAGGCTTTATATGCAAATATGTTTGTATCTATGATTTATTTTGCTTGAGGACAAGAAAATTTGAGAGGGGAGGACTGTGAAAAATATTAATTTTGAAAAACTTGGTAGAGAAGAGCATAATTTGATGAAGAATCAATATATGAAATGATGTCAAAATTAAAGAACACCCCACTTGAATTAGATAACACTATGCCAAAGGAATTATATAATATTGTTAAAAATAAATGGCATCATTGTTTAAACTTGGAGAAAAAAATTAGAGAATCCACATTAGCACTAGTCATGCTAGAATTGAGAAAAGGGTAGATTATCAAGGCCAACAACAAATATGGTGGAAGGTTTGCACCAAAATAAAGGGCACTCAACATTCTTCAAAAAAGCATTAAAGATGCTGTGAAGAAATCTACCTAGATGTGGAAATTGATTTATGGGTTAACAATTGTCAAACAAGGGGAGGTAGATCCCTTTGAGGGAAGGAATAATGGTGACGAAAATAATGATAAGGAGGATGACAAGGAAAAATAAACTAATGTTGAAGAGGAAGAAGAAAAGAAAGATGAAGACATGGCAACAACTGAAGGGCAGGAAGAAGAAGAAAATGTTCAAGACACACAAATGCGAAGTGTCACACACTAGTATACCTATAGAAACTATAACTATTAAGGATTTCCTTGATGTCTCTACTCAAAACATCAATCCTTTAACTGTAGAAGATTTGAAAAAGATACTAGACAAAATCTACACTTCAGGCAAGATTATGTGAAAACCCAGTATTGGTCAATGTAGATGAACTTTAGAAGGCAATAGCTGAAATTTCAAGGGATAAGGTGAATACAAAAGAACCATCCTTTGCCATCCTTTCAGCTACTAGTGCTCAACATTTAATTCAAACATTAGTAGACACATCTACTAAGGTTGACACAAATGTTACAATTGATTTAGTTGAACAAAGACAAGCAAAAGAAAAGGAGACAATAGCAGAGCATGTGGGATAGATAGATGCATCTGAACTTGAAAAAAGAACACAAGAACAAAGAGCAACTCAAATCATTGTGATTGACCAAAGTAGATCTAAAAAATGTAAGGTTGCACCAAAGGAAAAGGAGCAAGAAGCCATACAAGCATTGGTAACCTTACCAACATCTGATACTCCTACAAAAATCCTTCATAAGTTGAGTATAAAAGCTGTACCCTTGCAAATTTTAGCACCAAGCTCAAGCTCTACAAAAGTTGACAAGGTAATTCACTATGAAGATGTAACTTTAGATAAAGAAATAGTGATACCTAAGTTTGATTACACCATGATGACTATAGAAGAAATAGGAATATTACAACAAGCTTTGGAAAGGAAGAAGCACCAAGAAGTGCTTAGAAAGAAATTTAGGCAAAAGCAAGCATTACAGGACATCAAGGAAATTTTCTTAGATGCATTTAGCTTGCCTACTCTAGAAGAAACGAAGCCACTATTGGAACAATTGTCAGATATTGTGGAGAAGGTTAATATTGAAGACCTAGATACAAATGCCAAACTTTTGGAATGGTCTAATAGAAAGTTTCAAGGAAAAGTGAATGAAAAGATATCTAGTGATATAGCACTGTCACAAGTTGCTTTAGAAAATAAGGTTGAGGATGTGAAGGAGGTACTTGATAATATTTTCTCATTGTACACCAAACTGGGTGACCCCACACTCTTCACTCAAGACACAAGACATAGGATTATGAGTTTGGAGAGGAACTTAAGCATATCAGGTACATAGCTACCTAAGAACCCAGCTCAGAGTGAGAAGCATTTTAATGCATTGCTTCAATCATAAAGTCAATTAGCTATGTTAATTTCACAAGAGGCCACTATAAGATCCAAATTGACACAAATTTAGGCCTCTCTTACCCTACACATGGAAATCCTCCACAAAGAATTAGGCTATGTAGAAACTTTTTTGAAGAAAGATCCCAACCTTTCTACATCAGATGGCCAAGTACACCTTGCAGCTGATCTCACCATCCAAGTGAAGCCATTAGATGTTGCATGTGAAAATTGGGATGTAGCTTTGAAAATAATCATGGAAGTCCATAAGTCCTTTTTGAAAAAATACACGAGAAGTGTATAGACCCTTCGACATAAGTGTCAAAAATGGGGAGATAATAAAAAAGGGGGGGATAAATAAGCAAGGGGGAGACATATTAAAATGAGAAGAGAATAACTAAAGGAGGAGATATGCAATTTTGAGAAACACAATGAGATAGAAATAGAGCAGAGTAGATATTAGCTAAGGAAGAGCATAAAGAGTATTAGTCACCAGAGACAAATCTACTCAGAATGGAGAATAGATTTTGGATACAGAAAAGACACATTAACTCAGAGGGAGTTATAAATTTTGATGTATATAGGTTATTACAAAATTTTCAAATTTTGAAGTTTTGTATACAAGCTGAGTTGTAAATATGTTATACTCAAGAAGATTAGATTGATTATGTACAGTTAAGTGTTTTTGATGCTTATGTCAAAGGGGGAGATTGTTGATCTCAGATTGCTTTTGACAATTGAGTTTCAACACATTAAGACATTTACTTAGTTCATGGCAAACTAGTAATGCATGTTGAGTATAACATATAAATACAAGACCATGCCGAATTGAAATGAGTGTCGAGTCACTCATCTGCTGAGTCATTCAAGTACCAAGCAGATAGACCATGCCAAGTGATTCAAGTGCTAAGTAAATAGTAGATGCTGAGAAGTTTAGCTGCTAAGTCCAAAATAGAATTACAACATGTGTTGAGCATCAAAAACTTCAAGTGCTGAATAATACAGATTTGACATTTTTGTAATTGCACAAACAATTATGTAAACTATTTCCTAGCCAACTTAAGGAGAGATTTTGATTCTTTAGAGATAAGAACAAATATATTTGCAGAATCCCTATGTATTTGGATGTAGCCAATTAGAAAATAGGAAGGATTAAGTAGTAAAAAGGATGAATCTCAGCTATAGATTCATACCTAACGCTAAGCCACCAATGTCTTTATATGGAAGATGAAGCCCTAAGTTTTGAGAGAGAGAGAGAGAGAGCACAGTAAAGGGGTGAATAATTGAATTGAAGAAGAAAACAAGAGATTTTTAGAGAAATCAAGGTGAATTAGCAGTGAGAGTGAATTGCAGAATAAGTTGGAGGAGAATAAAGAATAGAAAGATACAACAATTGTTATATCTAATCAACGAGGATCAAGAAGGACACTATATGGATTTGATCTTTAATCAAGCAACTAGAGCCAATCACAAGATCTATGCTAAAACATCCTAACAAGTGATTTTAGCTAAATCTTCTCGGTGGAGTAGTCCTAGCAAGCTGTACTAGATCCTTTAACAGGGTGACATTACAAGTGAGTGATTAGAAGTCTTTTAACCAGGCACATTTCTAATAGGGTGTTGCAATCCTCTAAAAAGGTGGGACTTAATAGTCCTTGTAAGCCTTTAACAAGGTAGGCCTTTCATAAGGTAGATCATGATTCATGGTCAAACCATTGTAACCTTAATTGGCTATACTTTATTGTTGCAGTAGTGAAGATTTGTGGGTGTCATCCCTAGCCTAGTTCTACCTTCTCATTTGGAGGGTTTTTGGATAATCATATTTGGTGTCAAAGTGTGTATGTTTAATTGCTTACATGTTTTAGATGTATTTACTTTACATGTTATTTCAATTTATCTATTGAATGCATAAAATGGATGTGAAGTGAAAAGTTTTATGGGTCCAAGCTCAAACTCCTAATTCACCCTCAGCTCTTAGAAGTTTACTTCTTTCCCACTTGCGATTCCAACAAAGGGTTGATGAAAAGTTTGGTACTAAAGAGAAGATGGTAGATTATAATTCTGATGAAGAAGAGGATAATTATGGAATTGTTAGACAAAATGGTGAAGTTCTTTTTGAGACTAACGATGATTTGCAAAATGTTGTATCTATTGAGCATAGAGAAGAAAAAAGAGCTAAACCTAGAGAAGAGATAAGAGTTGAGATGTGAACTCCTACTTCTAGTTGAAACATGATAAAGAATCACCCTCTAGAGTAGATAATTGGGAGCAAGGATAAATGTGTGATGACAAGGAACAAAGTGAATGAGGAATTGTGTCAGATTTATCAAGTGAAACCTATAAGCATAGATGAGGCTTGTAAGGACGATCACTAGATGCAAGCAATGAAAGAACTAGATCATATTGTGAAGAATGAGACATGAGAATTAGTTACTAGACCTAAAGACAAAAATATTATAGGAACCAAGTGGGTATTCAAAAATAAGATGAATGAGCAAGGAGAGGTTGTGAGAAACAAGATCAAACTTGTTTGCAAAGGTTACTCACAACAAGCAGGCATAGATTATGAAGATACCTTTGCACCCATGGAAAGAATGGAAGCAAAAAGGATATTCTTGGCTGATGCAACAAGAAATAATTTCAAGGTTTATTGGATGGATGTCAAGTCAGCTTTTCTGAATGAAGAACTTGAAGAAGAAGTCTACATTAAGCAACCTGATGGATTCCCTCTAATAGAAGAAAAAGAATTTGTATGCAGATTAAAGAAAGCATTGTATATCTGAAGGAAGCACCTAGAACCTACCATGAAAGGTTTTCCATGTATTTGTCTAAGCTTTGATTTATTAAAGGTAAAATAGATGGTAATTTATATTTAGGAAAAATTGATGATGGTTTATTTATCATTGTAATATTTTTGGATGACATAATATTTGTAGGAAATGATAAAGAAAGTGATAAGTTTTTTGAAGAGATGAAAAATGAATTTGAAATGATCATGATAGGAGAAATCAAGGTTTTCCTAGTATTGAAAATTTCATAGAAAAAAGATGGAATATTTATTTCACAAACCAAGTATCTGAAAGATTTACTCAAAATATTTGGTTTAGAAAGTTGCAAACCTATTGTTACATGCATGCTAACTGGTCACAAGTTATCTAGTAAAGATGAAACACCTATAGTTGAGTAGAAGAAGTATAAATCTATGTTTGGAGGATTGCAATAAATGACTCACACCAAACCAAATATAGAAAATGTAGTTGGAATTGTAGCAAGATTTCAAGCTAATCCTAAAGAGTATCATTATGTAGCAGTGAAGAGGATATTTAGATAACTTAAGGGTACATCTAATTATGGAATTTGGTATGATAGATCAAATGATTTCACCTTGTGCACATATACTATTGCAAATTGGGCAGGTAGTATAGATGACATAAAGAGCACCAGTGGTAGAGGATTCTTTCTTGGAGGAAGATTGGTTTCTTGGTTGAGCAAGAAAAAAGACTACATATCTTAGAGTATAGATAAGGTAGAGTATGTTGTAGAAATGAATAACTATAATCAAGTTATGTGGATGAAACAAATGTTGAAGGATATTGGGATTGAGTTTATAGAACCTGTTATCATTTATTGTGATAACACAAGTATAGTATGTTTAAGAATCTAGTATTTCATTCTAGGACAAAGCACATATCCATAAAGTATCATGTTTTGAGAGAGAACGAAATAGAGAAAGACATAAGGTTAGAGTATGCAAGTACAAAAGATCAAATTGTAGATATCTTTATGAAACCTTTTCCTAAAGATACTTTTGAGTACCTGAGTAGTATGCTATGGGTTATGCCCCTACCTAATTCAGAGTAGGTGATGCAAGGAGTGTATCAGTCCAGTTGTACAAAGCACTATGGTTAGACTGGAATGAATGCTGATGCTTCTTTTATGATGGAGTATTTAGTATGTATTGAGTCATTGAGGACTCTTGGTATTTTGGTATTAAATAGTGTCTTTGGAAACTTGAGCTGATTGAAAGACTTGGAAGAAGTATAATTGTGTACTTGTATTGATACCTTTGACATTGATGTCAATGGGGGAGAGAATGTGTACATGAAAAACATCTTGTAGGCAATGGGGAGAGAAAATATGAAAGAGGTACCTATTGATATTTCAATGGGGGAGTGTTATATCTCTAGGGAGATTTAGAAAGACTCATGTAAGTGTACAGAAGAATATGTAAGTGTGCAAAAGAATATGTCAGTGCACAGAAGAATATGTTAATGCGTAGAAGGATATCTCTATGGGAAAGATATGCAAACAAAAAAGTGTTGTAATTATTTCACTAGGAACAACTCATGACCAAGAGCCAAAATATTTCAAATTGATGAAGAGGATTTGAGAAGATGACAACAATAGAAGCAACAATGTATAGTTTGATATTCTTGGAACTTAGACATTTTTTAATCTATTTTTTCATCAATGCTAAAGGGGGAGATTGTTAGCATGAATGCTAATGATAATACATTGGGGGAGTATCCTAAGCATTGAAGAGTATTTATATGTTGCATTCATGACTATATTTGTCATTGATTTCAATATAGCAATAAGTCTGTTAAGACTAGAAGAATAACAATTAGTAATCTTAGTATGCATAGAAGCTAAGGAAGTTTTAGATGATGCATGGTGGAGGACATGTTCCTGAGGTTGTCGTGATGATGTGGTTAATAGGACCAAGTTTGAGTCAATGGTGCATGGAAGCTACACTTGATTTACTAGAAGTAGTGCAGAAACAAAGTACTCGAAAATAGAGTTTTGATGATCTATCACTATCTTTCATCTGAGATGTAATGAAGAGATGTGTTTTGGTGAACAAATTGTTTTTTTCTTTTACTCTTTAGATGCCCAATATTTATAAACAACAACTAATTACAATAGTTGGGAAGTTTTTTCTAAGTGATTAATCTCCCTCTAAATTCTTATGTATAGCTCCCTTTTATATTTTTAATTTGCAATGAATTATGTTTGTTCCTAACTCTAAATGGAGTGTGTTCTTAACCTGAGAACAAGAAAGGTGAACCTAGTTAGGCCTAAATAAGAACTAACTTAGGCAAGGATTTTAGTTTTAGGATTTGTTAAATTTTTTGATTCACACATCTTATAAATCCACAAAGTTTAATGATTCAACAATGAGTTCTATCTACAACTAAATTGACACTAGTAAGATTCTAGTTCTAGGAAACAAAAAGACTAACTTGAAAGAAAAGCATAGGAAAGAATCTCTTTTGAAATTTCAATAACAATATTATTATCTTCAGCTCACTATTTCAAAATAGGGGAATAAAACTTTGTTCATTCCTTGACTCAATGCAGACCAAAAGAGAAACATAAAACTGATACAAAAATGAATGGAACAAAAAATGATTAATAAAAAATACCCTCAATTTGTCTCTACAACATCAAGTATTTCACACCAAAAATTAGCTAACCTTTTATTAATCTTTCAATTAGATACATATAGGATTCTGAGATGATCTTTAAAAAGTGCGATTCAATTTCGTTCATCTCCTCAAAATTATCAAATGGCAAGGAGCCAAATGTCAGTTACAATCATTACATCAAAATGTGAAAGGGCAGAATAAGAATCACTTCACCTTCTTTCCTTTTTTTGACTTTTCCCTATAGGCTTTGGCGACAACAATGATTGAGATAAAATCCTCATGTCTATGAACATGGATGTTAGTGTATATTAAGAGCCACTTGGAATGTTCTTTGGCTAGATATTTGAAGGCATTCAACCACTTATATATTTCCTCCATAGCCACATGTATACACTCGCCAAGATTTTGGAGCTTCAACACTCTATTTTGGTGATCAGTAGATTTCTCTATTAATCTATCTAGATAATTGGAGAAATTCTTTTGCATGACAACCACTCCAATTATCCCTTTTCCTTGTCCACTAGGTTGAGAATCTATATGTAGACCTCTTAATAATTCATAGTCTCTATCCTGATCTTTTTTAACTTTAGCTTCCATTTACTTCAATCCTTCTTCTACCACTAGGATCATTTTAGTTTTGAACTGCACGCTCTATAGCCATTCAAATAAGGGCTCTCTCCTCTAGGTAGAATCTTTGCCTCTACAGCTTCCTTAGCCTTCATGTAAATGATCATCTTCAATAAGGAAATGTAATCTTCACTCTTGGCTTTCTCTGCTGCTAGGGTAGCTTGATTAGTTGAGATGTTATCCCTCCCTATTTTGAGCCTCAGTACTACATTGTTGATTATCTCTATGATTGCAAGTCCCTCAGACTTGAGTTTTTTACTCCACTCTCTACTGATTTGTTTGAAGTGCTTGTTTTTATGCAACTGGGAGATGATATCTTAAATGTTAGTGGCTGTAGGATCACTGGTGGTTGACATTCCTAAGATGCTCACCAGCGGGGTGACTAATTTCCCGATGAAGCAATTAAGTTCATGAATCTCCACCTTCATTCCAGCTTTAGCTAGCTTAAGAATTTTGAGCTGTCCTTTTATCACATTATTTTTTGACTTCTGTAGGCCTACCTTAGTGTTGTGTCTAACTTCCTCAAGATCCATAGAATGTATGGCAAAATCCTCTGCAGACATGTCTTCAATCCTCCCTTGTTTAGTGGGCTTAGCAATCTCCATAGTCAGATACCCTGTGTTAGGATCTTGTCCAAGAATTGACATGGTCTTCTGCTTCTTGACTTTACTCAATGTTGATCCAGAATGGATAGCCATAGATAAAGTTTCTTTTTTGGGAACTCCCTCTTCTTTCCTCTTCCTCTTTTGTCCAAGGTTTCTTCCAACCATGATTCTATGTCAATCACTTTGGATGTAGTCCTAAGTGTGTTTACACTAAACATCTTTCTTTTGATAGAGGTCAATGTCTTCATAGTTGAAGAGAAAGGGTTCTTTATGACCTAGGAAATGAGTTTTGAAGCTTCAAGACCTTTCTCTATTTTTGTAGTCTTCTTTGCAGGTTTGTGAGACTCAGTAGAGTAACTTTAACTACTTCCACCATCCTTAAGGTCCACCACTTGCACTTGGAGACTACTTGGTAGGAGTAGTGAAACATTCATAGATGGTATCATACTACTATGGGGAGAGAACCACGATGACTGCACTATCTTTCAAATCCTCTGCCTTCTTCTTCCTAGCCTTTGATTTAGTTCCTATCATTGGTACGAAAGCATCTTAACAAGTTTTATTAAGGGGGATGTTCTTGTCAGGAGGTTGGTCACCTCCACCAGCCAATTGAATAGGCCTTTGAGTCATAGGCAAGTTTGTTCCTAAGGCTCCACTTTGGGAACAAGGGGCTACAACTACATTTGGACATTCTTCAACAACTATACCTTTTCTCTTGCTTTGTGATGCCATGATCCATTCAAACCACTTTTTGGTCCTCTATTAGATTTGAGTCATCATTACATCCAACTCCTCCCTGATGTGTTCATAAGGCTCCAAGCTTATGAGAGTTCTTCTAAGCCTAATCAGGTAAGTGCTTCTATACATATTTTGGCCATCATCTTCCACCCCTTCTACATCAATGTTAACTTTGTATATCTTCACCTGATCAATTATTAATCTAGCGAAAGCTTGACAATGACTCTCAAACTCATCCTTATAGTTGAACCAGTAATCTTCAATGGTGGTGATATGTTTTATCACACTTCCTATTCGTAAAACATCTCTGGCATACCCATTCAGGTCAAACATGGGCCTCAAGACTTTGTACATATACATCTTATACTTCATCTCAAATACCATCAAAATATTCTTTGCATCATAGTGGGTGTCACAGTTAAAAGCCCCCACCTTCATTGAGAATCCATATCCTTTCTTCTTCAAACTCCCACTCAATATGTTCACTTGAATGGCTTTTCACACAACCTTGATCAACATGAGCATGTTGCTTGGATACCTTGGTAGCTTTAAAGGGAATCCATAAAAGGCTGCAAGACACAAATAAAAGAAAGATAAGAATTGAATAAAATAACTCCCAAAATGGCTAGTAGCAACCATGGCTTCATGACTAAATCACCTCTCTAGACATCCTTGTAGCTCCTTGAAAATCCTCATAGTAAATGCATCATTTAATTTCACATACTCTGCGTAACTATTATGTAACTATAAGAATGGATAACACTCATAAGATTTCACATAATCAAGAAAACTCTCTAGTCTGAGGAGGCTTGACCATAGTTGCAAAGAGGCCAACATATAAATTAGGAAAGAAGACATATAGAACGTATTATAAAATTTGACCACTCAGAGAGCATTGGACATAATTTCACTTACCTCTTGAGCCCAATAAATGTATCAAGTGTTAGAGAAAATGACCTATACTATAAAGAAATACTAAAAAAAATTCAAGGCTTCTACCTCACCTTTCAACCTATGTAGGAGAACTAGAATATCAATAATCTCTGGTTTGAGGTTGGTCACAAACAAGTTTTTAGGAACTTTACTCTTACCACCCCATGGCTTTTGGAACCGTGTCTGCATGGTTTCTTTCCTCTAGAGCATCTTCTTTTTGGAGAATTCAGAAAAAACTCCCCCAAAGGTCAAGTTTGAGAATTCTTGCCACTCTAGGATGTAGAGGCAATTTACCATAGTTTGTGTGTCAATTGAAATCAACACTGTGTCATCAAGCATCACAATCTGCCTTGTCTCTAAGTTGTAATGTTGTATGTACTCATAAATAAACTCTGAGGCTTGAACTACAACCGAAAACCAATGGCTTCAAATAAGTCCCATCCTCAAAGTTTCTCGATGATGGGGTGAATCCATTCAGACTTTACTCTCTTTTGAAAATCCTCCATTTTGTAGAAGTGAAGAGAAGTGTCTGTGAAATTCTATAATTGGGATTTGATTCTAGTTAATACATCAAAACTTGTGAACTCGGTTGCCATGACTCAAGAATAAGATTTGAATTGAAGATGGAGAAAAGAATAATAAATGCAATAATCACTAGTTTTTCAAAATCTATGTGCATTAAAAAAATAAAAGTTCATAGAAAAAGTGGTATCTCATTCAACTATTCATGTTTCTATATATATGAGAGCCTTGATTCATCTATTTTTCTTGAAAATTCGCACCACATGGACAAAATTTAAGAAAATATCCATTGAGTAGTAAATGTAAAAGCTCAATAGACCTTTTAGAGGTCTTTTCACTATTTTTTTGAACTCAATGGCAACTTTCAGTAAACACATTACTTACTTTTCCATTTTTCTTAAGTTTTGGAAAGTTACCTTTAGGGTACCTTGTGGGAGAATGTTCGCTAATTGAGATTCTGACTATCATTTGTTTTCCATAATGGTTTGATTATATTTAGTATTGTTCTGAGATGTTCTAAATACAACTTGCAAATCCAACTTGATCACTAACATGATTTTCCTTTGAAATTTAGGAAATTGTCCTCATGGGTTGAAAACCCACTGAGGAGAAGACAACTTCCGTTTCTCTACTAATGTTTCCTTTTTTAGTTAGATTTTAGACAAATACCCTTCTTGAAGTTTGAAATGTTTAAATGAGGTGCAAAGACCATCCCAAGGACCAATTAACATCTCTTTTGAGTCCAAATTATTTTTTTGGATAACTAACTTCATGGGTTGAAAACTCGCAGAGGAGAAGTTAGGTTTTAGTTTTTCATTGAAAACAATTATGTGGGCCACAAAAAATCTAAACCATATTTAGGAGTCATAATCATAAATGAAACAATGATTTTGTGCATGATGTCTTATTACTTGCATATTTTTGATGCATGTGCATCATTTAGTGCCTTTCATGGGAAATTGTCCTGATGGGTAGGAAACCTACCAAGGAGAAGACGATTTCCAAATTTCTACTAGCATCATATTTTCAAATAGCAGTACATCATAAATAGATATAGAATGTAGTTGATCTTGAATAATTGAAATAAATCTCTATTGGACTAGGCACTAACCTTCCCATAAGATCACTTAGCAAAATGGAAACACACTTGACTATGAATGAGGAGAGGGAGAAAATGGAAAATTTGATAGAGACCCACCTAACATAAAGGTACTTAGAGCTAGAATCAAATGAGATTGAAACTATGCTCTTTCACTTATGCACACGAACTCACTCTTTCCAATCGGTTAGAAAACAAAAAGTGGGGTAACAATGTGCAATTACATAGTGATAGAGGTCATTGTGTGGTGATGTTAGCTTGTGCGCAAGATGTGGTTTCACATGTGTGAAGTTTTGTATAGACTATGAGATGATAGTGCTATTGTATTTGTGAATTAATTAATTATCTTATTTTAATTAATTGAGAAAGCCTCAAGGCTGATTCAAGGAATTATTATGAAGATACGGTATAAAGGAAAGTAGTTTTCCTTGCTTATGATATGAACTTGGATTAGAGGATCAAGTGGAATGCAAAGTACTAGTGCATTGTGTGAAAAGGAGAAGAAGGTTTACTGAATGCATGTAAGCGATCCAAGAGATTATTGGATGCACAACATGAGATCTAGTTACAAGATCTGAAGGAGTAGAAGTCTGGTTGATAGGTCAAAGACAAAGGAAGGAAGTGCATTTTAGTTCTATTATTCTACAAGGAATAACATAGAGGTCATTTGGAAAGTGGGTTCTTTGATCTTAACCTTGAAGCTATTTGGATAGTGGGTCCAACTATCTTCCACAACTCCTAATAGGGATTCAAAGTCTCCTAATAGTGACTCATATGTATTGAATGTTGTAATAGACTCCTAATAGGGTTTATCCTCTAAAAAGGAATATTTATATTAGTACATCATCTTGTGGGTACCATCCACACTGGGGTTTTCCCCTTGATCAAGGGTTTCCCTAGTTAACAAATCTTGTGTTAATTTCAACATGTACGAGTATCTTGTTGTGGTTTTAGTTAACATTACTCATATGGTTAAAGATTGTTTGAAGTGAATGATTGTGATAATAGTTGGATAACTAACTCAACCCCCCCTCACCCCCCACTCTTAGTTATACTAGTGGACTATATATTCTAACAATTAATATCAGAGCACTATGGTTAGACCGGACTAAATGCTAATGCTTCTTGTATGGGGTAGTATCTAGTATGTACTAAGTCATTGAGGACTCTTGGTATTTTTGTATTTTGTATTAAATAGTTTATGTCTCTTCATATTCAACTTTGTGACCATCATTTTTGAAACCAAATTATCAGTACTTCGACCATCAATGATCACATCAGAATACTTATCTTCACATCTACACCATGTGTGAAAAAAACTCCTTCTTTGATAAGGTTTATTCTCACCGCTTAGCAGGACTCTTCTATTAACTAGGACTTCTCCTCTTTCAACCTCTTTAGAATGTGATGATCTAGCATCTTCATCAACATTTTTAACTCTAGCCTAGCCTTCTATTCTAAGATCTATCCTTCCTTGGCACTGAGAACATTAAAATGCTCTATGCCCTTCTTCTCTTTAGTGAAAACAATTCTCACAGAAGCCTCCTCTTCCAGATCACTGTCCTCTACCTCTTCCTCTCTGATCTCTATTGTTTTGATCATAGAGGTGATTGGAATTGTTTCACCTCTAATTTTGGCTACTACTTCTAGCCTCATCCTTGTTATTCTGATCATCATTATGGTGACCATTAGATCATTTGCTAGATCTTCCACTATGGCTTCTTCCACTATTCTTGTTGTAAAATTTCTTGCTCAGTTTCTCCTTAACTCTTAGGGAAAACTGGTATGCCTCATCAATACTATTCATTCAAACTAGACTCAGTTCATCCTAAATACTTGGCCTTGACCCATTGAGATAATGATCCACTTTCTCCTTATCAGCTTTTGTATGGTTGGTTGTAATGAGAACTTGGTAGAACTCTTCAGTATAGTATTGAATAGATTTTTCCACTTGCTTTAACCCTTGGATTTTCTTAAATAGATGAAGCTCATCATCCATGGGAATGAATTGTCGCTTTACTTTAGCTATCATCTAATCCCATCTATCAGTTTTGTCCTTTCCCTTTCTATTTTACCCCAACTAAACCTCTTGCCACTAGATCTTTGCATCTCACTTCAGTTTCACCTTTGCAAACTTGACCCTATCAGGATCATCAATATCTTCATAATCAAAGTACTCCTCAAGCTCATTGATCCAATCGATCAACTCCTCTAAGTTAAGATTTCTAATAAATGTGGGAACCTAAAACATAGGTCTTTTTCCAATCTTGGAAATGGCCTTATAAAAGCCTTCCTTCCTTTGGGTTTATAACTACCTATAGTTCAAAATTTTCTTCTTTTTTGTCCTCATCCTTGCTTTCATTTCTTATGGAAAGATTTATTGCTCTGCGCATTTGTTCTACCAATGCTTGGATTTTTCTTTGGTGGGCTCTAAAACTTTGAGGTGTAACACCTATAGCTCTTTTGCCATGCTCTCTTTGTGGGGGCATTTTTGTGCTTTCACTAAAACCCTAGTACAAACTACCTCACAATCGATGATTTTTCTACATGCTTAGCCCAAACCACAGTCCTGGTTCAAACTATCTCATAGTCAATGATCCATCCAGATACTCAAGAAATCTAGCTCTGATAACACTTGATGAAGGGTGTCCCCTTAATATCATAAGCACATAAAAAAATAAAGAAACAATAGAAAATGCAAGAACAAAATATGGAATTTTTATTATCACCGCAAAGGCTTTTATTTCCAAGATTGGAAAACGTAGAGTTGTCCTAGACAATCTTTGGGCCTTTCTTAAATAGGAAATTCTATGTTGTCTAGGAAGGTTTTAGAAACTCAAACTTAAAACGTAGGGTTGACAAAAAACATAGAGAGTTAGCCAAATACACCTTTAATTTCAAACTGTTGCTTTGATTAGCTATTATAGCCACTTTTCAAAAATGCCAGCTCCTGAACTACAGACTAAGAACTATGAGAGCCTTCTCTGTTGAGTTTTAGGACCTCATTTGGGGCCTCTAAGGCCTTCAAAACTGAGTTCAAATATTTATCTAGCATCACAATCTACTTGAAACACCTGGTTAAAATCAGAAAGTGCTAAAAAAAGCTACTCAATAACCTTCTATTTTAACAGATTAAAACTCTTATTTGTTCCTATAGTCCACTTAAATTCTTTACTATCCCCTCTCATTATCATAGTTAGGGGTCTGAAAATTCTGCTAAAACCTCTTATGAAATTTCTATACAAACTAGCCAATCCATGTAACGATCTTATCTCTATCACACTCTTTGGAGTAGGCCATTCAAGGATAGCCTTCACTTTCTCTTGGTCCATTTTTAGACCTTCTACTGAGATTACAAATTGGAGGTACACCAACTCCTTTAGAAAAATGAACTTCTTTAGGTTTATTATCAATTTTTCTTCCCTGAACTTATCAAACAGCTTGCAAATATGAATCAAATGCTCCTATTATATCTTACTAAAGATCAAAATATCATCTAGGTAAACAATGAAAAACTTACACATAAACTCCTTTAGTACCTCATTCATGAGCCACATAAAGGTGCTTGGTGCATTGGTTAGCCCAAAAGCCATGACTAACTACTCATACAATCCTTCTTTTATCTTGAAAGCAGTCATCCATTCATCACCTTCTCTAATACAAATTTGATGGTACCCACTCTTTAGATCTATCTTTGTGAAATACTTAGCCCCACTCAAATAGTCCATATTGTCATCCATCCTTGGCAATTAAAATTTGTACTTGATTGTGATCTTGTTGATAGTGTGAGAATATGTAAACATCCTCCTTTGTCCATTCTTTTTTAATGCTAATATGACTAGTACAATACATAGAGTCAAACTCTCTTGAATCAACCCCTTCTGCAACAACTCATGAATTTGTCTGTTCAACTCTTCACTTTCTACTAGTGTCATTCTATGTCCTGCCTTGTTTGGAAAACTAGCTCCTAGAACCAGATCCATCTAGTGATTGATCTTCCTCATTGAGGGAAATCCATTAGGTACTTTATCTAATACAATATCAGAAAAATACCCCAACATATTTTCAACTTCTATAGGCACCTCCTCTACTTCTTCTTTACTATCTTTTGGAAATATAGAAAAACACATATGCTCATGCTTCATAACTTTGAGAAACTCTTTTCCATCAACAAAACAGATTCTGGCAGCACTACATAAATTTTCTTCTTTATCCTTCAATGACCTCAACTTATGCTCTTACAAGCTATAGTTGTCATTGCACCAAAAGATTGACTTGTTAATACCTGATACAATCACTAGACTTATAGAACATAAGAGGTGGTTAAGCCATGTTATAAATCCCAAAGGGAAATGTTGGCGGTTAGTCCAAAAATTCTCCCCTCAGTGTTACCCAAGGAGATTTGAAATTGAGACCTAGCTCTGATACCACTTGTTACAAGCTAGAGTTTCCATTGCACCAAAAGATTACCCTGTTAATGCCCAATACAACCACTAGACTTATAGAACACAAGAGGCACTTAAGCCATTTCACAAATCTCAAAGGGGAACTTTGGTGGCTAGTCCAATATATTCTTCATTCCATCCTTTGTTTGAGTGTAGGTATTTTCTTGCCCATCATGTACAACATGCCTATCAAATCACCATGACCTACCCAAAAACATATGACCTATGTCTATAGGTATGATATCACATAGTACCTTATCTTGATCACTTCCAATTTTGAACTTTACTAAGCACTGCTCATTGACCATGACCTTGTGGTCATCTTTCACCCAAGCAATATTATATGGATGTAGGTGTTTCTATCTCTTCAACTTGAACTTTGTGACCATCATTTCTGACACTAGATTGTCAATACTTCCACCATCAATGATCACATCACAACACTTATCTTCACATCTGCACCATGTATGAAACAAGCTCCTTCTTTGATCAGGTTCATTCTCACCATTTAGTAGGTCTCTTTTGTTAACTAGGAATTCTCCTCTTTCAACATCTTCTAAATGTGATGATCTAGCACCTTCATCAACATGTGCAACTCTAGCCTAGCATTCTATTCTTCAATCTTTCCTTCCTTGGCACTGGGAACATTCAAATTCTTAATGCCCTTCTTCTCCATAGTGAAAACATTTCCCACAAAAGCCTCCTCTTCCAAATCCTTGTCCTCTACCTCTTCCCCTCTAATCTCTATTATTTTTATTATAGAAGTGATTGACATTGTTTCCCCTCTAGTTTTGACTATACTTCCAACCTCACCCTTGTTCTTTTGGTCATCATTATGGCCACCATAAGATGATCCACTAGATCTTCCACTGTGACCTCTTTTACTATTCTTATTGTCTAACTTCTTGCTTAGTTTCTCCTCAACTCTTAGGGAAAATTGGTATGTCTCCTCAATACTGTTCATTCAAACTAGATTCAATTCATCCTGACTACTTAGCATTAACCCATTATGATAACATGCCACTTTCTTCTTAACAACTTCTGCATGGTGTGTTCTAATGAGAACTCGATAGAATTCTTTAGTATACTCTTGAACACTTTTTTTTTTCTTGATTCAACCCTTGCATTTTCCTCAACATATCAAGCTCATAATCCATGGGAATGAATTGTCACTTTAGTTTAACTATCATCTGATCCCATCTAGTGATTTTGTCCTTTCCCTTTCTATTTCACTCCAACTGAACCTCTAACCATGAGATTTTTGTTTATCCTTTTAGTTTCACCTTTGCGAACTTGACCCTATCAGGATCATCAATACCTTCATACTAAAAGTATTCTTCTAGTTCATTGATTGAATTAATCAACTCCTTTGGGATAAGATTTCTTAAAAATCTAGGAACCTCAATCTTAGGTCTTTTTCCAATCTTGGAAATAGCCTTAAAAAGCCTTTCTTCCTCTAGGTTTAGAACTACCTCTAGTTTGACATTTTCTTCTTCTTTGTCCTCATCTTTTCTTTTATCACTTACAACAAGATTTATTCCTTTATGCATTTGTTCTTTCAATGCTTGTATTTTTCTTCGGAGGTCTCTAAAACCCTCAGGTGTAACACCTACAACTCTTTTGCCACACTCTCTTCATGGAGGCATTTTTGTGTGTTTGTTAAAACCATAGTGCAAACTATCTCACAATTGGTGAACTATCTACATGCTTAGCCTATACCATGATCTTGGTGTGAACTACCTCACAGTTAGTGATTTGTCCACACACTCAAGAACTCTAGGTATAATGCCACTTGATGAAGAGTGCTCCCCTTAATACCATAAATACATAATAGAAACAAAGGAACAATAATAAATGCAAGAAAAAAATATAGATTTCTTATTATCACCACAAATGTAGAATTACAAAATTCACAAGTACAATATGCGATCCCACATGGGTGCCTTCATTATAGTAATCTACTAGGCTAAGTTGCGAACTACCACCCAGAGCTGTCCTAGACAATGTTTGATCCTTTCTTAAGTAGGTAATTTTATGCCACCTAGGAAGGTTCTAGACACTCAAACTGAATACCTAGGGCCGACAAACCCTAAAAAAACATATAGAGTTAGCCAAATACACCTTTGACAAATTATTTTAGAAATTTTGGATAGCCTAACTTTGGAAGGCCATAACTCTTAAACCATTTCTCTGATTGGCTATTATAACCACTTTTCGAAAATGCCAACTCCTAATCTACAGGATAAAAAATGTGTAACCTCCCTAGCATTGATTTTTACGACCTAATATGGGGCATCTAAGGCCTTCAAAATTGAGTTCAAATATTTTTCTCCAAAATTTTCCTCCAAAATTCCTAAATAACTTCTCTGATACTTAAGCTGGAGCAATGAATATTTCATGGTATGCTTATAATTCTAAAATGAACCTTCATGTTGAAAATTAGAACATTTTCAGTTTGTATGAAAAAATTACTAAAAATAGCAAGTTGCAAGAAATAGTAACCCCATTGTCTACTAGTCCTTATTAAAATAGAAAAGGCTGAAAATAAAAATATTTTTGGGTGATGCAAGATTTCTCTTACACCCAAGATGCTCTTGCATCACCAACTTTGGTGTTTGTAACACCATGGGAAAACCGACAGCTTCAACCAATCCTCTTTCCCTCAATTTTTGCGTGATTGGATGGATGGGCTGGGTGTTTAGTCTTTTGTGTAGATCACCTAGGTTGAAAAACTTGAAAGAAGTATAAAAAAAGTTGTTTAACTCATTCTCCAATCAAACCAGATGATTGTACCCAACACTTCTGATTTCCATTCTCTTATAATTTCACATAGAGAAGGAAATTACTTAAATAAAATAGCTGTTATAAAATAAGGAACTCTGTTTGGAAAAAAAACAGTCATATGGAATAGAAATTCAATCACTGGCACCACATGAATATAATAACTCATAACCAATAGTTATAAAGGTTGGATTTTCAATAAATTAGGTAGATTAATGACTCTTTAAATCATTTTACTACTATCCATATGATAACCCATAAATTTGACTAACATAAAGCTTAATTCAATCTACTATAGTAGCAATATCATTTCCTTTTTGAATCCTTTTAACTTAAGCTTACTGAAAGCTAACCTTTTAACTTTGGAATTGGGCACAAGGGCTTGCACTATAATTATTAAGTGCAAGGAAGGAGGAATTATATTGTTTTTCCATAGGCTTTCCCTTACCTTTTTGTTTCCTTTGATTTGGGAGTGCATCATGAGTTCTTGGCCAAACAATGGTATCAGAAACCCAAAGCAATGGGCTGCTTAATTCAAGATTGGACAACTCAAATGATTCCTAATGCACTATTTAGTCTCATTTAATTATCAACCACAAATGTAAACTTGGAATGACATCTGCAAAGTATATGCTTCAAATCTCCTCTTCTAAGCCTATTTAAGGAATTGAAATGCTTATGCTTCCAAAAATATAAATTAAAACTGATAAAAAAATGTATTCTAATCATAGCAGGAAATTATATTTAGGAACTACTCCAACTAACTGTGCTATAGGAATAGGCTACTAACTTTGATATCAATGGCTACAAGAACAATAGAGTTCTAAAACAGATAAATGAATAGGAAATGAACTCTACACTAACAAAGAAATTCACTCATCACATGACCCCCACTAGAATGAGTGAATGGAAAGTACAATCAAGATGAAAGTTTCAAACTCGAACACAACATTCTATTCAATTACAACTAATAAAGTTTCATAACATAAACATTATTGACCATGAAAAATCTTAGAATATAGAGCACACTAAATCTGCATGTTGCATGCAATAGGAAGCATTGACTTTCTTTGCAAAGATTCAACAATCATAGTTGGCTTTGATGACTCTTGCGCTAGTATGCTGGTCCTTGAATATCCACATTCAACTCCTGTAAGATAATTAATGCACACACATCCAACCATGTACATATATATTCACATCATCAATATTAGGAAAAGATGTTAGTCTTAAATATCACTCTTGCGAACCTATAGCTACAAGAGGTAACTATGCAAAACATAGCTTAGGAGAGAACACATCCATTAACATGTATAACTATTATATTCACCATTTTTGGCCATGAAATTAAGCAGATATTATGTCTTTAGAAATATCCACATTCCATCTTATGTTCACACACACACAATCATATACATAGAAACCATAAGTTCATATGATTAAAACTATAAAAGTAAGTCTATGTGCAATCAAATGTCTTAGAAAGAGGATAAAAAGTGGTGAGAAAGATGGCTAATTTAGAAGACCATCTTTCCCCCCAAACTAAACTATTACTAGCCCCCAATAATCATAAAGTTATGAACCATGGCATGGACCCTCAAATCATTAGTTGTTCTCTACCCTGGCTCATCATGAATATAATCAAAGTATCCATGAGTCTCTTTGAATCTTTTCCAATGCTGGACTTCATAGGCCATGTCATAATCTATTGTACTATCATTCATTTCCAGCAATGGTTGAAGGAAGAGTGGAGGCTAAAGCCTTAATGGAACCCAATGCTCAAGGAGTGTCCTAACCAACATAATATACCATGGAACTCTCCTTGTGGTAAGGGTTAGATTTTGAGGTGAGTGAGGTTCCATTCTCTTTAGACCTTATGACATCCTTATCCACCTCTACCTAGAGGCATTAATTATTGCAACAACATCCCAAGAGGAATGTTGGTCCCAATCCGCAAAGGCTTGTTCTCTCATTGGATAGATCTTGTTGGCTACACTAGTGTTTGCTGTGATAGATATCTAGTTAAAATATGTTCGTCTAGAGTGTTGTACCTCAGGTCTCATCATTAAAGGAGCTAACATTTCTCTCTCCCTATATGGTGTAGCCTAGTGTTCATGACTTATCTCATTTTGTATCCATGACATAACTACTCTAAGCTATACATCGCCTACATAGAGGAGTGAATTCCACTCTGTCATCAGGAACAACCAGGTTATGCAAGTACAATTCACACAAAAAATTCTTTAGAGTCACTAGGGAAGACTAAAATGCATAGTAAAATTCATGGGGTGTTGATATGGATGGATTGAGGCCTTCTAGAATCCTTTTTAATTTTAAATTAACAAGTTTCTCTTGAAGGATTATTGCATACATTGGTGAGGGTGATCTGCATTCTATCAGCTATGGAATTAACCTAGTAATTTGATCAATTGATCATTTCAATACCTCAATCTCATTTGATTTCTACTTAAATTGAGAATTCTTCTCATTAATGACTTGTTTCAATTTTTATTTTTCTAAATTCCATTATGTCTTTTTCCATAACAACCATTGGTCCAAACTTATTCCTACTACAAGAGGTGTAAATAAATATGGTAGGGGTAAAGGTTCCTTATTGAGTATTTCCACCCATCTAGAGGGAAAGTGAGGAATTTTAAAAATTTCTTTAGGTGTAGAGGACTTACCCTTCCACACAATAATTGTTCAGATCAAATTGTTTTCTTTACTAACATTAGCTACCACCTTAGCCAATGTTTCTAACTTTTCCTGACTACCTTGCTGTGGTACTTCTTCAATGATTTTAGTTCCAAAGTTAGGCATTTCCTCTATGTTTATATTAATTTCTAGCTAGGAAAAATCATCTATATATTCCTCCATGTTGTTAGAGTCCTCAGGGTTTTGATCACTATCTATTAGTATGTAGTTAACCCTAGTGCTAACCTCTATTTCTGGACTCTTCTCTCTCATTATTTTGTCACTGGTTGCAAGTTGATTATTCAATTCCTCAGAACAGGAATTATTCAAAGGTTCATTTCCTATAGATTTAGAAGAATCAATGTTAACAATAGGAATAGATGCTTCAACATCTTTCTCAAAAGGTCTTTTACTTCACTTCATAGGGGGTGTGGATGAGCTCGAAGGACTCTTCTGTGTCTTTTTCTTTTTAATGACCACCTCCTTTGCCACTGCTTCATGAGGTTTTTCAGTAATCTCTTCCCTAGGGTTCTCAAAATTCTCTTCGAGAGGAAATTTAGGATTCTCTTCCCTAAGGGAATGTAGGATCTCTTCCATATTATTAGCATTGTCACTAGGCTGAGGTTATAATGTTTCCTCTTCTAATTCTATTATTTTACCACTACCCCTCCTAGATGTAGACCTTGTCCTTAGAAATGGTGAAGATTCTAAAATATTAGGAGCTTCTGCATTTTTGTTTTTATTCTTCTTAGAAGTAGAGGCTCCAGAAGTGAAAATTCTTTTTCTAGGTGACCTAGAAATGGAAGGAGAGGCTTCTCAATCATTCTAAACTCTTTGAACAATTTTATGAACCTCAGAAGATGTTTTTTCCCTCCTACCAACACCATGACCTCTAAGGCTGACTCTTCTAGGTTTAACCTCATTCATATGAAAAAATTATTCCCATGTCCCAATCTTTTGTCTATTCAATTACCTTTCCACCATTAATTTTACCAAGCAATGTTGTCAAATGGACTAGTTGCTTCCTAATTAGACTAACAAAGACTTCTTTTTCAAAATTTTAAATAAGAAACTGGGAAGATTTATCGGTTGGTCATCATGGTAGAGATGACTGAGAATTTTGAAGTGCAAAGAATGTAGGTATTTTTAGCATCGCTCATAGGTTAAGTACTGAATAAAAAATGTGGCTGACTAAATGCACTCCTAAGGCAAAGATAATCCCCTAATTTATTTCTTCTTGTTGATATCCAATTGAGGATCACCATGCAAAGTAAACTATGCTCTTGCTGATCATAGGTCAAAATCTTTCACCTATGATTCACCTTCCTTAGGAAACCTTGTTACCTATGTAGCTGCATCTTCTGTGAACTCAATTTTCAAACCTTTAAATTTTGCAACCCCGTCTTTCAAGGTGGACATAAAATTGTAGAGAAAATTCCTCGTTAAACCCATTAAGGCTAAACAATAATCTAGCCACCCTCTCCTTCTAAAAAAATAATAGGTGGGTGCATCATTAAACAAAACTATGTGGTCCACTAGTTCATGGCTTTGGAGCTAACCTCCCATTTCTTCTCATAGACAAATTTCTAACTTGCAGAACATAATTCTCATAGAATTTAGCAATGACAAGTCATAGTCCTCAATGCATAATGGAAAAAAATGCTATATAAGAAAGATAGTGTACAAACTACAACTTCATTCATAAAATTAAAGATTTGTGTGCACAAAAGATTATGATATGAGTTTTACATATCATCTCATAAAAGCTCGTGCGTGCTAAGGCTACCACACTGAACACATTGCAACACATCATTAAAAATCAATATCATCTTTTAATATCTTTAGTTCATTTTGATTGTGATGATGAAATCACAAAAGGACAAATCATTACATCATGTTGCTAACATATTTCAAGACACAAACATTTTTTCTACATGGCAATTTTAAAAGTAGATTGCATACATACAAAAATATCAATTATGAGAAACACATAACACTTGAGATTTTGGTAACCCGGAAACCCTCCAGGAATAAGAAGGTAAAATTGGGGTGGGGATGACACCCACAAAATTTGCTACAGCAGTAAGGTTTTAACCACTTCTAATGGTTTGCCCTGTTAAAGGCCTGCCCTATTAAAGGCTTTACACTGTATCAATAGTGACCTGGTTAGAGGATTTACAAACACTTTACATGAAGTGTCACCCTGTTAAAGGATTTAATCACCTATCTAAAGGATCTATGAAATAGCTGTTAAGCTAACCTATTATCATAGGATTTTCATTCTAATACAATTGCTAGAAGGTATTAGGTACAATAAACTTGATAGATTACAATCCTTGATTGTTGAATGTAGGCACTTATTCTGCTTTCTCTAATCTTGATCCTTTGTGATCTGATAGTCCTTACTTTGAAAGTAGTTTTCCTTACACACCCTTGTATATCCACTGTCTTCCTTATAAAGACATTCAAGGATTTAGGGTTAGTTATGGATCTATGATCCATATTCAATCTCTATTTCTTGCTCATTGTTTGCACTTCTTCCATTGGTTGCATGCCTTCATCATTTTTCTTATTGGCTACATGTAGATTGCATAGAAAAAATAAAAGATTCAATCTTATCATTTAATCCTTCAAGATTCATCACATGTTGGCTATGAAAATTATTTACATATTAATTAATGAAGTTACAAACTCATATGTACATTCTGTGTTGCTCAGCACTTGCTAATTCTAGATGCTCGGCACTAATAAAAAACTGGCTTACTCAACACTTGTTTCATTTTTGTATTGCTCGGCATCATCTATGACTCGGCACTTGAATATCACTTGACACTTGATTCTTCTTGGCACTTTATTCTGCTCATCACTTTATTCTGCTTAGCACTTACATTCGGCACTTGAACTTCACTCAGAACCTAATCTTTACTTGGCACCTAAAGACTACTCGGTACATGAGGATCACTCGGCACCTGAAGTCTTTCCTAACTCGACTTTTGTTGTGGCTCAACATACATGGTGTACTCGGCTCCAATATAGAAAGTAGTTAAGTGTATTGGCACTCAAGTGTCAAAATCCATTATGAGGTTAACAATCTCCCCCTTTGACATGAGTGACAAAAAAACTTAACTGACCTTGTGAGTACATTCTTAACTAATCTGTTTGGTATATACAAAGTTTTAAAGAAAACTTGATCAAAATCTGTAACTTACAATATATACACCTCAAAATTATTGTAACCCCCCCTGAGTTAGTTATGCCTCATACATCATATAGTATCTCCTCTTTAGTTAATATCTTCTCCTTTTATTCTTATCTCCCCCTTTTTGACATTTATGTCAAAGGATTTTAAGGATTAAAACTGTATTTCGCTAAAAATGTGTTGTTTACCTCCATAATCATCCTGAGAGCTGCATCCCAATTGTTTAAAGCAATTTCTAGTGACTTATGTTGGATGGCAGTATTTGCAGCAAGATGAATAAGTCCATCTGATGTAGAAAGATTAGGACCTTTCTTGAGAACAGTTTCTGCATAGACTTGTTCCTTATGGAGTAATTCCAAATGTGGGGTAATGGAGGATTGTAGCTATATCAATTTTTCTTTGATATTGGCCTCATCTGCTATTAATAAGGCTATTTCTTTGTGAGTGTGAAGTGATTGACCAAAATGCTTCTCACTTTGAGCTGGATCATTTGGTAACTGTATGCTTGAAATGTTTAAATTTCTTTCCAAGCTCAGTATCTTTTGGCTTGTCTCTTGTTTGAAGTATGAAGTCACACAAATTTTTGTACTATTCTTCACTATTTCACTCGATACTTTCTCATTCACTTCCCCTTGAAATTTTCTTGCAGACAATTCCATAAGTTTTGCATGTGTTTCTTGGTCTTCATTTGTCACCTAGTCAACAATATCTGATAATTGCTCTATGATATGCTTTGACTCATCTGGTGATTGCAAATTGAAGGCATCCATAAAGATGTCCTTAATCTCATGTAGTGTTTTCTTTTGTTTATACTCCTTCCTGAGTATCTCTTGTCTCTTTCTTCTATTCAGTGCTTCTTGCACTTCATTTATTTGATCAATGGTTATTGTTTTTGAGTCATATCCTGGTATGACTATCTCCTCATCTAATTTAGGGTCTCCATAGTGAAGTACCCTTGCAACTTTTGTATTACTAGATGTTGGTACAAATATTTGCAATGGTTGTTGTGAAGGAGTTCCCGAGGTAGGAAAATTTATCAATGTTTGTATTGCCTCCTATTCTTTAGGGGTTTCCACTATTTTCTCCTCCTATTGTCTACTATCTTGATCAATTATGCTAATCTTAGGAACTGTAATAGTCTATCCTATTTGTTTTGTTTCTTTTTCTACAGTTGTACTCGACTTTTGTATTGGAGTGTCAACTATGCCTGTTGAAATAACTATTGGCATTTGAAGTTGACCACTAGTAGTTGTAGAGATGATGGAAGGTGGTTCTTGTGGATTCAACTTATCTCTAACTATGATTTCTACTAGTTTTTGCAATTCATCCATACTGACCAATACTGGATCTGCACATAAGATTGCTTGTTGTGTAGATTGGTCAAGGATTCTTTTGAGATCTTCTGTAGTTAATGGATTGATGTTCTGACCAGAAGTATCAGGAACATCAACAATAGTTATAGTTTCTACAGGTGTGATGGGTACATGAGGAGGGCTAGAGGGTGGTAGTTGTGTGTCTTGCACACTTTGATCTGGTTGTTGCTCTTGCTCAGTTGTTGTCGATACATCTTGTTTTTGTGTCTCTTCCTCCTCTCCATCTTTCTTTTCTTCTTCTTTATTCTCTTCTTCTACCTTCTTTTCTTCTTCTACTTTCTTTTCTTCTTCTACTTTCTTTTCTTCTTCTTCCTCGTCTACTACTATGTTCTCTTCTCTCCTTTTTCTCCTCTCTTCTAATGGAGTAGTAGCTTGTTCCTTGTATTCTTCTTCAAGAAAATCTTCAATCTTTTTATACAAGTTTTTCCATGATTTCATCATTCTTTGAACAATTTCTTCTATCTTGTTTTGGAGTATTAAGAATGCCCTATACTTAGGTGTAAACCTATTATTATGCCTTTTGACTACTTCCTTTATTTGTTCCTTAGTCAAATCTAGCAATATGCTTGCTAGGGGTGATTCCCTCATCTCCTTCTCCATTTTCAAAGAAAAATGCCATCTGTCTTCTACAATTTTAGATAGTTCATTTGGAAATTGTCCATCTAGTTCAAGTGGAGTGTACTTGAACTGTTCCATCATTCCATAAAATATTTCTTCTATCCTATTCTATTCTTCTTTAGTAAACTTATTGAAATCAACTTTATTTAAGTTGCTTAAATCACCATTTCCAATCTTTTTACATAAAGTATCAACTGAAGAATGGCTTACCTTTTTAGATTGATCTTCTTCATCAGCATTAGGTTGAGCTACATATCTTCTTCTTTTCCACGGCTCTTCCTATGTTTCCTTGATTGGTTTCTTCTTTGTAACTTCCTCTTTAGCCTTTTGAGTGGAGGCCTTTGTTGCAGCTCATGTTGTAGGCTTTTGAGGTGATGGCATGGTAGATTTCTTTGGTTTTTACTGAGCTGGAGGCTATTCTGTTGCCTTTCTTTTCATTGACTCAGCTTCGGTTAGTGCTTCCTTGGCTTCTTTGTCTTCTACACCTTCCTCCTTGTCTTTACCTAGGCCTTGAGTTAATTCCATTGGGCCTTGTTCTTGTTCATCTTCATCATCATTGTCATCTTCTTCTTCTTCTGCTTCACCCTCGATTTCTTCACCAAATTTCTTCTTAATCTTCTTTAACAATTTGTCTTTCTTCTTTAATGTGGAAGCAGTCTTTAATTCCATGTTTATTTTTGACCTTACTACATCATAAGTGCCAAAATGTGGAGCACTTTTATCTGTTTCTTCTGCCAATAATGTAGTTATTGCTGCAGATGCCTCGTCAACATTAATTTCATATCCAAATGGCCTTAGCCATCTCACTCTTGGAATTGCAGCTTGAATGTATGTGAAGTCAATATCAACCAAGAAGCATATATCATTAACATGTTCTTCTACTAAAGAAACTGGTATTCTCACCCTTTGTTTCATGGATTTCTTGAAATCTTTGAAATAACTTGTCATCAGGGCTTCAAAATTTTCTCCCATTTGTTCTATATATTCATTGATTTGGGCAATAATAGTTCTATCATTCCTCCATGTATTTTTTTCGAAAGAGGGAAACTCATTTTGAACATAGAAGAATATGCAAATTAAGATTGCTCCAAATTTGCATTGAGCACCCTTTGTCCTTCTTATGGTAGCTATGTTTTCAGTAATCTATTGTAGTTGTAGTTCTACAAGATCATAAGTATGATCCTTTTTCACTAATTTGTAACCAAAATCTACTGTAATACATGGCACACTGTTGAGTCTACTGGATTGATAGAACTTATGGGCAATGACTCTAACAGTAAACTCAACTAGAGGATCCTGAATTGTGTGAATTGTCATTCCTCTCTTATTCCACTGAGCACCAGTGTTCTTTTCAATAACCTCCTTCGATTCACTTCTCAAGGTTTTGAACCGATCTAGGGTAGGGTACCCTATTACTCTATGTATGATTTCTTTGGTTAATTTGATGGGAGTATCTTCTAACCATAAACTTCCACCATGAATTTTGCTTAACACAAGTTTAACCCATTCTGTCTTGAATACAGTGGGAAAGCTCAAAACTTGGTTCAAACCCTTTCTTTCAACAATTTTGAATTCATCTTTCAAGACTCCATCTACGCACAATTTTTCATAGGCTATCCTTATTTCCATATCTCCTAGGGCTCCTATCTTACAATTGTAGTATCTCCTCACATCTTGAACCATTACAACTTTTGGGGGTATTTGGGAGAGAGCTCTGGCTGGGTCATTTTTGTATGCAACTTCAGGTATGGGATGAAAATCAGGTTGCTGGACCTCATTGGACACTAAATGAACTTCAAATGACTCTTTTTTCTTGGTCTTCTTGGAACTTGACTCCATTTATGCAAACTAGAGTTTCCATTTTATGAAATATGAAACTGTGTAGCTCAACACAAATGAAAAATACCTCAAGATCGATGAAAACATGTTGAGAGATGTTGCAATCTGCTTGAAATGTTGGATTCTATGCTTTGAAGTTGCTTTGCTCTCTTTCTCTTCTTTGCTTCTTGATTGTGATGAGGAAAACTAATTAGAATTGCGATAATATACCCTATTTTCATTGCATTAAATGCTCAACTGCCAACTCAACTTCTAAATTTTTTTAACCTAACTCAGCATCAGTTATCAACTCAATCACTGTTAGGAGCTTAGCATGTGTTGGAGTTTAGCTCGGCATCCAAGGATAGCTTGGCAACATCATTTAGATTTTGTCTTGACATCTTGTCTCATGTAGATTTATACTTTGCATTACTTCTTTGTCTTGGGACTGATGTGTGATATAGCTTTGTATATCAGTCTCATATACTTCTCATGCTTAGTTTGATGAAGTGTGATCACTTGACCTATTGGGTGAAGTGATCCCTCCATTTGATGTGTTGCATTCATCTTTCTTTCTCCAAGTTTTATTCATTTTCCCCCTTATCTTTTTGACATCAATCTTTTCTTTGCCCTTATTTTCTTCAGTCTTGGGTGCCTTCGATCTTGTAGGACAATTTTTGCTGATATGACCAACTTTCAAACAACTAAAACATGTGGTTTTATTCAACCATATTTTTTAGTTCCCTTTGAAATGTGTTCTTATGCAGTTCTATGGTATATGTCCATATTCTTGACAATAATGACAGCTATACCTGGTGTTGTAATCCCAATGATAGTGACTTTCATTCCCTTTTGATTTTGCTAGTTGATTTGAAGCCCATATAGGCTTTGATCTGCATTCAAATTCTCTATGCCCATACTTCTTGCAATTATGACAATGTCCATCAAATTTTTGTACCCTTGTAACTCTGGATCTGAAATCTTGTGTCATATGTCCTTGCATGTTACACTTGTGACAGTAACTCTTGCTCTTGAGTGTATTTAGCTGATTGAGTTTCCTATTCCTACAAATGTTAGCAGTATGCCCCTTCTTATTATAGTAATGACAAGTGGGTTTTGAATTCTTACCTATGTCATCTTTTTGCTCAACACTCTTTGATGATTCTCCAACCTCAATGCTGTTGTATCCTAGTCCTGATGTATCATGGGCAGATTTTGGGGATTTCAGCAACTGTTTAAAATACTTGATGTCTTTACTTGACTTGTTGAGATTCTCAGCTACCTCTTTTTCTCTGTTCAATTCATTCTATAGTTGTTCATTGTGTATCTTCAAAGTAGAGATCTCAATATCTTTCATATTGAGTTCACGATGAAGGTTCATCATTTGGGCAAGTGTATCCATCTGCATATTTGAGATCCTTGTTAATTCAATACATTTTTCTTCAAGCTTGTTTGCAAGATTTCTTTTGTCATTTTCTATCATGACTCTATCCTCAACTACTCTTTTCTTTTGTTTAGTGATTTCACATATCACTATGGCCTGTGATTAATGTTCCATCTTGAGAGATTTTATCTCCTCTGCTTGAACTTTGTTTTTCTCCATCAGGTCTGCTATTGCTACATCAAACTCTTTAGTGTCTCCATTAGCACACCGTTTTTTGGTATCAATCTCCTTATAGTTTATATCATTTTTAGCTATGGCTATATCCTTCCTTCTCTTCAAGGATTTTCTCAATTCTTTCCTTGCTTCCTCTACTCTGTGTAGACCCAGTTGCACATCAATCACTTGATTTTCAATAATCTTCCCAAGTTTGAAGACTTCCATCCTTAGATCTTTTTCTTCAAGTTGTTAGACTTATTTTTTTGAGAACCAATTGCTCTAATACCAATTGTTGGAATATTCAAATGAGAAGAATGCTTCTGAGAGGGGGGGAGGGGGGGTGAATCAGAAGTAATGTATTTAAAATCTTTAAACTAAAAGTAGATTGCATACATACAAACATATCAATTATGAGAAACACATAACACTTGAGATTTTGGTAACTCAGAAACCCTCCAGGAATAAGAAGGTAAAATTGGGGTGGGGATGACACCCACAAAATTTGCTACAGCAGTAAGGTTTTAACCACTTCTGATGGTCTGCCCTATTAAAGGCCTGCCCTTTTAAATGCTTTACACTGTATAAATAGTGACCTAGTTAGAGGATTTACAAACACTTTACATGAAGTGTCACCTTGTTAAAGGATTTAATCACCTATCTAAAGGATCTATGAAATAGCTGTTAAGCTAACCTATTACCATAGGATTTTCATTCTAATAAAATTGCTAGAAGGTATTAGGTACAATAAACCTGATAAATTACAATGCTTGATTTCTCAATGCAGTCACTTGTTCTGCTTTCTCTAATCTTGATCCTTTGTGATTTGATAGTCCTTACTCTGAAAGTAGTTTTCCTTTCACACCCTTGTATATCCACTCATATATTTTACAATGAAATTTTGTCTTCCTTATAAAGACATTCAAGGATTTAGGGTTAGGTATGAATCTACGATCCATATTCAATCTCTATTTCTTGTTCATTGTTTGCACTTTTTTCATTGGTTGCATGCCTTCATCATTTTTCTTATTGGCTACATGTAGATTGCATAGAAAAAATAAAAGATTCGATCTTATCATTTAATCCTTTGAGATTTATCACATGTCGGCTATGAAAATGATTTATATATGAATCAATGAAGTTACGAACTCATATGTACATTCTATGTTTCTCAACACTTGCTAATTCTAGATGCTCAGCACTAATAACAAACTAGCTTACTCATCACTTGTTTCATTTCTGTATTGCTCGACATCATCTATGACTCAACACTTGAATATCACTCGACACTTGATTCTGTTTGGCACTTTATTCTGCTCGTCACTTTATTTTGCTCGGCACTTAAAGTCATTTGGCACTTGAACTTCACTCGACACCTGATCTTCACTTAGCACTTGAAGACTACTTGTTACATGAAGGTCACTCGGCACTTGAAGTCTTTCCTAACTCTACTTTTGTTGTGGCTCAGCATACATGATGTACTCGGCGCCGATATAGAGAGTAGTTAAGTGTATTGGCACTGAAGTGTTAAAAACCATTATGAGGTCAATAGTTGGCATCGTGAATCATATAACAGTGCCCAATCTTTGATAGAAAATTTCTTATCTCAAATGAGCTTATCATGCCACTTTTTCCATTTTTGTTGTATCAACTTTATATTGTGTAGAGAAAACTTCCTATATTCGTCCAATCCATTTAATTTCAATAACTAGTCTTGGTGTGTTTTGGTGATATCTATATCTAGATCTAAGGCAGTGCTGAGTGTTTTATACTAGAACTCAATCAGCATAGAGTCAAATTTTCCATGTACCAACTCTAAAGGAGTAAATGCTATGGTGGTTTTCCATGTGGTACAATAAGCCCATATGGCTTCAAGAAGGTGAGTAGCCCAATCCTTTTTATGCACAGCTACTATTTTAGTGAGAATAGATTTTATCTCCTAGTTTGTAATTCTAGCTTGGCCATTGGCCTGAGGGGGATAGGGTGAAGACTTTCCATGATGTACCATGTACTCCTGCATCAACTCAACAATGAGGTTAGATGTGAATTATGTCCCATGATCTATGACAATCTCCCTTGGTACTCCAAATTTGGTGAATATGCATTCATAAAGAAACTCAACAAATTTGTGATCTCTGGCATATCTTGTAGCTTTGGCTTCAACCCATTTTGTTGCATAATCTATACATATTAAGATGTATGACTTTCCATGAGAAGAGGTCTCAATAGTTCCAACAAAATAAATAACCCACTTGTCGAAGGGCGTGACAACTATCTATGACTATAGAGGCATTTCATTAGTCTTTGTGGGCCATCCCATTCATTGACAGCTATCATAGTGCTAAGAGTATGCTTTGTTGCATTCTTATGCAAAGTAGGCCAGTAGTAGCCAGTTGCCAAGATTTTATAGTCTATCCTCTTTGTGGTAAAGTGTCCTCCACATGGCTCATCATGGCATGCCTGAAGGATGTCATAAGTTTCATCTTCTCAAATACATCTCCTTGTGACCTAGTTTTGTTCTATATAAAACATAAAGCTTAAGTTCCAAGAGAATTTAAAACTCTTCTCAACTAATAGAAAACATTTTTTAGGAGAAAAGTGAGGTGGCATTCTCCCTGTAGCAAGATAGTTTTCCAAGTCTACATACCATGGGTTAAAATAATTAATACAAAACAAGTGCTCATCAAGAAAACTATTATTAATTCCTACAAGATTATCTAGCACTTGCAGTCATGATAGGAAATTGACCACTACATTAGCCTTGTCTAGTTTTTCTATGATCTTTACATCAAACTCCTACACGAGGAGCAACCGGCATGCTAGTCTACCACTAATGGTAGGTTTATTCATTAAGTATTCAATAGATGAATGATCAGTATACACAAATACTTCATAGCTTGTAATGTAGTGCCTAAATTTGTTTAGTGCATAAGCAACTACTAACAACTCTTTATCAATAAAATATAATTCAATTCTTCTCCTTGCAAATTTTTACTAATATATTAAATTGCATGTTCAATAATACCTTCCTTTTGTCCCAAAAATGATCCAATAGCATAATCAGATGCATCTATGTGGATATGGAACTGGAATGATGCTTCACATTCTTCTATCTAGGAATGGCCAAGGAAACTTTTGAAATCCTTCTTCTTAGCTAGTGTCGGAAGTGTGTTTATAACTATATTTTTTTCAGGATCAGCTTGAATTCCAAAAGATGAAAGATAATGTCCCAGGACTACTCCTTCCTTCACCATCACCTAGCACTTTTCACTATTAAGAGAACAATTATAAGCTTGACATCTCTTAAGAACATTTTCCAAGTTATCTTGTGCTTCTTCAAATGTTTCTCCATGAGTTGTAAAGTCATCCATATAGATTTTAACATAATCAATAGCAATGTCAGAGAAAATACCCAGCACTGCTCTCTAGAAAGTAGTAGGGGTATTAAATAATCCAAATTAAAAGACTAAATAAGAAAAGGTTCCCCAAGGAAAGGTAAACATTGTTTTATCCTAATCTTTTGATGATATTTGTATTTGATTATACCTACTTAAGCCATCTAGAAATGAGAAGTACTTTTTACCTACCAGATTATCAAGCACTTGGTCAATGAAAGGTAGTGGAAGTTGATCCTTCTTAGTGGCTATGTTAAGTTCTCTATAGTCAACATAGACTCTCCACTTTCCTCCTTTATTTGGAACAATGACAAGAGGAGAAACCCATTGACTGTCAAAGATAGGATAAACAAAATTTGCACTAAGAAGCTTTTGCAACTCGGTCTTGACTATGTCTCTCAAAATAGAGATTCTTCTTCTTTGAGCTTGTCATATTGGCTTGTATTCTAGGATTATATATATTTTGTTAGTATATAGTTTAGGATCTAGGCTTGTCATGTTAGTGTAATCCCATTCAAAGGTTTGATGGCTATCTTGTAAAAGCTTGAGAAGACTAGCCATCTGAGACTTGGTGAGGCTTTTGAAGTAGTTTCAACTCTCTCAAATTTTTCTAACATCAACACTTCTCCTATGAAAAGAGACTTTATCTCATGAAGTAGAAAACTATAAAGGTATTCAGGTGTTGTAGGAAACTGAGATGTGGTTTTCTTGGGTAGTATTGTTTGAGGGGAACAATTTGGATTATCACAAGATGACTCCTTAGGACCATACTAGTTAGTAAGGATTGCTACAACAATGTCATCTTCTTCTTGGGATACCATGAATTGATTTATCTCAATAACCATGAGTTTTTATGTAGAGCTTACTTCAAGAGCAAGATCTCCTAAGTTAGGTAAGACAAATCCATCAAGTTCACTTTTGGGGTTTTGCTGGAGATTACAAAGTTAAATTCTTGGTATTTATTCCATCTATTATGGTCATCTTTCCTAAATGACATGCAATGCAAGCATCACTCATGGCTAACCACAACATTCCTAGGATTATTGAGTAATCTCCAAGAGTGGCTTTGGGTGAAAAGATTATAAAATATGAAGGGTAATCTAAAGAATCCAAAGTAAAAACAATATCCTCAACCATAACATCATGCTTGACTATGGAATTGTCAACTAACTACAATATTGTCGGTGTGTCTTGCAAACCAATGATACTAAGCTTCGACAAAAATTCTCTAGTTATAACATTAATTAATGCTCCCAAGTCAATTAAAACATTCTAAATTTGGGTACCATTAATGAAGATGGTTACAACTAGACTTGATGGGTTTGAATACTTAAGCATGACAACTTTACTTAGCATTAGATTAGAGAGCTGGCCTAAGACATGGATAGTATCAGGGTCTTTCTTTTTGCTTCCAGGATTCTTTATATAGACTTCTTTAGTTTCTTTGGTATAGACTAGAATTTATTTAAGTGCATCCAACAAGGGAATCTACACTGTTATTTGTTTAAGCTAATCAATCAAATCAGTAGTGACATGATTTTGTTTTGGAGGAACAACCTAAGACAATCGTTGCAGATAATAAGGATTCTTAGGCACTAGTGTAGTGTGAGAAATAGGTGGAACATTAATAGGCTAGATCAAAAGTATATTATTAGTATCAGCAACTTTGGTTATTATTGGTTCTTTGGGTGTAGGTAGTGTCGTTCCTGATCTAAGATGGATGCCATTTATATGCAAGAAATAGGACTGCTGCTTATTATTAGGATTTGGAGTTGGCTAAGCTAGAAGTTGAGTTGGCTTTTGAGGAGTGCTATTTTCTATAGGAGGTGGTGGCATAATAGCTTGCTACTAAGGTAGAGACATTAGTGTTGGTTGTTGATTAGGTTGATTAGGTGCCCATTGAGGTTGTGGTTGCCAGTTACCTTGAGGTAGCCATTGGTTATTCTACTACAGCTGCTAATAGGAGTTATATTGTTGTCGGTATGGGTTAAATGGTGGTTGCTATGAATAGGCTTGGTTATAGAATGGTTACTGATTGGACCAATTGTGATTCCAATTCTGACCTTGAGGAGAAAATTTTTGGGGGTTTTGGTTTGGCCAATAGCTACTATTATTCTTAGAACCAAAATTATTCAATGGTTTTAGAGGCATACCTTGTCTCTGAGCCCATGGACATCTTTGAGCAACATACAAAAATTCTCCATTCTCCTCATCTATAGCTTTGAACTTGGTGGGCATTGAGTTAACGTCTATAGATGCAACCATCTTACATTTACAATTTCTTTTCCTCTCTTTGCAATGAGAACAAAAATTAGTAAGCACATCATCTGACTCTTCATTCTTCCTCCTTGCTTGCATACTATCCAGCTATGTGGCAAGATTATTAATGATGTCTTGCTTGAAATCAAATAGTAGATTAGATAGCCCCATTTTAGATATTCCATAACTACCACTAAACTTATGTGGTAGGTTTTTAAGTCCCCTACCCTTCTTCAAAGTGACCTTTGAGTAATTTTCCCATATATTACTAATGTCAACCCATGCTTTTTGTGTGATATCACCTCTTGCTATCAGGTCTAAAGCCTCAGTACTTCCATCACTCACACCTTTCAAGAAAAGGTGCTTCTAAGATGCCTCATTTAGCTATTTTTGAGGATCACATTGTAGGTTAAACATAAATTTGGATACATAATCCTCTAGTGTTTTGTCCTTCTTCTAGGATAGTTTAAAAATGTCATCACCTTTCAAATCTTCACCTCTATAGTACTATTTATACTTTTTAAGAAACATTGTACGCATTGCATTCCAATTTGCTACATCATTAGCACCCAATCTCATGAACCATCTTAAAGAAACTTCTTTTAGAGTTGATGGAAACAACTTCAACTTGTGAGCATTAGTGGTATAGTCATAACTCTGACAAAGAATATCAAATTCAAAGAGAAAGGTCTCAAATTCTTTTTTTAGGAGGCCATAAAATTTGGAAAGTGTAGCAGTAGGTATATTTTTTAGATTCTAGTTTCCTTGTTGTTGAGGTATAGGAAAAGAAAAGGGAGCTTTAGCAACCATTTTAGGATGAGGACTTTGTGATGGTGGTTGATATACAACAAGAGCAAGAAAATTATCTTGATATTCAAGTTTAGCAAATAGGTCATTCAAATGTAGTGATTCTTCAGATGATGAAGAGGATATGTGTTCTTGAGCATTAGCAAATGGATTTTCAAAAGGTTCTTCTTCTTCATTCTCACTTTTTGGTTCTTCAATTTGAGGATTAAATAAATCAAATGGTTCTCCTTGATAGTTACGGAGATAAAATCTCCCAAGGTGATCTCTTCTTCTATGCATAAAAGTTCTTACTAAAGTACTAAATTAAAACTAAGACTAAAACTACAAGGATTAGTTTGAATTAACACCATCCCCAACAAAAATGCCAAAAATGCTTGACCAAACAATGGTATCAAAAACCCAAATCAATGGACTACTTAATTTAGGATTGGACACCCCAAATGATTCCTAATGCACTATTTAGTCTCATTTAATTATCGACCAAGGATGTAAACTTGGAATGACATCTACAAAGCATATGCTTCAAACCTCCTTTTTGGAGCCTATTTAAGGAATTGAAATGCTTATGATATCAAAAAATTAAACTAAAGCTAATAAGAAAATTTATTCTATTCAAAGGAGGAAATTACAGTTAGGAACTACTCTAGCTGACTTTGTTGTAGAAACATGCTACTAATTTTGGTATTAGTGGCTGTAAGAACAAAAAAGTTCTAAAATAGATAAATGAACAAGAAATGAACTATACACTAACAAAGTCATTCACTCATCAAGCGGTCCCCCCTTGAATGAGTGAATGGAAAGTACAATCAAGATGAAAGTTCCAAACTCAAACTAAACATTCTATTCATCCATAAAAATGATTACACTTTTGAAATAGTATGTAAGAGTTCTATATTAAAAACTAGTTTGTTTGACTCACTCCAAAAGAGTCACAATAGTCGATTATTTAAAAGGAAACTTCTACTAACTTCCTAAACCTATGATCACTTCATAATGAGGATCAGTTACAACTCCTAAAGTTTCATAATAGAAACATTATTGGCCATGAACAATCCTAAATATACCACACAATAAATCTACATGTTGCATGCAACAAGACTTGCTTTGTGATGATTTTGCAATCATAGTTGGCATTGATGACTCTCACGCTAGTATGCTGGTCCTTGAATATCCATGTTCAAATCCTACAATATAATTAATGCACACAAATCCAACCATCTACATATATATCCACATCATCAATATTAGGAAAAGGTGTTAGTCTTAGTTATCACTCTTGCAAACCCACGGCTATAGGAGGTAACTACACAGAATATAGCTTAGGAGAGGAAACATCCATTAACATGTATGACTATTATAGTCACCATTTTTGTCCATGAAATTAAGTAGATATTATGTCTTTAAAGATATCCACATTCCATCTTATGTTCACACACACATATATAATCATATACATAGAAACCATAAGTTCATATACTTAAAACCATATAAGTATGTCTATGTGCAATCAAATGTCTTAGAAAGAGGATAAAAAGTGGTGAGAAAGATGGCTAATTTAGGAGCCCATTAGTGGGGACTACTTTTTTAGTGCCTTGAATAATTTATTGCTTTCTTTTACGCATAAGGATTTTCTTCTTCATTTTATCACTTAATCTTGGAGAAGCCACAAAATAAACTTTTTGCCTCAAGCAATTGGACAATCATTTCCTTGTATTAGGTTCACACTCAAAAATCTACTCCATTAGAAACATGTCTCTGGCATCTTGACAGAATGTCTTTTCATTTAGCTTCAACATTCTTCATCTTTTATATCCACTAGGATAGAAGCTTAATGCTTTTCTTTTCAATGTAAAGCACCATTAAGACATATATTTTCCAAAGAAATAAACAACTATAAATATCTCCCATTGATTTGGTTGCTTTTCCTCTTTATTTTGTATCTTTTCTTTGAAAATACACTTGAAGACCTTCACTTGCATAGGGGAAGCATACAAATAGATGGGACTCTACTTCTTTGCACAGAATTGGATTTTGACTTCAAATCTTTGCTCTAAGAGTTCCATAGCTTTAGATCTTTGTTCTTTCAATCTTCTCATCATGAATCAATTTCAAATACACATGAAGATGATAGAATTAATTTGTTCCTTGGGAACTTACTTGATGAAGCATGCTAGAAATGGGAATCAAACAAAAAGGGCTAGAATCCCAAAGAAACACCTTGCTAGAGATAGGAACATATTGCAGAACCAAAACATATTTTCTTCTCATTAGGAAAATGCTCAAACAAGAACCCACCCAAACCTAGATCACCTTAGACCTTAATGTAGAGAAAAAGTAAGAATCCCACATAGAGGTGTAGGGGAAGTGGAACACGGAAAGCCCATAAAAAACACATAAGGAAATCCATAGGGATGTTTGATGAGAAGAAAGCCACATAGGGACTATCTAGACAAGGACACAAAAATTAATTCCTTGAAAACACACCAAGCTAGAAGCATAAGAGGGTTGGAATTTGTTTTGGCAACAACCAGCTCTAACTGGGGATTTAGACATGTAAATGTTTAAATGTCTAAGTGGGAATCTAACATCTCTAGTTTTGCACAACCATAATGAAAAACTACAAGGAACAACAACCAAACCAAACACACAATAGAGGGAAATTAAACTAAGAAAATAGAAAGCCAAACAAAAGAACACAACAAGAAAGAAATCTACCTTGACTAACTCTATGTGGAAGGGTCAGCTACTTTAAGTTGTGAAATTGATACAACTTTAGGTCTTGATCATTATAGGAAAATGATAGAACCTTGGTAGTGGGATAGGACACTAGGAAAGAGTTAGTCTGATTTACTTGCACAATTTTGAAAGGACCCTTCCAAAGATAATGAAATTTGTGATGCATACCTTTGGGTTCATGTCTCTTATCCCAAAACCAGACTAGATCATCTTTCATTAACCTTCTTAGCCTTGCTCTTTTGTCAAAAAAATTCTTCACATGGTTCTAATGCTCTGTGATGTGTTTAACCAACTTTTCAGGCTCCTCTTCGAGCTTGGTTAGGTACATTATTGACTTTTCTAGACCACTCTACAATACATGATCTTCAATTATCTATTATAACTTAAAGAATGATAACTCCAATATAAGGGGAAGACTATCCTCAAATCCATATACTAGCTCAAATGGGGAATTATCAATGGCCTTCTTAGGTGTTACTCTATCTTTCCAAAGAGCTTCATATAACTTCTTATGTGAATTCTTCTAGCTATTAGAGACAATCTTTCTCCTGATGTTGACCAAATTTTTGTTGCTTGATTCTTCTTGACCATTTCCTTGAGGGAAATAGCCTGAATAATGACTTAGATAGATACGATTATCATAACAGAATTAGAAAAATTCTATTGAAGAATAATACGAAGAATTATCCATAACAAGCTTCAGTAGGACACCAAATCTCATAAGGCTATTCTCTTTAATAAACTTGTAGACAACTTTAGAGGTGGTTCTCTTAGTAGGCTTTTCTTCCCCACACTTGGTAAAGTATTCTATAATAGTAATCATAGATGAATGCCCAACAAAATAAGAGGGGTTAACTAGACCAATAAAATCAATTCCCCACTATTGACTGGGGTCTTCTATTGCTACTAGCCTTAATGGAAAGGAAACTAACAGGGGTTTACCAACAAACACTTTGCACTTTTCACATTGGGCTACCAACTTTAAGGCATATTTGAACATACCTAGCTAGTAATAACACTAGCTCAAAATTTTATACACTATTAGTGTAGAAGAGTAGTTCTCCCCACAAGATTCATCATGAAATGCTTTGAGAAATCTCTCCTATTGAGGCTTATCTACATATCTTAGGAATGTTTCATCAATTTCTCTTTTATATGTATTGATCATCATAAATGAAATACTTTCTAGACTTGGTCCCACTAGTAGATTGGTGTTAATTTTTGACCTTATGCCATTTTCCATTTGATTTTAACTTTTTTTTTTGTTAAGCTCCCAAGTTGGTCAAAAATTTGACCAAGGTGATTTTGTTTGATCAAAATTTTGATCATGGATTATAAACAAAAAAAAGAGAAAAAAGTTTTTAGGAGGAGGGATTTCCACTACATATATTCACTTGCAAGTGTTCGAGGAGGGATCAAGCTACAAGTGTGTCACCAATATCTCTAGTGGGTCATCAACCCCATGTCATTTCGAACATAAGTGAATGGAAAAGGATGCAAGATTTCAAACACAAGTGATCTAATCATAAAGAAATCAAGCTTAATTTTTTTTAGTAATGGTAGAAAGAAAGTGAATGCAAAAGGAGGTTATAAGCTACAAGAGGTTATAAGTTGCAGGAGGTAGAAATCAAGTGAATGCTAGACCCTCAAGTGAATGGTAGAAAGAAAGTGAATGCATAAAACCCTCATTTTGAACCAGAGCCAAACCTTGACAACCATGAAATGATAAGAAAGAGAGCTTGAGGGAAAAATCTAAAAGCCTATAGATTTACTAGCTCATACCAATAGATTAGTGCCTCATATCTGTATGTTTTCTTTATTCCATACATTATCTTCAAATCAAATCTCTTTAACTATCCCATACATTATCTTGCCAAATGAATTTTCTTTAGTTTTAAGAGATGTTATTAAATGGATGGCAATACTATGAGGGAAAATATCTATATTTTAATTAGAGTGAGTTCACTAGACATGTTTAAGTGAAATTTATCTATCATCATTCTCCATGTACCAAAAAGGCCTTTACTTCATGGGCATTGTTGACTCTTGAAAATTAAGATGTGCTAAAGTGAGACCACAACATTAATATACATAGAAATATCACAATAAAATATAACAATAATCTAAAATGCTCATGGTCAGTGTTCCCATTAAGAAATATGAACCTAAAAATATGCAATCTATTTAGAAGGTATGAAAAATTAAGCTACAAAAAATCTAAAGAGCCATGAAACCTGTGTACATCTAATATTATGAGATTGATTCCTTCCTACCAAATAGTTTGAAATGAACATAAACTAGTTTTAGCTATAGAAAAAATTTGTTAGTAAATAGTCCTTTTAACAATACGTAATATCTTGTTATATTAATTCTCAGAATTAGGGACAATTAACTCACAAAAATCAGTGAGAAACTTCCTTCCAAGAAGACTCTAAAAGTCCTTTACAAGATTTGTAATGATTGTAATTGACACCAATTAATATAAGAATGAAAGATTATGATATACAGTTGATATTTCTTATAATATGATTCTATAAGATATATTACCTATCAATAAAATAGAGTACCATAGCTATCTTAGATATATTGATGAGATTAATGCCAAAATGATCTCTACTATATATATCAGATCTGCAGTTCTATTATACCAATATGAATTCTATGAGGTCTCCTATCAATTTTCTCTAGTTGTTTCTAATATATCAATATAAGATATACTACAAGTCTTCTCAATGTGCTAATAGCTGACTTTGATATGACACTGATATGCTGAAGTCTAGTTTTATCGCTTATAGCAATGATGTATCTTGCTATTCCTAATCTATCTTATAAGTACACAAATATCTCAATATCACTTATAGCATTGATATAGTTGTTTCTTATCTGTACTTATCTCCAACATCACTTATAGCAATGATATTGCTAATTTTGATCTATACCTTATACCTATGCAATTATCATCAATATTTCTTACAGTAATGATATTTCTATGTCTACCTTGTCTTTGGAAATATACAAGATAGTGGGCTATTCATCACTACTTTCCTTTAGTATTTGCAAACTAATTTTCAAAAGGCAAGTACTCCCTTGAGAAATCCAATAAGGATAAATAGTTGATAATAAATATTCAATGATGTCTTTGAGAATGGGATTGATTCTTATAATAGATCTCATTATTATTGGTTACTTACACCCATAAGTTGGCATAGCAACTTTCTTTTTCAAAAATGGGCATTTAATGGTTAATCACTATCTTTGCATAGTTATGAATAATAGCTACTAATTAGTTTGTTCACTTCACTTGTCATTATTTGATTAATCTTCTATTGGAAATATATATAATAGGCTAAGTTATTGAGAGGGGAGGCGTGAATGAGTAACTAAGAAAACTTAATCCTTTATCTCACCAATTAATTCTTCATGTGAATTCTGATCTAATTACATGCATAAAAAATTGAAAGCATTAAAACATTCATAACACTTTGACACACAATATGGTGACCCAGAAACCTTACAAATAGAAAGTAAAACTAGGGTGGGGATGATACCCATAATATTTAGTACTGTAGTATAAAGTTGGCCTATTAAGGATTACAATGATCACTTCTGATGATCTTCCATATTGGGAGAAATAAGGATGGCTAGGTCCACCTTGCAAAAAGATTTACAAACATATAATGAAGTATGCACTCGATAAAGAGATTTACAAGAGACGGTTAAGTCTACCTTGTGAAAGGATTTAACTATTCCACCTGTTAGGATAAAATAGTGGTTGATCTTTGATCTACAACTTGGTTTGTTGAATGAGATTCCTTTTAGTGTACTGATCACCTTGCTCTGATAGATCAATCTTTGTTGCTCCTTATACTGCTATAGCCTTTGTATTTCACACTTCTTCTCTTCTCTACTTAGTACATTTCATATATTTCCATATCTTTGGATGTGATAAAATACATTACATATATACAAATCCAATTTACAAATCAACAAAGTTGGCTACAATACAAGTTTACACAAAAATACACAAAGTTATCCCAACTACAAGAACTTGGGTTCTAAAGACTAGCTCAATGAGGTTCTAATATTTAACATCCATTGTCAATGCTCAACATCATCATGTATTTGGTAGATGTAGAAGCTTGGTCCATACTGATCACTTCCAAGTAGTTTGAACTTGGTCTGCACTGGTGACTCGATGAATACTATGAAACTTGATAGATAAAATGAATCACTTGATTCACACTGCATAGCTCGATCAATGCTATCAATATGAGCTTGGTATAAAATAAATCACTTGGTTAACAATGAGTGGCTCGATCAACATTGGATTCACATCACTATAACTATGAATTTGGTAAGCACTACACAACTTGGTTTGCATTCAGAAATTCAGTAAACACTAAGAAGTTAGGTTTACACTGATAGTTAACAACTTGATAGAAACTAGTTGATGCAAACTAAATACTATTCCTTGAACTCGGTAGCAACTATAGAGCTCATTAAATCCTAAGATGCTTGGTTAACATTGTTAACTATACAATAAGCTTGGTAGATACTATTTGTCTAAATAAGTGTGTGTTACTAATAACAAACTTGACTACAATATCCACAATCTCACCCTTTTGCATTAGTGAAAAAACACATATAAGTCAAAATTGAATTCTTAAAAAGTTTTAAAACAATCTTTATTCTCCAACTAGTGCCTTCAACTTAGTAGAGTACTCTATTTTTCAGATTTTTCAAAATTGCTTTTTTAAGAGATGTTTCTCTGAATATCTGTACATTTGTATAATATGATATTGCTCCCCCATACATATATATTCAATATTATATAGATATTCTCATATTCTCCCCTTTATATATCACATATCTTCCCCCTTTCCATATGCTTTACATATGATATATACATTTAATCCCCCTTTCTGGCATTAATGCCAAAGGTGTATGCTATATACTATACAATAACGCCAAAATGTGACAAGAAAACATAATGTACCTTAAGAATCAATGTCATTTTCTTGTCCCAATTTTCTTGCAACACCTTGCGTGTGTTCAATGCAACTTGAACTTCTACTGAAAGTCCTACCATGTGATCTGCAATAGAGAACTTGTTATCATGGATGATGGTTTTAACATGTGCAATATGTTTCTGTAATGAATGTGTGTTTGGGAGAATCATGCCGTATATGTCTACCAATGTAGCTCTTATACTAGCTTCTTCTCTTAGCAATTCTTCCTACTTATCAGTTAAGAATCTGATCTTTGTATAGTGGGCAGAGCTATAACTCGGGTCAAATTGCAATTTTTGTGCACTTGCCTTTAGATCTTCATCAATCTTTGAAAGTTTATCTTTAATTTCCTTGGTGAAATTTGAAGTATCATAGAGTTTACTGAATAATGAAGTCACATTGTTGCAAGAGGTCTCTAATGAGCCTAGAATAGTAGGCAAGTCTACTTGATGAATTGCAATCTTTTGATAAATTAGCTCCAATACCTTATTATCAAATTTCTTCTCTACTCTTTGCAACAATTTCTCCTATCCATTCAAATCTTCATTAAATTTTTGGACTACCTCTGGTAACTGAGCCAAAATTGGTTGTGAAGTGTCAACCTTTGTGCTGAGTTCCTCTATAAGAATATTCTTAGCATCTTCAAGCACTTGAAATTATTTATTCCTTTCTTCTCTAAGCCTATGTTGCTTAGCTTTCTTCTTCTAAAGTTCTCCAATGATGTGCATTTGATCATGATTTAGATTGGAGATATCCCAATTTGAGATGTCTATCTCCTCATTAAGATCAATTTCTTCTTCCTTATCTTTTCCTTTACTCAAAAATTTTGTACTCGGTGGAGGCTTGGTCTCAACTGTCCTTGCACTTATTATTTGCATTCTAGGAATAGAAACAATGGTAGAAATAGTAGGATTGGCAAAAAAGGTAGATAGTACACTTATTGAAGAAATACCTTGTGTGACCAAAATTAATGTAGGAGGAAGTGCTGATTTCTCAGTAGATGAAGTTCTTATCACTTCCGTCAATGAAGTTTTGAGCTAAATAGGTGCAAAAATTGATTGAGTGCTTGTACTTATAATGTTTGACATAATCAATTCTATAGTAGCTTTCTCTAAGCTTGATGTTTTCAATGTTTCTCTTGGAGAAAGAGGAAGTGACACTATTACCACCATTGCAATCTTCTTAGGGTTAGTCTCCTCAATATTCTAAACTTTAGGTAGATCTTCTTCAGTAGCTTCTTGTTCTTGTTCCTCATCATCATTATTTCCTTCTTCTTCCTTTTCATCATCATCACCATCATCATCATCATCCTTGTCACCACATTAACAAAAAAATCACTCTTCTTATGAAAATTGTAGATATTCTTCCATGTGTTGGTAGCATTCTTCACTACATGTTCAATGCCATTGATTAATATTAGACAAGTGTTGAATCCCAAGGTAATTTTTTCTTCATTCTTCTTGATGGAATCTTTCACCTCCTTGTTATTCAAGCTTAGCATGAGTTTACTTAGGGTCTGCTCATATATGTCTTTAGCAGTTTTCATAGCATGTTCCCATCTTGGCTTGATTCCTCCAAAAATCACTCAAAATCTACTGAACAAGCTAGTCTGGGGAATATTTCCATTTTCCCATCTTAGACATTATCATGTTTTCAACTTGGTGCTTCTCTTTTGCAATTCTGATTTCGTACTTCAATGACTTGAAGTTTGTTACACTAGATCTTGAATCTATTTCTTTCAATCTTTCTTGAAAGGTGGGTTGAGGCTTCTTGGAGATTATATCCTCTACTTCTTCACCTATCTTTAGTGTCTTCCTAGATTTCTTCCTTGTGAACACTACAGTAGATGGTTTGGTAGGTTTGGTTATAATAGTCTTACCCTTCTTCTTTATAATTTTTTCTTCTTCTAACTTTTCTTCAACTTTTGCATCATCTTCCTCAATGTCATCTCCTTTATCTTCTGTCAGTAGGAGATTGGAGCTAGATTGTATCAATTTTGCTATCCTCTCTTTCACTTTGTTCACCACCTGAGGGATTTTTATTTCAAGTTCTATTCTTGCCTTTGCTTCATCATAAGTGCTAAAATATTCAACTTTTGGTCAATAGGCTCATTTAATAGTTCTTCAATAATGTCCTTACTTTCATCAATATTAACCTCATAGCCTAGAGGCTTGACCCATAAAATTCTTGGTCTATTTACTTGTATATACACTTTATCACTATCAACCATGAAAAGAATATCATCTTTGTAGTGTTCAATAAGTTTCTTAGGAATTCTAAATCGGTTATTCATCTTGTCCTTAAATGCATCAAAATAGTTATCCATAATACTAACATAGTTTTCTCCTATTTTTGATATATATTCATTAATTTGGTAAAAAATAGGTACATCCTTTCTCCACACAACTGTACCTTTGGATGGGAAGAACTTTTGGACAAAGAAAAATAGACAAGTTAAGGGTGAACCATACTTACAAGGATTGTTCTTTGAAGTTCTTATGATCTCCATGTTTTTGTTGAACTAATTGACATAAACTCGGAAAGGTCAAATGACATATTATTTTTTACCACTTTGTATGCAAGATCCACTACTTCACATGATACACTATTGAGTTTGCTCAAGCTCGATACCTTATGTGCAATGACATGTATCCCAAACTTCAATTTAATATCGATGACACAACTAATCTTCATTCCCCTTCCATCCTACTTGGCAAGGGTTTTCTTTTCTAGCTTGACCCAATTTAGGATTTTGGTGGATTTGGCCTTCACCAACATTGGAAGCCCTGTGATCTGATGGATCATTTTCTTTGTTATCACAATAGGTTTCTCCAACCACAACTATCCATTATGCACACAGATGAGGATAAATCTTATCCATTTAATTTGAAAGTCTTGTGGCATGTGAGGAATGTGAGTCAAACCCTTAGCTTCAAGGTGTTGATGCTCTGGTTTTAATATGCCATTAACAAATAGCTTCTCCAAGCTTTCATCCATTTCCAAAGTTTCATTATCATGAATAGCACATCAAAAATGTGAATGAATATAATTAATCAATAGTACCTTGGATGGAATTTGAGATTGTGCTCCACTTAGATCTAGGATTTCTATGATAGCTAGACTAAGCTTGAAATCTTTTTCTTTCCATTCCATGCATCAAACTAACATTTTTTAACCTTTCTTAGTCTTGCTACTGCAAAATGCCATTTTCTCAGTAGGGTTTATGATGACACATAAATCTTCAATAGTAATTCACATGGATCACTCAGATGCACTAAAATCACTCTGCATAGATAGTTCTTGAAAATTTGTGGTGACAAATGAATCTGATTACATTTTTCTTAACATAATCAGATTTCCACAATCCATTAGTATGTGAGCAATGTTTCTGGATTAGATTGTGTGAGTTTTTTTAGCATAAAAAAAAAAACTCACACAATCTAATCCAGAAACATTGCTCACATACATTTTTCTTATCAAATTTTTCCTTTCAATTACCATAAATGCCTAGTATAATAACTTTTTGATGAAAGACTATATTCTACTTGGCCTACATTGAATTTTCAGTAGGAACTTCATGACTTGTTTTCCACACAATAACATGATACTCCCAACTTTGTTTAGTAGGGTCTATAACCCGACCTTGCTCAGTAAGGACTAGCATTTTCTATGAATGCCCATTGATCCCTTTGCATCTTGAATGCTGATATGGATCTGTCCTTCTAACTAATTGGAACTGATGTGAGATGTTTTATTTAGAATCCTAGTTCCACTTCTCCTTATGGGAAATCAAGTAGAAATGCTTGAGTCACCCAATTCTTGAGTGACATGTTCACCATTGCTCAAACCTACATTCTCAGAAGATTTTGGAATCCACCGCTATCTCATCTACTTTTTGATGTTGTCATCCTTTGCTTTCTTTTCATCTTCAACTCTTCTAGTATTCATGTAGTTCTTGGCAATATTTTCACATTCTATACAAATAAAACATTTTTTGTGGTGTCTCTTTCCTCATGTGATGTTTTACACAATTCATTCCAATGTGTCCAAATTCTCCATAGTAATGACATCTGCACCAAGTGTTATAGTCCCAACAAAATATAGATTTTACAATCTATTCTACTAGGTTCAATATCTTAGTTTTGCACTCTAAAGATTTGTGCCTATGCTTCTTACATTTGTGACATTTTCCTTCAAATTTAGGTTTCTCTTTGCATTCATTATCTCCATGACCATGCTGATTAAAATTGTAGCATTTTCCATTAAATTTAACTTTCCCATTGGTCCAACATTTTTTTGATGTATGACCTATCTTACCACAATGACTAGAAGTAGATCTTTTATTCTTTTGAGCTCCTTGCTTGGATGATTCACCTTCTTCTGTATATCGAATTCCTGCTTTTCCCTTTTGTCTATACTGGATTTTCTCATTTAGTTGATCCATGTTTTCTTGAGATTTCATCATCCTCTCATTGGTTTTCTTTTTAGTGTTTAGATCATTCTGCAATGTTTCATTTTTTGATCCTAGATTCATTATTTCTTCATTTACATTGGTGAGGTGATCAATGAAGTCTGCTTGTTGAAGGGATAGGTGTTGAATTTCATTGTTCTTTCCTTCTATCTCTACTTTTAACTTATTTTTCTCTTCCATGACTTCACACAATCTTACTGATTGGATTTCTTTCTCTCTTCTCAACTTTCTTACTTCTTCTTGAAGTGTACCATTCTTTTCTAATAGTTCTTTGATTGCATCATTTGCTTCATCTGAATTGCTTTCTAAATGGATGTCTTCAATTCTCTCTTCAATGTAGAGTTGGTCATTCATCTGTACTACAAGATCTTTTCTTTTTTTCAAGGATTACAAGAGTTGCTCCTTTACTTTCTTGAGTTGTCCAATAGCCAATTCCAAATCCTTCTTTTCATTGTTAATAGTCTTATCAAGTCTAAACACCTCCATAGCCTCTTGATCTTTGCTCAAGCTATTAAAATTTTCTCTGAGAACCGCAAAGCTCTGATACCAATTGTTGGAAATATATATAATAGGCTAAGTTATTGAGAGGGCAAGGGTGAATCAGTAAATAAGAAAACTTAGTCCTTTATCTCACCAATTAATTCTTCATGTGAATTCTGATCTAATTGCATGGATGAAAAACTAAAAGTATTAAGAAATTCATAACACTTTGACACACAATATGGTGAACCCAAAAACCTTCCAAATAGAAAGTAAAATTGGGGTGGGGATGATACCCACAAGCTTTAGTACTACTATATAAATTTGGCTTGTTAACGCTTACGATGATCACTTTTGATGATCTTCCCTGTTAGGAGAAATAAGGATTGCTAGTTCCACCTTGCAAAAGGATTTACAAATGTACAATGAAGTATTCACTTAGTAAAGAGATTTACAAAAGACTGTTAAGTCTACCTTGTGAAAGGATTTAACTGATCCACCTACTAGGATGAAATAGTGGATAATCTTTGATCTGCAACTTGGTTTGCTGAATGAGATTCCTTTTAGTGTATTGATCACCTTGCTATGATAGATAAATCTTTGCTGCTCCTTATATTGTTTTAGTCTTTTTATTTTTCACTTCTACTCTTTTTTTCTTGTTACATTTCATATTTTTCCATATCTTTGGATGTGATACATTACATTACATATATACCCATCCAGTTTTCAAATCAACAAAGTCGACTACAATATAAGTTTACAAAAAATACACAAAGTCATCCCAACTATAGGAACTCAGGTTCTAAAGAATAATCACTGATGAACTCAATAAATATAGAAAATTACTCTATGATCATACACTTACTCATCTTCTATAGAACTTCTTAGTACATACTATCTTATGTACATGACTCGGCCTATGTAGAGTAGCTTGATCATAGTGATGACTGTCCAACTCTACCTTATAAATGAATAAGTGTTTGACACTAATAGACAACAATGGTTAGAGATACCAACAATCTTCCCCTTTGACATTAGTGGGAAAAATACTTTTTTCATATCAATACAAAAATGAGTGCTCCCCCTAGGTCTTATGAGTTATGAATAATAAATAGATTCATTACAACCTTTATACTATACTTTTCTTCAATCCACTCCCTCTTCCATAAACATTTCTCCCTTGTATACATTTTCCCCTTATTTTTGAACACTTTATGTCGCTACTATAGGGGTTGAAAGAGTTGAAGTAACCCATCTGTTCAAATGAATTCCTTATGTACTCTAGTAATCATGGCCAGTGCATGATTCCATGTGATTCTTCCTATCTCCAAAATTTGATTCTACAGTTGTACTTTTACAACTAAATCAATTAAACTCTCAATGATTGATAATTTATGATCTTCTATGATAAGATCTTGGGTTGCCTTTAGTTCTCTCCGCATGACCTCCAAATAAGGTATCATTACTACCTAAATTGATATCAATTTGGATCTCATGTTGTTGTCAGCTACCTGAAGCTCTGGTAATGTTCCTTGAGCATTCAGTAGAGTATTGTAGTGATCAATGCTAGATTCTATTGAGTTTGAAATAATGTTGGTGGGTGCCCTCATCTGAGCCTGAGTCTTATCCATGTTTGCATGAATATTGTCTATAAACATTGGCTTATCTGACAAAATTGTGTACAAATTCTTTACTCTTTTTATAAGTTCCATCATTACTTGTGCTTTCTCTTTCAAACACACTTTTTGCTCAGCTATGGTTATGAAAACTTTGTCCACAACCTTGGTGTCAATTCTTCTTTTTGACCAATCCATTAACTTCTAATTGGATTCAAAAAATTTAGCACTTACTTGATCAATTATATTTACAAGGTTGTCAATGATTGGTGTCTCTTCATATAAATTTTGAATGTCAAAAGCATCATCAAAAATATTCTTTACATCTTATAATGGCTATTTCTTCTTTTCCTCTCTCCTTATCTCTTCTTGTCTCTTTTTCTTCTTCAAAATTTCTTGTAGCAAAAAGGTTTTCTAGAAGGTGACATTCACTAAATCAAATTGTCGCATCTTGATCTTTTCATCCAGAATAACCTCAATATCTGGTGAAATATCTTTTTATTTATTTTCTCTTCTTATTTTCTGAAGGGGTGTTGTTACTCAAAACTACCTTAGGAGTAGGTGAGGGGGTGTCACCACTTAGTCTTTCTTGTGCATTTGTGCTCGAATAACAATAATTGTACTTGGGTTAGACCTTATTTAATTCTTTTTTTCCTCAATCTAAGGCGCTGGAGCAATATTTTCATTTTCAATAGTTTCTCAAGCTTCACTATCTTCTTCTTCATTTGCAAGCCTTGACTGCTTGGCTTCTAGAGTGTCAGGAGTGTCGACATGTATAGGAGACATGCTACCTTGAGGACTCAACACACCTAATCTTTCTTTACTACTGTGCTCATGATCAATGTTCACTTTCTCTACCTTCTTTATAGTTAGCCAAAAATTTCTCTTCCACGTCAACTCACTTTAATGTCATAGAAATTCCTCTTTATTTATTAATATAAAAAATATTCTAAGTTTTTGGAAAAATCTATTCTTGTACTTCTTCAAAATGTGTCCTTCTATTCTTGTGATAGATCATACATAATTTTGACTAGTGTGTTAATTCTTATTTGATTTTCTACTTCCTCTACCTACTACCATCTTCTCCTTAATCTTTCCAAAAGATCTTGAGGTACCTATCTCTACATTTCATTTAGAGCTATCGTTAAATTTGACATCATTTCTATCATAGCTTCTTCAATTGTATTTTGTCAAAATTATCTAGTATGCCATATTTAACAAATTTAAAAGTAGATAATCCTCGAGAAGTTTTTATATCCTAACTTACCTCATCAATAGACTTATGTTTCCTTTAAGGTGGCTCTCTGACCAATCTTCTTCTCTTAGTTTGAGATTCACTTGGAACAATAGACTCTACTACTTTCTTCTTTGTAGATTTCTTGGCAATAGCAACTACCCTCATTGTTGGCATATTTGGTGATGGACATGTCACTATCTTCTTCTGCTTTGTTATTGGAGCCTTCTTGCTTGGTGACATGACAAAAACTAGTGATTTACCCTTTTTAGCTTCTTCTACTTCATCTTCCTCATCACCACTCTCTTATTCCACCAAGACCTTATTTTATTTGCAATGGTTCTTTTCTCTTGCCTAGGGTGCCTAGTATAGCTTCTAGGTCTTCAATCATCTTCTTTCTTTTCTTCTCCTTAGAAGCTATCTTGATGTTAATTTTTATCCTTTCCTTTTCTTCTTCATATCTTCCAAATGGTTTGGCCTCTACATCTCTTTCTTTTTTTAATAGTAAATCAATGTTTGCACTTGCATCATCACTATCTATCTCATATTCAAAGCTTTGTAACCATGCCTTCCTTGGCTTAATTTCTTTTACAAATGTGTTGTCCATATCAACAAGAAACCATATGCCACTATAATATTTTATGACCAATTCCTCTAGAATTCTCATTCTCCTTTTCATCCTTATCTTGAATCCATCAAAAAATATATTCATTACATTTTTACAATTGTCTCCTAATTGAGTAATAAACTCATTGATTTTCCTTGTCACTAGTTTATCTTGTTCCCATACAACATTACCTATGCTTGGAAAATAATTTTGGATGTAAAATAATAAACAAATAATTAGGGAACCAAACTTACACACTGAATTCTTTTTCCTTTCTTATTGATGATAAATTTTTTGCCAATTGTAATATTTGTAGCTTAGCAAGATCATACTTATGATATTTCATCACAAACTTCCATGCTTGATCTACAACCATACACAAAAGAGTATTCAATCTTTTTGATTGATATAATTCATGAGAAATGACTCTCACTAAAAATTATATAAGTGTATAGAAAATTCTATTAATGGATAGACCGCATCCATTCCATGCAACTCTTGTATTCACCTCAATTTATCCCCAACTCAAGCAGCAAATGGTTTTCTTCTTATTTATTGTTTGATAACCTATAACCCTATGTACCACTTCTTTGTGAGTTCCACTAGTCCATTCTATAGCCAGTACTTCTTATTATGAACTCTTCTCAAAATAACTTTGATCCACTTGATTTTGTAGTGCTTGAGTTAATCCTTTCCTCTCAACAATTTGAAACTCAAGACTTCAAAATTGGTTCATTACACAACTTCTCATCAGCCTCCTTGATCTCATAATCTGACACTTCTCCAATTCTTCACATGTAAAAACTTCTAATATTGTGAATCATAATGATTTTAGGTGGTATCTATCGGAAATATGAGTAATCAATCAAATAAGATGAGATATATGGTTGTCATTTATGGCAACATATGTTTTACAGTATAGCTATGATTGTTTGTGATGGAAAATTATCTAAATATTGGACAATGTTACAACAACGATGAGATTTATTGATAGTAGAATATTCCTTCAGAATATCCTCTTGCATAGTTGACTACATATGCATGACATCATCTTGATGATGTACACAAGTGCACATGTCTGTACAGTCAACCAAGTTCAAGTTATGAAGGAAATATCAATGTAGATACTTCGCTATACAGAATAGAGAAAGTAAGAAAATTGAGTTTTACGACTTAAAGAATTATTTTGATTATTAATTCTTTATGAGCTAACTCTAAGGATGATATGTGAGCTAAGTAAGGAATGATTTATTAATATGATTGATATAAGTAAAGGACTTCATTTGCAAAGTTACATGTGAATGTGAATGTGAAATCATGTTATGTGATATGATAATGCAAGATATGATGCAAATTGATATATGCATAGTTACTCCTTGTTTATGACATTGAGAAAATAGGAAGGAAGATTGTCTACAGTCTACAAAAGGCTTGTATGAAGAACTTGCAATCAAAAGAATTTTTAAGTACAACAAGTGGTCTAGTATTGTATGTATATCTATTCTCTTGAAGAACTCAATTGTATAGTTGAATGTTAGGGTAGTGGGCTCTTCTTGCACACATTTATATATGATTCACCAAATCCTAATAGGGTTGAGGCTTTTGACAAGGCCTAGTCTCCTAACAGGGACTTGAGACACTATACATTCTTTATAGACTCCTAACAAGGTCAATATCCTTAACCAGATACATTATATAGTGAATCATCTTATGGGTTTCATCCCCACTAGGGTTTTCCCTTGGCTAGGGTTTCCCTAGTCAAAAAAATATGGTGTTATGAGCTCTCTTTATGTATGGTCTTTTATACTATTCAGCATTATCGATTTACTTTCTTATGCATGTGGCAAAGTAATTAATAATATCTAGTTGTGCAAAAAAAGATTGAAAATATTGATTCACCCCCACTTCTCAATATTATCTATTTCTAATAATTCATATTAGAGCTTACTTATCTAGAAGAGGCTTAATTGCCTGAATAAAATCCATATGGATATGGAATAGTTGAACAAGAATATTGAAGATGCTCTTGAGAAAATTGATCTCCTCATTGATGAAAGAGATGGCCTAAAGGATAGATATATAAAGATGCAAAAGATTATATCGATCAACTAAAGAACAAGATAGATAACCTGAAGCAAAAGGAACTAGTAAGAAAACTAGTGATGACGATATTGAAGATCTAAAGAAAGAAAATGAGATCTTGAAACATGAGTTAAAAATAGTAGAATGCAAACTAAGTCTTAAGAAAAATGGAGGAAAGAATGATTCTAAAATAAAAGCTGAAAATGCAGATCTAAGATCCTAGCTAAGCAAAGTAACATCTGAATTAGAATCTATCAAGTTGGAACATGCAGAATTAGAGAAATACAATATTGTTGTGAAAGGTGAATTGGTGCAAACTAAACAACAACTTGAGAAATTGTATATCAGTAGTGAAAAGATTGAAGAACAAATATTCGTACAAAGACCTACTTATGATAAGATTGGACTCGAATTATTTCTTGGTGGATTGTCCAAGAAATCTATTGAGAGAAAAGAACCTGATACTCCTAAAGTCAAGAAAGATCTAAACATGAGAAAATCTGATAATACATCTAAAGAAAAAGAGAATGTTGCTCACTCTGAGAAATCTAAAGAATCTAATCAAGATGAGGAAAATAGAAAAAAGGAATCTCATGTTAGATGTGATGAACTAAACATACTAGAGACGATTAAAAAGATAAGTCTTTTAAACCTATTTTAAATTTTTATTGTCATAATTGTCATGGTTATGGACATTATGCAGTAGATTGTAAGAAACCTAAATTTGATATTGATAATGCATTTAGTATAATGTTTAGGAACACTAAACAATATAGGCAATAGAAGAAGATCTCATAGAAATGAGAGTGGAGAAAGAAGACAATTTTTTTCTTATAGATTTAATAATCTTGGACACATCACAAAGAATTATAGAGCACCTGACAATGAGTATAATCAACAAAGAAGGAATGTACATGTATGTCAGTTATGTAATAATTTTGGACACATAGAAAAGTTCTAAAAAATGGAAAGAAGAAACCTAAATAGGAATTAGAATAATAGAAGGAATAATAGAAAAAATGATGACAGTCTAAAGGAAGAAATGAAGGAGTTGACAAAAGAATTCAAGGCAATATTTGTAAAGGCAAAAGAACCTGGAAGTTCTCATATAGTTCTTGAAGAAGTACATCCTAATATACTTGTTAAGATAGTTAATTCACTTATTGTCTATGACTCGTCCTACTTGAATTAATCACTCTTAGTAAAATAGCACATTAGTTTTTATAGAGAATACCACAAGTTGTGCAGTTAGCAGTATATACTAGACACTAGGAGAAGTCTACAGTAAAGTACACATTGCTTTATATGATCATTATGAGGATATACACAAAATAGTCTCTCTATTACATAGAGAAAGTATTTTAAATTTGTGGTAGATAGACATTTAATGCTAACTAAAGATTGTAAAAGATTTAAAGGATGCAAATTGATTTACGAACATCATTTTCTTGTGTGAAATCTTAAGTGCAATATTGAAGAGTGATTTGAGGTGCTGAAGAAGCTTACAGATCAATGTTATTGTTGAAAGCCCTAAAATGTGAAATTGAGGTATTTTTTGAATTTGTTGAGCATATTTTCAATAATGTAAACACAAGGAATGTTTGATATTAGTGATAGATCTAGATATAACTTCAAGAAACACCCATTTATTTCTCTACTTGATGACCCCATCGGAGAATTTTTGCAAGTACCAAAAAATGTTCTTCATGTCAAGGACATAAGAAGTTATATTTATAGTAAGATAGAAAGCATAGGAGATATTGAAATCCATAAAGAATTGGAGAAAATGTTCACCAATGATTTATCATTGAAACTAAAACATGCATACCTAGGACAACTTAACATAGTTAAGTACATGTCCTATACAAAATTTGAAAACCACGAATGGACAAGAATAATTTTGAGAAGAATTCATGATGACCTTCTATGGTCAAGAGATTCACTTATATGCATTGATAATGACCTAATTCACAAGGTCACTAGTTTGATCAATGAAGGATGCAATCTCGTGAACATAAAGAATTTGTGTAGATCAGTTGAAACAAATCTCAACACAACTTTTGATGGAAAAAACATGAAGATTAACACTTCAAGATGATGGAGTAAGAATCTTAAGTAAAATTTTTGGTTATAAGATAAACCATGGATCTACGATAGACTTAGTCAAAACTAGATTTCTTCATGCAGAATATGTCATGGCAATAAAGGGTAAAAAGGTTAATTTATGTGATATTATCCAAACTCAGTTGTTCAATAACATATCAAAGATCAAGAAGTCTAAGAGTGCAGTCTTTAGATTTGAATCCCTATTGAATCATATATTCTTCTATGCAACAAAGAAGTTTCCTAGTATTTCAAATTGGGATGGAAGTGAGTGCACAATGCAAACTATCACTTGAGTTTACAAATCTAAATAAAAAATAGTCAAGGACAATGATATTGATAGAATGATGAAATCATTCCAAGCTGAAATGAAGCAAAGGTAAAGGATACCACTTGTGCTAATATAGAAATATAAGGATGAATTGTATTTCATGGTAGAAATAGATTTCACATGCATGGAGGTAGTAATTCCTCAATTAAAGTTCACTCAACCTATGGGTTATGAAATAACCACTGAACTAATTGAAGGCTATGCACAGATAATTCTACACTCTAAATTATATTTTGGATGCCCCAGATGGGGTACATATAGTAAAAAGATGAAAGAATTCCAAAAAAATATAATGGACAAGGACATCAAGAAGAAAGTAGAAAAAGTAATTAATTCTATCTTAAAAGAATCAGGGATGTTAAGAAAAGAATTTGAAGAGTTGAAAGGGATAGCCTTGGAGATGAAGGCTAGTAGTCAAACTAAACTATTAACTTCTACACCTATTGTAATGGCTAGACCTACTGATGAGGTCATAGTTGCATAGACAAGTGTGCAAGCACTTGCAATGCCATATGTAGAAATTGCACAATGACCCTTGAGGAACCAAAAGAAAATAGAGGAAGAAGTAGTATGAAGAAAGTCTACAAGGTTTGAGAAAAAAAAATCTATGCAAATCCCCTCTCCTAAGAAGAGAATTAAGAAAACAAAAAGTGGACCAAGTAAGAGGAGGAGAACCCTATAGATGAGTTTCTCGAAATCTAAAGAAGAGAGTGGTGATAGACTAGTAGAGCTTACAGATCAGGAAGTAAAGACTTTAGGAGGAAGGAAAGGATGGAAGCTAAAGTTAGAAAATATTAATATGAAAATTATTAATGACAATAATTTTGTGCAATTGAATAAGTATTATAACTTGTACAATAATATGGATAGGAGACAATGAGAAAATGTTGTAGTTAGAAACATGATTCTAAAAGATAAAAGGTTTGATAACATAAAAGGTCAAATCCCTGAAGATTTGTATGATAGGCTAAGAAAAAGAAAGGGTAGAGTAATTGAGGAAGATAAACAAATAAGGATGAATATCATGAAAAAGCTATGTATAGTAAACAATGAGGAAGACTTACAAGAAATTTTGAGAAGTATAGCAACCTTGCTAAGGAATAAGAAGAGATCCATTCTTCTTATGGGAGGAAATTATGAAGAGGTAAATATGGAAACTCAAAAGGAAATAGTCACATACATGTCTACTATACCTAAGGATACTGAGAAGAGTGCACAGTTAGGTGAGACAAGCCCTACTATGGTAGCAGTCAGTCCTTCTCACAATTTTGAGCAACCAACCAAAACATCAATTCCAAGTGATTCACCACATATTACCATTGATAGTGATTCCATGCAAGTAGATAACACTAATGTAACTATGGATAGAATTGAAGATCCATTCAACAATTTTGGCTTTGGTATTGTTGGAAATATTGTTGACTACAATACCTCTACTGATGAAGAAGAAGGGTAGGAGCAAAAGAAAGAATATGTATCTTCTAAGAAGAAATTTGAAACTATGTCAACTAGCATTGAGGAAACTACTACAAGTGTACGTATAGCCATAGTAAGAGTAAAACCCTCTACACTACCTACACAAGGGGTAGTGGTCATCACAACAATACAGTCAGATGATGAAGATGAAGCACAAAAACCTATATCTTCTTTGAGTAAATTCCTTGGAAAGAAGAAATTAGTTAAGTCAATTGAGAAGACTTCCACTTCAGTTTTGGATAGATTAGAGAAGATAGTAAGTTCTATTGATACATTTGCAGAAATTCAACAAAGAGCAACAATTTTGTGTAAAACTTTTGACAATGAGTTTACAACACTTACCAATGTTGCTATAGTGCAAGCACAGACTAAGCATGATGGTAATATTCTCAATAATATGTGTACAACTATAAGAAATGATATAGAAACATTAAATATATGCATTAAGGTATGAAGGACAAGTATGGAGTAAGGGAAGTAGATATGTGCTAAGTGCAACTTGGCATACCTTCACTTTCACAGTTTTGATGAACAAATCAAAGGAAATATAATTGAGCTATAGACACTTACTGATAAATTTCTAAAATACGATAAGAAGTAAGAAAACTTTGAACATTCAATGGAAGAAATTCATGACAACATCTAGGATATACAAGCAGAAAAAGAGAAAGCCCAAAAAAAAATTACTCTTTTGAGAGATCATTTATCCCCATAGATTACATTGTTATAGAATAATTCAGAGGAATGCTTGTTATCTAAAACTTCACATGAAAATTTTGTGGCTACAGACTTGAATGCAGTAGAGTTAGCCGCATATGCCCCATGTGCACTAATAAGTGTGTCAGATGCACTAAAAGATAGTTGGAAGAAACATCTTGCATAGTTGAAGACTAACTTCAGTGTTTGTTTCTCCAAATTCTGATGCAACTTTTAGATTTTGATAGGATTTTCTTTTTGTTGACACCTTTTTCATTGATGTCAAAAGGGGGGAAATAAGGAAAATTGTAATTGTAAGTTATATAGTTGTATTTTGAAGTATAATAGTAATCTTTTCTTCAAGTAAGCTTTGTAATCAAAGTTATAAGGGATGTAATATTTTTCTCAAAACATGAATATAATGTTTTACTATGTTATGTATGTTAATTTACTTTGATTGGTATGGCAACCTTTTCTTGGGACTTAGTCAATTTTGCCAAAATGTTGCCATCAATGCCAAAGGGGGAGATTGTTTCCAATATGACCAATCGGTCAAAAAAGATGAGATATATGGTTGTAATTTATGGAAAAATATGTTTTATAGTATAGCTATGATTGTTTGTGATGAAAAATTGTCTAAATATTGGACAATGTTACAACAGCGATGAGATTTATTGATAGTGGAATATTCCTTTAGAATATTATCTTGCATAGTTGACTATAGATGCATGATGTCATCTTGATGATGAAAAAAAGTGCAAATGTCTATACAGTCAACCAAGTTCAAGCTATGAAGGAAATATAGATGCAGATACTTCACTGTACAAAATAGAGCAAGTGAGCAAATTGAGTTGTATGATGGAAATAATTATTTTGATTATCATGAATTCTTTATGAGCCAACTCTAAGGATGATATGTGAACCAAATAAGGAATGATTTATTAATATGACTGATATAAGGACTTCATTTATGAAGTTACATGTGAATGTAAATGTGAAATTAGTTTATGTGATATGATAATGCGAGATATGATGCGAATTGATATATTTGTAGTTACTCCTTGTTGATGACATTGAGTGAACAAGAAGGAAGATTGTCTACAATCTACCAAAGGCTTTTATGAAGCAATAATAAAAAAAATTGCAAAGTACAACAAGTGATCCAATATTGTATGTATATCTATTCTCTTGAAGAACTCAATTGTATAGTTGCATGTTAGGGTAGTGGGCTCTTCTTGCACACATTTGTATATGATCCATCAAATCCTACTAGGGTTGAAACAACTCCTAACAAGGTTGAGGCTTCTAACAAGGCCTAGTCTCCTAACAAGGACTCGAGACACTATACATTCTTCATAGACTCCTAACAGGGTCAAGGTCCTTAACCAAATTCTTTATATAGTGAATAATCTTGTGGGTTTCATCTGCATTGGGGTTTTCCCTTGCCCAAGGTTTTCCTAGTTAAAAAATGGTGTTATGAACTCTCTTTATGTATGGTTGTTTATACTATTCAACATTATTGGTTTACTTTCTTATGTATGTGGAAAAGTAATTAATAATATCTAGTTGTGGGCAAAAGGATTGAAAATACTAATTCACTCTCCCCCCCTCTCAGTATTATCTATTTCTAATAGTATCAAAGATAACACACTCATTGAATCACCTTGTTACAAAAATTTATTGAATAACACAAAACTTAGGTGGAGGATAGGCGCCACTCCTCACCAGTTGAACTTTACTAGCCTTTTAACCCATTCTAGTAGTTGACAAAGCTTCTTTGATCATAACTAGGGTTTGATGTTCTTCCTTCTCTAGATACTCAACACTCATTCATGCTCTTTACTTGTTCAATATCCTTGATCAAATTGCTCTTTAAAATTTCTATTCATTTCTTGAATTGGTAAAATTTCTTTGAGCTCTACGAAAATATGGATGCAAGGTATGAAGAAATGTATTCAAAATTTGTTATATACCTCTCTTTTTATCGAATAGGTTCACCATTAATGTTGCATACTTCATTGAGTGGAAACCAACTAGCATAACAACTCAGTCTTTTCCATAATCTTTAATTTCTATTGGAGTGGTTAGTCTATGTTGAAATGCTTAGCCAACACAAAAAATTTATTGATGCTTGGCAACCTTTCACAAAATTTTGTTCGAATTCATCTTATATGTGCAGATATGAACTTTTGGCACATATTTATGTAAGGAATTGATGTATGATATATAATTTAAGTGTATAGTTCCATACATACCTCTTTTTTCTCATTTAGAGATGAGATGATCACTTTCTTCATTGGATTGGGTGAGTTCATCTCCATTAGCTCCACTATTTCCATCTTTTATTTTATTTTTCCATTTCTAGTTCATTTCATTCCTCACTTGCTCAATGTCCACTTTGTCTTTGCCTTTTTCCTTTGTTTGATTATATGAATTTACTTGAGCCCTACAATTCTTGCTTTGATGTCCAAACTTGTGACACTTGGAATATGCATTGTTAGATGCATACTTATTCTTTTGATTTATCTAGTAGGTTTTGAAGTCAAATGCTCTATGCCCATATTTCTAATGGTTGTAGTAGTATCCTTCAAATCTAGGTGTAGTAATTGTATTCATTAATATTTACCTACACTCATGTATTTTATGTCCTTGATTCTTGCAATAAAAGAAGTAACCAGTAAACTTAGGTTTATAATTTTGCATACCATGTTTTCTTTGATAGATATTTGTAGCATAACCAATTTTTCCATAGTGATAGCATGTTGGTTTATCTTTTGGCTTTTCATTTCTCATTTGTCTATTCCTAGATGATTCTCCTTTCTTAGTGCATGAATGTCTTGATCCATTAGAACAACTTGATGACTTCATAAATTCTTCAAACTATTTCATTGCTTCCTTTGGTTTGTTGAATTTATCCATAGATTCCTTCTCATTCTTTAGTTCAATCTTCAGTATCTCATTGTGTGATTTTAGGTTTGCAATATCCACATCCTTGTGATTTAGTTTCTAATTTGTAGTCATTAGTCGATTCATCATATCCATTTGTGTATTTGTGATCTTATGCACATTTGATATCCTTTCTTCAAGTCTTATATCCATTACCCCTTTATCTTCTTCTACCATAGTCTTGTCTTCTTTAGATTTCTTTCTTTGTTCAGTCACTTCACATAGTCTCATGGATTAGATTTCATATTCTCTTTTCAATGCTCTTATTTATTCATTAAGGAGTTTGTTCCTTTCAAGTAGTTTAGTAGATGCTTTTTCATTAGGATTGATTTGTTCAAATATGTTAAAAATAGATAATATTGAGAAGGGAGGGTGAATTAATATTCTACAAATTTTTGCCCACAACTAAATATTGTTAATTACTTTATAACTTTCATATGAAAGTAAACCAACAATTTTGAATAGTAAATATAACCATGCACATATATAACTCATAAAACTATTATTTTCTAACTAGGTCCAAACCCTGGCCAAGAGAAAACCCTGATGTGGATGATACCCACTAGATGATCACTAAACAATAGGATCTTGTTAAGGATATTCACCCTATTAGGAGTCAATGAAGTAGATATATTGTCTTGAGTCCCTATTAAGAGACTAAGCCTTGTTAGAAGCCTCAACCCTATTAGGAGTTGGTAGAACAATTACAATGTATGCAAGAAGAGCCCACTACCTTGACATGCAATAATACAATTAAGTTCTTCACTAGAATAGATAAACATGCAATACTTGTTGTCTATTGTACTTCACACTAATTTTGGTCATACATTAGAATTTTCATCACATAAGGCTCGCATATCATTAAGATCATTCACACAATAGTTCACATATCACTTAACACTTTCTTATCTATCATTGATAGCACACTTATCTTTACAAGATAAGATCTTTACTTAGACCTCACATATCTACAAAACCATGCTCAGTTAGCCTTCATGTGTTCACATGCTTGACATAATAACATCCACCTAGTCAAATCATCATAACTTAGTAATTATTTCATAACCAAAATAATTATTAAGGCTATATAATCCAATTCTCTACTATGCTCTATTTTGTACTGCTAAATGCCTGCACTAGTATTTAAATAATAACTCACTCCATACTATGAATACATATCTATGCACTGGCATATGTCATCATGACACTTTCATGAATCTTTCCTTAAATATTCATGAGCTAACTCTCAATGAGTCATCCATACACTTAACATCTGTACATTGTGTTTCTGCAAACTGTCTAACACTTAGACATTTTTCCATATCTAAATGAATAAATAAAATGTTGAATCTATGTTTCCATAAATGAAAACCATTAAGACATCTATTAGACCATATTTCCAACAATATCCTACTTTGGAATTGATGGAAACATTTTGGAAAATTGGCTAAGTCCCAAAATGATGTCATACATAACAAAAACAAAAATAAAGTAATTACAAAATTTCCTTAAAAACATAACAATTTTATTCTTGTTTTGATGGATCATTACGTTGCTTATCACTCCTTACATTGACACATACATAATCTTTCCCCTACATATACATATACATTTATACAATTTTCCTTCTACATAATACTCTCCCCCTTTGACATCAATGGCAAAGGTGCCAAAAACTATATCCATAAAACTTTGATCTGTTGCTGATCAACCTATAATTCTTAAAAAAAAATCTACATATAGAAACTTTAGTCATTCCATTTCTTTCTTCTAGTTCTTCTTTAGTGACTCTAAGATACTAATTAGTGTGTAAAGTGCATAGGATGCCACTTCAACTACACTCAAATCAGTGTAAGAAAAGTTGTCATAGGAAGCCTTAATTGCGAGACATTCCTTAAGTTGTCTTTGCAAAATGTTGATCTTAGACGATACAATTTATCTAAGATTAGAGATTCTCCTTTCTTCTTTCTCTTTTTCAAATTCAAATTCTTTGATCATACCATGAATTTTCTCCACTTCTACTCCATAGTCCTTAATTCTAGATTCTATGAGTTGTAACTTGACAATGAGTTTTTCACGCTCACTTGTCTTACTTTTTATTTGACTCTCATAGTCTGCAAGGTAAATGTATGACTACGCACATTGTCCATACAATTTTTTTCCCTCATTAATATGCTTTCTCAGTCCCTTGATATTTTCATCAAGTGTATTTAGATCACTATGCACATTGGGACACACTATGTTGAATAGAGCTACATCATGAGTAACTTGAGCTTGCACTGAAGCTACTTCTACTAGGGTTGTGAATTATTTATCAAATGTTTTCACCAAGTCCATGGCCTTTGACTGCAAGTCTAGAATTACTACAATTTTAGTAGCTATCCTCTACATCCTATCTAGGACTTTAGTTAATGTCTTCTCTAGAGACTTTACAAATTTATTCTTCTCAAATAACTTACTCAAAGTAGTCATCAGGCCTTTTTGACCTTCATCATAGGATGGAATGGATACTGATGCTGATGTTCCAACTATTGTTACTACTAAAGCTACAGTAGGGATAACTTTAACTACCTTTTTCTTCTCTTCCTTTGCTCTCTTATTTTCCTCAGCATCCTTCTTTGCATCCTCTTTAGCTTTATTCTTCTTCTCTTCTTCTCTTTTCTTATTATATTCTTCTTCTTTACTTTTCTTTTCCTCTTCTTCTTTTATTTTCTTTTCTTCTACCTCTTTTATTTGTATCCTTTCCTTTTTTATTCCCTCTGCCTCTTTCTTCTTTACTTATTCCTCATCATCAGAGCTAGAATAAGTAGTAATATTGCCAACAATGAATTGGCCAAATGCTTCAAAAGGATTCTCCTTAGTATCCATAGTTATGCATGTACTATCCACTTGCATGGAATCAATACCCATAACAATGTGAGGTGGTGAAAGTAGTTATTGTGTCTCCTCTTCTTCTTCCTTTTCACTGGAAGGTGTATCTTCTTGTACATATACTACATTATTAGCCTTTATCTGTGCACTCACCTTAGGTACCAAGGACATATATTCTACTATAGCCTCCTCTATTTCTTGTCTAACTTCCTCATAATTTCCTCCCATCAAAAGAATTTTCTCTTCTTTTGTTCCTTAGCAAGGGCTCAATACCCTTCAAAACTCTGTCTGATTCCTCTTTGGATCTGTTGGTGTAAATAAGTATTTACTTATTACACTTAATTAAGTTTACTTAGGTTAATACATTATTTAATTATTTTTCATTATTTTATTATTTTTATTTGTCAGATACTTAGGAGTGTGCACACCTTTTCAGTTGTCATGTTGACAACACAGGAGTACGCAACTCTATTTGAGCACATGGTGTCTACAACACTATTTTGCGTGTCCCACCCTTGTAGGCTTATCCTCTCATCACCGAAATTACTTATGTGCTTAATGGAGGATAATCCATATCTGGTGGACATATGCTTGTATGAAACTTTATGGTGCTAACTTCTATGCATTCTAGAAGCTCTCCTGAGGCCTTTATATTCAGGCACTCCTTGTCTACTCTGTGAACAAAGTTATTGAATACATTTTTATTCTGATCATACTCTCTCCATTTTTGGTCTACAGTTGTGCTTGTGTTTGAGTTCTTAGTTCTTGGGTGAATCTTTCCCTTAGGCAAATTCTTACATGGTATTAGAGCAACTTGGAGACTTTCTCATCACAAGCCGTTCGAGACCTCTTGGTTGCTTCATCCCCTCAGCCTGAATTCAGAGTGCTACAGAAATTGGGAGCATCCAACACTAGATCTAACCTCTCCATTGCATTTGGAATGCTAAATCGGTGAAAATCGACTATAAGTATGGATACTTTGGCTCAAATTTGACCGCGAGGCAAATTTTTTTGGAAAATCAAAATTCAAAGGCCCGATTTGCGGTATTGGTATGGTCATTATTTTTAGATTTTTGATTTAATTTTTTGATCTGTATTTCTCTATAATTTTCATCAGTATATTTTGCAAAAATTTATTTTTTGGATCTGTATTTCTCTATAATTTTGGTCAGTATATTTTGCAAAAATTTATTGCTCGATAGAGAAAACTTTATAGCAGACCCAGGCAGTGACATCCCAGATCTACCAATTTGGAAATATATTTCATTTATTTCATAGGAGAATCCAATCGACTATACTACACATTCCACATCACAGAGGCTATACTACAATTTCCTAGCACACGTAACTAGCCTAGCCTCACCCCCAGCAGGAGGCTTTATTCACCGTACTATCTGTGGTTATTTTCTTTTAAAGACCACATAACTCCCACACACTACAAATGTGGGATTAAACAGTTTAATCCACCGGCGTTCCTTCAAATCAACTTTTGCAGCGTTTAGATCTAGCACCCCCCTTTATACTTCATGGCATCTGTAGAAAAATCTCCAGCGCTGAGGTTATATCTGGTAGGGTTTCATGTTTTTGGCAATGCTCATAGAGATTCTGGCATGACTGAAGACTTTTGGCCCCGCATTTTGATTCTGGCCCCCACAGAATCCATTCTCTAGTACTTTGTGTTCTTTCTAGGCACCTTTACCAACTATTCAAGACTCCCACATGACGGTTGAGATTTTTTGGCATTCACAGCTTTTCGCCAAGGCATTTGACCCTAGATTCAGGTTTACTACCCTCCTGCAGTGGATTTTCCATGTTCGCAGCAGATTCTAGCCATGCAGCCTTCCTTCTAACTTTTTTGATGGCCAATTTGGCCTTCACACAAAACCCTCCCATGCCACATGGTCCATTTTCATATGCCTGTACTTCTACATGGAAAAGCCTCATGGATCCTTTCTATAGGAGCCACGTGTTCAGATCAGATAGCCAACACTGCTCCACACAGACCAATTATTGTCTGCCACATGTCAACCTGTTCTGCCACATGTCAACCTGTTCTGCCAAAAAAAATGACTGCCACATCACCAGTGGAAAGTGGTTGATCTACCACATTAGCATATGGATTCGTACATTTCATATAGTACAAAAATTTGAGTCAGCTACCACATCACCACAGGACGCATTTTACTTGCTGACATCATCTTTTCACTAGTTTAAACTTGACGACCATTTGACCATTAAACTAGGATGTTTTATAATTTCATTTATGGCCATTTGATCATCAAATTTAGACTCACAATTTCTCCTCTAGACCCCTCTCTAGATTACTTTTCAATTTGGTAGCCTGACTTTGCGAGCTCACATCTCGGACATCCGGACTCTGATTCGGTACAATTTTTTTTTGAAATCAGGTAGAATTTCCTGAATTTTCTAGTGGTGGTGTTGTTTTCTAATTTTGGTCACAAACTTTGTAGAAATATTATTTTTTGGTGACTATAGCTACATAATCTTGTGTTTTGCAACATTAAAAGCTCCGTACAAGCACATCAGGTCACTTTTTCAGGTTCCATTTTTTTTTAAAGTGCATTTTTTTTGTCTACTTTCCATATCTGAAGACATATTCTAGGGTTGTGTGGAGAAATTTCTCACTTTCAGAATTAGGCCTTCCTTGGTATTGTAAAGCTTTGATTTTTTTTAGAATTTGTGTAAAAATAAGCTACAGTGCTTAAGTGATAGATTTCAGCCTTATAAGATAGTTGTAAAAACAAAATTAGGAAGTCCACTTTGTTCATTTTGACAAGTGGCTCATTGTAAATGCACTACTTATAAAGTGCCAAAAGCATCTTTTTTGGGGGGGTCTTTTGATTGAGTGAAAAGAAGGGGTGTGTACTGTGTTTTTTGTGTCTCTCTATTGTGCTCTTTTCATTTTTGCATCATGGGTTTTAAATGTTCTCCTTTAACTTCACAGAACTATTCTACATGGAAAGATATTGCATGGAGTAGATTAATGGAAAAAGGATATAGTTTATATGTTGATGGTACGATTACAAACCTATTGAAGCTAAAGAACTCATTGATTGATACATGGGGATCTTCTCTTTCACATTAAAAATGGTTCAGAATCTAAGGAAGCTTGGGATAAACTAGAACATTTGTATGGTAAAGTGGATGAAGAAAAGGAATTTTAGATTGAGGATGATCTACTTCTCTTAGATCCTAGGAATTATGACACAATTCAAGATTACATCATTAAAATCAATGAGTATAGGGCACTGCTTAAAGATTGTGGAAATCCCATGAAGGATGAAAGGTTGATTCATCACATCCTAAAGAAGCTACCTTCTGAGTATGCCAACTTTGTTTCAAGCTTTAATACTCATAGGTTGACCATGGGATCTGCTTACTAGAAACCTTCCTTTGATGGATTTGCCGACATGTTGATTGTTGGACAATCTCACTTGGTGGATTTTGGACTTCTCAAGTTATCTAAGACCAAAGCTTTACTGGCTCATAATGATTCCAAATTAACTCAAGGGGGAAAAAGAAACAAGAAGAAGAAGCAGTGGAAGTAGAAAACACAATCTGAGATACAACATGACTCCTCTCAACAAGGCAGTTCTTCTTCAAACAAGAAAGGAACTAATGAAAAGAAGGACAAACTATTTTGTGCATACTATAAAAAGCCAAATCATGATGAGCATCATTGCAAAACAAAAAGAATCGATGAGTTAGAAAATCTACTCAAGAAGAATAAGATTCAAGTGCTAGGTACTTCCAAGGATTCTACTCCTAACTCTTCAAAGGGTAAAGGTCAAGCACTTATTGCCAACACAAGTTCCTCTTCGAAACAGATACTTGAATCAAGTGCCTCTTACCATATGGGTTCTTCAAAGCAAGATTCTTCTTCATTGAACCAGTCACAAGTACCACACATCTTCATGGGAGATGATGCCAAAATAGAAGTTGAAGGGAAAGGACATGTAGAAATGGAAGATGGGGAATTCAAAGATGTTCTCAATGTTCCCAATCTAAGCTCTAATCTCTTATCAGTTTACAAAATCACTCACCTTGGAGATGGTCACAAAGTTGAGTTCCTTCCTAATTCAGTGATGGTGCATAGTCTAAAAGATGATTCATTGGTAGCAGTTGGGAAAGTCAATGATGACAGGAGGTTTTATTCCTTCTCCCATTTTGTGCCTAAGAGTTCTTCTCAAGCCGTGTTAACTCACTCTAATTCAAACAACAACTTATGGCATGAGCAGTTTGGTCACCTTAACTTCCGCTCTCTTCAGAAACTTTGTTCAAAACACATGGTCAAAGGTCTACCAAATATCAACTTCTCTAAGGGGGAGTGTTCATCTTGTTTAGTGGATATGCATCTCAAGGAGAAGTATGATAAAGGGAAGTCTTCTCGAGCTCTAGTTGTTCTTCAGCTAGTTCACATGGTATTAGCAGGACTATTTGCAGTGACTTCAGTCAGCCAAGGCCGCTACATACTCACATTTGTTGATGACTTTTCTAGATTCACTTGGGTCTTCTTCCTTTATCAAAAGAATGAAGTAGTTCACAAGCTTCAAGCCTTCAAGACTCATGTTGAACACAAGTCAAGGAAAGCCATCAAAGTATTAAGAGTGGACAATGAGAATAGGTATGTTGACAGAAGACTTAAGAACTTTTGCAGAATTGAGGGGATTGATCTTCAGAACTCACCAGCATTTAGTCCATGCAAGATAGATGTTACAACTATGAGGATTAGGACTCTCAAAACCATGGCAAGTTGCATGATAAAGGCCAAGTCTCTCAATCCTACACTTGAAGTTGAAACCATTAGTAGTGCTACTCACATACTTAATAGGTCTCCTCATCCAGCCTTAGATGGAAAGACTCCTTTTGAGGCATGGTGCGATAGAAAATTGGTTGTAAGTCACCTAGGAGTCTTCAGTTGTCCAAAATGGGCAAACCTTTCTTCCAAGAGTTGCAAGGCACCGACACCTAGGCCTTGTACCTTTATTGGTTATGAAGATAATATGAAGGCTTATAGACTTAAGGATCCAGAAACTCATGAGATTTTTGTGGAGAAAGATGTTCATTTTGAGGAAAGTTCCCTGAGCTTATCCTCTACTCCTCTCTGCGCATCATGCACAGTGGAAATTGATAGTGACACCAGCGATAGTGCTTCAACAGGTTCAGACACGTGGGGTTCTATCAATAGTTGCAATGAGAGGTCACATTATTCTAGTCCACATGCTTACATTGCCATAGTGAAAATTCCATCACAGCATGGCACATCTAGTCTTCCAGCTCCAGCTTCATTTGACTTGGGAGACAGACTTGAGGACTTACATCTTCTCATTGATGATGATTCTTCTACAGTTGTTGCAAGGGCTCACTCTAACCATCATGTCCATTCTCTGCATGGTCAATCTTTTGTGGTTGGGGTCAATAGAGGAGATAGATGGTTTAGTGGAATAGGTTCAACAAACATCCTTTCCAAATCTGCATTTATTCTTTTTAGCATAGTTGGAAGGGGTGAAATTTAGCATCAGTATAGGGATACTTGAGTAGGTTTTAGGACCGGCACACATCTTCAAGACTGTACCTTGGGCATTGTTTCTTCTAAGGGGAGGAACACATTTCCGCATTCTTGGACCAACTTCTTCATCGGAGTAGCTTTCACTTGTTGGCATTCTTCTTTTGGGGAGGGGGAGGAGCCTCTTCTATCTCTCTTCCTTCTCTTATTCTCTTATGTATATATTGGATGTATGTCATCATGGGTGGGTCTTGATTACTCCATCCATCGATGCATCCTCTTTTATCTCTCTTTTTGGGGGAGGGTTTTTCCCATGAGGTTTTCCCTCTTTCCCCACTTTATGGGAGATTGCATTTCATTATGTACATGGGTACCTTACATGGCCTAGTAGCTGGGACCCATTATGCATCTTCATCCTAGTTCGTAAGCTTAAGGGCATTTCCCTAAGTTGCACTTAAGGGGGGGTGTTGGTGTAAATAAGTATTTACTTATTACATTTACTTAAGTTTACTTAGGTTAATGCATTATTTAATTATTTTTCATTATTTTATTATTTGTATTTGTGAGACACTTAGGATTTTGCACACCTTTTGAGTTGTCATATTGACAACATAGGAGTACACAATTCTATTTGAGCACATGGTGTCTACAACATTGTTTTGTGTATCCCACCCTTGTAGGCTTATCTTCTCATCACCACACTTACTTCTGTGCTTAATGGAGGATAATCCATATCTGATGGACATGTGCTTGGTTGTGTGACACTTCATGGTGCTAACTTCTATGCATTCTAGAATCTCTCTTGAGGCCTTTATATTCAGGCACTCCTAGTGTACTCTGTGAACCAAGTTATTGAATACATTGTTATTCTGATCATACTCTCTCCATTTTTGGTTTACAGTTGTGCTTGTGTTTGAGTTCTTAGTTCTTGGGTGAATTTTTCCCTTAGGCAAATTGTTACATGATCCAATATCAAATAGTTTATTTATTTTTGTGATCCTCATATTCATATTCTCTTCAAACACTCTCTTTTTCATTTTAGTCAACCTATTTTTATAGGTTTTTAGGAATCTTATTTTCTATTTTCTCAAATTTCTTCTTCTTCAATATCATATTTCTTATATTAGCATTCTCTAATTTGCTTCTATCCATATTACTATACATACTATAATATTTATTTAACTATACAAAATTATAACCATTTATTATGTGCATATTTGGATTCTCCATCTTGGGTTTTCAAGCTATCTTTCTTGCTAGTTTCCTTGCTTCCTACGCATCTTGTTCAATAGGTTTATCATCAGCATCATCTTTACTACTTTCTAAATTTCTTATCTACATTGTTTTCCTCCTCTTTCATAGTCTATTGATAATCTACATGACCCTTTTCTTGGCTTGTGGTGTAGGTTCTTGCTTAACCTTTACCAATCTTCTTGATTTCCTCTATGTAGTAGGTGCTTCTACCTTTGGTTTCCTCCTAGTCTAATCATGTCTTTCTCTCATTGGTTGCAGTTGTGCAACTACTGAATAAGGTGCAATAGGAGTTTACATACAATTTTGTTCCATTGTTACTCCCTTTGAAGGTCCTACCACAATAATGGGAGTTTCTACCAACACCTCAGTTTGACCATTGGCTTTCATCTCTAGTGCAATTCCTTTAATCTCATTGAATTCTTGTCTTGTCATTCTAGATTCCTTGAGAATTTAATCTATCTCATTTTCAACCTTTTTCCTACTTTCTTTTTTATATAGTTCAGACTTAGCTATTATTGATCTCTCCTCATAGGTTCGCCATCTAGGGCACTCTGTATCCTTATCAGATTCAAGTATGATTTTTTCTTAACCTTTTATGAGATCTACACTTATCTCATAACCCATACGCTCAATGACTTCGACTCTAGGAATCATTGATTCCATGTAGGTGTTATCAATTTCCACCATGAAGCATATATCTTCCCTATACTCCTCTACCATGGAGGGAGGTATTTTATACCTTAGTTTCAACTTTGATTAGAAATTTTTCATCATTCTATCAATGTCATCATCTTTGACATTCTCTGGCTTAGATTTGTAGCGTTGAGTCATCATCTTAATTGGACACTCATTGCTATCCCAATTTATCAATTTAGGAAACTTCCTTGTAGCATATAAGAATATATGAGTCAACAAGGACTCAAATCTGAATAATGCATTCTTAGTTTTCTTCAACCTTGCAATATTATCCAACAATTTCATTCTAATAATCTTGCATAAGTTAACCTTTCTTCCTTCAATTTCCATTACACATGTTGCATGAAGAAATCTAGCTAGTACTGAGTTAACCCTTGATCCATGGTTCAAGTTATACCCCAATATATTCATTAACAATTTTACTCCTCTATCCTGAATAGGTTAAACCTTCATGTTCCTTCTATCAAACTTTGTCTTTAGGTTTGTCTCAACCATTTTCTTGACATTCTTCTCATTTATAGGATTATATCCTTCATTACTCAACATGTGACCTTGTGAGTTAGGTCATTGTCAATAAAAAATATTCTCATCTCCTAACCAAAACATATCATCATCTACCCTATTCGAAATAATTTGGGTCCAGTCATGATTATCGAATTGCATAAAAAAATATACTTTGCAAAATTAAAATTCTCTAGGGGTGCATAGTCAGACTTTAGGGAAAGGTCACTGTTACACATCTTTCCCAAGTCCTCATGAATTTCATCATCACCTATTCTCTCAATCTTATAGTGAATGTAGCTTCTTATATCTTTGACACATAAGACATTTTCTAGAACTTGTGAAAATATGCCTATCAGAGCATCCAATAAAGATACAAATGAATGTTTCTTAAACTCATACCTTGGTCTTTCACTTACATCATACACATTCTAACTTGCAATTAGAACTATAAATACTAAAATATTGAAGAAGTTGGATTCAAGCTTCAGAAAAATACACTAAAATCATGGTTGAGGGATTTTGCAACTTTTCACTTCTAAAGCTTTACTTTGCATTTATATTCACTATCAAATCACTCTTCATTTTTCTCAAGAGACTTTTCATTAACAAATGGTACATACAATCTTTTTTATGATCCTCAAATCCTTTCAAATTGCACTACACATTAAATGCATATCTACCACAGATTCAAATACTGTCTCTATTTACTAGTAAGCTTGATTTCTCAATTCCTTCTCACTGCAATCATATTAAGACTTACACACTTGACCATAGCTTTCTCTCTATGTCATTAACCTCCTATCCTTAACCTCTTGTTAACTATGCAACTTCCAACTCTCTCTATAACATCAGTTTTGACCAATTGATGATCTGCTACTACTAGAGCTACTTAATTCGCATAAGATGAGTCACAAAAAATTTATAAGAGATTTCTAGATCTTTATTTGTCACAAATGTTTCCTTGAATTCATCAACATGTTCCTTTATTGCTTCCTTTTTATTATTCTTAATACCATTATCATTCCTTCTATCACTTATGTTGTTGTTCATTCTATTATTTTGATTTTTGTTAAAGTTCCTTCTATCCATTCTATAATATGTTTCTTTGTGTCTAAAGTTATTATATAATTCACATACAAGTGTATTTCTCTTCTGATTCATTCCATTTTGATTCTTAGGTGCTCTACAATTCCTTGCAATGTGTTCAGGGTTGTTACACTTGTAACACACAAACTCATTCTTTTCACCATTAGATGTCTCTCCAGCATTGGATCTATTTTTTGATCTTCCTCTTTCATTACCTATAGGATTAGTATTCCTAGACATTCTACTATTCTCATTATTACCATCAAACTTAGGTTTCTTACATTCTACTACTTTATGACCATAACTAGGACAATTATGACAATATAAATTAGTAATGGGTTTAAAAGGATTACCTGTGCAATCTCTTTCTATGTGTCCAACTTCATTACATATGAAGCATCTACCTTTGAACTCATGTCTTACTTTCATGTATGGTTAATCTTTCTTATGTTTATCAGCTTTCTTTGTTCTCTTAGGTTCATCAGGTTTAGCTAACAAATCGATTAGCTCAACTTCCTTTGATACTTCAATAGATGTACTTAATTCTACCTTACTTAGATATGATTCCTTAGGTGATTCAATAACTAGATCTCATTCTCTTCTAATTTCAAATTTCTTGGTTGATTTCTCTCCAATAAGATATCTAGGTCTTGTCTTGTAATAAGAAGGTCTCTAATGAAATATCTGTTGATCTATCTTTTCACTACTGGAATAAAGTTTCTCTAACTAGTTCTTAGCTTGTATCAATTCTCCTTTCACAATAATTTTGTACTTCTCTAAATTAGCATGTTCAATTATAATAGTATCTAATTTAGATGTAACTTGACTTAACTAGGATCTAAGATCTGCATTCTCAGATTTTAGTTCAATTATTTTCAGCTCATGTTTCAAGATCTCATTTTTCTTTTGAAGATCTCCTACTTCATCATCATTACTAGTCTATGCAATAGATTCCTTGCTAAATTCTAAATCATCAACCTTGTCTATTAACTTACTAATGAAAATTTTTTCATCTTCATATTTTTCTTTTAGGTTATCTCTTTCTTCAATAAGAAGGTCAATCTACTCAAGTGCTTCTTCTAGGTTTTTCTTTGACTGTTCCATATCTTTAGGGATCTTATTGAAGTTGTTAAAATTCTTCAAAGTAACTTGGCTTTGATACTAGTTGTTAGAAATAGATAATACTAAGAAGGGGGGGGGGGGGGGGGGGGGGGGGGGTGGGGTGTGAATCGATATTCTACAAACCTTTTCCCACAACTGAATATTGTTAATTACTTTATATCTTGCATTTAAAAGTAAACTAATAATGTTGAATAGTAAATATAACCATGCACATATATAACTCATAACACCATTATTTGTTAACTAGGGAAAACCTCGATGGGGATGATACCCTCTAGATGATTCACTAAGAAATAGGATCTTGTTAAGGATATTGACCCTATTAGGAGTCTATGAAGTACATACAGTGTCTCAAGTCCTTGTTAGGAGACTAGGTGGTGTTAAAAGCCTCAACCCTATTAGGAGTCTATCCTATTAAAGACTTAAGAAATTGTTAGGTTTCTCCTTGTTAAAGGATTTGACACTTACAACTAAGTAAGGACCCTATTAGGAGATTTATGTTTAGATATGTTAAGACTACTCTATTAAGAGATTTACCCCTATTCAAGTCTATCAAAAATGTTCCAGTACCCAACTCTTAGTTTCCTCTACAAGCTAATTTCGAGTCTCCTCCTTACTAATTGATCCTCTCCTTTGATCCAAGAGAATTTATGTTTCTCTTTCACATTCAATACTTATGAATAGGTCACTTTCTCTATTAGATGATAATAGAACCTTTAAATGGCTTCTGAATTTCTCAATCCCTCATAGTAAAATGCTTCATGCTCACACCTATACTCTTTTCTTGTCTCCTTCTCTTATCCTCTCACACTTACTATGATCAAGGTTAAGATCATCACTGTTTAAATATTTCCATATAGAGTTTTCTAGATGGTTATATGTTTTTACTCTTCATCCATAGTTTTTACCACACACATAGGAATATGTGATCCATGTTGTGTAAATATATTGTAATAACTTCTTCAAAACTTAAATAAACCATCCAATTTGGCCTAATAATCATTTTTCCTAAAAATCTATTCCATTCTTGACTTTTATGTAAACTTGAAATTGCTCGACCTTTATTGTTTCTAATGCTTAACATTATTGTTGGTCAACCTTTGTTAACTTTCTGATGCTCAATGCATACTACATCAATCAATCACTTATATCTTTCTCAGTCACTAATGAGCTTGACATATAGAAAATTACTCTATGACCATACAGTTACTCAACCGCTATAGAACTACTTGGTACATACTCTCTTATATACATGACTCGGCCTATGTAGAGTAGCTCATTCATAGTGATGACCGTCTGACTCTTCCTTGTAAATAACTAAGTGGTTGACACTAATAGATAAAAATGGTTAGAGATAGAAACTATATATATATATATATATATATATATATATATATATATGTATATGTACATATACACACACACATGCATATGTATGTATGCATGTATCCATGTGTGTGTGAGAGAGAGATATATATTATTATCAATTTTTCTTATGTTGAATTAGTTATATCATTTCATATTGGTGAAATCCATTGGTTACATTCTAAAGATGTAAATAATAAAATGCAATCATATGTATATTGGTATGAGTATAGTTAACATGTTTCTTCATATGTTAAAATGTTTATTCCTTCTTTTAAAACTACTACATATTGAATGAATCTTCTACAAAGTATCCATTGTACTTACTATTTATTATGAAATCCTTCTTTGTATCTATATGTCTAACATTTCAAGTTCTTTTTTTTTTTTTTTTTTTTCACTTTTTTAATGCTTTCTACTTGGTGTCATTGTACATTAAAAGATTAGAAAAAATTGTAACAACCCTATTGTACAAGGGTTCTTCCCTTGCAAAATGTTGAGGAAAACTGATTTTTTTATTATCATCTCTCCAACTATTGACATAGTTGTTACTACTCATACAAAAAAATTGTCATTATATAGAAAGATTTTTTAGTAACCAATTTTTTTACCAACAAATATAAGATTAATTTTTAACAGAAAATAAGTATTAATATATTTATAAGTTTAAATTTCTATGTTATGTTAAGAAAATATGAAATTATTTTACATAAAAGATATTAAACTATTTTTTCTCAAATTTGAAAGTCAATTTGTGTATATTTATCTGTTAGTCTCAGAATGGTTTTAAAATTTGAGTGCCAACACACTTAACCACTTTCTACATTGGAGTCAAGCACACTATGTATACCGAGCCACAACATGTGTTGAGTCAGAAAATCCAACAGGTGCCGAGTGATCTTTAGGTGTCAAGAAGGATTTAGGTGCCGAGTGAAGATCAAGTACTGAGTGACTTCAGGTGCTGAGCATGATACAAGTGCCAAGTAATATTTAGGTGCCGAGTCACAGATGATGCCGAGCAAAACAGAAACACAATAGGAGCTAAGTGAGACAATTTTGTTACATGTGCTGAGCATAAAAAATTAGTAATTTTTGAGTAACATAGAATGCGTATATCTCCACCACCTATGACATATTCCAAATAGCCCTAGTTACTTTAAAAACATATTTCATTCTCTATTTATGAAAAGTAAAATAAAAGCACAAAAAAATGTAGGAAATTGTTTTTAGTCAAGTACAAACAACATGAACTTAAAACTAGGTTATTTTTGTTATATTAAATTATGTATCTTATTATAAGATGTATTTATTATAACTCATCTTAAAGTAATCAGAGAATATTTCCTCTAAATATAGTATTCAAGAATATAGCCATTAATATCATGTATCTTCTCCATTCACCATGTATATTGGTTAAAATAGAAATTAGTGAAATTTAGGAAAGTAAGCATGTGTTATATGGTGAGTTTAAAAGCATAGGTTGAATCATAAAAAGGAAATTTATTTGGGTGGAGAAAGAAGAAATCAAAATGAATCCATGCACATAGCTCTATCTACTCTATAATGAAATGCTATAAATTCCCTTTGCAATATCTGCATTTATGAACATGATGGAAGATTTTAAGCAATCTTAGGATAGAGAAAAAAGAGATTCCAATGAAAGAATGAACATAAATATATTTAATTTAAAATATTGTAAATTTCTATTAATAAATTCCCATTTATTTTTTCCTAAGATTAAATTATCTCTCTCTCCCCCCCTCTCTCTCATATGTTATTTATAAATCATCTTTTATAATTTTAGTTTTTCACTCCTCATGTTTTCCATTCAAGGATGCCCTATCTAATAAAGAGGGAATGATAATGGATATCAACATTGGATCCTATCTAGGTATCAAACATATTATTAGTCATGTTGAAATAAGGAGAAATACTTACAAAAATAGACTAATTTTTTATAGAACATTCAATACTTGTATCTTATAATTGAGTAATTTGTGTTATATTTACTATCTTAAAGGGGTTGTCCTATGTATAGAATATTTAATGTTCTTAATATAGATTTTATGAATTTTAGTTGACTTATTCTAAATTTATTTGTAATTAGTAATAACTTAAAATTGCTATTTTCTAATATTTACTATAACATACCATAAAACATTTAACAATTGTTATGATGTCATTCCATGTATTGACAATTTATTTGATATAATATTTTTTATTTTAAAAAGAAGTTAAAAATAGGAGCTGACCAAGAGAACAAACTATTGTAAAATAGTTGAACATGTGAAGAAACACATATTACTTGGCATTATATTATTTATGAGTATGACTTTTTTAATGACCATTAATATCTATGTACATAACATAACATATTTTCATGCAATAGGTTAATTTTGATGTTGTATATTTAATGTGGCATAACTTCACAAATGATTTCTATTGTCTACTTTATATCTAAAAATGAGAAGCTTTTTATTGCTATAATTTATTGATTGGAACTTTGAGCTTGGGTACTAATTTTTTGGATCATTTCATATCTATGTTTGGATAATTTACATGTTTCTTTCATAACATACCATAAAACATTTAACAATTGTTATGATGTCATTCCATGTATTGACAATTTATTTGATATAATATTTTTTATTTTAAAAAGAAGTTAAAAATAGGAGCTGACCAAGAGAACAAACTATTGTAAAATAGTTGAACATGTGAAGAAACACATATTACTTGGTATTATATTATTTATGAGTATGACTTTTTTAATGACCATTAATATCTATGTACATAACATAACATATTTTCATGCAATAGGTTAATTTTGATGTTGTATATTTAATGTGGCATAACTTCACAAATGATTTCTATTGTCTACTTTATATCTAAAAATGAGAAGCTTTTTATTGCTATAATTTATTGATTGGAACTTTGAGCTTGGGTACTAATTTTTTGGGTCATTTCATATCTATGTTTGGATAATTTACATGTTTCTTTCATAAAAATATCTATCTTTTACTCATTCAAGGTTTTCGAATTTGTAATATTTTGTACTATGTTACATACATACTATTGGTAATTGATTTGATGGCCGTTAATTGTGACAATTTCTTTATTGGTTTCAAAGAACTAATTATAATTCGATTATATCTTCATGTTTTGTCCTTTTATATATACATAGTCATTAGTATTTCTCTTGTCACAATAATATTCTTCTTGGTTATTCACATAGTAGTCATGTTAGTGTAGTGCAATTATGCTCTCTCATGGAGTATTGTGTGATGCTTTCTAGGTATCACTGGAACCTCGGGGATCACCATGAAATAATTTTAAATATAATTTGCATCATTGAAATAATCTATTAATGTTTGTGATTGTACAATAATTTCTATGCACTAAGAGTATTTTAATTCTATTAATTCCTTTCAAGACTCCTAACACTCACTAGTATAATTTTAGAAAATAAATGATCATGTGACTATAATTTTTACTCATGGGACTAAAAAATTTGGTCACATAAATAAAAGTGATCAAATTCTAGTAGTATTTTGCAATTTATATGTATATGTGACTAAATAAATGACTAGTTTGGTCATCAGGTGAAATCATAAGGTTAGACAAAGATAAGTGACTAAACAAATGATCAAATTAATGACTAAATAATTGGTCACTAATAATTAGTCACCCAAACAAATGACTTAATGAATGATCAATGATTTTTATATCATATTGATTCATTATTTAACTTTTTGATAACTTTTATTGCTTAGTAGTGGAGTTTTTGTCCTATCAATACATCATTATTAGTTATCATCCTTAAATGTCCTCTCAAGTGATATTGACATAAATAAACTCAAAACCACTCCAATATGCACATAAACTCCTTAAAATCTATATATGAAATTATAAAAATCTATCTATGAAATCCTCAAGTTTTATATTTACATTTAAAAAATTAGGTAAGAGTTATTGTCATAGCATTTCATCTTTCTATAAAAAATGGAATTATCTTCTTCCTAATATTTTTCTTCTTGGGATCATAGTCTATATATAATTTCTCTAAAACATGTTGCATTCTCCTTGGTCATGTTAAAATGATATCTCTATAATAATGTATAGACACAAATTCAATATCTTCCCCAAAACTTATGTTTGCAAAGACAAAAACTAGGCCAGTCCCTACATTTTTTATGATTTATACTTTAAAAAATGCAATAAAATTCTAAAACACTTAAATACAATAATGAAGCTATAATTCTCAAGCATTTTTTTAATTCACATTCATAAAATAAATACATACAACATACTTTATATTACAAAATAAATACAAAAAAATCTATAGAACTTATCAAACACTAATTTAGCTATAATTTTTAGCAACTAAAGCTATTAATCAGACATCTACTTCTTACTTTGAAATTTCATACTTCTTTCAAATACACATCTCACAACTTTAAATTATCATTTTCTAGTTTGACCTAGTGGTAGAGAGCTTGTAAAGAGAGGTCACAAATTCAAATCTTTTGAGGGTATGTATGCATAATTTGTTATGAATAAATTTTATATGATTTGAATGATAAGTTACTTTTATACTTTGTGAAAATAAAATTCAAAAGGACATAGAGTTACCATATGTAGACCCAAAAATACATCCAATAATAAATATTTATTATCAATATCAAGTGTCAAAATAGAAAGTGTTATTTGGATCAAATAAAAATATTTAAATATCTTAAAAATACTATTGCATCATATTCTTATTATTACAAAAAAAAATTTATAATATTTAAATGATAAAATCTTTTTACACTTTGTGAAAAGAACACTAAGAAAAGAGAGAGACATATGGTGTATTTTTGAGGGAAACTTTTGATTTTTTTAACACAAGGGAATTGATAGGAGTCCAAAATAAGGGGATGAAAATGTGTAAAAAATTAAAGAAAAAGATGAAATTTGATGTATCTTTCTAACCATTGGATAATTGGATGCTTCTCATATTGTAGAGGCCTAAAAAATAGGCACTTTCTTCTTAAATTTTGTAGACCAATGAGGCATAGATTTCTCCATATGTGTTTCATTTTGACATGATTTCTATAGTTTTCTAGGATTGGAGATTCCAATAGATTGATCTAGAAGATTAAAATTAGGGACGTAAGAAATAATTTTTGGCTATAAGCCCCATTCAATTGCCCAAATTTCCTGGTGCACCAAAATATCTTTTGCAAGAAAGATATTTCTTCTCATTGCAGTCTTCTTTACATATTCTATAAAAAAAAGTAGCATTGATATTTTTTTAACTTTATGATAAGTCATTAAGATAATGAATTAGTAATGGCTTCAACTATGACTTGAAACTAGAGTGATTTCCCTATTTTGTTATCATGCCAAATATATCGAAGAGAGAATTTGGTCAAGTTTATTAATGCAATAAGATTTAAACAATCTTATTGATTTTAAGAGATATCAATTAACTCAAATAAAAAAATAATTTAAAGGTCTTTGCAAGTTTTGAAATGTTATCTTCCCATATTTTATCTTCCAAAATTACCAATTTTTGTCACTTTCAATGTCATTTTTAGTCTCTTCATATAACTAGACACTAGGCACATGTTCAGGAAAACTGTATCACCTACATGACTTACTCAAAATACCAACATTTGTGCCAATCCAAAGTTTAATTTAAAAATATTAGGCTTTCATGAGGTGAACATATAAGGAAACTATTATTCAACACATCTACCATATGAGCCTTCTAAATACATCACCCTAAGTATTTTGTTCAAAATAATGAATTATTTAAATTTATCTTCACGTTAATTGTCATGTCTAGGTTGGAGAAAAAATTATAGTTGATGGTATACTTTATGGCACCTAAATAAGGGTTCTCCAATTTATAATGAGAAAAATTAGATGCAATGAGGTGGGACAATCCATAAAAAATTGAGTGGTCAAAGGTTGTGGATTTCTCAACGATATTGGACAAATCATGGGGTTCCCAATCATGGGATTTAACCAATGCAGGAAGTCGGTTGATGATAGTATCAAAATAATGAGTTGTCCTTTTCAACCTCCACAAATTGAGCTAAAATTCCACTTTAAAATGTGAAATATTTCTTACTACATTTATTCCTTCAACATATTTTATCACCATTACAATAGGAGATAAGCCCATCAAGGTATTTTGTCCTCCATTTTTTTCCCCATTATAATTTTCTTCCTTTGATAGCATGATATTTTTTTTGATAATGGATACTCCAATATACTTTAATAATATAAATTTACATAAAAATCAAATCCCTTATCTGAATCAATAAAATTAATCAAGGCCTTGGTAGTTTACCAATCAATTTTTTAATTTTTTTAAAAATCCCTTATCCATAATAATATAGTTTTCCAAGGATTTGATGGGTGAATCCTTAATGGGTTCTCAACACTTTACCACTAATCAAATTCTACTTTTATGGATTGCCTTAATTGAATCTCAACAAATAAAGAGGCAAAAACCTTATTCTAGAAACTTAGGGCTTCCATTAATAGGGGAAACCCAAAAATTTATAGCTATCATGCATCATATCTTCATTATAGCTTGATACATGATATCAATGGCTTATTTTTTTTCTCACAAAGCTATTTATTGTATATCTCAAATTCTTGCTTCCTAATTTTTTAGTGATATTAGATTCTTAACCACAAAAGTTAAATAGGTTAATTCTTTGAATGAATTGCATTGATGAGGGACACATCTCATTTCAAGTGATGTGAACATGGAGAAAATTTATGATCCAACAAATGTTGATTCACCAAATCTCCTAAATCTTTGATTCATAGTCATAAGCTATCAATTATACCCCTAATATTTCTAATTTTATATGGAGTTTTTAGAATTCTTATCGACATTGACGATTCTATCAAAATTGGAGGCCTCTATTAGCCATTCTTGGTTTTCTTATTGTTCCCGTTCTTTGGAGCATCCCTAAAACACACATAAGATGGAGAAGAATCTTTGTCTATGCACCCTTTTCCACTAAATAGGATAGTAATTTTTAAAAATTTAAACTTTTCCTTGGCCCATAAAGTCATCTATTACCCTTCTCCAACATTTAATAATTAGATTTTTCCTCTAACAAATCCAAAAAAAAATATTATTTAAAAATTTAGTTAATGTTTGCACCCTTGAATTACCACAAATTTGTAGACAGTGATAAAGTAAATTCCATATGTCAAAGGAGAAAAGAATAGAAGAATGCTTACTTATTATTCTAAGTCTCAACTAAGTGTATATTTCTCATAAAAAAATAGGTAGGCCTCAATTAGTAGAACTTTGGAAAAATATATTCTTCTCACGTGAGAAGAACTATCATAGTATAATAAACTCTTTTTAGGCTTGTCATCCATTCCAACATCTTACGTATGCAACATAATGTCCACTGCTCATAGTGCACATGTTCCTAACCACTCCTCTATGATGGTAAATACAATCATCTTTATCAAGACACCTAAGGTCCAAATATGGTCTGATATCAAGCCTCTCTTAAAAGGTAACATGGCCACTAAATTTAGTTCAATGTCTCCATAGATCTTGTGTAAACCTCTTTAGTTGTATGAAAATAATAGATGGTGCTTTGCTGATGAGATGTCTTTTGATTGCTTCTTGCTTTACATCATTAGGATTGATTTTTTTTTTTAAAAAAAATTGGTTTTCTTTTATCCAATATATGTCCCTTCCCAATTGACCTATGTTTTTGGGTATGTACATTATGTCCTTCTAGATTTGCAGTAATTCCTTCACCTTTTTGAAAAAGAATTATGGAAGAAGATCTCTCATCGTAATTGATCCCTTTAATTTCTTTCCTAAACTCCACCACATAAATTCTTGATAAATTCTTCTTAGAACAATCCTCTACTTGACTACATAAAACTCTTTTACCAAAAGAATCACTTAAAGGAACAAAAAGAAAAGTATTGACATTACTATTTTCATTCCCTCAAAATAGTGTCTCAATTGGTGAACCTCTTGATCATTTTGTTGTTCACTATCTCCAAAACATAAACTAGACAAAAGACTAGCATGGTCAATTTTTTATTCATTCATGATCTACTAGTTGTCCCTTATGTTTTTGTTGGTGTAAATACATACTTTACTATTTACACTTACTTAAGTTTATGCATTATTATATTATTTTGCATTATTTTATTATTTTTATTTGTGATACACTTAGGAGTTTGCGCACCTTTGTGAGTTGTCATGTAGACAACACAGGAGTACGAAACTCTATTTAAGCACATGGTATCTACAACACTATTTTGCATGTCACACCCTTGTAGGCTTATACTCTCATCACCGCACTTCCTTTCATGCTTAATGGAGGATAACCCATATCTGGTGGACATGTGCTTGGTTGTATGACACTTCATGATGCTGATTACAAGATATTCTAGAAGCTATTCTTAAGCCTTTGTATACATGCACTCCTAGTGTACTCTCATCCAATTATTGAATACATTATTATTTTGATCATACTCTCTCTCTCTTTGGTCTACTGTGTGCTTTTGTTTGAGTTCTTAGTTCTTGGGTGAATTTTTCCCTTAGGCAAATTCTTACATGGTATCAGAACAACTTGGAGATTTTCTCATCCCATAGCCATTCGAGACCATGCTTGCTTCATCACCTCAGCTTGAATTCGGAGTGCTGTAGAAATTGGGAGTGTCTAGAGCTAGATCTGTCCTCACCATTGAATCCAAAATGCTGAACCAGTGGAAATTGACTATAAACTTGGCTACCTTAGGCCAAAGTGGACTGTGAGGAAATTTTTTTTTGCAAATTGAAACCTGAAGGCCTCGATTTGTAGTATGGGTATGATCTCTTTCAGATCTAATTAATTCATTTCAAATCTGCAATTTATTATTTCTCTATAATTTTTTTGTCAATATTTGTAGAATTTTTTTTCCCTTCTAGGTACTAGCACAGAAAATATTTTTGTAGACCTGGGCAGTGACACCCCAAATCTACCAATTCAGAGGGTTTTGTATGTTCACAGAGCTTTAACAAATTGGGCTATAATGAAAATTGCTCTAATTTCACAAGAGTCATCATTGAAAGTCTAAATCAAATATTTTGACCAGCATAAACAGCCTAGCTACATCCTCCAGCAGTAGCAGAGTCTCAATGACCATCAGTAAAATTCATCTAGTGGATCTTCCTTTCACAAAGGCTTGGTGGGTTCCATATTATAAATAGCACCCACACATCCGACAGAGTCAATGTGGGATTTTTAATTGAAAATCTGGTGGCCATGCATTAAGAAATTTGATGATGGCCAAGGCATTCATGGGTAGATCGTGCAGAGATCCTGATAGCTCGCACATCACTGCACTGTTTCCCGGTGACATATTGAAGACTCCGGCAAGCCTTTTTTGAGGTAAGCAGGGTGCAATTTTTTGGGCACGATTTAACATTTTTTGGCACAATTTTGAAGACTCTAGCAAGATCTGAAAGGACTAGTGGATCTCAACAATGATCAGAGGTTTAGAACTTCCCACCATGTATGGCTAATTTAGCACCACGGTGGAAATAAATCTGCCACTACGTTTGACTCCTGCCCACAGATTCGTAGAACTTTGCCACATTAGCCAGAATTGCCACATAAGCCTAGTGGATAGCCTATTTTGACATGTTAGTATATGGAAAATTGTCACATGGCATTTTTGTATAGTACAAAATGTTGAGTCATCATCCAGTCAGCTACCACGTCACCCAGGGTGCTAATTTGTTTGCTGACATCAGCAGAACTCTATGTTAAATTTGACAACTGTTTGACCATCATTTCTAGGCATTTTATGACTTTGTGATGGCTATTTGATCATCAAATTTAGATTCACAGTTTCTCTTCTAGACCCCTCTCTAGATTGCTTTTCAGTTTGTTAGCCTGACTTTGCGAGCTCATAACTTGGACATCTAGACTCCAATTCAAGTGGTTTTTTTTTTTAAATCAGGTAAAATTTCTTGAATTTTTTAGTGGTGGTTTTTTTTTTGGTTTTGGTACACATATTTTGCATAAATTGCATTTTTATGTGACTATACCTACATAATCTTGCATTTTGCAACTTCAAAACCTCCGAACGGGCACATCTGGTCACTTTTTTAGGTTTGATTTGTTTTGAAAGTGCATTTTTTTTTTCTACTTTCTAGATTTGAAGTTAGATTCTAGGGTTGTGTGGAAAAATTTTTCACTTTCAGAATTAGGCCTTCTTTGGCATTGTAAAGCTTTGATTCTTTTTTCAGAATTGTTGTAAAACTAAGCTATAGTGCTTAAGTGACAAAATTCAGCCTTATAAGGTAGTTGTAAACAAAAAATTAGAAAGTTCACTTTATTCATTTTGACAAGTGGCCCATTGTAGACACACTACTTATAAAGTGCCAACAACATCTGTTTTGGGGGGGGTCTTTTGATTGAGTGAAAAGGGGGGTGTGTACTATGTTTTTTGTGTCTCTATTTTGTGCTCTTGTCATTTCTGCATCATGGGTTTTAAATGTCTTCCTCTAACTTCATGCAACTACTCTACATGGAAAGATATTGCATAGAGTAGATTAATGGAAAAAGGATATAGTCTTTATGTTGATGGTACTATTACCAAACCTACTGATGCTAAAGAACTCATTGATTGGAAAAATCAAGATCGACAAGCTTTAGGTGTCATCAGGAGTTGTGTACATGGGGATCTTCTCTTTCACATTAAAAATTGTTCAGAATCTAAAGAAGATCGGGATAAACTTGAATAGTTGTATGGTAAAGTGGATGAAGAAAAGGGATTTTAGATTGAGGATGATCTACTTCTCTTGGATCCTAAGAACTATGACACAATTCAAGATTACATCATCAAAGTCAATGAGTATAGGGCACTTCTTAAAGATTGTGGAAATCCCATGAAGGATGACAAGTTGATTCATCACATCCTGAAGAGGCTACCTTCTGAGTACACCAACTTTTTTTCAAGTTTTAATACTTACAGGTTGACCATGGGATCTGCTTACCAGAAGTCTTCCTTTGATGGATTTGCAAACATGTTGATTGTTGAGCAATCTCACTTGGTGGATTTTGGACTTCTCAAGTCATCAAAGACCAAAGCCTTGGTGGCTAGTGATGATTCCAAATCTAATCAAGGGGGAAAAAGCAAAAACAACAAGAAGCAGTGGAAGCAGAAATCACAATCTGAGACACAACAATCCTCCTCTCAACAAGGTGGTTCTTCTTCAAACAAAAAGGGAAGTAATGAAAAGAAGGACAAACTCTTTTGTGCATACTGCAAAAAGCTAAATCATGACGAGCATCATTACAAGACAAAAAGAATCAATGAGTTAGAAAATCTACTCAAGAAGAACAAGATTCAAGTGCCAAGTACTCCCAAGGATTCTACTCCAACCTCTTTGAAGGGTAAAGGTCAAGAACTTATGGTAAACACAAGTTCTTCAAAATGGATACTTGACTCAGGTGCCTCTTACCATATGGGTTCTTCAAGGGAAGACTTTTCTTCATTGAAGCAGTCAAAGGTACCACACATCTTCATGGGAGATAATACTAAGATGGAAGTTGAAGGGAAAGGACATGTGGAAATGGAATATGGGAAATTCAAAGATGTTCTCTACATTCCAAATCTAAGCTCCAATCTCCTATCATTTTACCAAATCACTCACCTTGGAGATGGTCATAAGTTTGAGTTCCTTCCAAATTCAGTGATGGTGCAAAGTCTTAAAGATGATTCATTGGTTGCAGTTGAGAAAGTTAATGATGACAAGAGGCTTTATTCCTTCTCCCACTTTGTGCCTAAGAGTCCTTCCCAAGCCTTGTTAACTCACTGTAGTTTACAAATCAACTTATGGCATGAGCGATTTGGTCACCTTGACTTCTGCTCTCTTCAACAACTTTTCTCAAAACATATGGTCAAAGGTCTACCTAATATCAACTTTTTGAAGGGAGAGTGTTCATCTTATTTAGTGGATGTTAATCTCAAGGAGAAGTATGATAAAATGAAGTCTTCTCAAGCTCCAGTTGTTCTTCAGCTAGTTCACATGGTATTAGCAGGACCCTTTGTAGTGACTTCAATCAGCCAAGGCCACTACATACTCACATTTGTTGATGACTTTTCAAGATTCACTTAAGTCTTTTTCCTTCATCATAAGAATGAATTGGTTCATAAGCTTCATGAATTCAAGACTCATGTTAACAACAAGTCAAGGAAAGCCATCAAAGTACTAAGGGTGGACAATGATAATAGATATGTTGACAAATGACTTAAGAACTTTTCTAAAATTGAGGGGATTGATCTTCAGAACTCACTAGCATTCAGTCCACACAAGATAGATGTTATAGCTATGAGGATTAGGACTCTCAAGACCATGGAAATATGCATGATAAAGGCCAAGTCTCTTGATCCTACACTTGAAGTTGAAGCCATTAGTAGTGCTACTCACATACTTAACAGGTCTCCTCATCCCACCTTAGATGGAAAGACTCCTTTTGAGGCATGGTGTAGCAAAAAACTAGTTGTGAGTCACCTTAGAGTCTTCGTTTGTCCAGCATGGGGAAACCTTTCTTCCAAGAGTTGCAAGACATCAACATGTAGGCCTTGTACCTTCATTGGCTATGAAGACAATGTGATGGCTTATAGACTGATGGATCCAGAGACTCATGAGATTTTTGTGGAGAAGGATGTTCACTTTGAGGAAAGTTCACCAAGGTTATCCTCTACTCCTGTCTACACATCATACAAAATGTAAATTGATAGTGACACCAACGATAGTGTTTCAACAAGTTCAGACACATGGGGTTCTGTCGACATTTGCAGTGAGAGGTCACATCAGTGTAGTCCATATGCTTATATTGCCACACTAAAAGGTCCATCGTAGCATGGTACATCTCATCTTCCACCTACAACTTCAAATGACTTGGGAGAAAGACTTGAGGACTTACATCTTCTCATTGATGATGATTCTTCTATAGTTGTTGCGAGGGTTCACTCTAACCCTCATGTCCATTCTCTACATGATCAATCTTCATAGGTTGGCATGATTTTGGATCCTTATGAACAACAAGTAGTGGAAGTCTCTTTTTTAGTTGAGGAGATAGATGGTTTAGTGGAACAAGTTTAATAGACATCCTTGCCAGATCTATATTGGTTCTTTTCAGCACAGTTGGAAGGGGTGATCTTTGGCATCAACACAGGGATACTTGAGTAGGTTTTTGGGCCACCACACATCTTCAGGAGTTTACCTTTTCCTTTTTTTCTTCCTACGGGGAGGAACACCATTCTACATTCTTGGACCAGCTTTTTCATTAGAGCGGCTTTAACTTGTTGGAATTCTTCTTATGGGGGGGGGAGCCTATTTTGTCTCTCTTCCTTCTCTTATTCTCTTTTGTATATATTGGATGTATGTAATAATGGGGTGGCCTTGATTACTCTATCCATCCATGCATTCTCTTTCATCTCTCTTTTTGGCGGAGGGTTTTTCCCATGTGGTTTTCCCTCTTTCCCCACTATATGGGAGATTTTCATTTTCATTATGTACATGGGTATCTAATATGGCCTAGTAGCCGGGACCCATTATGCATCTTCATCCTAGTTTTTAAGCTTAAGGGCATTTGCCTAAGTTGCACTTAAGGGGGGGTGTTGTTGTAAATATGTACTTTACTATTTACACTTACTTAAGTTTACGTAGGTTTATGCATTATTTAATTATTTTACATTATTTTATTATTTTTATTTGTGAGACACTTAAGAGTTTGCGCACCTTTGTGAGTTTTCATGTAGACAACACAAGAGTACGCAACTCTATTTAAGCACATGGTGTCAAACACATTGTTTTGCATGTCACACCCTTGTAGGCTTATCCTTTCATCATCGCACTTACTTACATGCTTAATGGAGGATAACCCATATCTGGTGCACATGTGCTTGGTTGTATGACACTTCATGTTGCTGATTACAAGACATTCTAGAAGCTCTTCTGAGGCCTTTATATATAGGCACTCCTAGTGTAATCTCATCTAGTTATTGAATACATTGTTATTCTGATCATACTCTCTCTCTTTGATCTATCATGTGCTTGTGTTTGAGTTCTTAGTTCCTAGGTGAATTTTTCACTTAGGCAAATTCTTACAGTTTTCATCAATGTTATTGCATCTTATTGTACGACTGCAAAACTCAGAGTTATCTTCTTTTAGAATAGAGTGACTAGAACTATTTGCAATGGGGGAAAAAAATACTTTTTACTATTCTTTTAGTTGACCTTTTATTAATTTCCATTCTTCTATTCTTCCTTTTTTTCTCTCTTTTAAAACTTTGCAAAACTCTTTACAACCTTAGTATAGAAATTCTCACACTTCCACACACTTTATCAAGTTGAAAACTCTTCCCTTGTTAAATCTAGTAGGCAACCATCAAGTCACATTAGTGTAATAGTGGTGTCCATATCTTCTTTCTTTATTTCACTAGCTCTAATAGAGTTTTTTATACACAAAAAACATTGCCACTTTCATTGTATAAAAAATCATTCTATGCTTCTTTCTTTTCCTCAATATGCATTGTTTCTTCCTCTTCAAATAGTTTTTCAAAAGATTGAAAGGATTTGGATCTATACATGAGAGAGAAACACTGAACTATGTTCGTAAAGCTACCTCTAGCTTCCAAGCTTGATGGAAATCTTTAGAATAACTTAGAGGGGGGATGAATTAGTTATCCAAGGTCTAGATGTACAAATAATTTTTTCTCAATTCTTATTAAGCCCATATCGATAAAACCTTATTATGCATGCATCCATTAGATGATACAAAACTTAAACTTTGTGAAACATAATAGATTCAATAACACATTTGACACAAGAATTTTTGTTGAAACCCAATTTGGGAAAAAACCACTAGTAACATGCTACCAATTCTCACTCTTCTTAAGTGATGCCTAAGAAAGGACAACCCTATTAAAGGTTACAATGCACACTATTAAATGTGACCTGGTTGAAGGATTTTAATCACCCTATTAGGAGTACACTTTTTTAGAGGACTTTAGATCATTCACTTGGAATACCACCCAGTTAAATGATTTACAAATGATTTATAGGTCAACCTTAATCCAAAGGATTTACCCTAGACTAATACAATGATTAGAAAAGTAATAGTAAGGCTTGATCTTATAACAAATTACAACTCACTTGTAGTTACAGATCTTTCTTTTAGTTAACTAATCTACTTGGATTTAACACAGTTTAGCTTTGATAGCTTTTTCACCTTTCAAGAATTCATACTCTTAATCCTTCTTTCTTTGCATGTCAATTATAGACTCTTCTATTTGGCCACTAAATGAAGCAATATCCTAGACTCATTGTCTCCCTTACTTTCTCGCACATGATAGCCTTTTCTTCTGACCAACTCTCATCCTCCTAGAATAATCATCAACAAATAGGATAATATAATTGTCACCCTTATATCCTTGCACATCAACTGGTCCACACAAGTTAGTATGAAAAATATCAAGAATTTCTTTAGAGGTGTGAGTCTTACTCTTAAAACTAGATTTTTTCATCTTTCCTAACATACATTGTTTGAAAATTATATTATTAGCTTTCTTCAATTTAGGCAAACCTCTAACTCTCCTCATGTTACTGATACTAACTAAGTTATCAAAGTGAACATGACATAACCTTTTGTGCCATAACCACACATCATAAAATCAAGTAACATCATTCATACCAAGATAAAATAGATTACCTCTAGTTTGATCACCTTTCCTTATTAGTTTCCCATTAGTGTCATATATCTTAGCTATCTTGTTCTCAAAATCAACCTTGCAACCTAAACTATTTAGTTGTGACACACTCAACAAATTATGGTTAAGTACTTCAACATAAAAAGCATTGTCACAAAAAATGTTTTTTAAGTTTGATAGATCAGTTTCCTTTTATTAGATAAGGTGCATCATTAACAAACCTTACACTATTTCCACCATAAAAATTCAAGGTAATGAACTTACTTTTATCTCTAGTCATGTGATGTGAACATCCACTATTAATGATCCGCATGTCACTCTTGTTCACATAAGATACTAGTGTTGTTGCCTCATCCTCATTAGATTGATCCTTCATTGCAACATACACCACTTCATCATCATGGTCATTAGATCCCTCTCTGGTTTCATCTTCTGTAATGTCACAAGACTTCTTTCCTTTTCCTTTGTAATTTTTTCTATCCTCATCTCTTTTACTTCTATATTTGTCTCTACTTATATTGTTCATCTTCTCTAGACATCTAGCAACAATATGACCAACCTCATTGAAATAAAACACATGATAGGTAACTTACCTTTAAATTTGTTGTTGCCTTTTTGAAATCTCCTTGCTAGTAGTGCTTCATTTTTTTCTACATCTTCCTCATTTGTATCACTGTCACTAGAAATATTTTTACCTTTTTGTTCTTCTCTTTAGGTTCTTTTAATGATATTTTAGCTTTGAAAGTAGATTCAACATTGTTAGATTTGAAGTTATCAAAATTAGAGAGCTCAAAGGTAGTGAGTCCACCTACCAAACCTTCCAGAGTTAGATTAGAACTTGGTATACATCTTAATTCTTGTATGACAAAAACTCTAAAAGCATAGATGAGAAAAAATGTTCTCAACACTTTTCTTAATATAGTATCATCATCTACCTAACTAGTAGCTCCTCTTATAGAATTAACATCTTTTATTCTAGAGCAATATTGAGAAACATTCTTACCTTCTTGCATCCTCATATCATCGAAATTGCCTCTAAGAATTTTAGATTTGGCCCTTAGAATATTTGTGTCTCCTCCATAAATGGTGTAAAGAGCATCCCACATCTTCTTTCTAGAATCGTAACCCTTGATTTTATTGAACTTAGAATAAATTAGGGTAGAGGAAATCTCCAACATTGCCTGATTTTGTTCTTTCTTCTTTTTCAGATCATTAGCAGTTAGGGCTCTAGAAGGATTGATATGCTCAGTGGTAATGGTAGATTGTGCATGATCTCCAAGACCTCCTAGGTGTACCTTCATTAGAATTTTCCATGTAGGTAAGTTGTCTTTGTTAAGCTTGGGTACCTCTCTTTTTGACATCTTGATCTTTTGCTTCTAGTACCTTAAAAATAGGCCTCTTAAGCACTATGGATTTGATACCAATTGTTGGAATTCTTTCAAATAACCAGAGGAGGGGGGGCGGGGGGGGGGGGGGGGGGGGGGGGGGGGGGTGGGTGGTGGGTGGAATTAGTTATCCAAGGTTCAGATGTACAATTAAAAACTTTTCAATGCATAGTAGACCCATATCCGTAAAACTTTATTATGCATGCATTCATTAGACTGTACAATGCTTAAAATTTGTAGGTTATTGTCCTAGGTCAGAACAACTTTGAAGAGATGTAAACATGAAACATAATAGATTCAATAACACATTTGGCACAAGGATTTTACGTGGAAACCCAATTTTGGGAAAAACTACCAGTAACATGCTACTAATTCTCAGTCTTCTGAAGTGATGCCCTATGAAAGGCTAGCCCTATTAAAAGTTATAATACACACTATTAAATGTGATCTGGTTAAACAATTTTGATTAGATTATTAAGAGTGAGCCATGTTAGAGGAATTTAGATTATTCACTTAGAATGTCATCTGGTTAAAGGATTTACAAATGACTATTAGGTCAACCTTAATCTAAAGGATTTAACCTAGAATGATATAATAATTAGAAAGTAGCACTAATGCTTGATTTGATAAAAAAATTACAACTCACTTGAAAATTATAGATCTCTATTTTAGTCCACTATTCTGGTTGGCTTTCACACACTGTAGCTCTAATAGCTTGTTCACCCTTCAAGCATTCATACTCTTAAGTCTTCTTTCTTTACATGCCCATTGCAGTCTCTTTTGTTCGGCCACTAAATGAAGCAATACCCTAGACTCCTTGTCTCCCTTAAGTTCTTGCCCATGAAAAGCTTTTCTTCTAACCAACTATCTCTATAAATAGAGATTTCAGATATTTTTCCACTTAACCATAATCATCCATTATAGGACTAGGTAGGATACAATGAATTTACCCATTTTTCCATTTGGTTCCTCTAGAAACTTCTTCTTCAATCCTCCTTGAATTTTTCACAAAATGGTTTACCTTAAATTCTATGCCACTAGCTCATCATAGTTATTTTCCACATGCTTCACACAATTCAATAAAAAAATAGTCAATTTAGATTTGTCAAATCTACAATTTAATATGAATACTGGCACTTGGGATCAATATGTTGTTACTCAGCTTCCATACTATTCTTCTACTCAATAACTTTACTTGGTTTACATTTTGTCCACTTGGCATACATTGAATCTTTACTTTTCTTAACTCTATCTAAGTTTCTACTTAGCTTGCACTAACTTTTCTCAAAACCTACTATACACTTAGTCTAGCTTGATAGACACAATTCTTCTTACTTTTTCTTCTAGAATTAATCAGTGTATCCAACCTTTACAGCCTTAATTATATTAACAATACACTAAATCATCACTATATTAACTAATCTTTGTACTTTATTTCATACTATAACTCAAAACTTCCTCTAGGTTCTTTTGTTATCTCATTTGATCAAATCATCTTCCAAAATCAAACAAATGATAGTACTCAAATCAATTAAGCAATTGTCTTACCAACAAATCGTAGGTTTGGCATTAGTGACAAACAATTATTATTCCATTATGGGTGCTTCACTTCAAAACAATCTCATATCAACAAAGAAAACTCTAAAGAATGTTCTTTTTTCTTGATGCCCTTGACTACATATTAGATATACTTGTTTGAAAGGAAGTAACAAAACATTTGAGCCCCCCAAAAAAAGAAGATGTGGCTCTTTTTAAGAGCCATCAGATACAATAAAATCACATTCAAGATTATCAATTCATACACCATATTTCTCATGTTACTTTACATTTTATGACATCTTACAAATATCTTGATTTAGAAATATTAGTATACTCAAATATAGTTCAAAATAATCCATCCACACTATATCTTCTTGTGGACAAGATGCATTCTATATGTTATCTTCTTGTGGATAAAATTCATTCCATCCAATATTTTCTTGTGAAGAAGACATATTTTCGGCTCTTTCTCCTATAAATGAATTTCTATCTTCAACATAAGATGGTTATATTTTTTTGGAACGAACTCTTACTTGAGCATTAAACATGCCTGATGCATATTTCCTTACAAAATTTCCATTCTTAATGGTTTTGGCATTATTCTATAACTTTTATTTGGGAGATGATGAGCCTCTATAATTAGGAAATGAGGCCTTTTCAATTTTTTTTTTGGTTGGACTTTCTAGTTTCAATTCAAAAAATGGTTCATACACCATTGAAGAATGACCATAGTTGTAGTAGTAAACTATGCTACATATTTGTCCATCAAATACACAATCCACTAGATTTACTATGTCTAGTGTACTATGTACATGGTTCATGTTTTAATGTACATTTTCCTTAGATGATCTAAAAAATGATATCATTCCATTTGACTTTATTCTTTTTAATTCTTTTGTACTTAAGTAGTAGATTAAATATCTCCACAAGTCATGTCTATCTTGTTGATGAAATCCCTTGGATTGTGATGCCCTATCATAGATTGCATAGAAAAGAGCATTGGGGTTGATGGCCCCATTCATTCCTTTTTTAAACTTAGTAAATATCCTTTCCCAAACCCCTCTAAACTTATTTCAAAATAAAGCTTCCTTAGAGATGGAGTTATGGTTCCTCCCTAAAATTCACTAGAATTCAAGAAATGATTACAAAGAACATTGAGTGTAAGAAAATTCTACACAAGAGAATTAAAGAAACAAGTATTCAATCTTATTAGATTTCCACAATCCATTGGAGTATAATTTGTGCTTCTGGATTTGATTGTGTCAGATTTTTTAGCATCAAAAAAAAAAAAAAACAAGTATTACCAAGATTCATTAGACCCCTAAAAATGTTCCTATGAGTGCTAACACATGAATTATCACTACCTCCATCCAAATATGAGGTTGATTATATTCAATATTGCTCACCACGTTCTCCCCAAAAAAAAATGACCACTATTGGAATCATTAATGATAGGTTGATTGAGTACTTTATCTTGAGCCAACTTAAGAGCTTCCAATTGCAAGCTCTTATAACTCTATTCCCTATCCATAAAATAATTATCTTTCATAGTGGTTTTGAAAAGGAAACACCAACACCCAAGGCTATCTTTGTCATTGCATTATACAATATAAGGGTGGTGTGTGTAGAGCCAATGCTACCAAGCATGCCCATTTCGAATAAGGCCCTTTTTTTCACCCCTACATCAGAACTAATCATAGGCTAAGAAAATCTAAATCTTTCCTTGGATCCTCCTTTATTTTTATGATTTATAGCTTTCCCTTTCTTCTCCTTTTGCACACTAATACAATAATTTACACAGCCTTGGAATTGTAGGACTGATGATTTTCCTAACTGCCTATCTAGTGTTCCCAAATCAACACCCTTATCCAAGTATTTGTAGGCCTTTCCTAATATAATTATTTCAATTCTTTTATTGTTCTTAGTTTTAGAAATGGCATTGGAAGACTCCAATTTTTTGGGCTTTTGCACAGGTATTTTTTTGATTTTTCTTCTCTTATTTCTTCCCCATTATAAATATTCAGATGATATGAGGGGTGAAAAAAATTTCCTTCCAATATTCTTTATGGCGATTGTAAAAACTACAATTCAGATGACCCACAAAGTGACTAGATTAGATAAACAACTAAAGGGGTCACTATTTAAACTCTACCCTTAGATTTGGATATGAAGCTTCACCATAAAACTTGGATTTTCATTTCTAAAATAATAATAATATATTCTATCAACATTAAAATTTTCCATGAATGAAGCTTCCAATTGATCAAGAGTGTACAGAGACAAAATTTTCTAGACTTTGCAAAGCTAATTAGTTGGGCACTTGATTTTCCAAATCTAGGCCAAAGTAAGTACTGATGATAAAGATTAATAGAAACTATGATAATTCCTTGTAAACTGTTTGAATAAATCATACATAAAGGCATATTCTCATAGAAATGTCCTAATTGTAGCTTGTAGAATACATTGGTTTTGTCAGAAGACCTTGACACTATTAATTGAAATGAAAAGAACATGTCCAACCTCGAACCTCCTAAGTTCACCTTTGTCTATATACTTCCTACCTACATGGAAACAAGTTCTTTGGATTAGGGTACAAATATTCATCAAAGCATTTTTTATCAAATATTTGCAACAATCCTTTTAGACTTGTATGTGAAACACAAAAACATACACAAGGCATGTGAAGTGTTTGATAGAATGCTAAAAGGATATGTAGTTTCCTAGAATTTGATTATCACTAGATGTGCATAGAATGGTATTCATGATGACGCTTTTCAAAAAAATTCCTTAACCAAAGGTCATCTCATGTATTGCAATTGTAGTTGGATATGTACATAATGGTCTTCTTGATGAGACATTAAATTTTTACATTGCAGTACATCAAAGAAATGTGGTCCGGAGAATTCAATGATTACATGATTTCAACAAAATGGTAGTATCGATGAGGCTTTGCAAGTAACATGTTTTTTGATAATGATTTGGAATTTTTTATGCAAATGCAATTTCTAGATGTAAAGCCATACCTATACAACCTTTGTTGGCATCCTCCTAGTGTACACCAAAGTTGAAGCTTTGTAACAAGGTATGGAGTTACATCAATGCCTTATTGGACTATGATTTTTAAAATATGTTGAAGTTGTGAATGTTCTAATATAAATGTATACAAAATGTGGATACATTCACAAGGCTCATAAAATGTTTTGAAAATTGTCCTAAAGAAATGTCATCTCATCGAATGTTATGGTACTAGCTCTAGAAAATGTTAAGAAAATGCCTTCAATAGATGTATGGGTAGACTCCATAACCTATTCTAGTATCCTCTTAGCTAGAAAGAATTAATTTCTTTTAAGTTGGATTTAAATTTTTTATTTCTCATCTTTATATTGTGTAATATTAAAGATTTTGTTGGCCAATTTTTTGTAGGATTGGAAATACTAGCCTTTCCATGCAATCAATTTGCTAGAGAGGAACCGAGTGACAATGAGAAGATCACATAAGTGGCATGTACTCATTTTAAAGAAAAATTTATAGTATTTGAGAAGGTAAGTACATCACTACTATTTTTCTATTTCCTCACTCTCCTTTTTTATCTATTAATGTGAATTCATCTTTAATAAGTGAAACAATCTTGTAAATAAGTAATAACTAGCTTGTCTAGTATGCTTATTAGATTTTTGAGCATTTATATTATAGCTATGAAATGTAGGTTGAGGTCAATGGTGATAATGCAAAACCTATTTATAAGTTCTTGAAATCAAAGAAAGGTGGCATTTTGGGTGACAAAATTAAGTGGAACTTCACCAAATTTCTATTGGACAAAGATGGAAATGTGGTTGATAGATATGCTCCAACTACTTATCCCTTAAATATTGACATACTTGAAAATCCCTCTTTTTTAGTTTCATGCCTTCTCTATATACTTTCATTATTGATTTTACTTTTTTTTTCTTTCGATTGCATGTCTATCAAAATAAAAACAAGATCATATTTAAAAAAAACAAACGTTTGATTTGTCAATAAGATAATCAATAATAGTTGTACTTTATGTTTGTAAAAACATATCAAGAAGCTCCTAGGAACTACATAATTTTTCTTAATAGAAAATGGTATAATATTTCTATAGTGCCTACATAGTGCTAAGGAATAAGATTTTGTGGTAATGAATAAGATGTAGAAATATATTAAGATGTTGTTCTATTATAGAACAAGAATGTAGCTGGAAAAGTTAATTATTCAAATTTGCAATTGCTCAAACTTTCACTTTTTGTTGCAGTACTATGAATCTCATTTGTTTCACATGTTTGAATTATTCCATAACCAAGTAATGTGTTCAAAATCCCACCATATATATTCTTAGCATAAGAGAAATTTAATTTTTTAAGTATTGTGTTCCAAACCTCACCATATATTTCCTCAACATAAGAGCAATTTAATTTCTTAAGGATCACATGAAATCTTTCTTAGCTAGTCTTCTTAAATAGAAAAGAGATGTTTACATTTTTCTCCAATCTTTAACATCAATAACTTGCAAGATCCATGAATTTTCCTAAGAAAAATGTTTGCTTTCACTTTTTTGTCGAGCAACATCATGCAAGATGCCCTAGTTTTCTTTTTTAATGTGAAAGTAGCCTTCCAATTTGTGTGATCAAATTTTTAAATTCATTGTTTCCTTATGGAAATTATTGTGTTTAGAGAGGTTCATAGGGTTTTAACTAGAAATTTTCATTTTCCTTGGATCCTCAAATTTTAACTATTTTTTTCTTAATCTAGTCATGTTACTATTAATTATGCACATCTTCCCATATCTACCAGTAAAAGAACTAAAGCTATATATTGAAGGTTTTGCATCAAGATATGTGCCATGAATACTACTACTCCCATTACAAAATTTTCTCTCAATGACACAAGACCCATCAACCACAATGTAAAATTTGAAAGCACTTAAAGAATCTTGAGTTGTATGAAATAACTGGATCACTATTTCTTCAACCATACTGTATGCATATTGATTTATTCAATCTTAGCTTTGATGATGATAGATGCCAACTAATCAATAAGACAAAATCTATTGTTCAGAGAAATTATAACAACTACTTACATTTATAACTCTTATATATATGGGACTATAAGCTCACCTGCAAGAAAAATTGCTATGGAACTCTAAGCTCAAGTGTCCAATCTTAAGAATTGGGCATCTCTAGAGTTCCTATTTGCAATAAAATATATTTTGAAAATGATATTGATAGTAAGTATTAATTATTTTTGTCGTATCTATTAAGGATTTTTCTCCTATAAAAGTTTCCAAATATTACATTACAATGTTTTTTCTTTGGGTATAATTAGAAAAGATAGAGATTTTTTGATAGAGGAATGATGCCTGTGGGAAGAAGAGAGGTGCAAAATTTTGTGCTTGAAGACATTAAAGGTATCTAAAAATAGGCTTTCATGAAATGCCTTTTATGCCTATTTTAAATGACTATTTTTTTGGTGTTGTCACACATCTGATTGAAAAAGATTTACTATTATTTCATGCTTTGACACTCTTTCCCAAATAATATAGAAGAATCTAGTAGTAGTCCAACATGCACTCCCCATCCAAGACTTATGTGGGGAGTTTGCATCCAATTTGGTATGATTAAACCAAATTCAGATTTGGTTGATCAAACTAGAGTTTCTCTTATCATAAGGCATCCATTTTATGAAAGCCAGTTGCATGATTTAATTATTTGTTCAATTTCCTTGAATTTTGACTCAATTATTAAAGAACAACCTTTTCTTAAATGTTTCTACAAGCTGATTTTCTATAGAAAGTACAAGTCTTAAATTTTCCTTCTATAATTCCCTCCATTGATATTTCAACAAATAAAATTTAATTATACGTTTCTATAACTGAAACCATTTCAAATGTAAATATTTTTTAGGATTTTGAGCTCACAGATAGAGAAGTTATATGGTTATGTGATAATGATCTAAAGAATTTATTACCAAAAAAGAAACTCTATTTAGTGTTGGATCTAGATCACACATTTCTCAATTCTACTCATTTCATTGAAGTCCCCCATGAAGAGTTGACATATGTCACATCAACTACAATTGTAAAGGACTCGTGCTTTAGTTACATATTCCTTTTCCTTTATTTCACCTTTCCATGTCTATTAACAACTCTAATTACCTTTGCTATTTATTATTTTTGTTTATCATTAATCTGTTCACTACTTATTTTCACTTGATTGCTGACTTAATATTTCTTCCTTAGGTTTATTTATTCTTATTTTCTACTACATGACTTGCAATCCTTTTCATTCATGCTAAGAGTTTCTTATTAAGGTGGTACTATGGCAATATTTTTAGTCTATTGTTGGAAGTTAAAAAGATATAATTTGATGTCATTTTCCTCATGAATGTTGATTTTTTCTCTCTCAATGAGTGCTTATGCTAATTGGTTCAATCTGGATATTTGATTGCTGAAGAGTAACATCAATGGATTATTATCCTTCTTTTTCTTCTATGCTTTATCTCTGTCCAACATATTGACTAGAGATTTTATGTCCAAGGGCTTTGAATAATTGTAAAGAAAATATTTTAAGGTTAAGTGATTAGAAGAGAAGAAAAAATATTTCTTCCTTCTTTTTATTTGGAGAACGGAGATAGAGAGTGGAATAGAAATTGATTCTTTCAACAAGAATTTTCAGAGTAAAGATGGTAGAGTTCCTCTATCTCTTGCTAAAACTACTAGTAAAGTCATCACTTGCAAAGCTAAGATATCATATTTCATTCTAAAATATATATTTCTTGTCAATTTTCATGCCTCAAGATTCATAGGTTTCCTAATGAATTAGTCCTCTTGTTGTTCTTTCCCTAGATTGTTCAATTGTGGTAGCATGGAGGGATGAGGAGTTGTTGGTAATACAAGATGTTCAAGCTGAGACTTTTGAAGTGGTCCCTAATATTCTTATTAGGCTAATAATGATTTAGCCAAGGTTTTGAATCTTCTCTTGGAAAATCTTACATTTCCTTAACCGTTTTTTGCATTTTTTTTTAATGAACCATATTTACACCTTCTAATCACATTGAATAGAATTTAAGATTTTGTTCATATAGACTGTAAATATGATGTTAATATTTTCTGTCTTGATTTTATTTTCTATTCTTCCATATATAGTTCCAATGTATTTGACAAAGTTAATTGAGCTAAAACTTCAATAGATGTTATTCAATACATTCACATTTCAACTATTGTAATGGGTTTGGACTTGTCTAACAATGGAATTATAGGGACAATAAATTTGGCTGCATTGTCATTCTTAGAGTTGAAACATGTTGGATCAATTTTTTTGGTAGTCTTTTTTTTTTCTTCACAAAAATTTCCTCCCAAAAATTACTCTCTTAGGTCATGGCAAGAATTGACACAATTCAACTTGTCCTTTGTACATCTACTGTATGAAAATTTTGCATGCTCTTGACTTTAGTATTATTATGATGATTATTTCATTATAACTAGTGACTTTATTTTTGCAATGCACACAAGCTAGTCTCAATTATTGCAGACTATAAAAAGAACAAATAGCTGGTGGAGACCTACAATGGGACATTACATTATCATTCAACTCTAGCTATGAAAATGGAACATTGCATTACAATCAAGGATATGAAGCTTATGGTTATGATCAACCATCTTAGGATCCATCAATGCATGGTTTTGGGGCTTTTTCTATAATTGGGATTATCAAGAGGTGAAGCATAGCCATTTCCTACTAGACTTTACTAGTCTATTAGTCCCTTTTGTTATAGTTTTTTTTAAAGAAATTTATCATAAGCATCTTATTTAGTTCATTGTTACATTTATGAGTTGGCACCAATTTACCTATTACTAGGAATAACTTAATTATAGATCATTGATAAAAAATGAAAACCAGGTGCCTTATTTTTATCAAATTCATATTTTATGTTGTTTGTAGACTAAGGTTCAATAAATGTCAACATCAGGTGTAATGAACACTTTTAGAACCCACTTGAGCATAAGGAAGAGGAAATATTTGATCCTTTGGAACCTCCATATGTTAAAAAGTGAGTATTGAAATTTATTGTGTTTCATAGTTTTTAATAGATATGATTTTTTAATAGGGTTTGATGTTTTAATTTAATGCAAAGGTATATTTTCTTGACATAAATTGCATAACCATTTGTATCTTTTTTTGAGAAGTTAGCACAAGAAACAATACTTGTGTGTGACCAAAGCACTCCAAATTATATTTTATAAGAGTCCATCACTACAATAATTTAGAGAAGTATAATTGAAATGAAATATAATTTTAAAATGCTTGAACATAAGAATTTAAAATTGTTGAATTTTTATTCATAAAGATTTACATAGTTATTTTTCATAATAACTAAAATTTGTGTTCTTTGACAAGAGCATATCATTTTACAATGGCCATGATCATGCTAGATCTAATGTTGGGAAGAAAACTTTGTCAATTTTTTTCATTATTCTTTATAGGGTACTAGCTCAATGGAAGAGCGCATGCTTTATAAGTAGGAGGATGGTGGTTCAATTCTATCATGCCCTAATATGACTAAATTAATGATTAAATAAGCTACCAAATATACAACCAAATAAATACCAAATAAACCACCAAATATACTACCAAGTATACTTCCAAGTAAACTACCAAATAAACTATCAAATATACTACCAACTATACTATCAAATATGCTACCATATGTACTACCCAAAAAATTACCATATATACTACCAAATCAACTACCAGATATACTACCATATATAATACCAAAAAAACTACCAAATATACTAACAAATAAATTACCAAATAAACTACCATAAAAGCTACCAAGTAATGACAATAAATGACTAAATCAATGACATTATCAATGATTAAAATAATTTAGTCATAAATTTGGTTGGGAGATAAATGTTCAACAAGAAACTACCATTGATCACATGATCAAAATTAGTCACATATCTACAATTTTTAGTAATGTATTGTTGTTTTTGTAATATTGACTTTGTTGGTGATTTATATATACTCTTCTTTTACTCAATTGATATACTATTTTGGAGACCATTTTGTCCCAATTTCTTTCACTTGAATTCGCCTTCTCTTGTGATTTACTTAGTCTCAATAGTTTTTTAGTTGATCTAACCATGTTTTTCTTTAGTTGATTTGGATATTTATAATGTATACATATATTATATCTTTGTAGCATTTATACCTTGCTCAAGGATTAAAGCATGAGTTCTACTATATATTTTTTGTAATTTGCTAATAGTATTTCTTAAGCACGATTCTTAGAATATCTTCTATTGTAATTTCTTGACCTAAAAATAATTTATTTTGTAATTTTCACTACTTTAGTTATTTCTTTTGAAAAATTATAATAGATAAAAGTCTAAACAATTCTTTGAATATGATTAAATTTGATCAACTCTTATGACTATTCTTTAAATAAATATACTTTAAAAATATAAATTGATGATGGTAGTTAGGATTAAAAAATAATAATAGAAAATCATCACTTTTATTAATCATTAATATATTATATGAATGCTATATACAAATTCATATAACTCTTAATGACACTATATTTTTTTCTATAAACTTGAAATTCATACTAGTATTATCTTCAAAAATTGAATTGTTTGAAAAAGATGCATCACCTCTTACACTGCTCCCTCAATGCTTCACATTCTTCCTTCTAGTATATTTGATAGAAGAGACATATTTTTTATAATAATTATTCAATTGCATAATGCCATTGATTTCACACAAATGTTATACTCTAACTGAGCACTGACAGTTGTAACTAAGTTCTAAAGACTCTAGTATCATCTAAGAAAAAGTTCAAAGAAGAATAAAAGTTCAATGATATAGTATAAACTAAGCTAGGTTAGTCATCAAAGGGATTCTAGTGTAAACTAAGTTAGTTCAATTACCAAAGGAGTTCAATGTAAGTTGAGTTGGGTAAGTTACAAAGGAACTTAGTGGTAACCAAGTGACCCAGTTTTGGTGCAAGATGACCTACAACATAATAAATTTCTTTATTATTTGGTTTATGCAGGAAAGCTTAGTGGATGTTATTTATTTATTTGAAAAGGTATTTAAATCAACTTGACAATGGAGTTCATATATATGTAAGGTCAAGTTGTGGATTGAATGATGAAAGTTGTGAAAAAGAATGAAGTGTGAATAAATAAGGATATCTAATTAATTGAAGAACATGAAAGGAGATATAAATAATATTTTTTTGATGAGGGATCTAGATGATAAACTAGAACATTAATCTAAATATGCAATTCAGTCGCTTCATCAATCAAGTCAATCATTGTTACTCTCTAACAATTGTAGCAGTGAAAAAATCTCTTAACAAAGTTGACTTAACAATTATTTTGTAAATACTCTTACAAGGTGGTATTTCTAGATTCAAGTGTCTTAATACCTCTAACAAGGTCACTCCTAATATGGTGATTTAAACCTTTAATAGGTTCACACATAATAAAGTGTTATGTAACATTTAATAGGGTTGGCTTCAAACAGGGCCCAATTTAGAAGAGTGAAAAGTTGTAACTAGTTGCAGTAGTGGTTTTCTAAAATTGGGTTTCCATTTTACATCTTAGTGTCTTATGTGTTCATGTTATTTTATTATTGCTTTATCTTTCTTCAAGTTACTAAAGTTTATTACACATAAATATCTCAAGATTTAGATTTGGTAACTAAGTTACAATGGATTTCTAGTTCTAATTGAGTTGTGAGTTAAAAGGAAGTTTGTATTGACATCTAAGGGATTTGGAATTGTTTTAGTGGTAATTAATTCACCCCTCCCCTCTCACTTACTCCTCTTATATTTCTAACAATTGGTATTAGAGCATTTGGTGCTTGCAGAAAAGGTTTCAAGGACCTAAGATAAAGATCAAGATGTCTATGAAGAGAGATTCCTAAGTTGAACAAAGATAACTTCAAAGAAGGGAATGACCTTATTGTTGGAATTATAGATTGGAAATGTATACTTCAAGGGGGGGCAGGGGTGTGAATCTAAAGTGCTAATCTTTGAACAAATAAAAATTTTAACCTTAAAAATAATACATGCATAAACTTATTCAAATAACATGTAAAGTAAATGCATTCACATAGACCCTTGACACAAGATATGATTACCCAAAAACCCTCCAATGAGAAGGTAAAATTGGGGTGGGGATGACACCCACAACTCTTCAATACTGTAGAAATAAAGTTCACCTATTAAGGTTACATAATTTGACCATTCTCATGATCTACCATGTTAAAGGATTAAAAAGGATTGCTATATCCTACCCTATTAAAGGATTTCAACACCTTGTCAAAAGTTTGCTTGACTAAAGGATTTTAGAACACTCACTTGGAATATCACCCAATTAAAGGATTTATACAATGGTTGTTAAATCAACCTAAGTCCATAAGATTTCATTCTGTTGTAACAATTTTTAGAGAGTATAATAAAATGTTTGATGTGATACACTTACAGTATGATATTACTAATTTTAGATCGCAAATTAGTTCATCCTGATCCTTCTCTAATCTACTATGAAAATGTTGTAACCTTGATCCTCTATTCTACTAGCTGATTCTGCAATTCTATCCTTCTTCTAAGTCACCTTGTATGCTAATCAAATCACCCCTTTCACTACCATCTTCTTGCATGAATTCTCTCTCACACATACTCTATGAATTTTGGGGCTTTGTCTCCCTTTAAAAGATTTCATCACTTAGGGTTAGGTATGAATCTATGATTGATATTCATCCAACTTTTCTGCTCAATTTGTTCCATTTTTTCTAATTGGTTGCACGTAGATTACATACAGAATCAAATAGATTTGATCTTATCTTCAAAGCTTCAAGATCTATCCATATGTCAGCTCAAAAAAAAGTTTACATAGTTGCTTGTGCCATCTCAAACAACTAGGTCCAATCTGTGTTACTTAGCACTTGATAGTTCTGATACTCAACACTTGATAACACTAATAATCAACACTTACTATAATTTTGTCTTGCTCAGCACTTGAACTTGCTCAACATGAACTATTCACTTGACACTTGAACTACTTAGAACATGAGTGACTCAACACTCATTGCAACTTAGCATCTATACAAATTATTCTTGGCATGTATACTTTCTTGGCATGAACTTAGTGAATCTCTTAAGTGTGTTGGCACTAGATAGTTAAAATCAATCTAAGATTAACAATCTCCCCATTTGACATGAGTTTCAAAAACACTTAACTATACATGATGAATTTAATCTCCTCAAGTATAATATACATCCAATTTCGTATATATACAAAACTTCAAAAATGTTTAGAATTTTGTAAAGGACTATATACCTCAAAATTTTATAACTCCCCCTAAGTTCATGTGTCTTATGTGTTTCCAAAATTTCTTTGAGTATATTTGCCTCTTTTTGATACTCTTTTGCTATTTGATATACTTTGTTCCTACTCTTTTGATGTTTGTTATTTGTTATTTGTTGTTTTCTCCCCCTTTGACATGTCTCCCCTTGCATATATCTCTTCCTACTCTGTTCCTACTATTTTTTTGTTTGTTGTTTTGTTGTTTTGTCCCCCTTTTACATGTCTCCCCCTTGCATATATCTCCTCCTTTAATATTTTTCCCCCTTATTGATAGTTATGTCAAAGGGTCTATACATTGATTGTGTATTTGTCCAAAAAGCTCTTGTGGAAATCCTTTATAACCTTCAAAGTAGCATCCCCGTTGTCTAATGCAACATCTAAGGATATAATTTGGATGATTTTCTCTATTGCAAGTTGAACTAGCCCTTCTAATGTGGAAAGATATGGATTTTTCTTTAGCATTGATTTGGCATATGCTAGTCCCTTTTGGAGGATGTACATATGAGGGGTAAGAGAGGCTTAAATATTAAGAAATTTGGCTCTTATGGTAGCCTCTTTACTATTAACATAGCTAGTTGATTTTGTGTATGAAGCACTGAATGAAAATGCTTCTCACTCTGAGCTGAATTTTTTGGCAAATGCATCCCAAAAAATTTCAAACTACCTTCTAGAGTTCGAATCTCGGACTAGTTTCTTTTGTGAAGAGTATAGGATCACACAATTTTTTGTAGAATGAGAATATATCCTCAAGTATTGTCTTCATGTTCTCAATTTTTTTGTCAACTCTACCTATGATAGTGCTATTTCACTGGATATCTTTTCATTGACCTTTGCTTGAAATTTCTTCTCTGACCATTCCATAAGTTTAACATTAGCATCCTAGTCCTCATTTGTCACCTGCTCAAAAATATTTGACAATTGTTCTAATATTTTCTTTTCTTCATTAGGTGGTTCCAAGCTGAGTGCATCCAAAATGATTTCCTTGATCACCTTCTTTTGAGTACCTCTTGGTGTTTCTTCCTTTCCAATGCCTGCTACATGATATTGATTTATTCTAGTGTCATGGTTGCATAGTCAAATTTTGGTATGACTATCTCTTCATCTAATGTAGGGTCTCCATAGTGAGGTATCCTTGCAAATTTTATGGAGCTTGAGCATAGTGCTAAGATTTGGAGTGGCATAACATTAGTACTCAGCTTTTGAGGCATTCTTCTAAGAGTCCTAGTAGTTGGTAGATTTACCAAAGTTTGAATTGCTTCCTGCTCCTTTTCCTTTGGAATCTCCTTCTCCTCCTCTAATTTGTATTTATCAATAATAATTACTTTTGGTGGTTCACCTTGTTCTTGTGCATTAGGAATAGAAGTATCCATTTGTCATGTTTGTTCCTTTGTAGGTTCTTTCACCTTTATAGTCTGGATCTTGTGCTCAATCATCATCATTTTGACTATGGATTCAACCTTTGATGTCTGCACTATAGGTTGTCCACTTGTATTAGTAGGAGTAATAGAAGGTGGTTCTTGTGGATTCACCTTATCCTTTGTTAAGTCCACTACAACTTTCTACAATTCATCTACACTAACCAATAAAAGATTATTGCATAATTGAGCTTGTAATGTCGATAGGTCAAGAATCTTCTTAAGATCCTCCATAGTTAATGGATTAATGTTTTGAACTAAGCAATCAGGAACATCTTTCACTTTCACAGTCTTTGCAGGCGTGTTTGAGTCATGTAGAGGGCTCAATTGTGTCTCTTGCACACTTTGATCTATTTGTTGCTCCTTAGTTGTTGCCATTTCATCTCCCTATTGTGTATCCTCCATTGTGTCGTCTCCTTTTTCTTTCTTAATTACATTCTCATCTTCTTTATTATTCTTTCCCTAAAAGGGATCCATATATCAACTTCCACATTTTAGTGGATTTGTTAAAAACATCGTCAATGTTGTTTTGGAGAATGCTGAAGGCTCTATATTTGGGTGCAAATTTGCTCCCATGCTTCTTGTTAGCCATAGTGATTTGTCCCTTTGTTAATTCTAGCATCACTTGTGCCAATGTAGATTCTCTTATTTCCTTTTCCATTTTTAGGCAATAATGCCACTTATTCTCAACAATTGTATATAAGTCCTTTGGCATTGTGTTGTTCAATTCAAGAGCAATTTTCTTGAATTTTTCCATCATGTCATACACTAATTCTTCAACCTTATTTTGATCTACTCTACTCAATTTATTAGATTCAATATTCTTCAATCCTGAAAAATTTGCATTATCTCTAACATTATCACAAATGTTTTCTAGATTAGATTTAGGAGCATGGCTTGCCACTCTGAATTGGTTGATATATTTAGATTCTATCTTTTCATCATCTGACTCTTTTTGTGTGACATATCTTCTTTTGAGTTTCTACTACATAGAACCATTCTTTTCAGTAGCCTTCTTCTTTTCCTTAACTTTCTCCTTGGCTTTTTGAGTTGTGGCTCTTGTGCTTGCTCTTGTGAAGGCTTTGTAGGGCTTGGCTGAGTAGCCATCTTTCTCTTTGTTTGTACTATAGGCTATGTTTTTTCTTTCATCTTCTTTGGTTCTGGCTTAGTAGGTTATCCCTTAGCTTGTTCCTCCTTAGCATCTTCTTCTTCTACATCTTCACCCATGCCTTGGGTTAGGGAAAGAGGTCCTTGGCCCTATTCTCATTCTTCCTCTTCTTCTTCTTCTTCATCATCTTCATCATTTCCTTCAACATCATCACCTTCTCTAAATTTGGCTTTTAGTTTCCTTATAAGTTTATCTTTCTTCTTTAGATTTGAGGTAGTTTTCAACTCCATTTCAACCTTAGACTTGACAACATCACATTTACCAAAAATTTTAGCACTTTTGTCAATGTCTTCTACAAGTAGTGTAGTGATAGCTGTTGAGGCTTCATCAATATTTATTTGATACCCTAGAGGTGTAATCAATGTCAACTAGGAAACAAATATCATTGTAGTACCTTTCCACTAGGGAAACAAGAATCCTCAATCTTTGTTTCATAGATTTCTTAAAGTGTTCAAAATAACTTGTCATTAATGATTCAAAGTTGTCTCCCATTTGCTCAATGTATTCATTTATTTGCATAGCCATAGACCTATTTGTTTTCTAGTCAACCTTGCCAAAAGATGGGAATTCATCTTGTACATAAAATAATATTCTCACAAATATTGAACCAAAATTACATTGATCACTCTTTGACTTCCTTATTGCTCCTAGGTTTTCAATGATTTGCTGAAACTAAAGTTCTGCAAGATCATAAGTATGATCTCTTTTGACAATCTTATAGGCTACATCAACTGCTATAAATGGAACACTATTTAATCTACTTGACTAATAGAATTTATGAGATATGACCCTCACTACAAAATCAAGAAGTGGATCTTTGATAGTATCAATAGTCATTCCCCTTTTGTTCCACTTTGCCCCTATGTTTTTCTCAATTACTTCTTTAGCATCGCTCCTTACAGTCTTGTGTCGATCTAGGGTTTGGAAACCTGTAATCCTATTGACAATTCTCTTAGAAATTTTAATGGGTCCTCCTTCTAACCATGGAGAACCCTCATTTATTCTACTCAAGATAATTCTAATCCTTTTTTCTTTGAAAATAATGGGGAAATCTAGGGCACAGGTTGATCCCTTCCTCTCTAAAACTTTGAATTCATCCTTCAATACTCCATTCTTGCATAATTTTTCATATGCTTGGTGTATTTCCATGTCTCCTATTGCTCCTATCTTGTAGTTATAACATTTTCTCACATTCTGAACCATTATAACCTTGGAAGGAATAATAGATAAAGTGCTAGTAGGATCATATTTATACACAACTTCTAGAATTGGCCTAAAGTCTGGTTGCTTGACCTCATTGCTAACTAGCTAAACATCAAATCATTCCTTATTCTTAGGGTTTTTAGAACTAGAGGCCATTTTTGTAATCTATGGTTTCAATAAACATTGAAATAGCATAGCTTGACACTTGAGAATTATGTTAGATCAACAAAACAAAATTTGATTACTGTTGAGATCTACACAAAAGCTTTGTCCTTACTATAAGGAAACTTGGCAACAAATAATATAACCGTTTCCACATAACCCATAATAGATCTGAAATAAACACGGAATTAAAATCCACATGCAAGAGAATAGACAACATACCCATGAAATGTGACACAAGATATACCCTGGGAAACCCTCATTTAGGGAAAAACCCAGCCTCCAAAAGCATCCATCATCATGTATTATTCAACAAAAATACCATTTCCATACAACCATGGAAGCCTTCATGGCCATAGCCACAACCGAGCAAACTATGTGAACAAGCAGGAATCCACACATCCCATGCCATGCTTTCAACCTTCACAAATGATCCCTTGGCTAACCTGTCAAGCCTTGTCCCACTCGACTCTTGCCTTTTGTGTTCTCCTTGTCACTCTCTTTCTCTCACAACAACTACCCTTGTGGTTGCTTATATAGTAGCAGGTCCCACAAAACCACCAAGTGGTATTACATAAACCATGTGCTAAAACCATGTGCTACCTAACCCACTGACCCCACATTTAATATTGGGCATTTAATTTTTTTCTCCAATATTAAATAATTACATGAAATATTTTCACAATGTTACAATACAACTCATCAAGAATATTCCATGGGAATCTTTACATGTTGCATGTCCATCTAGGTACAACATTACATAATAAAAATAAAATAATAAAATAACAATATTATGCAATGTGTGCAACACCCATTATCTCAACAATCTCCCACTTGTTGTATACATTGCATAGGGTCAATCTGTAGCCACATAAATGAACAAGGGAACAATCCCTCCTAGCACATCCACCATCATGGATCAAAATACACCAAGTGCTCCATCCTAGTACCCGCAACAAAATCAAAGTATATAGCATCTCAAATATGAATGATCTCACCTCCTATTATGCCACTACCACTGGACATACATAGAAGCCATCCAAAGATAAAGCCACCCAACCTGTCACATTAGAAGATCATAAAATCCTGTACCAACTGAAATTCCAAGCACAAAAAACCTAATCCAAAGGTAATCACATGTATTTGTAGTTGTCAAAATATCATAGCTGAAATAGCACCCACAACAAGTGCCAAACCCATCCAATTATCCATACCTCTAAGGTATAACAAGTGAATCTCATATCACCGACATATCCAATCTGCAACCTGCAATCACAAGCCTCAAGAGCAATACCTGCCACATATATACCAAGAAGCTCACACTGCAAAAGATAATGTCAAATCTATAACCAATCCACTCACAACATCTCAAAGAAGTGAGTCCATGTAGTATCAAGGACATCCACAATACATAAACTGATATCCTGCAAGAACAAGTCTCATAACAAGTCTCCAATAGTCTCTCAAATTCTCCACAACCAATAAAGGAAAGAGATAAAGGAATAACTATGTCATCTCTCACATGACATACATGAGCACAAACTAGTGATCACAATCTCCAACCAATCTCAAATCCAATGTAAGCAAAAATTGAACATCCAGGAAGATAACCAAGACCAGAGAAACCATGCAAATCATAACTTGTATCATGTCCTTCTACACACACCTCTAGATGTAAACTGTGCAAGTATGATCTCCTCCATAAAACCCCAACAAGGAGCCTCAACAACACCCAAACCATACCATATAACTCATCATGGATGTAAGCCTCTCACAAGAAGATCAAACTCATAAAACCATTCCTAAACCAAGGAATAACCATTCCTAATCTAAGGAATATGCCCAATATAAAACCTTCTCCCAAACTCAACCAGCATAACAACATATGCACATGGAGATAACCAATGCTAAACCATCTCTCAAATGAACCCTCTAGAACTAACTCATGTACCATAGCTCAAGATCCATATCCATGAAAGACAAGCATAAATATAATGCAACTGAGAGAAACAATGGACTATACCTCTCAAGTAGCAAACCGCTGAGTAGACCAAGAGTGGGGAATGAGAATGCTCATCAAGATACCCAAGTCTCCAACCAAGACTCATCTAAGAACAATCTCCTCTCAAGTCCATATCAGGTGACTGCACCTCGGACTTCCTATTGAAACCATCAATCGCCCCAACAAATACTTCTCTAATCCAAGAGAAATCAGCATCACCACCGTCTCTAAGTATCCATGAGCACCTATAACCAATCAATCCATGCCAACTCCAAATGCAACATAGCAATATCATGAAGTATCCAGCTTATGATAAGTGTACTCAATACCAAGAAACTAAACCAAGATCAATGTCAAAGTTCCAACCATGGTCTCAGGAACATAAACATGACAAATTGATCTAAACATCTCAACCAAAAGAGATAACATGCTCCACATGAACATACCATAACATGTCACAACTCTAAATGCATATCAAGAGTATACCATGACATAATAATGAAACCATCCTCACACCAAGGATAACATGCCAAATCAAAGCATAAACCACACCTTTGCCAAGAACCCTGTGAGTCCTCAAGATGCAACCATCTCCACACACCATGAAGAAAAACCATCTCTACATACCAGGAAGAACCATCTCCATACACCATGAAGATAACCAAGAACTCCATGAGTCCTCAAGATCTAACCATCTTCACACACCATGAAGATAACAAGTGCACCATGCAAATGTCAAAGACGCTTCTGCAGCAATAGGATCTAAGACAAACCTCCAACATCTGCAAACACTCAATAAATATATCAATGCCAACAAAAATCCCACTCAACTGTGGTACCAAGTCACCTATGGCATCATAAAATCCATCCTCTCCAAACCAAGAAGATATAAATCAAACCAGGAACTAATCCTGCACTGTCACCCCAAAACCGTCACAAGCTCCCACTAAACCATGTATCCAAGATATCCATGACATCATGATGAAAACCCATCCTCTAACCATGAGAATCAACCAAGGCATCAAACTATCAAAGAACTCAAAGTGCACATCATGAGCTCATCAAAAGAAACCAAATAACCATGATCCTCAACCAAGAAGATATACCACCATAACCAAATCAAAAAATCCAAGCTAATGAACATCAAGGATGTACCTGTATAACCAATCATGTCATGCCAAAATTCATGACACCATGATCACATCCATGAACCAATCATCTGGCTCTCAATATGTCCAACCTGTCAGCATAGTCAACCACAATCCTCTGCCATGACTATACCTGGTAACAACATCTCATCCCTTCTACATGAAGATAAAATCATGTGACTTAGGGCATAGACAATCCAAATCCAAGCCACCAATTTGAATATGCATCAATAATGTAAGATCAATGGGCAAAGACAACCCATAACCATGCTATAAATGCAACCTGTAAGTATAGACCGCTTACAACACTGCACAACTTGTAGACCCAACAAATCATCATGCATATCCAAACCAAACATGGATAACCATAGCATCATGAGACCAATCTAAAATATGAACTGAGTATATAATGACATCAAATCTTAAATCTCCAATGCCATAAAATCACAATGTTACCATAGTCAAAATATACCTATAAACTGTTCAGATAAATATATCACCAAATAAATCATGCCAAACCTGCACCAAATTTGAACCAATTTGTAGAGCTCTCCAAGAGCTTTCCGTTGACTACTCAAAGTCCAAAATCTGACTCCGTATGCCCAAGTTATGCCCTAATCCGTGCTCAAAATAAATAACATCTAATTTTAGGGCTCTTAAAATCTAAAAAAATCTCAAAATCATAGAACCAAACCTATACTATATTGTAGTGCTCTGAATTAGCTTTCCAACGCCTATAAGAACTCTAAAATCTAATATTTTGAGAGAAAGTTATGGATGTTTTACTAAGACACTCTTCTTACCATTTTTAGTACGATTTTTCATTTTTAATTTTTTTTTCAGTGACAAAAATTCCAACAGGATTAAATTTGACAGCCATCATGGGCTGAAACCCAAAAACTCTTTTATTTTCTCTTAACATGGCCAAACTAGGGCATATTATATATCAAAATCTATGGAAATGTCGACCCAGATCCAATGGTGAGGTCTAGTTTTACCCAGGAGGTCATTTCTACAAGCTACCCCCCAAAACCCTCATTTAAATGAAACATTCGAAAAACTCTTTTTGTCCAACAATTTCACATGCCCAAATATTTTAACATCCCATCATAATAGCAAACCTAAAAACTCTCAGATCTGTAATAAAACATTCATATATCTTGCCCTTTCTTTTATCCTCTCATGCATTCCCATGGATTCAATCTAGGGTTACAATAATAAAACCATAGCTCTGATACCAGTTGTAAGGAAACTTGGCAACAAATAATATAACCATTTCCACATAACCCATAATAGATCTAAAATAAACACGGAATTAAAATCCACATGCAAGAGAATAGACAACATACCAATAAAATGTGACACAAGATATACCCTGGGAAACCCTCATTTAGGGAAAAAACCAGCCTCCAAAAGCATCCATCATCATGTATTATTCAACAAAAATACCATTGCCATACAACCATGGAAGCCTTCATGGCCATAACCATAACTGAGCAAACTATGTGAACAAGCATGAATCCACACATCCCATGCCATGCTTTCAACCTTCACAAATGCTCCCTTGGCTAATCTGTCAAGCCTTTTCCCGCTCGACTCTTGCCTTTTGTCTTCTCCTTGTCACTCTCTTTCTCTCACAACAACTACCCTTGTGGCTGCTTATATAGTAGCAAGTCCCACAAAACCACCAAGTGGTATTACATAAACCATGTGCTACCTAACCCACTAACCCCACATTTAATATTGGGCATTTAATTCTTCTCCCCAATATTAAATAATTACATGAAATATTTTCACAATGTTACAATACAACTCATCAAGAATATTCCATGGGAATCTTTACATGTTGCACGTTCATCTAGGTACAACATTACATAATAAAAATAAAATAATAAAATAACAATATTATGCAATGTGTGCAACACCCATTATCTCAACACTTACTTGAAGATCACTTCTTTTCTCTGCTCACTCTTTGCTTTGTATTCAAATGTTTGAAAATGATTGAAAAATTGACCTTATACCATTTAACATAACATTTAATGCTTAGTGCATATACAACTGTATACTCGGCTCCTTTTGAGATTTTTTCTTTACTCGACATCAATGCAATTTATACTTCACTCAACAACTATATTGATTACCCTTACTTGGCTTTAATAGAAATTCTCTTTACTTAGCAGAAACAACTCACTCTACTCCAACTATTACTGGCTGACAATTTAGAACTCATTATCATTTACTCGACATCTAAAGGCAACTTTTCTCACTCGATAGTTAGATGAAAACTTAAAATATTTATTCATTATCTTGCATATTCCTTCATGCTAATATATCTTTTTTAGTACTAACCCATTTTGGAACTAATGTATGATAAAGCATTAAAATATTAGTCCCACATACCTCTTTTTTCTTGATTTAATTAGGTGTGATCACTTGACCTATCAGGTGAAGTGATCCCTTCTTCAGTTGATGTACTACAACCATCTTTCTTTTTCCATGTTTTATTCATCTCATTCTTGGTGTGTTGAATATCTGCCTTGCTTTTGCATTTATCAAATTCACAACTTTGTGTCTTTGACCTAGTTGGACAATGTTTGCTAATATGGCCAATCTTCAAACAACTGAAGCATGTGGTTTGACTCAACCATCTTTTGTAATTACCACTAAAATGTGTCCTAATATAGTTCTCAAGAATATGTCCATATTCTTGGCAATAATGAAAACTATACCTTGTATTAGAATCCCAATTATAATAATTTCCATTGTTTCTTACCTTTTCTTACTTGTTTGATGACCATATAGACTTGGATCTACATTTAAAAGCTCTATGTCCATACTTTTGATAGTTGTAGCAATAACCTTCAAATCTTGGTACATGTGTGGTTCTAGTTTTGCATTCATATGCTTGATGACCTTACTTGTTGCACTTGTGACAATGAATCATGCTTATAGGTTTGTCATGCTGATTTGCATTCTTGCTCCTACACATATTAGCAATATGTCCTTTCTTACCACAATTATGACAAGTACATTTGGAATTCTTAACTTTGCCATTTCTTTCTTTAGCAGTCTTAGATGATTATCCTTGTTCATTGCTAGATTTTGGACATTTCAGTAGTTGCTCAAAGTACTTGATGGCTTCATTTGGCTTTTTGAAGCTTTCAAAAATCTCTCTTTCTCTTCTTAGATCATTTTGTAGTTGTTCATTCTGCAACTTCAATGTGGTGATTTCAATGTCTTTGACATTCAACTCATGATGAGCATTCATCATTTGGCTTAGAGTGTCCAATTGCATGTTGGAGATTCTGGCAAGCTCAGTTGATTTCTCTTCAAGTCTATTAGCTACGTTTCTCTTATCTTCTTCTATCATTTCCTTGTCTTCAATGGATCTCTTCTTTTGTTTAGTTACTTCACACAACATCATGGCTTGTGATTCTTGTTCCAATTTAAGATATTTGATTTCCTTAGCTTGTGTCCTATTCCTTTCCATCAGATCTACAATTGTTGCATCATACACACTTGAGTCTCCATATGTAGATAGCTTGGCAGTGTCGATCTCTTTGTATTGTGTCATTCTGAGTAATAGCAATGTCTTTTCTTCTTTTCAAGGAACTCTTTAAAGATTCTTTTGCTTCATTGAGCTACTCAATAATAAGTTGTATTTCAATCTCCTGGTTCTCAATAGTTTTCCCTAACTTGTAGACTTCCATCTCAAGATCTTTCCTCAAAGCTATAAAGCTTCTCTTTTAGAGAACTAGGCTTTGATGCCAATTGTTGGAATTACAGATAGGAAATGTATACTTCAAAGAGGGGGGGGGGGGGGGGGTGTCGAGGGGTGAATATGAAGTTCTAATCTTTGAACCTATAAAACTTTTAACGTTAAAAATAATACATGGATAAACTTTTTGAAATACCATGTAAAGTAAATGCACTCACATAGACACTTGACCCATGATATGATTACCCAAAAACCCTCCAATGAGAAGGTAAAACTAGGGTGGGGATGACACCCACAACTCTTCACTACTACAGCAATAAAGTTCACCTATTAAGGTTAATTATTTGACCATTCTCATTATCTTCCCTGTGAAATGCCTGCCTTGTTAAAGGCTTACAAAGGATTGTTAGATCCTACCCTGTTAAAGGATTTTAAAACCTTGTCAATAGTGAGCCTAGCTAAAGAACTATAGAACACTCACTTTGAATCTTACCCTATTAAAGGATTTATACAATGGCTATTAAACCAACCTAAGTCCATAGGGTTTCATTCCACTGTAACAATTTTTAGCGATTACAATAGAATGATTGATCTGATATACTTACAATCCAATATTGCTAATTTTAGATCCCAATTTAGTTCATCCTGATCCTTCTCTAATCTGATACGAAAATGTTGTAACCTTGATCCTCTATTCTACTAACTTATTATGCAATTTTTTCCTTCTTCTAAGTCACCTTGTATGCTAATCAAATCACCCCTTTCATTTCCATCTTCTCATATGCATTCTCTCTCATGCATACTCCATGAATTTTGGGGATTTGTCTCCTTTCAAAATATTTCATGACTTAGGGTTAGGTATGAATCTATGATTGAGATTCATCCAACTTTCCCACTCAATTCCTTCAATTTTTTCTAATTGGTTACATTTAGATTACATAGGAAATCAAATAGATTTGATCCTATCTTTAGAGCTTTAAGATCTATCCATATGTTGGCTCAAAAATGGTTTACTTAGTTGTTTGTGCCATCTCAAACAATTAGGTGTAATCTGTGTTACTCGACACTTGATGGTTCTGATACTTGACATGTGATAACACTGATACGTGAGACTTACTATAATTCTATCTTGCTCGGCACTTGAACTTTCTAAACATTAGCTGTTCACTCGGCACTTGAACTACTCAGAATACATGTGATTTGACACTCATTGTGACTCAACATCTATACATATTATGCTTGGCATGTATACTAGCTTGGTATGAACTTAGTGAATCTCTTAAGTGTGTTGGCACTCAATAGTCAAAACCAATCTAAGATTAACACTTATGAAGCTACATATGGGAACCATTGGAGATACATGCTTAAAATTCCTAGAGGGAAAGTATGTGTCACCTCTTGATCCTTTGACTTTTGATCAAATGGTGGATAAGAATAATCTAAACACAATGATGATTGGCATTACTTATGCTCTTAATTATTCTAAATTTAATGAAGTAAAAGATTTTTCTATTGCTCATTAAATGTGGAAAAAGATACAAAATATCTATGGAGGAGATGACAATATGAGGAGAGCCAAGGAAGAAAGTCTAAGAGGCCAATTTGATCAGATGAGGATGAGAGAAGATAATAACATTGTAAAATATAGTGAAATAATCAAAGCAAGTTTTAGTACAATCATAGCCTCAAGAGGAACAATAGATGATTTAATCGTAGTCAACAAGGTATTAAAAACTCTTCTTCCTATTTATGCAATTAGAGTTTCAGCTATTCAAGAGATGAGATGTGATCCCAAAAATGATATAACTTCAAATGCACTAGTGGGAAGGTTAATAGCTTTTGAGTTGGATAATTTTGATAACTATCTTCCTAGCCCTCAAAATTTAGATACAAAATTCAAAGCCAAACTAACTCTTGAAAGGAAGGGAGGAAACTCAAAAGGAAAATAGAGTAAGAGTAAAGAAGAATTGGATGATAACCTTGAAGCTATTGAATCCCTACTTGCAAGAAGATTACCAAAAGGAAAAGGTAAATATAAAGGAACAATTCTATCAATTTTTTTCTCTTGTGAAGAAGTAGGTCACATCACTATAAAGTGTCCAAACAAGGCAAAAAAAGATGACAAAAAATCTAGCAAGTTCAAAGGAAAGAAAGATTTCAAACGCTACAAAGGCTACAAAGACAAAGGTAAGAAAGCTTGTTATATTGCTAAAGACTCTAATAGTGGTGATGAAGATGAAGTGGATTATATTTCTATTAAATATAAATTAGATGATGAGGATAATGAAAAGATGAAACTTAGTTAGCATGTTAGCAAAAACAACGCATGGATAATGAATAGCAGCTATTCTTGTCACATGATTGGTGATAAAACTAGGTTTGAACACTTGGAGCACTATGATGGTGGAAGTGTTAAGTTTGGAAACAATGAACCATGGTATGTGAAGGGAAAATGTTAGATTGCATCAAATGATGAACTTGAATGTGACAATGTTTACTTAGTTGAAGGATTGATACTCAATCTTCTAAGTGTGGAACAACTAAACAATATTGGATTCAATGTAGAATTCATGAATGGGAAGGCCATGCTTTTGGATGGTAAATGGAACCTAGTTGGAATTAGCAATCGAATAAAAGGTAATCTATTCTATCTTGATCTCATTGAAAGTTCATGCTTTTTGGTACAAGTGGAGGAAATTTGCTTATGACATACAAGAATCTTTCATATAAACTTTGATAATTTGGTTATTATAAGTAAGAACATAAGAATAAGAGTTATTCCAAATTTGAAGAAACCTAGAATGACCATATAAAAAAAATGTTAGATTAGAAAGATGGATAAAACTAGCTTCAGATTTAAGAATTTCAATATTGAAGATGTCTTGGAACTAGTTCATATTAATCTTTTTGGACGAATAGGTACAAAGAGCTATTCTACAAACAAATTTTTCATTTTGTTTGTTGATGATTATTCTCAGATTATTATAGTGATGTTCTTGAAAGATAAATCTTAATCTTTTCAAAAGTTCAAGTGGTATTTGGCTAGAGTTGAGAAAGAAACATGAAAGAAGTTAAAATGTCTAAGATCAAATACAGGAGGAGAATTCATCTCTAATGAATTCAATGAATTCTACAATGAAAGAGGAATAAAAAGATATATATTTGTACTTGGTACATGTCTCGAGAATGGCATAGTAAAAAGAAGGAATAGAACCATCATTAATTGTGCAAGGACACCAATGATAGAGAAAACTATTGCAACCAAATAGTGGAAGGAAGAAATCAACATAATAGTTCATACCCTGAAAAGAGTTCAACTGAAGAAACAAAAGAGTGAAGAAAAAAGCAACAAGGAACCTAAAGACTAGAATTTTTTTTTTTTACTTTGAGTCTAATACTTTACCTAGAATTCAAGAAAATGCAATTGGAAATTAGATGACTTCACCACCTGAGTCCCCTAAATCTTCAATTGAACCTGAGTTGTAGCTAGGGAAACCAAAGTAATAGTATGAGGGACCTAAGTATTAGATAGAGGAAATTGAGCCTTAGAAAAAGGGACTCGAGTCAGAGATAGTGGGACTCAAGAAGAAATCAGAAGATCACAAAACCTCTAAGCATGGTGAACCAAGCAAATCAAGTCTTGAATCTAGAAAGAATGAACCTGTACTTGCTAGATATATTAGAAGGCATCATGCACAAGGAAAAAACTAAAAGGTACATGTTTTCTTACTGATTTTGAACCTAGAATTGTTAAAGATGCATTGAACAATGAAATTTGTATTGAGGAAATGAATGGAGATATTGAACAAATTGAATGAAACAAAACTTGGAATGTTGTTCCTAGACCCAAGGACACAAATTTAATTGGCATAAAGTGGGTATTTAGAAACAAGTTGAATGAAAATGGAAAAGTTTCAAGGAATAAGGAAAGACTAGTGTGCAAATGATACACTCCAGAGGAAGGTATAGACTATCAAGAAACATTGTCTCCTATTGCTAGACCTTAAGGAGTTATGAAACTACTTGCATATGCTACATTTAAAGGATTCAAAGTATATCTACTGGATATAAAATCAACTTTCTTGAATGGAATTCTTGAAGAGGAAGTTTACATTGATCAACTTGAAGGTTTCATTGATCCAAAGAAAAGAGGCATGGTCTACAAATTACACAAAGATTTATATGGTCTAAAGAAAGCTCATAGAGCATGGTATGAGAGACTACATGGATATCTAGTAAATATTATTTTTCAAAGAGAAAATGATAATAATAGTCTATATATTAAAGAAGGACCAAAAAATAAGATTTTGTTAGCAAAAATATTTTTGGATGATATTCTATTCATAGGTCATGATGACTTATGCAAGTCATTCTCTAAAGAAATGAGAAAATAATTTGAAATGTCAATGTTTGGAGAAATAAAATCCTTTATCGGTTTACAAGTTCATCAAATTAAAGATGACAATTACATTATTCAGTCAAAATATATCAAGGAGATATTAAAGACCTTTGGAATGGAAGATTCCAAACTAGTTGCAACACCTATGTCTACTGGAAATAAACTATCTAAGGATGATGATTCAAAGGAGGTAAATTAGACAACATATAGATCTATGATTGGGAAACTTTAGTATGTTGTTCACACAAGACCTAACATTACATTAGTAGTTGGTATAGTTGTAAGATTTTGTACAAATACCAAAGGAAAAGCATACAATGGAAATCAAAAGAATCATGAGATATCTAAAAGAAACTCAAGGCTATGGTCTATGGTACAAGAAAGGAGGATATTGGAGTTGAAATCCTTTATTAATGCTGATTGGATTGGAAGAATTGATGATAGGAAGAGCACTACTGGAGGAGCATTCTTTCTTGGAAAGGGGTTAGTATCATAGACAAACATAAAGAAAAATTGAATTTCCTAGTCTATAGTAGAGGAAAAATATATTGCTATTGTAGTTAATTGTTCCAACATAATGTGGTTCAAGAAACTCTTGTTAGGAATGAAGGAATAAATCAAGGATCTAGTGGTTATCTATTGTGATAACACAAGTGCAATCAACATCCAAAAATCTAGTGATGTACATCAAGACAAAATGTATTGCAATGAAGTATCATTTTCTAAGAGAATTAGTTCAAGATAAAGAGGTTGGATTAGAATACATGAACAAAAAGGAGCAAGTTAATGAAATATTTATGAAATAATTACCTAAGGATGCATTTTTGTATCTAAGAGAAAATCTAGGGGTCATTCGCCTATTTGATGCTCACTAGAGTATAGATTAGTGATGCATCAACCAAACTATATTGAAGATCTATCAAGTTCATGAAAACTAATTAGATCTTATTGCATATGAATAGGAACATTAGGTACACTATAAAAAAATTTATCAAGCCTTTGACATTTGATATCAAAGAGGGAGAGATTGAATCATGTCATTTATTAATTGAGAGAGAGATTGATGTATTAAGAGAAGAATAAAACGAAGTGATCTATATATCAGAAAGAGGGAGAACCTAATCTAATGGAGTCTAAAGATAAGATGATAGAGAGAGAGTCTCAAAGGGAGTTCTCATGGTTGAAGAATTAGTATCAAACTAAGGATATTTATTCCAAATATTTATTTCCTTATGACATGTTGTGTTGCGCAATCAATGCTAAAGAGGGAGATAATTGATAAAAATTATTCAATTATATATTGTCATTGATGTCACACAAATTTTATACTCTAATAGAGAACTACCAATTGTAACTAAGCTCAGAAGACTTTAGTATCATCTGAGAAAAAGTTTAGAGAAGAAGACAAGTTCAATGATCTAGTATAAACTGAGATAGGTTGGTCATCGAAGAGATTTTAGTATAAATTGAGTCAAGTTAGTTACCAAAGGATTTCAATGTAAACCAAGTTAGTTTGGTTATAAAGGAACTTAGTGGTAGCTGAGCAACCCAATTTTAATGCAAGCTAACCTGCAACAAAAAAAATTTCTTTATTATTTCATTTATCCAAGCTAACTTAGTGGATGTTATTTGTTTATTTGAAAAGGTATTCAAGTCAACTTGACCTTGTATTTCCTATAAATGTAAGGTCAAGTTATGGATTGAATAATGGAAGTTGTGAAAAATAATGAGATGCAAATAAAGAAGGATATCTAATTAAGGGTAGAATGTCCAAGGAGCTGCAAAAAAAAATTCTTATTGGGAAGGATCTAGAGGATAAATGAGAACACTGATCTAAATTTTCAATATAGTTGATTCATCAATTAGGTCAATCATTTTTACTCTCTAACAATTGTAGTAGTGAATAAATCTCTTAATAGAGTTGACTTAACAATCATTTTGTAAATCCTCTAACAAGGTGGCATTTCTAGATTGAAGTGTTTTAGTACTCCTAACAAAACCACTCCTAATAGGGTGATTAAAATCCTTTAATAGGGTCACACCTAACAATGTGTTTTGTATCCTTTAATATGGTTGGCTCCTAATATGGGTCACTTCAAAAGAGTGAAAAGTTGTAACTAGTTGCATTGGTGGTTTTCCCAAATTGGGTTTCCACATTAAATCTTTGTGTCTCACATTTTCATGTTAATTTCTTATTGCTTTATCTTTCTAAAAATAAGTTACTAAAGGTTAATACATATTAATATCTCAATATTGCTTTGTTAACTAAGTTACAATGGATTTCTAGTTCTAACCAAGCTGTGAGTTAAAAGGAAGTTTGTACTGACATATAAGGGATTTTGAATTGTTTTAGTTGTAAATAATTCACCCCTCCCCTCTTACTTATTCCTCTTATATTTCCAAAACATATATAGTCTCTTTCCTTATTCTTTACTATGATGAATAGGCACAAAAATTGTAAACAATGAAATATAGAAAGATAAGAAGATTTTGCATCATGAATTTGAAGACATGGGTTATTAGATCAATGTGAAGGATGATATTTTTCTTGAGGAAGTAGAGAAATTAGGCTAATTGATCAACATTGTGGAATATGTTTGGGTGGAGGGAGAAGAGATTGAGATCTTCCTCCATTTACACTTAAAATAATCCACACCATCTTCATTTCCTAACTGATATGTAGTTTGAGATGAAAATTTGTACACCATACTCCTGTGTAATTGCACTCATTGAATTAGATAGTGTTATATGAAATGTGAACAATATTTTGACTAAATAATAAATTTAAATAAATGTTATGTAATGAAAATGATACTTGGATTAATAGCTAGGAACCTAACAACCACCCAACCTCCACTTAGAAATCTTCGTGTGTTTCTCTCATGAGGATCCACCAAGTTAATGTTAGCAAATTTAGTGCTTGCATTGTAATTTATCATACCCTAACCCATGATGAAGAAGTTGAAGCTGTGTAGATACAAATGATAGCTCTTGAAGGTCACAATGTTGATGTCCTACAAAACTAGTTGTACATTGGTGTTAAGGGAAATGACATAACCTTTGGTGTTGTTGAAGGTGAGTGTTTTGTTAGGCAGTGTGGCTGTATAGTTGAAAGGAAATGATAGATTGTTAAGGAAAGTGGTATTGTCAACTCTAGTGAACTAGTTAAAGTAGTAGGGATATAGAAGAGCAGTGGTGGAAAGAATGAAGGATATATTGTTAATGGATGCTATGAACTTGGTAGCATTCAGGCCTTGATATGTTTTTCCTTGGAGACATGACTTTGGCCCCAACCCCACTATAAATAGGAACTATTTATCCACCTTTTGAGGAAAAACTACTACTAATTTTTTTGGATTGCCTAAGTTTCTCATATTTTGGCTAAATTTGGTGGCAAAAGAGGTATCATTCAGGGCTAGAAGCATAAGCTTCATCATGGGAAGAGAGGATGTGGAAAAATTAATGCTTGAAACATATAGTATAACTCCAACATTGGTTGAGTTATCCAAAGTTGTCTTTCACAAAGCAAAAGGAATTGCAAAAATGAGGAATACCACATTAGGTGGCTGAGACAAAGTTTTCAACAAGATCTTTGTAGTTTGACCAATAGTGATCAAAATAATGTTGATTTGAAAATACTTGACACACACAATGTTAGCCTAAACTATGGTCAGCATGTGATTAGCAATTGCAAAAAATAAGTCATCATTAAGTGCTGGAGTTTGGCTAGGGGAATAAGAATATGAGAATAGAACATGTCTTCTGAATTAACTATTATAGAATAGAAAATGAGATTATGTATACCTATTCTCTATTTGGTTAGACAAAATTGAAATATTTGAACTAATAAATTTGATGACACTCCCAAACCAATGTTCAACATCAATTAATATGATTGTAGGGCTTCACAAAGAAGTACAAGGATGAATTTCAGTCATGGAAAGAAATACCTTTACCTCTTGGTGAATCCATAAGAATTTTATAGCATAAATCTGTGATTTTAATTTGGTAGGGCATGATCACAGGATTGACTCTCAAATTGTTGTAGAAACCTAGGTCAATTATGAATGAATATCACTATGATACATTGCAGGAAAGGGTTAACATTGCTTAGAGAAAAATCCCATGAAAAATTCCTTAGTTTGATCCAAAATAAAATGACAAAGACTCAAAAAATGCATAAAAACTTGGGAATGGACCCAAAAATATTATGTTTTCTGAAATAGTAAAATAGGAATAGGAATATGTATTCTAGTTCCAAAATTGGTGCACCCAAATGGAGAATTTAAAATTTTAAAAATTTACATATGTGAATTCCACTCGTATTCTCATTGTTAAATGTGGCTTTAAATACGAACACTTGCACCCAAAAGAGGCACAAGGGATACACTGATAGGTGTTTGATTGGAAATCATAAATGAAGCTTCATATTATTAAAAGTGAAGATTTACAAAGTTATTATATAAGGTAATTCCATATATATTTTTTGTAGACTCTAATATATATGGCAATGACATATCTTTGAACAATTAACAAATTTTGGATAAATTAAAGTTACAGTGGTGTTATTTTGTAGTTTTATGTAGTCTTTAAAAATCCTAGCATTCAAATGGAGCAGAAAGCATTACAAAATGTAGCAATTGTAACTATTTTGTTTCCTCCAATGTTAAGCCCACTTTTCTTACAACCACATTTGACCAAAACTTCTCATGAGGTCACCTATCCAATACACTTCACATGTAACCATGAGTATGATGATAAATATTCTCTATTTCCTTTCTTGATTATTTCTAACATATATTGATTAAAAAAAAAACATGAGATTGAGAACACGATTAAAATATTAAAAAGTTGAAGATAAGAGTTAAGAATTATTGATCTAAGATTTACATGCACATTGAAACATGTAAGTTGCATGATATTGAGATAACATATATCCCACTTAAACTAATTAGGTCTTGTTCTCTTCATCCTTTCAAATAAAGTACAAGGTTCAATTTTTGAGGGAACAATATAGAGAAATATAGTAAAATGATTGAATAAGATTGAGAAATGAGAAAGATATTATGCTAGTTTAAACAAAAAAAAAAATTGAACTACCATATTTTTTGGTGAGTATATATGTTGGCTTATCTTTTTGACCTTTTATTTATAATATTGTATATAGTTCATTAATTAAATGATGATAAGATGTATTTATAGCATGACATAATGAAAATAAAGAAATTAATTATGCTACTTAATTATCATCTCATTTGAATCATGTGCAACAAGTCAGAGCATATCACACTAAATGTAAAAAATGGAGTATAGGGCTTATCTTTGGATCTCTTTGTGACTCAATTGATGGTTTATCTTTCCAAAAAATATAACTAAAATAAAATAAAGTATTTATCTATCACAAAATTTGATCTATAATTGTTCAAACAAAAGATAAATTAAATCTTGTTAATAAGTACTTTCTAAACAATTACTAAAAACATGACAATCAAAATTACCTAACTATAAATTTTTTATAAATTAGAAATATATTATATTTAACAATCAAAATTTATTGTTTAGTAATCAATTTCTTAAAGGGGTTCATTTAGTTATAAAATGTAACTTCATTCAAGTGATTTCTGGTATTCCAACAAAACACTATGGTGGAGTTGAGTTTCTTAATGATTTCATAATTATATTACTATTTCACTACTTCACTTGCTATTTTTGAATATTTTAAAGACTAAAGTGCCAAAGTTTTATTATTATTAAAAGTATATGCACAAAAATATGCCTTTACAATAATAAAAATATAGAGGAGAAATTGATAATTATGCAAATAATATAAAGAAAAACCATTAGTCTAGCTACTTCCTCATGTCTAAAAAGTTGGAAATAATGTTTTGGAATTACAATAGGAAAGATAAACTTTGAGAGTGAGGGGGAGGGTGAATCAATTCTCTAAACTTTAACCCATAAAAGAATTCACCACACATCCATCTCACAATTCAATAAGTAAACTAAAATACCATGTAAAGCATATACTCTAAAGAATGTAAACAAGTAAGCATTCCCACATATATGACAGAAGATATGATTACCCAAAAACCATCCAATGAGAAGGTAAAACTAGGGTAGGGATGAATCCCACAAATCTTCACTACTGCAGTAATAAAGTGTATCCAATTAAGGTTACAATATTTGATCCTAAAACATGATCTACCTTACAAAAGGTCTACCCTATTAAAAGCTTCCAAAGTCTATTAGGTCTTATTCAACACCCTATTAGAAGTGTGAATGATTGAAGGAATTTAACTCAAAATTAAGTAAGAACATTGTTAGAAGATTTCAATATAGCTTGTTAGGACTACTTTGTTAAGAGATTTAATGGATTCACCTATTAGAATGTCTCAGCAATGATCCTGTGATCAACGCTCTATTACTTGATGTTAGATCACCTCTATACTGATGTATTTTTGATCTTTCTTGATAAGATGTCTCTTTGTTGTTCACTACTTCCTTCCTCTATTCTCGTTTAACTAATTCTACAATATATCTTATATCATAATACCTTGGTCACCATGAATGTCCTATTTGTGCATGCAAACTCTCCTTCTCACTCATAATCTACACATAGAAAATTTAGGGTTTTTTCCTCCTTAAGAAGACTTCAGTGACTTAGGATTAGGCATGAAACAATGGTCGCAATTCACCCATATTGTTGCTTAAACCTTCCCTTTATTTGATTGGATGCATGCAACACATAGGGATTCACATATTAGATTTGTCTTGATCAACAAAATATTGTAATTCAATCTTTAAGTCATCCCAAAAATGGTTTACATTATAGTTTGTGCCAATATAAACAACTATGTCAAAATTGTGTTACTCAGCATCTAAAGTCCCTGGTGGTTGACACTGAATATGACTTCCATGCTATCACTTGGTATTTGAATGACTCGGCATGCACTGCCTTATCAACACTTCAATAACTCAACATATACTAGCTACTCGACACTTGAATGACTCAACACATGAGTGACTCAACATTCATTGTTTACTTGGCATGCTCTACCTTTTGTGTTGTGCTTGACATATGTTACTTGTTTGGCATGAACTAAGTAAATGACTTAAGTGTATAGACACTCACTTGTCAAAACCAATATGAGATTAACAATCTCCCCTTTTGACATGCATTTCAAAAATACTTGGTCATATATTAATAATCTTATTCCTATGAGCATAACATAGATGTCTATTTATTATGGTCAAGTCCCTTTTGTTGGTTGTTACTTCTAGTTCCTGTGTTTGGTCCTATTTTTTGGTTTTTAGTTTAAAACTGTATTGGAGGTTCTAGGTCCTTATCAAGCATGGGTACTTTGTTTGGACTATGTAAGTGGTTTTAGGTCCCTATAAAAATTGATTTTGGTGCTACTTCTAGTAGGTTTAAGGACTCTTTTCCTGATGGTTGTCTTGCTTTTTCCTTTTTGAGGATGTGAAAGGGTTTTGGGGTCCCTTCAAAACCTATTTTTACCATAATCTAAAACATAGATGTCTATTTACCTTCTATACAAAATTTCAAAATATCAAAATTTTGCAATGTGACTTATACATCAAAAATCTTATAACTCCCCCTGAGTTGTTTGATCTATTTGGTACTATACTCTATATCAAAAGCTTTCTCTTACTGAGTAGATTTGCATCAATTGATGCTCTTTCTCTTTATTCTACTTTCTTTCTTTCTCTCCCAATTTCTCTTACTCCCCCATTCTCTTACTCTCATTCTCTTACTCCCCTTTTTTGACACTAATGTCAATGGGTTAAACACCTATAGTGTATTTTTCAAAAAAGGATTTATGGACCTCAAGTATAATCTTAAGAGCTACATCCCAATTATCACAAGCTACCTATAAATACTTAATTTGGAAGGCTAGCTTGGTAGCAAGGTGTACAAAGCCATCTAATGTAGAAATATTGGGGTCTTTCTTCATAAGTGTTTCTACATAGACTAGCTCCTTGTGTAAAATGTCGATATGAGGAGTCAATGTAGATTGGATGCTAATTAGTTTAGCCCTTATATTAGCTTCATCTACTTGTAATTTTGCTAACTGGCTTTGGAATTACAAGAGGGTCCTGAAGTGTTTCTCACTTTGAGCTAGAGATATGGGAAATTTTGCACCTGATGACTACATTTGGCTCTCCGGACTCAGGATGTGATTCCTTATCTCTTGTGTGAAGAGTGTAGGATTACACAATTTGGTGTACAAGGAGAAAATTTTATCTAGTACCTTCTTCACACTATCTATCTTAGTTGCCAACACAACCTATTTTAGTGCAATATCATTAGATATCTTCTCATTCATCTTGTTTTGAAACTTCTTTTTAGACCATTCTAATAGTTTGACATTAGTATCTAGGTCTGTGTCACTAAAACTTTCAACTATATTGGTCAGTTGCTCAATGATTGGCTTTGTTTCATTAGGAGTAGGCATATTGAATGAATTTAAGAAAATATCTTTGATGTCAATAAAATCTTGCTTCTACCTATGCTCCTTTCTAAGCAGTTCTCAATGTTTCTTCCTTGCTAGGGCCTCTTGTAGTATACCCAGCTACTCAATTGTTATTGCTACATAATCAAATTTGGGCAATACAATCTCTTCATCTAGACTAACATCTCCATAAGTAATTACCTTAGATGAGCTAGGACTCAACACTAAAAATTGCAAAGGTGTTGCATCTATACTTGGCTTCTAAAGAGTTTTACATTAAGGAGTTCTAGATTTTGGTAATGTTACCAGTGCTAGAATTGCTACTACCTCCTTCATCTTGGGCCTCAAACTTGTCTCTTTAGAACTGTCCTTTTCTACCTCTTTATTTTTAGTTGAACCTTGATCTTGTATTGGAGGTTCAAGTGTATCTACCTAACATGTTTGGCTTTGTGTCCCATCATCTAGTATTGTTTCCAACTTGTCTTCTCCAATTGTCTCAACCTTTTCTTTTTAAGGTTCTTGTACATTTTCTAAGACTAGAGTGCCTTCCATAAGTGGACTAACAATGTAACCTATTTTATCCTTCCTTTCATATTCAACTATGGTTGTGAAGGTTGTACACTTGTTACTTGAGGAGTGATTGTAGGTTTCTATTGTGTTTTCACTTCCTCCCCTATAGCTATAGTTTCTCACTTATAAATTTCATCCACACTCACCAGTCCATGGTTGTCACATAATTTGGCCTAAAGAATAGATTAGATAAGTATCCTTTTCAAATATTCCTCTGTAAGGGAATTGATGTTCTAATTAGTAGTATCAAAAACATCCTTTACTTTGACAATTTTGACATTTGCACTTATCACCTGTGGAGGGCTGGCACTTGGTATTTGTGTCTCTTGTACACTCTATTCTAGTTGTTGTTCTTCCTCAAATGTTTCCTAATTATCATCATTCACATCAGTGCCTCCCTTAATTGTGCCTTGTTCATTATCATCTTATTCATCATCTCCTACCTCAATAGGTTCTTGATGAACTTCTTTAGCTATGGATAGTCCATATGTAACCTTCCACATTTGTTTGGAATCTTGTACAATATCTTCTATGTTGTTCTATAATATGCTAAATACCCTATACTTTGGCACAAATATGAACGCATATTTCTTAATGGCTTTAGACACTTTTACCTTGCTAAGTTTTGGCATAACTTTAGGAAGGGTTGACTCCCTAATTTTCTTCTTTGTGTCTTGTTGGGCATTCATTTTGCATGATGTCAACAACAAGAATCCATTTAGCAATTCCTCTCTTGAAAAGTAAATCTTTTTAAGGATCCACTTCAAGGTTCAGTGTTTGTCTTATGATTTACCAAAATCTACTCAGTAGAAGATAAATGTGAATGTTTATGAGGAGGCCTTTGGTTGTTCTAAAAACTCTTTTATCTCAGAATCAAAGTAAATCTATTCACTATCTCAAAATATCACACCAAAAGAACCATATTTTTGTATTTTTCTATTTTTCAATGAATGCAACTCTAACAATGCAGCTACTATGAGGTCATATTCTAACACGGGTTTAGTAAAGCAAATAACAAAACTGAAAGCAAATAACTTGAAATAGAAATTCCTAAATGGACATAAGCTACAAAACACAACATGCTATAAGTTAAACCTTCAAAGAAATCAGTAGGAAACTAATGAAAATAGGAGCAACACTTCCCAGAATCCACTAATGCAATTGTTGGTGAGAATATTTACATATCGAATGATGTTTCACTCTTCATCAAATTGCAAGGCCATGGAAAGTGCACTCATGCAAGAAAAAACACTATGTAGACACAATTAGGTGGTCTCTTCTCAAGGTCATTACCTTAGTGGAATTCATATATCTATAGCAAACACCAGAACTAAAAGATCACACAACCAGAAACAACACAATAAACCTTTGGCTCAATCACAATCTCATGAATAGAATTCACAAAATTGTGACACATTCAGGAAAGAATAACTACACTCCAAATGCAAGCACCAAAAGCATAATTTTATTGCATAATAATGGCAGCCCTTGTTACATCTTACAATGGGGTATTTAAAAGAAATTATTTTCTCAATTTGTGTTGAGAGTGAGAGATATCTTTCATGTAATATAATTCTTTTAACAATAAAAATAAACTAAACATATACACTAATAATCTAACTGGTGCTTAGAGGGACTCCATCCATATTTTATTTATTAATTGGATGCATGAGCCCTTTAAATGTCAAGGGAAAAAGAAATCATGAGAAAGAAAGTAGGAAGAATCCATCACTCGAAGTAGGAGTGCATGGAGACATAAAAAATAGAAGCTAGCCCTTCACTAGGCATGTGTCGGAGTCAACTTGCCATCAAAATGTGTTCTTGATGCATGGAAAGTGCTATTTTTGGAACTCGTAGTCAACTGTTGGTACACCTTTGAATTAAAAAGTTATAGACCTATGGAGATGTAGAGCTATAGACCTACGAAGCTACATGGAAATGCAGAGCTGTACACCTGCAGAGCTTGACTGGGTCAAAATCTTAAAATTTTGCTAAGTGTCAAAATCAAAATTTTGGCATCTAGGTTTTGTTCATCTTCACCCCAAAGCTATGTTTGGATGTTTTTCCTTGAATTTCTCTATCATCTCAATAATCTTAGCTGCATCTAGAAGATCTAAAGCCTCATACTTGTCCTTGAACTTCTGTTTGTAGTTGTCCACCTCAATTTGAGCCTCTAAAAAATCTTTGAGTTTGGTGTCCAACTCTAATAGTGCTTCCTCTATCCTAAAAACTTGTCTAATGTCTTCATCATTGGATGCTTCCTCTAAGGTCTTGGAATTCTCCACTACTACCTCAATTGGAAATAGCTTCTCTCATTCTTCATCTTCAAAGATGTTCGCTATACAACTTTTATGCTTCCAAAATTCACTCTTGGGCTTGGTCCTTGAGCCTATGTATCTCATTATGCAATGCTTCCATCACTTTATTCCCATCTACTATTTTCTCTATCCAATCATCTATCATTTCTAGTTCTTCTCTAGTATATACATCAATCAAAATGCAGTACCTTTATCCTTTTATGGCTTGTAGAGTTTGCAAATCTTTGCTCCATGCCTGTACCTCATCCTGATACTAAAGTCCTACCTCAAAATTGCCACATTCTTATCAACATTCTCTTGCATTGCATGCAACAACTTCAAACTTCCTATGATTATAGTGAAACCTTTATCCTCAAAGCTGTCTCACCATTCCTGACAAGCTTTCAAAAATGGATTGATCCATACACCTTCTCCTTCTCTAAAAATGGTATTTAGAGTCTCCTTGGGGCATTCAAGATCAAGAGGACCAACAACTTCAGTTAGATATCCCTTTAGTATCTTAGCTTGCCTTTGAAGTGTTATGATTTAAACCTCATCCTATTCCATGTGGCTAAGAACCTCTTTGACTCCCATAGTCATCATCTGTCAAGATGTATCCCATGTAGGCTTTCCCAAAATAATATATTTCACTTCATAGTCCTCGAGACTAATAGCTTCTACATCTATACCTTCAGGAGGGTGAGCCACTTTTGCAAATAACTCCTGGTTCCATATGGTAGTGACAAATGAAAATGGCATTGCATCATGTAATGGAGACTCGGGCTTGTTCAAGATCTCTACAATATCACAAATGTCATCCTCTAAAGAATGAAATTGATGCTTGGCACCTCTCATTATATCTTTCTAAAACCATCTTGGGATGTGCCTCTCTACAACCTTGGCTTTAGATGATGAAGGGTGTGTTCAACTACCTCCTTCCCTTTGTGAGTCTTGTTTGAAGTCTCCTACTGTGAGGACTCTTCTTCTAAAGTCTTAGTCTCTATAGATCCTATAGTTTGATCTTGAACTTCCTAAGAAGTTTGTTGCTCATAATATACTATCTGTGCCTCTTTTGATGCCTCATCAATAACCCTTGGTTGTAGTTGCTCTTGTGATGATGGTTCCCTTTTAACATGTTCCTCTTCTAAACTTGGAGGTCAGGGAGTTACTGAACCCTTATCTAATAATGTGACCTATGGTGGAGATGGAGGAGTGAGATTAGGACCTTGTGTCTCTGGTGGCATCTGTGTCCAGTCTTGCTATTGGAGTTCACCTATAGGGGTGTCTCTGATCTTATCCCCAACTAAATCTGTATGCATATGCATGAAATCAAAATCTAGGATGCAGAGAACATCTTCACCTTGCTCCCTTTTCTCATTCACCCATTGTTGCACTTCATCTTCCAAAGAAGATAGTTCTACAGGTTATGCTTGGGTGGGTGGTGGGATGCTCATGGAACTCTTCCTTCTTTCCAATTTTGTGGCTTTTTCCAACTAAGTTCTCCTTTGTAAAAGTACTTATTCCTCCTCCACATCTGATTTTTTTTCTTCCTCATCTATTTCTTCTTCTGGAATGGTTTTAGGAACTGATGGATTAGGCACTAATCTTTTAGTGACTCTTTTCCTCTTGTTCATCCTAACCTTGATCCTCTTCTGTCTCTTGACAACCATAGGAGAAGAAAACTCTTCTTACACAAGAGGAATAGAGGTCTCTAAAATTTCTCCGTCTTCTAGTTAGCTCAACAAAATAGTATTAGCTCAACAAAATAGGAGGCAACTCAAGTTCGACCTAGATTTGGGTAGCTCCACCATCCTGGGGCTCTTATGGACTTGGCTCCCATTGCTAGGAAGAGACTTGTTCTACAACATGCTCTTTCTGAATCCTCTAAGGAGAGGCTCTCTTCCTCTTTTCCTTTCTCTTTGAAGGGTGATAATATCCTATTAGGTGATCAAGCTAGTAGAATTGTCTCTAGCCTAATAGGAGACTAGATCACAAAGATAGGAACTGTGACTTTCCTTGCCTTACCCCTTTCTAGGCGAACATGTGCACGAAAGATTACAGTATTAGGGATTGGATCAAATGGAAAAGGTTTCTTAATCCAACTCTTTTTCATTTGAATGACATGTCGTACTTGATGATTAATATCATCTCCTTCCTCTCTATCAACTTTTTCATTCAAAATGGTTCTCTCACCAACTTTATCTTTATTGAATAGGGGATCCAATAGTTCTTTGGATTCTTGTAGCCTAATCTCATTAGGGATGGTCAAATGGAGAGTCTTTTCTACTAGATACATAGTCATCCTACAATAGTTTATGATGCAGACATCATAGTCATTTGTGGTGTTCATCCAATGATCTTCAATGGAATCCTCGTGATAGAAATCCTTCCCTCCCAAGTTTTCCACTTTTCTCACATTGTCAAAATATGGTCGAGGAGAGTTATACTCAAGAGGATAGTTCTCCCAATCCCATTCAAATGTTAGAATATCCTATTTTCTCTTCATTTGATATGCTCCTATGAGAAAAGTCCAATCCCAAAAAGGTCTCTATTGTTTTTTGATCCTCTCATAGGTTGACTCAATCTACTAGGATATTTCCATTAACACCAACTTGTCACTTGGGTACCTCGGGAGTTTCTTTGGATTGATAGATGCACCACCTACCCTAATATATGTAAATGTCCTGAACTAGATGAAATATGCTCCAAGAGCTATGATCTGTGCCTTGGCTTCCTTGGAAAATCTCTTCCCATAGTCCCCTTTAATGAATTGAATGATCACAAAGATGAAAGCATCATTTACTATTCTATACTCTTTTCTTTGTGGTGAGAGCTTCTTCTTCACCAACTAAGGATAGACAATCTATGGCCATGCATTGGGGTCCTGCATATTGCCTTTCTTGTATAACTCAAGATAGTTCATTGCCATTGTTGCAAGTAGGTATGCCACATAGGAAGTCACATATAAATTCTTGTTATCCTTTACCATCCTCAACTATTCACACAAGTTTTCACTAAGTGTGGTGGCACAATCTAGTGGTATCTTTGCATACCCGATGGTCTCAATGAAGTTGACCATGAATGAGGTGAGATGATCTGCTGCAAGTAAGCCTATGACTCTGCTTAGGAGAATAATAGAGTATCTAATGTCATCCTTCATGTATCCTCATGTCATATCCACTTTTTGAATTATCTTTCCTTGAGGTGGCTTCTCAATGAAGTACAAGGAATGTATTATGTTTATGGCTTCTTGGTGATGATCTTTATACCATCTTTTAGCTATTTCATAGGAGATTTGGATGAACTAATCAGCTTTGGGAATATGGAAGACCCTCTTGACATTATTAGGTCACAAATTAAAACCACTTCTTTGGTAATGCTCTTAACTACCCTTTCATCAGGAATGAAGTGTCGAGATAAGGTCATGACTAATTCAACTAATTGTATTGACAAAGGATGTGATGCTACATTCACTAATCTAGATTAGACCAATACAAATGCCAAGGTTGACCTTTGTGTTAGATTGTTGCAAAATCTCAAGAATTCTCCCAAGTTCATGTGTTTGAAGTCAGCATCTTTGATCTCAGCGTACTCATCAAATAAGCTTGATTTTGGGGTCATGCCTTGAAATTTGTAAACAACCAATTTCGCTACTGATCCAAATGTGGATGCCATCTGATTGTGTTACCTATACATCATGAGAAAAAAAAAACACAATCAATTATTAGATAGCAAAAAATAACGTAAGAAGCAAAAAAAAGTCCCCCTTCGTGACTTATTTATTTTTTCGTTTTTTTTTTCTTAAACATTTTATAATTTTTTTTATTTTAAAAATTTTATAATTTTTTCAAAAAATTTAAAACAAAAAAGAAAATCAATGAAAATTTGGCATGGCACACACATATGCTAAGGCATGAACATGGTGTGAGGCACATGGTTGGTGCAGTAGCACGGTTAGCATGCAGAATGCACAAAGCACAACCAGCATAATGCACAGCCTACATGGCTAGTACAATGAATGTGTAGTGTGCACAATGTGTCACTAGCATGCAACATGCGCAATGCATGGCCAGTGTAGCGGTGGGCATGACCAGTGCTATGGCAGGTGTAGCCTACATGGCCAACACTGTAGTGTGCACAACCTATGTGGCTAGTGCAATGCTCAGCCTGTGCGCTAGTCGTGCCTTTTGCCATGGTGTGAAAAGCCTATGTAGCATGTGTGACACATGGCCAGTGCCACGGTGCACATAGTCTACATGGCCTACATGGCCAGCGTAGTGCACGATAATGCACAGCCTATGAGTACGGCCACCGTAGGTGCCATGGAGATGGGGGGCAAGTTTACGTCTCCCTCTTCAATCACTTAGAGAAAAAAGTGAGGAAGAAGGAGGGGAGGGGGGTTTAATAACCCTCCTCCCCTCATGTGTAAAAAAAAATATATGTCGTGCCTCAATGCACACATGCACGAGTGAGGGGAGTGGATCTTTTTTAATTTTTAATTTTTACTTTTTTTGTAATTTTCTCATTTTTTGATTTTTTCTAATTTTTTCAAAATTTGATGCAACTTTAACCAAATTTTCTTCTCCCAACTCTCAAACTATGAGTCCAAGAGTCAAAAAAAGTAGGGGGTCCCCATTCCTAGTGAGGAATGGGGTGTGTGTTGTGAATACCACAACAAATAGCCCCGAAAAAAGGAATAAATGACCAAGGCATTTCTTCATCAATAAACATTCCTCCAATGTGTGTTAAACACCAACCAGACTTTGAACATCTTAAGCATCTTTCGAATGACTCTTCAGTCAAAATCTTAGAACTCAAAACTTTCCAACTCAGTGTGTGCATTGTGTATTCATTTCCTTTTGACATGCAAGGATGCAATCAATCAAATTTTTCTAACAAATTGAAACAATATTCCACTCCTCCTAACTCATTCATTCAAGATCTCCACAAAGGCTTTTTATCAATCAATTACTTGACCAGATGAGAGTATTAGCTCGAGGGCTCTTGGCAGGATGCCATGTTCTTTTGAATTTCTTTCTTTTTAAATAATTGCTCCATGTCATTCAAAATGTTATTTTTGATGGAACGATACTTTCAATACAAGATACTACATTTTGAGAGCATATCTTTTGATATTTTAGATCTTTGGAATTCTTCAAACTTAACACCATATTATTCTCTCTCTCTCTCTCTCTCTCTCTCTCTCTCTCTCTCTCTCTCTCTCTCTTTTCTGTATCCTTTTTTTTTCCTATATCATGACTATGCTTAGACTGTGTAGTCAAAAAATCAGTGTCATTTCTTAGATTTGATCTCTCGTGAAGATCTGCATTCCTCTTTTAGAACTTTTAGGAAAACTCTCATGCCAAATCAATGATCTTAGTAACCACTTGAGGAGACACTTCCTATTTGAACTTAGTTGAAATTTAGATCATCCTTTTCCATTTTTGAATTTAAATCAACAACACCTAAAACAATCAAATCTTTAAATTTACAAAGTTTTGAGAACTTGGTGGTTTAGGCCTCTGATTTCCAAATTGAGAGTCCCCTATTTCCATAAGAAATATCCGCTACTTGGTTGGTATAAGACACACAATCATATAAATTTTTTGATAAAGAAATACTTATTCTTGAAATTAGGACCAAGAAGTGGTTAGTGAAGTCTTAAGAGAAAATCTCAAGTACACCTTACCCCCCAAAACTAATGCAAATTTAAAATGAAACACATTATTAAAAGAAAACGCACAACATGAAAGCAAACACACTTACAGGAATGAAAATCTAAGCTAAATGTATAAATGAAATCTAACTTTTTATTTTTATTTTTTTATTTTGTGCTCTAAACTTCAAAGTAATGCTTCAAAAACTACCCATTTACAAGCAAGGGGAAAAATTCCCCCTATAAGGAACTGAGCCTTAAAGTGTTTTCTCCTAGAATTTTTGTGATTTGATAAGGGCTTATTCAGAAGCATTGAAACTTGGTATGACTGCCCATATTTTCTTTTGCCTTATGCCAGAGTAGAACAAGGTTGAAAATCATGAATGATTTGATTGTGGCCCTCTTGTTGAACCATCTTTTTACAACTGCTTGATGTTTAGCCATGTGCTCTAATGTGGCTCTTTGTTTCTCATCCATTTCTAGGAGATTCATCAATCTAATTTGAACTTTAGCAACATCCTGAGCATACCCACTCATGAATTTCAAAATTGAAATTTTGAGATTAAGTGGGAACACTAGTTCTTGTCCATAAATGAGAAAGTATGGAGAAGTCCCCAAGGCATTTTTTACTCTCACTCAATCTATGCATAGGGCATATTTTAATTTTGTATGCAATCCCTAAGATTCTTCTTCAATAACCATTTTATTACTATCATCAAGTTCTTGTTTGTAGATTTTGCTACCCCATTTCCTTGTGGATAGTAATTTCAAGAGAACTTGATAATGAATTTCTTTTCAAATGCCCATTGGTTCAAGAATGTAGATGGGAAAGCAAACCCATTACCCAACACAAGGGAAAATGGCATTTCAAATCTAGTAACAATATGTTCTTCCGGAGAGTTAGTAACCACATTAGCAGTGCAATTTTTGAATTTCTTTGCCTCTGTCCGTCATGTAAAATAATTTGTAGCTATAAGAATGAATGCATGTCTAGTTGATGATGGTGGATTGACTAGACCTATGAAATCTAGTCCCCACTTTACAAAGGGGTGCAACACATATATTGGTTGTAATGACATTATTGAGTGCCTCTCTTTGTTAGCACTAGTTTGACATATATGACAAGAATGCACGTGCTCAAAATTATCCTTGAATATCGATTGCCAAAAGTAACCTGATCTTAGAATCATGTGAGTTTTTGTTTCTATTGAACCATGTGCTATACCATACTTGTCATGGAAATGTTCCAAGACATCCTTATCTTCTTCACATCCAAAGCATTTCAGATAGATCGCTTTGTAGTTTCTTTTATACAACTTGTTATCAAGTAACATGTAAGACTCACATTTCATCTTAAGTCCCCTACATTGTGAACTATTCATCCATTTGGGGCATTGGTCTTGTAAGAGATAATAAACAATGTCTTGGTACCACACATCTATCACCACACCTTGGTTGATATCAACTTGTGATACAACCATCTTCTTTTGATCATCTTCATCCATCTCATTATTGAACTTGAATTCCTTTTCATTTCCATCTTGGTTATTAGCTATCATTTTTGACAACCCTTGACCTCTAACTAATCTCATAGATTGAATCTCGAGATCAAATTCTTGAAGTATGGCCATCCACTTTCCTCTCCTTTCACCAAGTTCATTCTGCATTAAAAGTTTCTTTACTGCTAGATCAGGAGCAATTGCATACACCTTACTTCTAAATATGTAGTGACAAAACTTCTTTACTACATTGATCAATGCAAAGGACTATTTATCAAGGTTTGAATATTTCAACTTTGCATTCTTCAAAGGACAACTCATAAAAGCAAGGTCATTCATTTTCCTTCTCTCTTTTCTATATTAGGATCCCTGCTCAAGAATTTTTGGAAGTAAAGGAATAGATCTTGAATGGCAACTCGTAATCTAGACTCATCAAAATTGGGGCCGTGGAAATGGCAACCTTAATATCCTTGAATGATTTCTTTGTCTCTGGTACCCATTCTATCTTAGCCCCTTTTTTGAGTAAATCATTGAGGGGATGAACTATCTCTACAAATCCACTTATGAATTTTCACACAAAGTTTATCTTTTTGAAGAAAGACTTCAATTCCTTCCAACAATGTGGAGGTGCTAACTTCATAATAGACTCAACTCTATCTAGATCAATGGAGATTCAGGCTTCAAAAATGACATGTCCTAGGAGTTTTCCTTTAGTAAAACTCAATGAACATTTTTTGGGATTGAGGGATATGTCATATTTATGGCATCTATTGAATGCCTTAGATCAGCAATATGGGTACTTTGATATTTTGAAAAGATAGTCAAGTCATCCTTGTAGATGACTATACACCTATTTATCAATCCTTTAAAAGCTTCATCCATTGCTCACTGGAATGTAGCTCCTACGTTAATTAATCCAAAGGGAATCCTTCTATAAGACAAAGTCCCCCACTTGGTTGTGAAAGTATTCCTTAGCCTATCTTCTTTGTCAACCATCAACTGATTTTATCCTGAGTAACCATCCAAGAATGAAATCATTTTCAAACCATTAACAATTTGCAATACCTCATCTAGTGAGGGTAGAGGATAGTTATTCTTCTGAGATGCTAGATTCAAGTTACGAAAGTTAACACAAAGACAAACCTCTCATGTCTTCTTCCACATGAGAACCAAATTGGCCCCCCATGTGGAATGGTGGATAGGAAATATGATCTTAGCATCTAGTAATTTTTTACTTCTTTCATGATCAATGGTTCAATGAGAGGATTTAATGGTCATTGTCTTTGTCGAAATGGCTTTGCATTCGGTTTCAGCCAGATGTCATGCATGATAATCTTAGGATCATAAGTCTTCAACTCTTCATAGCTCCAAGAAATGACATCCTTATACTCAGTGAGTAATTTGAGCATGTCCTCCTTTTCTTATCAGTTACATGCTTTCCCTATTTGTACCATTTTTGGTTCTTCATCAGTACCCAAATTGTATGAATCACAGTCTTCGATTCCCTTTTCTTGAGTTTCCCTTCTATTGAGTGTCGATTCATCATGATCAAAGATGCATTCGAGTTCAACCATCCCTTTCAAAATAGTGTTAGTTTTTAAATTTAGAATCCCATCTTCATCTTCAAGTCCATCATCTTTAGGTGTATCATCAAGTGTATCATCAATTTCTTGCCCCTCAAAATGATGACTACACATGATAAACTCAATTATATGTTGATCATCTTGAAAGACCTAAAAGTTTGTGATATTGTCACATATGGATGGAATAGTGAAAATATTTTCAACTTGTTCCTTTTAACTAGTTGCAATGCACTAGCTAAGATGGAAAGAGCATCTACTACCATGTTCTTTCTTGGAATGGATTTGATGTTTAAGGCCTCAAAGTCATCCAATATGTCCCATACCCTTTTCCTATAAGCAAGTAATCTTTCGTGATTGCAAGAATATATGGATTTTACTTATCATATGACGAAATGGGAATCTTGCTTGATTTTAATAGCTGTGAATCCTTTCTCAAGTGTAAAAAGGAGTCCTTAGATTAATGCCTAATATTTTGCACCATTTTTGGTACATTTGAATTACAATCAATATGTAGCATAAAAAGATCTACCTTTTGGGTTGATTAATTCAATACCTTAACTGGCTCCTATCTTGCACCTAGAAAAATTGAAGTAGAGTGTCCAAATTGCATTTTCCTTGGGTTTACTAACTTTATGCTTATTCTTCCTTAACTTCTCTTTCACTTGAGCCTTGAATGATTGTATCTTAGGAACCCATTGTAACTTTCCTTGTGTAGGACTTGATGAGTCCCCTTCATAACCTATAGATAGAGGAAGTGTGTGTTTTTCTTATTTATCTTGAATTTCCCCTATCAGCTCTTTGATTTCCTCAACTTTAGGTTCAAGATGAATGACTACTAAAGTTCACCCTTTACCTTTCACATTATTTCTTCTTCTTTTAACTTTAATCATCCCTGGAGGAGGAGATGACAAACCTCCACCATCTAAAGAGGTATCACTATATGATGCATTTAGATCTTCACTTTAGATCTTCACTTTCTTCTTCAATCTTTTCAACAAGGTGGGATGAGTTCATAGAATTTTGACTTTCTATGAGTTCATTTGTTGAGGTCTTCGTATCCTTGTTTTCCATCGTGTGGATCAATACCTTTACAACTGCTTCTTTACATGATGAACATTCAAATTCAGAGTGACTAACTTTGTGTAATCAACAAAATCCTAGAGGGAGGAGGATGTTGCGGTCAACTTTTCCTCCTAAACTTTGTAAATTAGTCACCATACTATCTATGAATTATGTGATAGTTTCATTTTTGGGTACCAAAACTTTAGTTTTTTCATTCCAATCTTGAGGTATATTGTTTGGGACCATATTCAATACCATCACTTTGTACAAACCCAAATCTGATTGTAAGGATGCTATCTCATTCAGGGCATTCTAATCTATAATCATTGTTTTCAACTTGGGCTCAACATCTATCTTGATTTGATTGTTCAATCCTCTCCATGGCAACCATAGTTGAGTGAAGTTCACAGAGAACCATCCTTTGAGACATTTTGTCCATTCTCTACTTAGAATTAATCCACATGTCTTCGTGATATCAACCACATGTATGCCAATAATATCTTGGATCTGAGGATCAACTGTTAACTCTATCTATACATCTTTCAATACTCCAATGACTTTTACCTCTATTTTATCCAACTGTATCACCACTCAATTAGAGGGTTGATAACTAGCTCCTAGCCTTTGGGCTATTGATAATGGCATTACATTACATGAAGCTCCTAAATCAATGAGGCAATTGTGATGATTCTTCCCATATATCCTTATGCTTAGCAAAAATGTGGGTACCTCAACTTTATCCTTGAACATAGTGGGCATCGCTTTTGTAGCATTTACTTATTGTGGCACTATCTTTTGAGGGACAACATTCACATTGTGGGAAACATTTATATTATCCAATGTATTCATGAGCACTTCTCTTTGTTGTGAACAATTTTGTAACATGTCAAACATGAACATATTGGCTTTAGTTTTCTATAGATCTTCTATTGCATTGTACTTTTCAACGGACCAAGCAGGATTCTTTAGTATTGCCAATACATTAACTTGATTCGGATACTACTATCCTCCCTACATTGGTCTAACCAGTGGAAGATTGTTAATTGCTCTAGGATCAGGTGGAATTGATTGTAGACCTAGAGGAATCCCATCTATCAAGGGGTCCTTTCTATTTGTAAGATTTTATGTATTCTAATTGTCATTTTGGAAGGCAAACATCTCGTCATGTTGAAGATTTGGTTCTTGGCTAAATAGGAATGATAATTCCTCACTTGCTTGTTGTTCCACTGGTGTAGCATGTGTAGAATCCTAAGATTCCAATAACATTGCATTAAATTGAATAGGAGGAGGATTTTCATTTACTTGTGAGTTTTGATTAACCTCCTAATTACCATTGTAGTATGAACCATTGTTGCTAGGCACATTTTGGCTATCATCATACTGATTGATATTAGCATATTGAATGTTGTTGTTGTTGTTGTTATCAAAAGGAATGCTTCCATTATTTGGTTGAGTGTTCCATTGTTAGTTTTTCCTTTGGAAGCCATTGTTGTGATCAGGAGGATTGAAGTTTTTTCCTCTGCCATTATTTCTTGCATTATTGTTATTACTATTATTGTTGAAGTTCCTATTGTAATTCTGACCAAAATTGTTGTTGTAGGGGGCAGCATTATTTCTTTGGAAGTTGTTATTTTGTCCTTGTGATAGTCTAATATGTGTCATCTCATTGTTCATTTGTGACATGGTCTTCTTCATTTGACCAACTTCTGAAAGAAGATTGTTATCTACTTCCATAGGAACCATTTCTTTCTGTTCAAAGAAAGTTTTGTTTGGAGGCTCATACCCTAGATATGTTATCGCTTGAGTCTGTGGAGTGGGTGCTTGCTACAATAGAACTGGGTTCATAGGTCTGAACTAGCTAGGCACGGTGGGTGCTCCCATGGGGTATGTTGGCATTGTAGGGACTACTTGTGCTAGAAGCATCATTTTGTCTCCATTAGGATTGGCTTGCTTCATGAATGTGATTGCTTCTGCAAAGACTTTGTCCAATGTGTCAATATTTACTGCAAGAAGTCTTCTCAGAAAGATTACAGTAAGAGGGTCCATAGCATTCACATAAATCTCAATAGCAGCTTCAACTAGTATGGTGTATGGAATTTCAAACTTGTAGTAGGCCATATGAAAGTGATGGTTGAAGTGTGAAACTATCTCAACTGGGTTACTTTTTATTGATATGAATTGTTGATGTATCACAGCTAGATTGATGAATGTTTTGAATTGTTCCAAAAATAAATTTTCAAATATATCCCAATCTCCAATGCATCTGGGTAGCAAATTGATGTACTAATTGAAGGAAATTTCTCCCAAAGAGTAGGGGAATAAATGAAGAACCATGTCCTCATTAGCCACTTACTTTTAGTTCCAAATTTCTTTAAAAACTTTGACATGATCTTTGATAGTTCATGTTTCACCATAGATGAATCTTGGGAAAAAATTCTCAGGATTCTTTGGGAGGTCATGGAGTGCACCTCTCAAGTTTATTGGTGAGTCTACAACATTTTCAAAAAGGCCATGCGAGGATTTGGTGGACCTAACGGTGCTTGTTGGGGAGTAGCTATTGGAGTATGTGGTGGTTCACTAGGTGGTTGGAGTGGAGGTGGAGTTGAAGAAGATGATGAAAGTTCAAAAGGGAGTTGTTGAACTTGGGGTGTTCCATTGTCGCTACGTGGTTTACAAAAGTGGGTAAGCTCAAGAAATTCATGTGTACTTGGCATAGACCTTAATGGTCACTAAAATGGTTATTTTGGATCAATATCCTCTAGCTTGCATCAAATTTTGGAGAAAAGTGCACCTTTGAAGAAGTACACTTTCTCATTGTTCTAGGTTTTGCACACCACAAAGTTTTGTGGATCTATGGACCTGCGAACCTGCATACCTAAATTTTTGAAAATTTTAGAAGTAATTTTTGAACTTGTACGGAATGTACATTATTGTAAGGGTGCAAAAAAATTCCAAAACTTTGTCAAAATTTCCTTGTTTCCAAGAGTATGTTCATTGGTTTGTGGCCCTCCTTCGAGTGCCACTTCTATTGGGCATTCATTTTGCACAAGGTCAATGGTAGGAGTCCATTGCATAATTCCTCTCTTGAAAAGAAAATCTTTTTAAGGATCCACTCCAAGGTTTAGTGTTTGTCTTGCGATGTACCAAAATCAGCTCACTAGAAGATAAATGTGAATGTTCATGAGGAGGCCTTTGCTGGTTCTAAAAACTCTTTTATCTTGGAATTGAAGTAAATCTATTCGCTGTGTCAAAATATCACACCAAAAGAACAATATTTTTCTATTTTTCAATGAATGCAACTCTAGCAATGCAACTACTATGAGATCCTATTTTAATGGGGGGTTAGTAAAGAAAATAATAAAATTGAAAGCAATTAACTTGAAATTGAAATTTCTAAATGGACATGAGCTACAGAACACAACACACAATGAGTTAAACCTTCAAAGAAATTGGTAGGAAACCAATGAAAATAGGAGTAGTGCTTCCTAGAATCCACTAATGCAATCATCAGTGAGAATCTTTAACAAATAGAATGATGTTTCACTCTTCATCAAATCACAAGACCATGGAAAGTGCACTTATTCAAGACAAAAAGATATGTAGACACAATTCGGTGGTCTCTTCTCAAGAACATTATGTCAACATAATTCATACATATGTAGCAAACACTAGAACTAAAAGATCACACAACCAAAAACAACACAATAAACCTTTGGCTCAATCACAATTTCATGAATAGAATTCACAAAATTACAACACATTAAGGCAAGAATAACTACACTCCAAATGTGAGCACCAAAAACATAAATTTATTGCATAATAATGATGACCCTTGTTACATATTACAATAGGGTATTTAAAATAAATCATCTCCTTAATTTTTGTTGAGAGTGAGAGATATCTTTCATGCAATAAAATGCTTTTAACAATAAAAATAAACTAAACAAATACACACTAACAATCTAACTGGTGCTTAGAGGGACTCCATCCATATTATTCATTAATTGGATGCATGATCCCTTTACATTTCAAAAACAAAGAAAGCATGAGAAAGAAAGTAGGAGGAATCCATTAGTCAAAGTGGGAGTGCATGGAGACAGCAATAATAGAAGCTAGACCTTCACGTGTCGGAGTTAACTTGCCATCAAAATGCATTATCGATGCACGAAAAGTGCTATTTTTGGAACTAGAAATCAACAATTGGTGCACCTCTAAATTGCAGAGCTACAGATCTATAGAGCTCTGGACCTATGAAGCTGCATGAAAATGTGGAGCTATAGACCTATGGAACTCAACTAGGTCAAAATCTCAAAATTTTAATAACTGTCAAAATTGAAATTCTGGCATCTGCATTTTGTTCATCTGCACCCGAAAGCTATGTTTGGATGTTTTCCCTTGAATTTCTCTACCATCTCAATAATCTTAGCCACATATAGAAGATCTAAAGCCTCATACTTGTCCTTGACCTTCTGTCTGTAGTTGTCCACATTAATTATAGTCTCTGACAAATCTTTGAGTTTGGTGTTCAACTCTAATAGTGCTTCTTCTATCCTAAAAGCTTGTCTAATGTCTTCATCACTGGATGCTTCCTCTAAAGTTTTCTTGAAATTATCCACTGCTATCTCAACTAGAAATAACATCTCTCATTCTTCATCTTCAAAGATGTCCAAGCATGCATCATTATACAACTTTTCTACTTCCAAAATTTGCTCTTAGGCTTGGGCCTTGAGCTTATGTATCGCATCATGCAATGTTTCCATCACTTTATTCCCATCTACTATTTTCTCTATCCAATCATCTATCATGTCTAGCTCTTCTCTAGTATATACATCAATTAGAATGTAGTACCTTTTTCCTTTTATGGCTTGTAGAGTTTGCAAATCTTTGCTCCATTCCCATACCTCCATCAATGATACTCAAGTCCTGCCACAAAATTGCCATGATCTTATCAACATTCTCTTTCATAGCATGCAAAAAATTCAAACTTCCTATGATTATAGTGACACCTTTATCCTCAAGGCTGTCTCACCATTCTTGAAAAGCTTTCAAAAATGGATTGAGCCGTACACCTTTCCCTTCTCTAAGAATGGTATTTAGAGTCTCCTCGAGGTGTTCAGGATCAAGAGGACCAACAACTTTGGCTAGATATTCCTTTTGGATCTCAACTTCCCTTCGAAGTGTTGTAATTTCAATCTCATCCTGTTCCATGTTCCTAAGAACCTCTTTGACTCCCATAGTCATCATCTATCAAGATGTATCCTATATAGGCTTTCCCAACATAATATCTTTTACTTCCTAGTCCTCGAGACTGAGACCTTTTGCATCTATACCTTCAGGAGGGTGAGCCACTTGTGTAAATAAGTCCTAGTTCTATATGGTAGTGATGAATGCAAATGGTGTTGCATTATGTAATGGAGACTCAATCTTGTTCAAGATCTTTGCAACATCACAAATGTCATCCTCTGAAGCATAGAACTGATGCTTAGAACTTCTTTTTATTTCTTTCTTGAACCATCATGGGATGTGTTCAACTACCTCCTTTCCTTTATCACTCTTTTTTGGAGTCTCCTACTGTGAGGACTCTTCTTTTGTAGTCTTAGTCTTTGTAGATCCTATAGTTTGATCCTCAACTTCCTAAGAAGGTTGTTGTGCATAATATATTATATGTGCCTCTTTTGATGCCTCATTAGTAACCCTTAGTTATAGATTCTCTTGTGATGATGGTTCCTTTTGAACATGTTCCTCTTCTAAACTTGGATGTGGGGGAGTTACTGAACCCTTATCTACCACTGTGACCTGTGGTGGAGATGGAGCAGTGAGATTAGGACCTTGTGTCTCCATTTGCATCTACGTCTAGTCTTGCTATTGGAGTTCACCTATAGGGGTGTCTCTGATCTTATCCCCAGCTAACTCCATACCCACAAGCATGAAATCAAAATTTGGGATGGAGAGAACATCTTCACCTTGCTTCATTTTCTCATTCACCCATTACTACACTTCATCTTCTAAAGATGAGAGTTCTATAGATTTTTCTTACATGGGTGGAGTTGTACTCATGGCACTCTTCCTTCTATCTAATTCTATGGGTTTTTCCAACTAAGTTCTCCTTTGTAGAGGCACTTATTCCTACTCCTTATCTAATTCCATTTCTTCCTCATCAATTTCTTCCTCCGAAATGGTTTTATGAACTGATGGATTAGACACTAATCTTTTACTAACTCTTTGCCTCTTGTTCATCCTAACCTTTATCCTCTTTTGACTCTTCAGAACTATAGGAGAAGCAAACTCTTCTTGCACAAGAGAAATAGAGGTCTTTGGAATTTCTCCCTCTTCTAGTTGGCTCAGAAAAATAGAAGGCAATTGAAGTTCACCTAGATCTGGGTAGCTCCACCATCCTGGGGCTCTTGTGGACTTGGCTCCCATTGCTGGAAAGAGACTTGTTCTACAAAATGCTCTATCTAAATCCTCTAAGGAGAGGCTCTCTTCCTCTTTCCCTTTCTCTCTGAAGGGTGATAATATCCCACTAGGTGATCAAGCTAGTAGATTGTCTCTGGCCTAATAGGATACTAGAGTGTAAAGATGGGAATTGTGACTTTCCTTCGCTTACCCCTTTCTGGGTAAGCATGTGCATGGAAGATTATAGTATTAGGGATTGGATCAAGTGGAAAGAGTTTCTTAATCTAACTCTTTGTCATTCAAATGACATGTCTTGCTCAATGATTAATATCATCTCCTTCCTCTCTATCAACTTCTGCATTCAAAATGGGTCTCTCACCAACTTTATATGTATTGAATAGGGGATCTAGTAGTTCCTTGGAGTCTTATAGACTTATCTCACCAGGGATAGTCAAATGGAGAGCCTCTTCTTCTTGATACAAAGTCATCCTACAATAGTCTCTGATGTAGACATCATAGTCATTTGTGGCATTCATCCAATGATCTTCAATGAAATCCTCATGATAGAAATCCTTCCCTCCCAGGTTTTTCACTTTGCCCACATTGTCAAAATATGGTCAAGGAGAGTTCTCCCATTCCCACTCAAATGTCAAAATATCTTATTTTATCATCACCTAATATGCTCCTACGAAAAAAGGTGAATCCAAGCAAGGTCTCAATTTTTTTTTTATCCTCTCATAAGAAAACTCAATTTGGCAAGATATTTCCATTAAGACCAACTTGTCACTTGGGTACCTCAAGAGTTTCTTTGGATTGATAGATGCACCACCTACACTAATATATGTAAATGTCCTGAACTGGATGAAATATGCTTTGAGAGCTATGATCTATGCCTTGGCTTCCTCAGACAATCTCTTCCCATAGTCCCCTTTGATGAATCGAATGATCAAAAAGATGAAGGCATCATTTACAATTCTATACTCTTTGCTCTATGGTGAGAGCTTCTTCTTCACCAACTAACGATAAACTATGTGTGGCCAAGCATTGGGGTCTTGCATACTACCTTTCTTGTATAACCTGAGATAGTTCATTGCCCTTGCCACAAGTAGGTACACCACACAAGAAGTCATATAGAACTTCTTGTTATCCTTTACCATCCTCATCCTCTCACACAAATTTTCACTAAGTGTGGTGGCCCAATCCAATGGTATCCTTTCATGCCTAATGGTCTTAATGAAGTTGATGATGAATGGAGCGAGATGACCTACTGCAGGTAAGCCCATGACTCTACTTAGGAGAATAATAGATATTTGATGTCATCCTCCATGTATCCCCATGTCATATCAACTTTGTTGATTGTCTTTCCCCAAGGTGGCTTCTCAATGAAGTACAAGGAATGTATGATGTTGATGACTTCTTGGTGATGATCTTTATACCATCTTTCAGTTGCTTCATAGGAGAGTTAGATGAACTGATTAGCTTTGGGAAGATGGAAGACCCTCTCAATGTTATCAGGTCATAGATCTAAAACCACTTCTTCAGTAACACTATTAACTAACCTTTTATTAGGAATGAAGTGTCAAGATAAGGTCATGACCAATTTAGTTGATTGTACTAACAAAGGATGTGATGCTGATTTCACTAATCCAAATTGGATCAATGTAGACACCAATGTTGACCTTTGTGTCAAATTGTTGCAAACTCTCATGAATTCTCCCATGTCTATGTGTTTGAGGTCAGTGTCTTTGATCTCAGTGTACTCATCAAGTAACCTTAATTTTGGGGTCACGCCTTGAAATTTGTAAAGAACTCCCTACTGATCTAGATGTGGACGCCATCTGATTGTGTTACCTATGCATCATAAGAAAAATAAAACTCAATCAGTTATTAGATAGCAAAAAACAACATAAGAAAATAAAAAAATGTCCCTCTTGGGGACTTATTTATTTTTGGTTTATTTATTTATTTTTTAAATTATTTTTTTTAAAAACATTTTATAATTTTTTTATTTTAAACATTTTAAATTTTTTTAAAACATTTTGTAAATTTTTTCCAAAATATTTAAAGCAAAAAAGAAAAAAAATGAAAATTTGGTGTGGTGTACATGTATGTTGAGGCACACACAGCCAACACGACCAGCTTGCACTGTGCACAATGTGTGACCAACGCCACGGTGTGTGTGGTGTACATGGCCAGCACAACTAGTGCAACACACAACCACCTCCGTAGCATGCACAACCTATGCAGCCAACATGGCAAGCACGTAACATGCATGGCTAGCATCCCCAACATAATGCACGGCGAGCACAATGTGTGCACTACCAATGCAGCAAGCGACAATGCACAGACTACATGTAAGGTCATCGCGGGTGCCATGGAGACGGGGGGGAAGTTTACCTCTCCCTCTTCAATCACTTAGAGAAAAAAGTGAGGAAGAAGGAAGGGAGGGGGGTTTTATAATGCTCCTCTCCTCATGCATGAAAAAAAATGTGCCATGTCTCGATGCATGTGCGTACGGGTGAGGGGATCAATTTTTTTGATAGTTTTTTTGTAATTTTCTCATTTTTTTTTTTTGTAATTTTTTGGAAATTTGACGCAACTTTTACCAAGTTTTCTTCTCCTGACTCAAACTATGAGTCCAAGAGTCAAAAAAAGTAGGGGGTCCCCATTTCTGGTGAGGAATGGGATGTGTGTTCTGAATACCACAACATGTCTAAACAATAATGCCATTTTTTCTCAACTCTATCGTATCAACTCTTAGGTATGGAGTTGGTAATTTCTAGAGTAGTTTTCTTAAATATAGCTACCATGGCATATACTGCCTTCTCTACTTGATTCTTTTTAATCTTTTCAAGATTACAAATTCAATGTGAAAGAAACCTAATAAATCAGCATTGTTTCTAACATTCTCACATAAATTGTCTAGATCTGAGGATAGATTGTGACTCACCACTTTGAATTGGCTATTTTCATCTCTTCATCAGTTTCAGCTTGGGAAACACACTTTCTCCTTAGTCTTTTCTATGTTCCAGCTTCCTTCACTTTAGACTTGGCTACCACTTTAGCCTTCTATGTAGTGACTCTTGTACTAGACCTTGTGGTAGGTGCTTTAGGTTTGGACTGATTAGGTTTTGCAACCTTCTTTGATTTTGTCACTACTTAAGTCTTTGCCTTTCTTTTTTTCTTGTTAATAGTAATAGGTGCTTCCTTAGCTTCTTCTTCCTTGACACCTTCTATAATTTCTACTTCCTCCTCTTCTTGATCCTCTCTATGACCTTGTGTTAGTGCTAACTGTGTTTGAGCCTATGTGTCTTCTTCTTCTTCTTCCTCCTTCGCTCCTTCACCACATTTTTCTTTTAGTTTCTTCACCAATTTTTTCTTCTTCCTAATCACAAATGCAATCTTTAATTCCATAGTGATCTTTGATTTGACCAAGTCATAATTACCAAATGCTTTGGCTTTCTTGTCCACATCGTCTTCAAGTAATGTTGTGATTACTGTAGAGGCCTCATCGACATTGATCTCATATCCTAATGACCTTAGCCATCTTACCCTAGGAATATTTTCTTGTACATAAGTGAAATCAGTATCAACTAGGAAGAAAACACAATCATAATATTTCTCCACTAGTGAGATTGGTATCCTTAATCTTCTTCATGGATTGCTTATAATCTTCAAGATAACTAGTCATCACTAAATCAAAGTTATCACCTAATTGTTCAATGAACTCTCCTATCTATACTATAATTAATCTATTCATCTTCCATGCAACCTTACCAAATGTAGGAAATGTATTTTGCACATAAAAGAAAATACATACTAGAATAGATCCAAATTTGCACCGAGCACTCTTGGTTTTCCTTATAGCTCCTAGATTCTCAATTAATTGTTGCAATGACAACTCAGAAAAATCATAAGTATGATCCTTCTTCAAAATTTTGTAGCTCATATCCACTACAATGTAAGGTACATTGTTCAATCTACTTGATTGATAAAACTTGTGTGCTATTACCATCATTGCAAAAGTTATTAGGGGATCTATGATAGTGTCAATGGTCATTCCTCTTTTATTCAATGCAGCCCCTATGTTCTTTTCAATGACATCCTTTGACTCATTTCTCGTGGTCTTTGGCCAATCTAGGGCTGGATACCCTTTTATGCTATGAAATATATTCTTTGTGATTTTAACTGGCCCATTTTCTAACCATACAGAGCTATCATGAATCCTTCTTAAGATAATCTTAATCCACTCTATTTTCAAGACATTGGGAAAATCTAGGGGCATGAGTTAACCCTTTCTTCTCAACAATCTTGTATTCTTCCTTCAATGCTCTATTTTCATAGTATCTCATATTCTTCTCTAATTTCCATGTCTCCTATGATTCCAATCTTGCAAGTGTAACAATTCCTAATGCCTTGAATCATCAAGACTTGTGGTGGTATCATAGATAATGCACCAGAGGGATCCTTCTTATAAGCTATGTCTAGAATGGAATTAAAAATAGGTTGTTTGATTTAATTTCCAGTTAACTTAACATTCAAAACCTTTTTCCCCCCTACATCTTTTTCTTTAGAAGAACAAGATGCCATTACATATATCTAGGTTTTTTAAAATTTGAAACTATGTAGCTCAGCACATGGTAAATATCTTATAAATTCTTTTGAAATGGTGTCAAACAACCATTCAAATCTCCTACAAATGCTCAAATGAAATTCTCTAGATCGCCTTTAGCTCTTTGTGTTCTTAATCAAATATAAATTTTGTTAATCGAGCATAAATTGATCAAATAGACCTTAAAAAAATACAATTAATGCTAAGTGCTTACACATTTCTAAGCTTGGCATCAATTGATTTTTGCAACACTCGGTATCCACAAGTCTTTCCATATGCTTGGAAACCACTACGAGCTCCACATCCACTAACATTCCACTAAGACCACTTTTTCATCTTTATTCATGCATATGTAATCTATTCAAAACTAAAATATTTGGAATTGATGTATGGTAAATCTTTTAAATATCAATCCTATATACCTCTTGATTGTTTAGTTTGATGAGGTGTGATCACCTAACCCATTGGGTGAAGTGATCCCAATTGTACTTGATGTACTACAATCCTCCTTTCTCTTCCATGTCTTGTTCATCTCATTTCTGACATTTTCAGTATCTATTTTGCCTTTTCCTTTGTTGAACTCAAAACTTGGTGCCTTTGTCCTCGTTGCATAGTATCTATTGATGTGACCAGTCTTCAAATAGCTAAAACATGTAGTTTGACTCAACTAGCTTTTGTTATCACATCTAAAATGTGTTCTAATACAATTCTCATGAACATGTCCATACTCTTGATAGTAGTGACAACTTTACCTTATATTATAATCCCAATTATAAGAGTTTCCATTGTTCTTTACCTTTCTCTTCTTGTTTGATGACTAGTTAGATTTGGGTCTGCACTCAAAAGCTCTATGTCCATACTTCTAACAATAATAACAATATCCTTCAAATATTTGATGTGCATGGTCTTGGTCCTACATTCATGTGCCTGATGACCTTGTCTACTGCATTTGTGGCAATGATCCATGTTCTTTTTATTAACATTCTAATTTACAGTCTTGCTCCTACACACATTAGTAGTATTTCCTAACTTACCAAAATTATGACAAGTAGGTTGAGCTCTTACCTTTGTTAATTCTTTCTCCAACACTTCTAGATGATTCTCCTTTTCCAGTACTAGTGTATCCCAGTCTAGATGTATCATTATTAGATCTAGGGGATCTCATCAATTGTTCAATGTACTTGATGGCTTCACTAGGTTTATTGAAGCTTTCAGCAAACTCCTTTTCCCTTCTTAGTTCATTTCTCAATTGTTCATTCTTCATCTTTAGTGTTGTGATCTCAATATCCTTTGCATTGAGTTCATGGTTTACAATCATCATTTGACCCAAAGTTTCCAATTGCATGTTAGCAATCCTAGTTACTTTTGATGTTCTCTACTCTAGTCTGTTGGTCAAAATTCTTTTGTCGTCTTCAATCATGACTTTGTCCTCCATAGCTTTCTTTTCTATTTAGTCACCTCACATAGTAATAAGGCTCATGATTCTTGCTCTAACTTAAGATTTCTAATCTCTTCAGCTAGGGTTCTATTCTTTTCCATTAGATCTAAAACTACTACATCAAATTTATTGGAGTTTCCATTTGCAAATAGCTTAGTAGTGTCCATCTCTTGGTATTGTCTGTCATTCTCCTCAATAGAAATTCCCTTCCTTCTTCTCGATGATTTCTTTATATCTTCTCTTGCTTCATTCAACTGATGTAGAATTAGTTATATTTCAATTTCCTATTTCTCAATAACTTTTCCCAACTTGTACACTTCCATTTCCAAGATCTTTCCTCAAACCTGTTAGGCTTCACTTTTAGAGAACAAAGCTCTAATAACAATTATTGTAATTACAATAGGAAAGTTAAACTATGAGGAGGGGGGTGTGGGGGTGAATCAGTGCTTTAAACTTTAACACATAAAATATTCACCACACATCCATCTCATAATTCAATATGTAAACTAGAATAACATGTAAAGAATATACATCTAAAATATGTAAACAAGTAACCATTCACACATATATGACACAAGATATGATTACTCAAAAACCCTCCAATGAGAAGGTAAAATTGAGGTGGGGATAACACCCAAAAATCTTTAATACTATAATAATAAATTCTATACAATGAAGGTTACAATGTTTATCATGAAACATGATCTACCTTATAAAAGGTCTAACCTATTAGAAGCTTACAAAGACTATTAGGTCTTACCCTGTTAAAGGATTTCAACACCCAATTAGAAATGTGCATGATTAAAGGACTTTAATTCACAATTAAGTAAGCACCTTGTTAGAGGATTTTGATATAGCCTGTTAGGACTACTCTATTAAAAGATTTAATTAATTCACCTATTAGAATATCTTAGCAATGATCCTATGATTAGCACTCTATTGCTTGATGTCAAATCACCTCTATATTGATGTATTCTTGATCCCTCTAGATTAGATGTCTCTTTGTTGTTCACTATTTCCTCCCTTTATTCTCCTTTAACTGATTCTGCAATATACCTCAAATCATAATACCTTGGTCACCATGAATTTCTTGTTTGTACATGCAAACTCTCCTTCTCACTCATATTCTACTCATAGAATATTTAGGGTTACTTAGGTGACTTAATATTAGGTATGAATTAATGACTTTGATTCACCCATATTGCAACTTAAGCCTTCCCTTTATCTAATTGGATGCATGAAACACATATGGATTTGTATATAAGATTCATCCTTATCAACAAAATATCATAATTCAATCCTTAAGTTGGCCCAATAATGATTTACATAATAGTTTGTGCCAATACAAAAAACTATGTTAAAACTATGTTACTCAACATCTAAATTCCCTGTTGCTTGACACTAACTATGACTTCAATACTATCAATCAACATCTAAATTACTTGGCATGCACTTCTTTCTTGACAGTTGAATCACCTGGTACATACTATCTACTTAGCACTTGAATGACTCAGCACTCATGTTTACTCAGCATGCTCTAACTTTTTTGTTGTACTTGACATGAACTAAGTAAATGACTTAAGTGTATAGACACTCACTTATCAAAACCAATCTAAGATTAACATGATATACCTTGGTTTGATAATTTTTGAAAAATACGAGTTCACAGGGTACTCCACATATCAACTTTTATTAATCCACTGTAAAGAAATGAATTCTTTCATCATTTTTCATGTTGTTATCACTGAACTTAAAATAAATCCCTTGAAATAAATGCCATTTTTTATGTTGTTTTCTTGAATGCCTCAAAGAGAAATCATCTCCTAGGAATCAAATAAATTAATCACATGATATTCACAAAACCAATTTTTTGAAGGATTTTGAAAATATCCACATAAATGCAATTGGTGGGTGTAAAGATAAAATCTCCAACCCTAATTGTGTCCCATCTGTTATACAATGGAAATTGAGGAGGAAAAGTTCTTAAAATTGGTTTTTAAAGTCTTGGTCAAACATCATCATAGGAAAGGTTCTAACTCTTGAACATATGGTATGGGTCACCAAAGAGAAATATATATGTTTAATAAAGATGTTTGCGAGTATTGAACCTCAATCATTTGAATAGACTAAATTGAATACATACTACCACATGGAATAGGGGACAAGGACATAAATAGATTAAACCCCTACATCAACATATATGACAGTGGGGATGAAATAATTATAGAAAAATCTGATATACACATAAACCAATAAGAAGTTTGTAGTAGGACAACTTCCTTAATAAGGTCTCTCAATTTAGATGAACATAGGAAAATATCTAGTTGGTATATATTTAAGAATTATTTTGGAAACACGAGATGCCTCAATTAAGGCTTCTAGAGCTATCTACTCTAGATTCTATCTTTCAAATACAACAATGATTGTAGGTATTATTGGGCCAAGACTTATCAGAGGAACTATTATAGATTAGCTTAGAATGAGGAGCTATTAGGTTTATAAAAATGGTTCTTCGTGATTGGATTGTAAATTTTCAAACATGAAGAAAACATCTAAATTATTTGGAAAATTTCCTCTCAGGAATGTGATCTAATAAAATAAAATGCACTTGAGTTGTAATCTAATCTCATTCCAAAATGGAAGCTTTGGAACAAGACTAAAAACCTCATTGATGAATTAGATGAATTCTATAAGGTTTGGACTTGAAGATTGAACATAATTTTAGTTAGATTTCTACTAGTCTTGTTTGTTAAAGACTGCCAATTTTATGAAGTCTCCAATAGGTGAAAAACCTGTGAACTAAATTAATCCATTCCATATTTTCATCATAGTTATATGTATTTTTCTTTGCAATCATTATAGATGAGTCAGACCCAACCAAGCCCATTGGAATTTAAACTAAAGATGTATTAGAAGATGCATATGCAAGTTGGCACACCTATTTCAATCGATGCTTTTCTTCTTGTGGTTTTCTAAAAATTTCATGAGAAATACTACAAATTCAATTGTAATCTCAATCCCCAAGACCCAAAGTGCATCCAATAAAGTAATTTCAATGTAATCATAGTCAAGGGTTTTCCTTTCACTCTTGCATGTTGGATACAATAACAACGTCAATTACCTCATTTTCCTTCACAATAAGAATGAGTAGGATAAATACCATTATGACCATGATCACCTTAGGATTTTAGTCTTTAGGTTATCTCTTAAAATCATGGAAGATGGGACTACATGCAGACTTACATTAAGATTATCTATAGGTTCTACAGTTGGCATGATGAGCTACAATAGAGTGAATATGAATGCGACATGGAGTATAGAAATCCCAAGTACCTTTACTTAGAATTTTTTATATAATCATGAAATAAGAGTAGCAATATGAGGAATTCTCATCACTTGTATCATTTGATTGCATTACTTCCTTCCTAAGGAGTCATCAATTCAGCTTGAACAAATGTAATTAGACTAAAAAAATCATCTACAGATCTCATATTCCCATGATAACATTGAAATGATGTAGACATATACAATGTCTTGTTCTCTTTCAAACGATGGCCACCATAGTCACAATAACATTGTCCTGCAACAATCTATAAAACAAATTACTCTCAAAATACAAACAATCTTTTGTAGAAGATCATAAAAACATTATCCTATTATAATTTATAAAACAAATTACTCTCAAAATACAAACAATATTATGTGGAATATTTACAAAAATAGTACCAATTTGAAAGACTATCTTCTCTATCTCAATAATTTAAGGGATTCATTTTGATCATAATTTTATTAACTTAAAGACATACCTTGGTCTTTTTTTGGTCTTCATTTCACAATGGAAATCTAGTTGCTATACTCATAAGGGTGGATAACCCCTAACTTGGATCACAAAAATCTAAGGCACACAATGCAACACTTGCTCTAGCATTTCGCAAAACTCACCTAAATCTCTATGTCATGGCAACTGTAGTACTATCACTTCATAAAACTGCCTGATCCACTTGTAACTAGTAACATATTGAGCCATTTTCTTATTCCCATATTCAAATGAAAAGAATACATCTATAGTAACTCTAATCACACAAATGACCTGTAAAACATTAATAAAATTAATTTTAGCCATTTTTTTTTACCAAAACATGTATATTTCCAATCAGTCTAACTATAAAGATTTTTCAAAGTGGGTAGAGATGAATGGAAAAGAATGCACAAATAGCTCATTTCCTACATGCCTCCTCTTAAAATTATAAAAGATTCTTCTCTGCAACAACAAAAGAAAAAAAAAATTAGAAAAAAATCATATGAACTAAAATCTACTTACACTCTTGAATATACTAAACATAGAGCCTATACGAAAGTCAAATCTAGAAGCAACTGAAAAATATTATGAAATTGGTTCTCCACCTAATTCAAATCCTAACTCCTCAAACCATAATTTATTTTCCAAAACTTCAAAAACATCACTGACACATAATAGAGGAAACCCTCAAAAATATCAAATGGTGAGCTACTTCTGCAATTGTAAAATCATCTTAGAAAAGTACATGAGCCACTCATTCTCATGATATGTGAGGGAAATTTCAGCAACATTTAAACTTCTCCTCTCTCGAACAAAGATTACAAGCTATAAAAAGAATTCCTCCTTGATTCCATGATACCACTTGGTGAAAAAATACCTTTTCATTGAAAAAACATTTGCGAAATCATCAAATCCCTTCAAGCAATGGTGATCCTCCTTATTCTTCTCAGCAAAAGCACACCTTTGGAATGCTAGATCTTATTGACAATTGGCTAATAGTGATATGTAATTTTTGTCATTAATAGCAACACATGATGTACATGCTGACAAGAAACCAAATAAATAAAAGAAACTTAGTGTTTGATGATTAGAAAATTGTCTAAGTATATAATTTGGTTTACAAAAGCATATTGTTTTCTTTATAACATGTTGTAGACATCATATTATGAAAAGAAAAGTTACACGGAGATAGTATACATGTTGGTGATGATGTTTATGACCTTAAAAGTTTGTAAGAATTGTATAGAATAGAGTTAATCATGTTTTGATGAAATAGGAGAGTGGAATTGAAGGAAAGAATTGTTTTCTTTACAAAAAAATTACTTGTCCAATTAGGACCAATATCCTAGATGTTTACTCTAACTTGGAAAAGTGAATTGTGGTCTTAGTTGACCCAATAGTAATTTATGTAAAGGCATGGTATTTATGCAAAGGACTTCTTGCAATAATAAGTGTGCAAACTTGTGAGATTATGTAATTGTGAATTACAAATTCTAATGAGCCAAATTTTGTGAAAGTGATATATGCAAAGTTTTGTATGAGTTATCAAGTGATGCAAGATCAAGCTAAAGATTAGAGATTAGTCAAGAAAATAAAATTACAGTAGATTACTTGTTTGAGCAGTGAGCTCTTCTTGTAGTTGAAATTGCATGTTTGTTGGTGGGCTCTTCTTGCATACATTATACTGCAACTCCTAATAGGGTTGGCACAAATCCTCAAATGGTTGGAATCTCCTAATAGGGATTCAAAGTCTCCTAATAGTTATTTCTTATACTAAATTGACTCATTGACTCCTAATAGGGTCCATCCTCTAACAAGGAACTTATATATTAGTATATTATCTAGTGGGTATCATCCCCATTGTGGTTTTCCCTTGACTAGGGTTTCCCTAGTTAACAAAATATGATGTTATGAGTTATCTTTGTGCATTATTACTATTACTATTCAACATTGATTTATTGCTTTGTCATGCATGGTTTAAAGTAAGTAATAATATCCTGTTGAAGACTAAATTTTGTAGATTACTGATTAACCCCTCCCTCTCAGTAATCCCTATTTCTAACAATTGGTATCAGAGCTCAGTTACTTTGAAGAAGCTTAACAACTTAAGTAAGATCCTTATGGATATGGAATAGTTGATGAAGAACCTCAAAGAAGCTCTTGAACAAATTGATCTCCTTACTAAAGAAAGAGATAAGCTAAAGGATAGATATGAAGACTCCAAAGTATACATTGGTAAGTTGAACGAAAAGATTGATCATCTAAAATCAAATCCTGAATCTACTAAATCTAGAACTATTGATGATGACTATTCAAAGTTGAAGATAGAGTACAAGATCTTAAAGCATGACTTGAAGATTACAAATCTGAAGTTGACTTTGAGAAATGATTGTATCAAAGTTGAATATGGTTTGAAGACTAAAAATACAAATCTAAGAGCAAGTTTGGCAAAGTAAACATCTGAGTTTGAAACATTGAAAGAAGATCATGAAGAACCTCATAAGTACACTACTATTGTGAAAGGTGAATTGACATAGTGCAAACAATACCTTGAGAATATTTATTCTAGCAAAGAAAAAGTTGCTGATTCAATGTCTACGCAAAGACCTTCTTATGACAAAACTGGTCTTGGCTATCAAACTAAAATGTTTGCGAAGAAGCCTAAGATTAGATAATATATGAAACACAAATGTGATGATAAGATTGAATCTAGTCAATCTTCTGAGAAACCTAAAGAACTTGAGAAAAATAAGGAAGTTAAAATCTTGGATGAACCAAAGCAAGTGGAGACTCCAAAGACAACTAGGTATGAATTTAGAGGTAAGTTCTTTTTATGTAATGAAATAGGTCATATGGAAAAGTATTGTACTAATAATTCATTTAATCATGTTAAGGACTTTTATTGTCATAATTGTCATGGTATGGGTCATAATGCAATTGATTGTCGGACACCTAAGTATGATAATGATAGAATAAATAGTAGAATGTCTAGATATACTAATCCTATAGATAGAAGAAGATCTAATGAAACAACATTGAGAGAAAGAAGATCTTATGAAGACAGAAGAAAAATCGTGTGTTATAAGTGTAACAACTTGGGACACATTGCTCGAAATTGTCATGCACCTGATGATCAATAGAATCCTAGAAGTAGAGCACTTGTCTATTAGTTATGTAGAAACTTTGGACACACATCAAAGTACTGTAGAATGGATAGAAACTTCAAAGAGAGAAGAAACAATGGAAGAAACTTTGGAAGTAGAAGTGATGATAGAAGGAACTAGGAAAGAAACTTTGAGACTAGTGAAGACAATGAAGAACAAAGAAACATTGTTAATGAACTTTGAGAAGAACTTCATGAAGGATTTATGAAAGGAAAAAATATCTCTAAAATAAAATTAGATGATGATGAGACATGAAGATCAAAGTTAGTCTTTGAGTTTGATTCAATTAAGTTGAATTAAGCTTATTCACAACATTAGTATTTGAGAACTTTGTGCAGAAACCAAATTAGAGGTAGTGAAGTTGGGAAAAAGTGTATTTAGTTATGCTTAGATTGTAAATAAGCTTGTGTGTGATTTGGAGCTCATATAAACAAGTTGTGATGGAATTTAGAGTTATTAGTATTAAAGTAAAGGTTAATTCTGTAATAGAAGATGAAAAGTAAGTTTTTGCAGAGAATTTCACGATGCAAAGTCTTGAGAATATTTTTCATGATGGAAGGAGGCTGTAGTAAACCTCAAGTTACATCTAAAGATTGGATAGATTATTTTGAGGAGTTATGTGATTACAAAACATAATTGATAGCTTTTCCATATTTGCAAAGTGCACAATAAATGCAAGTTCAATTTGATGGATAAAAGAAGTACAAAATTGATTTTACTTCATTACAAACACATTCAAAGAATAAAGCATTTAGAAGTTACTTGTCTGAGTGATTTTGAAGAAAACCCTATTTTTGGAAAGAGGTATTTTATTGCTTTTCTGCAGAAAATGTTCAGTAAAAGATATTGTTGATAAGAATCATGGATATGTCATTAGTACATAGTGTTGAGAATGAGGATAGACCCAAGTTTAAGGTAGTTTCCATATAACCTAATGAAGGAGATGCTAGCTCTATGATGTCTATCAGTCTGAACAACATAATTTATCTGGAAGATGAAGAAAGTTATTTGAATTGCAAGTTTCAAATCAATTGGTAGTGAATATGTGAATAAAGATATAGAACTAGTCTTTAACCATGACATGATAGTGAAGCCCAAATTTTAGCATTTAAAAGAAGTAGACTTGTTTAAGTATCATTTCTATCATGAGTTAGATATAGATGAATGGACACAAATTATACTGACTAGGATACATGATGGAAAACTGTGGATGTAAGATAATGTAGTAGACATTTCTATCGACCTTATACATGAGGTAAGGTGTCTTAGGAAATAAGGAAATGTACCCATAGGAGAGAATATGATTAAGAAGAAACTGGAAAGTTACACTAAGGAAGTATACAATGGGAAGGCTATGGTAATCAGCTCCATCAAGTAGGATGATGTGAGATTTCTTAGTAGAATTATTGCTTATTAAGTTTATGCAAGTTCTAAGATTGATGAACTCTTAGCTGGATTTATATATGTAGCATATAAAATATGTGTAAATATGAGTGAAATACTAAGAATGCAACTTCCAAAGAACCTTGAAGAGATTAAGAGGGGAAAAAAATGGTCTATTTAGATTCCAATCATTGATAAAACACATATCCTTTCATATGCTAAAGAGATTTCTCTACTTGTCAGTAACAAATATAATGAGTAGTGACAAATGTACTATGGAGAAGGTATCAGAGGTATGCAAAAGGCACCCTATAGAAAAAGTATTAGATAGTGGAAACCTAATTATGAGGACATTTAAAAATGAGATGAAATAGAGATTTATGATCTCACCTACAATTCTAGATAGATTCAAAGACATTTGTATTCTAGTTGATACAAATCATACATACATTCAAGCAGTAGAACCTAAGGAAACATTCTTGGATCCCTTGAGCTATGAGTTGAGTGATGATATTGCAGTTTGTTACATTGATTTGTTGTTAAATTCTGACACAAATAAAATAGAGTATAGATTTGGCACATTTGATGAGATCATTCAGCATGCTCATCAAAAAACCTTGGAGAAGTCATCACATAAGAAAGTTGAGTCAATAATGGAGAAGGCACTATCAAAGGCCAGAATGTCAAAAAGTGAATCTGAGGCCATGAGATAGACAATGAAATATGTTGTACTAAACATACAACCCTTGTTAGTTTTAGTTGTTGAGACATCTTTGGAATAGAGCATTCCATATGTAGCAGTGTCTGATGTTCAACCCAGTGAGAAAAAGAGAAAGTTAGAGAGATTGGTTGGAGAAATGACTATAAAGGCAAAGAGAGTCAAAAAAATGGCCACAAGAATTGGTAAGAGGTAGGAAAATTTGTTGACAATTTAGTTAAGTGATGAAGAGGTTGAGGAATAGGAAACTAATCAAGCAAAGACTTCACCTAAGCAAGTAGCAATCAACGCTTGGCAACACTGGAAGCTGAAGATTGAGAATATTAACATAGTGATTGCCAATGAGGAAAAAATTGTTTAGATGAACAAGTTTTATTATCTATATAATAATTTTGAGAAGGATTAGATTGATACATCTACTATGAGATATATCACTGCCAATGATATAAGTATGAAGGATATCAAAGGAGTAGTGAACTAGAAAGTCTATGAGAGACTCATAGAGAAGAAGACTTCAAAAATAGAAGAAGACCTTAAAATTTAGAAGTCTATGCTAAGAACTATTTGCAAGATTGATGATGAAGATGAAATTAAGAGATTGTTGAATAACCTCACACCATATTTGAGGAATAAGTTGAGGCCATTCTTATTTATGGTTGGTGAGAAGGATAAATTGAGAAAGGAGACAACAAAAACTATCAATAAGATGTTGTCAAAGTCACCAACATCATCTCCTCTAGCTTTGAGAAGCTTAGAAGTGTCAGTAAGTGGCAACAGCATAAAGATTGATCAAACCAATGTTACTCTTAACATTGATGATAGCAATCCATTTGGTAGTTCTGAACCAAATGTACCTGATACAAAAGATATTAAGGATACATTGAGGAAAATTGAGGAAGAAAAGAGGCTATGGGATGTTGACAAGTAGAAAATAGAAGAAGCCAAGAAACAATTTCTTGAGGAAGAAAGGAAAAGAGAAGAAGATGAAGATAAGAGAAAGATTGCAGAAGAAGAGAAGAAAAAGAAAACAAAAGAAGAAGAGAGGAAAATATTAGAAGAGAAGAAAGAAAGAGAGGAAAAGGAAAGGAAAGAAGAGGAAGAGAGGAGAGCTAAAAAAGAAACAAATAAATAGAGGGAGGATGAGACTAAACCATCTATTTCATCTACTCTACTCTCTCTTGCTAGTTTAGCTACAGATGATGATGATCAAGCCGATCTGATTTCATTCTTATCTAAACTTTTACAAAAGAATAAAATAGCGAAATGTTTGCAGAGATCATTAATGGAAGTGACTAATAGACTACATAGTACTTTGATAGTATAACATATTAAGTTAGATCCTAAATAGAGAGCACAAGTAGTGCTAAAGTCATGTGATAAAGACTTTACAAATGTATTGAATGTTGCACAGGCGAAGGCTCAAATTTCCCATGATGCTAATATATTGAGCACCATCTGCTAGAATATCAAGAAAAAATTAGTCAATCTTGATACATGCATTAAAAAACTTCATAAATGTTAGTAGGGAGGGAAATCTTTGTATGTTAAGTGCACCTTATCATACAAACTAACTAAGGATTTGGGTAGTTAGTTAGAGGCAAAGATGAGTGAGCTAGAAGCTTTATCTAGCCAAATATAGCACCCATCTAGCAAAGTTGATGATTTTAAGAGTCAAGTTGCTAGTGTTCACAACAAGATCAAGAAACTAGGACTTTAGAAAGAGTAGATTTTGAAGAGAACATCTGATTTCAGAGAATCTATTTCTCTGGAGTTATCTTTTATTGAGAAGTACCTAGAAGAATGTGTCAAGGCCAAGGACAAATATACAAACTTTTTGTATCTAGATATCAAGGTGGTTGAGACTACATCATATGCATTATGTGCAATTCTCACATTGACTAAGTCTACCAAAGAGACATGGAAAAAAGTTATGGATAGTCTGAAGACTATTTTTGATGACTGAATGAAGATTATTTTAGCATAAGGCAAGGACAACAGTTTTGAACAACATCTTGACATTTTGACCTTTGTCATTGATATCAAAGGGGGAGAGATACATGTGAATATTGTATAAGTCTAAAGTATAATTTAAAGGGGAGCATATATGTAAATCGAAACAACTTTTAATAGTTGTAATGTCATATGTTTTTTATGTTATGTTTTTGTCACTTAGCCAATTTTCCCTATTTTGTTGCCATCAATGCCAAAGGGGGAGATTGTTGACAATTGGCTAGTAGTGATATGTAATTGTTTCCATTAATGGAAACACATGATGTAAATGCTACTAAGAAACCTCAAAAATAAAAGATACTTAGTGTTTGTTAATCAAAAAATTGTCTAAGTATAGAATTTGGTTTACAACAGTGTATTATTTTGTTTATAACATGTTGCAGACATCATATTATGAAAAGAAAAGTTACATGGAGATAGTATACATTTTTTTAATGATGTGTATAACCTTAGAAGTTTGTATGGAATGTATGGAATAGAGTTAATCATGTTTTGATAAAATATAATAGTGAAATTGAAGGAAAGAATTATTTTGTTTACAAAATAATTACTTGTCGATTTAGGATTGACATCCTAGATGTTTACTCTAACTTGGAAAAGTGAATTGTGGTCTTAGTTGACCCAATGATAATTTATGTAAAGGCATAGTATTTATGCAAAGGACTTCTTGCGATAAGAAGTGTGTGAACTTGTGAGATTATGCAATTGTGAATTGTGAATTGTAATGAGTGAACTTTTGTGAAAGTGATATATGCAAAGTTTTTTATGAGATATTTGGTGATCTAAGATCAAGTTGAAGATTAGAGATTAGTCAAGGAAAGAAAATAATAGTAGATTACTTGTTTGAGTAGTGATCTCTTCTTGTAGTTGAAATTTCATGTTTGGGGAGTGGGCTCGTCTTGCATACATTACACTACAACTCCTAATAGGGTTGGCACAACTCCTCACATGGTTAGAATCTTGTAACAGGGATTCAAAGTCTCCTAACAGGGACTAATTATACTGAATTTTCTCATTGAATCCTAATAGGGTCCATCCTCTAAAAAGGAACTTATATATTAGTATATTATCTAGTGGGTATCATCCCAACCAAGGTTTTCCTTTGGCTAAGGTTTCCCTAGTTAAGAAAATATGGTGTTATGAGTTATCTTTATGGATTGTTACTATTACTATTTTGCATTACTTTACTATTTTGTTATGCATGGCTTAAAGTAAGTAATAATATCTAGTTGGTGAATAAAGTTTGTAGATTACTGATTCACTCCCCCTCTCAATAATCCCTATTTCTAACACATCTCTCCTTCCAAAATCACCAGATCAACTTGTTGCTCCTCTTGATCTTCCCTTGGCTTAGTTCTCTCATAGTTTTTTCTTGAAGGTTCATGTTGTCTAGATGATACTTTTCTGACCAAAAGCTTGATATATCTACATTTTCCCCATGCTTCTCAGTATACTAGGGTTTGTAGACATGAGCATGTGAATATATCTGCTATGTTCTAATTTACTTGAAACTCAAGATTTGATATATCACTCATGGAAAACCATGATCGAAAAACTATTTACAATGGTTATCTTTTAGTATGAGACAAATTCTCATTTCAAGAAACCTCATAGGGAAAACATATCAATTAATTAAATGAACAATGGAAAACAATATTTTTATGCTTCATCCATTTTAACCAATAGTCACCATTGGCAAAACATTTGTACATAAGTCTAGGGAGTCTATTGATGGTATATGAATCTGGCACATTCACTTACACACCACTTTGCATTTCTTGATTGATAATAGTCTTAGTGTTTGCATTGCACCACTCCTCTATAGTTTGCAACATAACAACACTATTTTAATTTTGAATCAAAGACTATATTGCATGACGTAAACACATTATGAACAAGTACTGAAGGGAATACTAAAATCAATAGGTACTTCTTGGTGTGGGTGAGGAAATGGGTAAGAAACATTTTTTGGGGATAGATGATAATGGGCCCATGTAAGCTTGCTTGTAAACATGAAATGTGGGCATGCCACCATAATGTTTCTCTCTACCTCTTGACAATGAATTTATACATGCAACTGTCCTTGTTCTAAATTTGGCACTGAGTGACATAAGAAGGACCATCCACCCACCCAGATCCAAGCTATCAAATTCCATGCTTGAGCAATGTAAATAAATTCATTAGATAGACCCACTAAAGTAATCCATGAAAGATATATAGGAATATCAACATAGAATATTATTATTTTTGTGAGGTAAATAATTAGGTAGTGGAAGGAGAAGAGATATCAATGTATGCTAATATTTTTTTAACATTGTTCTTTACATTCAAAACCATGCAGTCTCCTTCTCGAGAAACTATTGGAGGCCTCATATATTGCCTGTTAATAGTAAAGAGAGCTTTTGTAGTGCAAGCACAAACCACATTCTTCATTTGGATTTGAAGATATTTACAAAAAGGAATATATCATACCTACCTCACCTAGAGGTTGAAATGAACCTTAAAAAAATTAGAGTCAAATAATTTAACGCTAGTCTAAACAATAAAATATTCAACTCATTCCATAGAAAGATATAATCCATGATGAATTTGTATTATTGCACAATCATGATATGTTTTGTTTATATCAATTTAAAAGTGATCCATAATGCCAAAAGTGGCAATGGTAGCAGCTATAACAAGTATTCATTGCCATAATTTTTTACATCAGCTCTCTTAGGTTCTGATCCCAACTTTAGCAACCTAGCTATGTATTTTCCAAATTACCTTTATCTTTGTTGTTGATGATCTAATCTGGTAGATGATTCTTTGTCATATTCTTACCAGAAGTAGGAGTTGTTACCTCAACTCTTAGCTCAACTCTAGCTTCAAAACTTTGTTCCTACCTTATCTCTTCTTCATTCTACAAATCATTGCTAGTCCCAAAGAATACTTCATCATTCCTTGGTATATTAACACCATTCTCATCTTCAGAATTGTAGTAAACTATTCTTTCTTGCATCCTAGATTTATCATTAACTCTTATACTTGTAGTTTCAACAATAGTCTTAGCTTTCAAATTATAAAATCTATAAGATATTATTTTTAATGAACAAAAAAGAAACATACCTTCATCACTTCTATCATCAAATTTACCAAAATCATCATCTCTTTTGATATAACATTTGCTACCAAAAATTCTAAAATACATAACTGTAGGTGAGTGACCATACCATAGTCCATAAGGTATCTTCAACTCAACTCTTTCTTCTCCTCTAGGATTAGATCTCTTCTCTTCAATTTGATTCCCATTGTGCAAATCATTGCTAATGATAAATTCCACATTTTCATGGTTAGCCTTTGGATCAACAATAGTTAACAAAGCTATGTCTTCTACTACTTCCTCTTTCTTAACTAATTTAGGTTCATTATCTTTATCATCACAATCATTCAAGAATCTTTACATACTTATTTTAAATTCTTCATCTTCATTAGAAAGTGGGCTCTTTCTAATTCTCCTTATTCTCTTAGGGCATGTAGATGAAAAATTACAAAACTCATTACATGTCCAAAAAGAAAAAAAATCCATACCTTCTTCTCTTTTCATAAGAACATCAATACCCTCCTTGATCTCCATGTCTTCTTGATATCTAGATCTATCTTTACTTGTAGCTCTATCCAGAAACTCAGTGCTCAAATCTACACAATTTTGATCTCTCACCAAGAAGATCTATCTTCTAGGTGTCAAAATTTCCTCCATCAGAATCAAGACTATCTTTTTTGAAATAATCTCCAAAATTTGTTAAGCTTATCCTTCAGGGACCTAATGCTATGATACCAATTGTTAGAAATAATAGTCCACCAAGATAACTAAGAGGGGTTGGGGGTGAATTAGTTATCCAATTTAAAAATTTTTTTAGCATGAATGCTAATGCTATGGGGAAGCATTGTAGAACATTGGTATGATGTATTTATAAACTTTTTTTTTTCATTGAGGACAACATAGTATTAAGTTTGCAAAAGACTAAAAGAGTAGTAGACTGTGATTTCTATATTGAGAATATTATATTACTTATCTAGTGTTTCACAGTTACCAACACATACTACATTGTGTATTTGCTACATGGGAAAGTGCACAGAACCTGAATCAATAGTGTATGGAAGATATGATTTAATTATAGAGAACTATATAGAAATAGAGTATCAAGAAAGAAGTTTATATTACATGATTGCTACAACTTGTTACAATTGTAGTGAAGGGTTGCACAGTGAACTAAAGATAGTTTACTGACTATTGATGATGTCAAAGAGTGTGCATGTACAAAAGTCGCATGTGTATAAGTTTATGTATATTTGTGACCTGACAACATTAATTAAATATGTAGTTCAATTAATTAACATATGATAATGAAGTATGAAGCTAACTCAAGGATTTATTATTGAGCATGGTATAAAGGAAAGATGTTTTATGTGTTTTACATATAGCATGAATAGAGAAGAATTGTGAATTACTAAGCAATAGAGTGGAGAAACTTACCAATGCATGTAAGTGATCTTAAGGGTTATTGTTATTGAGTACAAAATTCTAGATCTAGTTGCATGGTCTGAAGGAGAAGAAGTCTAATGTACTGGATAGAGGAAGAAGTAAAGCTTGTTTCACATCTATTATTCTAAAAGGAATTGTATCGAGATCAATTCGACATCAGGTTCATTGATCTGATCTTGAAGCTATTTGGACAGTGGATTTAGGTGTCTGCCACAACTCCTAATAGGTTTGAAAAAAGTTATAATATTGTTGGAATCTCCTAATTGGGACTCTTTTTAATAAATGTTGTAATAGACTCCTAACAGGGTCCATCCTCTAACAAGGAATATTTATATTAGTACATCATTTGGTGGGCATCATTCCCACTAGGGTTTTCCCTGTGATCAAGGGATTCCCTAGTCAACATTGTTGGAAATATAAGAGGAGTAACTAAGAGGGTAGGGGTGAATCATTTATCACTAAAATAAATCGCAAATCCCTTAGATGTTAGTACATAAAAAAGTTTTGAAAACTGATTAATGTCAATGCTTGGTAAACAAAGAAAATGGTGTAACTCAGTAAACACTATGTTTGCTCAGTAAATATTAACATGCAAGTCTTTAGATATTATTTTTGATTACCATTACTTTAACATAGTTTCAAACACATAAAAGTAAATAGCATGAACACATTTCACACAAAGATTTAATGTGGAAACCCAATTTGGGAAAAGCCACCAACTACAACTAGTTATTGTTTTTCACTCTTTTGAAGTGAGCCTTATTAGGAGCCAACCCTATTAAAGGTTACAAAACACACTATTAGGTGTGAACCTATTAGAGGATTTAATCACCCTATTAGGAGTGGCCTTGTTAGAGGTTTTGAAACAATTCAACAGAACTATCACCTTATTAGAGGATTTACAAATAGTTGTTAAGCCAACTCTATTAAGAGATTTTAGATCACTACTACAATGGTTAGAAAGAAAAATTAAATGACCTAATTGTGATACAACTAAATTTCTAATTATAAATCTTTTTTCTAGCTTGTACTTGATCCTTCCTAATTGAATATAGCTTTGTTGCTCCACAAGGATATTTTGCTTATCCTTTTCTTCCTCTTCTCATTGTTAGATCTTCAATTTTCTCATGTCCTTTTTCTTATTCTTACACACTTGCATACTTTTAATCCATAACTTGACATTATACTTATATCATCCACATTGTCAAGTTGGCTGAAATACAACTTAGAATAACTTATATTCATCACCTTAGTCAGCAAGAATACAAGTTCACACAAAATTAAAAAGTTAGCCAAAATGTAGACATCGAGTACTGAAGACTGGCTTGGTGAGGTTTAGATACTCGGCATCCACTATCAATACTTGAAATCATCATACACTTGGTAGATGTAGAAATCAGTCCATAATAATCACCTTCAAGTAATCTTAAACTTGGGCTACACTGGTGACTCAGTAAATATTGTGAAACTTGATTCACATGACATAGCTTGGTCAACACTGATTCCATCCAACTTTCCTTCATTAACTAAGTGAGCTTAGTTAATGCTCATCTTCAACACACTTTCATTTTTCTCCTGAGTGAACTTGGAAGACACTGACACTGCTCAGTAGAAACAACCTTCTAAACTTGGAAAACATAGGAACACTTGGTAGACACTAAAAACTATCTTCACTACTCGAGTGATCTCGAAAAGCACTAACTAAAACTAATATGACATTTTTACTGATAAGACATTTGTGTAATATTAAACACAACACACAATTAATCAATTGTATCCAACAATCTCCCTCTTTGGCATTGATTGCAACACAATAATTCATAGCACAATAATATTTCAAAGAAAGCAAAAAGTAAGAAACATATCCTTAGTTTCATTTTGATTCTCATCCATGAGAACTCTCTCTATTAGTGTGAGCTCTTCTTGTCTAATGACTTCTCCCTCTTACTGGAAACTTCTCCCTCTTAGAGAAATTTCTTATGAGATATGATAGTAAACTTCTCCCTCTTTGACAACACATTCCAAAGACAAAAAATTCCTTTATAATATAAATGTACCTCGAGTACTCATTCATTTGCAATAAATTCTCACTAATTTTGCATCAATTGATTGATTTTCAACATGCTCTATTTGATGCATCACTAAAATTTATTTAGTGAACTTCTAATAGGGGAACGACCCCTATCTTACATCTTAGATACAAGAATGCATCCCTAGGTAATGGATTGGTGAATATGTTTGCAATTTGTTCCTTTGTGTTCACATATTTCAATTTGACTTCCTTATCCTGCACCAATTCTCTTAAGAAGTGATATTTTATACAAATGTGCTTTTTTTTAGAATGCACCATTGGGTTCTTTGATATATTGATTGCATTAGTTTTATCATAATATATGACAATTGGATCCCTGATCTCTATCTTTATACCTGCCAATAGTTGCTTGAACCAAACAATGTTTAAACAATTAACTATTGCTGCCACATATTCTACCTCTACTATGGATTGAGATGTATAATTTTGTTTCTTGCTTGTCTAGGACACTACTCTTTTACCAAGAAAGAATGCTCCACCACTAGTGCTTTTTTCTCTCATCAATACTTCCTACCCAATCAACATCAATAAATAACTTTATTTCTAGATTGCCTCCAAGTCTGTACCATAAGCCATAGTCTTGATAACCTTTTAGATATCTCATGATTCTCTTGATTGCCATCATGTGATTTTCTCTTGGATTTGTTGAGAATCTTGCCACCATACCAACTGTTAATGCAATATAAGGCCTTATATGAACAACATAGTGTAGTTTTCTAATCATTGATCTATATGTGGTCTAATTTACTACCTTAGAATCATCATTTTTGGAAATTTTATGTCAAGTAGTCATAGGAGTTCCAATAGGCTTTGAATCTTCCATTTCAAATTTCTTTAGTATTTCCTTGATGTACTTGGATCGAGTAATATAGATACCATTTTTGCTTTCCTTTATTTGCAACTCAAAAAAGAATTTTATGTAACCAAACATAGACATCTCAAAATCTTTGCTCATTTCTTCTAAAAATCCCTTGCGTAAGTCATTACTTCCTATGAATAAAGTATCATCAACAAATATTTTAGCTAATACAATTTTCTTGTCTGGTCCTTCTTTGGTATACCAACTGTTGTTATCATTGGTTCTTTGAAAGCCATTTTGTATCAAATAGCTATGTAATCTTTCATACCAAGCTTTGGGAACTTTCTTGAGACCATATAATGCTTTGTGTAATTTGCAAACCATGTCTCTCTTATTAAGATCTATTAGATGCCTTTTGGAATATCTTGATAACATAGGTTCCTTGGATTTGGAATGAGTTTTACTAATTTCATCATGAACTTAAATTTTAGGCTCGGGTCCCACTATCTGTGAGTTAGTTTGAACTAGCTTAGTAGCCTCTGACAGTGACTTGGGTTGTACTAGTTGCAACACGATAGCTAATGAAGATTTTGGGGACTCGAGAGGTGAAGCGTTAATCCCTTTAGATGTCACTAGTAATTTATCAGGTTCATAGTAAAAGAATATTTTGTAATCCTTTGGCTCTTCACAACTTTCTTCTTCACTCCTTTTTGCAAACTCATCAATTCTAACATGTGCATTTTCTTTGATTTTATGAGTAGATAGATTCAAATATTTGTATACTTTACTTTTGCAAGAGTATCCTAGGAATATGTGATGGGGACACAACCCAAGCATAGAATGGACACAGTAGGAAAGGGAAAATTTTATTTACTATGAAAATATGCTAGTGCACTTAGTGCACAGAAACAGACTCCAAAACATGCCTTGTGGGCTTACAATAGCATAAATCTAGAGATAAATTCTTCTCCTAGTACCTTCTCTGAAACTCCACTCTGAACTGCCTTTTACAATGCCAGAAATGTTCTTAAATAGACCCTAGAGGGTTAAGGATTAGGACTACATTATAGAAAGTTCTAGATGGCATCCACTGACCAAATAGAAGGCTCTAGAAGTCGAATTAGAAGTCTGCACAAAATTAGAAGAATCCAGAAACGGTAACCGAACTTCTGAGAGGCATAACTTTTGAATCGTAGCTCTGATTGACAAACCGTTTACATTTCTGGAAAGCTCTCAAGGCTCCATTTTTTGGCCCTATTCAAGGTCATTTAATGCCCCTAACTTGACTTTGAAGCATTCTTAGGAGGTCTCTAGAAACTAAAAAACTGCGATAACCTTCAAACTGTGGGGCCTTTTGACCTGATTCTTTTTCTGGAATGCTCTAAATTACAATTACAATCATCCAACCAATTTACACCTTCTAGTTCACCAAAGTGATGGCTCAATTACATACTCCTATTTTTTTTGCATTTACACGTATCCCAAGGTGTACAAATACTCTATCCGAGAATACTGATAGTGGAATTGTGAGAGTTGAAACTTTTATTTGGCCCAAATGGGTATCCAAAAATGAAAACACATGAAATAGAAACTAAGTCTAAGTACATTTTTTGGATGACACAGGATTTCCCTTATACCTCTAGATGCTCCTGCATCAATATGCCTTCAGCGCCTTTTACATCAAATTTTCCTTTTCTAGATTCCTTGGAGATATAACATTTTCTATCAAATACTATTCTAACTTTTGAAAAGCTTTAGATTTTTCTTTCAAGTACATTACAGTCATCATCCTACAATAATCATCAACAAAAAAGAATGAAGAACTTTTCTCCACTACTACTCTCTATTCCAATAGGACCACAGAAGTCATTATGAACAATGTTGCTTTTAAAACTAGTCTTTGCCATCTTTCCATTTTGGAAATTCTTGCACATACCCATGTCAAGTTCCTTCAAACTAGGAAGACCTCTTACTTTCTTATGTTTTTTAATCTTAACTAGATTATCAAAGTTCACATGACATAGCCTTTTGTGCCATAACCAGCTTTCATCTACTTGAACAATAAAAGATGAATTTTCACCAAGGTCAAGATAAAATAGATTAGCTTTAGTTTGCTTGCAAGATCCAACCAGATTTCCTTTCTCATCCAGTAGTTTGGCCTTGACTTTGATAAATTCTATCTTGAATCCAATGTTGTTCAACTATTACACACTCAGTAGATTATGCTTTAATCCTTCAACACAATAAGCATTGTCACATACAAGTTCATTGGTCAATGTGATACACCCTTTACCTTTTATGCAACAAGGTTCATTGTTTCGAAATATTGCACTACCTCCATCATAAGGTTCCATATTCTCAATTTTTTTTTTATCTCTAGTCATATGATGTAAACAACCATTATCAATAATCCATGTATCATTTCTGCTAACATGAGAGATAAGTGAAAATTTATCTCCTTCATCATTAGATTCATCCTTTACAACAACATATATTATTTCATCTTCACTGTTATTAGAATCTTTATCTATAAAACAATATTTCTTACCTTTTTCCTTGTTGTAGGTCTTGAAATCCTTCTTGCATTTATACTTATGAATTTTCTTTTCATCTTTGTTTTCTCTATTTGGACAACTAGCAACTGTTGGTGTTTGAAAACGTTACCAGTTTCCAATTACCCTGATGAGAACAAAATTCATCTAGGGGTAGCTAACTCCCATTTTTAACATGCCCATTCAGACACCAGGCCAACTATAAGGCTATACTCCTTCTTCATCTTCAGGCTCTGCAAAACCTAGGTGAGTGAACCTATAGATTCCTTAGATGGTACCAGTTATCAAAGCATACAATGAATCTATTATGAAGCAGATAAAACCCTTATTTCTCCTAATAACTTATGAAATAACATATATCTGCAATAGCTAGATGCAAAAAAATGAAATTCATAAGTTGAGTGAGGCATTCTGTTTATAGCTCTTCAACATGAAAGGGAAATTCATTTGATTAAAGATGTTGAGTCAACAAAACTTCAAAAATGCAACAGTATAACCAGTGATCCTATAACTGATCAGTGCCTAATCCATTGGGCAATTCCATGAATTCAAAACATACATCTGGGACATCAGGAGATATCTCATATACCCAAACATCAGATCTATCCAACCACCTTGTGATTCAGATATCAGTGTTCATTCAGGTCTCATTCTCACAAAACATCCTTCTCAAATAACCAGTAACCTTGTTCAAACATATCGAGCATTTACTTGGCCCTTTGGTCCAACAGCAAAATACATCAAACATACAACCTAAAAGGGATGCAAACGGGCCTCAAATCTTTGTTCCAAAACCACATAAGACTTACAGATTGCTAAGACAGGAGACAAGAACCATAACAAAACTAGTGAAATTGTTGCTCATATGTATTCATTTCCTTGAAACTATACATTCAGATGCATAAAATTAAAACATGAAACAACCTAATATCTCAGAACTATCTATATTATCGCTACAACTATTGTTCACATGAGTGTTCTACTGAAGAAAATGGTGTCATAGTCATAGAAACATGTCAATTTACTAGAACCAATGGTCTCACAGTGAAAAAATTGGAATCCCTAATGGTATCACAGCAATGAACTTTTTCTTCCAAGAAACTAGAACCTACTGGTTTCTTAGTAACAAAAACTGGAACCCCCCTCCCTCCTAAATGGAAGAAAGAAAGAATAATATAGAAGAGAAAGAATTTCTGGATCCGATCTTTACTTGACAAGTGTCCACTTGAAATTCAATCTTCTGGCAACTGAAAACTTCGTCCTTCCTTCTCCATCTTGATCTGATTTGATTTCATCATTGCCTTGTAACTGATTTGCAAAATATTTTTAGTTGAATGATGAAATCCCTGATTTGCTAAATATTTGATTTGCATCAAAATGCCGATAAAACTTCATCTAACTGAGTCAGAGATGCCCCCAGCTGAATTCTCCTTGTCTTTTACACATTTTTAAGCTATTAACTTGCCAAAAAATCACAATTGAACTTCTTGGTCTGAAAATTTTTGCAATTCAAGTACCTGATAGAAAACCTCGTGTAGCTCAACCAGACTAATACCTGTGCAAAAAATGACTCCAGAATCAAAAATTTCATCTTCTCCCGATTCTAGTGGTATATTGGAGTCCATGTTTAGCTTATCGGAAACCCATCAAATCTTCATTTGAAAATTGCCTCTTTAGTTGAAAATTCAGGCTTGCACTCAAGACATTTTCAAAAATTTAAAAGATTCTAAAGTTTAAACTTTAGAAAAGAGCCTCATTTGAATTTTAAAGAAGATGCACGTAGCACATTTTTTATAAAAATAATAATAAAATATTATTATTTTCTTATTCTTTAACAGCCCTTGCCTTCTAATCTGGGTCAACTCATTTTTTCTGAGCCTTTCTGCTACGTGGCAGCATCTGGTTGGCCAACCACTGCTCTCAAATGCCACATCATCACTGCAGGGACCCAGTGCCACGTGTCGCCAAGGTGCATCCTTGCATTACTTAAATCCCTACAACTCCATATTGTGGGACTATGCGGACCGTCGAATCTCGCCACGTGGCAAAATCTTGTGCCTCCATTTGAGCTGCTTGTTCTTGCCATGTCATTAATCTCAGGACTCGTTGTGCCATGTGGCGCCCAGGTGTATCCCCACATTATTTAACTGCTGCGCAACTCTTTTTGTGGGGATGCGCATGCCGTAGGATGCCACCACATGTCGACGTTTGGTGTGATCTCCAATCTAAGTGCCAACTCATCACGGGTGCAAGTTCGATTAAAATATTACTTTTTTTAACCTACTGACATCACCCTCATCCGATTGCATCAGCACAGGACCCACCAACATAGAGCTAGCTCTTTAAAAGAGCGTTTTGTTAAAGACAACTTACTCTATGTGGGTTAGTGGATTTAAACATTTTAAAAGTCACCACATATACAATGTGGGATAAATTTCTGAACCACTTTCTGTAACCAACATGCGAAACTCCCTCTAAAATGCATCACTTTCTTTCTTCATGCCTCTGTTCTTCTTTAACATTAGGCTTTAGCAGGCTCTCCTGCTCTTTAACGTGTCTGCCCTCTGTTTCACATTTTAAGCTTGCTCCCCATCTGCCTTCTTGGTGTGGGACTCACTGCGTTTCATGTTGTTTTTTAGTGTTGGCAGTTATAAGTCTGCTCTCCTAGTTGCTGTGAATTACCTCTTACATGTTGCTCTGACCATTACCCTTTGTTTGGGCATGGTTGCTTGTTTAATTGGCTTCTTTGCCTCTTAAGACTGTGGCCTCTTCCTTTACCTTGTCTCCAGGCATTGATTACTCAATGTGTGAGCTACTCTCTTTATTGGCGTGGACTTCCATGTTAACTCACACAGGCTTCTACTTTCAACTATCACCTCCTCTACATTGGCTTCCTGGATGCCTTTGGCATCTCAGCCTTTGAAAGGCTTCCTTAGGATTCCGTGGACTTCCATGTTAAACGTTGATTGTTTTAAACTTGTAGCTTCTCTTCCTTCTACCCACTGTCAACGCCTCTTGGTGGCTTCAACTCTTGGCTCTACCATTTCCTTTATGGTTGCGAGTTGTCTTTTGTTTCTAATTCTTTGAAGTAGATTTCAATGTGGGATCTTCCAAGTTTTATGCAAATGTTCCCATGGCACTGTGCTAGTTACTAGTTTTCTACTTGCAACAACTTCGTGGCATCTGGATATGATTTAATCATACATAGCACGTGCAATAAGTTTCCTTTGGATATGTTATGAAGCTCAACCTTCTTCACGTGGGCTCTCTCAAAAGGTGGGAACCCAATTTTTGAATGCCATCTCATTTTCTTCAAAAATGGATTCCTTGCAACAAATGACATTGCCACTATGAAATGTCATCCCCTGTGCTCCAAACTCTAGCTCATCTTGTGCTAGGACTCAGATATATGCAAGTTGTGGTCTTCTCTAAAATGCAATGTAGGGAGCACAATAAAATCTACAATCTCCTAGTTGTCGTGCCCATGTAGATATTTTCCTTTAAAACAATGCCTTTCCCAATGCCCTGAATGCTAATAAACACATATTAGGTATTAACCATCATTCTTTCGAACAAGATTATAAACATATAAAGTGCATTCTAGTGGTTAACACTATTACTTTCTCCCCCGAGACATCCTTAAATTCCCTTGAGCTTTATCAACCTTGATGGATCCAGTTGGGCCCAAAATGGGTCTGGCTAAAAAAAATTTCATTTCTGAACAATTGATTCTTGAAAATGATCCATTGAGAACATCAAACATGTCAGGAACTAACTTCAATCAAAAATTGATCATGGAATCATCACTAAAAACTTAATGCAATTATTTCCACCCCACTGTGAAATCAGTATTAGGAGGCCTGTTGCTTGCCTTTAAAAACTGATTCAAACATCTGACAGAGACCCGAAATTCTAGATATATCATTTCTTTGACATGTTCAGCAGGTCTACAAGATCTCGTTGCATGACGTTATCGGGGTGAAAAGATATTGACCTCTGAAGTTGCCTCCTTAAAATTACCTGCAGAGAAACAAGTTAGAAAGCAATAAACTGGGTTTGGAATTGACCTTGAAAATTGGGCAAATTAGCACATGGGAAAACAAAAACTAGCACACTCATTCTTTGTCATGAGGACATTACAGATCTATGATTTAGGCTCATTACAAATAATAGGGTACAAATGGAATTCAATCAAAGTGGGCTACTCAAAAATTTGCAAACTGGACATGCTGACAGAAAGCATTTTTTGCGAATGGAATTGACTTGGAAAAGTGTGCAAATGGATTCTTCATAACTTACAAATTGACACACTTAAAGTAATTTCAGTATAGAACACAAGGAAACCAACCATTTGATCACACCTATCATAGATCAGAAGATATGACATCCCGAACAGGGGTTACAATCAATCTACAATTACTGACACCAGTTAAAACTTATAAATCACGTTTGGAATCATGCTTGAAAACTGACCAAACGGATTTGTAATAAGCTGAAACTTGGAACATATCAAGTCTTTAATGTTTATAATACAACGCAAAAAGAATTTTCTCATTTGGGTCAACTGGTCAAAAGTTATTGCACGTCAAACAAGGCTTCCCAGAATTTGGAATTAATTGCAAAAGCATGAAAATAGTAACTAACCAACTTTGAGGAATTCAAAACCTAATCAAACGAACTTGAAACGACTCAAAATATGAAACATAGGTTCTTGGGTATGGATACTAGACACTCCCAAAGTCAAAATTCACAAAACATTTTTGGATGTGAGATATTTAGTGGCAAACAGGGCCTCCTGACGTTGTTTGATACTTAGGGTAAAAAGCTGATATGACAATTACTCAAAATGGGACTTCACGGATTGGCTCAAAATATCAATCTTTCTTCATGAAACAAATGGATGAGCTAAATGGAGGGTGCTAGAAGCATTAAACACCTCTGGGGGTTTACAAGTACAGCCAGGTATATTTGCATTTATGGGGCTTTCATAGGCTTGAAATGATTCAAAATTTTAAATGGACGCTCAAAATGAGAAAGAAATTTTGAGTTCCAACAGTGGCTCTTTCTGGGGATGCATGCCCCTTGCGGGCATGGCAAGATTTTAGATCTCTTGTAGAAGCAAACCACACACCTGAACAGCAAAACTTTCTCGAACAGCTTTATTGAAAACAGGGAAACTACTCTACTATGTACAAGAGATGGCCTCGGGCCTTTGGAAAGTCTTAGAACTCCTTACCTCTATCATAAACCCTATTTTCATTTACATCCTTCTGAGGTAAACTAAACTTCTCATTATCATTTGTTTCACCCAATGTATCAACATTTGCAATTAGCTCAATAGGCAAAACAAAACTATCATCGTCTTCATAGTGCGTATAAAAATCAGACATAATTTCTTCATCTTGCCCTCTATGAAAAAAAGGATCAGCATGACCATAACAACTGATATCAAACTGAAACTGATCACTACTGATTGAATCATGGATTCTTTCAACTAGAAACACAAAGTGCTCATATTCAACTTTATTCAACAAGTTATATGGAGTAGATTGTAATTCACCTTGTGCCTTTGTAAATGAAGAGTATGTGAAATCTAATCGTTGCCTACTTGCAACCATGTTACTCATTGAATCAGATTTATCCTTTTCTGAAACCTCTTCATATTCAAATAACTGATTAGTCACCAAAATTGAAAACTCATTCTGACAGTACTGATCCAAACTATGTTGATGACCATCATCTTCTTCATCAAACAAAAAATCAGAATACACCTTGAACTTATCTTCACAAGACCTATCAGTGCATGAAGAAAATCTATAATTGGATGGACAACACTCACTATTTTCTAGTTCATCATATGAAACATCAAAACAATGTTCAACAAGATCAACATGAAAAGAATCTGAAACAACATTAAACTTCATTTCATCACCATTCTCTACATCCAACAAATTGTCATGTGCGAAAACATTTGAGGTTTTATTATATACACCTCCAAAGTCTAACAAAGATAGTTCAAATTCTACCTCTTTTTCCACATCAAACTTTGGGAAATTGATTTGACTGAATGAGAAAGTATTATGAGAGAACATATGAAGATCCTTGGAGATACTTACGTGCTTTTCAAATTCATGAGCCAACAATTCTGAGATTTCACTGAAACTAAAGAAGATTGCCTCACAAATCTTCTCCTCACTGTGATTGTCATCTGGACAATATGAAGAACTTTCAACAGGAAGATCATTAGTGTAACAATCGAGAAAATCAGAATTATTACAACATTCTTTCTTATCATGGCAATCACTAGATCTACTATTGTTAAAACTTTCTTCAACTTCATATGTACTGTAACTTAATTTATCTTCTCTTTTATATCCATCTTGTTCATGCTGATTGCTATTACCTGATTCATTAACATTTGAATCCACCTCTTCACAATCGGGAGACAAATTATCTTGCTCTACAGACGCATTGTATTCATTACTACCTTGGCTTTCAGCACACTCATTATCATTACGAGATATTTCATGAAATCTATTTAATCATCATCTTCCATCTCCTGAATGAATTTTTCAATTTGCAAAATTCTTTGTAATCTAATAGGTGCTAGCCAATTGACTGAATCAGGTACTAGAACATCAAGGAAAACACTAGGCAGTGAAGATTCCTCAGGTCTACAATGGAAAGGCATTATATTGATTACTGACTCAAGCCTTAAATAACATTGTTTCACACTTAAACCTTGAGTACCACCTACCTCAATTCTTATAAGATTTACAATCCTTTTGTAAACTATTGTATTCAACATAGTAATGTTATTACTCACAGTTTCTAAACTCTCAGAATTTGGTAATCTAATCTCAGATCTGAGATCTGACTCCATCTTACAAAAAAATTTCTACCTCTTCTTACTAGTGCTAAAAATCACTGAATAGAGGCACTGATTCTAACATTTGACTTTCATGAAAAGAAAACATGAAAACCAAAATACCTCAAGTGCTGATGGAAAACTTCGATCTGCTGATTTGGCATAGGTGCAAGACTGAAAATCCTTTACACCACTGGTCAAAAATTTGTAGAGTCGCCACCTCTTTGCAAGAGGAATAAAATAACCACTACTGTGATTGATTTTTTACATTTCAATTTCTTTATAACAATAGATTTCAAACAGCACTTTAAAACTTATCAAGAATTTAAAACTTCTTTTCCAAGATCTATCAACAGTTTCAGATCTGCCCATACATCTGAAAGTCCTTAAAAATTTTGCAATGAAATCAAATAGGAACAAACTGGTACAAATATTTGAGAGTCGCCACTCACAGTTGGTGAGAAATAAAACATAATTTGTCACTTGACAAATCTGAACCAAACTTTCAATGTAGGAGAAACTTGCAGATCACTGACATCCTGAAAAGAATTTACACTTTATAAATGAATTCTTGACTCTGAAACTTTCTCAACAGTACTGGCAAACTAGATTGATTGAAGATACACCTATGACAGTCATAGAATGCAATATTCATCCAATTTTACAAGCTACTACTTATCATGAATAAAGCTTAACTGGGGAACATGAAACTTCAGCAAGGAAAAGGGAACACATCTTGCTACATATTTACTGTATCCAATCTATTTCATGGCAGAGATTTTGGTTTATTCTGAATGCAACTCCCCATCAGAGTAACCATTTTGTTGGTGTTTGAAAATGTTACAAGTTTCCAAATACCCTGATGAGAAAAAAAACACATCTAGGGGCAGCTAACTCCCATATTTAACATGCCCATTCAGACACCAGGCCAACTATAAGGCTATACTCCTTCTTCTTCTTGAGGCTCTACAAAACCTAGGCGGGTGAACCTATAGATTCCTTAGATGGTACCAGTTATCAAAGCATACAATAAATCTATTATGAAGTAGATAAAACCCTTATTTCTCCTAATAACTTATGAAATAACATATATCTTCAATAGCTAGATGCAAAAGAATGAAATTCGTAAGATGATTAAGGGCATTCTGTTTATAGCTCTTCAACATGAAAGGGAAATTCATTTGATTAAAGATGTTGATTCAACAAAACCTCAAAAATGCAACAGTATAACCAGTGATCCTATAACTGATCAGTGCCTAATCCATTGGGAAATTCCATGAATTCAAAACATACATTTGTGACATCAAGACATATCTCATATACCCAGACATTAGATCTATCCAACCACCTTGTGATTCAGATATTAGTGTTCATTCAGGTCTCATTCTCACAAAACATCCTTCTCAAATAACCAGTAACCTTGTTCAAACATATCGAGCATTTACTTGGCCCTTTGGTCCAACAACAAAATACATCAAACATACAACCTGAAAGGGATGCAAATGGGCCTCAAATCTTTGTTCCAAAACCACATAAGACTTATATATTGCTGAGACAGGAGACAAGAACCAGAAAAAAACTAGTGAAATTGTTGCTCATATGTATTCATTTCCTTGAAACTATACATTCAGATGTATAAAATTAAAACATGAAACAACCTAATATCTCAAAACTATCTATATTATCTCTACAACTGCTATTCACATGAGAGTTCTGCTGAAGCAAATGGTGTCATAGTCATGGAAACATGTCAAAATACTGGAACCAATGGTCTCACAGTGCAAAAACTAGAATCCCTAATGGTATCACAGCAATGAACTTTTTCTTCATAGAAACTGGAACCTACTAGAACCCCCCTCCCTCCTAAATGGAAGAAAGAAAGAATAATATAGAAGAGAAAGAATTTTCGGATCTAATCTTTACGTGAAAAGTGTCCACTTGAAATTCAATCTTCTAGCAACTGAAAACTTCATCCTTTCTTCTCCATCTTGATCTGATTCGATTTCATCATTGCCTTGTAACTGATTTGCAAAATATCCCGAGCTAAATGATGAAATCCCTAATTTGCTAAATATTTGATTTGCATCAAAATGTTGATAAAACTTCATCTAACTGACTTAGAGATGCCCCCAGCTGAATTCTCCTTTTCTTTTATGCATTTTCAAGCTATTAACATGCCAAAAAATCACAACTAAACTTCCTGGTCTGAAAATGGTTGCAATTCAAGTACCTGATAGATAACCCCATGTAGCTCAAATAGACTAATACCTGTGCAAAAATAGACTCCAAAATCAAAAAGTTCATCTTCTCTTGATTCTGGTGGTATATTGGAGTACATGTTTATCTTATCGAAAACCCACTAAATCTTCATTTGAAAATTGCCTCTCTGGTTGAAAATTCAGGCTTGCACTCAAGACATTTTCAAAAATTTAAAAGTTTCTAAAGTTTAAACTTTAGAAAAGAGCCTCATTTGAATTTTAAAGAAGATGCATGTAGCACATTTTTTATAAAAATAATAATAAAATATTATTATTTTCTTATTCTTTAACAGCCCTTGCCTTCTAATCCAGGTCAACTCATGTTTGATTGAGCCTTTCTGCCATGTTGTGGCATCTGGTTGGCTGACCACTGCTCTCAAATGCCATGTCATTGCCACAAGGACCCAGTACCACGTGTCCCAATGGTGCATCCACATATTACTTAAATCCCTACAACTCCATATTGCAGGGTTGTACAGACCGTCATATGTCGCCACGTGGCAAAATCTTATGGCTCCATTTGAGCTGCTCGTTCTTGCCACATCATCAATCTCGAGACCTGTCATGCCATGTGGTGCCCACGCACATCCCCACATTATTTAACTTTCACACAACTCTTTTTGCGGGGATGCACATGTCGTAGGATGCTGCCACATGTCAGTGTCTGGTGCGATCTCTGATCTAAGTGCCAACTCATCATGGGTGCAAGTTTGATTAAAATATTACCTTTTTTGACCCGTTGACATCACCCTCATCTGATCGCATCAACACAGGACCCACCAACATAGAGCTAGCTCTTTCAAAGAGCGTTGTCTTAAAGACAACTTACTCTACATGGGTTAGTGGATTTAAACATTTTAAAAGTCACAACATATACAATGTGGGATAAATTGCTGAACCACTTCCTGCAACCAACGTGCGAAACTCCCTCTGAAATGCGTGACTTTCTTTCTTCATGCCTTTGTTCTTCTTTGACGTTAGGCTTTAGCAGGCTCTCCATCTCTTTAACATGTCTACCCTTTGTTTCACATTTTAAGCTTGCTCCCCATTTGCCTTCTTGGCATGAGACTCACTGCGTTTCATGTTGCTTTTTCAGCGATGGTAGTTATAAGTCTGCTCTCCTAGTTGCTATGAATTACCTCTTACACGTTGCTCTGACCATTGCCCTTTGTTTGGTCGTGGCTGCTTGTTTAATTGGCTTCTTTGCCTCTTAAGACCGTGACCTCTTCCTTTACCTTGTCTCCAGGCGTTGATTGCTCAATGTGTGAGCTACTCTCTTTATTGGCGTGGACTTCCATGTTAACTCACGCAGGCTTCTACTTTCAATTGTCACCTCCTCTGTGTGGGCTTCCTAAACGCCTTTGGCATCTCAACCTTTGAAAGGCTTCCTTAGGATTGCATGGACTTCCATGTTAAATGTTGACTATTTTAAACTTGCAACTTCTGTTCCTTCTGCCTATTGTGGACGCCTCTTGGTGGCTTCAACTCTTTGCTCTATCATTTCCTTTATGGCTGCAAGTTGTCTCTTGTTTTTAATTCTTTGAAGTAGATTTCAATGTGGGCTCTTCCAAGTTTTATGGAAATGTTCCCATGGCTCCATGCTATTTACTAGTTTACTGCTTGCAACAGCTTCGTGGCATCTGGATATGATTTAATCATACATACCATGTGCAATAAGTTTCCTTTGGATATGTTATGAAGCTCAACCTTCTTCACATGGGCTCTCTCAAAAGGTGGGAACCCAAATTTTGAATGCCATCTCATTTTCTTCAAAAATGGATTCCTTGCAACAAATGATGTTGCCACTATGAAATGTCATCCCTTGTGCTCCAAACTCCAGCTCATCTTGTGCCAAGACTCAGATATATGCGGGTTGTGGTCTTCTATAAAATGCAATGTAGGGAGCACAATAAAATCTACAATCTCCTAGTTGTTATGCCCATGTAGATGTTGTCCTTTAAAACAATGCCTTTCCCAATGCCCTAGATGCTAATAAACACATATTAGGTATTAACCATCATTCTTTCAAACAAGATGATAAACATATAAAGTGCATTCTGGTGGTTAACACTATTACTTTCTCCCTCGAGACATCCTTAAATTCCTTTGAGCTTTATCAACCTTGATGGAACCAGCCGGGCCCAAAATGGGTCTGGCTGAAAAAAATTTCGTTTTCGAACAACTGTTTCCTAAAAATGATCAATTGAGAACTTCAAACATGTCAGGAAATAACTTCAATCACAAATTGATCATAGAATCATCACTAAAAACTTAATGCAATTATTTCCATCCCACTGTGAAATCACTGTCAGGAGGCTTGTTGCCTGCCTTTAGAAACTGATTCAAACATCTGACAAAGACCCGAAACACTAGATATATCATTTCTCTAACATGTTCAACAGGTTTGCAAGATCTTGTTGCATGACGATATCGGGGTCAAAAGATATTGACCTTTGAAGTTGCCTCCTTAAAATTACCTATAGAGAAACACGTTAGAAAGCAATAAACTGGGTTTGGAATTGACCTTGAAAACTAGGCAAATTAGCACATGGGAAAACAAAAACTTGGACACTCATTCTTTGTCATGAGGACATTACAGATCTATGATTTAGGCTCATGATGAATAATAGGGCGCAAATGGCGTTCAATCAAAGTGGGCTACTCAGAAATTTGCAAACTGGACATGCTGACAGAAAGCATTTTTTGCGAATGGAATTGACCTGGAAAAGTGTGCAAATGGATTCGTCATAACTTGCAAATAGGCACACTTAGAGTACTTTTAGTATAGAACACAGTGAAACCAACCATTTGATCACACCTATCACAGATCAGGAGATATGACATCTCAAACAGGGGTTACAATCAATCTGCAATTACTGACACCAGTTAAAACTTATAAGTCACGTTTGGAATCATGATTGAAAACTGACCAAACGGATTTGTCATAAGCTGAAACTTGGAACATAACAAGTCTTTGACATTTATAATACAACACAAAAGGAATTTTCTCATTTGGGTCAATTGGTCAAAAGTTATTGCACATCAAACAGGGCTTCCTAGAATTTGGAATTAATTGGAAAAGCATGAAAACAATAACTAACCAACTTTGAGGAATTCAAAACCTAATCAACCGAACTCGAAATGGCTCAAAATTTGAAACATAGGTTCTTGGTTATGGATACTAAACACTCCCAAAGCAAAAAGTCACAAAACATTTCTGAGTGTGAGATATTCAGTGGAAAACAGGGCCTCCTGACGCTGTTTGATACTCGGGGTATATTTGCATTTATGGGGCTTTCATAGGCTTGACTTGATTCAAAATTTTAAATGGACGCTCAAAATGAGAAAGCAATTTTGAGCTCCAACAGCAACAATGTGACCAACTTCTTCACTAGAAAATCAAACCAGGGGAACTTTACCTTTGTACTTTCCTCTACCTTTTGAATATTTTCTTGCATGTAGGGCTTCAATAACTTCAAGATCAACATCTTAACTTTCTTCTAGTGTTCTAGCTTCATCACTTCCTGATTGACTAGATTTTGACTTTTTTCCCTTTTCCTTGGGTGTAAGTTTAGCTTCAAATGCTAACTCAACATTCTTTGAGGTGGGAACACAGTTATGAAAATTATCTAGCTCAAAAGCTGTCAATCTTCCAACTAGAGCATCCAATGAAATTTTACAATTTGGATCACATCTCATCTCTTGAATGGAAGATACTCTAATTGCACAAATAGGAACAAGAGTTTTGAGCATTTTACTTACAATAGTTTCCTCCTTGATGTCTCCTCTAGATGCCTTGATTCTTTAAAGATATTTAGCAATGTTTTCATCTTCTCTCATTTTCATTTGATCAAACTATCCTCTAAGACTTTATTCTTTGGATCTTTTTACGTCGTCGTCTCCTCCATAGATATCTTTTAGTTTTTTCCACATTTCAAAATTAGTTTTTCATCCCTTTACCTGAGCAAATTCAGCATAACTAAGAGCAGATGCAATATCAATCATCATGATGTTATGGTTCTTTGTTTCAGAAATATCATCAAATGATAATGTTCTAGTGGGAGTCTTCAATTCAACATCAAGATACTTGCAACTTGAATCACTGATACTACCTAGATGTACTCTCATTAGTCCTTTCCATGCTACAAAGTTGTTTTTGTTTAGCTTGGGAATCTCTCTTCTGTAAGACATCATGATCTTTAGCTTAGGTCCTTGAAACCTTCTGTACAAGCACCGAAATCTCTAATACCAACTATTGGAAATATAAGAGGAGTAACTAAGAGGGTAGGGGTGAATCGATTACCACTAAAATAAATCCCAGATCCCTTACATGATAGTACAAAAACAAATTTTGAAAACTGAATACTATTGATTCACGGTAAAAAAAGAAAATGATGTAACTCGATAAACAATATGTTTGGTTGGTAAATATTAACATGAAACTCTTTAGATATTATACATGATTACCATTACTTTATTATAGTTGCAAAAACATAAAAGTAAATAGCATGAACACATTTGACACCTAGATCTAATGTGGAAACCCAATTTGGGAAAAACCACCAATTACAACTAGTTACTATTTTTTCACTCTTCCGAAGTGAGCCCTATTAGGAGCAAACCTATTAAAAGTTACAAAACACACTATTAAGTGTGATCCTATTAGAGGATTTAATCAGCCTATTAGGAGTGGGTTTGTTAGAGGTCTTGAAACAATTCAATAGAATTGTCACCTTGTTAGAGGATTTATAGATAGTTGTTAAGCCAACTCTATTAAGAGATTTTAGATCACTACTAGAATGGTTAGAAAGTAATAATGAAATGACCTAATTTTGATGAGCCTGAATTGGTGATTACAAATCTCTATTTTGGCTTGTACTTGATCCTTCCTGATTGAATATAGCTTTGCTGCTCCACAAGGATATTCCACTTATTCCTCTACTCATTATTAGATCTTCAATTCACTCATTCTCTTTTTCTCATTCTTACACACGTGTACACTTTGAATCCAAAACTTGACCTTATTTTTATATCATCCACATTTCCAAGTCGACTCAAATACAACTTAGAATAACTTATATTCATCACCTTAGTCAGCTAGAATACAAGCTAACACAAAATTACAAAGTTGGCCAAAACGTAGACACTCAAGTTTTGAAGACTAGCTCGGTGAGGTTTTGATACTCGGCATCCACTATCAATACTTGACATCATCATGCACTCAGTAGATGTAGAAACTCGGTCTATATTGATTAGCTTGAAGTAGTCTCAAAGTTGGCCTACACTAGTGACTCGGTGGATACTGTGAAACTTGACTCATAGTATATAGCTTGATCAACACTGATTCCATCCAACTTTCCTTCATTAACCGAGTGAGCTCATTTAACACTCATCTTCAACACACTTTCCTTTGTCTCCCAAGTGAACTCAATAGACTCCAACACTACTCAGTAGACACTACTTTTTGAACTTGGCAAACATAGGAATGTTGAATAGACATAGAAAACTGTCTTCACTGCCTGAGTAAGCTCGGAAAGCACTGACTAAAACTGATATGACATTTGTGTAACATCAAAGAAAACACACAATTAATAAATTGTATCCAAGAAAAATATCTGGTGTAATTTTTGCATGCATATTTATGATTTTTGTTTACTTTTATTGAATGGTTAAGTTATTTAAAGTGGACAAATGTTAAATTGTTGAATAACTGACTCACCCCCTCTCCCCTCCTCCATCCTCTTAGTTATCTTGGTGGACTATTATTTCTAGCACATTTATCAACCTTAAATAATCTTAACCATTCAATTAAAGTAAACATGAACCGTAACAAGATGCACATAAACAATTAGACCAGAGTTGTTAACTAGGGAAACCCTTGATCAGAGGGAAAACCCTAGTGGGAATGACGCCCACAAAGATATACTGATATATATAATACTTGTTAGAGGATGGAGCTTTTTATGAGTCTATAAACACATTTAGTACATAAGAGTCCCTATTAGGAGTTGTAGAAGGCAAAAAGATCCACTATGCAAACAATTTCTGGGGAAACACAATTGAACTTCACAATCCAACTGATCTCTCAACTATTCCTTGAAGAATAATTGTTTGTACAATTCTTTAACCTCTTTCCTCTATCCTATCAACTATACAAATTATTTTTAGACCTTTTATACTAAGTCATGAACCTTGGATACAAATATCAAACCTTAGATCTCAGAATAAAACCTTGGCAACAAAGTTCTTTTCAACTTTGCTCTGTTCTGCTTCTCCTTGCATATCAACTTGTTTCTCTTCTATTCCCCTCTTTTTGCTTCATGTAATCATTCATTCATAGCAAAGGAAAATGTCCTTCCTTTATACCAAATCCATAAAATAATTTCTTGATTTAGTTATTACACCTTCTCAATTAATTATTATAGGACCTCATTAAGAAACCATTATACTTAATGATAACATCAATTAGTCACTTTGTAACTTGAATAACTTTTCTCTTGTGTAATATAATGATGAGGGGAATTAGCTAAGATATATAACAAGTTTATATATCTAAATATAAAATGTACACGATGTGTTGCCATTAATAACAACATTTACATATCTAAATATAGCCAATTATCAACAATCTCCCCATTTGACATTGATGGCAACAAAGTAGAAAAATTGGCTAAGTATCAAAAAATTCTTTACCAAAACTTACAACATTACTATACTTACCATATTATACAAATAATTCATCTTAAGAATGATCCCTCCTTTGATATGACTACAAAATGCATAACCTAAAATTTTCTCATACAAATTCTACCCCTTTGACATCAATGACAAAAGGTCAGAATCTACAAAAACTTTCAAAAGGTTCCACTGTAAAAAAACTATCAAAATTTTTGTCCCACTACCTCAAGCTAATAACATCTTCATAAAATCATCAAAATTTTCCTTTAGATTTTCCATACCTTTTACCCATGTGTCCATGATTGCTTCGACTATAGTGAGAATTTCACATAAGGCATATGATGCAATTTCAATTGCATTACTGATAGAATATATGAAATTGGAATAAGTGTCCTTTTCTTTAATACATTCCTCCAATTGTATATCAATTAAGGATATTTTTAGAAAAATAGATTCTTTGAAATCTAATAATCTTCTCAAAAATTGCTCTTTCTCAAGTTGTAGTTTCGTGATGTTAGTGTGAACACTGACAACTTGTCCTTCAAAATCATCAACTTTGCTAGAGGGTTTCTATAACTAACTTTTTAGAGGCTCTAGATCACTTTGCTGCCCTTCCATCTTATTGTCCAAAACTTTAGTCAACCTATGAGATAAAGTACATTTGATGTATAGTACCTTGCCATCTTGTTGACATCTTTAGAGTTCCTTGATATAAGTATCAAGATTCATCAAATCATTCTTTATGTTCTAAAAAATAGTGCTAAAAAGATTAAGATCATGAAAAATTTGTTCCTTAGACTCTAAAATATTCAAAAAAATAGTAAATTTATCATCAAATTATTTTAATACTACTTTGGCTTTCTATTCAAGGTTTTCTTCTGTATGTTTGGTTACCAAAGCGTTGTGCAATTTGTCAGTCACCTCCATTAATGTTCTCTATAGACACTTCAATTTTATTATCTTCTCAATCAATTTTTTCAAAGATGAGATAAAGTTAGATTGATCATCATCATCACCTATAAGGTCAGCAAGAGATAGTGGAGTGGATGAGCTAGATGCTTTAGACTCATCATCCTTTTGCATCTTCTTTGCTGCCTCCCTTTCTTTTCTCTGTTCTCTTTCCTTCTCCTCTTTTTATTTCCTTTCTTATTCTTTATTTTCTTCTTCTAGATTCTTTTGTTTTTCCTCTTCTCTCCTCTTCTTTTCTTCTTTCTACCTCTTATCCTCCTCAAGCAATCTCAACTTGGCTTCTTCAATCCTTTTCTTTTCCTCTTCTAACTACCTTTTCTCTGCCTCAATCAATTTTAACTGTTCTTGAATTTTTTTGGAATGGGATTGAGGCTCATTAAAAGGATAATCTTCAATACTAATGGTAATGTTACTTTGATCAATTTTCATGGTGTCACCACTTACTAACACTTCCAAATTTTCTTCCATTGTTGCTTCTATTTTTGAAGTTTCTTTCATGATTCCTTCTCTAATTTCTAAAATCTCTTCCATTGTTCTCTCTATCCATTCTACAATAATTTGCTATATGTCTGAACTTGTTCCATAACTATAATATTGGGTTCTACTTCTAGGATTTTATTGATCAATAGGTTTTTGACAATTTTGGGCTATGTGTCCAAAGTTGTTACACTTATAACACACAATCTACTTTCTTTCTTCATAAGGTCTTCTTTCTTTTGATGTCCTCTCATCAGATCTTCTTCTATCTATAGGGTTAGTATTTTCAGACATTCTACTATTGCTTTTATCATTATCATATTTAGGCTTCTTACAATCTATTGCTTTATGAATAATAGCATGACAATTATGACAATAAAAATTTCTAACATGATTAAATAACTTATTTGTAAAATCTCTTTTCATATGACCTATTTCATTACATGAAAAACACTTACCTCAAAATTCATACCTGGTTTTCTTAGGAGATTCCACTTGCTTAGGTTCATCCAATTTCTTAGTTTCCTTCTCTTGTCCTACTTCTTTAAAATTTTCAAAAGATTTACTAGATTCAATCTTATCACCAGATTTATCTTTTTTCTTTTAGATATAATCCACTTTTAGGTTTCTTCACAGACATGTTAAATAGTTAACCTAGTCCATTCTTATCATAGGTAGGTCTTTTTGTTGACATTTATTCATCAATCATTTCTTTGCTAGAATAAAACTTTTCAAGTTGTAGCTTTCTTTGAGTTATTTTTCCTTTCAAAATAGTGTTGTATTTATGAAGTTCTTCATGATCTTCTTTTAATGTTTCAAATTCATATGTCCTTTTTGTTAAATTCACGTTAAGATCTTAAATTTTATTCATCAAATCAGATTCAACTTTGCTAGGATCATTCTTCAAACTTAACTTTAGGTTAGTAATTTGTAATTCATGCTTCAAGATCTTGTACTCTATTTTCAATTTTGAATATTCATGATCACTTGTTTCAAATTTAGTAGATTTAGGCTTTGATTTGAGATGTTCAATCTTGTCCATCAGTTGTCCAATGTATACTTTGGATTCTTCATATCTATCATTCAACTTATCTCTTTCTTTAGTAAGGAGATCAATTTGTTCAAGTGCCTCTTCAACGTTCTTCATCAACTGTTCCATATCCTTATGGATCTTACTCAAGTTGTTAAGCCTCTTCTAAGTAATTGTGCTTCAATACCAATTGTTAGAAATAGGGAATGTTGAGAGGGTGGGGGGAGTGAATTAGTATTTAATTTTATTTTTTCAGCAATTGGATATTATTTATTACTTTGAAACATGCATAAGAATGTTAAAAAGTAATGTTGAACAGTAAAAGTAACCATGCATAGAGAGAACTCATAACACCATATGTTTTTAACCATGAAAACCCTGGTGGGGATGATACTAACAAGATGATGTACTAATATAAATGTTCCTTGCTAGAGGATGGACCCTATTAGTAGTCTAAAAACTCATTTAATACATATGAGTCCTAGTTAGGAGACTTTGAATCCCTATTAGGAGATTCCAACCCTATTAGGAGTTGTGGTATAATGTGCTCAAGAAGAGCTCACTGCACAAACATGTAGTTTCAATTAAAAGAAGAGCTCACTACCCAAACAAGTAATTAAAGTTCATCAAATATAGAAGTATGGATGTTGTACCTTCTTTTAGCTGATATCTAACCTTAGCTTGATCTTAGTGTTGGAAATATAAGAGGAGTAACTAAGAGGGGAAGGGTAAATTAGTTACCACTAAAATAAATCACAAATTCCTTAGATGTCAATACAAAACAAACACTAAAAACTAAATAATGTTGATGCTCCGTAAACAAAGAACATGTTGTAACTTAGTAAACACTATGTTTTCTTGGTAAATATTAACATTCAAGTCTTTTGATATTATGTATGATTACCATTTCTTTAACATAGTTACAAATACATAAAAGTAAATAGCATGAACACATTTGACACCAAGATTTAACGTGGAAACCCAATTTGGAAAAAACCACCAATTTCAACTAGTTACTATTTTTCACTCTTCTAAAGTGAGCCCTATTAGGAGCCAACCCTATTAAAGGTTAAAAAACACACTATTAGTTGTGAACCTATTAGAGGATTTAATCACCCTATTAGGAGTGGCATTGTTAGAGGACTTGAAACAATTCAATAGAACTGTCACCTTGTTAGACGATTTACAAATAGTTGTTAAGCCAACTTTGTTAAGAGGTTTTAGATCAATGCTAAAATGGTTATAAAGAAACAATGAAATTACCTAATTGTGATGAAACTAAATTGCTGATTATAGATCTCTATTCTGACTTGTACTTGATCCTTCCTAATCAAATATAGCTTTGCTTCTCTACAAGGATATTTCTCTTATCCTTAGCTTCATTTTCTCATTACCATATCTTCAATTCACTCATACACTCTTTCATATTGTCAATTCTACTCAAATACAACTTAGAATAATCAACATTTATCACCTTAGTCTGCTAGTATACAAGTTTACACAAAATAACAAAGTTGGCCAAAATGTAGACACTCAGGTTCTAAAGACTGGCTTGGTGAGGTTTTTATACTCGACATCAACTATCAATACTTGGCATCATCATGCACTCAGTAGATGTAGAATTCTAGTCCATACTAATCACCTTCAACTAGTCTCAAACTTGGCCTGCACTGACGACTCAGTAAATATTGTGAAACTTGATTCACGTGACATAGCTTGGTCAACACTAGTTCCATCCAACTTTCCTTCATTAATCGAGTGAGCTGGATTAACACTCATTTTCAATACATTTTCCTTTGTCTCCTAAGTGAAATTGGTATACATTGACACTACTCGGTAGACACTACCTTATAAACGTGGCAAAAATAGGAATGCTTAGCAGGGAAACAAAACTATCTTTGCTACCCGAGTGAGCTCGGCAAGCACTGACTAAAATTGATATGACATTTGTACTGATGTGACATTTGTGTAACATCAAAGACAACACAAAATTAATCAATTGTAAACAACAATCTCCCTCTTGGCATTGATGGAAACACAACATGTCATAGCAGAATAAAATTCCAAAGCAAGAATAAAGTAAGGAACATATCCTTAGTTTCATTCTATGAGAACTCCCTCTATTAGTGTGAGCTCTTCCTATCTTCAGATCTTTCCTTCTGTCATAAAAATTTCATTTGCAACTCCCTCTTACAACAAACTTCTCCCTCTTTGACAACACATGCCAAAGACAAAAACTTCCTTTATAATATAATTGTACCTCAACCATTAATTCATTTGCAATAAGTTCTTGCCAATTATAAATTAATTGATTGATCTTCAATATGTTGTGGTTGATGCATCAATAAAATTCATTTAGTGAGCTTCTAATAGGGGAATGACCCCTAGCTTACCTCTTAGATGCAAGAATGCATCCTTAGGTAATGGTTTAGTGAATCTATCTGCAATTTGTTCCTTTGTGTTCAAATATTCCAATCTAACTTGCTTATCTTGTGCCAATTCTCTTAAGAAGTGATATTTTATAGCAATGTGCTTTGTTTTAGAATGTATCACTAAGTTCTTTGATATATTTATTGCACTAGTGTTATCACAGTATATGACAACTAGATCCTTGATCTCTATCTTCATACCTGCCAATAGTTGCTTGAACCAAATAATGTTTGAATAATTAACTACTGCTACCACATATTATGCCTCTGCTATGGATTGAGATGTACAATTTTTCTTCTTACTTGTCCAAGACACTAGACTTTTACCAAGAAAGAATGCTCCACCACTAGTGCTTTTTGTTTCATCAATACTTCCTACTTAATCAGCATTGCTAAATACCCTTAAGTTCAAATTACCTCCAAGTTTGTACCATAAGCCATAGTCTTGAGTACCTTTCAGATATCCCATGATTCTCTTCATTTCCATTATGTGATTTTCTTTTGGATTTTCTAAGAATCTTACCACCATTCCATCTACTAATGCAATATCAGGCCTTCCATGTACTACATACTGTAGTTTTCTCATTGTTGATCTATATGTAGTCTGATCTACTTCTTTGGAATCATCATTTTTGGAAAGTTTATGTCAAGTAGTGATAGGAGTTCCAAAAGGCTTTGAATCTTTCATTCCAATTTTTTTCAATGTTTCCTTGATATACTTTGATTGAGTGATGTAGATACCATTTTTTCTTTGTTATATCTGCAACCCTATTGGGATTAAAGATAGAGTAATTGAGAGGGGGGGGTGAATCAGTTACTCACAAAAATTAATCCACAGATCTCTTAGATGTCTTAAAGATCTAGTTACTGCTGATACTCAGTAAAAAAATACTGTAACTTAGTAAATTGAACTATTACTTTCTTTTCAAGCATTCATGCACGTAACTGAAGATAAAGTGAATGCAAGAGACACCAGATTTAACGTGGAAACCCAACATGGCAAAAACCACCAAGTAACTAGTCACCAATTTTTCTCTTTTTTGAAGTGAGCCATGTTAGGAGCCAACCCTATTAAAGGTGACAATACACACTATTAGTTGTGACCCTATTAGAGGATTTAATAACCCTATTAGGAGTGGCCTTGCTAGAGGTCTTTAAAACAATTCAATTGAACTATCACCTTGTAAGAGGATTTACACAATGGCTATTAAACCAAATCTGTTAAGAGATTTGGAATCATTGCTACAATGGTTAGAAGGCAACAATGAATTAACTTGAACAAGATGCAATTGAATTTGCTAATTATAGTTCTCTATTTTGCTTCATTAGATCCTCCTTGATCAAATATGGCTCTGCTACTTCTCAATGATCTTTGATCATCATTCGAATTAACTTCCACAATAATTAGTCCTCATATCTCATTAATTCCACACTTGCATACACACTTAGAATTCACAACTTGACCTCTTACTTATATGATTTAGATTGTCAAGTCGGCTCATTCACATGTTTCTTTTACTAATAAACCATACATCAGTCAGCTACAAATATTAATCTAAACAAATAAATGTTATTTCATAAAATAATGAAATCCTTTACTGGCTGACCCTGCTTGATAAATACTGCTTCCAAAAATTTCTTGAATTAACTTTCTTGACTTGGTTAACATTGCAATATCGTTAAAATCCTTTGGCTGTCAAGTTTACTCGATAAGAATTGAATCCCTTCATGAGAGATTGGTATGAACTACTTCTTCCAAATTACCTTTGATGATCGAGTGGGCTTGGTAAGAACTGCTTCTTCCATATTACCTCTGATAATCAAGTGAACTCAGTAAGAACTGCTTCTTCTATATTACCTTTAATGATCGAGTGAATTTGGTTAGAATTGCTTCTTTGCTTTGCTAACCTTCTAAGCTCGGTAGACACTATCCTTTGCCTTGCTGACCTTTTGAGCTTAGTAGACTTTTTCCTTTTTCTAGCTGACCTTCTGAGCTCGGTAGACACTATCTGATGACTGATACGATATTTGTGTGACATCAAAGACAACACACAATTGAACAATTGTATCCTACAATCTCCCTCTTTGGCATTGATGGAAATACAACATGTCATAGCAGAATGAAATTTGAAAACAAGTCTTTTAATGATAGAATACTTCACTTCCTTCTTAAAATATGACAAACTCCCTCTTTCATAATAATCTCTCCCTCTTGCAAAAACTCTTATTATTTTGTAAATTTCATAAACATATGATAGTATATTCTCCCTCTTTAACAACACATGCTCGAAATAGCTCAAAACAACTGAATAGCATTTTACCTGATGTACTAATTCATATGCAATGTCTTCATTGGTTTGCTACATCAACTAATAGATCTCCAATTCTATTTCTGTTGATGCATCACTAAAACTATATTTCAGTGAGCTTCAGATAGGGGAATGAACCCTAACTTACCTATTAGGTAAAGGAATGCATCCTTAGGTAAAGTTTTTGTGAATATTTCAGAAATTTGTTCCTTTGTATGTACATAATCCAATCTTATTTCCTTTTCTTGCACCAATTCTCTAACAAAGTGATATTTAATGGCAATATGCTTGGTTTTTGAATGCATCACTGAATTCTTGGAGATGTTAATTGTACTTGTATTATCACAAAACATAACAATAGGTTCTATGATTTCTTGCTTCATACCTTCCAATAATTGTTTAAACCACACAATGTTTGAGCAATTTACTACTACTAAAACATATTCAACCTCTGTTGTGGATTGAGATGTACAATTTTTCTTTTTGCTTGTCCAAGAAACCAACCTGTTTCCAAGAAATATAGCTCATTCACTTGTTCTCTTTCTATCATGAATATTTCTTGCCCAATCTACATCAGTGAACACCTTTAAATCCATTTTTTCTCCAAGTTTATACCAAAATCCATAATCTTCAATTCCTTTTAAGTATCTCATGATCCTTTTGATTTCCATCATGTGATTTTCTTTTGGTTTTGGTGAGAGTCTTGTTACAATTCCTACTGCAAAGGCAATGTTTGTTCTTGTGTGCACTACATATTGCAACTTTCCAATCATAGATCTATACAATGTCTAATTCACTTCCTTTGATTCATCATCCTTGGTAAGTTTTTATCCAGTATACATAGGAGTCCCAATTGGTGTGCAGTCTTCCATCCCAAACTTTTTTTAGCATGTCCTTGATGTATTTAGATTGAGTGATGTAGATGCCATTCTTATTCTATTGAATTTGAAGGCCAACAAAGAATTTGATTTCACCAAACATTGACATTTCAAATTCCTTGTTCATTTTTTTTGAAAATTCTTTGCAAAGATCATCATTTCCTATAAACAAAGTATCATCTACAAATATTTCTACCAAAACAATCTTATTATCTAGTCCTTCCTTTATGTACAAACTATTGTTATCATTAGTTCTTTGAAAACCAATCTAAATAAGATAGTTATGCAATCTTTCATACCATGCTCTAGGGGCTTGTTTCAGACCATATAATGCTTTATGCAATTTACAGACCATGTCCTTCTTGTTTGGATCAACAAAACCTTCTGACTATTCAATGTAAACCTCTTCATCCAATATGTCATTGAGAAATGCCGACTTGCATCCATCTAATAAACTTTAAATCCTTTGACTATAGCATATGCAAGTTAGGTTCTGACACCTTCCAATCTTGCAAAAAGAAAAAAAGTTTCTCCATAGTCTACACCTTCTTCTTGTGAATATCCTTTGTATACTAGTCTAGCTTTGTTCCTTGATACCTTATCATCTTCATTTAGTTTATTTTTGAATACCCACTTTGTTCGAATCACATTCTTTTCTTTGGGTCTAGGTACAAGAGTCCATATTTTATTTTTCTCTATCTCTTCTACTTCTTCATTCATAACTTCAATCCAACTTTCATTGTCTAGTGCATCTTTGACATTTTTAGGTTCAAAATCAGCAAGTAAACAAGTGCCTTTCAACTTACTTCTTCTCATTGTTCCTTCTAATTTATCTCCAATGATCTGATATGGTGCATGATGCTTTCTGACATACTTGGCTAACATGGGCTCCTTTCTTTTTGAATGACTTGCATTGTTATCCTTCTGTGTCTCAATTTTTGGTTGTAATTCTGGTTGCTCGGGCTCAATAGATGCTAACTTTGTAGCTTCATTTTGCAACTTGGGTTCTTGTAGCTTGGTAGGTACTGACTCGGTTTGAACTTCCAATGACTTAGTTAATGAAGACTCTAGAGTTGAGAATTCATGATCTTAGTGTAGCCACCTAAAAACCTTTAGAAAATAAAGTATTTTTATTTTCTGAAAAAATCCCTGATGACATCATCATTTATTAATTAATTATTTAATTAATTAATTAATTAATTTTTATGCCATTAAATCCCTTTATCTTAATTAAAAATATTTAATTAAGGAATCCCTCCCTAAAATGTTTAAATCTTATTTAAACATTATTTCCTTATTTATTAATTATTTAATTAATAAATTGACCAAAAATCCTAAAATAAATAAAAAATTTCTTTTTTGCCCAAAACTTGGCCAATTTCCTTAAGACCACTAACCTCTTCCAAAATCTTCTAATCCTTCTTTAATTTTAATTAAAGGCTAATCCCATCATTTCCTACCCCTAATCCCAACTCAAAATATTTAATTAAGATTAAATATTAATCCTCATGTTTATTAAAAAAGTTTTAATAAATATCTCCTCAACCCAAACCCTTGAAATAAATAAAACTTTATTTATTTCCTAAAAATCTAATTTATCCTCATCCTAAGGAGTTCTAGACTCTTCTAGAAAGTCTTCATCCTCATCCTAGGAAATTCTAGACTATTCTAGAAAGTCTTTATCCTCATCCAAAGTCTAGACTCTTCTAGAAGATGTATTTAAACCTAATCCTAATCCCCTCCTAACCTTGTCACATTCCCTAAACATGGGTTAAGAATTACTAACCCAAGCCAAAGTTAACAAATATCTCCTCCTTCAGCCACCCTCATTAAATGCCATCCACTTGCCTATTCCTAAGCTAATCCTAAACCATCCTAATCCATCCTCTAATCATTTGCACAAGCCTAAACAAGATTAAAACCTTCCTAATCAAGTCCAAGTTGAAATTTCTCTCATCACCCTCAAAATATCTCAACCATAAAACTTTATGAAGTCCACTACGTCATAAATGACTCTTACAAGCCCTTTTATTGCTCTTACAAGTCATTATGAGGGTCTTTATGAAGATTTTATCCCTTGAGCCTCCTTTTTTGACTCATCCTTCCCCTTTCCTCCATCCTCTCACCATGTGACATGTGTCACTCCTTGATTGGCTATAAGGAAGCACAATCCATGTGCTCTCTTCTCATGCAATCTGAGCCCTCCATGAGCTTTTTCCCATCCTTGCATCTTAGCCCTCAATCCCTCAAGCCTCTTGCCTATAAATTGGATCCTTCCACTTTGAAAAATAACACAATCCATTAAGTAAAGTCATAATGCCATTTTGAGAAGCCATTTTACCTCAAAACCATACACTCATACCCAAATTCCAATTCCATTTGAAGCCCTTTTTGAAGCATAAGCTTGAGCATACATCCTATCTATTTAGACAAAGCTACTGAACAAGAGAGCTTCTCATTGAGAGAGCCCATTAATGACTCATATTCTCAATTGAGAGCTCATCTTAGTCTATCTTGAAGTTTATGAATTTTGTTTAGTTTGTAGAAGCTTTATTTAAATTTGGTTTCTATTAGCATACTAACATTGCTCATATACATTTTGGCACGCCCGGTGGGACCCCGCATGGGTCATCTTCATTAGCTTTTTTAGTCAAGTTTTGTATGTCATTTGCTGATTTTGGCTAATTTTTCTTTTTTTTGTGATTGGTAGGATTGTATAAATTAGTTTTTTAGGTCCACATGAGCATGAAGAAGACAAAGGAACTCATAATCTATCTCATAGTGTTTGCAGATTTTTCAAGCTTATAGGTGGACAAAGAACTTGAAATTCTTCTTCCTCTTCTTGTCTATATTCTTCTTATTCTTCTTGTGGGAGATCTTGGCCATTTTTTTTTAAGGAAGAAAAATCATACACACTTCGTTTTAGTGCTTAAAATGAACCCCCAAATCATACTTAAATCCATTGAAAAATTAAAAATTCGCAAAAAAAAAAAAATCTTTTAACAAGTGAAACTAAACCAATCTAATCATTTGCATCCTTGCAACATCAAGGTTTTAGATGCATTCATGCAAAATTAGGAACACTTCATTTTTGGGAATTTAAAAAGAACTTCAAGTTTCCATTTCAAAAGGTTCAAAATCAACACTAAGTGCACACTAAAGTTCTTTTAAAAAATCTCATGAAAACTAAGAGTCCTAAATGGTTGCCAAAAATTGTCCTAAAAGCTTTGTTATTTGTTCCAAACAAATGTCTTATTGCAAAATCTTGAATGTTTCTTAGATTTTTCATGCATCAAAACAATCTAGGAATATCATTTTTGGGCTTAAAATATGCAAACTACAACACAAAATCTTGAATGAAAACCAAAGTCCAAAGAGTCATTTTTACTTTTGAGTCCAAAACAATCTTGAATGATCTAAGGTTAAAACAAAGCACTTCAAAGTTCTTAAAACAACACACAAAATCTCAATCTTGAAATGCTCAAAAGAAAACACTTGAATGTTTAACCACTTGTCTTTGAATGCATGTTGCTAAAATCACTCTTGAATGCCATGGATTAAAATCAAAATTTCCTTGAATGCATGATTAAAACAAAAAATCCAATCTTGAATTCTAAGGATCAATTAACCATTGCAATATCAAACACTTCATTTGGAGCTTCTAAAAATTGAACAAAACAAATCTCTTTTCCACATGCAATCTAGGTAAAGTTTGATTTTTGGACATTTAAGAAACCTTGTTAAGTTAAAATACAAATTTGCAAAAATCAATTTGAGTAGTTCCTTGGACTCAACTCTTTTCTAATCACCCATCAAATATTAACCATTGGTTGCAATCTCAGCGCCATTTATGGGGATGGGTCTACTTGAAAAAGGTGTTAAATGTTCCACAATCTAACTCACTCACTTGGTCTTTGAATGTTTGCTTTAACTTTATCAAAATTCTTAAATGATCAAAACTCTAGATTAAATTGATCACACTTCAAGTTTGGGCACTAAAATTGAACAACAATTGATGTGGAGAGCCTCTGGGCGCACGCTTGAAATCGAATCTCACACACTTTTGTTTTGAGCTTAAAACAAACTCACACTCAATCTTGAATGCCTTAAAGAAAATTAATCGATACTTGACGTGGAGGGCCTCTGGGTGAACGAGTTTGCTTTTGTTGACCCTAACTCTTCTTATTGTTTGCATTCTTCGATCAATTTACTTTTGTTGGCACTTCAAGTTGGAATTGAACATTGTCTCTTAAACATGAGTGCTTGCAAAGTCTAGATTAGCACACATAAGAGTCAGTTGGTAAAAGAACAAGCATGTTTTTTAGCCCAAGGTCATCCAAGTCTTCTCTCCCCTTGTCGTCTTTCGAGGCCATCTTGGGTGAATAAGATTAGGATCCAAAACCTTATTTCTTTTTAGGAGGCCTGCTTGGGGATTTCATCACCCCTTGGATGACCTCAACTCCAATGTTCTAGCGGAGTATAAGAATTGGGAGGTGAATCGAAAGAAACCTCTCTTGGGATCAAGATTTTGTCGCTCGAGCTAAGCCTCAAGGAACTTGATACCCTTGAGAAGTGAAAGAGGAGAAGTGGGTTACCGCTCCTCTCGGTTGTGTGACATCTTTTTGGTCTCATCTATGGATTTAGGCCTCACGTACCTTGGGTATATTGAGGACTCCTTAGCTAAACCAACTATCAGCCTTGTAGACAACCATCTAGGATGTTAATGTGTTTGAGGTGACTGATCGAAACATTTGTAGAACATACACACTCCTTGGCACAAGTATCACTTTTTGAGAATCAAAAACTTCTATCTGGTTGTTTCTATCTATTGCTTGATCTTTTATTTGTTGAATGAATGTTTTCCAAACTTGGTCAATCCTAGCTTAGGGTATACTTAGCGTAGTCACTTCCTATTCTAGAAGTTGAACGAGTTGAAGCAAAACAACCAAGATCTCTCAAAGCCAAGTAGATTCAGGAATCGATGTCAAAGCAACCCAAACCCAAATAGAAGTTCCACAAAGTTAAACTCAAACCATCTCTAGCATACCAAGAACTTTCAGCCAAGAGAAAAGAAATAACACCAAGCCCACAAATTGCCAAACTCCACAAAGCAGAGGAAAAAGCTACTGACGAAGCACTTCAAGAGGCCTGGATAGAGCACAACATCAAATTTAGCCAACATCCAGGAGTTAATCCTACTTATGCCTTACCAACTAGGCATGATTTCTATGATTAGACACCCTTGTTTCTCCACATCTTCTTGGATAAGCTTCACTTTAGAGTCATCTTTGTAGAAAATCTAGCCATATTAGGTTATCCCCTTAAGAATTATTAGCTCATCCATCTCATTTAGAATCAAACCATCTAGCCAGCAATCAAAACCTCACATCCAAGCCTTCAAAATTGTTGTCACTTTTGTCAAAAGTTTTCCACTCCTAAAAACTTCCAAATCCATCAATCTCACCAAGGTTATCCCTTTGACAGAGCTTTGTTTAGGGTAATCCTGCTTTGTCACTTGTTATCCCTCATCACCTTGAGCTAAAGGTTGGGATCCATAAGTGGTCAATCTCGTGTTCTTCCTAAAGGATCATCAGTCTATCCTTAAGTTGACACAATTACCACCAAGCTTGCACATAGGAAAGAAGACCTTTCGTGCTTTGGCAACATATCTTTGAAGTTAGAATCTCCAACCCAATCCTCCTTAGGTTTTGTCATATAGCTTTTCCTTAACCTAGGAAATCATTTGCATAGAGAAGCCTTCCCCCTTTTGCATCCATTAGCATTATTGCATCTCATCCCTAGGAGCATTTTTCATGCAACCCATCACTCGCTTAGCCAAGAAGAAAGAAATAATGGAGCCCTATCATTTGGATCGAACAACCTCACCCCCCTTGAGCACTCATCCATCCTTCAGCCCAGAGAAAGCTATGCCATCATGTACTGACATTGAAGCTTTCATGAACCAACTAGGAAATGCAGTATTTCGTAAATGCCATTATAGACAAGAACAAAGAGACAATCATGGCTAATTTTTGAAGGGAAAATGTAGGAACCTTTGACTTTGGAAGACCCCCTCCATTATTAGATCCATCTCACCCATTGTTTGGGCAGCTACCACCACCCATAGGCTGTTATGATCCAAATTATCCTCAATATATGCCAAAAGAAGAGCCTCCAGCAAATCCATATGATCCAACAGACCCAAACATACCATCATCCACCCAAGTTGAAATTTGCATGCCGCAAGCCAACCCAGCCACCACCACTCCATCCTTGGTTCATACCTCTCCGCTCCAAACCCCTTTTACCCAAAATAGCTCACCGTTCACCCCCTTCACTATTGTTGGTGCTGCTCCCCAACCCAGCCTTCCAAATCCACCCATCTCCCAAATTAGTGCTAGCATCTTTGGCCAACCTCAGCAATATACAATAGGGATGCCACCCATGGGGCCAAGTAATCAACCTTTCATCACCCCCAACTTTTTCACTGTAGCCCAAAGCACAATCCCATCATTTCCATTAGGTCTTGGGAGCTCAATACCATTAGCCACAAATCTACAAGCTACTACCCTCACTCCACAAAGCTATCAAATCCTACAAGCTACTACCAATTTTCTACCAAGCTCCCAAGTGACCCCAACCCCTGCCATCACTCTACCAAGCTTCCAAATCCAACCACAAAGCTATCAAATCCCATCAGTTCCATTCCCAAGCTTTCAATTCCCACCACCTCCACCACCAACTAATCCATTACCTCCAATTACCAAATACTTTTCAATGCCACTTCTAGGAGGTAATCCACCACCCCATCCAACCACCAATTATTTGTAGATACCATCCCAAATGGGGGCACAACCCACATATATTGGTCAAACCCCACAAGCCCCCCGATCCTTTCCCCAAGCCTCTCAACCATCTTATACCTTACCTCCACAAAGCAATCCATTTATCCCATAGCCAGCATATGTTTCTCAATCCCAACCTCAAATCCCATATCAACAGCAAGCCTCGCAGCACATGCAGCAATATGCGCCACCTCCCCTTCAGCAACTTTTCATCCACCATGCAGCTAGCCAAACAATGTACAATCCCTATCAGCAAATCCCTCATAGCCATCCATATTCAGTGGCCCCATCTAGCACATACCTACCTCAAGGCACTCCTACATTGGGGGCACCCCATCCATCACCTATTAATTCAGAATGGGAGCAAATGAAGATACCTCTGAAAGCCATCCAAGAAAGGAATGATCCGAAGACATTCAAGTTTGAGAATGTGTGTCCTTACCCATTTGACAGAGCCATTACCATGACACCATTTCCCAAACACTTTGAGGTACCCAAATTTGACAAATTCAGAGGAAAAGGAGACCTTGTCACACATATCAAAGAATTTTACATGCACTGCCAGGACGTAGCATACAATGATGTCTTCCTCTTGCGCCTTTTTCCCAAAAGCTTGGTTGGACCAGCTCTTGAATGGTTTTATAGAATCCCCTATGGCACAATTAAAAAATTTGTTGAATTATCTGAGGCATTTGTAGCCCAATATGCCCATCTTGTTGAAACAGAGCTATCAATAGTTGATCTTGTCCACACCAAGCAAAGAGGTGGAGAAAGCCTTGCTGAATACCTGCAAAGATGGCAAACCCTTACCACCCGCATATCCTACACCTTGCCAGAACGCCATGTGGTGAAAATGTTTATTGATAATGCCCATCCTAGCTTGGCTCACCACATGACCATGAACTATTTGCAGACCTACAAAGATATCAAAAGAAAGGAATGATCCTTGAACAAGGACTCATTAAAGATGGTGTGGTCAAGATTTACAAGGAACCCAACCAAAATCAATCACATTCCAATGAAAAGTATAGGTATTGCAACAAAAACAAGCACGTTGCAACAGATGGCGTCACTAACACTAGACATGTGAATATTGTTGGTCCTTCTCACAACCAGTCCAACCCACCATATCAACCAAACAATCAACAAGCTATCAACTACCAACAACAGAATAACCAAAGCTATCAAAACCACAATCCAAGACCAAACTTCCAAGGGTCTAGCAATCAAGCTAATGCCATCAATGTAGCTGCAGGACAAAAGCCTAGATTCCAACCTACACCTAGAAACTATACGCCCCTTGGTGAGCCATTGGATGTCATTTTTGAGAAATTAGTCAAGGAAAACCTCATCAAATTTCCTCCTACCCAACAAATTGACCCAAGACAATCCAAAGCTACATGGTACAAAGATAATGAGTACTACGAATTTCATAGGGTAAAAGGTCACACTACCCTCAGATGCATGAAACTGAAAGACTATGTGCAGGACCTCATTGATCAGAAGGAAATCACTGTTGGTGCCCAAACCTCTCCCAATGCAGGCTTACAGATCTATCAAAATACTTTTTCTCCACACCACAACCAAAATCTTGGAAAAGCACCTATCCAAACCAACAACAACAACTGTCAGCCAAACCAACAGCATGGAAAGAACAATGACCACACTTCATCCTATATAGACTATGGTAGCCTTATAGGTTGTATATCCGAGAAAGAGCCTTCCATCAATGTTATCAATATCCAAGGACCAAACAATGAGTGTGTAGTCACCACTCGAAGAGCGCAATTTAACATCACAGGCCCACCTGTTACACCAACACCATCAGCTCCATCAAAAAGCCAGTACAATATCTTGGAACACCTTGGGAACATGCCAGCCCAAATCTCCATTTTAGACCTTCTTCGCACTAGTCCTGTGTACAAGAACATCCTTGACAATGCTCTCATAGAATCCCGTGTCCCTTTTGATATCAATGCTACTAATTTTTGTAATCTTGTTGGACACCTCTCATCCTCATGTGCCCTATCGTTCAAACCCACCGACATACCCGTGGTCGAGCTAGATCACACCCTTCCACTTCGCATAGCCATCATGGTATCCAACTTTTCTGTGAAAAGAGTAATGATAGATAATGGATCAGCCTTGAATATTTGCACCCTAAAATTCATAAAACAAGCTGGGTATACTAAGGCAGATATCATCAGTGAGGTTATCACCATCAAAGCTTATGACAACTTGGAAAGAACCACAGAAGGAACTATTTTGCTACCAATCAAGGTTGGGCCAGTCATCCAAGAGACACTCTGCCATTTTGTTGATCTAAACCTACCATTTAACATCCTCCTCGATCATCCATGGATTCATTCCATGAAAGCTATTCCATCCACTTACCATCAGTGCGTCAAATTTCCGCATCAAGGCACTGAGGTAACCATCCATGCCGATCCAGAACCCTTTGCTTACTGCAATGCGGTTGAAGCTTCATATAGAAACCATTGCCCTGGAATTGATATCGGCACATCCATCGCCAACTCATCCCATACTTATAATGACCCAGAAACCATCCTCGCCTCTACCCTGTCTACCGTGAAGATCAATAACAAAGGTTATGGAGAGTATAGTCTGTCAGATGCATTTGCTGTCGGGGCACTCCCACTTGATCCACATGCCCATGGACGACCGACATATCACAAAGCTAAGGAGATTCTACCTCCTCAATACAAATAGTTTGGCCCATTAACCTTTGTATCCTCGAAAATCCCTCTTCATGAGGAGCTCACTCCAGATATCAACAAATGGTTACATAAGGATGCACCTCAAAGAAATCAAGCACGCCTTGATCACTTCAGCCAAAAGTATCCCCAAGAACATAAGCTCATCACTGACAAATGGAACTATCAAGGTGGTGGTCTCGGACTAGAAGAAAGAGGCATGCAGTGCCCCATCGACGCACACAAGTGGGAATCAAAGTCAGGTCTTGGCTTTGGCATACCCACAACTGGGGGCACCAATGAGAATGGTCACGCTTTTTCGAAAATTCACCGCAACCTTGTCAAAATTGAAGAAATTCCTAAGGAAGTTGAAAAGAGAGCCTACGACGATATCCTAGACCAAATCTCCCTCAGAGACTCTATTCTCCAAGAACTATCCATCCACCTCATTGACCTACCACTCACCCATCCACAACTCATAGATTGGGACCAACCAAGTGTCATACACATTGATGAGTTCACATCAGAGGAGGCACTTCTAAGATTCATGGGAGCTGAAACTCCTCACAAGAAAAAAAAGCTAGATTCTGCCTATATCTACAAGCTAGATCCCAAGGGGTATTTTGGAGAAAATCCCCAACCTAGTTTCGATACACCCAAAACTAGAACTAAGGTGAATCTGAGACTAGCTAAGGCAACGAAGAGAACCCCTCAGCAAGAAAATCCAGAGCCACAAGAAGAACATGAGGATTTAGCATTTCCTCCTCAAGATAATCGACCACAGGTGTCTTCTATTCTAATTGAGGATACTCGAGAAGTCAACATTGGTTCTTCAGAGATCCTCAGACTTGTTCACATTGCTGCATCCCTATCACAAGACCAAGCTGACCTCCTCTTTGAGGTCTTAAGAGAGAACATTGGCCGATTTGCATGGTCATATCAAGACATGCCAGGACTTGATCCAAAGCTTGTAGTTCATCATCTTGCAGTTGATCCAAAGATCAAGCCCGTCAGAAAAAATCTTAGAAAAATGCACCCCAAGGTGGCATTATTGGTCAAAGCTCAATTAGAAAGAATGTTAGCTACTAAGGTTATCCGACCTATAGACTACTCAGAGTGGATCTCCAACATGGTGCCTATCACTAAACCTTCCGGTGACATCAGAATCTGCACTGATTTTAGAGATCTTAACAAATCTTGTCCAAAAGATGATTTTCCCTTGCCCAACATAGATATGATTGTAGATCTTATAGCTAGACATGAAATTTTTCCCTCAAGGATGGATTTTATGGGTATAATCAAATCAAGATTGCAGAAGAGGATCAGCATAAGACAACATTCACTACCCCTTGGGGAACCTTTTGCTACAACATGATGCCTTTTGGCCTAAAGAATGTTGGGGCTACCTATCAAAGAGCTATGACAGCCATTTTTCATGATCTCATCCATAGCATTTTGGAGGATTATGTGGATGATATCTTGGTCAAGTCTCATACCTTCATGGATCATCTTGCTGACCTGGAGAAAGTGTTTGATAGGTTAGCCAAATATCATCTCATGCTGAATCCCAAGAAATGTGTCTTTGGGGTCACATCTGGCAAGCTTCTAGGCTTCATAGTTTCTAAACAAGGTATAGAGATTGACCCCAAGAAGGTCAAGGCTATCTTAGACATGCCTCCTCCCCAGAAACTGTGGCAGCTTTGCTCTCTTCAAAGAAAGCTCCAATCTGTTCGACGCTTCATCTCCCAGCTTGCAGATAAGTGTACACCATTTTCACATTTACTGAAGAAGGATGAGAACTTCAAGTGGGATCCTTTATGTTAGCGCAACTTCGACCATCTCAAGCAGTATCTCATCAATCCCCCTATCTTGGTTCCATTAGTTCCTGGTCGTCCCCTAATTTTTTACATATCAGCAACACCTACTGCTCTAGGGGCACTTCTAGCATAGCTTGATGACTAGAACAGAGAAAGAGCCATCTACTACATCAGTAGAACCCTAGTTGGTTATGAACTCAATTACACTCCTATGGAAAGAGCTTGTTTGGAAGTTGTTTTCTCAACTCAAAAGCTTCACCATTACATGCTAAGTCATACCATCCAACTAGTCTCCAAGATTGACCCTCTCAAGTATATGCTCTCTAGAATAGCACTTACAGGCCATTTGGCCAAATGGGTTATGCTCCTTAGTGAATTTGACATCCAGTATGTGGATAGAAAGGCAATCAAAGGGAAAGCTATAGTAGATCACCTAGCTGATGCACCTCTAATAGATGCTTATCCATTGATCACAGAATTTCCAGATGAGCATATCTGTCTAATTGAAGAACAACCCCCATGGAAACTTTATTTTGATGGCTCATACACATCTCATGGATCAGGGGCAGGAATATTGTTGGTCACACCTTAAGGAGATTACATTCCAAAAGCCTTCAAGCTACAATTCCCTAGCACCAAAAATATAGCTGAATATGAGGCCCTCATAGCAGGATTAAAGATAGCTGTAGAATGGAACATTGTTGAGCTACAAATCTTTGGCGATTCTTAGCTCATCATCAAGCAAGCCCTAAATGAATATCAAACCAAAGATGAAAAGCTATTACCCTACAAAGAGCTAGTTGATCAGCTAACCCAACATTTTACAAAGCTTCAGTTTACACAAGTGCCTCGAATATAGAACAAAGCAGTAAATGCTATGGCTACTATAGGCTCACTCTTGGAAATTCCCCAAGTAGCTACACAGTATGAGTTTTTAGTGGAGCAGCTCCTCACACCCGCCTATGCGAATGAGGATTCAAACCGTGTTTGTATATTGGTTGGTCCCCAATCCCCTTGGTATAATGAGATTCACGCTTACCTTAACGATGGTATCATATCCCCTCACCTCACACATACCCAATGCCAGAACGTCATCTGAAAATCATCCCGCTATGTTATCATAGCCAATACCCTATATCGTCGGGGTTATCACGATACTCTCTCTCAATGTTTAGACCAAAATGAGGCTGTGATGGTGTTAAAGGAAGTACACTCTGGACTTTGCGGTGCCCACATGAGTGGTATTGTCCTAGCGTAACAAATCCTTAGAGCAAGCTACTATTGGCCTACCATTGAAGAAGACTCCTGTGACTTTGTCAGAAAGTGTTTCCCATGTCAGCAGCATGCAAATCTTGTTCACGCTCCAGCACAGGATCTACAGCCTATTGCACCACCTTGGCCTTTCACTTGTTGGGGCCTTGATCTAGTTGGAACTATCACACCCCTCTCATCTGATGGACATAAATGGATAATAACAGCTACAGACTATTTCATTAAATGGGTGGAAGCAGCCCCCCTAGTCTCAGCTATAGGAGTTCAGGTCTCCAAGTTCATCTTGTACCACATTGTTTGCCGCTTCGGCATCCCATCCAGCATCTTCACTGAGCATGGAGGTAACTTTGAAAATCTCAACATGGAAGAATTATGCACTTCCCTCCGCATCCATCACCGCTTTTCTAGCCCATATTTCCCACAAGGTAACGGCCAGGCAGAGGCAACTAACAAAACCCTCCTCAAAATTCTAAAGTTGTCAATGATTCCGGCTGTGATTGGCACCTACAAATAAATCTAGCCCTATGGGCCTATCAAACTTCCTTCCATACATCCACAGGCACAACTCCATACTCCCTAGTCTATGGTGCCGAAGCAGTTCTACCTATAGAGGTTGAACTTCCCCCCTTGCGCATATCTTTGCAAGGGCAAATATCAGATGAAGAATATAGAGTAGCTCGTCTCACCCAGCTAGATCTCTTAGACGAAAAGCGACAACAAGCCTATGATCATCTCACAGTCTATCAAACTTGTCTCAAAAGGAATTTCAACAAGAAGGTGCTTCCACGACACTTTCAGCCAGGTGACATGGTCCTCAAAGAAAACATGAAAGTCCAAGTAGATCGAGAAAAGAAAGGCAAGTTTGAACCTACATGGCTTGGTCCTTATGTTGTCACTGCTTCCTTTGGCTCTGGAGCTTATCAGCTATTTACACCAGAAGGAGAACTCTTGAATGATCCTACTAACATCATTCATCTCAAGAAGTTCTATGCTTGAAGATCCTTGGTATACCCAGCTTTTCAAAAATACAAAAGAAAAAAAATAGTAAAGAGAAATAAGCGTCCAATGGTGAAAACTTGGCAATTCAAGCACCTTGGATAGGTACCTTGGTGAAAACCTGGTAATTCAGGCGCCTTGTGTACTAAAGACTAATCCATTATCTATCACTATCTTATCCCTCATCCATTCACCCACCATCCCATAAGACACACTTGCTTCTTCCCTTGGTGTTCCAACCAAATATCCAAAATCTGATGAAGCTTGTAAATACCTCCTATACAGCTTGTAAATCTTGTACCAAAGCTTTTATTATATGTTGTAAATCTTGTACCATACCTTGTCTATCCGAATCTTTTCCAAGGTTTGTACCATATTCCAACCTATAAATAATCCTATATCCTAGCTTGTATACTATCACGTGCACACACAAAACCCCATTTTCACTTAAGCTTTTCGCAAACCATCTACCTATCCACCTATCACCTATTATAGACATCCCATCCTTCAAAAACATTTCCATCTCACAAAAACCAAAACATGAACAAACTTGTACATTTGTAACATATCTTGGTCCATCAACTTGTACATCCTCTTTAGCTTAGTACCATTGTATCTATCGAGTGTTCGTGTTAGTTCATCCTTGATCAACATCTTGCACCCATCACACATCTTGGTTAGCTATTCCAACGCATCCTTTAGCTAGATTTCCTGTCAACAAAGTCTTATCTTTCTTAGTTCAGCTTGCCAGACGCATCACTCATCCAAATCCACCAGCTTTAGTGCTCTCCGATAGGTCCTTGCAGGATATAGCTTTCCTCATGTCTGATCTTGGTCCATTAGTACCTTGTCCTACCCATCTCATTGGCAAACAGCTCTCTTTTGGATTTTCACTTTCTTTTGATTTGGGATCTTCCCTTTTGGGTCTTGAAGTATCTTTTCCAAGCAATCTCCTTGTTCCCTCCTCAAGGTTGCCACGATCTTCCATATCATGGTATGCTGCGAATGGGGCAATTAGAGCGTAAGGTCTTGATCAGGTCTTTTGTTTGTTTTACTTTTCTGCTTGTGGGTTCTCCAGTGTCATTTCCATGCTACTTCCTCTAGGACTCATGTGTGATGCTGGGGCAATCCTTGCATGTTTGTTTTGAGTCAGTCCGTCAGTCCTCTGGATAGTTGGTGAAAAGGCCTTGATGTTCTTGGTAACCTTCGCAATTAACCAATAGTCCTATAGCAAATCTAGTGCTCAACTACATGGTGGTACTTCTCTTTGAAGTATCCCCCCGCTCAAAAAGCTTCAATGGTTTTCCTTCATCTCCATTATCCCCCATCCATATCCAACATCTGTCTTGCCTACCCTAGCTTATGCATTAGTATCTCTTTGAATCACTCATCACTCTTAGCTTTAGGGATCCACAATCCTAGTCTTAGGGATCCACCAATCCAAATCAATCCACCAAGCCTCATCTTTTGAGATCCACAATCCTAGTCCTAGGGATCTCCAAAACCCATCTTCCACCAGTCTGACTCTTTGAAATCCTGTTGCATCAGCTTTTTAATCCCCTCATCCATCTCCCTATCTTGGACTCCTTTTTATAGCGCTTTGCTCCTTCATCCTCCACATTCCCTAAAGTCTTAAGCTTGCTTCCTCTTGTACATCTGATTCTCCTTTATCATTCTCCCATAGTGAGAGTTTGAGGTAATTCAGCCCCTTCTCTTTGCCAATCTGAGTTTCCTTGCTCATCTGAGATTCTTGTACTTTTCAAGAAGCCATCGAGCCTTGCTTTCTCTCCCCGTTGCCTTCTTGAGGGGGCATCTCACAGTCCATTCTCTCCTCTTCTGCTCTAGCCTTGGGTATCTTATTTTCTTATCTTTGATGCCATGCCACTTGCAGCATCACATCAAAGAGGGGCAAAATGTAGACACATAAAAACCTTTAGAAAATAAAGTATTTTTATTTTTTGAAAAAATCCCTAATGATATCATCATTTATTAATTAATTAATTAATTAATTTTTATGCCATTAAATCCCTTTATCTTAATTAAAAATATTTAATTAAGGAATCCCTCCCTAAAATGTTTAAATCTTATTTAAACATTATTTCCTTATTTATTAATTATTTAATTAATAAATTGACCAAAAATCCTAAAATAAATTAAAAATTTATTTTTTGCCCAAAACTTGGCCAATTTCCTTAAGACCACTAACCTCTTCCAAAATCTTCTAATCCTTCTTTAATTTTAATTAAAGGCTAATCCCATCATTTCCTACCCCTAATCCCAACTCAAAATATTTAATTAAGATTAAATATTAATCCTCATGTTTATTAAAAAAGTTTTAATAAATATCTCCTCAACCCAAACCCTTGAAATAAATAAAACTTTATTTATTTCCTAAAAATCTAATTTATCCTCATCCTAAGGAGTTCTAGACTCTTCTAGAAAGTCTTCATCCTCATCCTAGGAAATTCTAGACTATTCTAGAAAGTCTTTATCCTCATCCAAAGTCTAGACTCTTCTAGAAGATGTCTTTAAACCTAATCCTAATCCCCTCCTAACCTTGTCACATTCCCTAAACATGGGTTAAGAATTACTAACCCAAGCCAAAGTTAACAAATATCTCCTCCTACACCCACCCTCATTAAATGCCATCCACTTGCCTATCCCTAAGCTAATCCTAAACCATCCTAATCCATCCTCTAATCATTTGCACAAGCCTAAACAAGCTTAAAACCTTCCTAATCAAGTCCAAGTCGAAATTTCTCTCATCACCCTCAAAATATCTCAACCATAAAATTTTATGAAGTCCACTACGTCATAAATGACTCTTACAAGCCCTTTTATTGCTCTTACAAGTCATTATGAAGATTTTATCCCTTGAGCCTCCTTTGTTGACTCATCCTTCCCCTTTCCTCCATCCTCTCACCATGTGACATGTGTCAATCTTTGATTGGTTATAAGGAAGCACAATCCATGTGCTCTCTTCTCATGTAATCTGAGCCCTCCATGAGATTTTTCCCATCCTTGCATCTTAGCCCTCAATCCCTCAAGCCTCTTGCCTATAAATTGGATCCTTCCCCTTTGCAAAATAACACAATCCATGAAGTAAAGTCATAATGCCATTTTGATAAGCCATTTTACATCAAAACCATACACTCACACCCAAATTCCAACTCCATTTGAAGCCCTTTTTGAAGCATAAGCTTGAGCATACATCCTATCTATTTAGACAAAGCTACTGAACAAGAGAGCTTCTCATTGAGAGAGCCCATTAATGACTCATATTCTCAATTGAGAGCTCATCTTAGTCTATCTTGAAGTTTATGAATTTTGTTTAGTTTGTAGAAGCTTTATTTAAATTTGGTTTCTATTAGCATACTAACATTGCTCATATACACTTAGTAGGTATACTTGACATTGTATCAGTTTCAATGCAAAGAAATCTTCTGTAGTCTCTAGGTTCCTTTTTTCTTTCTTCTTCTGTTCTTTTTTCAAACTCATCAACTTTCAAAATGTAACATTTGCTTCCAAATACTTTTAGATAACTTACATTAGGTTCGTAGCCATACCACAACTCATAGGGTGTTTTGAATAAATCCTTTTTTAGCTGTACTTGGTTCAAGGTATGAATTGTAGTGCTGATAGCTTCCTTCTAGTATTTGATAGCAATGCCTTTCTCAATCATTAAGGTTCTTGCACAATCCATGATGGATCTATTCCTTCTTTCTGCTATTCAATTTTGTTGAGGAGTTCCAAGTGTTGAAACCTATCTTTTGATTCCACTTTCAATGCAAAAGTTATTGAACTTATGTGAAATGAATTCACCACCTCTGTCAGACCTTAAGCATTTCAGTCTTTTGCTTGTTTCATTTTCTACTCTGACCAAATACCATTTGAAGTTTTTAAATGCTTCTAATTTTTCTCTTAGGTACATGACAATCATCATTCTTGAATAATTATCAACAAACAGAATAAAGATTTTTTCACCCGTATAACTTTCAATGACAATAGGTCCACATAAATCACTATGCACAATTTCTAGAACTTCTTTAGTATGATAGTTCTTGCTTTTAAAACTAGTCTTTCCCATTTTACCAATTTAACAATTCTTGCATAGACCAACCTTAGGTTTCTTTATGTTAGAAATACCTCTTACTTTCCTAAATTTACTAATCTTTATCAAGTTGTCAAAGCTTACATGACACAACCTCCTATTCCATAACCAAATTTCTTCAATTTGAGCAATGAAACATGAACATTCACCAAGTTTAAGATAAAATAAGTTACCTTTTGTTTGAGTACCTGATCCAATCAGCTTTCCTTTGCCATCCAACAATCTTTCTTTTCCATGCATAAATTCTAGTTTGAATCCATTATTGAGTAGCTATGCCACACTTAAAAAATTGTGCTTTAGTCCTTCTACCTAGTATGCATTATCACATACAAGTTCTTTGGTTAGTGAGATTCTTCCTTTTCCTCTTATACAACAAGGTTCATTGTTACCAAATCTTACACTGCCACCATCATAGTCTTCAAAGTATTCAAACTTAGTTTTATTGCCAGTCATGTGATGAGAAGAACCACTATCTATGATCCATGTATCATTTCTGCTCATATGAGAAATGAGTGTCATTTCCTCATCATTATCAGACTCATCTTTTACAGCAATGTAGACAATTTCATCTTCTTCTTCATCATCAAAATCATTAGAATCTTTAGCCATAAAACATGTTTTCTTACCTTTATCCTTGAATAATTCAAATTCTTTCTTTCCATTGTACTTTTGACCTTTCTTCTCATCTTTGTTCTTCTTATTTGGGCACCTAGCAGCAAAATGTCCAATTTCTTCACAAGAAAAACAAATTAGAGGAACCTTACCTTTGTATTTCGCTTTGCCTCTTGAATATTTTCTAGCTAGTAGAGCATCAACCACTTCAAGATCACTGTCTGAAATTTGATCTAATTCTTCATCACTATCTGATTGTGGATCCTTCATCTTTTTCCCTTTTTCCTTGAGTGAAAGCTTGGCTTCAAATGCTGATTCAATGTTCTTGGCAGATGGAACATAATTGTCATAGTTATCTAGCTCAAATGCAATCAAACTTCCAACTATGACCTCTAAATTTATTTTATGATTTTCCTTACATCTCCTTTCTTGAATTATTGAGACTCTGATTGTATAAATGGGAAGTAGAGTTCTAAGAACTTTACTTATAACAGTCTCCTCACTGATATCTCCTCCAGATGTTTGGATTGCACTAACACGTGCTTTAACACTTTCAACATACTTTGAAATATTTTCATACTCTCTCATTCTCATTTGATCAAATTGTCCTCTCAAACTTTCTACTTTGGTTCTTCTCACATTATTATCTCCTCCATAGATTTCTTTCATCTTGTTCCACATTTCAAAGGTAGTTTTTCAATCCTTGATGTCATCAAATTCTTCATAACTCAGAGCTGATGCTATATCTATCATCATGTTATTGTGAATCTTCTTTTCAGCAATATCATTGACAGATAATGTATTAGAAGGTTCTTCATATTTTTCATCAAAGTACTTTAGCCCTATATCACCTATAGAAGCTAGATGAAGCCTCATCAATCCTTGCCATGCTGAGAAGTTGTCCCTATTAAGTCTTCAAATTTCCCTTTTGTAAGACATTTTGATCTTTAGCTTAGATCCCTCAAATATTTTCCTGTAAGCACCAAAGGCTCTAATACCAATTGTTCGGATTAAAGATAGAGTAACTGAGAGGGGGGGTGACTTAGTTACTCACAAAAATTAATCCACAAATCCCTTAGATGTCTTAAAGATCTAGTTACTAGTGATACTCGGTAAACAAATAATGTAACTTGATAAATTAAACTATTACTTTCTTTCCAAGCATTCATGCATGTAACTAGAAATAAAGTGAACACAAGAGACAATAGATTTAATGTGGAAACTCAATATGGGAAAAACCACCAAGTAACTAGTCACCAATTTTTCACTCTTTTGAAGTGAGCCCTATTAGGAGCCAACCCTATTAAAGGTTACAATACACACTGTTATGTGAGACCCTGTTAGAGGATTTAATCACCTTGTTAGGAGTGGCTTTGTTAGAGGTCTTTAAAACAATTCAACTGAACTATCACCTTGTTAGAGAATTCACAAAATGGCTATTAAAACAACTCTATTAAGAGATTTGGAATCATTACTACAATGGTTAGAAGGCAACAATGAATTAACCTAAACAAGATGCAACTAAATTTGTTGATTACATGTCTCTATATTTCTTCATTAGATTCTCCTTGATCAAATATGGTTCTACTGCTTCTTAGTGATCTCTGATCATCCTTCAAACTTGCTTCCACAATAATAAGTCATCTTATCTCATTAGTTCCACACTTGCAGACACACTTAGAATTCACAACTTGACCTCTTACTTATACCATTCAGATTGTCAAGTCAGCTCATTCACATGTTTCTTTTACCAATAAACCATACATCAGTTGGCTACAAATATTACTCTAAACAAATAAATGTTATTTCATAAAATAATGAAATCCTTTACTAGCTGACCCTGCTTTGTAAATATTGCTTTAAGAAATTTCTTGAGTTAACCTTCTTGACTCGATTAACATTGCAATATCCTTAAAATCCTTTAGCTATTGAGTTTACTCGATAAGAATTGAATCCCTTCATGAGAGCTCGGTAAGAACTACTTCTTCCAAATTACCTTTGATGACTAAGTGAGCTCAGCAAGAACTGCTTCTTCCATATTATCTTTGATGACCGAGTGAACTCAGTAAGAATTGCTTCTTCCATATTACCTTTGATGACCGAGTGAACTTGTTAAGAACTGCTTCTTTGCTTTGCTGACCTTCTGAGCTTGGTAGACACTATCCTTTGCCTTGCTGACCTTCTGAGCTTGTTAGACTCTGTCCTTTGTCTAGCTGACCTTCTAAGCTTAGTAGAAACTATCTAATGACTGATATGATATTTGTGTGACATCAAAGACAACACACAATTGAACAATTGTATCCAACAAACCCAACAAAGAATTTTATCTCTCCAAAAATAGATATTTCAAATTATTTGTTCATTTCTTTTGAAAATGCCTTAGATAAGTCATCATTCCTTGTGAATAAAGTATCATCAACAAATATTTCAGCCAATACAATTTTCTTTTTTGGTCCTTCTTTGATATACAAACTATTTTTATCATTTATTCTTTGAAAGCCAATCTATACCAAATAGTTATGTAGCCTTTCATACCAAGCTCTGGGAGCTTGCTTGAGACCATATAATGATTTCTGTAATTTGCAAACCATGTCTCTCTCATTAGGATCGACAAAACCTTCTAGTTGTTCAATGTAGACTTCCTCATCAAGAATTCCATTCAATAATGTAGATTTAACATCCATTTGATATACATTAAATACTCTATGTGTTGCATATGCTAGCAAAGTTCTAACACCTTTTAATCTTGCAACAGAAGAAAAAGTTTCACCATAATCAATACCTTCTTCTTGAGAATAGCCTTTACATACTAATCTTGCTTCATTTCTTAAAACTTCTCCATCTTCATTCAACTTATTTCTAAACACCCATTTTGTGTCAATTACATTTTTACCCTTAGGTCTAGGAACAAGGGTCCAAGTTTGGTTCTTCTTAATCTATTCTATTTCTTCATTCATTGCCTAAACCTAACTTTCATTTTCTAATGCATCTTTAACATTTATAGGTTCAAATTTAGTAAGTAAACATGTACCTTTCAATTTACTTCTTGTTATGGTTCCATTAGATTTTTCACCAATGATTTGATCAGGTGCATGATGCCTTCTGACATATCTTGCTAACACAAGTTCTTTTGATTTGGAATGAGTTTCATTGATTCATCATGAACTTCAATTTTAGGCTCAGGTCCCACTGTCTATGACTCTAGTCCATCAAACTTGGTTTGAACTAGCTTGGTAGCCTCTGATTGTGACTTGGTTTGAACTAGCATGGTAGCCTCTAATTGCAACTTGGGTTGCACTAGTTGCAACTCGATAGCTGATGGAGATTTTTAGGACTTCGAAGGTGAAGCTTTATTTCCTTTAGATTTGATTGGTAATGTATCAAGTTCATAGTAAATGAATGTTCTGTAATCCTCTAGCTCTTTACAACTTTCCTCTTCACTCTTTTTTGCAAACTCGTCAATTCTAACATGTGAACTTTTTATGATTTTATGAGTAGATAGATTTAAACATTTGTATCCCTTACTTTTGTAGCAATATACTAGGAATATACCTTCATCACCTTGTACATCAAATTTTCCTTTTCTAGATTCTTTCAAGATATAACATTTTCTGCCAAATACTTTCAATTAACTTACATTAATTTTGTAGCCATACCATAGCTCATAAGGAGTTTGATTTGAATCTTTCTTCAATTGTACTCTGTTCAAAGTATGAATTACAATGCTGATAGCTTCCTTCAATTATTTGAGGGAACATTCTTTTCAATCATCAATGTTCTTTCACAATTGATGATGGATTTATTCCTTCTTTTAGCTATACCATTCTCCTAAGGTGTACCATGGGCTGATACATGTCTTTTGATTCCATTTGCAATGTAGAAGTTATTGAATTCATTGGAGATGAATTCACCACCTCTGTCTGATCTCAAAAAAATTAATTTCTTTCCAATTTTCTTTTCTACTCTTGTCAAATACCATTTGAACTTTTCAAAAGATTTAGATTTTTCTCTTAAGTATGTTACAGTCATCATCCTAGAATAATAATCAACAAAAACAATGAAAAAATTTTGGCCACTATAACTGTCTATTCCAATAGGACCACATAAGTTAGTATGAACAATCTCTAACACTTCTTTAGACTCATAGTTTTTTTTCTTTTAAAACTAGTCTTTTCCATCTTTCCAATTTGGTAATTCTTGCTTAGACCCAGGTTAGGTTTCTTCAAACTAGGAAGACCTTTTTCTTTCTTATGTTTGCTAATCTTAACCAAAATTTCAAAGTTTACATGACATAGTCTTTTGTGCCATAACTAGCTTTCATCTACTTGAGCAATAAAATATGAATTTTCACTGAGGTCGTGATAAAATAAGTTACCTTTTGTATGCTTTCCAAATCTACTTGAGCAATAAAACATGAATTCTATCTTGAATCCAATTCATTTTAACTATGCCACACTCAGTAGATTATGCTTTAATCCTTCAACCCAATAAGCATTCTCACATACAAGTTCATTGGTCAATGAGATATGTCTTTTACCTTTTGTGCAACAAGGTTTATTCTTTCCAAATCTTACACTATGTCCATCATAAGGATTTATATTCTCAAATTTTATTTTATCTCTATTCATATGATGTGAGCAGCCACTATCAATAATCTATGTATCATTTTTGCTAACATGAGAGATAAGTGCCATTTTATCTGCATCACTAGATTCATCCTTTATAGAAATATATGACATTTCATCATCACTATTATCAGAATCTTTAGCTATAAAACAAGATTTCTTACCTTTGTCCTTCTTGTATTTCTTGAAATCCTTCTTGCCTTTATATTTATGACTTTTCTTTTCATCTTTGTTTTCTCTGTTTGGACACCTAGCAGCAATGTGACCAACTTCTTCACAAGAAAAGCATATCAAAGGAACTTTACCTTTGTATTTTCCTCTACCTTTTGAATATTTACTTTCAAGTAGGGCTTCAACAACTTCAAGACCACTATCTGAACTTTTCTCTGATGTTCCATCGTCATCACTTGTTGATTAACTAGATTTTGACTTTTTGCCCTTTTTCTTGAGTGAAATTTTAGCTTCAAATGTAGACTCAATATTCTTTGAAGTAGGAACATAGTTATCAAAATTATCCAACTTAAAATCTATCAATATTCCATCTAGAGCATCCAAAGACATTTTACAATTTGGATCACATCTCATCTCTTGAATAGTAGATACTCTAATTGCATAAATAGGAATAAGAGTTCTAAGCACTTTACTTACAACAATCTACTCCCTGATGTCTCCTCCAAATGCCTTGATTGCACTTACAGTGGCCTTGATTCTTTCAACATATTTAAAAATGTTTTCATCTTCTCTCATTTTCATTTGATCAAAATATCCTCTAATAATTTTTGCTTTGGCTATTTTTACATTGTCATCTCCTCCATCGATATCTTTCAGTTCATTCCACATTTCAAAAGTAGTTTTGTAGTCCTTTACCTCATCAAATTTAGCATAATTGAGAGTAGATGCAATATCAATCATCATGATGTTATGGTTCTTCTTTTCAAGAATATCTTCAACTGATAATGTTCCAATGGAAGTCTTGTATTCTACATCCAGATACTTGCAACTTGAATCACTAATACTACCGAAATGTAGTCTCATTAATCCTTGCCATACTACAAAGTTGTGTTTGTTTAGCTTGGGAATATCTCTTCTGTAAGACATCCTGATCAAATTATCCTTTAAGACTTTCTGCTTTGGCTCTTTTTACATTGTCACCTCCTCCATTGATATCTTTTAGTTTGTTCCACATTTCAAAAGTAGTTTTGTAGTCCTTTACCTCATCAAATTCAGCATAACTAAGGGTAGATGCACTATCAATCATCATGATGTTATGGTTCTTCTTTTCAGCAATATCTTAACTTATAATGTTCTAGTGGTAGTCTTGTATTTTGAATCAAGATACTCACAACCTAAATCATTGGCGTTGCCCAAATGTAGTCTCATTAATCCTTCTCATGCTAAAAAGTTGTATTTGTTTAACTTGGGAGCCTCTCTTCTATAAGACATCATAATCTTTAGCTTAGGTCCTTGAAACATTCTCTGCAAGCACCAAAAGCTCTGATACAAATTGTTGGAACTATAAGAGTAGTAACTAAGAAGGGAGGGGTGAATTAGTTACAACTAAAATAAATCCCAGATGCCTTAGATTTCAATACAAAACAAACTCTAAAAATTGAATACTATTGATGCTTGGCAAACAAAGAAAATGCTCTAACTCAGTAAACATTATGTTTGCTTGGTAAATATTAACATGAAAGTCTTTTGATATTATCTGTGATTACCATTATTTTAACTTAGTTGCAAACACATAAAAGTAAATAGCATGAATACATTTTGCACCAAGATTTAACATGGAAACCTAATTTGGGAAAAACCGCCAATTGCAGCTAGTTACTGATTTTCACTCTTTTGAAGTGAGCCCTGTTAGAAGCCAACCCTATTAAAAGTTACAACAAACACTGTTAGGTGTGACCCTATTAGAGAATTTTATCACCCTATTAGGAGTGGCCTTGTTAGAGGACTTGAAATAATTCAATAAAATTGTCACCTTGGTAGAGGATTTACAAATAGCTATTAAGCCAACTGTATTAAGAGATTTTAGATCACTGCTACAATGGTTAGAAAGCAACAATGAAATGACCTAAATGAATGAAATTGAATTGTTAATTATAGATCTCTATTCTAGCTTGTACTTGATCCTTCCTAATTGAATATAGTTTTCCTACTCCACAAGGATATTATTCTTATCCTTAGCTTCTTTTGCTCATTATTAGATCTTTAATTCACTCATACACTCTTTCATACATTCACTCACTATCTTTCTAACACTTTTATAGTTTTCATTCACAACTTGACCTTGTACTTATATAATTCATATTGTCATTTCAGCTCAATTACAACTTAGACTAATCAACATTTATCACCTTAGTCGGCTAGAATACAAGTTTGCACAAAATAACAAAGTCGGTCAAAATATAAGCACTCGAGTTTTGAAGACTAGCTTGGTGAGGTTTTGGTAATCAAAATCCATTATTAATACTAGGAATCATCATATACTCAATATACATAGAAGCTCGATCCATACTGATCACCTTCAAGTAGTCTCAGATTTTGCCTGCATTGGCGACTTAGTGAATACTGTGGAACTTGATTCACATGATATAGCTCAGTCAACACTGGTTCCATCCATCTTTCCTTTATTAACCAAGTGAGCTTGGTTAACACTCATTTTCAACACACTTTCCTTTGTATCCTAAGTGAGCTCTATAGACACTGACACTACTTGGTAGACACTACCTTCTAAACTTGGCAAACATAAGAATGCTCGATAGGGATAGAAAATTGTCTTCACTACCCGACTGAGCTTGGTAAGCACTGACTAAAACCAATATGACAATTGTATTGATATGAATTTTTTGTAAAATCAAAGACAACACACAATTAGTCAATTGTATTCAACACTCATATTATGAAATTAGATTATCAAAAATTCACTTCTGCGTATCACACAAAACTTCACATTCACAACTTTCACATATCACTTGTATATATATTTTCAATCACTTACACATAATTTTTTAAGATGTCTTTGCATAAATACCATGCATTCTCAAAAAATTTTGCTAGTTCAGCTAAGACCAAAATAAATTTTCCAATATAGAGTAAACATCTAGGATACATCCCTAATTGGTAAACTAATTATTTTGTAAACAAAATAATTCCTTTACTTTTCATTTTCATGTCCTATAGATCTTACATATCTCTTTTCTATACTACCCATACTGATGTTTGAGGTTATATGCATCATCATCAACATGTATACTATCTCCATATATCTTCTCTCTCAAGAATAAAGTCGTATAAATAAATTATATGTAAATCAACACACTGCTATAAACCATTTCCATACTTAGACAATATTTTGAGTACCAAAAAGTTAAGTATCTTTATTTTTTAGGTTTACTATAAGAATGTACATCATGTGTTGCCTTAAATGACAAAATTTACATATCTACATATTGCCAATTGTCAATAATCTCCCCCTTCAGCATTTATGGAAACAAAGTACGAAAGTTGGCTAAGTATCAAAAACTTCTTTACCAATACTTACAACATTATTATACTTACCACCTATTACAAATACTTCATCTCTCAAAGGCTCCCCCTTTTGACATGACTACAAAATGTATCATTTACTTAAAATTTTCTCATACAACTTCTACCCCTTTAACATCAATTACAAAGGTCAGAATGTCCAAAAACTATCAAAAATTTTCACTGTCAAAGTTTTTGTCCTACTACCTCAAGCTAATATCACCTTAATACAATCATCAAAATTATCCTTTAGATTGTCCATACCTTTCACCCATGTGTCCTTGACTACTTCGACAAAAAAGTATTTTTTAGTGGCTAATATTTGTAAATTGGCTAATTTTAGAATTTTTTTTGCTAGTAATTTGGCTCATAATTTAAGATTTAATGCAACCTAAATTGCCACACTTGTATTAAATTTAGTTCTAAAATCAATAAAATTGCTTAGTAATTATTTTATTAAAAAATTTAAACTCAAAGATTTGTCACAATATTCGATACATGATCAGATTTGATTCACCTAAATATTAAATATTATTGAAGAAACTAAAATTAATTCACCAATAATTATCATAATTATTAGTTACTTTAGGGATATATTACCAATGTTTAGTTTTCACTATTGATTTAAAATATAATGTAATTATCTTCATAATTTGCATGAGATAAAACATGTTCAATTTTGATTTGTAATATTCCATGATGATTAGCGAACTTCCTATTATTATTGAGATTCGTCAATATTTTCTACTAAAAATTTATGATTCCAAAATAATTGCAAATGTAAATAATATTTTTTAAAAATTGAGAGATTCACCAATAAATTTTTTTTTTTTTCAAAATAATGAAGGAATTGCCAATATTTTATATCTTTTTTCTAGAGGGGATTTCTTAAAGTTTACCTTGTTTGGCAATAGTGAGAATTGTACATAAGGCATATGATACAATCTCAACTGCATTAAGGTCGAACTATATGAAATTGAAATAATTGTCCTTTCCTTTAACACGTTCCTCCAACTATCTCTCAATGGTTGATAGTTTTAGAGCTATAGATTCTCTGAAATAAAATAATCTTCTCAAGAATTGCTTTATCTTAAGTTGCAGTTTCCTAATGTTAGTGTCAACACTATCAACTTATCCTTCAAAATCATCAAATGTACTAGAGGGTTGTTGTAATTGACTTGTTAGAGCTTCCAACTAACTCAACTTCCCTTCCATCTTATTGTCCAAAAGTTTAGTCAACCTATGAGATAAAGTACATTTGATGTACAATACCTTTCCATCTTGTTGAGATCTTTGGAGTTCCATGATATAAGTATCAATACTTAGCAAATCATACTTTATATTCTGACAAATAGTGCTAAAATTTTTCAAGTTGCAACATTCATAAAATGATTTTACTATTGCTTTTGTATGTTTGGCTTCCAGACTGTGTTACAATCTATCAGCCACCTCCATTAATGTTCTCTATAGACTCTTGACTTTCCTATTCTTCTCAATAATTTTTTTCAAAGATGAGCTCAAGTTAGATTAACCATCATCATTACCTATAAGGTGATCTAAATATGATCTAGGAACTTATATACTAGTGAAAATTGCATCAAATTGTATAGATACTCAATGTCTCATGTTTAGTTGAAAAGGCATCAAACATTAAGAAGTGCATGAACAATAGAAAGAGAGAATGGTATCTCTAGATATAGAGAAGAGAGTATTCTAAAACCCAATGTGCTAGTGTAATGCATTCAAACACCGAACTCTATGCCACCATACTTAACCACTTCAATTTAGTTCCATGTGGAATAAAGAACTTAATTGATAGTTAAGTGAAAATAATAGCACATATAAGAAAACGAAAAAGAATAGAGATGAGAAAGAGAGAGAGAAGATTGAGTTGATTTCAGAGTTCATCCAACTAAGCAAACTAAATCTCTAGGTCTAGCTCAACTGATTGACTGATGTATAATTGATGCTCTTAAAAGTTGATTTACAATAGACTGTGGTCCATCTAAAAAGTCATTAACAAATCCTGAGTCAAACCATCTTGCATACAAGCTCTCAAGGTACAAGACTGGTTACTGAAGAGAAAGGAAGACTTTGCCTAAAAAGGTTTGACTGCAGACACAAAACATCATTACATTACATCAAGTGCATTCTAAGTGCCCCTAGAATGGCTTCTCAGAAAAATCTCCTCTAGAATGCTCTCTGGCATGTCTAAAATTCTTTCCTCATGAATGGCCTCTCTAGAATGGTCCTAAGAAAAAATCTCCCCTCTCTTTTATACATAAAAAATTTCCTAAAATAGGTCAAAACCAATTATTTTAAATATAGGCCTATTAACAAATTAGATTTCGTAATTACCCCCTTTTCCATTTTACAAATTTGGCTTACACCAAATTTGGGGGGTCAAAATTCTAATAAAATAAAAAATACCCTTGTTTTAAAGGTGTTGGCAATTTTACCAAAGTTTAGATATAAACTTTTCCTTATTTATTATGATTTCTTATATAGTACAATCATGGGCTCCATTTTACACGGGCTGACTACTCAGGGTTCAAACCCCACTGACGGCTTTTAAATCTCCAATTTTTGGCCTATTAAAATTAAATATGCATCATGTTGGATTATTTTTGAAGATTTTCATGGACTGATTAGTCACCTATAGAGGCTTACAAGCTACCAGTTGGGGGTTTGAATCTGATCCAAATTTTACTTCAACAAACTTGCTCCCTCTTCCACCACATAGGTGCCACATGGTACCATCCCAACATGCCACGTGGCATTCAAAATAAGATATTTTGCCACTAGGTCAAGCACATCACATGCCACATCACTTGGTCTGCTGACTGTACATGCCATGTCACTACTGATTGTGCACTTGCCACATCACCATGTTGATGTCATTGTACATACATGCCACATCACTAGTCAAACCTTTTTTGGGGCAAACTTTGACCAACCATAACTGATGCATATGAACTTCATTTTTGAAGAAATGAACAGTGTTGGGATCATGGCGATGAGACCTTTGACTTGATGTCATTTTCAATGAACTTGTAGATTGTCAAATTTTCATGCCTATTTTTGGTCAAACCCTAATATGCCTATTTGACCACAGCTTTGATCAGTCATATCTTTTGTGTTTGGGCTCTAATTTTGATTAAATAAATATTTTTGAAAACCTCTTTATGAGACCTTTGAATTGGTGTTGACATTAGCCAATTTTGGTGAGTTCCAAATTTTGTCTTTCTATTTGCCTCTAGTCCAGGGTTTGAGCCAACTTTTACTGGTCATAACTCAAGCATATGAACACCTTTTTTGCCCATTCAAGTTGCATCAAATTTAGAATGCTAAGAACTTTGACATGGTACTAATTATGGGCGATCGAGAGATACTTCAATTTTTGATGAAAATATCCTCTAGATCAAACCTCCACACTAAAATGGCTTTTGGTCCTCTAAAATCATATATAGTAGAACTTTCAGCTCCCTTGTCATTGATCTCAATTCTGTTGCCATTTTTGAAGCTCCATTGCATTTCTTGAATTAGCCTTTGGTCCTTGTCAAATACACCTATGCCTTGATACTATATATTCTTCCTTCTTAGGGTCTTACATTTTGATAATATCATGAAAACATTTCATGTCATATTTTTTCATAGGGGGACTCATACTTGAGTCACACTAGGACTTTTAAAGAAAGGAATGCAGTTCAAACAAAACTTGAAAATCCATAAAGAAAGAAGAAAAATTGAGCATGTTAAACCTATCATTCAGTGTTTCTTATGATGGTAGTTCATGTCTACATTCTGTCCTAGTCACTTTTGATGCTCCTTCTTTCTTTCAAATTGCATGATTGATGCTAATAAAGCCTCATCTTGAAAAATTCCTTCACCTTTGTACTTAGGAATGACTGACTAAAGGTGTCACCAAAAAGCTCCCAATATTTGCATATGCATCAAGGTCATGATAAAGACCTATAGGAACATTAGTCATCAATTGACCATTTTTAACTGAGTCATAAAGCAAAGAACTTCGAGGCATTAGCTAGCTATTCTCTACAACTCTGAATCACATTAGTTGTAATAGGTGCTTCTTCTAGAGAGACTCACACCAAACAAAGTCTTCTATAAGAAGTTCAAAGTATTCTCCTTTCTAGAGTATAAGAGAAATGTCTTTAAATGGCCATACAAACATCTCATCCCTAGGATTATACAAATTCATTACATACAAATTTATTTAGATTTATATACTCATCAACACACTAGATTCCTATCAACAATTACCCTACTGAAGAGGTAATACCCACAAAGCTAATATCACTAGTTATCTAAAAATTGTTCCCAACTCCTACGGAGTTGTTCAAAGGAACCTCCTTCCTTGGGTTTCTTAGTACTCTTTTGTGCTTCTACTAGGATTGCCTCAGGAGTGGTGAAAACTATTAGCATTGCCACATGCCTTGGTCCCCTACATGGTAGTGTCAGGTACCACCTTGACTTCTACCTTTTCTACTTTGGCTTGACTAGGTTTTGTAATGCAATTAGGAGAGTGTTCAAGTTTTGGGTGCAACTTCCAACACTTCTCTATCCAATGACCACTTATCTGACAATGGTCACAAAAGTTCTAGATCTTTTCATGCATCTTGATCTTTTTCTTCAGAGAAGACTCAACTTCCACATTATCCAAGGAATTTTCCTTCAACAAGGCCTCAAAGTTCTTGTCAGTTCCTCCATATCCCAATCCTCACTTTTGAGGCCTTTACTTTTCCTCAAAAGGATGGGTCATGCCTTTCTCATGGATGCCCAAGCCTTTACTACTATACCCTAGTTTGGACATTAGTTTCTTACCGATGCCCTTAGTGTGCTTCTCAAAGCTCTGAATAAAGTGGTGTTTAGGTTCTTTCTCCTGTTCTAATGTAGAAAATGCCTCTATCTAGCCACTATGGTTGGTAGGGGTTTGGAACTATCTCAGGTACTTCATTTGTTTGCAAAAAGCACAATGGCTTGCATTCTCCTTTGAGCCATAATTAGCCCATTTTCCATGGATGCAAGGGAATCCTTTCTTTTTTGAATACTTCATAGCTGATGAAGCATTCATTCTTCCATGTGGGGTGAGTGGAGAGTATGAAAAAATTCCTTCTAAACATGGGCTCAATGCCCACATGCCAACACTTTTTGAATGAAGAGGACTTCTTCCAACATTCTCCCTTCAAAAAATCTCATGCAGGCTTTGCTTGTATCTATTAGCTTCTTTTAGAATCCTTCAAAGATTTGCATTCTCTAATTGAAGCTAGTGATTAGCTTCTTCCAATTTCTAGACTCTATCATCATCTTCTTGATGGTCTTGAATGATTAGTTCCACTTTCTCTATGATACAGTGAATAATTTCCATAATAGATGGAGTTAATTCCATCTTAGATGATTCCCCCTTTTCTAATGTCATTGTGGAAAGTACATCTGCAATCACTTCATATACAACTTGCCAAACTAGCTCTGATACCACTTTATCTAAATATGATCTAGGCAATTATATCTAGTGAAAATTGCATCGAAGTGTATAGATACTCAATGTCTAATGTTTAATTGAAAAGACATCAAACATTAAGAATGGCATAAACAATAGAAAGAGAGAATGATATCTCCAAATATAGAGAAGAGAGTATTTTGAAACCCAATGTGCTAGTGCAATCCATTCAAACACCAAACTCTATGCCACCATACTTAACCACTTCAATTTAGCTCCATGGAAAATAAAGAACTAACATTATAGTTAACTGAAAATAATAGCACATATAAGAACAAGAAAAAGAAGAGAGATGAGAGAGAGAGAGAAGACCGAGTTGATTTTAGAGTTCATCCTACTAAGCAAATTGTGTCTCTGGGTCTAGCTCAACTAAGTGACCAATTTATAATTGATTCTCTTAAAAGTTGATTTACAACATATTTTAGTCCATCCATGAATTCATTAACAAATCTTGACTCAAACCATTTGCATACAAGCTCTCAAGGCACAAGACTAGTTACTGAAAAGCAAGGAAGACTTCACCTAAAAATGTTTGACTGCAGACACAGACCATCATTACATTACATCAAGTGCATTCTAAGTGCCCCTAGAATGGCTTCTTAGAAAAATTTCCTCTTAGAAAATTTCCTCTATAATGCTCTTTGGCATGTCTGGAATTCTCTCCTCTGGAATGGCCTCTCTGAAATGGGCCTATGCAAAAATCTCCCTTCTTTTTAAAACATAAATTTTTTGCCTAAAATAGGCCAAAACCAATTATTTTAAATATAGGTCTATTAAAAAATTAGATTTTTTAATTACCCCCTTTTCTATTTTAAAAATTTTGCTTACACCAAATTGGTGAGGGTCAAAATCCTAACAAAATAAAAAATTCCCTTGTTTTAAAGGGGTTGGCAGTTTTAACGAAGTTTAAATATAAACTTTGTCTTATTTATTTTAACCACTTATGTAGTGCAATGGTGGGATCTATTTTACACGAGCTGATCGGTCGAGATTCAAACCCCACTGGCAACTTTTAAATCTCTAATTTTTGGCCCCATTAAAGTTAAATATGCATCGTGCCAGATTGGCTTTGAAGATCATCATGGATTGGTCAGTCACCAGTAGAGGTTTATGGGGGCTAGTCAGGGGTTCAAATTTGAGCCAAATTTTACTCAAACAAACTTGCTCCCCTTTTTGCCATGTAGGTGCCATGCAACACCATTCAAACATGCCATGTGGCATTCAAATAAGATTTTTTTCCATTGTGTCAAGCATGTCACATGCCATGTCACTTGGTCTACTAACTGTACATGCCATGTCACTTCTGATTATGCACTTGCCACACCGCTATCTTGGCATCATCATACTGAAATGCCATGTCACTGGTCAATCCTTTTCTAGGGAAAACTTTGACCAACCATAACTCCTACATATGAACTCCATTTTTGATGAAACAAATGATGTTCCAATCATGGCAATGATACCTTCAACTTCACACCATTTTCAACCAATTTGGAGATGATCAAATTTTCATGTCTATTTTTTGTCAATCCTTGATATGCCTATTTGACCATGACTTTGACTATGCATAACTTTTTCTTCTAGCCTTTGATTTTGACAAAATGAACATTTCTAAAAACCTATCGACAAGACCTTCAAATTTGTGTCAACCTCGACCATTTTTGGAGAGTTCCAAATTTTGCCTTTCTAACTGCCTTTTGTCCATGTTTTGACCAAATGTTGACTGGCTATAACCTGAACATACAAACACCTTTTTTTCCCATTCAAGTTGCTTTAGATTTAGAATACTGAGAACTTTGACATGGTGCTAATTATGGGCAATCAGGAGATACTTCAATTTTTGATTAAAATATCCTCCGGATCATAAGGTGGGCAAGAGATAGTGGAGTGGATGAGCTAGATGCTTTAGCCTCATCATCCTTTATCTTCTTCTCTACTACATCCCTTTCTTTTCTCTCTTCTCCTTCCTTCTCCTCTTTTTTCTTTCCTTTTGTTTTTCTTTCTTTTCTTCTTCTCTCTTCTTTCCTTCTTTCTTCCTCTTATCCTCCTCAAGAAATTTTAGCTTGGCTTCTTCAATCCTTTTCTTTTCCTCTTCTAACTGCCTTTTCTCTTCCTCAATCAATTTTAACTGATCTTTAAATTTTTTTGGAATGGGACTTAGGTTGATTAAAATGATCATCTTCAATACTAATAGTAATATTAGTTTGATCAATTTTCATAGTGTCACCAGTTATTGACACTTCCAAAGTTTTCTCTATTGTGGTAGGTGTTGCCTTTGATTAAGAGATCATCTGGTTGATGGTTGTAGCTATTTCACTTATAACATTCTTCTCACCTTGAATAAACATAAATGGCATCATCTTTTCTCTTAAGTATGGTGCTAGTTTGTTCATTAGTTTCATGATTTCTTCTTCATTATCAATTTTACATATTATTTTTATCATGGATTTCTAAAGTTTAATGTCTTCTTCTCGAACTGGTTCCTTCTTTGCTATAAGTCTATCATAGAAATAATAGTCCTCCAAGATAACTAAGAGAGGGAGAGGGGGTGAATCGATTATCCAATTAAAACATTTATCAACCTTAATTAATCTTAACCATTTAATCAAACTAAACAACAACCATAGATAGATGTCCATACACAATTACATTAGATTTGTTAACTAGGGAAAATGTTGATTAGAGGGAAAAACCTAGTGGGAATGATGCCCATATATATTCCTTGTTAGAGAATGGTGTTAGAAATAGCGAATACCAAGACTTGGGGGGGGGGGGGGGGGGGTGGCTGAATCTATATTCTACAATTTTTTTTTGCCAACTAGATATTATTAATTACTTTGTACCATGCATAAAGAGAACTCACCATATTTGGTTAACTAGGGAATCCTTGGCCATGGGTATACCCTGGTGGGGATATACCCACTAGATAATATATTGATATATATGTTCCTTGTTAGAGGATGGACCCTGTTAGGAGTCAATGAGAAAATTTAGTATAGAAAATCCCTATTAGAAGACTTTGAATCCCTATTAGGTGTTGAAATACAGTACATGCAAGATGAGCTCATTTCCTAAACATACACTTCCAATTACAAGAAGAGCTCACTGCCAAAACAAGTAATTAGTCTTTAGGTATATAGGTGTTGTAACTTCCTTCTTGACTGATCTCTAACATTAGCTCAATCTTGGATCGCAAAATTAGGTTGTCAAAAACTTCGCATATATCACTTCACAAAAAGTTTACTTCTTTTCACAAGATGTCCTTTGCATAAACATCATCCCTTTTCAAAAATTTCTGCTAGGTCAGCTAAGACCATAATATACTTTTCCAACTTAGAGTAAACATCTAGGATGTTGGCCCTAATTGCTCAATTAATTATTTTGTTAAAAAAAAGAATCCTTTAGCTTTAATTCCACTATTCTATTTCACTGGTAAAATGTGAATAACTCTTTTCTCTACTATCTATACAGATGTATGAGGTTATACATATCATCATCAACATGTATATTGTCTTTATCTAAATTTGCTAGTCATAATATGACATCAAGGACATTTTACATATAATACAATATACTACTATAAACCAATTTCATACTTAGACAATTTTCTAAGTACCAAAAGCTAAGTATCTTTATTTCTAAGGTTTACCAAAAGTATGTAAATCATGTGTTATCATGAATGACAACAATTAGATCACTACATATAGCTAATTATCAACAATCTCCCCCTTTGGCATTGTTGCCATCAAAGTAACAAAGTCTTAACAAAAACTTACAATACTTATCATCTATTATTATACATATTAAAAATGCTCAATTACTTAATTGCTCCCCCTTTGAATATGATTACTACATCCATAACTTACTAAACAATTTTCTTCTACAACTTCTCCACCTTTGACATTAATGACAAAGGTTGGAAAATTAAAAAGCTATCAAAAAAGGTTGTCTGACTGCTGTCAAAACATTGTCTTGATGCCTTAAATTGTTAAAATCTTCATACAGTCATCAAAAATTTCCTTTAAATTTTCCATTACCACTTGTTACAAATTAGAGTTGCCATTGCACCAAAAGATTGACCTGTTAATCCTTGATACAACCACTAGATTTATTGAACATAGGATGCGGTTAAGCTATGTCAAAATCCTAAAGTAGAACATTGGTTGTTAGTCCAACAATCCCCCCTTAGCATTACCCAAGGATATTCAAACTTGTGACCAAGTTTTGATACCAATTTTAGAAATAGGTAATACTAAGAGGGGGGGTGAATCAATATTCTACAAACTTTTGTCACTAACTAAATATTATTAATTACTTTGTACCATTAAATAAGTAATGCTGAATAAAAATAATAACCATGCATAAAGAGAACTCATAAAACCATATTTTGTTAACTAAGGAGATCTTGGCCAAGGGAAAACCCTAGTGGGGATGATACCCAGTAGATAATATACTGATATGTATGTTCTTTGTTAAAGGATGGATCCTATTAGGAGTTAATGAGAAAATTCCATATAGAGAGTCACTATTAAGAGACTTTGAATCCCTATTAGGAGTTGAACTATAGTAGATGCAAGATGAGCTCACTGCCCAAACATGCACTTCCAATTACAAGAAGAGCTCACTGGCCAAAAAAGTAATTAGTCTTCAGGTATATAGGTGTTGTAAATTCCTTATTGACTGAACTTTGACCTCTACATGATCTCAAATTAAAAAATTAGGTTGTCAAAAACTTTGCATATATCACTTCATAGAAAGTTCACATATCACTTATTACAATACAATTGCACACTTCTTTTTGCAAGATGCCCTCTACATAAATACCATGCCTTTTCACAAATTGTTGTTAGGTCAGCTATGACCATAATATACTTTTCCAACTTAGATGTAAACATCTAGGATTTCCTTTACCTTTAATTTTTTTATTCTATTTCATTGGTAAAAAGTGAATAAATCTTTTTCATGCTATTTGTACTAATGTCTAAGGTTATACATATCATCATCAAAATGTATTGTTAGAAATGCTTTAGAATAACTAGGGGGGGAGATGAATCAATTATTCAAGGGCCAAATATCCTAATAAAACTTTTTCATCAAGTAAAGTGAGCACATCAAACTATTTATTCATTGAAACTTAAACTTTCCTACTTAGCAAGTTACTAAAAATCAATATGCAAAAATAACACATGAAGGATCAACACATAACATAGTGATTTAAATGGAAACCCAATTTGGGAAATATGACCAGTAACATGGTACTCAATTCTCACTCTTCTGAAGTGATGCCCTGTGAAAGGCTTGCCCTACTAAAGGCTACAAGACATTGCTAAATGTGACCTCATTAAAGGATTTAACCACCCTGTTAGAAGTGGGCCTAGTCAAAGGACTTTAGAACATTCACTTGGAATGCCAACCTGTTAAAAAATTTACAAATGCCTATTAAACCAACCTAAATCAATAATATTTTACCTTAATTGATACAATTGTTAGAGAGTAACAACAAGGGCTTTTGACCTGATACAACTTATAACTTAACTTATAGATTTTAGATCACTTTTTAGCTCATAACATTGCCTAGCTTTAACTCTTTGTAGCTCTAAAAACTTTTTCTCCTTTCAAGCTTTGTCTCCTTGAGTCTCCATGCTTGATATACCAATGCAATCTCCTATATGACCACTTATCAAAGCAAAGTCTTTGTGCACTATTCTTTCTTCTCCTTGACAACCTTCAACCACTTCGCAATTTGGTACACCAGCAACACTTGCTTCTTGGCCTATGACTCCTTAAATAAAAGTCTAAAATTTCTTTTTCCACTCAATTCTTTCCTCCTTTAATTTTAGTTTGAATGGATTAGGTAGGATTTAATGAATCTAACTCATATCTTATTCCTTCTAGAAAAATCATGAAGAATCCTCCTAAATTCACCTAAAAATAGTTTATCTAAAATTTTGTGCTTCCAGCTCATCATCCTTATCCTCCATCTAGTTCAAAAAATTCAAGGTAACAACCTTGCCAGCTCAGATTTGACAAATCTTTAACTTTTCTAATAATGCAACAGCTCGGGACTATTGAAATTTTGGTGCTTGACACATACTATGTTACTCGGCATCAACTACATTTTACTGATACTTAACACCTATTGCAGATTCACTCAGCATCCACTAGGTATTTTGATGTTCGACACCTGAACATGCTCAGCTCCTTCTGTATCACTTGACACATACCAAATTTTGTGTTTTCTTAACACTAATTGAAAATCTACTCAATATTAACTAGCTTGCTTGACACTCACTAATGAACTTAGTTAATCTTTGTAGATAGCTTTGTTACAACTTATTCTTCTAGTGTTTCTAAGTGTGGCCAACATCTGTATCTTCAAGTATACTATCAATACATCATTTTACCATTATCTTTACTGATCCTTGCACTTCATTACAAAACCATAATTCAACCTTTCCCTTAGGTACTTTTGTTACATCTTGTTGATTAAATCCTCTTCATCAATCAACTAAATGATAGTACTTGGATCTTATAAGAAATTGTCATTCCCACAAGTAGCAAGTTTGACATCAGTGACAAAACAATGATTGAAAACATTTTTTATCAAAATTTTTCCTGCTTTTCAACAATCTTCCTTTTTTTAAATCAGATTTCCAACAATCTCCCTCTTTGGCATTGATGGCAAACCAAACTAATTAACCAAGTTATCAAAATGCTAACTAGGTTAAAACAATAAATCAATTGCTAAAAAGAACTTGTGTTACCATCAGTTTTCACTTCTCCCTCTTTTATCTACTATCCTAACTACTTTGCTTCTACTTCTCCCTCTTAGTTGTTGTTTCCTTTTTCTTTCCTTTCTATTATATCTTCCTAAACTTATTTTTTCTTCCTCTTTTCTATGGCTTACCACTATTCACTTTGATCTTGTACTATTCTTCATTCCCTCTTACAATATTCCTCCCTTTGTATACGTTGATCATGTTCTACTATTCTGGTATCAACTACTTTTTTTCTCTATCTATTTGATCTTGTAGATTTGATCAGTTTGTTGCTACTTCTCCCTCTTTGAAAACAATACCAAAGACATATTATTTCAGCATCTTAACATGCAAGTATAAAATTTGAAGGTACTCCAATTTCTCCCTCTGTCACATTGCTTTGTGACTAATTTGGAACTTCAACACTTTGATTACTTCAAATAGAAATCCTAAAGTAAGTATCATCTATAACAATTCACAATATTTCAACAATCAACTCATTTGATTTAGGGAAATCTTTGTTGTTCCTTAAGTAGCCTTGGCTAAGGGTATCGTCACTAACTTACCTCTAAGATATTCAAATACATCTTTAGGTAATGCTTTTGTGAAGATGTTAGCAATCTTTTTCTTTGAACTAACATATTCCATTCTCACTTTCTTGTCTTCCACCAATTCTCTTACATAGTGATACTTAATTGTAATATTATTTGTTTTGGCATGCATCATAGGATTCTTTGATATGTTGATGGCATTTGTGTTATCATAATAGAGTATCATAGGTTTAGTTACCTCTTCCTTTATTCCTTGCAACAGATGTTTGATCTATACAATATTGGTGTAGTTAATAGCAGCAGCAACATACTCAACTTTTGTTGTGGACTGTGAGGTACAACTTTTCTTTTTTCTGGTCCATGTAACTGATCTCTTTCCTAAGAGAAGTGCTCCTCCATTGGTGCTCTTTTTGTCATTAATATTTCCTCCCTAGTCTACATTAGTGTAGGCTTTCAACTCAGACTTTTCACTCCTCTTATAATATAAGCCAAAGTCACCTATTCCTTTTAAGTACCTCAATATTCTTTTTACTGCCATAAGATGATTTTCTCTTGGATTAGCAAAAAATCTTGCCACTATTCCAATAGCTAATGCAATGTCTAGTCTACTATGCACAACACATCACAACTTTCCAATCATTGATCTATACAATGTCTAATTCATTTCAATTGATTCATCATTCTTGGATAGCTTATGTCCTATTACCCATAGGGTATCTTTTCCACCAAATATTATGCCATCAACAAAGATCTCAGATATCAAAATCTCTGTACCTTTTTCTACCTTGACATACAAGTTGTTGTTATCATCTATTCTCTCAAATCCTATTTTCACAACATATTTGTGCAATCTCTCATACCATGCTCTATGTGCTTGCTTCAAACCATATAGTACTTTGTGCAATTTACAAACCATATTCCTATTGTTGTCATAAAAAATCCCTCTAGTTGTTCTATGTAGGCTTCCTCTTCCAATATGCCATTCAGAAAAGTAGACTTTACATCCATTTGGTAGACTTTGAAACCTTTGTAGGCAGCATATGTAAGTAATGTTCTTACTCCTTCCATTCTTGCAATAGGGGCAAATGTTTCCCCATAGTCCAATCCTTCTTCTTGTGCATAACCTTTGCAGACTATTCTAGCCTTATTTCTTGTGATATAACCATTCTCATCAAGCTTGTTCCTAAACATCCATTTCATACCAATCAAATTCTTATCAGTTGGTCCAGGAACTAAGGTCCAGGTTTTGTTCTTCCTTATCTAATCTATTCTTCTTCCATAGCTTTATACCAATCATCATCTTACAATGCATCTTTCAATATTTTAGGTTCAATCTTTCTCATCAGACATGATTCATTTCTTAGTCTATTCCTTGTCATTGGTTTGGCTTCCTTGTTACCAATGATTTTTTCTCCATGGTGATGTCTTCTCACATATCTGGATAGTCTTGATTCAGTTCTACTTTCCATGTTTGATCTTTCAGCTTCAGAGTCACTATGCACATCTCTTTCTGGTATTTCATCATCTCTCTCATCTATACTAACTTTAGAGTTAGAATGTGCATTATTTTCATTCTACAACTTGACTTTTGAATGCAGCTTGGCATTCACTGGTTGTGACTCAATTGATATTGAAACTTATTGCTGATTCCCAACTTGATTGATAGTTTCATCTTCAGTAGGCATTTCTTCATAGAAGTATACAAAGGATCTGTACTCTTCTAGTTTCTTGATTTCATCAACTTGCACTTCTGCATGCTCATCAAATTTTACATTTGAATTCTCCACAATCTTGTTAGTGCTAGTATTCCAATACTTATATGCCTTACTTCTAGTGGAGTATCCAAGGGATATGCCTTCATCACTCTTTGCATCAAACTTGCCATTCCTAATATCTTTAAGAATATAACATTTACAACCAAATACTTTGAAATATTTTACATTGGGTGAGTGACAATACCATAATTCAAAAGGTGTTACATTTGTGCCTTTCTTAACTTGAACTCGATTTAGGGTGTAGATTGCAGCACTAACAACTTCTCTCCAATACTTCAGAGCAACATTTTTCTCCATCAACAATGTTCTAGCACACTCTATCACTGATCTATTCCTCCTTGCTACAATGTCATTTTGAGGTGGAGTTCTTGGTGTTGATGTTTTTCTTTTACTTCATTTATTATTGCAAAATGTCTCAACCTCTTTTGATGTAAACTCTCCTCCTCTATTTGCTCTGAGGCACTTCAGACTCTTTCCTATTTCTTTCTCAACTTTGGCCAAATACCACTTAAGCATTTGAAATGCATGAGATTTTTTCTTCAAGAACATGGCAGTCATCCACAAATAACATTATGTATCTATCTTGGTAGCTTTGAACTTCCACTAGTAAATTTAGGCATAAATTTCGATGCAAAAAGGTCAAAATTGCAACCAGAGTTGGTTGAATTGGCGACTAAACTTGTTGTCACTCTTTTTCAGTCAGTTTTTCAATGCAAAAATTTTGCTTCAAAATTTCAATTTCATAAAGGTGGACTTACTGATGAAAATTTCATTGATTTCCTTAGTCCAACCTGAATTGTTATTTTCCCATTCGTTGGTGTCATTTGTCAAAATTCTGACATAAACCCCGACCAATTTGGTGTTGAAATTGTGACCAACACCCCTTAATTTTCTATGATAGTTCCATACACTTGACATCAAAGTATCTACATATGCATCAAAATTGAGACCAATGATAGGTAGAAATTTTGACAAGTTTTCCTAATTATTGTAAAAGCTTTGCTCTCATAGGAGCCTTCTAAACTACACAAAATTTGATTCTAAAGCATAATTTCTCAATGCATGAGAGTCAGGGTATCATATACATTTCTATCTCCACACCATTGCTTTGTTCATCACATTATTTATTTCATACAAAACAATGGGAAGGAGGAAGAAATGTGCACGATATCGTGAGTCTCCACCGAGAAATTATGCTTTACAACTCAAATTTTGTTTAGTTTAAAAGGCTCCTATGAGAGCAAAGCCTTTGCAATAATTGGCACAGCCCATCTAAATTTGTGTTTCTTGAGACACCATTGCTTGTAAAGACTATAGGAAAAAATAAAATTAGGAAACAATTATTTATCAAGAATGAAAGCCAATAATTTCACTAACTAATCTTTATTTTTCAAACAAATAAATGTGACAAACAAACTTATATTCCCAATCAAATCATCATAAGAGCACATATATAACTATAACTATAACTATGTCTAAAACTAACATAATTTACAAATATCCACAATTTAAATATTATCCCTTGATTTTTTCTTTAATGCAAAGTTTTAAGTCAACTATGTTATCACCTTGGATGTAATACCAAACTGTCATTAGGCTAAAGACTGCAGCAAGATTTACAAATGCAAGGAGAACTACCTAGCCAAAGTAGAAAATGACATGGAAAGTTACCAATCTATCAATTGATGCCTCTAGATGAAATATTTCTAGCAATTGAACTATACGTTATAGAAACAAAAAAAATTCCTTAAAATTGACACCTAACCAATTGTTCATTTGCATTTGTGATGGCTTCACAAAAGTTGAAAGCTTGTGATTTGTCAAGAACACAAAAGGCACTCGTAGTTCAACTGCATCAATAAAAGTAAAGTAGTTCAGTTGTACGGTGAGGGCAAGAGATTGTCAATATCGATTGTGGAGTTGCAGATAGGTAAGCGATAAACATAAAAAGGTAGTACAAGGCACCATTTACCATGTTCTAATATGATGAACTACCTTGGAGCTAGTTCTTGTAAACCTTCATTTCTTAATGTTGGATTTGATCCAATGGTACCATTATCTGGAGGAGGTCCCACATCCCACTTTCTTGCTGATTCTAAAGGTGTTAACAAAGCATCTTTTCTAGATGATCTCCCTTGTGAGCTCAACTAAAAGAGAATTCCATATTGAAGAATGCCAAAGATAGTCACGATGTGCCTATTGGTCGAAGATAGTCACAATGTCCCTATTGCTAATAGGAACATGGTGATTATCTTCAACATTCTCCTATGGCTCTTGTGGTTCTAATCTTATTACATGAGGCTTCCTCTTCTTTTTTTGAGCATAAGGTTGATGCAGCCCTATAATAAGAAATAAATGGGTTTAATTTTGATTATGTACAACTCAAAGAAAACCAAAATGTAATAGCAATTTTTAACAAAAAATGAACTATATAAACTTATAAAGCTCATAATAATAATAGGCCATAAACTTGGATAGGTTTTTTGTAGATATCTAGGATGATTGGGGTGTTCTTATCATCATGATCTAAATTCTATAAGAGATTAGCATGTGTTATTCCAGCAAATATAACCTCCTGAGAGAAATGAGCACATATTGGTGATTTTTCACTTTATCTAATTTGGTATTTTTGTGCTAGGTTTCAAATTATTAATTTATATAATCTATTATTTTTGCTAGCTTTGGGGTATTTGCACATATTTCTAAACTTCACAATGCATAACTTTTTCTATAGGAATTTCAGTTACTTTCTTTAAGCTATACCATTATTGTATGTAGCTGGGACAACATTGTGGCATCTTTGGAGGAAATTACACATATGAATGCCCAATACAAATTCCATTTGAACCTTTTTTGAAGCATTTGAAAGGTATTGATGAATCTCTTTAGAATACCTTTGAAAGTGTACCTATAATTTTGCTAGCACAAATATTTGTGTCGTTAGATTGGCAATAGCTTGTGGTATCATTTGGGTGACATCTTAGCAATACCTTTGAAAGTGTACCTTTTGCAACATTGTCTTAGTGACAAAATCTAGTGTGCATCAAATACTCATTTCAGTTTTATGCTTGTATGAGGAGATTAGAGATGTTTGGTCAAGGAATTATCAAGAGAAAAAGAAGAAAATAGGATTAAGTAATTTAATTCACTATAAAAGAGACACCTTAGTTCAATCTCATGATTCTTAAGTAGTTGCAATTGATTTCAAAATCAAGTGACAGAAAGTTAACTGAAGCAGGGGATCTTCCTTTGTTTTCTTTTTAATCTTCCTTCTGTTTGTTTCATACTCAAACCACACTATTTTTGTGATGTGTTATGCATGAGTGGCTAGGGTAGAGAATTAATCAAGCAACAATTTCTTTCAAGGAGCTTTAGCAGAGAAAAATACCAAATTTAGATTAAACTTGCACCTTAACATTTACATAGTTTTCTATCAAAGGAAAGACTCATTTTTAAGTTTTTACATGGAAGAGAAAGAAGAACCTAAAAACAATGTTGTTCACAGCTTGAACAAGCACCTTCCCTTCTCTAGCCATTGTTACCCCTAAATGCACCATTGTTTTGTTTTATAAACATTGGGAGAAAATAACTAACCCAATTGTAATTCCATAAGAAAAACTAAAGAGTTATATGTGAAAAAAACAAATAAGTTAGTGTCATTTGTTATTATTATTATTATATTAGGAAGGGGTATAAAAAAAAGTATATAATGTGTGAAGATTACTATTGAATTTTAAATCTAAATGCATTGAAGTTGTCTTCAAGAGAAATCCTACATTTTCATTGCCATGAATAACTTATTTAGTTAAGAAAATGATTAATATGCTAACAATTAACTTATTATAAACTCTATATTATTACCAATTTCATGACATCTCATAGAACATACAAGAATTGGGTTAGAGTAAAATGTGACATCAATTACTTACATCAAATCCTAAGTGGTGTGTGGGCTATGAGATCATTTAGTTTATCCCCTTTTGAGAGGCTAACCCTATCTACTTTGACCACATTCTCATCCTGTTAGGTTCTACAACCACTCAGAGACTCATAACAAATATCAACTCGGTAACCAAGATAATATGACTAGATATAAACATTAAATATAATTATGAGTGACATACATCACATGACATAATCATATAAGAAATGAAATATGATTTCATTATCATACATCTACAAATTAAATTGATCATTGATTCATCTTAATTAATGAGGTCAAGTTATAAAACTAGAAAAATAGCTTAAATATTTCTTAATTGTTGTCCAAACAAAAAGGTTGACTGGCCAAAAATTGACTCAATTTCCATATAAGAAACCAACAAGGCATGTCAACATGTAAGACACAACACATTTGTCAGAATTAGGTTTTGGATCCACATTCATGTTCAATACTATTCCAAATTTGGACATTTGAACTCATCTTGTCATATTGTATACCTTATAATATTTTGATGCTTGCAGAATAGAATAACCATGATTAGGCTAAGCCTATGCAAATGGCTTTCATGATCAAATCACTTGTAGAAAATTCTAGTGAAGCCTAGTTTCTTGATGACTATGACAAGCTTATTGACTATTGAACCATGTAGAATTGGCCTATTAACTCATGCTCTTTGTATTGACATTCATCTTCAGCATTTTACTTCTACTTTGATGAATCCTACCAAGCATAGAAGAATAATTTCATAATGGATATTTTCCTTCCAGAAAGGATAATGGTGTAGAGTCTTACATAAAGACTAAGCATTTGAAGACAATCCAATGCTTTTGGAGCACAATATTAGATATGAAGGGTGTGGTATCGATGCATTGTCCACTAACTTTAATGTTATGGTTATTTTGATTGATTTTGATGTTGTAAATGCCTACCATTGCTAGCCATGTTCCAAATTGTTAACCTCATAATGGTTTTTGACATTTGAGTGCCAACACACTTAATCACATTCCACATTGGAAGCTGAGTACATCATGCATGCCAAGCCACAACTGGTGCCGAGTGATCTTCATATGCTGAGTAGCTTTTAGATACCGAGTGAAGATCAGATACCGAGTGATCTTCATGTATCAAGTGAAGATCAGATGCCGAGTAGTTTTCAGATACCGAGTGAAGATCAGATACCTAGTGAAGATCAGTTACCGAGTGAAGTATTAGTGCCAAGTAACACAAGGTGCCGAGTGTTAACAAGTGCTGAGTAACATAAGGTGCCAAGCTACTTAAGGTGTCGAGCTATCTAGGAAACAGCATGTGCTGAGTATCAACAATACTTCAGGAGCCAAGTAACTTAGTATATCAGCATAAGAGTTTGTAATTGCACAAACTATGATGCAAATAGTTTTTATAGCTGACATAAGGTAAATCTCAAAGGATTTAATGATGAGATCAAATATTTTATTTTTCCTATGCAATCTACATGCAGCCAATAAGAAAAAAGTGATGAAGGCATGCAACCAATCAGCAAAAGATAAGTATTGAGCAAAAAATGAAGATTGAATATGGATCGTAGATCCATACCTAACCCTAAAATTTCAAATGTCTTTATAAGGAAGATGAAATTTCATTGTAAAGTATGATGAGAGTTGTGAGAAGACATACAAGGGTTCACAAGAAAATCTATTTTTAGAAGTGAGGATTATTAGATCACAAAAAGGATCTAGATCAGAGAAAGCAGAACAAGTGCCTGCATTCAACAATCAAGGATTGTAATCTGTCAACTTCATTGTACCTAATATTCTCTAGCAATTATATTAGAATGAAAATCCTATGGTGATAGGTTAGCTTAAAAACTATTTCATAAATCCTTATTTAGGTGATTAAATCCTTTAACAGGGTGACACTTCATGTTAAGTGTTTGAAATCCTCTAACTAGGTCACTATTGATACAGTGTAAAGCCTTTAACAGGGTAGACCATCAAAAGTGGTTGAACAATATTGCTACAGTAATTTTTGTGGGTATCATCCCCACCCTAGTTTTACCTTCTTATTCATGGAGGGTTTCTGGGTTACCAAATTCTAGTGTTATGAGTTATTGATTCATGTGTTTAGTTTCATGTTTATTTGATGTATTTACATGCGTGCAATTTACTTTCAGTTAAAAGTTTTATTGGCTAAAGTGTGATACTTATGATTCACCCCCCCCTCTCATAAGTACTCTTGCCATATTTGAATATTCCAACAATTGGTATCAGAGAAAATCTAGGTTCTCACAAGGAAAAGCCTAACAGCTTGGAGGAAAAGATCTAAAGATGGAAGCTTTCAAACTTGGAAAGATCATTGAAAATCAGGTGATAGATGTGCAACTTGCTTTGCATAGCTTGGAGGAATTCAGAAACAAGTTGAGAAACTCATTAAAAGAAAGAAAGGATCTAGCCATAGCTGAAAATGATATACACTACAAGGAGATTGATACCACCAACATATTTTCCAACGGAGACACTAAAGAGTTTGGTGCAACAATAGCAGAACTGATGGAGAAAAACAAAATTCAAGCAGATGAGATAAGATCTCTCAAGATGGAACATGAATCATAGGCCATAATGATATGTGAAATTACTAAACACAAGAAAAGAGCAGCTGAAGATAAAGTGATGTTAGAAAATGACAAAAGAAATCTTGCAAACAGACTTGAAGAAAAATGTACCAAACTAACAAGGATCTCAAACATGCAGATGGATACACTAGCCCAAATGATGAACCTTCATCATGAACTCAATGTAAAAGATATTGAGATCTCTACTTTGAAAATGCAGAATGAACAAATGCAGAATGAATTGAACAGAGAAAAAGAGGTAGCACAGAATCTCAAAAAATCAAGTGAAGCCATCAAGTATTTTGAATAGTTGTTGAAATCCCCAAAATCTGCCCATGATACATCAGGGCTAGGATACAATAGCACTGAAGTTGGGGAATCACCAAAAAGTGTTGAACAAAGAAGTGATAAAGGTAAGAATTCAAAACCCACTTGTCATTTTTGTAATAAGAAGGGGCATACAGCTAATGTGTGCAGGAGTAGAAGATTCAATCAATCGAACATACCCAAAAGTTTCTGTCACAAGTGCAACATGCAAGGACATATGACACAAAATTGCAGATCCAATGTCACAAGGACTTAGAGATTTAATGGACATTGTTATAATTGCAAAAAGTATGGACATAGGGCATTTGAATGTAGATCAAGACCTATGTGGACATCAAATCAACCAGCAAAATAAGAATGGAATGGAAGTCATTATCATTAGGATTACAACACCAGGTATAGTTTTCATTATTGCCAAGAATATGGACATATACCACAGAAGTGCATAACAACACATTTTAGAGGAAACTACATGTTTCAGTTGTTTGAAAATTGGTCATATCAGCAGAAACTATCCTACAAGATCAAAGGCACACAAGACTGAAGATAACAAAGGAAAACAAAAGATTGACATCGAAAAGATAAGGGGGCAAATGAATAAGACTTGGAAAAAGAAAGATGAGTGCAACACATCAAGTGGAGTGATCACTTCACCTAATAGGTCAAGTGATCACACTTCATCAAACTAAGCATGAGAAGTACACAAGACTGATATACAAAGCTATATCATACATTAGTCCCAAGACAAAGAAGCTAAGCAAGGTATAAATCTACATGAAACAAGATGTCAAGACAAAAACTAAATGTTGATGCCGAGCTTTCTCTGGATGCCGAGTTAAAACAGATTCTGAGCTCCCAACAGTGGCTGAGTTGATAGCCGATGTCGAGTTGGATAACTCCAATAGAAGCCGAGTAAAGTGAAAAATAGTGGAAGCCAAGTTAGGTCAAAATTTTTGTAGAAGCCGAGTTGGCAGTTGAGCATTTAATGCAATGAAATTAGGGTATATTATCGCAATTTTAATCAATTTTTTGCATCTCGATCAAGAACCAAAGGAGAAGAAAGAGAGTTGAGCGACTTCATAGAAAGAATTTAGCATTTCAAGCAGATTGCAACCTCATTCAACACATTTTTCATCAATCTTAAGGCATTTTCATTTGTGCCAAGCTATGTAGTTTCATACCCATTTGTTGTATAAACCCTAGTTTACAAAATATGGCGTCAAGTTCAAAGAAAGTCGAGAAAAAAGAGTCATTTGAAGTTTAGTTAGTTTCAAATGAGGTCAAGCAATCTGATTTCTGCCCTATTACCAAAGTTGCCTACAAAAATGACCCAGCCGGAGCTCTCTCCCACATTCCCCCAAAAGTTGTGATGGTTCAAGATGTGAGGAAATGTTACAATTGCAAGATAGGAGCTCTAGGAGACATGGAAATTAGACAAGCATATGATAAAATATGTATAGATGGAGTATTGAAAGAAGAATTCAAAATCGTAGAAAGAAAGGGTTTGACCCGAGTTCTAAGTTTTCCTATTGTATTCAAAATTGAATGGATTAGACTTGTATTGAGCAGGATCCATGGTGGAAATTTATGGTTAGAAGATATTCCCATCAAACTGACAAAGGAAATTATACATAGAGTAACAGGGTACCCAACCCTAGGTCAGTACAAAACCTTGAGAAGTGAATCAAAGGAGGTCATAGAAATGAATACTAGTGCACAATGGAACAAAAGAGGAATGACAATTCATACCATACAAGATCCTCTAGTAGAGTTTGTTGTTAGAGTCATTACTCATAAACTCTATCAATCTAGTAGACTCAACAATGTACCATGCATTGCAGTAGATGTAGGTTACAAATTGGTGAAAAAGGATCATACTTATGATCTTGCAGAACTGCAATTGCAACAGATCAATGAAAACCTAGCCGCTATAAGAAGAACAAAAGGCACTCAATGCAAATTTGGAGCAATCCTAGTTTATATATTCTTTTATGTACAGAATGAATTTCCTTCTTTGGTAAAGTAGCATGGAGGAATGACAAAAGTATCATTGCACAAATTAATGAATATATAGAGCAAATGGGAGAAAATTTTGATACCTTGATGACAAGCTATTTTAAGGATTTCAAGAAATCCATGAAGCAAAGATCAAGGATACCAGCTTCCTTAGTAGAAAAGCATACTAATGACATATGTTTCTTAGTTTACATTGATTTTACCTACATTCAAGCAGTAATACCAAGGGTAAGATGACTAAGGCCATTTGGATACAAAATTAATATTGATGAGGCATCTGCAGCAATAATTGCATTATTGGCAAAAGAAGCAGATAAAAGTGCTCCACAGTTTGGCACTTATGATGTGGTAAGATAAAAAATAAACATGGAATTAAAAATTGCTTCCACATTGAAGAAGAAAGACAAATTAATAAAGAATATTAAGAAGAAGTTTGGCAAAGAAATTGAGGCTGAGGTAGAAGAAGAAGAAGATGACAGTGAGGATGAAGATGAGCAAGAACAATGGCCAATGGAACTAACTCAAGGTCTTGGAGAAGACAAGGAGGAAGGTGCAGAGGAAGAAGAAGCCAAGGAAGCACCAACTGAAGCCGAGCCAAAGAAGAGAAAGGTAACAAAACAGTCTTCAACTAAGCCCAGAACAAAGAAAGCTGCCACTCCATCACCTCAAAAGCCAACAACACGAGCATCAACAAGAGCCTCTACTAAAAAGGCTAAAGAGGAAGTTACCAAGAAGAAACAAGTCAAGGAATCACAGGAAGAGCCAAGGAAAAGAAGAAGGTATGTGGCTCAACCTAACACTGATGAAGAAGATAAATCAGAAAAGGTAAGCAATTCATCAGTTGATATCTTATGTAAAAATATTGCAAGTGGTGACTTGAATAATTTAAATAAAGTTGGGTTTAGTAAATTTAATAAAGAAGAACAAAATAAAATGGAAGAAATAGTGTATGGAATGATGGCACAATTCAAGTACACTCCACTTGAACTAGATGGTCAATTGCCAAAGGAGCTGTCAAAAATTGTAGAAGACAGATGGCATTTTTGTTTCAAAATGGAGAAGGAGATGAGGGAATTAACCCTAGCTAGTGTATTGCTAGATTTGACTAGAGAAAAAGTTAGCAAAGCAGTCAAAAGGCATAATAACAAGTTTACACCCAAATATAGGGCATTCTTCATACTCCAAAATAGAATGGAAGAGTCTGTACAAAAAGATTAAAGATTTTCTTGAGGAAGAATACAAGGAAGAAGCTACTATACCAATAGAGGAGAGGAGAAAAAGGAAAGAAGAAGAAGAAAATAAAAGAGAAGAAGAGAAGAAGGAAGAAGAAAAGAAAGATGGAGAGGAGGAAGAGACACAAAAACATGACATAATGGCAATAGCTGAGCAAGAGCAGCAACTAGATCAGAGTGTGCAAGACACACAATTGCCACCCCCTAGCCATCCAAAAGCATCCATCTCACCTGTAGACACCGTGATGATTATTGATGTTCCTAATACTTCTGGTCAGAATATCAATCCATTAACTACAGAAGATCTGAAAAGAATTCTTGACCAATCAACACAACAAGAAATATTGTGTATAGATCCAATATTGGTTAGTATAGATGAATTGCATAAACTAGTAGAAAATAAAGTCAAAGATAAGGTGAATCCACAAGAACCACTTTCTATTACAACTACTAGTAGTCAATTTGAAATACCAACAAGCATAATTGATGCTGCAAGACAAAAGCAAAGTGCAGCTGCAGAAAAAGGTATAGAACAAATAGGACAGACTATTACATCTGATCCTACAACACAAACACAAGGTGGACTTCCATAGATAACAATAATTGATCATGGTAGAGAGAAGGAGGAGGAAATAGTGAAAACACCTAAAGAACAGGAGGCAATTCAAACATTAATAAATTTTCCTACCTCGTGAACTCCTTCACACCAGTCATTGCAAATTTTTGTACCATCATCCAGTACTACCATAGTTGCAAGGGTACTTCACTATGGAGACCCTGAATTAGATGAGGAGATAGTCATACCGAGCTATGACTCAAAATCAATAACCATTGATCAAATCAATGAGGTGCAAGAAGCAATGAATAGAAGGAAAATATAGGAAATTCTCAGGAAGGAGTATAAACATAAGAAAACACTTTATGAGATTAAGGACATCTTTATGGATGCCTTCAGTTTGCAATCACCAGATGAGTCAAAGCATATCACAGAATAATTAACAGATATTGTTGACCAGGTGACAAATGAAGACCTAGAAACAAATGCAAAACTTATGGAATGGTCAGAAAGAAAATTTCAAGGGAAAGTGAATGAGAAAATATCAAGACAAATTTCACTTTCACAAGTTGAATTGGCAAAGCTTATTGACAAAGCTAAGAAGGTACTTGAGAATATATTCTCACTATACAAAAAGTTGTGTGATTTTTCTTACTTCACACATGAAACAAGACAAAAGATACTGAGCTTGGAAATAAATTTAAAAATTTCAAGCATGCAACTACCAAGTGATCTAGCTCAAAGTGAGAAGCATTTTGGTCAATCACTTCACACTCACAAAGAAATAGTTGTCTTAACAGCAGATGAGGCTAATATCGAGGCCAAATTAATACAGCTCCAGTCCTCCATTACCCCTCATTTAGAGATACTCCATAAAGAGCAAGTATATGTTGAAACTGTACTCAAGAAAGATCCAAATATTTCTAAATTAGATGGACTTATTCATCTTACTGCCGAGACTGCCATCCAGCATAAGTCACTAGAAATTGCTTTGAACAATTGGGATGTAGCTCTCAGAATGATTATGGAGCTAAATAGCACTTTTTTGGCTAAATATGGTCTTAACCCTTAAACATTCTTTGACATAAGTGTCAAAAAAAGGGGGAGAAAATAGACATAATAGGGGGAGATACAGAATAGCGGGAGACAAAGATATTATGAGATAAATTAATGGGGGAGTTATAAAATGAGAAAAGATACAAAGAAGGAGCTTGATATACAGATAAGGCACAATCAACTTAGGAGGAGTCACAAAATTTTTGAGGTAAGATTGTAAGATACAAATTTTGATCAAGTTTTATGTACTCATAAGGTCAGTTAAGTGTTTTTGTCACTCATGTCAAAGGGGGAGATTGTTAGCCTCATAATAGTTTTTGACATTTGAGTGCCAACACACTTAATCACATTCCACATTGGAAGCTGAGTACATCATGCATGCTGAACCACAATTGGTGCCGAGCGATCTTCATATGTCGAGTAGTTTTCAGATACCAAGTGAAGATTAAATACCGAGTGATCTTCATGTACCAAGTGAAGATTAGATGCCGAGTAGTTTTTAGATACCAAGTGAAGATCAGATACCGAGTGAAGATCAGTTATCGAGTGAAGTATTAGTGTCAAGCAACACAAGGTGTCGAGTGTTAACAAGTGACAAGTAACATAAGGTGCCAAGCTACTTAAGGTGCCAAGCTATCTAGGAAACAACATGTGCTGAGTATCAGCAATACTTTAGGAGCCGAGTAACTCAATATATCAGCATAAGAGTTTGTAATTGCACAAACTATGATGCAAACAATTTTTACAGTCAACATAAGGTAAATCTCGAAGGATTTAATGATGAGATCGAATCTTTTATTTTTCCTATGCAATCTACATGCAGCCAATAAGAAAAAAGTGATGAAGGCATGCAACCAATCAGCAAAAGATAAGTATTGAGTGGAAAATGAAGATTGAATATGGATCGTAGATCCATACCTAACCCTAAAATTTCAAATGTCTTTATAAGGAAGATGAAATTTCATTGTAAAGTATGATGAGAGGTGTGAGAAGACATACAAGGGTTCACAAGAAAATCTATTTTCAAAAGCGAGGATTATTAGATCACAAAAAGGATCTAGATCAGAGAAAGCAGAACAAGTGCCTGCATTCAGCAATCAAGGATTGTAATTAGTCAGGTTCATTGTACCTAATACTCTCTAGAAATTGTATTAGAATGAAAATCCTATGGTGATAGGTTAGCTTAACAACTATTTCATAAATCCTTAATTAGGTGATTAAATCCTTTAATAGCGTGACACTTCATGTTAAGTGTTTGAAATCCTCTAACCAGGTCACTATTGACATAGTGTAAAGCCTTTAACAGGGCAGGCCTTTAACAAAGTAGACCATCGGAAGTGGTTGAACAATATTGCTGCAGTAATTTTTGTGGGTATCATCCCCACCCCATTTTTACCTTCTTATTCTTGGAGGGTTTATGGGTTACCAAATTCAAGTGTTATGAGTTATTGATGCATGTGTTTAGTTTCATGTTTATTTGATGTATTTACATGCATGCAATTTACTTTCAATTAAAAGTTTTATTGGCGAAAGTGTGATACTTATGATTCACCCCCCCCCAAAACCACCCTCCCCCCACCCCCCCCCCCCCCCCCCCCCCCCCCCCCTCTCATAAGTACTCTTTCCATATTTGAATATTCCAACACCAAATATTGTTGATGCTACTTAGAATTGATGATAATGTTTTCATATTATTGATGATATTCATTGTACTTCTCATGGTAATGTATACTATTATTCATGCATTAAGAAGGCATTTTTTTCAAATTGGTTTGGCCAATGGGTTATACATGTGCATTACTAAGAATGTGGTAGGGTATTGTTTCCTCCCATAGAGGCCAACTTCAAGATAGCACAAAAATGACTTGGTTAATATGAAGTTAAATAGTCGTGCCCAATATGTTTATTTAAATTCATTCCTTTAGCTGTGAGGCATTACACAAGAAAAACATCTTTGAACTTGAAAAAATTGTCTAGTCAATGTGGTTTTGTGAATGTTTTATTTTGAGTTGAGCAATACTAATCCTATTGTCAATTTGGGTGATACATTTAATTTGATGCAAATTTATGTTAGTATGCATTTTGTGTGCACTGAGAAATTGAAACATGCTTATTTCACTTACTAGGGATGTGGTATGGTATTGTATATTTCCATTGAGGCAAAAAATTTGGGCCAGCAAGAAAATGGCTTGGTTATTGTGAGGTTAAAATACAATATATATATATATATATATATATACATACATATATATATATATATATATATATATATATATATATATATACATATATATATATATATACATACATATATATATATATATACATACATATATATATATATATATATATATATATACATACATATATATATATATATATACATACATATATATATATATACATACATATATATATATACATACATATATATATATATATATATACATACATATATATATATATACATACATATACATACATATATATATATATATATATATATATATATATATATATATATATATATAACTTCAATGGCAAGCCATGGTACAAGAAAAACATCTCTCAAAAACTTGACAAAATCGTATTTCAGTGTGCAAGTAAAGAAAATGTAGAGTGTGTGTTTAGAGATTTCATTACAAAATCTATAGAGGAGGGTGGATGAGGTAGAGTTTTAATAGGGTGGGATGACATTGTGATTGTAGGTCTAGAGGATGAGGGTGAGGATTTTGGAAATAAGATCTAGATACTAATGGTAGAGTGAGATAAATAGAAGAGACAATAAAGATACCTATAGAGAAGAGAAAAAAAGCACTGAATATGAAGCCATAATTATAGGGGTAAGATAGGTGGTGGTCAATGACTTTTTTTCACTATGAGAGAAAGGTATAGAAAGATTAGAGGAAACATATTATATGGGAATCTACACCAAGAAGTGATAAAGAATTATAGGAAGCCTCGATCCTCCAAGTAGATATATTTATAGAGCATAAGCAAGGCATCCTATGGTTCATTAGGCATTCTACCAATGCCACCATAAAGACATGATGGGGGTTCATCCTAGCTATCTATATTAGTACCACCTAGTCATGTGAAAAATAATTTTGACTCCATGGGAAGATATTTATGTCAATACTTATGCATTTTGATATATTTTTAGATGTAGCACTCAATTTTTTATTATGATATTTATACAATTATATATGATTTGGCATTTTAATGGGTCATTTTATGGATATTATGGACTTCATATATATATTCTTTGATGCTCTATATGATGATATAATTAGTTCTACATGATTCTTATGTTGATGTATGGATCTACCTATGTGTATATGTTGTTATGATGTATATGTTAATTGTACTTATTTTTGTGATGTAGGATATCTATTATGTGATGCATATGATATGAAATAGTTATAATTAAGATTATAATGGTTTATGAAATAGAAATATGTGGATGATGACATTAGTGTATGGGCATATGTGATGATAGAATGTAACTGCAAATTAAACCATGATTGATGATATGGAAATGATATATTTGATGTATATTATGGACTTCAATAACATGCTTATGATATATGATGTATGTGATATAGTATTTTTATTTATGCACTATATGTTATCTAATTGATATATGAAACAATAATGAGATATAGTAATGTAATGAAACTATGATGTAAATGAAATATGTGCAATGAAAATGTAATGAATGCAATATATTTTTAATGCACTTAACAAAGTGATGTGTAAAAGGAGCATGCAATTAGAAAATGTACCTATACATTTAGGGAATGTATGTTATATTGATTTGAGAAGTAGTAATTCTGTCATCAATTTGGTTGATTCATTTGGTTTAAAGAAAATTATTCATTGTGGGCACTGAGAAATTGGAACATGCTTATATTAGTGGATGTTGATTGTCACAGTGAGCTACTACTTCTCCTATTTTAATGGCATGCATTTAAGCAACCAACCTTTTCAACCAAACTAAGCTTTGAGAATTGGAGCTATGACATGCTCAGTGGAGGAAAGAGTTAATGTTTTTTGTTTCTTGTTATTCCATGAAACAATTCATGCTCTGAGGCCAAAAGTAGCCACTAATATGGTTTCTACATTATCTATTGAATCTGCCCAATTGGCATTAGTTAAAGTTTGAAGCCAATGAACAAAAAAAAATTACATAGATAATACTAAATATAAGAATCTATTGTACCCATTACATCTATCAAAGTCTATTTCTCTAGTTGCCAATGATCCATCTATGATTTACTCATGATTTTGGGAAAAATAGTATCAATGAAAATTGATCAGGGAGGGTGGTTGTAAGATGCAACTGCTCACAAATGATGTGTTGATTTACTCATGAAGTTGGAAATATATTTGAGTAAGATGAAACTACTCACAAATGATGTGTAGAAACATCATCTCCTTCATGGAGTATCCAAAGGGATTAGATTCAAAGCACAAATGTTAGAGCAAGGTAGATTATCACACATCCCTAAATAAAGAGTCATTTCACTTGTAGAATTATAATTTCTCTTTTAAAATAGAAAGGCTTGACCATAGTCGAGTTGTATAATGCAGATCTCTAGAGTAAATATAGTTTTGGATTCCTCATTAGATGCACCGTCAGAAGAAGAGACCACTTCTTCTGAAGAATTTGTAAGGTTTAGAAAAAAGGTTTATTCTTTATATCATCTATTACTGATTGTTGATTGTTGAGATGCTTAGTAAATATTCTTCATTCCTTTCAAACTACATCCCTATTATCTCTATCAATACACCCTCATATTTTTTTACTCATTTTATCCTAGAAATACCTAAGAATCCAATTTTTTCTCATCTTGGGAGGTAACAACAAAGGACAAAGCAATAGGTAGCTAAACATGTTTCCAAAATGTATTGAAATAATAGATACATAGCTCTGAATAACTCATTCCCAAATTTGAGCTTGTTTGTATTAAATAGTTGAGCATTTAAAACTGTAATTGATTCCAATCAACCGGCTAGAGATAACTATTGGTTGAAAGGTTGTTAGAATGTTCCATCAACTAGAAAGGATAGATTGCTGACATATTCTACTAAATTGAAATCTCCAGATATAAGTTAATCTCTTAGTGATGAATAGGAACCTGAGCCTAGAAATTGTATATATTTACTATTTTACCAATCATTTACACAGGCATGGTCTCAGGGGTAGCTAGTGGCTAGTGGCTCGGTACTTACTAGTTATATAAATTGAACATGGTCTTCTAGTGGCATGGTCTTCTAAATTGAACATAATTCATATTATATATAAACTAAGAAAAGAAATAAGAATCTAATTGACTTTACCAAAAAAACCTAATTCTATACAAATAAATGAAAATTCTTAACAACTTAAAAAATAGAATAAAATATACTAGAAACAAGAATTATGTGAAATTAAGACTTAATTGTTAGAAATGGTTATTATGTCTGATGTTGATTGAATTCCTTCACCTATTTTATTCACTATCCAAAATCTTCCTAGGAAGAACATTTATTTCAAACAATATGCAAATCAATTCATAAAATGTACTACAATTAGTCAGAAAAAATATCTCCCAATTACCTATAGACATCATCTAGAACCTCTTTTATCTCATGTTTGAAATGTCTTTCTATACCCAAGCTCTCCAAATGATTTACCATTGAGAGGACAAGAATCAAATTAATAGGATAAGCACTGAACACTGCACCAACAAATAAATGTCTCTTACATTTACATAATAATTACAAAAATATCATCAAACTATATAAAAGAATATTTAAAGACCAACTTGTATCATAAGCAGAAAAAGATGAATATCTTCTCTTAATTTCTAGTAACAACATATTTATCCTTGTAATATTATCATCTATACACATCAAACCAAATGATTTGTTCTCTCTATTTTCTTTCTCAACTTGCCATATAATGAGATGAGTGGTTATTAGGCAACAACATGTATAGTTAAACATAAAGAGTACAGTAGGTAATATAGTTAAATACATTGGAGGAACCTTCAACACTCATAGATTTGACTTTTTGATGTGTTCTTGTATTGAACTTCTTTCTTCCATTGAAGTTGAAATTAGAGGCCCCTAGATTAAAGATATTATTACAAATTAGTTCAAGAAAAATCAATGAAAGAATTGATTATGAAATAAATATATGAATGAGTATAAAATTGTAGACTATGCAATAATCATACCCTTCCAAATTGTAAATAAATTGGACTATGAGTAGGGAAAACACAAATGCTTAACCACAAAATTATTGTAGTATTCAACTATGTTCTTCATAGCCTATTAAAGCTGACTAAGATTGCAATGTTTATAATGAGTATAAACAAAAATATAAATTAAAACAAGCAATATTATCATCAATATTTTTAAATGTAGAATGAAATGGTTGTAAGTATGCATTTCTACCACATGCAGATGATTTTGAGATACAAACCTGTGCAATCCAATCAACCAAGGGATAGACATCACCACTTATTGCCATCTTTTCCAAAACAGGATTTTTCATAAAGCAATGTTAGAATAGTTACTAAAATGGTCATAAATTATGTTGTTATAGTAAAAGAATGCTTTAACTTAAGAAAAAAACTACACAATATTAAAACATGACATTGTGCTTTAAAAACTAAAAAGGTACCTATAATGAAGAACTTCATTTCAGCTTGCTAATTGGTTGTCACTATTAACTATAAGCTTATCTTTAAAGTTTCAGCTTCACTTGGTTTCGAGAATAGCTAAATATTCTCTACTAAATAGGGCCAACCACGTGAAGATGGAAGCTCATTTGGCCCCTCCCCCCTCCACAACATCACTCTAAATTCCCCATTAACATTTAATAACATTCATTCATTCATCCATTTTTGAAATATAACATTCAATCATTATAATCACATGATAACATTCATTAACACATAAAATTCATTAACACAAAATTCATTTACACACAACATTCAAGAGTAAGTCATTCATGAATAATTCATTAACACAATATTCATTAACGCCCAACATTAATGAATAATATCCATTAACACAATATTGATTAACAATATTCAAGACTAAGTCATTCATAAATAATAATTTCTTTTTGGCTTTCTTGTTTCTTTTTTTTTCATATAATTTCTAAGAGGAATATCAATGTCCTCATCATCCCCCTCCTCTACTAGTTCTAACACATGTCTCCTCCTCATTCGTTCAGGAACATGATGAGGCTACTGTACCAAAGGGGGGTCTATTGTTATAACAAGTACTTCATGAGTTAAATTTGCACCATTTTATATTAGTGAATTATGAGTTTTTATTTAAGTAAAAGAACTATAAATCAAAAAATTAATTTAAAAGAACAAAACATAGACTTTCATTACCTAAATGTGTGACATGATCTACTTGCTAATCAATCTGAACATCCTCTGGCACTCATTCAGCACGACATGATTCTATATCCTCAACACAAAAAGGTTACACCAAGTTCAATTAAAGATGTTAAATTGTATTAATAATTACATAATTAGTTTTAAATAGCAAATGAGCACCTCCATTGACAATACAATGCACATCAGGGGCTTCATGATGTTGTGTATGATTTGTGTCATGATTAATAGGTTGCATTGCAATGTCATGCACATTATTATCAAATAGATTGTTGCTCAACTATGCAATTTCTAATATATTTTTTGGCATATTTACCTATGCACATGATGTAGGACACTGTTTGATTGGGGCAATAGAAGCTTTTGATAGGCGTTCAAAATTTTGAAATAGAAGAAGATGTGAATGTTAATTTTAGTTCTAATCCAAGATATAGTTCTAGATATTTTTAATGGTTATATACATACTCTTGTCAAGAAATAAGGTTATTATTTTTAAAATAACATTTAATCTTCAAAGCCACCCAAATAAAAATACACAATATTTTGGTCTTTTTGTTTCAATAATCCACTTATCCAATAGCAATCACATCATTAAAAGCTTCATTATAGTATTTATAAAAGTCTTAAATTTTGTCAATTACAATCTTACATAGAAAGAAAAGAAGTTACCAATTGCCTAGGCTAGATAATTTTGTTGAAGGAGATCTATGTTGTGGAACACTTCCAGGAAATGCAAGTTACACTTCAAAAAAAACAAAGAAACACAAAGTCAGATGGTACTTTCTACTTCTATAAATTCCATTTAATCCTAATATTAACATAAAATAGAATGAGTTTAAATGACCATAAACAAATTGGCTTTAGAAACTTTCATTAATTCTTGGAAATTTTTGAAACATTTAAATTGAAACCCAAAGTAACATGAATATTTGGACTTAGTTATCAAACCTTATTTTAGTAGCATACTAAGGACTCTAAGAGCCTTACAACAACCAAGGAGGGTGGAAGTAATCCACCATTGGTGAGGAATAAAGATTGCATGTGCATATAGCCTCAATCAGAGAGGATGATCTTAACAAGAACATCACATAAGAAATAACATTAAATATCAGAAACAATGATAAAAAACTTCAGACTGGCCATTATATCAAGCTATCATTTGGATTAAAAAGTGGATCATCACATACACAAAATTGATGAACATCAGAAATAGTGATGAGCATATTACTTTCAAATTCATTTAAAGTTCTATATTTGATTGATACAATATAGAAATAATATTCAACAACATAAAACCCTTCGCCTATCAACTAGTAAAAAAATTCAAGAGATGATACCAAACCTTGCTATAGCCCTAGGCTTCTTATAATTTTTGTTAAATTTTTGTGTTCAGATTCAATTAGGGTTCAAATCCACTTTTCTATTTTAGTGTTAGTTGTCACACTAAAAATGATGCCATCAATACTTCTTAATATTGCAGTCAATGTCACGCATCTCTCTTATCAATGACTTGAAAACCTCACTTTTCTTTTACAGATGCCTTTTATGTTGCTAAAGTTTACCTAAAAATGTTGTCCTTAAAATAACAATTTTCTTGACATCTTACTTCTATTTGATCAATAATTGATTGTCTCATACATCTTTATATGCACATTTTTAGAACATTTATGTGATCTATTTTGCAAGGTGCTTCCAAATTTGATAGTCTACATGTACATGTTCAGACTATCAATGATTATACATTAAAAAAATGTATCACAAAACCACCTTAAAAGTGCATATAAATAGAATAGTAAATTAAACTTGCCTGATGTACCTAAGAAGAGCAAAGTCATCAATCCTTATGCTCAAATTTGAAAGATCGAAAGAAAATTTCATAATATGCAAAGTCTTTCCTCAAGAAAGTCTATCATTATTTCCTTAGAATTCTTTAGCAAGAGATATGGTTCAAACAATGAGTGGTTTATAAGATTTCTAGACTATCAACAATTGATAACTTATTATGAAATATTTAATATAAACTACTAACAATTATGCATAAATATATATAATACATAAAACTAATAACCAATGTAACCTACAACATGTGCCTAAAGAAAGAAAGTTTCATCAATACATGTGAATGTTGTAATGTGCAAAGTCTTCTATCAAGAAAGTCTATGCCTATTGCCTAAATATGTTTTTGAAAATGTAGTAGTTTACCAAAAAATAGTTGGTTATAAGAATGTAGTTATCAACAATAAATAAGAATTAAGACATTTTTGAATGAAATAAAAATTTGATTGAACATTAAATATTGCGATGATGCATAAAAAAAACTACAGTCATCTCTCACAAAATTGTGTCATCATGTGTGTGCATGCCTGCACACTTAGACGAGGAAAATTATTTGATGAGAGGTGACTAGAATTGTTTTATGCATCATAATATTCTACAATATTTATTCATCACTTTTATTATACTAATTCATACCTATATACTAACTAATTCTGTGTGTGTGTGTGTGTGTGTGTGTGTGTGTGTGTGTGTGTGTGTGTGTGTGTGTGTGCGCGCGCGCGTGCGTGCGTGCGTGCGTGCGTGCGTGCGTGCGTGCGTGCATGCGTACGTGCGCGCGTGTGCGTGTGCGTGTGCATGTGCGCGTGCGCGTGCGCGTGTGCGTGTGTGCGTGTGTGCGTGCGTGTGTGATAGCTTTCTCTTTGTTACTACAAGGGAAACACCTACTTTCCATAGCCTAGTTCTGTGAGAGCATCAGGTTTTGGTCTATACTTGTATATAAAGATATATAAATATACTAAGTTAATAAATTGTGAAAGGCCATTGCATTTTTTTTACTGCATCATTATGATCTTCAGTAATCATTCAACATTCTTATTTCTCTCATTCATTTCCTTTTCCTACCCATAATATATCTATGTTGATTACCTATAAACTACACACTAATTAATGAACTATTTCTCTTCTAAGCATGTGTGGACAAACCTTTTCTAAAAAATGAGAAAGAGAAAACTCCAATTTGTTTCTTGCACTATCATGACTTCAACATTTTTAGTGCACCACCAATTGTCTCTGACTCTCTAGATTAGCCTATATACTATGCATCTTAACACCAATAAGCAAAATAAATTGCTTCTTGCTTACACCCCAACTACCATGCACTCTTAACTTGTTCAAACTAGGTAAGTGAAATAAATTGTTTACTATTCACATCCTAGTTATTGTATATTCTCAACTTTCTCATATTGGGATCTCAATGATTGAAAAAAAAAAAAGTGTTATCATTTGTATTCTATTTCTAAAAATTTAGCAAAATAAGCTAATACATCACCTTCAGACATTACACTGTAGTACTAATTCTCTAAGATATATTTATTGGAGATACTTCCCAAAGATGGTTTGTAGTCAAAGTTCATTATTTGATGCCTATATGAATCTCAAATTTAGATACCAGCTGAATGCCTTCTAAGTTCTATAGTTAACATGTATCTAGATTCCAGTGAGAAAATGCAGATTATGCTTTCCAATTGATCACTGACCATATTAATTTTGTATAGGTGATTATGCCTTTTAAACTTGACAATAGCACTTATTGCTTTAATCATAGTACCCTAAACCCTAAACCCTATCACAACCTCTTCTACTACATCCTGAGGACCTAAGGATGGATACTTGGATAAATCATCTAAAACTCCCACTTTGGCAATGGTCAATTTGTTTGCACTATTGAATTTTGAAATCAAAGTCAAGAAACTAGAACAAGTGATGTTGCATCTAATTGACTTGGCATAGACTTAGGCTTCTCAAGCTCCCATTTTTTCCATGGCCAATTGCCATATTGGATTTTGAAATCTTAGTCAAGAGAACAAGACAAGTAGATTTGCATTTGATTGATCTAAAATTGGCTTAACTAAACAAAGAATAGATTTACAAGTAGTGGTAACCACTATAATGTCATACACTTTAAAGAAATATTTATCATCATCCTAAAAAAGGTCACACAAAAGAAAATTCTTTAGATAATGAATCAAGTGTTGATATATTGAATAATTGTGATCTTATGCCCTTTAATCCTCATAGATAGTATTCTTCCCCTTACCCTTGGGAACTCACCCCCTGCAACTTCAAGGCTTTTTCCACACTAACCTCAATATTTATTAACTACCCTATCATTAATCTCTCACCCAAGAGCAATATTGAATGTTCTTTATTATCAAAACAAGTAGTTGAATACTCCTCCAAATAGTCTTTGAACCAAACATGATTTGAATACACATATATTTGGACATCTTCTAGACTCCACATTCTTCTTTTGATACCCCTCACAATGCTTCCCTATTGTCTTGTATGGACAAATCCATAGCTACTCACTCTTGTCTCCATCCTCCTAGTAGTAAGATGATTTTCTTAGACCCTTCTTGCACCTTTTGAACATGTTTCTTTGTGCATGACATCCTACATCCTTGTGGATAGATATTATATACCTTTCGCCATATTATTTCCCAAATGTTAGGTCTTATTGCATGTAAGATAATGTTAAAATACATTTTGTAATGTTCTTACTTAACCTATATTAAGGTTTTGACAATTCCTAGGAAAATGATTTGATCTGCGCAAATATCATAGGGTCTTAATCCCCGCAAATGCAAAAGCAATGGATGTTCAATAATCCACCATCTCTACTAATGGATCTTTAGCAACACAATACAAAACTATGAAAAAAGAATTAGACTATCAAAAATGTCAATATATAGGAATTGTGCAAGAAATTCAATACTTTATTTGTTCAAAACAGGTTTACATTCATTCTCCTCATGTCATCAATCATTGAAAATTTTATAAACTTATACTAACTCCTAAAATTGACAACCAACTATAACTACCCCTGAACTTATTACAAACTACTTATTGTTTAGTCTGTTAGATTAAGTTTATGATGTCAAGTTGATAACAAATTAAATTTCCCTTGCATATGAATACTGGCAAATTATATCCAAATGATTGTTTCACAATATAAGGAACACATTTTGTTGACTATTTCTTAGTTTACCCCATCAAAAGATTAGTTTGATGATATTTTGCTGACATATTTTGACACACACTCATTTTCTTGAGAAAAATATGAAATGCCTCACATATATAACACATGCTTGAAGAAACTTTGACAAAAGTTGGATAATCAAGTTTTATTTTCACTAATATAGCATTTTCATGAAACCTCTTAACCTCCTTTCAATGTCTAAAGAAAGTATGTTCAGCTGTTTTAAGGTAGGTTTATTTGGTTGTATATAACCTCACAACACTTTTGTCTATAGCAATATTCACATAATGTAATTTCCAATACCCTATAACATTCTGAAATCATCTAGAACAATATATTTAGAAAGTCTAAGTGCATGGGTAAAAGCTTAGTGACATGGATAGCCAATTTTTGGCTGTCAACATAAATGGGTAATCTTCTGTTGACCATTTTTTCAGTTTCAAACTATCAAAATCTAAACAAATTATATGGCCGCCATAACCCTTTCTTTGTTGAACTCCCCAAATACAATCCTCATTGACACAAGTTACTCTAAGATAATATTTATTGGGTGATGCAACTACTTCATATTTAAATATCAAGTTCCCACCAAGCTCAACAAGCTCATTAAAAATAAGAGCATCTATATGTACTGGTGGCTGACCTTTATAAACCAATATAATTTCTCCCCTGTACAAAAAAATTCCCAAGGTCTTGTGCCATATACCTTGCCTCCCCACTGGAATTGAAATATTCTTGGCAATTCCATCTCCATTCAAATCAAACACAAACACATCATTCCCATTTGAAGAAACCCAGTAGATTTTCTGGTTCAGCATCAAAGCATTTGGAGTGAAGCTAAGTGTCCTAAATCTAGGAATCTCTCCTTCATAGGGAGCATCTCTTTTTTCCTATCTCTTTTTAGTAGATTTATAAACCCACAAAATAAATTTCTTATTTTTGACATGGTAAAGAAAACCTATTATCACATTGAAAAGATTATTGTGTAAGAGAAATGCTAAGGATGATCTAGTTGCAACTAGAAAAAAAATTGTCAGTTTAAGATGATACCTTGGTTGAACTGGATAAGAAAATTGTGAAGTTGAAAGTAATAGAGGATAAATCAAATGCCAAGATACACTATGCCCTCATGTGAAATACTATAATGCTTTGGAACCCTCGACACTGGCTTGCACTCAAATGAAATATTATTTTTTCCCATTTTTTTTGTTTTATGCTGCCATGTGCATTGCAATTGAGACCAAAATAATTGCGACCAACACAGGCATGTTATTAAAAAGAAAAAAAAAGGTTCTTTATAAATTGACCAACCAACCCATTTATAAGACTTGGTTGAAATTTTTGGCCAAATTTTAGTGTTAAATGCACTAGTGTTCTATTGAGCCACATAAATCTGTATGGACTAACTCTAATACTTCTTTGGAGGTGTAGGTTTTTCTTTTGAAACTTGACATAGTCATCTTTCCCAGTTGACATTGTTTGCACATTGTATTTTTAGGCTTCTTTAGTTTTGGAAACCCCCTAATTTTCTTCATTTTGCTGATACTAATCAGATTATCAAAGTTAACATGACACAGTCTTTTATGCCATAGCCACACATCATCAAGTTTTACAATGAGATAGGTTGCATTTTACATCTATAGGTAAAACAAAATAATCCTAGTTTGTTCACCTTTTCCTATCAAATTTCCATTAGTGTGATAGATTTTGGAAAATGTGTTTGCAAATTCTACTTTGCAACCTACATTGCCTAGCTGTGACACACTCAACAGATTATAATTAAATCCTTCAACATAGTATGCATTGTCACATGAGATTTTCTCTATAAGCTTAATAGAACCTTTTCCTTTCATTTGACATGGAGCATCATTTCCAAATCTAACACTATTTCCATCATATTGGGGTAATAAACTTACTTTTGTCTACTATCATGTGATGTGAGCATCCACTGTCTATGATCCATTTTTCATTTTTGTTCACACAAGTTACAAATGTTGTCACTTCATCTCCATCTAACTCATCCTTCATGGCTATATATACTACTTCATCATCATTCTCATTAGAATCATCTTCTTTAGCAATGTAGCACTTTTTGCCTTTGTCCTTATAATCTCTACTATCATCTTCTCTTTTCTTTTTGTACTTGTTTCCTTCTTTGTAGTTCTTCTTCTAAGTGCATCTTGCAGCAATATGACCTACTTCATTACAATTAAAACATATGATAGGAAACTTACCTTTGAATTTTCATTTGCCTCTATGAAATCTTCTGGTCAGTAATGCTTCCAATTTTTACACATCTTCCTCATCTATGTTGCTATCACTAGATGCATATTTTCCCTAAGTTTTATTGTTATTTGATTTCATCTCCTCAATATCTTTCAATGTTAGCTTGGCCTTGAAAGTAGATTCAAGGTTCTCAAGTCTATAGTTATCAAAATTGGATAACTCAAATGCAGCAAGTCTTCCTATTATCCCTTTAAAGGTTAGTGCATTTCCTAGTACACATCTTAACTCTTGTATGGTTGAAACTCTAATAGCATAGATAGTGAGAAAGGTTCTTAATAATTTTCTATTAATAAATTCATCTTCCAAATGACCATCCAAACTTCTTATTGTGCTTACCAGTTCTTTCATTCTAGAGGCATATTGGGAAACATTCTCCCCTTCCTCCATTTTTATGTTATCAAACTTTCCTCTAAGACTTTCTCTTTTTTCTCTTTGAACATTCTGATCTCCACAATAGATATTAGTCAAGGCTTTCCACATCTTGAATGTAGAGTCACATCCCTTGATGTCACCAAACTCAGCATAGTTGAGGGCAAAGGCAATCTCTAGCATTGCTTGATTATGCTCCTTCCTTTTGTTCAAATCATCTACAGTAAGGGAACCAAATGTATCTACATGTTCCACTCCAATTGAGATTTTTTCATAGTCACCTATTAATTGAAGGTGTAGCTTCATTAGAATTTTCCATCCAGAAAAGTTATCTCTATTGAGCTTGGGAACTTCTCTTTTGGACATCTTGATCTTCTTGCTTCTAGTACCTTTAAACTAAATGAGCAGATGGCTCTAATACCAATTGTTAGAAATGCTTTCGAATAACTAAGAGGGGGGGCTAAATTAGTTATTCAAGGTCCAAATGTCCTAATAAAACCTTTTAATCAACTAAAGTGAGCACATCAAACTGTTTATTCATTCAAGCTTAAACTTTCCTACTTAGCAAGTTACTAAAAATCAACATCCAAGAATAACACATGAAGAATCAACTCATAACATAGTGATATATGTGGAAACCCAATTTGGAAAAAACCGCTAGTAACATGCTACTCAACTCTCACTCTTCTAAAGTGATTCCCTATGAAAGGCATGCCCTGTTAAAGGCTACAACACACTATTAAATGTGACCTGGTTAAAAGATCAAACCACCCTATTAGAAGTGCACCTAGTCAGAGAACTTTAGAACATTCACTTGGAATGCCACCCTATTAAAATTACAAATGAAAATTAAACCAACCTAAGTACATAGGATTTTACCCTAATTGATACAATTGTTAGAGAGTAACAAAAATGGCTTTTGACCTTGTACAGCTTACAATTTAACTTGCAGATTTTAGATCACTTTTCAGCTCATAACATTGTCTATCTTTCAATTTCTGTAGATGTAATAACTTGTTCTCCTTTCAAGCTTTGTCTACTTGAGTCTCCATGCTCGATATTCTAGTACAATCTCCTATATGACCACTTATCAAAGAAAAGTATCTGTGCAATGTTCTTTCTTCTTGTTGATGTCTTCTCCTTGACACCCTTCAACCACTTCATAATTTGGCACACCAACAACACTTGCTTCTTGGCCTGGGACTCCTTAAATAGAAGTTCAAAATTTCTTTTTCCACTTGATTCTTCCCTCCTTTAATTTTAGTTCGAATCGATTAGGTGGGATTCAATGAATCTAACCCATATCTTGTTCCTTCTAGAAATATCATGAAGAATCCTCCTAAATTCACCTAAATATAGTTTATCTAAGATTTTGTGCCTCTAGCTCATCATCCTTATCCTCCATCTAGTTCACAAAATTCAAGGTAACAACCTTGTTATCTTAGATTTGACAAATCTTTAACTTTTCCAATAATACAGCTGCTCAACACTATTGAAATTCTAGTGTTCGACACATGTTGTGTTACTCAGCATCAATTATGTTTTACTAATGCTCGACACCTGCTATGGATTCCTTTGACATCCACTTGGTATTTTGATGCTCAGCACCTAAAGTTTCCTTGGCACCTAAAAATGCTCAGCTCCTTCTGTATCACTCAACACACCCTAGATTTTTCATTTTCTCGGCACTAATTGAAAATCTACTTGGCATGAACTAGCTTGCTTGGCACTCACTAATGATCTTAGTTAAGCTTTGTAGAAAACTTTGTTACAACTTATTCTTCCATTATTTCTAAGTGTGACCAACATCTATATCTTCAAGTATACTATTAATACATCATTTTACCATTGTCTTAATTGATCCTTACACTTCATTACAAAACCATAACTCAACCTTTCCCTTAGGTACTTTTGTTACATCTTGTTGATTAAATCATCTTCATCAATAAACTAAGTGATAGTACTTGGATCTTATAAGAAATTTCCATTCCAACAAGTAGCAAGTTTGATATTAGTGACAAAACAATGATTGAGAACATTTTCTATCAACAATCTTCCTTCTTTGGAACAATCTCCCTCTTTGATAGTAATCTTTTTCAATCAGATTTCCAACATGTATATTGTCTCCATCTAACTTCAGTAGTCATAATATGATGTTGGAGACATTTTACAATAAAACAATGTAGTGATGTAAACCAATTTTATACATAGACAATTTTCAATGTACCAAAATCTAAGTATATATATTTCTGAGGTTTACCACAAGTATGTACATCGTGTGTTGCCATTAATGAAAAAAATTGCATCACTACATATAGCCAATTGTCAAAAGATGGACCTTTTTAAGAGTCTATAAATAGATTCAATACATAAGAGTCTATGTTAGGATACGTTGAATCTATCTTAGGAGATTCCAACCATGCTAGGAGTTGTAGAAGGAAGAAGGAACCACTATCCAAACAAATTCTAGGGCAAGACCAATAAACTTCACTATCAAACTAATCTCTCAACTATTCCTAGCAAAATAATTGTTCGTACTATACTTTAACCTCTTTGCTCTATTTTTTCAATTAGACCAATCACTATTAGACCTTGTAGACTAGGTCAAGAACCTTGGATCTAAATATCAAACATTAGATCTCAGAATAATACCTCAACAACAAAGTTATTTTCAACTTCACTCAGTTTTGATTATCCTCACATATCAACTTGTTTCTCTTCTATTCTGCTCTTCATGCTTCATGTAATCATTCATTAATAACAAATGAAAATGTCCTTCCTTTATATCAAATCCATAAAACAATTCCTCAAGTCAACCATTACACCTTCTTAATTAATTATTATAGGACCTCCGTAAGAACATGTTATACATAGTGATAACATCAATTAGTCACTTTGTAACTTGAATAAATTTATGCATGTGTAATATTATGATGAGTGATCTTAGCCACATCATCAACAACATGTTTTCTACATGCTTTTAACCTTTCTTCTTAAAATAACTACTTTGCTAAGAGATATAACAAGTTTACTAGAACATGCTTTTGTAAACTCTATCTCAAAAAAATCTTCACCAAAACTTGCATAACTTCTTCGAGAGTTAATATCTTATGCACCTAAGGTTAGCTACATATACTAAACACTTAGTAGTATCTCACTTTAACCTCACTAGTGAAAATACTCAATGATTTTTTTGTACCAACTTTATCTTTACCATTGTTCTTTTATTAGATACCACAAAAAATTTCTATGTTGAAATCAATGAAAAACATACTCATGAATGTAACCTATCATCCAAATAATGTTTCTAAAATAATCCCCCATAGGAATATCATCAACATTCATGCTTCCAACAATCTCCCCCTTTGTCATTGACCACAACATAGATGAAAAAATCTAGTTCCAAGAATACCAACTGTAAAAGATTGTTATCATTTCCTTTTGAATCCTCTTCATGAATAATACTACCCCATTGATATACCTTAATATTCTCTGTATCAAAAAATTTTTTTTTCATGTTGTAATCTCTCCATAATTAACATCAATGTCAAAGGTTTCAACAACCATCTATCACTAAAACAACTATTTTTGACCTACTTAAGTGTCGAAAGACACTATTCAAAATAACATCAATCAAGAGTCCTACATGATTCTGTCCATCATAGATACTCTTCCATACATGAGGCATCAATATTTAGTCCAAATAACAAATAACAATTCTCTATATCATTGGACTGATGCACTCTTGTGTCATCTATTCTGATGTAGGTAGGGGCTTAACCCCTAGCATGCCTCACAAATACTCAAAAGTCTCTTTGGGAAGAAGCTTGGTGAAAATATCTTCAATGTTCTCTTTGATTCTTACATGCTCCAATCTGATTTCCTTTTCTACAACTTTCTCTTTCAACATGTGATATTTGATATAAATGTGGTTAGTCTTAGAATTCAACACTAGATTCTTAGACATATTCATCGTGCTTGTGTTATCAAAATGTATGACAACAGGTTCACTGAATTCCATCCTTATATCCTTTAACATATGCTTCATCCAAACAAATTGATTAAAATTGTTTGTTGCTACAACATATTCTACCTCTGATATACACTATGAGATAAAGTCCCACTTCTTGCTTAACCAAGAAACCAATATTGTTCCAAGAAGGAATGCTCCACCATTGGTGCTCTTTATTTCATCCATATCATTTTCCCAATTAGCATTAGTATAAGCATCTAAAGTGAAATCATTAGATCTGTCATAAAATAATCTAAACTCTAGCATTCCCTTTAGATATTTAAATATCCTTTTAACTGCAACATAATGTGCCTCTTTGGGATAAGCTAGAAATCTTGCAACAATTCCAAATACATTTTCTATATTCAACCTTGTGTGAGTTTGATATTACAATCCTCTAATCATAGATATGTACTTATTTTGCTTAATAGTAGGTGTCTCATCCTGTGTAGATAACTTGTGTCTAGTTTACATGTTTCCAAACCAAACCTTTTCAATATATTTTTCAAACACTTAATCTGATAAATAAATATTCTTTCTTTATCCTACACAATCTGTAATCTTATGAATTATTTAATTTCTCCTGTCATACTCATTTCAAATTCCTTCTTCATTTCTTCTACAAACTTGTCACTTTCATCATCATCTCCTCCTGTAAATATGATATCATCAACAAATATTATCAAAATCATCAATACATCATCTATTTCTTTGCAGTATAGATTACTGTCTGCCATACCTTTTCTAAATCCAAGTTTTGTCAAATGCTTATGCAACCTTGCATACCAAGTTTTGGGTGCTTGATTTAAGCCATATAATGCTTTCTTTAATTTGTATACCATGTCTTTGTCACCTATTAAAAGAAAACCTTCATACTATTCTATGTATACCTCTTCTTCAAGTTCTCCATTTGGAAATGTTGACTTGACATCCATCTGATACACTTTGAATTTCTTATGTGCTGGATAGGCTAAGAATAACCTTACTACTTCAATTCTTGCCACAAGAGCATAGGTTTCATCATAGCCTATTTCTTCTTGTTGTGGGTAACTTTTACATAAGAATCTTGCTTTGTTCTTTACAACTTCACCTTATTCATTCATCTTGTTCCTAAATACCCATTTTGTTCCCATCACATTCTTGTCAGCTAGTGCAGGGACTAATTCCCATGCTTCATTCTTCACTATCTAATCCAATTCTTCTTTAATAGATTTCTTCCAACAATCATCTTTACATGCCTCATCTGCATTCTTTGGTTCTACTTGAGATATCAAACATAGTTCTTCATTGATTCTACTTCTTTTCATTAAACCTTTATCTCTATTATCAATGATCTACCATGTCATATGATTCTTTGTCATATTCTTACTAGAAGTAGGAGTAGTTATCTCAACTCTTAGCTTAGTTCTAGGTTCTGAACTTTGTTCATGCCTTATCTCTCCTTCATTTTGCAATTCATTATTAGTGTCAAAGAATACTTCATCATTCCTTGGTTTAGTAATGATGTAGGAGCATCCTAAGTTCCCTTGTAATCTTGCACTTTTGGTCCTTCTGCCTTTGACTACTGAGTTCTTATTGGATGCAAAACCTTCAGTTGATGCTAAGTCATTCTTTTGATTGTTGAATTCTTGAGGTTTCTAAGTAAACTCTTTGGATGCTGGGTCATTCTTAGTTGTTGTCGAGTTCCTTTGGTTGCCGAGTGAATTCCTTTGGATGTCGAGTGAATCCTTTGGTTGCCAAGTCATTTTCTTTGGTTGCTGAGCATTAGATGATCCAATTTCATAGTTGCTACTGAGTGATTCCTTTGGATGTCGAGCTCGTGTGGGTGTTGAGTACCAATTTTTGTGAAGTCTTCATTTGCCGAGTTGTTTGTGTCTAGTTCCTATTTGGGCCAACTTGGCTCGCATTTAATTTTAATAGGTAGTTAATATCTGTTTGAGCCAACTTGTGGCTTTCTAGAATATTTTGTAATCCATTTTTGCAAGTATTTAAAGAGGTCTAGGTTTGAGTTAGTAAGCAAGTGACGAACAACTTAGAGGATCGGTTAGAAGATGCAAACTTGAAGTTGGTTTTTCTAGGTTGAATCTATTTGTAATTGACCATAACCCAAAAGGCCTTACAACTGGCATGTATGAAGATATTTTGATGAATAAATAAAAGTATTTCTATCTTCTTCCTCCTTTGGTTGTTGTTCCTTGTGTTTTCTTCCATTCTATTAACTCTTACAAGGTGGTTTGCATAGCTAGGTGAGCCTTTGGCCCTAGTTATTCACTCTTTTTCCTACGTCAAGTAACAATATTCTCATCATCAGAATTGTAGTAAACTATTATTTCCTATATAAGCTCCACATTTTTAGAATTGTAGTCTACTTGCACTTTCAACAATAGTCTTAGTTTTCAGATTATAACATCTATAAGCTTTTATTTTCAATAAATAACCAAGAAACATACCTTCATCACTTCTAGCATCAAATTTACCAACATTATCATCTCTTTTGATATAACATTTTCTGCCAAAATTTTTGAAATACTTAACTATAGGTGAGTGACCAAACTCTAGTTCATAAGGGGTCTTCAACTCAACTCTTTCTTTTGCTCTAGGATTAGATCCCTGCTCTTCAATCTAATTCTCATTATGCAAATCATTGTTAATAATAACTTACATATTTTGATGGTTAGCCTTTGGATCAACAATAGTTACCAAAGAAATCTCTTCTACCACTTCTTCTTTCTTAAATAATTTAGGTTCATTATCTTTATCATCACAATCATATCCAAGAATCTTTCCATACTTATTTTAAATTCTTCATCTTCATCAGAAAGGGAGCTCTTTCTAATTTTCCTTATTCTCTTAGGGCATGTAGATGAAAAATGACCAAACTCATTACATGTCCAACAAGAAAAAAAAATCATACCTTCTTGTTCTCTTTTCATAAGCAGATAAATACCTTCCTTGATCTCCATGTCTTCTTCAGATTTGGCTCTATCTTTACTTGTGCCTCTATCAAGAAACTCAGCTTTGAGATAATGAGTGTTGCACGCATTGCATAATATTGTAATATTTTGTTATTTTATTTTATTATATAATTTTTCACCTAGATGGGTGTACAACATGTAAAGATTCCCATGGGATATTCCCGATGAGTTGTATTGTAATATTGTGGTAATATTTAATGGAATTATTTAATATTGGGAAAAATAATTAAAACTCTAATATTAAATGTAGGGTCAATGGGTTAGGTAGCACATGGTTTTAGCACATGGTTTATGTGATACCACTTCGTGGTTCTATGGGACTTGCTACTATATAAGTAGCCACAAGGGTAGTTATTGGTGTGTAAGATAGAAGAAGGTAAAAAGTGAAAGAGTCGAGCGGGACAAGGTTTTCTAGGTTACCCAAGCGAGCATTTATGAAGGTTGGAAGCCTCGCATGGGATGTGTGGATTCATGCTTGTTCACATAGATTGCTTGGTTGTGGCTATGGCTTTGAAGGCCTCCATGGTTGTATTGTAATTGTGATTTTTACTGAATAATACATGGTGATGGATGCTTTTGGAGGCTAGATTATTCCATCAATGAGGGTTTCCCAAGGTATATCTTGTGTCACATTTTTGTGGGTATGTTGTTTATTCTCTTGCATGTGGATTTCAATTGCATGTTATTTCATATCTATTATGGGTTATGTGGAAATGGTTATACTCTTTGTTGCAAGTTTCCTTACAAGTGGTATTAGAGATATGGTTTTATTATTGTAACCCTAGATTGAATCCATGGGAATGCATGCGAGGATAAAAGAAAGGACAAGATATATGAGTTTTTATTGCAGATTTGAGGGTTTTGGGCTTTCTATTATGATGGGATGTTATATTTTAGGCATGTGAAATTGTTAGACAAAAAGAATTTTTTGAATGTTTCATTTAAATGAGGGTTTTAGGGATTAGCTTGTAGAAATGACCTCTTGGGAAAAAAAAAAACTGACCATTGGATTTGGGTTGATGTTTTCATAAATTTTGATATATAATATGCCCTAGTTTGGCCATATTTAGAGGAAATAAAATAATTTTTTAGTTTCAGCTTGTGATGGCTGACAAATTTAATCTCATCAAAATTTTCGTCACAAAAAATAAAATAAAAATCGTAGAGAAAATGGTAAAAAGATTGTCTTAGTAAAACAACCATAACTTTCTCTCAGGATATCTAATTTCAGACTTCTTATAGGTGTTGGAAAGATAATTCAAAGCACCACAACTTGGTGTAGGTTTTCTTCTATGATTTTGATATTTTGTTAGGTTTTAAGAGCCTAAAAGTAAGATATGTTTTTATTTTGAGCATAAATTAGGGCATAACTTGGGCATACAAAGTAAAATTTTAGACTTTGAGTAGTAAAAAAAAAGCTCTTGTAGAGCTCTACACATTGGTTCAGATTTGGTGTAGGTTATACATGATTTATTTGATGATATATTAATCTGAATAGTTTATGACATATATTGACTATCGTAACATTGTGAGTTTATGACATTGTATGTTTAGAGATTTAAGATTTGATCTCATTGTATACTTAGTTTATATTTTAGATTGGTCTCATGATTGTATGGTTATCAATATTTGATTTGGATATGTGTGATGACTTGTTGGTTCTACAAGTTGTGCAATGTTGTAAGTGGTATATACTTATAGGTTGCATTTATAGCTCGAATATGGGTTGTCTTTGCCCAACAATTTTTCATTATTGATGCATATTTAGATTAGTGGCTTGGATTTGGGTTGTCTATGGCCTAAGTCACATAATTTGCTAATTTTTCTTTATGTAGAAGGGATGAGATGTTGTTACTAGGTATAGTCATGGTGGAGGATTGTGGTTGACTATTTTATGCTGATAGGTTAGACACTTTGAGAGTTGGATGATTGGTTCATAGATGTGATCATGGTGCCATGTATTTTGGCATGAAATGATTGTTTATATAGGTGCATCTTTGATATTCATTAGTTTGGATTCTTGATTTGGTTATGGTGGTATATCTTCTTGGTTGAGGATCATGGTTATTTGGTTTCTTTTGAGGAGCTCATGATGTGTATTTTGAATTCTTTGATGGTTTGATGCCTTGGTTGATTCTCATGGTTAGAAGATGGTTTTTTCATCATGATGTCATGAATACCTTGCATACATGGTTTAGTGGGATCTTGTGATAGTGATGAGGTGACAATAGAATATTAGTTCCTAGTTTGGTTTGTATTTTCTTGGTTTGAAGATCTTGTTTCACTTGGTAGTAACACTTTGATTGTGTGAGTGTAGACCTAGAGGATCTTGATGTAGGAGATGAATTTTTATGATGCCATAGGTGACTCAATACCATGGTTGAGTGGGACTTTTTGGTATTGATATATATATTGATTGTTTGTAGATTTTGGAGGCTTTTCTTACATCCTATTGTTGTAGAAGTATCTTTGGCATTTGCATGGTGCACTTGTTATCTTCATGGTGTATGTGAAAATGGTTAGATCTAGAGGACTCATGGAGTTCTTGATTATCTTCATGGTGTTTGGAGATGGTTCTTCATGGTATGTGGAGATGATTTTTCTTCATGGTATGTGGAGATGGTTGCATCTTGAGGACTCATGGGGTTCTTGGTAAAGGTGTGGTTTATGCTTTCATTTGACATGTTATCCTTGGTGTTAAGATGGTTTCATTTTTTATGTCATTACTCTTGATATGAATTTAGAGTTTTTTTACATGTTATAGAATGTTCATATGGAGTATGTTATCTCTTTTGGTTGAGATGGTTTAAATCATGTTGTCATGTTTATGTTCTTGAGGCCATGGTTGGAACTTTGATATTGATCCTGGCTTAGTTTCCTAGTATTGAGTACATTGAACATAAGTTGGATACTTTATGATATTTCTATGTTGCATTTGTAGTTGGCATTGATTGATTAGTTACAAGTTCTTATGGATACTTAGAGATGGTGGCGATTCTAATTTCTCTAAGATTAGAAAAGTATTTGTTGGGATAGTTGTTTGGTTTTAGCAGGAAGTCCGAGGGGCATTCACCAAATATGGACTTGAGAGAAGATTGTTCTTAGATGAGTCCTAGCTTGAGACTTGGATATCTTGATAGGCATTCTTATTCCCCACTCTTGGTCTACTCAGTAGTTTTCTACTTGAAAGGTACAACCCATTGTTTCTCTCAAGTGCATTATATTTATTCTTGTCTTTAATGGATATGAATCTTGAGCTATGGTACTTGATTTAGTTCTGGAGGGTTCATTTGAGAGATGCTTTAGCATTAGTTATCTCTATTTGCATATGTTGTTATGCTAGTTAAGTTTTGGAGATGGTTTTATATTGGGCATATTCCTTGGATTAGGAATGGTTTATGAGTTTCATCTTCTTATGGGAGGATTACATCCATGAATAGTTATATGGTATGGTTTGGGTGTTATTGTGGCTTCTTGTCGGGGTTTCATGGAGGAGATCATACTTGCATAGTTTACATCTAGAGGTCTGTGTAGAAGGACATGATATAGGTTATGATTTGCATGGTTTCTCTTTGGTCTTGTTTATCTTCCTAGATGTTTTTTTTTTCTTACATTGGATTTGAGATTGGTTGGAGATTGTGATCACTAGTTGCTCATGTATGTCATGTGAGAGATGACACGGTTATTCCTTTATCTCTTTCCTTTGTTGGTTGTGGAGAGCTTATGAGACTATTAAAGATTTTTTTATGAGAGTTGTTCTTGCAATTTATTGGTTTATGTATTGTGGATGTCCTTAAGACTACATGGATTCACTTCTTTGAGATGTTGTGAGTGGATTGGTTATTGATTTGACATCATCATATTTGTGGTAGGTATTGCTCTTGAGGCTTGTAATTGCAAGTTATAGATTGGATATGTTGATGATGTGAGGTTCATTTGCTATAACTTTGGAGGTATGGATAGTTGGATGGGTTGGCACTTGCTATGGGTGTTATTTCAGCTATTAATATTTTGACAACTATGGATACATGTGATTACCTTTGGATTAGGTTTTTTCATGCTCAAAATTTTAGTTGGTACAAGATTTTATGATCTTCTAATGTGATAGGTTGGGTGGCTTTCTCTTTGGATGGCTTCTATGTATGTCCGGTGGTAGTGGCATAATAGGAGATGAGATCATTCATGTTTGAGATGCTAGATACTTTGATTTTTTTTTAGGTACTAGTATAGAGCACATGGTGTACTTTGATCCATGATGGTGGATGTACTGGGAGGGATTATTCCCTTGTTCATTTATGTGTCTATAGATTGATCTTATGCAATGTATACAACAAGTGAGAGATTGTTGAGATAATGAGTCTTGCACACATTGCATAATATTGTTATATTTTATTATTATTTTTATTATGTAATGTTGCACCTAGATGGCTATGCAACATGTAAGGATTCACATGGGATATTCTTGATGAGTTCTATTGTAATATTGTGATAATATTTCATCTAATTATTCAATATTGGAGAAAATAATTTAAAGTCTAATATTAAATGTGGGGTCAATGGGTTAGGTAGCACATGGTTTTAGCACATAGTTTAAATGTAATACCACTTGGTGGTTTTGTGGGACTACTACTATATAAGTATCCACAAGGGTAGTTGTTGGCGTGTGAGAAAGAATAAGGAAAAAAGGGAAAGAGTCGAACAAGACAAGGTTTGATAGGCTATCCAAGGGAGCATTTGTGAAGGTTGGAAGCATGGCATGGGATGTGTGGATTCATGCTTGTTCACATCGATTACTCAATTATGGCTATGACGTTGAAGGCTTCCATGGTTTTATTGTAATGGTGATTTTTGTTGAATAATGCATGGTGATGGATGCTTTTGGAGGCTGGGTTTTTACCTCAATGAGGGTTTCCCAAGGTATATATTGTGTCACATTTTTGTGAGTATGTTGTCTATTCTCTTGCATGTGGATTTCAATTGCATGTTTATTTTAGATCTATTATGGGTTATGTGGAAATGGTTATATTCTTTGTTGCAAGTTTCCTTACACTTAGTGCTCAAATTTGTATAGAATTTTGATCTCTCAACAAGAAGCTCCATCTTCTGGGTGTCAAAATTTCCTCCATCAAACTTAGGACTATCTTTTTTGAAATAACTTGTCACTGATCTCCCAAAGCTATTAAGCTTATCCTTCAAGGATCTAATGCTCTCATGAAAATTGTTAAAAATAATAGTCCACCAAGATAACTTAGAGAGGGGGCGGGTTAATTAGTTATCCAATTAAAAAATTCATCAATCTTAGCCTAATCTTAACCATTAAATCAAAGTAAACAAGCATAACAAGATGAACATACACAATTACACTAGATTTTTTACCTAGGGAAAGCCTTGATCAAAGGGAAAGCCTCGATGGGAATAATGTCCACCAAGATATACTGACACACACACACACACACACACACACACACACACACACACACACACACACACACATTCCTTGTTAGAGAATAGACCCTGTTAGGAGTCTATAAACACATTTATTACATAAGAGTCTCTATTAGAAGACTCTGAATCCTTGTTAGGAGATTCCAACTTTGTTAGAAATTTCAGAAGGAAGAAGGCCCCATTGTCCAAATAGCTTCTGGCACAAGACCACTAAACTTCACTGTCCATCTTATCTCTCAACTATTCCTTATAGAATAATTATTTGTACTGTACTTTAACTTCTTTACTCTGTCATGTCAACTAGACCAATCACTATAAGACCTTGTAGACTAGGTGATAAACCTTATATTCAAACATCAAACCTCAGATCTTAGAATAAAACCTTAGCAAAAAAGTTCTTGTTAGCTTTACCCAGTTCTTCTTATCCTCACATATTAACTTGTTTCTCTTCTATTTTTCTCTTTGTGCTTCATGCAATCATTCATACATAACAAAGTAAAATGTCCTTCCTTTATACTGAGTCTATAAAACAATTTCTTGAGTTGGCTATTACACCTTCTCAATTAATTATTATAGGACCTAATTAAGAACACATTATACTTTACGATAACATCAATTAGTCACTTTGTAACTCAAATAATTTTCTACAAATATAATATTATGACAAGCGAGATTAGCCACATCATCACCAACATGTCTTCTACATATCTTTAACCTTGCTTCTCTAAATAACAAATTTGCAAAGAGATATAACAAGTTTACCAAAACATACTTCTGTTAACTCTATCTCATAATAGTCTTTACCATAACTTGGATAACTTCTTCCAAACTTAATATATTATGCACCTGAGGTTAGCTACATATACTAGACACTTATTAGTATCTCCCTTTAAACTCATTAGTGAAAATACTCAATGATTAGTTTGTACCAAATTGATCTTTACCACTATTCTTCTATCAAATACCACATAAAAATGCTATATTGACATCAATGACAAACACACTCATGCATGTAACATATCATAAAAATAATATTTCTACAATAGTCCCCCATAGGAATATCATCAACATTCATACTTTCAACAATCTCCCCCTTTGGCATTGATGGAAACATAGATGAAAAATATTTAGTTCCAAGAATACCAACTATAAAAGACTATTATACTTTCTTTTCAAGTCCTCCTCATCAATCATTCTCCCCCATTGGTATATCTCAATGTGCTCTGTATCAATTTTTTTTTGATTCTGTAATCTCTCCCCCAAAGGTTTCAACAAAAAAATTAAAACATTTATCAATCTTAATTAATGTTACCCTTTCAATAAAAGTAAACATCAACCATAAAAACATGCACATACACAATTACATCAAATTTGTTAACTAGGGAAACCCTTGAATAGAGGGAAAACCCTAGTGGGAATGATGCCCACTATATATATATATATATATATATATATATTTTTTTTTTTTTTTTAAATTTTTTTTTTTCTTACTAGAGGATGGACCCTGTTAGGAGTCTATAAATATATTCAATACATAAGAGTCCCTATTAGAAGACTTTGAATCATTGTTAGGAGATTCCAACCCTATTAGGAGTTGCGCTAACCCTATTAAGAGCTGTAGAAGGTAGAAGAACCCACTGTCCAAATAGATTCTAGGGCAATACCATTGAACTTCACTATCCAACTAATCTCTCAACTATTCCTTGTAGAATAATTTTTTTTATTGTGATTTAACCTCTTTTATCTATCCTATCAATCATACCAATCATTGTCAAACCTTGTAGTCTAAGTCATGAACCTTAGACCCAAATATCAAACCTCAAATCTTAGAATAAAACCTTGGCAATGAAGTTCTTTTCAAATTTTCTTAGTTCTTCTTATCCTCACATGTCAACTTGTTTCTCTTCCATTCACTCTTCATGATTCATGAAATTGTTCGTTCATAATAAAGGAAAATGTCCTTCCTTTATAGTAAATCTATAAAACAATTCCCTGAGATGGCTATTACACCTTCTCAGTTAATTATTATAGAACCTCATTAAGTACACATTATACTTAGAAATAACATGAATCAATAACTTTGTAACTTGAATAACTTTCTACATGTGTAATATTATGATGAGTGAGAATAGCCACATCATCATCAACATGTCTTCTACAAGCCTTTGACCTTGCTTCTCAGAATAACAACTCTGCTAAGAGATATAACAAGTTAAATACCAAAACATGCTTCTGTAAACTCTATTTCAGAACAATCTTCACCAAAACTTGCATAAATTCTTCTAGACTTACTATCTTATGCACCTGAGGGTAGCTACATATAATAGAAACCTAGTAGTATCTCCCTTTAACATCACCATTGAAAATAATCAATGATGTATTCATACCAACTTGATCTTTACCATTGTTCTGTCAGATACAATAGAAAAATGCTATGTTGACATCAATGACAAACACAATTATGAATGTACCATATCATCAAAATAATGTTTCTACAATACTCTCCCATGGGAATATCATCAATTATCATGCTTTCAACAATCTCCTCCTTTGACATTGATGGAAACATAGATGAAAAACATCTAGTTTCAATAATACCAACTATAAAAGACTATTATCCTTTCTTTTCAAATCCTCTTCATCAATCATTCTCCCCCATTGATATACTTGAATGTTCTCTTTATCAATTTTTTTTTCATGTGGTAATCTCTCCCCCATTGACATTAATGTCAAAGGTTTTAGCAATCATCTATCATTGCAACAATTTTTTCTGACCTACTAAAATATCCAAAGACACTATTCAAGACAACATCTATCAACAGTTCTAGATGACTTTTTCCATCACATATACTCCCCCATAGAGGAAGCATCATCATTTAGTCCAAAAATTATAATAGTGATCTGATATCAACTGTTAGAAATAGTAGTCCACCAAGATAAATAAGAGGGGGGGTTGGTGTGTGTGTCAATTAGTCATCTAATTAAAATATTTATCAACCTTATTTAATCTTAACCATTCAATGTAATTAAACAACAACCATAACAAGATGCACATACACAATTACACTAGATTTGTTAACTAGGAAAACCCTTAATTAGAGGGAAAACCCTAGTGGGAATGATGCCCACAGAGATATACTCACACACACACACACACACACACACACACACACACACACACACACACACACACACACACACACACACACACACAAAAAAAAAAAAAAAAAAAAAAAAAACTTGTTAGAGGATAGACCCTATTAGGAGTCTATAAACACATTCAGTACATAAGATGTTGGAATTACAATAGGAAAGGCAAACTACCTGAATGTTCTCTATTATCAATTTGTTTTTCATGATGTAATCTCTCCCCCATTGACATTAATGTCAAAAGTTTTAGCAACCACCTATCATTGCAACAAGTGTCTTTGACCTACTAAATTGTCCAAAGACACTATTCAAAACAACATCTATCAAGAGTTCTAGATGACATTTTGCATCACATATACTCCTGCATAGAGGAAGCATCATCATTTAATCCAAAAAAAAAATAGTGCTCTAATACTAATTGTTAGAATTAATAGTCCACCAAGATAAATAAGAGGGGGGGTGGCTATGTGCATGTCAATTAGTCATCTAATTAAAACATTTATTTAACCTTATTTAATCTTAACCATTCAATCTAATTAAACAACAACCATAACAAGATGCACATACACAATTACACCATATTTGTTAACTAGAAAAATCCTTGATAAAAAGGAAACCCTTAGTGAGAATGATGCCCACAAAAATGTATTGATATATATATACATATATATATATATACATACATACACATATATAAAATATATTGATATATACATACATATATATTATATATACATATACATACATATATATATGTATATATATACATATGTATATGTATGTATATATATAGATATATACATATATATATATATCTATATATACATATGTATATATATACACATATGTATATGTATATGTATATGTATATATATATCTATGTATATATGTATATATATGTATGTATATATAATATATATGTGTATATATATACATTTATGTATGTGTATATATATACCTATATATGTATATATATACACATACATAAATGTATATATATACACATCTATATATTATATATACATACATATATATACATATATACATACATATATACATACATATATATATATACATATATACATATATATATGTGTGTGTGTGTGTGTGTGTGTGTGTATAGATCTACACACATATATATATACATATATATACATATATATCTACATATATATGTATATATATACACATATATACATATATATAACACTTGTTAGAGGATAGAATCTATTAGGAGTCTATAAACACATTCAGTACATAAGATGTTGGAATCACAATAGCAAAGGTAAACTATTTGAATGTTCTCTTTATCAATTTGTTTTTCATGTTATAATCTCTCCCCCATTGACATTAATGTCAAAGGTTTCATCAATCATCTATCATTGCAACAATTTTTTTTGACCTACTAAAATGTCCAAAGAAACTATTCAAAACAACATCTATCAAGATTTCTAGATGACTTTTTCCATCACATATACTCCCCCATAGAGGAAGCATCATCATATAGTCCAAAAATAATAATAGTGTACTGATACCAATTGTTAGAAATAATAGTCCACCAAGATAAATAAGAGGGGGGGTGGGTGTGTGTGTCAATTAGTCATCTAATTAAAAAATTTATCAACATTATTTAATCTTAACCATTCAATCTAATTAAACAAAAACCATAACAAGATACACATACACAATTACACCAGATTTGTTAACTAGGAAAACCCTTGATTAGAAGGAAAACTCTAGTGAAAATGATGCCCACAAAGATATACTGATACACACACACACACACACACACACACACACACACACACACACACACACACACACACACACAATAATATGCATCTACATATATATATACATGTACATATACACATAGTAATATGCATCTACATATATATATATACATATACATATATATACATATACATATATATACTATATATATATCTATATCTATATCTATATATATACATATATATATATATATATATATATATAGATAAATATAGATATATATATATATATAGTATATATATATATATATATGTATATATGTATATATATATATATGTGTGTGTATATAGACACACACACACACACACACACATAACTTGTTAGAGGATAGACACTATTAGGAGTCTATAAACACATTCAGTACATAAGATGTTGAAATTACAATAGGAAAGGTAAACTCTAAGAGGGGGGAGGGGGTGAATCAATTCTTTAAACTTTAACCCATAAAAATATTCACCACAAATCCATCTCACATATTAAATAAGTAAAATAAAATACCATGTAAAGAATATACATCTAAAGCATGTAAACCAGTAAGCATTCAGACATCTATGACACAAGATGTTTTTACCCAAAAACCCTCCAATGAGAAGGTAAAACTGTGGTGGGGATGACACCCACAAATTGTCACTACTATAATAATAAAGTGTATCTAATGAATTTTACAATGTTTGATCATGAAACATGATCTACCCTATGAAAGGTCTACCCTGTTAAAGGCTTACAAAGACTATTAAGTCTTACACTGTTAAATAATTTCAACACCTTATTAGAAGTGTACCTAGTTAAAGGACCTTTAGCTCACAATAAAATAAGCACCTTGTTAGAGGATTTCAGTACAACATATTAGGACTACTATATTAAGAGATTTAACTTGTTCACCTATTAGAATGTCTTAGCAATGATTCTAAGACTAGCCCTTTGCCGCTTGATGAAAGATCACCTCTATACTGATGTATACTTGATCCTTCATGATCAAATGTCTCTCTATTGTTCATTGTTTCCTTCCTCTATTCTCCTTTAACTAATTTTTTAATTCAATTCATATCATAATACCTTGGTCACCATGAATATCCTAATTTACACATACAAAACTCTCCTTGATCATAGGGTTTTACTCTTTAAGAAGACCTAAGTGACATAGGGTTTGGTATGAATCAATGGCTATGATTCATCTATATTGCCACTTAAACCTTCCCTTTTCCTAATAGGGTGCATTTAATGCATAGGGATTCTCAATTAAAACTCATCCTTATCAGAAAAATATTGTAATTCAATCCTTAAGTCGGCCCAAAATAATTTACATAGTAGTTTGTGTCAATACAAACAACTATGACAAAACTATGTTACTTGGCATTGTATATGTGAAAATGTGGCCTATGCTAACACACACACACTTCAACATGATCCCTATTTGTGCATTCATCCCGGAATGAACATTGGATTGTTCATTCAAAAATTAGTCGGCAAGGCGACCTATTGCCTTCTATCTAAAGGGATTTTGCTTGTTAGATATCCTTAGATTTGATGTCTTAAGCAACCAGAACCTCTAAGAATGAAGGATTTAAGAAATGAAATTAATCTATATGATTGTGTAGATTAATCTAGAATGAAAAATGCATTCTAATCTAGGAAAAATTGAAACAAAACTAGATTAAGCTATGCATATTAAGCTAAATGAATTTAAACTAAGAATGTAAGATGTATGCAAAAATGTGAGCAAATGTGAGAAAATGTGAGTATGAATTTCAACTAAAATTCGATGCAAATTCTAATTCTTCTCCTCCTAAAAATCAAGAGATGAGGGTCTCTTAAATAGACTTTCTTGGAATCCATCAATGGTTGAGATTGATTTCAATAAATGGTCAGGATTGAAGATGAAGTTCAGTCATAAAAGAAGATTTCCAAATTAAAGGGAGTTAACTAACTCAAATCTGAGTGTAAGAGTCAGTCAACTCAGATAGACTTTAGTGTCAGAGTAAGTGATCTGAGTCATTTCCAATTTGATCAGTAGCGAACTAAGAATTTCCCTTTTTTGAACTGAAGAGAGATTTTGGAGAGATATTTAATTTAATAAAATGAGATATGCTCTCATAAATATATTTTCTTATTAATTAAATAATTCTATTTAATTAATTAGAGACACTTTTCTTATTTAATTAAATAACTTCATTTAATTAATTAGGAATGACTTCCCATTTAATTAAATAACTTTGCTTAATTAATTAGAAGTAGCTTCTCCATTTAATTAATTTTTTTTGTTTAATTAATTAAAAATAGGCGTATTTATTAAATTAAATAAATTTAATTCCATAGTACATTAGCCTTAGGAGATAATTTAATTTAATTAAAGTATAAATACTTAATAATTAAATTAAATCTTAATCAATAGGTTTAATGTGACTAATGTAAATCAATACTAGAGGAATTAAATAAAGAGTCTGATTAATGCAGATTTAGGTTTTCTACATTTGACAATTAAGTCAAGTAGCGAGTAGTAGAATAAGAATTTCCTAGTGACATAGGACTTTAGAATCAATCATAAATATACCAGAATTGGTGATTGTGGCAATAAGCCAATTTTGGGATATTATAGGCATCTGAAGTCCCTGCTCCTTTGCATATACTATGACTTCAATGTTTTCACTCATCATTTGAATGACTCAACATGCACTACCTACTCAACTCTTGAATCACTTAGCACTTTTTTTTTGCTTGGCACTTGAGTAACTTGGCATATGAGTGACTTGACAATTACTATTTACTCAACATGCTCTAACTTATGTGTTGTGCTCGAGATACATTACTTATTCAACATGGACTAAGTAAATGACTTAAGTGTATAGACACTCACTTGTCAAAACTAATATGAGATTAACAATCTCCCCATTTGACATGAGTGTCAAAAACACTTGATCATACATTAATATTCTTATTCTTACAAGAATAACACAAATGATTATTCAACTTCTATATAAAATTTCAAAATATCAAAATTTTGCGACATGACTTATACCTCAAAATCTCATAACTTCCCCTGAGTTGTTTGATCTACTCTATTTTGTACTCTATATATCAAAATATTTCTCCTGTTGAGTAGATTTGCATCAACTAATACTCTGTCTCTACTTTCTACTTTCTTTCTCTCCCATTTTTTCTTACCCCCCATTCTTGATCTTACTCTTATTCCCCCTTTTTGACACTAATGTCAATGGGTTATACACTAATAGTGTATTTATCCAAAAATTATTTATGGACCTCAAGTATTATTTTAATAACTACATCCCAATTATCACAAGCTATCTCAAAAGAACTAATTTGGATAGCCAACTTGGCAGTAAGGTGTACTAAGCCATCTAATGTAGAAAGATTGGGGTATTTCTTCATAAATGTTTCTGCATAGCCTAGATCCTTGTGTAAAATCTCCATGTGAGGAGTCAATGTAGATGATTTAGCCCTAATATTAGAATCATCTTCTTGTAATGTTGCTAACTGACTTTGGGATTTCAAAAGGGTCCTAAAGTGTTTTTCACTTTGAGTTGGAGTCATTGGCAATTTTGAACCAAATGACTACATTTGACTCTCCAAACTCAAGATGTGACTCCTTATCTCCTGTGTGAAGAGTGTGGGATTACACAATTTGGTCTATAGAGAGAAAATGTTCTTGGGTACCTTCTTTACACTATCTATCTTAGTTGCCAATGCAACTTGTGTTAGTGTTATATTACTAGATATCTTCTCATTAATTTTTTTTTTTTGAAACTTCTTCTCAAACCATTCTAATAGTTTGACATTAGTATCTAGGTCTATGCCACTGATTCTTTCCACTATATTGGTCAATTGTTCAATGATTGGATTTGTTGTATCTGGAGTAGGTAAACTGAATGCATCTAAGAAAATTTCTTTGATATCAATCAAAGCTTGCTTCTGCCTCCTCTCCCTTCTAAGCAGTTCATGATGTTTCTTTCTGGCTAGGACCTCTTGAAGTATACCCATCTACTCAATTATTATTATTTCATAATCAAAATTGGGCAATACAATTTATTCATCTAGGCTAACTATAGAAGTTAAGAAAAACCAACTTCATAGTTCACCAAGAACACCTACATGCAAATAACCTATTGCTAAAATGAAACAAGAGAGGGAAAAAAATGCAGCTTGGAAATCTAAATGGAGTTACAGAAAAATTTATTCCAAGATAATGAAAAATAAATTACAAGAGTTCAACTTTAAAGGTGAACAAAACCCTAAAGGGAAATAAAACTAGGTTGTGCAATATAATTAACATGAAATATTAATTATATGCACATAAGAGATAGTTTAAGTAAACTAGAGTAATAAAAAACTTATTTATTTAAATCAAGATCATTTAATTAATAAACATAAAAGAATAATTACTCTAACTTCCCCCCTTAAGAAAAGATTAGGAGGTAAGCTAACCTAGCAAAGCTATGAAAGCAAGAAAATGGGTCCTTGCAACAAGGCCTGATCAAGTACCCAAAACAAGGAAATCTCTGTAAACTAGAGACAAAGGAGAATAACCAGTGGGAAAAACCCCTCTCCAAAAAGATATATAACAAACATGCTAAGAAATGAAGGAAGGAAGGCCTCAATAAGACCCCCCAAGAAAAAATTTTGTAACCCCAAGCATAGGCCACAAATGAAGATACCATGGTGATGCAAAAGATTTGGTGAAGATGTTGACAACCTATGTGTTGGTGAGAATATACTCCAAAGAGAGAACACCATCCTAAATCTACTGATGGATGAAATGCATATAAATATTAATGTGTTTGGTGCATTGATGCTCCATTAGGTTGTGGAAAATTTGAATAGCACTCTAATTATCATACCATAGAATAGTGGGACAATCAAGAGGAAAACCAAACTCAGTAATCAACTATCAAAGCCATAAAATCTACTAACTAGCATGCACTGGTGCTCTATACTCATCCTTGGTAGATGAATGTGTAAAAGAATGTTTCTTCTTGCATGACTAGGTGACTGGACTAGAGCTAAGATAGAAGACAAAGCTAGAAGTAGACTTTTGATCATCAACATCATTAACTCAACCTAAATCAGTCAATCCAACAATGTGAAGAGTCCTTGATGTGTAATAAATTAATAAATAAGTGTGCCCTGAATGTATCTCAAAATACACTTGGAAGCTTTCCAATGACTCTTATGAGGCTCATGTGAAAATTGAGAGACAAGATGAACTATAACGGATAGATCAGGATGAGTATGTGTCAGGTACAACAAGTTGCCAACCAACTATTGATACAATGTGGGATCCACTAAAGGTGAAGTGCAAGAGGTAGACAAAGTAACACCTAAATGAAATGGTGTGGGAGCAAGCTTGCAATCAAGCATGTCATGAGCATGCTTCTGCTAGTAAACAAAGATTTCAGTAGAGGACTGAACAATCTATAGACTAAGAAAATAGTGTAATGGACCAAGATCAATCATTTCAAACTATTCCATAAATGCTCACTAAACATCCTGAATTATAGAGGATGAGCCACCTATGAGAAGAAGATCATCAACATATAGCACAAGGATAAGAACCTCAGCCTCAAGACATTGAATGTAGACTATAGTATTAGAATGCAAATATGCGAAGCCTATAGAAAGTAGAAAGGAGTCCATATTCTCATACCAAGCCTGAGGGGCTTGTTTGATACCATACAATGAGTGTCAAACTACAAACCAAGGAGGAATCCTACACAAATCCTTGAAGCTTCTCCATGTAAATCTCCTCAGTAAGATCACCATGTAAGAATGCACTCTTTACATCCATTTGAAAAATGTGCCATCCCTAAGAAGCTATGAGGGATAAGACAAGGCAAATAGAGTTCATCTTGGTGACATGGGAAAATGTCTTAGTATAATCAATACCCTTAACCTATGAAAAACCCTTCACAACAAGACATGCCTTATGATTATCAATACAACCATTGGCAGAAAACTTAGTATGATATAACTATTTGCATCATAGTAACTTTCTTACCTTAAGAAGAGAACAAAGATCACAAGTATGCTTCTGGGTAAAAGCACAAACCTATGTCACCTTTATTGAAGAAACATGATATCAAAATGCGACAGTTCAACATTAATGACAAAAAAATTGGTATTTGTGTTTAGAATTTGAAAATAATGTAAACTAATGAAATGTGTAGAATTGGATGAATTTATGCCTATCATTTTTTAAAAAAAATTTGAGTAAGAATTTATTAATTTCTTTTATTTTGAAGTCCCTTTTTTAACTATAAAAAATATAGGGTGTAGTTCCCATTAAAAAATAAAATGCAAATCATCTTTTTTTGTTTTGATTTTAAAATATCTTATAGATGACATGTATATCTAGTGCACAAAAAAAGAAATAACTATTTTTGATCTATATTTTCTTTGTTATAAGTACTCAAGCTTGACCTTCTTAGAAACCAACAGTTTTTTGCTCTTGTCAAAACTTTTGAATCAAATCTACACCTTCTTGAGAAAAAAATACATATTCATGAAGAGGACTCTCTCCTCTAGAGATAAATATAATTTTTTTGTTTTTTTGGTATGATTTATGATTTTTTTCCCTTTTTTTAGTGAGCATCTTCTAAAATGTCAAAATATCGACTTATAATATTTTAAAATTCTAACATACTATGAATAATCAAAACACTCAAAAATTTATGTAATGATGATATTGAATCTAAGATCTATAAAAGGGTATTTTTAGTTTTTGAAATAAATTGAGTTTTGATAGAGAAATGAAATTTTACCAAATAGTTTTTGATATCACAAACGGTGACACATATTTGTGCTTTTACCCTTCTTCATCAAAGAAGAGTACTCCTCCTCCATGGTAGTGTCCCACTCAAAATGTCCTATTGCTACTGAAAATATTTGGGAATCATCACAAGTAGCATGACTGAGAAGACTAGAATCCATAGTATGAGATCAGGTGTGACGGGAAATGGAAGGGTCACCAGCTAGAGATCCTACAAAATCAACTGTAGCTTGAGCCCATTTAGGAATTTGTGGAGGATCTTGTGGTGGAGGTAAATGGGGATCATCAAGATCATCATCCTCATCATCTAGAAAAGAGACCGGAAAGGATGAGGGAGTAGTGGTAAGTGAAGTAGACTCTGGAGACAGGGTATCTATTATAGGAAGGCACTCATCAAATTGGACATCCTGTCAAAATAGGAGCTATCTAGAATCATGATTGAACAACCTATATGCCATAACATCCTTACAGTAGCCAACAAAAATGACATGTCAGCACATCTGCTCCATTGCTCTCCTCTGAGAATCTGGTATAAATGTCTATGCTTCACTACCAAAAACTTAGAATGATGATACATTAGGCTTGACATAATACAAAGCCTCTTCAAGAATCATATGTTGAACTACCTTGTGAGACATATGATTCTAAATATAGTTGGCATAATTGACTACCACTACCCAAAAATATGAATCCATGGATTTGGACGGTATCATACAATTAGCCATCTCCCAAAATGTTATGTTCTTTCTCTCTACCACACCATTATGCTAACCGGTGTAGGGCACTAAAGACTAATGTTGAAGACCATGTTCAGACAAAAAATTCCTAAATGCTTGGTTCATATAGTCCCCTATTATCTGTGCATATCCACCAAATAGAAAGACCAAATCGCTTCTCCACAAATGCCTTGAAGACTTGAAATGAATTAAAGACATTACACTTGTACTTTAAAAGGTACACCCATGTGTGCCTAGAGAAGTCATCAATGAAAGTAACCACATATCTAGCACCTAAAAGAGGAGTGAGAAATGGCATGAGGTCACTATGAATCAACTCCAATGGTGCTAAAGCATGAGTAGGTCATCCATGTGGAAAAGGATCCCTATGTTGTTTGCCAAGAGCACAACCCTGACAAACACCACCTATGCAAGAAATCTAGGGAAGCCCAATAATAAGTCCCTATGTACTCATCTGCTAAAGATATCTATAATTGACATGGCCCAAAGGCTCATGCCAAAGTCTACTTACTAAATATGCATGTGCTACAAGACATGAACTTGTGCCATCAAAAGACTCAAATCAATCGAATATGTATAAGCAAGATGTAGAGTCAACACTCCGAGTAGCCAAAATCAACTCAGAATCATGTAGGTCCTAAATAACCACATGATGTGGTGAAAACTCCACTGTCTTACTAAATCTAGAGTAGCAAATCTAATAAATAGATCATAGGTATGTCGAGATGTTAGAGACAAAAAGAACATCTTGAAGAGAACCCCCTAACTAATGCAATAAAACTAGAACCCAAGACTAAAAGATGTGATGAGTTCCCAATAATAATTTGTAAAGTAACACAAGGAGTAAGTGGGGTGACCAACTACTAACTATGATTCATATGGTGAGAGGCACCAAAATCAAGAATCCAGGTAGGCCCATAAGTTAGTGGTCATGCAATAAGAGTGTGACCTTTCCCTAAAGAGGGGGGATGAAGACTTAGGAGTAGAAATGTGATGCTCCTGCATGGATTCCTCTAATGCCTTCAAATATTTCCAACACCTACAAATAGGATGTCCATCCTTTCTACAAGAACTATAGGTCTCAACTGATTTCTTCTTAGTCTTGGAGGAAGACTCAGTTTACTTCAAAGAAGATTTAGGATTATGTTTCGGTGTATCTTTCATTGGTTTTGGTTTCCCCTAAGAAGACTGAGAAACCAATGCATGGTTGGAAGAGCCAAAAGCATCCACCTCTTGGATCTTTGCCTATTCTCATGTCAACTGATCATAGAATGTCTAAAAAGAAGGTATTTGATGTTTATTGCCTAAAGCATCCATAGTGGAGTAGAAAGTGGAAGAAAAGATATGATACTTTCCTCTCAACTTTGAGAGTATAAAAAAAATACACTCATCATCTATTTTTTTTTTTTTCAACATCCTTGGAAAACTATATGTAGAGATTTGAACTTCATCAAGAAGTCCTTAATGGTGGGAAAGCTATTAGGTGACAAAGAAGTCAAATTTACATCAAGATATGGTGCTCAAAACTCATTCACTATGACAAATAGCCCAAGGAGTCATCAAACCATCTAGATGAAACATGATACTATCAGAGATATTTAGTGCAATCAAGCCCATGGCTTCATCCATTTTCTTTTTATACTAAAGAACCTCAAAAGGGCACTATAAGATAGGTTGATTCTTATCTAGACATGACCATAAGCCACATGACATAAGAAGTTGTGTCATGTGTGCTTTCCAATTTTGGTAGTTGTGTGGCATCAGCCGAGCCACAGACGGGTCAGACATTGAGAGAAGAAGATAGAAGTAGAAGGGTCAATTTTGAATTAAATTGCAGAAAAGAAAATGCACCCCACCACAATGTATAAATATATCCTTCATAAACAAAGAAACAACTATGGAAAGTACAAAAACTGAGAAGAAAACCTTGATGCCAGATGCAGAGAGGGAGGAAACTAAATCCTCTACTTTAATGCCAAAAAAAGAGCTCAATTGTTTACATCATAAAATGAAACTAGCATCATCATCTCTAGATTGGAACCAACTTTTTGGCACTTCTTTTTTACCAAAAAAAGAACTCCATATGGTAGAGTTATAGCCAGGAAATGAACTACTCCTCCAAAGAATGAGCTCTTTGGAAAATTATAGACATTGCAAAAAATTTGAGAGCTGTATGGCTATCAAATGGCCATTTTCCAAAAAAATAGGCCATCAGAAAATGACATCTGCTGACCAGAATATGACATCAACACCTAAAAATTCAATCGGCTAGAATATGAAATCACTGCCTAGAATGATGACATCAACCTATAAGAAAATGATGTCACTACTCAGAATGATGAAATTGACCTATCGCAAAGTTGCCAAGCGGTAGGATGGCACTGACAATGGATGTCAGGTGTTATGGTGGCAGTAGTGGTAGTAGATGGGTGGTTCATGGGCAGTGGCTAGGGGGTGTGCCGATGGTGGTGGGGCATGGGCTAGGCCATGGTGGTGCACCGGTAGAGGTGGGGTCGTGGCCTTCAAAATGCTTTTAAAGCATTTTTTTGGTTATTATAATTTTTTGTTTTTGTTTTTGAAATCTATAGGGCCCCTGGGAGGCTAAGTTTTTTTTTTAGAGGCTACTATGGCCAAAATTCACAAATTTTATATGAATTTCAACTATACCAAGCCTTTTGAGCACAATGGTGATGTCCATTTTTACCAACAAAGAATAAAAAAAGGTGCTTCCTCCAAATTGAAGAGAAAAGACCACAAAAAGATGAGTCTTTTATGTTTGAATCATGACTTCAAGATCTCTAGACTAGGTAGTAGTAGGGAAGCGCTGATACCATATAAAAGTTGAGAAAACCAAATTCATAGTTCACCAAGAACATCTATATGCAAATAACCTATTGCTAAAGGGAAAGTCGAGAAGGAAAAAAGAACATCTTGGAAATCTCAACTGAGTGAGAGAAAAATGTATTCAAAGATAATGAAAAATAAATTACAAGAGTTCAACCTTAAAGGTGAACAAAACTCTAAAGGGAAATAAAACTAGGTTGCACAATATAATTAATATAAAATATTAATTATATGCACCTAAGAGATAGCTTAAGTAAACTAGAGTAATAGACAACTTAATTAATTAAATCAAGATGATCTAATTAATAAACATAAAAGAATAATCTGTCTAACACTAACATATCTATAAAAAATTACTTCTTTTTCCTTGGATGAGCTAGGACTTGGCACTGAGAATTGCATGGTGTAGTAGTTGTGCTTGTCCTTTGAAGAGTTTGACTAGAAGGAGCTCCAGATTCTGATAATGTCACTAATGCTTGGATTTCTATTAGCTCCTTTGGCTTAGGTGTCAAATTATTCTCTTAAGGCTTGTCCTTTTCTACCTCTTTAATTTTAGTGGCACTTTGATCTTGTGCTAGAGGTGTAGGTGTATCTACCTAACCTATTCAGCTTTGTGTTCCATCATTTACTTGTGTGTCCACCTTGTCTTATCCAATTGTCTCAACCTTGTCTTTTTTATGTTCTTGTGCTTTTTCTAAGATTGGAGTGTCTTCCATGAGTGTACTGATAGTGCATGCTACTGTCTCCTTCCTTTGATATACAACTTAGCTTTGTGAAGGTTGTACACTTGTGACTTGGGGAGTGATTTCAAATAGTTCTTGCGGTTTCACTTCTTCCCATGTAGTCATAGTCTTTGACTTTTGAATTTCATCCACACTTACCAATATAGGGATGTCACATTATTTGGCTTGAAAAGTAGATTGGGTAAGTATCCTTTTCAAATCTTCCTCTATTAGGGGATTGATGTTCTGATTAGTAGGATCAGAGACATCCTTTACTTTTATAGTTTCAATGATTATACTTGTCAACAATGGAGGGTTGGAACTCAACATTAGTGTATCTTGTACACTATGTTCTTGTTGCTACTCTTCCTTATCTTTTTCTTGATTATCAACATCCATATCAATTCCTTCCTCAATTGTGCCTTGATCTTTATCATCTTCTTCATCATCTCCTACCTCAATAGGTTCTTGGTCAGTATCTTTGGTTGTGGCATGTCCATATGTGATCTTCCACATTTTTATAGACTTATGGACAACATCCTCTATGTTGTTCTATAATATGCTAAATGCCCTATACTTAGGCACAAATCTAGCATTGTATTTCTTAATGGCTTTTGTTATTTCAGCTTTGATGAGTTCTAGCATAACCTAGAAGATTTTGACACCTAGAAGATGGAGCTTCTTGGTGAAAGATCAAAATTGTGTATTAAATTGAGCAATGAGTTTGCTAGACTATTATTTTTTAGACATATTATGGATTATTTCACAATATGTCTTTGCATAAATACCATGCCTTTTCACAAATTTTTGCTATGTTGGCTAAGACAAAAATAAAAATTCCAATATAGAGTAAACATCTAGGATGTCATCACTAATTGGTCAAGTAATTATTTTGTAAACAAAATAATTCCTTTACCTTTCATTTTGATGTCCAGTAGATCTTACATATATCTTTTCCATATTGTTTGTACTAATGTTTGAGGTTATACACATAATCATCAACATGTATACTATCTCCATATATCTTCTCTCTCAAGAATAACATTGTAGAAATAAGTTATACATAAATCAATCCACTACTGTAAACCATTTCCATACTTAGACAATTTTCTAAGTACCAAAAAGCTAAGTATCTTTATTTTTGAGGTTTATTATAAGCATGTACATCATGTGTTTTCTTTAATGACAACATTTACATATCTAAATATAGTCAATTTTCAATAATCTCCCCCTTTGGCAGTGCTAGCAACAAAGTAGGAAAATTGGCTAAGTATTAAAAATTTCTTTACCAAAACTTACAACATTACTATACTTACCATCTATTACAAATACTTCATCTTACAAATGCTTCACCTTTTGACATGACTACAAAATGCATAACTTACTTAACAATTTTATCATACAACTTCTCCCCCTTTAACATCAATGACAAAGGTCAAAATGTTAAAAAACTATCAAAAGTTTTTCTATAAAAAAGTATCAAAATTTCTATCCAGCAGCCTCAAGCCAATATCACCTTCATACAATCATCAAAATTTTGCTTTAGATTTTCCATACATTTCACCAATGTGTCCTTTACTACTTTGGTAGTAGTGAGAATTGCACATAAGGCATATGATGAAATCTCAACTACATTAAGGTTAGAGTACATGAAATTAGAATAAGTGTCCTTTACTTTAACACATTCCTCAAAATGTGTATGAATGGCTTATATTTTCATAGCTATAGATTCTCTAAAATCTAATAATCTTCTCAAAAATGTATTGTTCTCAAGTTTCAATTTCCTAATGTTAGTGTGAACATCGACAACTTGTCCTTCAAAATAATCAACTTTGGTAGAGGCTTGTTGTAACTCACTTGTTAAAGCTTCCATCTCACTCAACTTCCCTTCCATCTTATTGTCCAAAAATTTAGTCAATGTATGAGATAAATTACATTTGATGTACTATACATTTCCATCTTGTTGACCTCTTCAAAGTTCCTTGATCTAAGTATCAAGACTTAGCAAATCATTCTTTATGTTTTGACAAATAGTGCAAAAAATATTAGCTTCATGAGAAATTTGTTCCTTAGACTTTGCAACATTCAACAAATTAGTAAATTCATCATCAAATTGTTTTAGTACTACTTTGGCTCTCTATTTAGGGTCTACTTCTATATGTTTGGCTGAAAGAGTATTGTGCAATCTATCAATCACCACCATTAATGCTTTTTGTAGACTCTTGACTTTCCTTTTCTTCTCAATCAATTTGTTCAAAGATGAGATCAAGTTAGGTTGACCATCATCATCACCTATAAGGTCGGAAAGAGATAGTGGAAAGGATGAGCTACAGGCTTTAGTCTCATCATCCTTTCACTTCTTCTCTGATTCCTCCATTTCTTTTCTCTATTCTCCTTAATTCTCCTCTTTTTCTTTCCTTTCTCATTCTTTCTTGTCTTCTTCTAGCTTCTTCTATTTTTCCTCTTCTCTCTTCTTCTTTTCTTCTTTTTACCTCTTATCCTCCTCAATAAATTTCATCTTGGCTTCTTCAATCCATTTCTTTCCCTCTTCTAACTACCTTTTCTCTTCCTCAATTAGTTTTAATTGATGTTGAATATTATTGAAATGGGACTTAGGCCAATTAAAAGGATAATCTTCAATACTAATAGTAATATTAGTTTGATCAATTTGTATGGTGTCACCACTTACTAATACTTTCAAAGTTTCTTCCATTGTCCCCTCTACAATAATTTGTGATATGTTCAAAGATGTTGCATAACTAACATGTTGTCATGTCCCCTTTTCAAATAATTCAAAAATAATAATCTTTGCCAAGGTAGGCAGGCCCAAGAAAGTGAAGTTTCGGAAAAAGGGGGTTAATATTTGAAAAATGTTGGACTAATAAATGAAAATTATTATTAAAATATGTTTCATTAACCTCTCTTGGACGTGAGTTACGGTTTTGCCCTCTTTTAAGGGGTTTGGAGGCATTTTGGGCTGATTCCATAACTTGATTTTTGCTCATTCTTTGTTATTCTTCAGAGGCTACCAAACCTATGGAGAAGGAGACCCAAGAATGGGATTTTTCAGGTTTATAGGAAGGCTAAGGATGGGAGTTTAAAGCCATTCCATGTGCATGCTCATACAGAGTTTGCCTTTGTGCTGAACAGTGCAGATTTGTGGGTTTTCGGGTGTGTTTTTTGTATGAGTTTGGTGTTTTCAGTTGAGTATTTCATATCAGTTTGGGTTTCTGATATATTTCAGACTTTAAGATGTTAAAATAGATCTGAATATATTTATTGGTATGTGATTAAACTTTTGAGATAGATTATTAGTTTTTTTGTGGTGTTTCTGGGCATTTTTGTGTTAATTTCGAGAGCCCTATGAGCATAGTTTTTGTGCTACATTTGTGAGCTATTGTGTAAAGGCTATAAAGATATGGAAATTTAATTTTGTAGGATTCTATGCTGCTGAAATTTCTGTAAAAATTTCCATTTTGAGATTTATTAATAATAGGTGAAGTTGTGAAGCTTTTGGCACTATTTTCAGCATACCCGATTTGGGGTTTCTTGAAAAATTTGGTGGATCTTTGTGATATTAATTGTTTGATCTTGAAGATCTGATTAGAGGCTTGAAATATCATAAAAAATAGGAAAAGGGACATTTCAGTGGTATCAGAGCCATGATCTTGCCAGCCTGAGGGTTTGTAGAAGCTTGCATGTCAGTTTTGACAACTACCCAGATCTTGCATGTCAATTTTGAAAACTACCCAGATCTTGCATGTCATAATTTATGACTACATGTTGCTTCTAATCAGTTTCATGTCAAAATTTATGGTTGTGTGCTACTTCTAATCATTCTTATGTTAGGTCTTAGTGAATTTGGTGGTTGTAGAAGTTTGCATGTCAGTTTTGACAACTACCCAAATTTTGCATGTCAGTTTTGACAACTACCCAGATCTTGCATGTCATAATTTATGATTGCATGTTGCTTCTAATTAGTTGCATGTAAAAATTTATGGTTGCATGCTACTTCTAATCATTTTCATGTTAGTTCTTGATGAATTTGGTGGTTGCATGTTGCTTCTAATTAGACGCATGTCAAAATCTATGGTTGCATGCTACTTCTAATCATTTGCATGTTAGTTCTTGGTGTTTGAAGAAGTTATATCCTATTGGGATTACACTCTACTTTATCTAGAATGGACAGGTATAGTACAGAGTCTCAGAGGACACGATCTTGGAAAATTGATATCCAGAGTCAAAATAGTAGAAAGGATGGTTATTTAGACATTAGAGATAAACTTATAAAAATAAGCCATGACATGTCTGAATAGTTGGTTGAGCACCACCGTATAATGAATGACATGTTGTCTGAACCAGCTAAGGTGGATAAGTTGACTAGATTTCTATTTGGCACATTTTCTCACAGGGAAGATGACATAATTACTAAGAACTTGCATGAGGAGTTTGAGAAACTAGCTGATAGCCAGGTAGAGGTCTCAGATTCTACTCTGCCACAGGAGGTGGTGGGAAAGGATATTACATAGATTGATAGTAATGGTCAACTTGATTCTCAAATTGAGACAATTGTTTACAGGTCGTCAAAGGGTGATGCCACAGGTATTCAGGATGGTATAGTTACAACAGACAGTGACTATAGTGTAGTGGGTTCAGATGATGATTATGAGGATGTTGTTGTGCAAGATGGTGAGATACCTGGTAGAGATGAGAAGACATTGAGCATTCATGACTTTGCTGAGAAAGGGTACCAGGCATAGTTCGATGCTTCATCACATGAGGTTGAGGCTGGTATTACTTCACATGATTTGTCCAGTCAACTGAAGGTGAACAAAGATAGTATTGTGACTTCATTATCTCATCATGACAGGTATGTGGAATTAGTTGGTATTGGTCATATTACTCAGGTGAGGATTTTTCTTGAGTTACCAACTGATTATAGTTTACGAATATGGACTCAAGATTGTTGTATTGGCATTTGGGATTCAGTTGACTGGAGATCTTTAACACTTTTTGGTAGCAGTGTTTGTTTGGGTGCTATCATGGATTTATTAGCAGATTACATGGTGTTGTCTTTTCTTGTGCCAGTATCTTGTCTGATGTTAGTATTAGTTTTTATACACTGATGTTGGGCTTTGTTCATATATCCAGTCGACCATACTTGCTGGAATGTGTTGATGATATTTCATATTTGGCAGTGTGTATAGATAAGTACCAGGATTATATTGGCATTGATGACATCTAGGAGGATACAATAGGCAGTTTAGAAGACTTAGTTTCTTTGGGTGCAAAGGAGTTGGATAGCAGTGCTATAGTTTTTGATACTTCATATGTTGACATGAACTTTAGAGTTGATTCACAGGACATGGATAGTAATACTCTAGAGACTAATAACTTTGAGGATACTCCTTTGGACAGTGCATCAGAGGAGGTTTGTAGGAGATAGTCAAGCCAGTGCCATCATGTGTCTAATCAGTTGAGAGTTAGTGACTGAGACATTGCTATCACTTGCCAGCATTTTGATGCTGCTCGTCAGTTGTTAGTAGTTTATGGATGGGGTTCTCCTACTAGTGATGAGCAGGAAGGCAACTATCTTTCCTTGACATAGATCCACTCTTTATGGGAGGCTATTCATATTTTGAGACAGAATTATATGTAGTTGGTAGCTGATAGAGATTATCTTATGGAGTGGGGTAGTACAACATATGATGCATTGTTGGCCAAGGAAGATGAGGTGAGTGAGCTTACTGAGTAGCTTGAGGTGACTTTTGAGATTCTTGAGAGTACACAGTTGGCTTTCAGGGAGTCACAGTTTCATTTGGCTAAGGTGACCATGGAGTTAGAGCGACTACAGTCTTTACCTGATTCTATATAGTCACAAGCTGTGGTGTTTGGTGATCCGAGGATGTCCATGGCAAGGATTGTCAGAGACAGTAGAGATGGGGATGCATCCATCCTTGATACTAACATTGGCATATCAGGTTCATTCCCATTAGATTCAGGTTCAGTTGAGTTGGGTGTTGTAGCAAATTTTTGTGGTATGCCTGACATGGGGGTGGCCTCTAGTACTAATGGCACAGAGACTAGAGATGTATCAAAGATCACGCGTGATGTTGGTGAGTTGGCAGTTGGCATGGTTCCTGCTAGTAATACTACTCCCTTGGTGATATCTTCGAAGGTAGTAGTTAGTTCCAACATGATTAATGATCAATTGCAGTTAGTTTCATCTAGATTACAGTCTGAGTCACTGACTGAGATTGGCGAATTCTATCGGCATTACACTGTGAGGTACTCTCAACAATTTACCTTGGATGACAATGTTGATGAGATGATGATACAAAGATGTACTTTGGTTCCTAGCGCTTATCATTAGTTATGGGACAATTTGATGCCTCAAGATGAAAGTTGTGATGGGCATGACATGGTGATAGGTTTTGCAGTTGACAACTTAATAATATGTGACTTAGAGTAGGAGTTTGGGAGTGATGCTTTAGTGGGTGTTGTTATTGATTCTACTCCTTTGGCTATGACATCACCTGACTTAGCTAGTGATAAGTCACAATGGGTTGTATCACTTGTTCATGGTGAGCTGTTGACTGAGGTTGGTTTTTTTAATCAACATTATATTGTAGGGTATGTACATCAGTTAGCATTTGATCCTTGTTTTGAGGAGTTGATGGTAGGAAAATTTGGTTTGGATTCCATTTCTTACTCTTTATCATTTAATGTCTTTTTACCATCAGCAGTGCATGGGAGTTATGGTTATGAGATAGTGGCCAGTGATTTGCAGAGTTGTGTTGACTACAGGAGTTGTACAGTGTGTGGATTCTCCATACTTGGTATAGTTTCATTCGAGAGCGTTCACCATTGTTGCAGAGTTGGATTATACATTCTGTATAGGCTAGTGGGATGCGTTGATGGTATTTACTATGTTGGTAGTTTGATTTGTCCACTTTACTTGGGTTCTGATGTTCTAAGAGTTTGTGTCTCATGGGTTTTTTACTGTGGTAGTGGTGATTTTGGAGTTTGGTTGAGCTATAATTGTCAGTTTGATTATGGATTCCTCTTGGTCATATTCCAGAGGATATTGCAGGAGCCTATGTTAATGGGTAGTAGTATAGTTCATGACTACATTTGGGATCCAGGTGGATTGATTGGTTTATTTTTTAGCCATTTCTTGAGGAAAAGCAATTTTTGGGAGGGGAGGACTTGTCATGTCCCCTTTTCAAATAATTAAAAAATAATAATCTTTGCTAAGGCAGGCAGGCCCAAGAAAGTGAAGTTTCGGAAAAAGGGGGTTAATCTTTGGAAACTATTGGACTAATAAATGAAAATTATTATTAAAATATGTTTCATTAACCTCTCTTGGATGTTAGTTATAGTTATACCCTCTTTTAAGGGGTTTGGAGGCATTTTGGGCTGATTCCAGAACTTGATTTTTGCTCATTCTTTGTTATTCTTCAGAGGCTGCCAAACTTGTGGAGAAGGAGACCCAAGAATGAGAGTTTGTAGGTTTATAGGAAGGCTAAGGATGGGATTTTGAATCCATTCCATGTGCATGCTCATACAGAGTTTTCCTTTGTGCTGAACAGTGCAGATTTGTGGGTTTTTGGGTGTGTTTTTTGTATGAGTTTGGTGTTTTCAGTTGAGTATTTCATATCAGTTTGGGTTTCTGCTGTATTTCAAACTTTAAGATGTTAAAATAGATCTGAATATATGTATTCGGATGTGATTAAACTTTCGAGATAGATTATTAGTGTTTTTGTGGTGTTTTAGGGCATTTTTGTGTTAATTTTGAGAGCCTGATGAGCATAGTTTTTGTCCTACATTTGTGAGCTGTTGTGTAAAGGCTATACAGATCTGGAAATTTCATTTTTTAGGCTGTTATGGTGCTGAATTTTTTGTAAAAATTTCCATTTTCAGATTTATTAATAATAGGTGAAGTTGTGAAGCTTTTGGCACTATTTTCAGCATACCCGATTTGGGGTTTCTTGAAAAATTTGGTGGATCTTTGTGATATTAGTTGTTTGATCTTGAAGATCTGATTAGAGGCTTGAAATATCATACAAACTCAAAAAAGGGACATTTCACATGATGGGGTTTTACTTCTAGGATGTTGTTGATCAATAGGTGCTTGACAAATCTAGAATATGTTTATAATGTTCTTACACTTATAACATATTATCTTCTTTCTTTCTTCATAAGGTCTTCTTTCTCTTAATTTCCTCTCATTAACTTTTCTTCTATCTACATGGTTAGTATTTATAGACATTGTACTATTCCTTTTATCATTATCATATTTAGGCTTCCTACAATCAATTTCCTTAGGACCAATACCATGACAATTATGACAATAAAAATTCATAACATGATTAAATGACTTATTTATACAATGTCTTTTCATATGACCTATTTTATTACATGAAAAACACTTACCTTGAAATCCATACCTGGTTTCCTTAGGAGATTCCACTTCCTTAGGTTCATGCAATTTCTCAGTTCCCTTCTATTGTCCAACTTCTTTAGATTTATTAGAAGATTTACTGGATTCAATGTTATCATAAAATTTATCTTTTTCTTTTAGAGTTGATCCACTTTTAGGTTACTTTTTAGACTTGTTAAATAGGTAACCAAGACTAGTCTTATCATAGGTAGGTCTTTGTATTGAAATTGATTCATCAAGATTTTAATGTTTCAAATATAGATGTCCTTTTTGCTAGATTTTCTCTAAGATCTGAATTTTCAGTCATCAAATTAGATTCAACTTTGCTAGGTTCATTCTTCAAACCCAAATTTAGATTGGTAATCTTTAATTCATTCTTCATGATTGTCTACTCTATTTTCAGTTTTGAATATTCATCATCACTAGTTTCAAATTTAGTAGATTCAGACTTTGATTTCAGATGTTCAATCTTGTCCTTTAGTTATCCAATTTATACTTTGGATTCATCATATCTATCTTTTAGCTTATTTCTTCCTTTAGTAAGGAGGTCAATTTGTTCAAGTCCCTCTTCAAGGTTCTTCATCAACTATTCCATATCTATGGGGATCTTAGTCAAGCTATTAAGCCTCTTTTGAGTAACTGTGCTATGATACCAATTTCTAAAAATAGGGAATACTGAGAGGAGTGGGGTGGGGGAGTTGCGAGGGTTGTTGCCAACTAGATATTATTTATTATTTTGAATGATGCATAAGAAAGTAAACAAGTAATCTTGAATAGTAAAAGTCATCATGCATAGAAAGAACTCATAACACCATATTTTGTTAACTAGGGAAACCCTAGCCAAGGGAAAACCCTGATGGGGATGATACCCACAAAATGATGTACTAATATAAATGTTCCTTGTTAGAGGATGGAACTTCTTAGGTGTCTATGAACTAATTTAGTACCTATGAGCCCCTATTAGAAGACTTTGAATCCCTATTAGGAGTTGTGGTATAATGTGTTCAAGAAGACCTCACTACCCAAACATGCACTTTCAATTACAAGAAGAGCTCACTGCCCAAATAAGTAATTAAAATTCCTTGAATATAGAAGTATGGATGTTGTACCTTCTTTTAGTTGATGTTTGATATTAGCTCAATCTCAAATCACAAAATCAAGCTATCAAAAATTTTCTTCTGCATATGATACAAAACTTCACATTCACAACTTTCACATATCACATACATTTATCTTTTCAATCACTTACACATAATTTTGCAAGATTTCTTAGCATAAATACCATGCCCTTTTATGAATTTCTACTAGGTTGGCTATGACAAAATAAATTTTCCAATATAGATTAAATATCTAGGTTGTCATCCCTAATTGGTCAAGTAATTATTTTGTAAACAAAATAATTCCTTTACCTATCATTCTGATGTCCTATAGATCTTACATATTTATTTTCTATACTATATTTACTGATGTAAGAGTTTACATACATCATCATCAACATGTATACTATCTCCATATATCTTTTGTCTCAAGAATAACATTGTATATAGAAGTTATACATAAATCAATACATTGTTGTAAACCATTTCCATACTTAGGCAATTTTCTAAGTACCAAAAAGCCAATTATCTTTATTTCTAAGTTTTTCTATAAGCATATACATCTTGTGTTTCCATTAATGACAACATTTACATATCTACATATTTGCAATTGTCAACAATCTCCCCCTTTGGCATTGATGGCAACAAAGTAGAAAAATTGGCTAAGTATCAAAAACTTCTTTACCAAAATGTACAACATTACTATACTTACCATCTATTACAAATATTTCATCCTAAATATGCTCCCCCTTTTGACATGACTACAAAATGTATAGCTTACTTACAATTTTCTCATACAACTTTTTCCCGTTTGACATCAATGACAAAGGTTAGAATGTCCAAAAACTGTCAGAATTACTATCTCACTACCTCAAGATGATATCACCTTGATACAGTCATCAAAATTTTCCTTTAGACTATGTATTACTTTCACCCATGTGTCCTTGACTACTTCATTAGTAGTGAAAATTTCACATAAGGCATATGATGCAATCTTAACTACATTAAGGCTAGAGTATATGAAATTGGAATAAGTGTCTTGTGCTTTAACACATTCCTCCAGTTATCTCTCAATGACTAATTGTTTTAGAGTTATAGATTCTTTGAAATATGATAATCTTCTCAAAATTTTCTCTTTCTCATGTTGCAGTTTCCTTATGTCAGTATGAACACTGACAACTTGTCCCTCAAAATCATCAACTTTGCTAGAGGGTTGTTGTAACTAACTTGTTAGAGCTTCCAGCTCACTCAGCTTCCCTTCCATCTTATTGTCCAAAAATTTAGTCAACCTATGAGATAAAGTATATTTGATGTACAATATCTTTCCATCTTGTTGACATCTTCAAAATTCCTTGATATAAGTATTAAGACTCAAGAAATCATCTTTATGTTCTGACAAACAATGCTAAAAATATTATCATCATGAGAAATTTGTGCCTGAGACTCTATAACATTCAATAGATTACTAAATTCATCATGAAATGATTTTACTACTACTTTGGCTCTTTTTTTGAGGTCTTCTTCTATATGTTTGGCTACCAGAGTGTTGTGCAATCTGTAAGTCACCTCCATTAATGGTCTCTATAGAATTTTGACTTTCCTAACTACCTATGATTCTTCTTCTAATATATAGGCCTCAATCAATGCTTTCTTCATCATATTCTCAACCTTCTTATGAGATTCTTTTTCTAAAGATGCCTAGTAACATGATTGAGTTAACTCTTCATATGTTCCAAATCTGTATGAAGCTTGGTCCTTTTTAGATTTGAACAATAGATCAATGTAACCAAAAGCTACATAATCACTCAATTCATAACCTAAGGGTTAAAGAAATGTTTCCCTTGGTTCTAGTGCTTTAATATATGTTAGATTTGGATCTACCATAAAGCATATATCATCCTTAAATCTATCAACAATTGCAGGCAATTTTGAATCTATTTTTCATTTCATTATGGAATTTTATCTTATTCATTGTACATCTTTCACTACTCATAATCTCTATAACTAATAGAAATGGAAATATTTTAAGTACATGAAATAAAATATGATTGATTACTGACTAAAATTTGAATACACCATTCTTAGTTCACTTAATCTTCTCTAGATTCTCAAGGAGTTGCACTCTCAAAATCTCACTCAAATTCACTTGTTCTTTCTCAACACAAATCTTGTAGGCTGCATAGATAAAGGATACTAACAACTCATCACTTTTAGAACTTGCACTAGTAGAATATGCAATGATTCTTCTCAAGAATATCACATCATGGTGTCTAATGGTGCTGATCACTAGTACCTTACAATTATAAACTACCTTAGGATAACTTTCAACTTTTTTCTTAACTAATTTCACACCAATAAGTACATTACCTTGTTTGAAAAGATTAGTAACCTCATGAATAAGGTTAGCTGAAATTTCAACTATATTATCTCCCATCCATAACATTCCATAATGAATTCTTCTCAATATTATCTGAGTCCATTCTTCATTGTCAAGTTCACGATAGAGATGATATCTAAATAAATATAAATCCTTCATATGTTCAAATCCAAGCTTCATAGTAATAGCATGGTTGAAAATAATTTCCATATCCTTGTTCATAACTTCACTTCCAAAAATTTCAAACTTGCTAGTTAAATAACTTCCTATGTCTTCCAAATATACTATGTTGTTTAGAGTTGTTGATAGAGCAGAATTAAGGTTTCCTTCTAAAGATTTCACAAGTACAACCTTAAATTTGAGTCTCTCAATATACTCAACATTATGAACTACTAACATATCCATGATTTCACCAAATATAAATTTATCGAAGAAATTTTGTTCAAAAAATGATAAAATACCTTCTTTTGCAGTAGGGCTTTTCTCAAAATCACTTCAACAAATCACTTATGAGTGCTCTATGTTTCTAAGATGATCACAATGTGTAAATAATCAAGTTAGTACTCGATTTATCCAACTTGAAGTTGTATTAATTACATACTTTTGCCAAATCAATAAAACTATTTATTTAATTCTAAAATCAAATATCTTCTCAAAATCATCTTTATGATCTTCAAATGCTACCCGAGGCTAATCATAGCTTCCTTTCATCATGATAGTGCTCCAAAAAACTTCACTCCATGAAATTTTGTGTGAGAACATACATTTCATCTTCTGTGATAGAGTAAAATTTATCTATTGTAATGATAAATATTATTTCTTTTGTAACTTTTTCTGATAAGCTCTAAATTGCAAGCAAGCTTAGCTATAATCTAAAATCATCTAGATATGTCTCTCAACCTTGCTACTCATAGTTTGGTCTCTAAATGAAGTTTCAAATTCCAGTGTTGTGACCAGGCTTAATTCAACATGGTGGAATCAAACTTGATTCTTGAAATTAATCTTCCATTCTCTGCATCAACTAACTTTTCTTTAGATCCAATAGTTGATTCCCTTACAACTATCTCATCAATTTCTTCTCAAAGTTCACTAACTACATTTCTTTGATCTTCATTATCTTTCTTAGTTATAGAGTTACTTTCATGATTCTTTCTACCATTTCTAAAGTTTCTTCCATCGTTGCTTCTATTTCCAAAGTTTTTTTCATGATTCCTTCTATCATTTCTGAAGTTTCTTCCTTTGTTTCTTCTGTTTCTTTCATTTTTCCCTTTGTCCATTCTACAATACTTTGCTATATGTCTAAAATTGTTGCATAACTAACATACTATGGTTTTTCTTCTAGGATTCTTTTAATTAATAGGTGCTTGAATATTTTGGGCTATGTGTCCAAAGTTGTTACACTTATAACATGTGATCTACTTTCATTCTTCATAAGCTCTTCATTCTCTTGATGTCCTCTCATTAGATCTTCTTCTATCTGTAGAGTTAATATTTCCATACATTCTACTATTCCTTTTATCATTATCATATTTAGGCTTCTTACAATCAATTTCTTTATGACCAATACCATGAAAATTATGACAATAAAAATTGGTAACATGATTAAATGAAATATTTGTACAATCTCTTTTCATATGACCTATTTCATTACATGAAAAACACTTACCTCAAAATTCATACCTAGTTTCCTTAGGAGATTCCACTTGCTTAGGTTCATCCAATTTCTCAATTTCCTTCTCTTGTCCAACTTTTTTAGATTTGTAAGAAAATTTACTAGATTCAATATTATCATTAGATTTATCTTTTCTTTTAGATCTGATTCAATTTTAGGTTTCTTCATAGACATGTTAAATAAGTAACCAAGACCAATCTTACCATAGGTAGATCTTTGTATTGACATTGATTTATCAAGCTTACTCTACTAGAATAAAGCTTTCCAAGTTGTAGCTTGCTTTGAGTTAGTTCACCTTTCACAATAGTGTTGTACTTATGAAGTTCTTCATGATCTTCTTTTAATGTTTCAAATTCAGATGTTCTTTTTGCTAGATTCTCTCTAAGATATGAATTTTTAGTCTTCAAATCAGATTTAACTTTGCTAGGATATTTCTTGAAACTCAACTTTAGATTGGTAATCTTTAATTCATGCTTCAAAATCTTGTACTTTATTTTCAGTTTTGAATATTCATCATTACTAGTTTCAAATTCAGTAAATTCAGGCTTTTATTTGAGATGATCTATCTTGTCCTTCAATTGTCCAATGTATACTTTGGAGTCTTCATACCTATCTTTCAACTTATCTATTTCTTCAATAAGGAGATCAATTTGTTTAAGTGTATCCATAGGGATCTTACTCAAGCTATTAAGTGTCTTCTGAGTAACTGTGCTCTGATAGTAATTGTTAGAAATAGGGGATACTGAGAGTCGGGGGGGAGGGTGTCAATTAATATTCTACAAACTATTTTTGCCAACTGGATATTATTTATTACTTTGAACTATGCATAATAAAGTAAATGAGTTATTTTGAACAGTAAAACTAACCATGCATAGAGAGAACTCTTAACACCATATTTTGTTAACTAGGGAAACCTTAGCCAAGGGAAAACCCTAGTTGGGGTGATATCCACTAGATGATGTACTAATATAAATTTTTCGTATTAGAGGATGGACCCTGTTAGGGGTCTATAAACTCATTCATTACATCTGAGTCCCATTTAGGAGACTTTGAATCCCTGTTAGGAGTTGTGGTACAATGTGTGCAAGAAGAGCTCACTGCCCAATTATGCACTTTCAATTACAAGAAGAGATCACTATCAAAATATGTAATTAAACTTCCTGCAATACAAAATTATGGATTTTTTACCTTCTTTTAGCTGATGTCTGACCTCAGCTCAATCTTGGATCAAAAAATTAGGTTATCAAAAATTTGGTTATGCATATGATACAAAATTTCACATTCACAACTTCTATATATCAGTTGCATATATCTTTTTAATCACTTCCACATAATTTTTCTAGATGACTTTGTATAAATACCATGCCTTTTCAAAAATTGCTACTAGGTCAGCTAAAACCAAAACAAGCTTTCCAATATAGACTAAACAACTAGGATGTCTTCTCTAATTGGTCAAGTAATTATTTTGTAAACAAAGTAATTCCTTTACCTTTCATTTTTATGTCCTATATATCTTACATATCTCTTTTCCGTAATGTTTGTACTTATGTGCAAGGTTATAAAAATCATCATCAACATGTATAATATCTCCATATATCTTCTCTCTCAGGAATAACATCATATAAAAAAGTTATACATAAATCAATACACTATTGTAAACCATTTCCACACGTAGACAATTTTCTGTGTACCGAAAAGCTAAGTATCTTTTTTCTGAGGTTTACTATAAGCATGCACATCATGTGTTTCCATTAACAAAAATATTTTCATATCTATATATATATGCAATTTTCAACACTATACACCAATCCAAAGCTATCTAAAGCTACTTGAAGTTGAGTTTTTGCATGTTTCAATCAGGAGCAATCTAGAACTATCTAGAGTTGTCTGTATTTGTTACTGCTTCATCACCTTGATCACCAACTTCATCTTCTTTATCAATTATTGATACTTTACTTGAAGTGCTTACTAATTTATCCATTGAGACATCCCATTAATGATTTTCAATGACTCCACATCTCTTGAGATGATGATCCTTTTGGTGAAAGGGTCATACAATCTATATCCATTTGATTCTAAATTATAACTAGTGAAGATGCACTTCACAACCTTGTCATCTGGCTTTTTCCTTTTCTCCTTTGGCATGTATACATATGCCACACACCCAAATATTGGAATATTTAGGATAATTTAGAGGGGGAGGTGAATCAATTATCCAAGGTCCAAATCTACAAATAAAACTTTTCAGTACTCACGAAACATATAAGTGCACGCATTGATTAGATCATCCAATAACTCCATAACTTATTAGCTCACTATCCTAAGTCAAAATAACTTTGTAGAAATATAAAAATTAAACAAAAAAAATCATTCACACAATTTGACACAAGGATTTAATGTGAAAACCCAATTTGGGATAAACCACTAGTAACATGCTACCAATTTTCACTCTTCTAAAGTGAGCCCTATGAGGAGACAACCCTATTAAAGGTTACAATGTACACTATTAAATGTGACCTTGATTAAAGGATTTAAATTACCCTATTAGGAGTGAGCCTTGTTAGAGGACTTTAGAACATTACATTAGAATTTCAAATGGTTAAATGATTTGAAAATTATTGTTAGGTCAACCTTAATCCAAAGGATTTATCCATACTACTATAGTGGTTAGAAAGTAGTAGTAGGACTTGATCTGATAAAATAAAAACTCACTTGCAGATTATAGATCTTTGATTTAGTCCTCCATCTTGTTAGGCATTCATACCTTTCATCTTTCCTTGCTTGTTCACCCTTTAATCCTTCAACTCCTTAATCTTTCTTTCTTAGTATACCAATAAAAGGTTATGTCCTTCAATGACCGTATGAAGCAACACCTCCAAATTTCAACAACACTTATTCTTTCTAGCCTTGTATCCCCTTATAATGAAAATTTTGATCTTTTACCTCTTAGTCACAATCATCCATCTTAGGGTTAGATCAAATTAATGGAATCCTCCCTCTTTCCATTAGGTTCCCTCTAGAAACTTCTCTTACAATCCTCATTATATTTTCCTCAAAATGGTTTATCATGAATTATGTCCCACCAACTCATTATGCTTATCTTCAACACACTTCGCACAATTTAAGAAATCAACTTTAGTAGCTTAGATTCATCAAATCTTTGATTAAACTCTTTTTGTTTTCACTTAACATCTATACTATTCACTCAACAATAGCAATCCTCTAATGCTCAACCAACACTAGGTTGCTCGACATGAACTAAGTCTTCCTTGTTTGGTCTCCACTATTATTCAAATGACACTTGATACTTAATATATCTTATTGATACTTGACACCTACTAACTTATCTAATGATCAACACCTACTAAATTTTTTGATGCTTGATAGATACTAAATTCTGCCAGACCTAAATTAAGTTGCTCAATAACCAATCACTTTATCCTTAAGTAGATATAAAATACATCATATCATCAATATCTGATCTAATCTGAGTGCTTCTTTTATACAATAGATAACTTAATGTTTTACTAGGTACTCTTGTTATCCTATCTTTTTAAATCCTCTTCATTAATCAATCAAATGATAAAATTCAAACCAAAAAATAGTTGTCTTACCAGCAAGTAGCAGGTTTGACATCAGTGAGAAAATAATTATTGATCCATGATAGGTTCTGGTTCTTCAAAAAATCTTCTTTTCTACAATCTCGCTCTTTGGCATTTATGGCAAACAAATACCAACAACAATACCAAAGAGAAACTTAATACCTTTGAAACTCTCCCTCTATTAGTATGTGTCCTTCCTCTATATAGGATAATGTTTACTTTGCAATCTCTCTATAATATATCTCATTCTTACTTGTATATCTCCCTTTGACTTTTATGTTTATCAATGTATTTCTCTATCTATCTTGCTAAGTTTCAATCTGATGCTCCTACAATATGTTTCTTCTCTTAAGACTTCTACCTTCCTCTTTGACAAAAATTCCAAAGACTTGTCATCTTGGCATGCATATATTATCAATTTAGGTTCTCCCTCTATCACCTTTCTTGTGAGTATAAATCTTCTATTTCAACTCCTTCATTACTTTAGACATCTCTTAAAGTATAATTCATTGCATTAAGTTGTAAAATATGACATTCAACTCAGTTGGTGTAGGGCAACACTCTTTCTTCTCAAGTAGCTTGAGATAGGGGTATCACCCCTATCTTACCTCTTAGATATTCATGTGCATCCTTAGGTAAAGCCTTTGTGAATATATTAGCTATCTATTGCTTTCTATTCACATATTCCATTCTCATTTCTTTGTCCTGAACCAATTCTCTCAAATAATGATATTTGATTGCAATGTACTTTATGCTTGTATGTGTCACATGATATTTAGAAATGTTTATAGCACTTGTATTATCATAGTATATTACCACAGGTTCAATAATTTTCTCTTTCATATCTTTGGGTAACTATTTAATCCATACCACATTAGTACAATTCACTATAGGAATCACATATTCAAATTCATCAATAGATTGTGAAATACAATTTTGTTTCTTACTAGTCCAGGTAACTAGTCTTTTTCCAAAGAAAAATACTCCACCACTTGTACTTTTCTTATCATCAATGTTTCCATCCCAATCAACATATATATAAGCTCTCAATTCATTTTTTTCATTCTTCTTGTAGTATAGACTATAATCTTTTGTCCCTTTAAGATATCTCATTATCCCCTTGACAACCATTAAGTGATTCTCCTTGGGATTTTTAGAAAACCTTAGGTCTGATATGAAGTACTACATATTGCAATTTCCCAATCATAGATTTGTACAATGTTTGATTAAGTTCAACAAAATCATTAGTTTTAGGCAGTTTTTGTCTTGTCACCATAGGAGTCCTAACTGGTCTTGAATCTTCCATACCAAGAGTTTTCAAATTTTCCTTTACATACTTAGACTGAGTAATGTAAATACCATATCTCATCTGACATCTCAAATTCTTTCATCATTTCATCTACAAATATCTTACATAATGCATTTTTTCGTCCAAATATGATATCATCAAAAAATATTTCAGCTAGTAAAATTCCTTTACCACCTTTAGTCTTCAAGTATAGGTTGTTGTTTTCATCAATCTTCTCAAAACCAATCTTCACAAGATAGTTATGCAATTTTTCATACTATGCTCTAGGGCTTGCTTTAAACCACATAAAGCTTTGTCCAATCTACACAAAATGTTCTTATTGTTAGGATCAAAAAATCCTTCATACTATTCAATGTAAACCCCCTCTTCTGGTATTCCATTAAAAAATGTTTACTTAACATCCATTTGATAAACTTTGAAACCTTTGTATGTAGAGTAAGAAATTAGAGTTCTCACTCCTTCTAATCTTGCAACTAGGGAGAATGTCTCTCCATATTCAACTCCCTCTTCTTGAGCATAACATATATAAACTATCCTTTCCTTATTCCTTGTCACTTCACCATTTTCATCCAATTTTTTTTTGTACACCCAGTTGGTTCTAATAACATTCATATCCTCTAGTCTAGGTACAAGTGTCCAAGTTTTTTTCTTCTCAATCTAGTCAATTTTTTCATTCATGGCTTTAATCTAGTCTTCATTTTCTAATGCATCCTTCACTGATCTAGGTTCATGTATGCTCTGTAAGAATGTATCATTCTTCAATCTATTCCTTGTCATTGGTCCATTTTCTCTTCTGCGAATGATTTTTTCAATAGGATGGTATCTTCTAACATATTTGGATAATCTTGGCTTTGTTCTTCTTTCTTCAAAAATAAGTCTTTCAGGTAGTTCAATTTCAAGTTCACTATGTACATCTTTGTTAGGTAACTTGACATTCCTCTCTTGTAATTTTATCTCAACATCAGACTACAACTCAACTTCTAAATGCAACTTGGCATCCATTGTATGTGACTTGACAATCATTGATTCTTGTTTATTAACAACCTGATTTTAAGAATCATCAGTAGTCATACCTTCATAGTAGTATACAAAAGTCTTTTAATCTTTAGGTTCCTTCTTTTGTTCATCTTAATGTATATCTATATACTCATCAAATTTTACATTTGTACTTTCCACAATTTTGTTAGTGTTAGTATTTAAAAACTTACAAGCTTTGCTTCTTGTGTAATAACCTAGAAATATGCCTTCTTCACTTTTAGCATTAAATTTACCTTTCATGTTGTCCTTTAAAATGTAACACTTTCTTCCAAATACCTTAAAATATTTGACATTCGATGAGTATCCATACCATAATTCAAAAGGTATGATATTGGTACCTTTGTTCACTTGTATTCATTTCAAGATATAGATAGTTGCACTGACAACTTCTCTCTAGTATTTCAAAGCAACATTCTTCTCCATCATCAATGTCCTAGCATAGTCCATCACAAATTTGTTACTCCTTCCAGCTATCACATTTTTTGGAGGGGTTCTCAGTGAAAATGTTTGTGTCTGTATTCCTCTACCATTGCAAAAAAAATCAAGTTCATTCGATGTAAACTCTCCACCTCTGTTAGATCTCAGACACTTTAGACTTTTACCAGTTTCCTTTTCAACTATTGTCAAGTACCACTTAAACATTTGAAAAGCATCACATCTCTCTCTTAGCAACATAATTGTCATCATTCTAGAATAATCATCAACAAATAGCATCAAATATTTGTCACCTTTGTAGTTTTGCACATTAATTGGTCCACATAGATTAGTATGAACTAATTCTAAAATTGCATTTGAAGTATGAGTCTTACTTTTAAAACTAGACTGTGTCATTTTTCCTAACTGACATTGTTTACAAATCAAATTATTAGGTTTCTCAAGTTTTGGAAAAGTTTTGACTCTCTTCATCTTACTAATACTAACCAAGTTATCAATATTAACATGAAATAACCTTTTGTGCCATAACCACACATCATCAATTTGTACAACAAGACAAGTATCTTCACTCATGTCAAGATAGAATAGAATACCTCTACTCTAATCACCATTAACATCATAAATATTAGCTTTTCTATTTCCAAATTAAAAATTTCATCATGAACCATTCAATTGTGACATACTCAACATATTATAGTTAAGTCCTTCCACATAGTAAGCATTGTCATGCATGATCTTATCTATCAGTTTTTATTGATGCTTTACCTTTTATATAATAGGGTTCCTCATTACCCAATCTAACACTATTTCTATCATAATGCACAAGGGATTTAAACTTACTTTTTCTCCAGTCAAGTGATTAGAACAAAACAATATCAATGATCCATCTATCACTTTTTTTCACATAAGATATTAATGCAGTTTCCTCATCTTCATCATAATCATCCTTAATTGCAACACAAACAACTTCATCATCATTATCATTTGATTCTTCATTGGATTCTTTTTTAGAAATGTAGCAAGTCTTATTTCCTTTAACTTTGTAGCCTTTTTTGTTTCCATCTCTTTTACTTCTATATTTATCTCCACTTATGTTCTTCTTCTTCTTAGAACACCTTGTTACAATATGACCAACCTTATTACAATTGAAATATATGATACAATAACTTACCTCTTTATTTCCCTTTTCCCCTATGAAATATCCTAGCCAACAATCCTTCAAGATCTTCTACATCATCTTCATTTGTATCACTATCACTAGAAACATGTTTGATCTTTTTCGTTCTCTTACCTTTGGGCCCTTTCAATGACAATTTAGATTTAACAATAGATTCAACATTCTCTATTTTGAAATTATAAAAATTTCAAATCTCAAAAGTAGTAAGTCTACCCACCAGTCCTTCAAAGGTCAGATCATTGCCAGGAGTACATCCCAGCTCTTGTATAGTAGAAACTCTAATAGCATAGATAGGTAGCAGGGTTTTCAACACTTTTTTTGTCACAATCTCATCCTCAATTTTCCCAATTAATCCTCTAATGGTATTAACAAATTCCTTGACTTTAGCACAATACTAAACTATATTCTCACCTTCCTACATTATCATTTCATTAAACTTTCCTTTGAGACTTTCAGATTTGGCTCTTAGCATATTCTTATCTCCTCCATAGATCTTCTATGGGAAATCCCACATCTATTTGGAAGAAGTAAACTCTTTGATGTCATCAAACTCAAAATAGCTCAGGGGAGATGCAATCTCCAACATTGCCTAATGTCTTCTTTCTTTTGTTTCAATTCTTCTACAGTCACATCTCCAACCACTTCTACTTACTCATTAGTTATATTTGATAGTGACTTCTCATTAGCTTGGGTACCTCCCTTTTGTACATCTTTATCTTTAGCTTCTAGTAACTTCAAACTATTCCCTCACAAAAAATAATAGCTCTAATACCAAGTGTTGGAATATTTAGAATACTTTAGAGGGGGTGTGGGTGAATTAGTTATCCAAGGTCCAAATGTACAAATAATTTTTTTCAGTACTTGCCAAACATATAAGTGCATGCATTGATTAGATCACCCAATATCTCCATAACTTAGTGGATCACTCTCCTAGGTCAAAATATCTTTGCAAACATGTAAACATTAAACACCACAAAATTATTTACACAATTTGACAAAAGGATTTAATGTAGAAACCAAATTTGGGAAAAACCACTAGTAACATGGTACCAATTTTCACTCTTATGAAGTGAGCACTATAAGGAGCCAATGCTATTAAATTTTACAATGCATACTATTAAATGTGACCTTGATTAAAGGATATCAATCACCCTATTACAAGTGAGCCTTGTTAGAGGAATTTAGAGCATTCCATTAGAATGTCACCTAGTTAAAGGATTTACAAATGATTGTTAGGTCAACCTTAATTCAAATGATTTATCCAGACTGATGCAATGGTTAGAAAGTAGCAGTAGGACTCAATCTAATAACAAAAACAACTCACTGGAAAATTATAGATCTTTGATTTAGTCATCCATTATGCTTGGCATTCATAGCCCTCATCTCTAATTGCATGTTCACCTATTATGCCTTGAAATCCTTAAGCCTTCTCTCTTAGTATGCCAACAACATGTTCTTTCCTTTGGCCACCATATGAAGCAACACCTCTTGATTTCAACAACACTTATTGCTTCTAGCCTTGTATCTCCTTATAAAGAGAATTTTGATCTTTTTCCACTTAATCCCAATCGTCCATCTTAGGGTTTTCTTAGATTCATTGAATCCTCCCTTTTTCCATTAGGATCACTCTAGAAAATTATCTTACAATCCTCATTAGATTCAGCTCAAAAAAATTTATCTTGAATTCTATGCCACCAGCTCATCATACTTATCTTCAACATGCTTCATAGAATTAAAGAAATCAACTTAGTTGGCTCAGATTCATTAGATTGATCTCTTTTTGTTCTTACTTAGAATCTATAATGTTCACTTGGCAATAATAGTCCTCTGATGCTCAACCAACACTAGGTTTCTCAACATGAACTATGTCTTTCTTCCTCTATCTCCATTGAATGCTACTCTGACTGAACTAAGTTACTCAACTTCCATTGTTTTCTCGGTCACGCTTGGTAGACACATTTTTTGTAAACTCTTCTTCTTGTCTTAGCTTAAGTAACCAATAACTTTAGCCTTTAGTAGATAAACAATGCATCATATCAGCAATATATTATCTATTATTAGTGCTCCTTTTATACACCATATAACTTAACCTTTCACTAGGTACTCTTATTATCCTATCTTTTCAAATCCTCTTCGTCAATCAATCATAATGATATAATTTCAGCCAAAAATAAGTTGTCTTACCAAAAAGTAGCAGGTTTGAAATTAGTGAAAAATTAATGATTATTCCATGATAAGTTTCAATTCTTCAAACAATCTTCTTTTCAACACTGAACACCCTCAAGTGCTCAACCATCCATTTATATCTTGTCCATGGGAATTTTGTCATAGAGTTCCTTTGTTGGACACCAATCTATCAAATATATTATTGTTGCTACAGCCTTTCCCCAATATTTCGTTTGGAGTCCCTTTGCTTTCATCATGCTCCTTTCCATCTCAACAATGGTCCTATTCTTTCTCTTAGCCACTCCATTTTTCTATGGAGTATAGCTAGTTGTAAGCTCCATTTTTCCTACAAAAATTTACAAAATAATTGGAGGTATACTCCTCCCTCTATCTAACCTTAGGATTTTTATATAATATCCACATTATTTTTTAGTTAGAGCTTTGGATTCTACAAACTTATCAAATGCATTAGATTTATGTTTCAAAAAATACACCCATGTCCTATGGCTGAAATCATATATGAATGTCATAAACTATGTACTTCCCCCAATATAAGTGGTTTTCATTGGGCAAACTAAATTAGTATGCACCGATTCTAATGGTTCCCTTGCTCTTCCAGAATTAGCAAAATTAAAGGGAAGCCTATGTTTCTTACCCAATATAGAAGCCTCACACTTGTCACATGACTCTACAATATTAGGCAAACCATCTACCATTCTTTTCTTGGATAATAAATTCAAACCATCATAACCAAGATGTCCATACCTGAGATTCCATAACTTGGATGGATCTTCAATTTTTCTCTTTAGAGATGATTGTTGATCTACTATTGTACATTCATACTTGGGAGGTAAAAAAACAATTTGAGAAGAGAAACATGTCTCCATCCTCAAAGGGAACATCCATTTCCTTGTCATTTGGACTGCTGCAAGAATATTCTTGCTCCCATCTTTCTAATGAATAACACACTTGTCATTTTTTGTTAGCACTTTATAATCATTTTGAATGAGGTGTCCAACACTCTTCAAATTTTGCTTCATGCCAAGGGAAAATTAAATGTTTTGAATCTCTCTCTTCTCACCTTGCATGGTGCGGACCATAATAGATCATTTTCCCAAAATGGGAATGGTTCCATTATTTCCCACTTTTATTTTAGATTTGAAATTGTTATCAGTAAATAAAATTAAGCTTTCATTACCACTCATGTGGTTTTTTCAACCACTATCCAAATACGACACCTTAGGGCTGCCTTCTTCATCAATGTTGCACATGATGAAGGTTGTGGGATTGTTTTCTTCACCCACATTTGCACTCTGCCTTGGTTGATCAATTTTATTTTTCCAACATTCACTTGCATAATGTCCAAATTTTTGGCAATAGCAACACTTCACATCGCTCTTATTGGATCTATGATTTTTCTTTGCCTCCTCTAGAGATATTTTGAGAGTTTCTTGCTCCCTCTTGGTTGCCTACTCATCCTTAGCTTTTTCCTCTAACATTTCTTTATTCAAGGTTTCCATGACCATTTCCTTTAGAGCCTCTACCAGAGCCATTTCTTCCTCTCCCCTGGCTCTTGCATTGGATTGAGCTTTAAAATATTGCTCTAAGGAAGATTTTGCTAATCTATTTATTTGGTGCTCATGGGATTGGAGAGTACCCATCAATTCATCATTGTCAAAGTAGTGAGGTTCTTTTCCTCTTCAATTGTCATCACAAGATTATCATAGTTTGGAGGTAGACTCCTCATAATTTTCTCCATCTAACTTCAACTAGTTTATCAAACTAGAGATCCTTGAGCTAAAGTTTGCAATAGAATCATTATCCTTCATTTGAAGATTCTCAAACTCCCTTTGAATCATTTGTAGCTTTACTACATAGAATTTATCATTCCCTTTGAAATTCTTCTTAGGGATATCCAATGGTTCCTTTGAATAAAGTTTAGCTACTTCTATATTGGGAAAAATTTTCTCTGTCATCACTTCCTCAATCATTCTTAACACTTTTTCATCTTTCATTCTTCACTCCTTCAACTGAGTCTTTTGATTTTTGGTTAGGGCATCATATTGTGTTGGGTCAATTGCATCATTGAACCCATTAACTAAAAACTCCAACAAGTCATTTGCAACCATATTGGTTCTCATCTTCTTTTCCCAAGTGTCATAATTTTGTCCATTAAATGATGGTGGCTTCTTCAGAGTCTTTCCTTCATCTTGAGCCATGCCTCCTACAAAATAAAATTTAATACCCAGAAGAATAAAATGCACAAACTCATAAGGATGTGGGGCCAATTAGCTCTAATACCATGTGTTAGAAAACAACATTGGCCAAGATAGCCAAGCCGCTTTGCAACAGAAGGTGTCAAGTCACTCAGTTGACAAAGAGTAACTCGATAACGTAAGACCAAGTCACTCGGTCAATAAAAATAAGCTTAGAAGAGATAAGATCAAGACACTTAGTCAATAGGGAGAGAGCCACTTGGAAAAAACACAAGTTGGGACAATGTTGACACTCAAATAGAGAGTGTGTTGACTTACGAGAGAAGCAAGAAGATCATTTCAAAAAAAATGCACAAGAAAAAATAGAGTTTGTCGCTCAGTTTTTCCAAACCACTAAATATACAACAGAATATAAATGGAGATAAGATCAAACATGATACACTGGAGATGAGCTTGCTTGCTCTCTATTAACTGAATAAAAACATGATAGATCTAGAGAGTAAAACAAAAAACCTAGTAAACAAAATATATAAATACTAAACAAACTTACAACAATGTATGGATGCATACAATAAGCCTAGAGTAATCATTGCTCATACATGATGTAGAGCCACACCTTGGAAAGCTCAAGAGGAATACTCACTCAACTGAGTTACTTCAAGGGGCACGACATCAATCAGTAGGGATTGAACTCGAACCAAACTCAAGATTGGATTAATCAGAATATATAAATCTCCATAGTTTATCTTCACCCACACACCAAGATCTTTAACCCGGAATGTCCTCAAAGAAAATATATTTTCTCTTTTATAAGAGAGACCAAGATCGCATTGTTGCCAAATTCCATAGTCGATTATCTATATCCTTTCTAAGACAAAAACTGAAACTTTCTCTATTACCCAAATTCGAAAATGCCTCTCTTACATAGCCAACCGGCTTATTTAAAGCTGACTCTCCTTTTCTAATAAAAGGATGAGAAACATTTTTTCATCTTCTATCCAAGAAAAGGATAAGAATCTGAAACTACCTACTACCTATAATTGGAAACTGACAATCATGCAGTAGGCCACATTTTAAATATCCACATTTTTTTCGTCTTCTATCCAAGAAAAGGATAAAAATCCAAAACTGCCTACTACCTATTATTGGAATCTGATAATCATTATCTACAAATTAAAACAATTGTAATTTAAAAAAACCTATACCTGGTCCTAGGTTGCTATATCTGGAGAGCTCATCGAACTGCTACTCTAGGTATGCCACCACATGTAGGATGTTTATTGAAAACATTAAATTTAAATATTGAAAACATAAAACATTTCTTATTTTATTTCCTGCTCTGCTACTGCAACATACTCCCCTGTAGAAAGAATCTCAAGTCCACTTGAGATGAGATCGTGAACTGATGAACCATGTTTGCTAATTTCTTGCTCATCCATCCAAACAGCCTCCATCACTGGTTTGTTCTTCCATTTAACTAGATACTGAGTGTATTGTCATCTGCGAGTTTTCTTTATTTTTGTATCTAGAATTTTCTCCAACTGAGGTGGTGCTGGTTTAGGTAGTTGTTGTAGATCTTCTGTTACTGAATCTTCATGTATGACTTATGTTTTAGAACCTCTGTATTGTGTGAGATCACAAACATTGAATATGGGTGAAATACCAATGTCTTTAGGTAACTGAATTTTGTAAGCATTATGTCCATATTTTTCCAGAATTTGACAAGGGCCAACTTTCTTAGGTAGTAAATTTGTATTCTTCCTTTGAGGTAACCTCTCTTTCTTTAGATATGCCCATACTAAATCACCAACTTCGAATTGTACTTCTCTTCTTTTCTGATCAGCAACTTCTTTGTACTTTTGATTTGAATTTTGTAGCTGCAACTTGACTTGATCTTGGACCTCTTTAATAGCTTCAGCAAATTCTTCAGCATGTGAACTACTTGGAAAAGTATTTGGAAGTTCCCTTAGCTTAAGAATTCCTCTTGGATGTGTACCATACACAATTTGAAATGGAGATTTTCCTGTGCTTCTATTCACTGTATCATTGTATGAGAATTCAGCTTGAGCAAGTATAGAATCCCACTTTTCTCCATGTTGTTTTGTAAGACATCTCAATAGATTTCCCAAAGATCTGTTGACAATTTCTATTTGGCCATCGGTCTGTGGATGATATGAAGATGAAAATGATAAATTTGTGCCAAGTTTCTTCCAAAGAGTCCTCCAAAAATGACCCACAAATCTTCCATCTCTATCTGAAACAATATTTAGCGGTAGTCCATGAATTCACACTATCTCCTTGAAAAATAAATCTGCAATGTATGATGCATCTTTGGTGGATTTACATGGTAAGAAATGTGACATTTTATTGAATCTATCCACAACAACAAAAATTCTATCATACCCCTTCTGAGTTCTTGGTAATTTCATAACAAAATCCATACTAATACTTTCCCATGGTCATGAAGTAATAGGTAAGGGCTGATACAATCCTGCATTGGTACTTTTACCTTTACCTTTCTAACAAATGGTGCATTCTTCCACAAACTTTCACACATCCTTTTGTAACTTTGGCCAAAAATAGTGTCTACGAACCAGCTCTAAAGTCTTATCTAGTCCAAAAAGACCAGATAATGCCCCGCTATGTTTCTCCTATATGATATTATCTCTCATTGAAAACTTTGGGATGCAAAGTTGTCCTCCTTTGAACAATAATCATTCTTGAACCAGAAAATCAGAATATTCTCTATTGTACCTTTCATCCAGATTAATACATGCTTGATAAATGTCTTTGAAATCAGCATCATCAAAATACATACCTGTTAGATTTGAAATGCCTGTAGTTTCCAACTGAATTTGTGATGTAGTCAAAGTTCTTCTGCTTAATGCATCAGCAACCTTATGTGTTACTCCCTTCTTGTGCTTGATAGAAAATGTGAATGTTTGCAATGTCTCCACCCATTTCATGTGCCTATGATTCAATTTCTCTTGACTGTTTATGAAACTAAGTGCCTGGTTATGTGTGTATACAATGAATTCCCTGGGTAGCAAATAGTGTCTCCATTTCTTCAGGGATTGAACAAGTGCATACATTTCCAAATTGTATGATGAATATCTCTGTTTGGCCTCATTGAGCTTCTCGCTAAAAAAGGCTACTAGTCTGTCCTCTTGACTAAGAACACCTCCTATGGTTATGTTTCTTGCATCACATTCTATCTGAAAGACTTTATTGAAATCAGGAAATGCCAAGACTGGTTGTCGGGCCACTTTTTGCTTAAGAAGTTCAAAGGCTTTATTGGCCTCTTCTATCCAAAAAAATTTACACTTTTGGCCTCCTTTTATGGTGTTCAAAATAGGTGCACAAATCAAGCTGAAATTTTTGATAAATTTTTTTTAGAAAGTGGCTAAACCATGAAAACTTCTAACTCCTGCAATAGTTCTGGGAGTTTGCCAAGAAAGAATTGCACTTACCTTATCTTGATCCATCTTGAGTGTTCCCTTTGAGATCACAAAGCCAAGGTATGTCAGTTCCTCTCGCATAAAACTACACTTCTCAATATTGATCATTATCTTTTCCTCTTGTAACCTTCTCAACACCAAATCTATGTGTTTCAGATGCTCCTCTTTTGTTTCGCTGAAAACCAAAATGTCATCTAGATATACTATCACAAACTTCCCTGTAAAATCCTTCTAAACTTCATTCATAAGCCTCATAAATGTACTAGGAGCGTTAGACAATCCAAATGGCATTACCTTCCATTCATACAATCCCTCATTTGTCTTAAACGTTGTTTTCCATTCATCTCCTGGCCTAATTCTTATTTGATGATACTCGCTTCTCAAATCAATCTTTGAAAAATATCTTGCTTTCCCTAAACAATCCAATAAATCTTCTATTCTAGGCATTGGAAATTTGTACCTTATAGTGATCTTGTTTAGTGCTCTTGAATCTGTGCATAATCTCCATGTTCCTTCTTTCTTTGGTGCTAGGACTGTAGGTATGGTGCATGGACTTAGACTTTTACCAATCAAACCAGCCTCTAGCAACTCTCTAATTTGTCTTGTCATTTCTTCATTTTGTTGTGGTGTTAGTTTATATGCCGCCTTGTTGGGTAATGTTAATCCTGGTATGAGATCAATGCAATGACTAATTTCTCGCACTGGTGGGAGACTTTTTGGTATTCCATCAGCTATAATTTCTTTGTACTTGTCCATAATTGGTTCCACTTCGTCAGGTACCTTTTCCTTTTTCTTTTCTATCACTTCCACCTTCAAGTTTGAAGACTCCATCTCTGAATTTTCTTCCTCAGTCTAATTTTCAGCATCATTCTGCAATTTTTCCTTGAGTACAGGAATCAGTGCAAAGAGTGGGCTCTTCTTTTCTTTCACTTCTTTCAATAATTCTTTCTTACCCATCACCATAACTTTGGCTTCTGCAGCTTTTGCTTCTTCTTGACTTGGCTCAACTAACGGTATCAGTTCAATGACCTTTCCATTCTTTGTAATGGTATATGTATTCTTCACTCCATCATGATGTGCCTTGAGATCATATTGCCAAGGTTTTCTAAAAAGTAAATGGCATGCATCCATGTTAACAATATCAAACAATAATCTATCCTTATAGGCTCCAATCTGAAATTCCACCCAAGCTTGCTCTTCTACTATAGTATGTTGCCCTTTATTTAACCAAGATATTATGTAAGGATACGGGTGTTGTATTCTTGGTAGCTTCAACTTTTCCACCATTTCAAGAGACACAAATTTTTTTGTAGAACCAGAGTCTACTAGTACCTTGCAAACTTTTCCTCCAGATTTACAGGTAGTTCTGAAAATGGACTTCCTTTGTGGTGGTTCTTCTCTGACAGGCCTTTTCAATAGTGTTCTTCTCATCATAATTGCTTCCCCTTTTTCCGGATAACCATGGTTGTCTGAATCTTCTTGTAAATCTGCTTCTTGTGCCAGATGTATTCTTCTTTTGCCATGGGTACTAGAGCTAGCTTTTGCTAGACATTTGTGTGCCATATGGCCTTCCTGATTATAGTTGTAACATCTTATTGGTCCATTCGTCCTTCCTGGTGATCTTCCTCTGAAATTTGGCCTTCTACCTTTGAAACTTCCCTTAAAATTATCAAACTTATTAACTTCATTATGCATCTCCGTTTCTGGCTGAAAATTTGGACTCCTTCCTACAAATGTACCTCTTCCTCTCAATGGTTGTCTTCCTCTACCTCTGTTATTATTTTCTTGTCTCCTTTTGATTTTCTCTTCCACCTTCAAAGCTAGCTGATAGCATTTAGCTATCGTGTTAGGACTTAGCAACTAAAACTCTTCTTGTATGTTCATCCTCAAACCATTTAGGTATCTTGCTACCTTGATACTCTAAGGTTCTGCAAATTTTGACCTTAGACTTAACTTTTGAAACTCTTCTGTATAAGTACAGACATCCATATCCCTTTGTCTAAGATTCTGCCTCTTCTGATGCAACTGTACCTCATAGTCTTCAAGGAGATGCGTCTCTCTTATCATTGACACCATCTTCTTCCATGAATAGATCTTCCTCTTATATTCCTTTACCCTTTCTTCTTGCACGAAATTCCACCATGTAAGGGCTGCTCCCTTCATTCTGGATTTGGCCAATTTAACTTGCTGCGATTCTGAAACTTTCTCACATTCAAAATGATTCTCTAAGGCTTCAATCCATTCCAACACTAATTCAGCGTCCATCTTTCCTATAAACATAGGTAAATCAATGAGTTTTCCTCCTAAAGCCTTTAAAGCTTTAAAAAATGGCCTCTCATTCTTAGCTATTCTATCTTCGTCACTATCAGGTACGTCTTTTTCTTCTTCTATTCCTTCTTTCATTTCTTTCTTCTCAACTACACTCTGCATATATTCCAACTTACTAGCTAGTTCTGCCACTGTCCCCTTCAACTCTCTATTCTTGTTCTGGAGAAGTTCTTCTTGCTCCTCAACCTTCTTCGCTAACTCTGCATTGGTCACCATCTTGCTTGACCCTACTGAAGAATCTTGATCAGGGGCATTCAACATATAACTTCACAACTTGCAACTCTCAAGCTCTGATACCAAAACTGATGCAAAGCCACACCTTGGAAAGCTCAGGAGGAATACTCACTCAACTGAGTTACTTTAAGGGGCATGACATCAATCAGCCGAGATCAAACTCGAACCAAACTCAAGATTGGATTAATTAGAGTATATAAATCTCCATAGTTTATCTTCACCCGCACACCAAGATCTTTAACCTGGAATGTCCTCAAAGAAAATATATTTGCACTTTACAAGAGAGACCAAGATCGAATTTCTGCCAAACTCCATAGTCGATTATCTATATCCTTTCTAAGACAAAAACTGAAACTTTCTCTATTACCCAAATTCAAAAATGCCTCTCTTACATAACCAACTAGCTTATTTAAAATTGACTCTCCTTTTCTAATAAAAGGATGAGAAACATTTTTTCGTCTTCTATCCAACAAAAGGATAAGAATCTGAAACTGCCTACTACCTATTATTGGAATCTGACAATCATGCAGTAGGCCACATTTTAAATATCCACATTTTTTTTGTCTTCTATTCAAGAAAAGGATAAGAATCCGAAACTGCCTACTACCTATTATTGGAATCTGACAATCATTATCTACGAATTAAAACTATTCTAATTTTAAAAAACCTATACCTGGTCCTAGGTGGCTATATCTGGAGAGCTCATCGAACTACTACTCTAGGTATGCCACCACATGTAGAATGTTTATTGAAAACATTAAATTTAAATATTGAAAACATAAAACATTTCTTATTTTATTTCCTGCTCTGCTACTGCAGCAATATAGGACAAATGTTCACTTTCACAAAACTCAAAAAACCATTCACCCATGCTGCTGCACTTTGATAAAACATTCTGCTATTGCTACTCTACTAAACTCTTTTGAATCAATTAGAATGTCTTGGATCTATTAGAATGAACAACACATTCCCTCTTTTTTGTCTCTTGTTATTCACACAAAAACTTCCCTCTCATTTTTGAATTCAAACTTAACTACCACATTAAATGTATTTGTTTGAGCTGAAGTGTCAGCGGAGACTTGGGGATCTCAACTTTTGATAGGTAGGTTAATGACAGGCTCCAAGAAAAAACCAAGTAACTAAAAAATCAAACAATTTAATTAGCCTTTCATAATTCACATGTAGTCTTGGTGGTATTTGTTTGGTATGGAGATTTGGTGGGCTTTCTATGTGGTGTGAAAATCAAGTAAAGCTTGCACCCATAGAACACATCAAAATATTGATTTTCATTTAAATTCATGTACAATTAACTTATGTTGGTTTACTAACTAATGCTCATATTTTTTTTATTGGAAATTTTCTAGTTATATGGTTACCATCCATTTAGTCTAGAGTGGAAAAAATATATATTGCTGACGTAATTGAAACCTCCAATCCCTATCTTTAAGACAACATCGCTCACCCAAGTTGGACTATGAAAATTTTATTTCTCAAGACAATTGAATTATGTTCCACCCTTACATGGAAATATATTCTATTTTTAAACAAAAAAATTATCACCTTCATTCATATAAATGAAAGACGGGGAATTTTAGGCTCTGGTTAGTGCAAGAATCATTCCATACATAGGATGAAAATATGAAATAAATGAGTAGAAATAAATTTATAGAGAAGTTTGAAAAAATGTATAAAAGTGAATACAAATCAAGAAAACTATAAATTTGTCCTTTTATAATTTTAATTTTTAAATTTTTGGTCATATATGTGTGTAGATGCACATGTCAGGTTATTTTCATTTCTTTTAGTTGGTCCAACTTCTTAAAGAGTAGTGGCTATGAAAGAGAGAAAATGAACATAGCAACAACTAGAAGAAAGAAGGGGAAGGAGTATAGTGCACAATGAATTCAAGAGACCAAGAGAGGTAAAAGGTTAATTTTATGCTTCAAACCCTATTATTGAATTGTTAATTCTCATAGGGAGTTGTATTTTAAAATCTGAATTAATAAAATATTAGGATTTCACATGTGCTATCCTAAAAATTGGGTTACAAATAGGGCATAATTAGGTGGTGTAAGGTACCTATAAAATATTAAGTCACCTTAAAATAATGAAACTCTCTAAAATCTAAATTCAGAAAAGATGCCCCATAATTAAAGAAAACAATGCCCCCATAAAAGAGATTTCCACCAAGTAGACATTGTTCTTAAAAGTTACAAGGTTATTGGAATATTTAAAGGCCTAAACTATTTCACACCTTTCCAATGTGGAATTATAAAGTATGATGTCGACCTAACCTAATAGTCTTTTTGGTGATTTCAAAAGCCCAATTTGATCACGTCAAAAGTCAATTCATAGATGGATACTATTAATAAAATAAGGATAGTAGCATTACCCAATAACCTTATCCCTTCTTACCTATGTAGCATTGTCAACATTGTATTACCCTGGGATTAAATCCCCATAAAATATGTTGCACAAATCATATATACGAATCAAACCAATCCACAAATCAACCAAGACTTCTACAACCCAACCAAGATATAAAGATGTTATGGAAAAATTGTAGGCTAGTCCTCATTTTCATTAGAGTTAATCACAAGTTATTCATATTCTAGCTATCACAACTATGTAGTTTATTTAGATTAGTCTAAATAAATTGATATTTTCACTAGAACATCAATTTTTACCTTCATCAAATATACATCTTTGAATATTGGCATTTAACTATTTCAATCTTTTCAGAGTATCCTTTAACATGGTATTTTATATATATACCATTTTCTATTTGGTTATGTTTATGGATGAGCTTTGGTTGTATTTTGCATTCAAAATATTATATTCAAGAATCCTTGTTTGTTGTAGAATTTTAATTGTGTAATATATATTTTTGAAAGTTTCATTATTTATCAAGCAACATTTCTTGGCGAACATATTTTTATTGATGACAATTTATTCCAAATACTATTAGCACTTTGAAAAGTTTTTTCATCACATCCATGTGTAATAGTTCTAACTTATTTTGAAGCCTAATCATTACATGTTCAATGCTATTATATGGTCTTTGGAATTCCCATAACATCTTCATCTCCTATTTCATTGTGACGGTTATGTAGAGTATTGTGTTCTTCATTCAATAGAAAGATAGAATGTTAATATGGTTTGAGCTATTATGTAGTGTAATAAAAATATTATTTGAATAAGAGAGATTTCCCTTTCTCTTAGATTAGATGTGCTCCATTTAGAGGAACTACAATAAATATCTAGGTTTTTCTCTATGTTTATTTCTTGCATATTTTATTATTATTTATTTTTCACAATTTTTTTAATGAAACAATTTTTATTAGAGCTAGGAAAGCTTGATTAGATCACCTCAAAATTTGGGAAGATTTCTTAGAGCCATGGATTATGTGGAGAAATGGAAAATTGAAAAATTTTCAAGTCATTATTTTGGGTTATGGAAAGTGGAGATTGAGTCACTTCTTATCGAGTAAGAAGTAGGAATATATTAGTCGATGAGCATTCATGTTGCTATTAGTCTCAAATAGTTAATGATGAAGGAGAAAGATATCAATCAATGAATATTTTCATAGAATTGTTGACATTTAGGTCAATTTTTCTAGCAGTGACTCAACACTTAGTCAAATGGTTGCATTTCTACCAAGTGCTACAATTGCTACTGAGCTTATCATTCATCTTGTAGTGTTAACCAAGTGTTCCAGTTGTTCCCAAGCCAAGCAATCAAAATGTAGTATCTACTAAGCACTTGAGTCTTTTACAATGCTTTCCCAAGAACATAATGTTTACCAAGCTTCAAAGACTATGTATAGTTCAAATTGAGCATAGTAGAGGCTACTAAGTTGTTCAATAGAAGTGAAGAAGATCGTTGTTTTAACTGAGCTTTCATACTTTAACCAAATTCTACTATATCTACTAAGCTCATAGTGTTAACAATGTGAATCTAGTGTTGACCGAGTCATATAGTGTCAACCAAGTGATTCGGCATCTACTGAGTTTCTTATTGTTAACCGAGTCACACAATTATAATCGAGTTCAAGCTACTTGGAATTGATCAGTATGGATTGAGTGCCAAAGTTTGTGGAGAATTGGTAGTGTTTTTTGTGTATCAAAATATCACTAAGTTTTTCTATAGAAGCTGAGTTACAATAGTTGGGCTGACTCTATGAATTATGACAAATTTGGTATTGTAGTTGACTCTAGAAGGTAATGAATTGGATTGGTATATATGTAATAGATTGTATCATATCAAAATATGAGCATGTATCAATAAGAAGTGGATAAGTGGGAATTGAAGAAGGCTACAAGTATTATAAGGGACTTTTGACACAAAATATTGCACCCTAGCCTATGTGAATACTTCTTAGGAAACCTCATGTAACATGGAAACAATCTTGAAAGTGTGGGAATTCGCAACTTGAGATCAAGTCTCCAAAGAAGGCCAACTTCCTTTACTATCAGGATGAACCTAATTGATTCTTGAGAGGAAAAGGGAGAATGAATGCATGTAACAAAAACTACCTAATCTAATCTAGAGGGTGATGCACCAAATAGTATGTGGGTCTACTTCTTTTTGAATGAATGCATTAGAGCTTAATAGATCTACCAAAATATACCATTATCTACACCTTTTCAATCTCAATATCCTAGATAATTCAAAAGATAACACAATCAAAGATTGTTTCCAGTTACACAAGGCTTCCTAAGAAGTATTCCCTTAGGCCAAGGTGCAAGATTTTGTGCCAACAATTTTTGGCATACCTCGTAGGACTCATATTCAGAAGATTTCAAACTTCACTAGTGTCAAAAGAGAAGAATTTCAAGCTCATGCTGAAGAGATAGTGTTGTCTTCAATTTTTAAGCCTTCAAGAGGCTCATTCTTCAAGTACTTGGTGACTCTACCTCACTTTTACATCTGGTTTTAGACCATAGTTATTGTGATTCATGCCCAAATCTAAAACAAGGGCATCTTCTAGAGGTAAGCTTCAATACCAAGAGCTTTCATTTTCCAATCCTAGAAGAAGAAATAATTTGTCCTTATCACTAGCTAGGAGTGTTGCAATAAATCATTCACCTTTAGGATCCATTTCCACTCCTCTTGTTGTTTGATCTTAGCCTAGACTACCATTAGCTCATATTAATAGGCCACTTATTTATATGGCTAGAGCTCATGCTCTTTCCACCTTTAATGGTAGAAGTCCCATGTTGCTAGCTCAAAGACATGATATACCAGTGTCAACCCTCAAAAGTATACCTAATTTCACTAGTGAAACCTCCATCTCTCCTATAGAACATATTCAAGAAGTCTCAAATGTTTGTAATATTCACGGTATTACTGAAGATGATGTTGCAGTTAGGCTTCTAGCCTCATCCTTGAAAGGAAAAGAATTACAATGGTATAGAGTTTTAGCTCATAATTCTATTATTGATTGGGATGGATTAGGAGTAGGGCTATGTAAAAATTTTGAGAATAAAAGTGATCACCTATCACTTTTAGAACAATTAACAACTATCAAAAGAGTCCCTTATGAATTCATGACATATTTCAACTATATATTGCAAAAAGCATGGGATAGAATACCCACTACAGTGAAACCTACCCTAGATGATGGCTTCTGGCATTACCTTAAAACTTTCAATAGTGATAGAGCTACCATAGTGGAAACTATGGGAGAGAATACTTTACCAAATTCTTATGAGATTTCCATAAAGGCAAAAAATATTTTGATACAAGGAGGGAAGTTAGCTCCAAGGCCTCCAATGCCTTTCTTCCCTGATATGCCTAATCATTAGCCTACTATAGCCCCCATCCCTACCATGTCTAAAATTCAACCCCTTGATCTAACCCCTCAAGCTTCCACATCATCTAGTGAGTTAGGAGAGTTGAGGACCCTCATGTAAGATCTTGGGAAGAAGTTGGAAGATAAATTTCCTATGATTCAAAAAGTGAGCAATGAGATGGTGACTTTGGAAAGGAAGCAAGCCCAAGGTACTAAGGCTGCTCATTTGTAGTATCAAGCCCCTATGAATAATAGGTCCTCAAATAAAAATCAAAATTATACCCTCTATAATCAGAGCATACCTACTGGCAATGCCCCTACTGCCTATGTGAATAAAAGCAGAGCCTTGGTTCCCCAAAACAATTTTTCTCAAGAACAAGATTTTTTCCCTTCTTGCAACTATTCCTATGCTCGTTGCATGTGCCTAAAGGTAGAATATTATTTGGTATTGACTACCTAAGAGACTATAGAACGAAAACCATAAAATGGTAGTCAACCTACTAATGCTTCTTATTTATAGTGAAAAGTTGATTGTTCTTTTATGAACCATCAACTAGAGGAACATTGTCATGCCAGTCATGGTGTTATAGCTCACAATACCAGAAGTAAAAGGAGACCTATTGAAGATGCTACACCCTTGTCACCCAATCAAGCTTTAACATCAAATGCTACTCCTCATATGCCAGTAATGAATGCCCAATCCAACATTACTCCTCAATAGAAGGATAACACAAGTAACAAGGACCTTGTTGAACCTAAGATTACTCAAACTTAGCCACCTACCCATGCAATTCCCAATGCTCCAACCAAGGTAGACAACACTCATTTTAATGTGGTAGATAAAATGGAAAGGAATAATGTAAATATCTCCATGTGTGATGTTTTTTGTACCATACCATTATAGAAGGAATTTGCAGAAGGAGATAGAGAACATAGAGGCCAAAAATTAGCTTCATAGAGAGGAGAATGCAATAAGCTTGGTGCATAAAATAAAGGGAGGAGAAAAAAGTATGATAATCAGGCCTCCCCCCTTTTATGTTTCCTTGATCATAGGAGATAAACTAGTCCACAATTGTATGATAGATTTAGGGGCTAGTAGTCCTATAATGCCTAAAAGTGTAGTTGATCTCCTTGGTATCAAGTATAAGCCCATAAGCAAGGATGTCCTTCAGTTGGATGGTAGCTCTTTCAAGACTATAGGGGTCCTAAAAAATGTGGAGATGACATTACATGCTTGTCTTGGTTGCACTGTAACCTAGGATATATAAATAGCAGAGATAGAACCTTATTTTGCTATTTGTGTTTCTAGAGACTTCACTGCACAAATAGGGGGCCATATTGTAATAGATTGGTTCTAAATGTTCTTTAGGACAAGATATGAGGCAATAGATTCCCTAAGGGAAGAACCTTTATCCCTTAACCACATAGAGACTTATACTCCAAACCTTATAAACATGAATTGTACAATTAGGGAGGAGGACAAAGGGTACACATTCCATGAACCTACTATTTCATTAGCAGAGGTTCCCTGACTACCTTTTGGATGAGTGGGCTACTACCTATTAGTATGATCCAATATGAGAAGCCAAGAAGATAGGTCTTAGGACCTATTGTATATTTTAATGAGGTGTCCCCATTCTCAATCTCATGAATACAAAAGAAGATACAAGAGGATTGTGGGAGATATTCTTTAATGGTTCAAGAAAAAAAATGGTTTAGGGGCTGTTGTTATGCCAATTTCTCTTGAACTGGAGAATTATTATTTTTATTATAAGCTCTAATTCAGTTACACAAATAATGTACTGGAGTATGAACCTATGATCTAAGGTCTTCAATTTGCACAAAGGAGGGGAATCAAATCTTTAAAAGTATATGGAGATAGTAAATTGATTGTAAATCAAGTTAGCAATCAAAATGTCACAAAGAATAACCTCATAAAGTCATACAAAAATAGAGTATGGGATCTACTTAAAGGATTTTAGGCTTCAATATTCAGAGTGTTCCAAGGAACAAAAACAAACATGTTGATAGGTTTGCAACCATTGCTGCCCATTATGATATACTAGAGAATGTTGCGAATGAAAGGGAGCAATAAATTAGAATTTTTGTAAGGCTTTTTGTTCTTGATAATTGCAAAAACTTGTAGGTGTTTGATTTTGATGTGCAAATTGTAAATTTCTTGAAAAATGAGGTAGAATTCTCTGTTAGAAATTAGTCCAAACTCCAAAGTCAATATGGGGATCAAATCATGAATTTGAACTCTAACAAATTACCTAAGGGTCTTATTACTTTGGAAGGAATTTTCAATTCTGATGATCAAGCAAGGAGCAAGGGTTCAAATCTGACTACATGTAAGGATGACTACACACCCATCATTGTTGTTGATGGAAAGACTCTCAACTTAGGAAAGGTGTGTACTGAAGCTAAAGAAGAAGGTTTCATTAAATTATTTCAAGAATTTAATGATGTCATTGCATGAACATATGAATAATTAAAGGGTTTTGACCCAAGCTTATTTCAGAACACTATAGATTTGAACCAAGATGCCAAGCTTGTTAGGTAGAAACAAAGACAAGTTAACCCCAAGATTGATTAATTAATGAGAAAAGAGTTGTCAAAACTCATAGAAGCTAATATCATTTTCCCTATCAAATATTCATCATGGGTAGCTAATCTTGTCCTTGTTAGGAAGAAGAGTGGAGAAATCAAACTTTGTGTAGACTCAAGAGACCTTAATAGAGCTTCTTTTAAAGACCATCACCCTCTTCCTTCTATGGAATAGATCATATCTAGAGTTAGTGGTTTAGAGAGATTGTCTTTCTTGGATGGTGTTTTAGGCTATAATCAAGTACTTGCCCAAGAGTCAGACCAACATAAGAAAACCTTTACCACTAAATGGGGTACCTATGCCTATTGCAAAATTCCATTTGGACTAACTTATGCAGGTGTCACATTTTAGAAGGCAATAAAAATGGCTTTCAAAGGTGTGATGGAGAACTTTGTGTTATTGTATCTTGATGATATAACTATCTTTTCCAAACATGTGGCATATAATTTTGATCATTTGAGGTAGGTATTTTTTAGATGCAGAGAATATGGTGTGTCCCTGAATCCCAAGAAATGTGTGTTTTGCATTAAGTAGGGAAAGCTCCTAGGACACATTGTGTCAAGAGATATATTAACAATAAATCTAAAGAGGGTAGAAGAAATTCTTTCTCTCCCACTTCCTGCTCATAAAAAGGGGCTACAAAGTTTCCTTGGTAGGATTAATTTTGTGAGAAGATTTATTCCAAATCTTGTTGCCATGGTCAAACCCCTTACTATCATGCCAAAAAATAATTTTACCTTTACCTAGAATAAGGAAGGGGAAGTTAGTTTTGAGGAAATCAAGAAATCAATTGCTTCAACTACCACTCTTGTTAACCCTAAGTTTAACAAAGATTTCATCCTTTTCTATTTTGGAGGAAAATCAAGTATATCAGTAGTTTTAACACAATTGAATGATGAGAATTTGGAATAGCCCATTGTTTTTTAGTGAGGGACTAATGATTACAAGGATATATATATTTATGTAGAGAAACAAGTCCTTGTTGTTGTAAGGGCTCTCAAAAAGTTTAGAAATCTCTTGTCTCATAAAAAGGTCCAACTATTAGTTCCACATTCAGTGTGAAGGACTTCCTCCTGAAAAAAGCTATCAATGAGAAAAGGGCTAGATGGATTATGAATGTCATGGAATATGAAATTGATATCAAGATCACCAAGATGATAAGAGGTAAGGGACTTTGTGAACAGATGGCTTCATCATTTGAGATACATGAGGAGACTGCCCTCTTGATTCAAGGTATGCATCCAATAGAGAATGAGGATTAGTTCTAAATGATTACATGATATGAGAACCTCCTTGCTAGAAGGAAGATATCCCCAAGGCTTAGACAAGACAAGGAGGAAATAATTCAGGTTACAATCTATTCCCTATGTCTTGGTGGATGAAATTTTATCCAGGAAGTATTTTGATGGAGTCCTATTAAGATGTATTTAGACTGATTCAGTCAATAGGTTGCTAAAAGAATTTCATGGTGGTCCTATTGGTGGCCATTTCTCAGCTAGAGATATTGCCATGAAGATAATGAGAGCTAGCTATTATTTTCCAACCTTGTTTAATGAATGTTATAAGTGGGTAAGGAAATGTGAGAAATGTGCTTTCTTTTCTAGGAAGAAAATATTGGCTTCCCTTCCCCTCTATCCCATTCAGGTTGATCAATATTTTACTCAATGGGATTTGGATTTTATTGGTCCAATAAACCCACCCTCTAGCATGATGGTCATAGGTGGATCTTGGCAGCCACAATTTATTTCACAAGATGGACATAAGTGGTGGCTCTCAAGGATGCAATAGAGGCCTTTGTGGTTGAATTCCTAGTGGAATTGTAACCAGATTTGGTGTTCCATCCAAAATTATATTTGATAATGCCAAATCTTTTATTGGACCTCATATATGCTCTTGGGCTCTAAAAAATGGGATATATTTGAGAACCTCCTCAAATTATTACCTGTAAGGTAATGGCTTGGCTAAATCCTCTAACAAGAACCTCTTCAGAATCATGAAGAGGACAATTGAAGAGAACTAGAGGTGTTGACATGCAAAGTTAAAGACGGCCCTTTGGGCTAACATAATCACACCCAAGAGGGTCATTGGGAATCCCCATTTATGCTAGTATATGGAAAGGAAGTAAAGCTCCCTATCTTATTAGGTTTCCCCTCTCTTGAGTTAGCTCATCAATTGAAGCAAAAAGAACATGACCCCATGACAATCAGGTTGGCATAACTGATTGAGTTAGAAGAAAGAGGAAACAAGCTATGCATACACTTGACGCATGAAAACAATAGGTCAAGAGGAGCATTGGAAAGAAGGATAAAATGAAGACTTTTAGAGATGGAGACCTTGTTCTCAAATGGGATGCAGATAGAGTCAAGCGGTCCCTATGTGATTATCAAATACAAACAAGAAAATGTCTTTCAGTTATTCAAACCCAATGGTGATGTTCTACCAATTCTAGTCAATAGAATTTATCTAAAGCCCTAATTCTAAGGAGGGTTAGGGATTTTATGTATATAATTAGTTATTTTTATTTTAGTTATTTCCTACTTTCCAAAAAGTTTCAAGCATAGGTTATCTCTTTGTGAGGTAGTCAGGTTTTGAAGTTTCAAAGTCTTGTAGAGGTTGCAGAGGATTATTTCTTGGTTTTACAATTGTAGAGAGGTAGTTTTAGGGTTTTACAATGCACAAGTTTCATGGTTTCATGACTCCATAGCCCAATGGGTATTTTAGGTCACTACTCTATGTATAGTTAGCTTACATCGCCCCTTAGTCATGAAATTATTTGGTCATTTTTGCTTTACTGCCAAAATTGTCATATTTGAATTCAAACATAGTAACTTTCATATTTGAAAATTCAAATAAAAATGGGGCACAAAAATACTTTATATTTAAAACCCTATGTTATATTGTTTTGTTTCACTTTTATATTTTTGTGGGCCTGTATTTTATTTGATGTTAGATCTCGCAAAGATTAACAGTGAGTACTTTTTTGTATTCTTAGATTTGTTAGAATATGTTAGAATATGGGAATGCACTTCATTTCCATGTGTCATGTGGGTTGATGTAGGAGCATCCTAAGTTTCATTGTAATCATGAACTTTTGTTCTTTCTTCCAATTGTTACCGAGTTCTTAGTAGATGCTAAGTCATTCCTTTGGGTGTGGAGCGATTCCTTTGGTTATCAATTTTCTTTGGTTGCCAAGTGGTTTCTTTGGATGCCAATTCATTCCTATTGATGCCAAGTTCCTTTGGTTGTTGAATGAATTCTTTGGATGTTGAGTTCCTTTGGTTGCTGAGTGAATTCTTTGGTTGTAGAGCATTGGAGGATGTCAAGTTCATAGTTGTTGCAGAGTGATTTCTTTGGATGTTGAGTGCCAGTTTGCTAAATTATCTATGTCTACAGGTTCCAATATTGACTAACTTTTCTTGCATTTAATTTTGGTTTAGGTAGTTAATATCTGTTATGGGCCAACTTGTAGTCTTCCTATGTTCTAGAATCTTCTGTAAGCTATTTTTGGCTACAATTTGAAGAGGTCTACGATTGAGTTTTAGTTAGTTAGTTAGGAGGAGAGTGAGTAGTAGATGGATAAGATTGGGAGCATGGGAATGTGAATTTTCTAGAATTGATTGTATATGGCCATAAGCCAGAAGGCCTTACAATTGGGCATGTATGGTGATGTTTTCATGAATCATTAAAGTATGTTTTCTTCTTCCTCCTTTGGTGGTTGTCCTTTGTGTTTTGTTTCTGCTATGTTAACTCTTGCAGGTTGGTCTAGATAGCTAGGTGTGCCCTAGGGCTTGGTTGTTCCCTCTTTCCCTATGTTAGGTGGTATTAGAGCTTAAGGTTTGTCCTTATGGTGATTAGATCATGGAGAACCCTAACTGAATTGGATTGTAGGGTGGTAGATCTACAAAATTGACCTATAACTTGCAGAGGGTTATGATCTTGTAGGAAACTAATTTATAAAGATGGTTTGAGGTAGAGAAAATGTTGATAATGCTATCTTGGATACATTGAGACAAATTGCAGCCAGATTAGATGTTGTGGAGACAACCCAAAGGAGAGGAGCACATCTAGATGATGTAAGTGATGATCAAGTAGCAACATTGAACCCTAATCAAGAACCTGAAGAAAACCAAGATAAAGCAAGGTTGTTGAGAGTGTTGTCTAGGGAAAATACAAAGCTTGTTGTGGAATTTTTTCCATATGATGGAAAGTTGAATACTAATGTTGTATTGGACTAGATCTTAGATATGGAGAAGTTCTTTGAGTATGAAAATTCTCCTAATAATAAGATGGTGAAAATTGTAGTTACAAGGTTGAAAGGTCATGCCTCACAATGGTGGAAGCATTTTCAAACTAATAGATGAAGGAGAGGAAAGGAAAATATTAGGACTTGGCTAAAGATAGTGAGAAAGATAAAGAAAAAATTCCTTCCTATTGATTACCAAGTTAGCTTGTTGAGAAAGATGCAAAATTTGAAACAAAGAGACATGAGTGTGAAGTAGTATACTGAGGAGTTCTATAGATTGACATCAAATTTGGACATGTGGATGATGATGTTGAGAAAATTGCAAGATACATAAATGGAATGAGATCTGGAATTCAAGATGAGATAAGCTTTTTGAAATTGGAAAGTGTGGAGGAAGCATACCAATATGCGTTAAAAGTTGAGGAGATCCTGACAAAGAAGCATGAACAAAGACAAAGAGGTACAGGTGGCAGATTCTTGAGAGGCAAAGGTAGATCATATGGAGAAAGTGGCTTATCTAACAATTATGTGGAAGATGAGGGAAAATCTGAGTGGAAGATTGATGACAGAGACAAGACCAAGTGGAAAGGTGGTAGTTCTTATCAAGGAGGTACTAGTTATTACCAAGGAAGAGGTAATTCTTATTCTAGAGGTGGATTTCATGGTAATTGTTTTAGATGTGATAAAGAGGGACATAGATCTTTTGAATGTAGATCCTCTGAAACTAGGCAAGCTAATAGAAAAGTTGTGATTCAAGGAGATGATGAGGGTTCACCAAGTGGACCTGGGGCTAGAGAAAATCTTATGGTGAGAAGAACTTTATGTAATAAGGGAAGTGATGAGGAACCTATTTTAAGGAGAATTCAACTCAAGACAAGATGTAAGATGGCTGGAACATGTTGCAAAGTGATAATTGATAGTGGAAGTTCTACAAATTTGGCATTTGAGGAGTTGGTTACAAAGTTGAAATTGTAGAGGCTGAAGCATCCTAGACCCTATCATGTATCATGGATCAAAGATGAGCATAAGATAGTGGTAAGTGAGTAATGCCTTGTGAAATTCAAAATTGGACATTACTTTGATGAAGTTTTGTGTCATATTATGCCTGTGGATTGTTGTCATATTTTTTTTGGTAGAACTTGGCAATATGATAGATATGTTGTATATGATGGAAGATTGAATCAATATACTCTTTGGATAAATGGGAAGAAGTAAATATTGTTTCCTTTGATTGAAAGTCAAGATGAAGTTAATTGTACTAATATGAAAATTTGAATGGTGAATGAAAAACAATATGAAAAGGAAATGAAAAAGAATCAAGTTTGTTTTTCTATAATTCCAAGAAGATAGAGTTGTGTCAATAGTGACCAACTAGCATAAAACAATGTTAACTGAGTGCTAGTCCGTGGTGATCAAGTAATAGCTTGTAGTATTGACCGAGTACCAGAAGAAATTATAGAATTACTAAATGAGTATAAAGTGATTGTTGTAGAGGATATACCTGATGCTTCACCTCCAATGAGAAGTATAGGTCATTGTATGGATCTAATTCCTGGAGCTAGTTTCCCAAACAAAGTACCATATAAATTGACACCTGCGTACAATGAAGAACTTAATAGACAAGTGCTTGAATTGTTGCAAAAAGGTTTGATTAGAGAAAGATTGAGTCCATCTGTTGTACCTACTATATTAGCACCTAAGAAGAATGGAGAATGGAGAATGTGTACTTACTCCAGAGCTATTAAAAAGATTATAGTGAGATATAGGTTTCCTATGCCGAGGATGGATGACATAATGGATTGTTTGAGTGGAAAAAAGTATTTTACAAAGATTTATTTGAAGAGTGGTTATCATCGGATTAGAATCAAAGAAGATGATGAATAGAAGATGGCATTCAAGACAAAATATGGTTTATATGAATGGTTGGTTATGCCTTTTGGTTTGACTAGTGCACCTAGTACTTTTATGAGGTTGATGAATGAAATTCTAAAAAGATTCTTAGGTAAATTTGTGATTGTTTATTGGGATGATATTTTGATATTTAGTAAGACTAAGTAAGAACATCTTGAGCATATTAGACAAGTATTGCAGAGATTGAAAGAGGAAAAATTGATGATTAACCTTAAAAAGTGTTCTTTTATGCAAGAGGAGATTGTGTATCTAGGATTTGTTATTTCATATGATGGTTTGCAGATGGATCCCAAGCAATTTTGGAATGGCCTACACCTAAGAATGTGAGTGAAGATCATTTCATGCTCTGGCTAGTTTTTGTAGGAAGTTTATAAGGAAATTTAGTTCTATTTGTAATCCTATGACTGAGACAATGATAAGAGATAAAAAGGAATTCAAGTTGACACATGGAGCTCATAAGAGTTTTAAGACTTTGAAACAAAAGGTTTTTGAGTTGCTTGTATTGGTTTTGCCTAATTTCAATAAAGTATTTCAAGTTGAATGTGTTACAAGTGTTAGTGCAATATGAGTTGTATTTAGTCAACAAGGAAATCTTGTTTCTTTCCTTAGTGAGAAATTGAATGATTCTAAAAGGAAGTATTCTATGTATGATCAAGAGTTTTATTTTGTTGTTCAAGCATTGAAGAAATGGACACATTATTTGATTCCTAAGGAGTTTGTGTTGTATATTCATCATAAAGCTTTACAATACTTTGGAAGTCAACATAAATTGAATCAAGGACATATGAAGTGGGTTGAGTACTTGCAAAACTTTACATTTGTGATTAAGCATAAGAGTGGAGTTACTAATAGAGTTATTGATGCATTAAGTAGAAGAGATTCTTTATTGACTGAGATGAAGATTAAAGTTCTTGGTTTTGATTACTTGAAGGAGTTGTATGATACTGATCTTGATCTTTCTAAGGCGTGGAGAGCGTGCTAAGCACCAAATTTAATAGATCACATTAGTAAGTATGATGAATATTTCATTCAAGAAGGTATGTTGTTCACAGGTATTTAGTTATGTATCCGTAGAAGTTCTATGAGGTTGAATTTGGTTAAGGAAAATCATAGTAGTGGATTGGCTAGACATTTTGGCATTGATAAGACATTAAGTTTTCTGAAAGAGAAATATTATTGGCCACAAATGAATAAGGATGTTCATAAATTTGTGAAGAGTTGTGGAATTTGTGAAGTTGCAAAAGGAGTAAGTTAGAGTACTAGTTTGTATACACCTATTGTTGTTCTTGAGATGCCTTGGATTGACATCAGTATGAATTTTGTTCTTGGATTACCTCAAATAGTGAAGGGATATGATTCCATATTTGTTGTGGTGGATAGATTTTCTAAGATGGCTAATTTCATACCATGTAAGAAGACATCAGATGCCAAGCATGTTGCTAAACTTTTCTTCAAAGAGATTGTGAGATTTCATGGATTACCAAGAAGTGTTATTTCTGATAGAGTTACTAAGTTTGTTGGTTATTTTTGGAAGACTTTGTGGAAGAAGATGGGTACTAAGTTGAAGTTTAGTTCTACATTCCATCCACAAAAAAATGGATGAATACAAGTTGTGAATAGAAGCTTGGGTAATTTTCTGAGATGTTTAGTTGGAAACAAACCAAGTAATTGGGAGATGGTATTGGCACAAACTGAGTTTGCATATAATAATTTTGTGAATAGAAGTATAGGGAAGACACCTTTTGAGATTTTTATTGGAATGCAGCCTAGAGGAGTATGAGATTTGAGAGATGTTGTTGGTGAAGAAAAGAGAAGTGTTGCAAGGGGAGAATTTGCTAATTTTATGGAGTCTTTGCATAAGGAAGTGAAGTTGAGGTTGGAGCAAAGTAATAAAAGTATAAGGGAAATGCTAATAAATATAGAAGACATCATGTTTTTGAAGTTGGTGATGAGGTGATGGTTCATTTGAAGAAATGAAGATTTCCTGTTGGAAGATATAGTAAACTGAAGATGAAGAAGTTTGGACCTTGTAAGATCTTGAAGAAATTTGATAGTGGTAATGCATATGAAGTTGAATTACCTAATGACATGGATATATCTCCTATATTCAATGTTGCTGATTTATATAAGTATCATGAGTTAGATAATGAGTTTGTTGTATCAAGTGAATATCCTAAGAATTGGATCAAAGAAGTTGAATAGATATTAATTAAAGAGTTGGTAAGAGCACAAGAGGAAGAGATTACTATGAGTATTTGGTGAACTAGAAGAATAGACCTATTGAAGATGCTATATGGATTTATCAATCTGAGTTGGATTCAACTCAAGTTGTGACACTTCCATGATTCAAGAGAATCATTTCCCCAACCTTGGTTGTTTGATGTAGGAGCATCCTGGGTTTCCTTGCAATCCTGCACTTTTTTTTCTTTCTACCAATTGCTACCAAGTTCTTAGCAGATGCCGAGTCATCCCTTTGGGTGCTAAGCAATTCCTTTGGTTGCTGAGTTTCTTTGGTTGTTGAGTGGTTTCTTTGGATGTTGAGTCATTCATTTGGATATTGATTTCCTTTGGTTGTTGAGTGAATTCTTTGGATACTGAATCATTCTGTGGTTGATGAGCATTAGAGGATGTTGAGTTTGTAGTTGTTGCCAATTGATTTCTTTGGATGTTGAGTGCTAGTTTGTTGAGTTATTTGTGTTAGGTTCTAGTTTGGGCCAACTTTACTTGCATTTAATTTTGGTATAGGTAGTTAATATCTATTATTGGCCAACCTGTGGCCTTTCTATGTTCTAGAATCTTTTGTAAGCCATTTTGGCTAGCATTTAAAGAGGTCTAGGATTGAGTTTTAGTCACTTAGTTAGGAGGAGAGTGAGTAGTAGATGGAAAATATTGGGATGATGGGAATGTGAATTTTCTAGAATCAATTGTATATGGTCATAACCTAGAAGGCCTTATAGCTAGGCATGTATGCTGATATTTTCATGAACCAATAAAGTATTTTTTGTTCTTCCTCCTTTGGTGGTTGTCCTTTGTATTCTGTTTCCATTGTGTAACTCTTGCAAGTTGATTTGGATAGCTGGGTGTGCCCTAGGCTCTGGTTGTTCCCTCTTTCCCTATGTCATGGGTCATGTCCTCCTTTTTGGTCATAGATAAAGCAATGTGATGAGGTGATGAGTCAAACTAAGCTAGTTTATAGGAGCCACTTCATTGGTCAAGCTCTGATAATGTGGGAAGAATGTGGTCCATATTTCATCTATCATCAAATTGAAGATGATAAATGGTGGGCACTTTCCTACTTTATGGGGATGTGGGGTTTTTAAGAAATCTAGGGAAGCATCTTGTTGACATGTAGAATTGTTGAGGTAACCTTCCTTGTGAGCCTCAAAGTTGAGCCTGTCAAAAAAACATGTAGATGGCAAGGCACATTGGTAGTTTAATGTCATTTCATTGGTCAAAATACTAACATAGGTAGCAAGTGGACCAATTTTCTTTTCCTTGTCAGATCTAAGATGATCAATGGTGGGCACTTTCCTACTTTATGAAGTTGTTGTTGGTGTTTACAACAATTGAACCAACAACATGTTCAATACCATAATGATAATACTCAAATAATCAAAAGATTAGCCAATTCCTATAATAAATTACACAAGTAGATCATCTGAACCCACCTTCAACAAAACAAGGGATGGTTTCCTACTCTTTAGGATCTACTAGACCAAGGTGGGTATACCCAGGGATAACTCTAATGCAAATTGATGTATTACAACTATCTTAGTTTCAAGTCCATATGCATCCCTTATAAGCAGATCTAATCCTAATTCTGCTATAATTTACAAGTGTTTCTTGGGAATAGTAGCTACCTATGACTAAGAAAACTAAATGTAAATGAGTGATGACCAACATTACAACCTTGTACAAAATAGAATATGAATGATTTTGAATTTATAATAGTTTTAGCATGTAGAGGCCAAATTGATTATTAATCATCTATGATTTATAAGACCAGTGCCTTATCCATTGGGCATAAAGAATCACTTATTGGTAGGAGACCTTGTTCAATTAACTTGTAATTGAATCTTTCAACTATAATAACCTATTTCCATTCTTACATGATATCCTTGTCATAAACTCATGAATTATACTAATTTATTGAAGCATTTACATAATTCACTAAATTAAAAGAAACAATATAACTAGTACACACCTCATGCAAAATGTATTGAATCAAATGAACATTATCCAAATGATCTCAAAACTAATAAACTCATGAAAAGGAGACAAAAAATGGTGACATAGATCTAGTTAAATACCCATTTGTATTATCCTTTTTGTTGACTAATACACCAACCAATAGGAACTCAATAAAGAAGCCAGAAGATCATATTGGTTCTGCATTTCTATATCATCAGAATAGTACATCTCTAAAAATAAACTCAAAAAAACTACATATGACTGGAATGAATCTATTTTCTTGAAAGACTAAAAAATATACAAAACCTTTGAACCATCACAATGCCTTGAAAACTCATTTATATAGGCATAAGTTGCAACAAGAAAAGGCAAATGTGATTGACATGCATCCTTTACACAAGAGATTTGTATACACCTATCAGAAAAGACAAAACTATAAATAATAGAAAGACATGCAGATCAAATATTCTTTTGCGGGTCCCTTTCTATTATATCTCTTTATGCTAGTTTGGTTGCAACTCTAATTTCTCCCTGTATGCAATTGCTAAGCCCACCAATGATGAAATCTATTTTAATGATTACAAACTAACCTCACCCTATGGGTTTCACCATCATTATACTATATTGTGAGAGTCACTTTTACCTTTTACTCTTCTCTAGTTATATTATCATTCTAGGTTTATGAGATTGTCACTTATTATGAAGAAGTTGAGCTTGGAGGTGATGTGGCTTTCAAATATAACAAAATGGTCATTTTCTACTTCCTCATTCATATAGCCATTCAAAACCATTCCTCTACCAAAATGTGTCACTCCCGTAAATAGAAAGATGTGCATTATCAAAAAGTTAGAGAAATTATACACATGAAACTCATGGGCATAAAATCTTCTTCACCCTCTCCAAAAACTCTATACAGTACCCTATACATCTCTACTGCACTGGCATTAAAGAATACTTTCTTGAAAATTTCTTTAGAGAAAGATGTTATTGTTGACAATTTTCTAATTTTACCAAGTTCACCCTTTTCTCTTCTCACTACCTTAGTGGCTTGATCATAGCTCTTTACCATAGACTTAAGGAGATCATAATCCATAAAAATACTTGGGACTACTAGTCTTCCTCAGTCAAAGTTCCATACACTAGCATGTGGAGCGAATAACTTCTTCTCTGCAAACCAACTTTTGAACAAAATTAAACCAGTTTGCAAGGTATTAACATTCTAAACATAATTACCTTCATTAAGCAATCCTTTTGCTATCCACAACCTAGGATTTACAGAGTCCATTGGAGACATTTTCTAAATATACTTTGCAAGACTAGAGCACAACATAAATTATAGTATAGTTACATACTTGAAATTCTTTCTTATTATTTTTGTGATTCTGCAACTTCTCCTTGAACAAACTACTTCACACACTTACCAAAATCAAAACAAGCTTCTTATTAATTGTCTCTTCTCAAAAAAGACTCAAAATCTTTTTTCGCACAAGGTGGAACTGAGAAAATCTTCTATGTATAATCCATTTTTTTTTACACACGCGAAGCTTTCATATCTAATAAATACTCAAAATGGCACCATGTTTTGTGTTTAAATCTGCACCATCAATTTTTATAAATCCTACGACTAAGGGATATGGAAAATGGTGTCTAGAATTTCACTTGACAAGTTGGTCAGTCAATCCAGTGAGAACTAACCACATATACAGCTCCTTCTTTGATAGAATTTCCATTTGGACCCATTGACAACTGAGGACACATGTTGATAGGTCACTACCTCGCTATAAATAAAGAATGAGCATCTTACCATAGCAAAGTGGCAACAACCTTTGATTCAATCTTGATCCTATGGTAGACACTTTACTGCAATGCTTAAAAGAATAGTGGTGCTCCCCCTATTTTCTATCTCAGTATACTCCCCTCTGAGAAACTCTTCGTATTGAGATAACAAGAATAGTTGATGTGAACTTGATTTGATGGTGTGGAAATTGCATGAACTTCTTAAGGAGTAGTGGGTCCCATATTCACTATCTCACATAGAATAAATAGTGCACACCTTTCCATAGTGAGATAGTGAGGATCATTCATTCCATTTTGATCTAATGATTAGAAAATCTCATGTGTTTTATGAATGGGGCATGGATCTAGGTTACTAATGATGTGATAAATCCTACACAACTAGTAAAATAAAATTGTATTTTAATCCTAGTCACCTTTCCATATTGCTTGTGTCCCACTGTTTGTTCATTTCAAGGTAGCTCACTATGTCACCAACAGTGAGATGCCTGAATTTTTTGATAATGAGGTGGCGAGCTCCAATGACTTAACAAAACTTGACACTAGAAAGTACAAGCATATCACACCATAATTACCCACTTCATGGTTCTAATAGGGCAATGGTATCATCATTTAGTATGCCACTTGGAACTCTTAATGACCATTGGGAAGTTTGAAAGCTACTGTCTAATACATTCTTCGACCACTCACTATGTCACTGATGGTGAGATGCTTAGTTTTTTCAATTAGAAAAGTAGAAAATCATCGAAAAAGTAAAAAAAAATTGATATCCTTTGCCTGCCTTTTACTGGGTTTCTTTTCTTGCTCTAACAGTTTTGAAAAAATGCATGTGACTAAAATTTTGGTCATAACATATTTTTTGTCTACTACATCTACATTTTACTACGCTGCTCTTTAGTTTCATAGCACTCGCTACCTCACTATACATACAAAGTGCACAACTCACCATAGCAAAGTAGCGATAGCTATAGATTTTTTTAGAATCAGATGGTGAGAGACATAAGAGAACAAGATTGCTTCGGAGCACAAAAAGGTTTAAAATGAACACAAAATATTTGCCAAAGTTTAAAAGATTTCACACCCAAGACTTAAAAAGGAATGACGCATAGGGTTTATCAAGATTTTTTAGAGGCAAATAGAATCTTGAAGGGTGAACAAGAAATGCTACTTACCAACAATGGATTCAATCTATGTTTTTTAGTACCTATGTTAGAGAATTTTCATCATGCAAAAATCAGACCAAGAGTGGCTCTATCTCGAGACATTGAATTATGCAGATTCAAATGAGGGCACATAATTTCTAGGAGAAATAGACCAACCAAACTCCATTCAAACTAACCACCACAAGAGAACAACAACACACATGAAGACTATATATAGGAAACTAAACAAAGACCAAGAATTTACAAAATGTATAGGAGACCCTAAACTACTGTTCATGGAAAAGAAAATAAGTTAAGAAAAGTATCTCTTCAAGAATTTTCCATGAACTAGAAATTCCAGAATATCTCTAGTTAGATTTCTCAAGAAATATGAATCTTCTCCATTTGTATCACAAATATTATATGGGCCAAGCCAAATGGGGTCAAATTTACCATTCTTTCCTTTATCTTTGACTCTAGCATTCCACATCAGTAATATGTCACCTATTTCAAATTTCCTCCCAATGGCTCTTTTATCATATAAATGCTTCATTCGTGATTGTAACTTGGCATTTTGAATATAAGACTCTCTCCTTGCTTCCTCTAGTTCCAATATATCATCCATTCTAAATCACATTTCATCAATTATATCATCTTCATACAACTAAACAAATTTATACATCTCTTTTAGGTTATTCTATGGAAGCCTAGCCTGTATACCATAAACTAGGTCAAATGGAGCACATCCAATGGCCTTTTTCATAGTAACCCCATCAGCCCATAGAGCTAATGGAAATTTTGAATCCCAAGCTTTCTTATTTTCTCCTAAAAACCTCTTGATGATTTTTAATATACTCTTATTGCTTGATTCTACTTGACCATTTCCTTGGGGATGATAGGGTGATGATGTGTACACTATAATGCCATACTTGTTACAATTTTTTTTTTATTCCTCTAATCTAAAACATATAGCATTATCAATTACAATTCTCTCTGGGCATCCAAATCTGGTCACAATATGATTTAGAATGAAATTAATCACTACCTTACTTGTTGCATTCTTAGTAGGGACTACCTCAATCCATTTGGTGAAATAATCAGTGGCTACTGATTTATTTTTTGATCTCGCCTATAAAATCAATTCCCCATTTTTGAAATGGTGTCTGTACCTCAACTAGTCTCAATGGAAAATTCCCAAAGAATTTTAACTTTCCACTAAACCTTTGACAAGCATCACAAACTTTTACAAACTCGTGAGTATCTCTAAAAATTGTTGGCCACAAAAAAAAAAGCCCTAAGAATTTTATGAGCAGTGATTTTAGCCATATAATGACCACCACACACACCTTCATGTGTATCTTTCAAAATTCTTTTAGACCCAATCTCATCCACACACTTTAAAAGTACCCCTTTCATACTTCTCCACCACAATTGACCCTACATTATAACATACCTTATGGCCTGCAACTTGAGGGATCTTTTCTAGTTATTTGTTGGCTCTAATGGAGATTTCATGTTTTGCAAATAATAAATTAGATCTTTGTACCAGTCAGAGGTATCCATATCACAAAGATTATCCTTGTAACTATCATCAAGTTGATTAATTTGGTTTGCCTCTAGATTGGCTTATGTCATCAATTTGGCCAAACCCTGACCCCTAACTAGTTTGGTAGTCTAAATATCAATATTAAACTCTTGTATCTTATTAATCCATCTACACCTCCTACTAGATACCTCTTGTTGTGAAAAAATTTCCTTCACAGCAGCAGTAGAAACAAAACCAATTACAATAGCTCCTATTAAGTAACATCTAAAAGCCTTGACTCCTTTCACTAGTACATATGTTTTTTTTTCATTGGAGTCATAGTTAAGTTCTGTTGCTTGCAAAGACATGCTGAAGAATGTAATGGGCTACTCATAACCTTCTTCATTTTTTTGTAACAATACTACAACAACAATGTGAAATGAGGAAAAATAAAATATATGCATTGGTTTATCATATTTGGAGCTCTGAGAATATGGGCATCTTTAATAGCTTGCTTAATTTGCTGAAATGCAATACTAGGTTCACCATCCCATTTTATCTCAAATCCTTTCTTTAGCATTCTTGATATAGGCCTACTAATTTCTATAAAATTTGTCACAAATCTCCAAAGAATGACTAAATGCCTTTAGCATTTTTGGGTTTCTATATCTTGTCTATTGCTTCTACCCTTTCAAGGTCAATCCTTACTCCATGCTTGCCAACTAAATATCCTAACAACTTTCCTTCAGTAACACAAAAGCTACATTTCCTTTGATTTAAAGATATTCCATATTTAAGGGCTCTAATAAATACCTTTTCAAGGTGCATGCAATTTGTCACTAATATCAGCAGTGAGGTAATCTTGATACAAAACTAGAAATTTGTCACTAATATCAGCAAAAGCCACATCCATAGCCCTTTAAATAGTAGCTCCAACATTAGTAAGGCCAAAAGAAATCATGACATAAACATAAGTACCCCATGGAGTAGTAAAGGTTGTCTTGAACTATTCTAATTCTTTAACAATCACTTGATTATAGCCTAAAAATCCATCCATCATAGACATTAGTTTAGAACCAGTAACCATATTCAAAATGGCTTCCATATTTGGCAATCCATAATTATCCTTCAATGAGGATAAATTAAGATTCTTGAAATCAACACATAACCTTATGTCTCCATTTTTCTTCCTAAGAAGGACTAAATTGGATACCCAAGAGGAATGCCTAATAGGCTTTATAATCCTAGGATCTCTTAACTTGATCGATTCCTATTGCATCTTGGGGGCCAGGGTAGGATTTATTGGCCTCTATTTTTGTCTAAATGGCTTAGCACCTGGTTTCAAAGGGATCTCATGTTAAAATAGATCTTCCCTATAGGCTTTTAAGTCATCATACGACCATGCAAACACATGTCTATACTCCCTTAGTAGATCTATTAGATCTTTCCTAATTTTATGAGGCAATTTCTTACCAATATATACTTTTTTAGGTGTTTCTTGAGTTCCAAGTTTACCTCCTCTAGATCTGGGGCATTATATTCACTGGTATTTATTTGTGACCTATCTTGGTTGTCAAAAATATTTTCTAAAATGACTAGACCATTTGGGATTTTATTTTTCTTCAACTGCACAACTTCCTGCCCAAAAACATGATCCTTTCCATTTATATTTTCTACATAAGCTGCACAATCAATTTCTTGTCCTGGCAACATATTCTCATAGTTCAAAAACCTTAGAATATCCTTATAATCTTCAAACACTTGCCAATTCTAGATATTATCAGGAACAAAGGGTCTAGTTTGAGTGTCAACTTTGGAAACACCAGCGAATGTGATATCATAAGGTTTTATTGCTATATTAGCTAGCAAGTCTATCATTTTGTTGTTAGTTCTATCCTTCCAAATTATCCCAAAGGCATCAAAACATTCAATCATATCCCACACAACATTTTTGTACTATTTTAATCTTTTATTCTTTGAAACATAAGAATTCCTCACTTGGGATACAAGGAATTGAGAATCTCCTATAACATAAAAACATTTTATCCCATGCTTATGAGCTATTCTAAGGCCTAATAGTAAAGCCTCATATTCTACTATATTTTTGGTACAAGGGAAACTTAAAGTAAAAGAGAATTTGTATGTTACCCATGCTAGAGATATCAACAAAATACCTGCACTTGCTCCATCTTTGCAGCAAGCACCATCAAAGAGCATGGTCCATAAATCTCCCTTATCTATTTTTGGATTAGATTCTACTTCAATCTGAGATTTATGCTTCTCCTTCTTCAACGTCAAAGCTTCTACCTTGAATGAAGTAACATCTGTATCCAAAAAGTTTGTCATATCATCCTTAATATCTTCTTCTATCATATATATGCTTTTATGTTCTCTATTTACTTTTACCAAATTCCCATCAATGTTAAAAGTAGCAAATGATAGATCACATTACAAACTTCCTCCCATGGTAGCACTCCATTTTCTAGATAATAACATACCATACTAAGGTGGAATGTCAACAACCAACACACTCATAGTAAGTTTTTTTTTTTTCTAGATAGGCTATCAATCTATAGGGTAAAGCATTAATAGTACCTATGACTATCACTTCTCTTTTATCCATGACACAACATCTTCCCTAACTAGTATCAACTTTCAAACATAGTTCCTTCATTATTTCAAAAGGAATAATAGTGCTGGAAGCACCAAAATCAATTATGAATTTTTTTAATGTTTTACCATTTACTATGTTACTCAAGAAAAATGGATCAACACTTCCCAAACATTCATTAATAGAGCTATCCAAAAAAATCTAAGGAATTTGAGACACAACTACTTCAACTTCTTTATCTTTTGCCTTTTCTTTGCTTCCTTGTTTGCGATCATGAGTTCTATAGCAATCTTGTGTTGTCTTTACATCAATATCTCTCAACCATGCTATGGCTTTATTTCTATGTTTAGGGATCCTTAAAAATTCAAACAAGGGAACTTTAACAGTGATCTGTGATAGAATATTTAGCATATCCATAGAGGAATCTAAGGAATCATCAATAGTCATATCCTTCTTCTCATGATGTGTATTAGAGATACCTTGATGATTCTTATCACTTACAGTGATTATTTTTTATACTTTATTACCAAACTTATTAGGCAAATTATTTGAACATTCTAACTCAAGATTTCCTCTTTTCTTTAGTTCCCACTTTTTACCTAAAATTTTGACCTTCACAGCAAGAATTTCTTTAGGCTTTACAATTCCATTTTTCTTAGGGTCAATTTTCTTGATAAATATACTAGCCACCTTATCATTATCAGCATTTTGAGCCATATGTCTAGTCTACACTTGAGCTACGATCCTAGCAATAATCTAATCAACCTCTTCTCTAGAAGGCTTCCTTAGTATCACCTCCTTTCTAGTAGATGCCATGTTACATATATTGTCCTCAACATCATTCTCTTCATCAAGAAATAGTTGCTACTGCATATGACTTTGAAACTGTCTTTGTTCCAGTACATCTCTATCAGGGTCATCATTGTCATAGTGGTCATAGTGTGACTCAAACATATTACATCCTACATCATCACTACTCTCTTCATGTTCTTTATTTTCTTCTACCTTAGTTCAATTTCTAGAAAACAAAAATTCTATTGCACAATACTTAGGAGCATGAGGTAACTAAAAAACAAAACACCACATAGGTTTAGTAGTGGGTTTAGGGTCATCTACCATATTAATGGAATTTTTGGATAAAGGGTTAGGGGTAACCTTGTTATTGGTACTTCTAGGAGAAACATTGGGATGACCATCCTTCCAAGTAGTTCTATAAGGGAAATTTTCCAATCTATTATGTCTACCAAAATTAGACTGATAAGGGACTTTATTTTCAGGGGAATTCCTATCATTTTTTCCTTGCGGAAGATTTAGACCTTTAATAGCATTCAAGAATTGACTCATCTCACTAGGCTCCTACCTTTTTCCTCCTATAGACTTGTTCTCTTATTTTCTATTTGCCTTACTCCCAAATAACCTAGGATCATCTCTTTTGTTCTCCAATCTTCCTAAAATCCTCAAATTGTTTTCTATATTGAAATCAATTCTGAAAGCATCTCTCAAAGTCCTAGGCTCCTTATCCCTAAGATTATATGCCATTATACCATCAAAGGCATTCAAATAAGTAATCATACATACCTTATCATCAACTCACATGGCTTGCATTAGTTTCTACATCCTCTTCTAGAACCTTGTGTTGAAATTAATAACATGTTCATTATGCAACTTCTTAATATTATTGAACTCACTTAGAATATAACATGGGTTTAATTTATCACCATATTGTTCTTTAAAGAAATACTCAATATCTTACCAATCTATAATGGATGACTCAAGAAGCCTCCTGAACCATTCTCTAGCATCTTTAGTTAATGACTGAACAAATAACTTCATGATAACATCTTCAGCCTCAACCTCATAATCACTCATCATGTCAAGAAATTTTCTCAAGTGGTCGTCACAAGTAATAGCATTATATCCAGCAAATTTGGGCAATCTTTTTCTCATTCCTTGTGGGATAGGATTAAGAAAACCAATAATTCCTTCAAAGCGTATTTTCCTATAGCCTTATAATTGAATAGGTCTTCTTTGGAAATAAACCTTAGGAGCATTAACAACATTTCTTTCATTATTATTAAAAGCATTACTGGTACTAGGATCTATAGTAGATATATTGGGATTCATTTTTTGTGATGAAGAAGATAAGATGGAAGTAGACAATTTAGTATTATTCTAATTCGCAATATTTGTTCTATCCTTATTGGTGCAGGAGCACCTAGGAAATATGCCAAGTTTCCTAAATCATTTTTGGCTTGTAGTGGTCTTGGCTAGACCACATGAATAAGGGATATGTGATAAAGCCCCAAGTGTGTGAGTTGTGTTTGTAAATAGGTTTTTCTTGTGTTTGAGTTTCCAAGTTGCTTCTATGTTGGCAAAATTGCTTAAATTGCTTGTTAGAGCCTAGAATGGTCAAACACTGACCAAGACCCCAGGAGGATGGGAAACATGGAAAATATGTTAAAAGTTTTAATTACATGGAAATAGGTTTATTTAACCATGTTTGAGGTCATGGAGCCATTAAATGCACAATAGTTCAAAAGTTGCACTTGGCAACTTTGCAACTTTGCAAAGTTGCTTGACAACATTGACAAAAAGTGCTAAAACTTTATAAGGGCTTCAAGAATCAGTTGGAAACCTATGGGATCTGTTGATTCATGTGGGTAAGAGGTATTTAAGACCAATCCAAGTTAGTTTGAGGGTTGGCATATGCTTTTGTATGAATTTTGGCATTGGAATTAAGAGCAAACTGAGCATTTTGATGACAGTTTTCTGATTTCACCCTTCATCCACACCTTTAATGGATTGATAGGGTTTCTGTTTTCATGTGATTTTATAGTGTATTGAATTTAGATGCTTTGGTAAAGATTAGGAGCTTTTTTGATCAGTTTCATTACTAGTTTGAAAAATCTTTTTAAAGTTGCCAGTTCTCTGGTCTGTACACAACAATCAGCAAAGAAATCTCTATAACTTGAATTCCAATGGTGGAACCATGATGGCCTTTTGGAATCAAGTACTAGACTGTATAAACAATGTAAATATGTATTTTTGTCTTGTTTTTCAGAGGTTTGTTGTTTTTTCCAAGAGGCCCTAGGCGAGTTTGCGTACCCGGCTAGGCAATGAAATCAGCAAATTAGTGTTTGAAAAGGGCATAGAATGGGGTGTTGGGTGCAATACAAATTCATGGAAGGCAAGAGTGGTGAGTGAAGGAAGTTAATTCCAAGATTTCAGTCATTTAGAGTCCATTTGAGTGGTGGAAGGAAGAACTCTCTATATTCCTATTCATACAAACAAGAAACCCTTGTAAATAGACATATTTTTGGAAATCCCTTGTACGAATGACCTGGGTGTTGCAGACCTGAAAAATCTTCAAGGGGAGCCAAAAGGGTATCCAAATCATAAATTTTTTTGAGTACTTCTTAAGGGTTTGAGGAGATATAAGCCAAAAATCAGTTTTGGAGGCCTAATTTTGTTATTAGTCTTGGTAGCCCTCTTAACTATGCAATCTTCAAATCGATTGGAAACCCAATACTCCAATTCACTTAGTGATCCTAAAAACTATTGAATGAGACCTAATACAAGCCTCGGAATTCAATATAGCCAAGAATGCACTCCTAGAAGCTAGTTGTCAATAACGGTGCAATGAGAGCACTAGGGAGACCCCATGGTGAAATAGAGTTTTGAGTTGATTGGTGAGGATTAGTGTAATAAGGGAATAGAGAGAAGATTCCCTTCGAGTAGGGTATAGGATAAATACCCTAAGAGGCTAGGAGAAAGCCTAAAGTGAGTTCTAGTAGTTGAGGCTAGAACCTTGTTCAAGATCCTCCCCATCAAATTGGTATCAGAGCCTTGAAAGGTTTGGGACAAGACATTGTGTATGTCTTATTTTGGAAGTGAGTCAGTGGGAGAAACCACCATGGTAACAAATGCTGAGTTGGCAAAGGAAGTGACAGAACAGAGGGAGAAAAATAGGCTCCTTGAGGAAGCCTTAGAAGCTATGAAAGAGAAGCTTGATGAAGTGGTAGAGACAGCTGGAAAAATGAAAGAGAAGTTGGAAATTAATGAAGAAAAGGGAAAGGAAGAGAATGAAGAGGACTATGTACCTGAACCTGATCCTCCATTACAAGAGGAACCTTTCCTTAAAGCCATCAAGGCATTGGGTGGCAAATCTCTTGAGGGGATACCCCTATTTACTGGTAAGATGAATTCAGAGTTGGTCATGGAATGGATTGAAGGGATGGAGAACCATTTTGAATGTGAAGGCATATCAGAGGCACAAAAGGTGAAGGTTGCCAAAGCAAGATTAAGGGGACCAGCCCTAACATGGTGGAAGTTCATTCAAGAAGAGGGGGAAAGAGAAGGCAAGAAACCTATCTCTAATTGGAAAGCTATGGTGGCAAAAATCAAAGATAACTATTTGCCTGAAGACTATGAAATCCAGCTACACAAGAAGAGACAAAGCTTGAAGCAAAAAGATTTGGATATGGCCTCCTATACTGAAGAGTTTCAAAAACTTTTCTTGAGATCCAAGGTCCAAGAGGAGGAGAGCATCAAGGTGGCTAGATATTTAGGTGGTTTGAAATGGAGTATTCAAGAGGAGATCAGCCTTTGGACTCCTACTACTATTCATAAGTTTTTTCAATTGGCACTCAAAGTGGAAGATAAGAATAGAAGGAAACAAGACTCTAACTCTAGGGGTAGAGGAAGAGGGAGAGACTCTAGAGGACATAGAGGTGGTTATGGGGGAAGAAGCAATGAACCCAAGGCCACAGGAGACTCCAAGTTGATTGAGCAAAGTGGGGAAACAAGTGGAAGAGGTAATTTCACTAGAGGAAGAGGATTTGGTGGTGGAGCTAGAGGCAGATCAAACAATTTCAGCAGGGGTTCACATTTTGCAAACATGAAATGTTACCATTGTGGACAACTTGGTCATCCAGCCTATAGATGTCCTGAGAAGGCATCATCTTCCCAAGGGGATAAGAAGATAACATATGTTCAAGAAGAATGCAGCAAAAATATAACTTCAGAAGTGAATCTTGATTCTGAGAAGGGAGAAAATCTAATGTTTAGAAGAGTTTTGATCAAGGAGCCTAGCAAAGAAGAGCCTAAACAAAGAAGGGCACTTTTTAGAATAAAATGCAAGATACTTGGTAAGGTTTGCAAATTTATTGTTGACTCAGGATCAACTGATAATATCATCTCTGAAGAGGCTGTCCAAAAGCTCAAGCTAACAAAGATTCCTCATGATCATCCATATAGAGTCACATGGCTGAATAAAGGGCAGAATGTGTTGGTAAATGAACAAGTTTGGGTGGATTTTTCAATTGGAGGATATCAAGACAAAATTCTTTGTGATGTGTTGCCCATGGATGCTTGTCATCTACTCTTGGGTAGACCATGGCAATATGATAGGGATGATGTCTATCATGGGAAGAAGAACTTGTATACATTCAAGAAAGGAGGAGTGACATACAAAATCCAATCACTTGTTGAGGAAGGCATAGATGCAGCAACAGATCAGTGTGTTCTACTCATGAGTGGAAAAGAATTCTTACATGATTTCAAGGAGAACAATGAAGTTGGGTTTGCCATAGTTGTGAAACCAAAGGAGAAAGATGCTGTCAAACAAACACCATTGCCAAGAGAGGTAAAAGAACTATTGGATCAGTTCAAAGACATCATAAGTGATGGAGAACTTGCCACACTCCATCCACAAAGATCTATTAGTCATCAAATAGACTTTGTTCCTGGATCCTCATTGCCCAACAAGGCTGCTTACAAGATGACTCCAGATCAGAATAAAGAAATTGCAAGACAAGTACAAGAGGTACTTGACCAAGGTCTCATTCGGAAGAGTATTAGCCCATGTGCTGTACCGGTTGTTTTGGCACCAAAGAAAGGAGGTAAGTGGAGAATGTGCACTGATTCTAGAGCCATAAATAGGATAACAATTAGATATAGGTTTCCTATTCCTAGAATAGAAGATCTAATGGATTGTTTGGGGGGTGCTAAGTATTTCTCCAAGATAGATCTCAAGAGTGGCTACCATCAAATCAGAATGAAGGAGGGTGATGAATGGAAAACAGCCTTCAAAACTACGGAAGGACTTTATGAATGGCTAGTAATGCCATTTGGCCTCTCTAATGCACCTAGTACATTCATGAGGCTAATGAATGAAGTGTTGAAGGACTACATAGGCATTTTTGTAGTGGTTTATCTTGATGATATTCTCATTTTCAGCAAGACTAAAGAAGAACACATGAAGCATTTGGCAATTGTTTTAAAGAAATTACAAGAAGAAAAATTGACCATTAATCTTGAGAAAAGTGAGTTCTTGAAACAAGAGTTGGTTTACCTTGGTTTTGTAGTTTCACAAGGTAACTTGAAGATGGATGAAAGTAAAATAGAAACCATTCTAAACTGGCCTACACCTAAAACAGGGGCTGCAGTAAGAAGTTTCCATGGTTTGGCACAATTCTATAGGAAGTTTATAAGGGGTTTTAGTGAGATATGTGCACCAATATTAGACACCATCAAGGGAGTACTAAAACCTAAGTTCTTGTGGACCAAAGAAGCCAATGAAGGGTTTGAAAGGTTGAAGAAAGAGGTAGCTACTAAACCCATTTTGGTTTTACCTAGTTTTGACAAGTTGTTTATTGTAGAATGTGATGCAAGTAATATTGCTGTTGGGGCTGTATTAAGCCAAGAAGGAAGGCCAGTAGCATTCTTTAGTGAAAGGCTAAATGAATCCAAATCTAGGTACTCATCCTATGACTTAGAATTGTATGCATTGGTGCAAGCACTTAGGAAGTGGAGGCACTATCTTTTACCTAAAGATTTTTTTGTATACACTGATAACCAAGCATTGAGTTACATCAACACTCAAGAGAAGTTGAGCCTAAGACACATCAAATGGATGGAGTTCCTACAATCCTACACATTCACCATCAAGCACAAGAAAGGGCAGATAAATAAAGTAGCTGATGCATTAAGTAGAAGGCTGCTTACTATCCAAGAAATACAGTTAGAGAGTATTGGAGTTGAAGGTTTCAAAGACCTATATGCTGATGATGAAGACTTCTCAGAGGCCTACAAGGTATGTGTAGAGTTTAACAATCATTTTCATAGCAAGTTTTCTGATTACACTTTGCAAAATGGGTTGTTGTTTAGGGGAAATCAATTATGTGTGCCTAGAGGATCAATGAGAGAAAATCTGATCCAAGAGAAGCATAATGGAAGCCTTAGTGGACACTTTGGTTTGAACAAAACATTGGAGTTGGTGGAAAGATTCTACTATTGGCCTAGGATGCAAAGAGATATCCGAAAGTATGTTGAACAATGCATGATTTGTCAAAAGGCCAAGGGAACTTCTACAAATGTAGGATTGTACCAGCCCTTACCCATTCCAAATAGGCCATGGGAATGCATCAACATGGACTTCATAGTGGGCTTACCAAGAACAACATCAGGTTTAGATAGTGTGTTTATAGTTGTGGACAGATTTAGCAAAATGAGTCACTTTATTCCTTGTAAGACTACTCATGATGCTAGCTATATTACTCACTTATTTTTCAAAGAAGTTGTAAGGATTCATGGCTTACCAATCAGTATAGTTTTAGATAGAGATGTTAAATTCATGGGGCACTTTTGGAAGACCTTGTGGAGAAGGCTAGGTACTAACTTGGCACATAGTTCAGCTTACCATCCCCAAACTGATGGTCAAACTGAGGTAATTAATAGGGTGCTTGGAAACCTTCTAAGGTGTTTAACAAAGGAGTATGGCCAAGTGTGGGATCAAGTCCTACCACAAGCTGAGTTTGCTTACAATGATAGCACAAATAGAACTACCGGTAAGAGCCCTTTTCAAGTTGTTTATGGTTATCACCCAAGAGGAGTTTGTGAGCTACGAGAATTAAAGAATCAAGAAGAGATTAGTGGACATGCAGATGATTTTGCCCAGTCCATGAGAGAGGTACATGAGCAGGTCAAGAAGTCCTTGATAGAGGCTACTCAAAGGTTAAAGACTAAAGTAGATGAAAGGAGGAGAGATTTACAATTTGAAGTAGGAGATTTGGTGATGGTACACTTGAACATGGCTAGACTTCAAAAAGGTGTTCCAAGCAAGCTTCAAATGAGGAGGATAGGGCCTTGTAAGGTTCTAGCTAAGTATGGCCCAAATGCCTACAAGATTGAGTTGCCAAACAATCTAGCCATCTCTCCCATCTTCAACATTCAAGATTTGGTTAAATACAAGGGTCCTAATGTCATGGAAGAGGAACACATCATAGAGGTAGATAAGAATATTCCAGAAATCAGTATTCCTCTCCAAACCAAGCCTCAAGCTGAAAAAGTTCTAGATTCAGGAGCAAAGAAGAAGACTAGGCATGGAATTTATATGGAGCATTTAGTAAAATGGAAGAACCAGCCTGAATCTAAAGCGACATGGGTAGCTGAACATGAATTCAAAAAGAGAGGTATCAGTCAAGATCTCTTGAATACTGACCCACCTTAAGTTTTTTTTTGTCATAGGGGGAGAATGGTGCAGGAGCACCTAGGAAATATGCCAAGTTTCCTAAATTGTTTTTGGCTTGTAGTGGTCTTGGCTAGACCACATGAATAAGGGATATGTGATAAAGCCTCAAGTGTGTGAGTTGTGTTTGTAAATAGGTTTTTGTTGTGTTTGAGTTTCCAAGTTGCTTCTATGTTGACAAAATTGCTTAAATTGCTTATTAGAGCCTAGAATGGTCAAACACTGACCAAGACCCCAGGAGGATGGGAAACATGGAAAATATGTTAAAAGTTGTAATTACATGGAAATAGGTTCATTTAACCATGTTTGAGGTCATGGAGCCATTAAATGCACAATAGTGCAAAAGTTGCACTTGGCAACTTTGCAACTTTGCAAAGTTGCTTGACAACATTGACAAAAAGTGCTAAAACTTTATAAGGGCTTCAAGAATCAGTTGGAAACCTATGGGATCTGTTGATTCATGTGGGTAAGAGGTATTTAAGACCAATCCAAGTTAGTTTGAGGGTTGGCATATGCTTTTGTACGAATGTTGGCATTGGAATGAAGAGCAAACTGAGCATTTTGATGACAGTTTTCTGATTTCATCCTTCATCCACACCTTTAATGGATTGATAGGGTTGCTTTTTTCATGTAATTTTATAGTGTATGGAATGTAGATGCTTTGGTAAAGATTAGGAGTTTTTTTTATCAGTTTCATTACTAGTTTGAAAAATCTTTTTAAAGTTGCCAGTTCGCTGGTCTGTACACAGCAATCAACAAAGAAATCTCTATAACTTGAATTCCAATGGTGGAACCATGATGGAATTTTGGAATCAAGTACTAGACTGTATGAAAAATGTAAATATGTATTTTTGTCTTGTTTTTCAGAGGTTTGTTGATTTTTCCAAGAGGCCCTAGGCGAGTTTGCATACCCGGCTAGGCAATGAAATCAGCAAATAAGTGTTTGAAAGGGGCATAGAATGGGGTGTTGGGTGCAATACAAATTCATGGAAGGCAAGAGTGGTGAGTGAAGGAAGTTAATTCCAGGATTTCAGTCATTTAGAGTCCATTTGAGTGGTGTAAGGAAGAACTCTCTATATTCTTGTTCATACAAACAAGAAACCCTTGTAAATAGACATATTTTTGGAAATCCCTTGTACGGATGACCTGGGTGTTACAGACCTAAAAAATCTTCAAGGGGAGCCAAAAGGGTATCCAAATCATAAATTTTTTTGAGTACTTCTTAAGGGTTTGAGGAGATATAAGCCAAAAATCAGTTTTGGAGGCCTAATTTTGTTATTAGTCTTGGTAGCCCTCTTAACTATGCAATCTTCAAATCGATTGGAAACCCAATACTCCAATTCACTTAGTGATCCTAAAAACTATTGAATGAAACCTAATACAAGCCTTGGAATTCAATATAGCCAAGAATGCACTCCTAAAAGCCAGTTGTCAAGAACGGTGCAATGAGAGCACTAGGGAGACCCCATGGTGAAATAGAGTTTTGAGTTGATTGGTGAGGATTAGTGTAATAAGGGAATAGAGAGAAGATTCCCTTGGAGTATGGTATAGGATAAATACCCTAAGAGGCTAGGAGAAAGCTTAAAGTGAGTTCTAGTAGTTGAGGCTAGAACCTTGTTCAAGATCCTCCCCATCACTTACCTTTAGGGGAAAATATAGATTGCTTCTTAATATTTTCTAGAAACTTAATTTTGTTATTCATCTCAGCTATGGCTGCCTCATTTTTTGCAATTTCCAATTTCTTAGCCAAAGATTTCTTCTCCTTTCTTTTGTTTTCTAACTCAACATTGGAAGGTGAGCAAGCATCATGGATATGGATGGGCTTTGTTGGTTCATTTATCCTAATACCGACTTCCTTTTTTTTCCCTTATCTTGAATGCCAACAACATGTTCTACATCTTTTTTAACATCTAAGGTCTTATAACTCTTGATTTTTTGTATCATAGGACCCTCTTTGTTTAGATCTTGATCCTATAACAACTCTCACTCTTTTATTTTAAGTTGTTCTACTTGACCCACAATTTTAGGCTACCAAGCACTAGCTGCTATCTCATTTTTCCTTTTCAAAGCAGCAATCCTTCTAAGTAATTCTCTCTTTTCTTCATAGGCCTTCATGATTTTTTTCTCGCTTTCCTTCTAAAATTTCCTACCAATGGCTTCTTTCTCAGCAGGCTACATTCTCAACATTTCATTCTCATTAGGGTTAGGAATGGTAAACATAGAACCAGAGGTCTTCTCATCATTTAAATGTTTAGGATCTAAATGTTTTGGTCTTTCTTTTTCAGGGGAGTAATCAGAAATAAAAGGGTTTGTGCTACACTGGAAAAGATTATTACTCATCTTATCTTGTAGACTAAGTGTATGTGGTTGGACAACCTTTTCTTGACATAAATATTGGGAGTATTATAGAAATCATCATCAGACAAAATAGGATTGGATCTAGACCCCTAGCACAAAGGATCCTTTTCAAAGAAATGTAGGTATTATTTTCCCTTTTCATTTTCTCTTGGGAGTAATTTCCCTTTTGAATCTGGGTTCCTTTCATAGCCCAGTTTTTCTTTCCTCTAGGAGGAAGATTAGTCTATAACTTAATAGCTAGGTTCTTCTTCACATTTGCCCACATATCTTTCAAACTTCCCATGATACAAAAATTCTTGGATTTGACACTGGTTAACAAGTTTTTGAGTCGCTACCCTCTTAGGAAAAATTACTGCAATAGTCTTACTAACCTAATAGATTATCACAAGATTATTATGAAAGAAAAGGACAAATAAAGTGCACCCAATAAGAATTTTTTTTTGGACAATAACTCTTTCCTAGTGGATAAGACACCTTTACAAGGATGGTACATGACAGTGTAGACCTCCAGAGTGGCATTTTCATTTCTCTTCTTATTAAATTCTCAAGGTTTGTCACTAGAAAACTCTAGCAAAACCAAAAGTAGTTAATAGATTCTAACAATTGTAATACTAACATTTTTCCCTAGTAGAGTTTCCATTTTTTTGGTGTTTAAAACTATTGAATTAACAAAATGTTCAATACCATAATGATAATACTCAAACAATCTAAAGATTAGCCAATTTCTATAATCAATTACACAAGTAGATCATCTTGACCCAACTTCAACGAAACCAAGGATGGTTTCCTACTCTTTAGGCTCTGCCAGACCAAGGTGGGTATACCCAGGGATAACTCTAATGCAAACTGATGTATTACAACTATCTTAGTTTCAAGTCCATATGCATCCCTTATAAGTAGATCTGGTCCTAATTTTCCTAGAATTTAAAAGTGTTTCTTGGGAATAGTAGCTACCTATGACTAAGAAAACTAAATGTAAACGAGTGATGACCATCATTACAACCTTGAACAAAATAGAATATGAATGATTTTGAATTTATAATAGTTTTAGCATGTAGAGGCTTAATTTATTCTGAATCATCTGTGATGTATAAGACCAATGCCTTATCCATTGGGCATAAAGAATTACTTATTGGTAGGAGACCTTATTTAGTTAACTTATAATTTAATTGGTCAAATATAATCACCTATTTCCATTCTTACATGATATCCTCATCATAAACTCATGAATTCTACTAATTTATTGAAGCATTTACATAATTCATTGAATTAAAAGCAATAATATAACCAGTACACACCTCATCTAGAATGCATTCAATCAAATGAACATTATCCAAATGATCTCAAACCTGATAAACACATGAAAAGGAGATAGAAAATGGTGACATAGATCTAGTGTAAATACCCCTTTGTATTATCCTTTTGCTGACTAATACAACAACCAATAGGAACTTAGTAAAGAACCCAAAAGATCATATTCATTTTGCATTTCTATATCATCAAAAGAGTACATCACTAGAAATAAACTCAAAACAACTACATATGACTGGACCAAATCTATTTTCTTGATAGACTGAAAAATATACAAAACCTTCGGACCATCAGAATACCTTGAAATCTCATTTATATAGGCATGAGTTGCAATAAGCAAAGGAAAATGTGGTTGATAGGTGTCCTTTACACAAGAGATTTTTATACACCTGTTAGAAAAGATAAAACTGTAAATAAAAGAAAGACATTTAGATCAAATATTCTTTTGTGGGTCCCTTTCTATTACATCTCTTTACACTAGTTTGGCTGCTACTCTGATTCTCTTTGAATGTAACTGCTAAGCCCACCAATGATGAAAACTATTTTGATGATTGCAAACTAACCTCAACCTATGGGTTTCACCATCATTATACTATATTGTGAGAGTCACTTTTACCTTTTACTCTTCTCTGGTTATATTAGCATTCTAGTTTTATGGGATTGTCACTTAATATGAAGCAGTTGAGGATGGAGGTGATGTGTCTGTCCAATATGACAAAATGGGCATTTTTCCCTTCCTCAGTCATATTTGCATTCAATACCATTCGTCTACCAAAATGTGTCATTCCCTTAAATAGAAAGATGTGCATTATCAAAAAGTTAGAGAAATTATACACATGAAACTCATGGGTATAAAATCTCATTCACCCTTTCCAAAAACTCTACACAGGGCCCTATACATCTCCACTACCCTGGCATTAAAGAATATTTTCTTGAAAAATTCTTTAGAGAAAGATGTTATTGCTAACAAGGTTCTAATTTTTCCAAGTTTACCTTTTTCTCTTCTCACTACCTTAGTGGCTTGATCATAGCTTTTTGCCATAGTCTTAAGGAGATCATAATCCATAAAAATACTTGGGACTACTAGTCTTCCTCAGTCAAAATTCCATACGCTGGCATGTGGTGAAAATAACTTCTTCTCCACAAACCAACTTTTGAAAAAAATTAAACTAGTTTGCGACGTATTAGCATTCTCAACCCAGTTACCTTCATTAAGCAATCCCTTTGGTATTCACAACCTAGGATTTACTATGTCCATTGGAGGCATTTTTTGAATATGCTTTGCAGGACTAGAGCACAACAAAAATTATAGTATAGTTACTTACTTGAAATTCTTTCTTATTCTTTTCTATGATTTTGCAACTTCTCCTTGAACAATCTGCTTCACACACTTGCCAAAATCAAAATAATCTTCTTATTAATTTCTTTTTCTCAGAAAAGACTCAAAATCTTTGTTCTCACAAGGTGGAGCTTAGAAAATCTTCTATCTATATTCTTTTTTTTTTTACACATGCAAAGCTTTCATGTCTAATAAATACTCAGAATGGCACCACCTTTTGTGTTTAAATTTGCACCATCGATCTTTATAAATCCTATGACTAAGGGATACATAAAAAGGTGACTAGCATTGCACTTGACCAATTGACCAATCAATCCAATGAGAACTAACCATGTATACAACTCCTTCTCTGATGGCATTTCTGGCTAGACCCATTGGCAACTAAGAACACGTGTCAATAGGTCGGTACCTTGCTATACATAAAGAACGAGCATGTTACTATAGTGAAGTAGTGATAGCCTTTGATTCAATCTTGATCTTGTGGTAGACACATTACTGCAATGCTTATAAGAAGAGTGGTGGGCCCCTTGTTTATTATGTTGCTATACGTATCCTCTAAGTAACTCTTCATAGTGAGATAGAAAGAATAGTTAATGTGAACTTGATCTAATGGCATGGAAATTGCATGAACTTCTTAAAAAGTAGTGGGTCACATATTTGCTATCTCCCATAGATTAAGCAGTGCACATCTTTCAATAGCAAGATAACAAGGATCATTGATTCCATTTTGATCTGAAGATTAGAAAATATAATGTGTTTTATGAATGGGGTGTGGGTCTAGGTTATTAATGATGTGATAAATCCTGTATAGATAGTAAAATAAAATTGTATTTAATCCCAGTCACATTTTCACGTTGCTTAGGTCCCACTGTTTGTTCATTTCAAGGCAGCTCGCTATGTCACCAATAGCGAGATGCTTGAATTTTTTAATAGTAAGGTAGTGAGCTCTAATGACTTAAGACAACTTGGCACTGGAAGCATGTCACACATAAATACCGACTTTGTGGTTCTAACATGGCAATGATATCATCATTTACTATGTGACTTGAAACTCTTAATGACCATTGGGAAGTTTGATAGTTGTTGTGTAATACATTCTTTGGCCAGTCATTGTGTTTCTTATCCTGAGATGCTTCATTTTTTCAATTAGTGAAGTAGTGAATCATTGAAAAATTCAAAACTTTAGTGATATCCTTTGCCTGCCTTTTACTAGGTTTCTTTTCCTACTTTGATAGTTCTGAAAAAATGTATGTGACTGAAATTTTAGTCACAACATATTTTCTAGCTACCATATCTCCATTTTATGGACTTGTTCTTTAGTTTTGGGGCACTCGCTACCTCGCTATACATAAGAAGTGCACAACTCACTATAGAAAAGTAGTGACAGCTATAGATTTTGTCACAATCAAATGGTGAGAGACATAAAAGAATAAGATTTCTTGGGGGTGTAGAAATTTTTTAAATGAAAATACAATATTCACCAAAATTTTAAAAGATTTCATGCCCAAGAATTAAAAATGAATGAGGCATAGGATTTAATAGGATTTTTCAAAGGAAAATAGAATCTTGAAGACCGATCAAGAAAACCTACTTACCAATGATGGATTCAATCTAATTTTTTGAGTACCTATGTTAGAGAATTTTCATCATGCAAAAAATTGGACCAACAGATGCAAGAATTTTAAGCAAAGCAGTCAAGTGCCTTGAGGACACATGTCCTTGTGTGCCTAGGTAGAAGCAACTAGTTAGTAGTGGTAGTTAAGTCCTAGTTTGTTTGTGATTTTGTAGGACATTTTATATTAGGTCCCTCTCATGCTGTGAAGCTATGACCCAAGGTATTCATGATGTTGCTAGGTCACCATGGTTACAAGGAAATGCCAGAATTAAGTTGTGAAGAAGTGACTAGTGGTCAAGTGTTGTTGTTAATGGTTTTGCATGAGTTAATTTTCTAACCTTGGTTAGAGTTTTGAAGGTGTGATTTCCTTATATCACAGAGTTTCCCTAGCTTAAAGGTAACCTTGAGTTTAGCTAGAAGTGGTGCAAGTGTAGTTAAAGATACCATTTTTCATTCAATGACAATGGTAAGTAAGAAATATCAAGGGCAAGTTGTAAAGTGAAGGAAATAGTTCATCCACACAATCACAAGTGTTCGATGTTAGTTGAAAGGAAAGGTTGCGAAGCTGCAATTGTATAAACCGATGAAACCCTTAAAGAATTCATGAGGTGGAAAGAAGATAAAAGGATATTGGTCCACATGGCTCATTTTTGTTGCGTAACTAGGTTGACCTGCTAACTTTGTTGATTTTCCAAGCTAGGAATGTGAGCGGTAAGTTTTTTTTATGTGATTTGATCTCTATGATCGATCCCAACCACTCCTGAGTTATGACTGTGCTAGAAAGTCATGAAGGACATGTTGCCTGCCTCCTTGTTATCCATTTGAGTGAATTTTCACATTAATGATGTAGTTTATGTCAATATTAGGGTTTCTTCTAGTTAGGGTTGATGATTTTCATGCCTCTAAATGTATACTAGGTCAAATCTATCATCCAAATCTTGCCCAATCACCCTCTAATTGTCTTAAATGCATTAATAAAGTTGTGAAGCAATCTAGAGTTTTGCATGAACCATAAAAGCAATATTTTTTTTCTTCTCAAGGGCTCTCTCTTTCTTATTTTTAGACCTCTTCTATAATTTTTCCCATGCTCAATAGAGATCTTCTCTACCATATCCATTTTTTGTTAGCTAAGTGTGTGTGCACTCTTGTGGCATCTCTTACTGAAGGTATTTTGATAATTGAAATATCATATAATCATGTTCATACTTGGTGATTGATTAGATAAAGTGAATCCATTGTATTCCTTCTTTGATTATGTTATCTTTTGTCTTATCTAGGATATTGAGATTGAAAAGGTGTAGATAATGGTATATTTTGAGAAATCTATTAAGTTGTAGTGCATTCATTGGAAAAGAAGTAGGACCACATACTATTTGGTGCATCATCCTCTAGATTAGATTAGGTAGTTTTTCTAACATGCATTCCTTCTCCCTTTTCCTCTCAAGAGTTAGTTAGGTACATCATGATAGTAAAGGAAGCCAACTTTCTTTGGAGACTCAATCTCAAGTTGCAAAGTCCCACATTTTTGAGATCATTTCCATGTTACACGAGGCTACCTAAGAAGTATGACCTCAGGCTAGGGTGCAAGATTTTGTGTCAACAAGGAAAAAAAAGGCTTATCTATCACAACTAGGTGATCATTGTAATACAGTAAATCTCATCCAACAAATTAGAGTTGCAGATAAGAGATTAGCCATTGATTTGTCCTAACAAGTGCATTAGTCAAATCATTTAATAGGGTAGAATTAATAGTCATTTGCTAAATATATTAACTGATTTCATACTTCATTGTATGTTTGTAAACTCTTTAACAAAGTGGACCCCACAGTCCATATTGCTCCTAATAGGGAAGATCACCAGAAGTGGTCAATTTTAAGCCTTAACAAGTTAACTTTATACTGTAGTAATAAAGCTTGTAGGTATCATCCCCACCCCAATTTTACTTTCTAATTGGAAGGTTTTTGGGTCGCTATATCTTGTGTCAAACTATCAAGAAAATTTTATTGCTTTCATTCTTTCATGCATGTAATTAGATCATAATATTATATGAAGGATTAATTGGTGAAGTAAGATATAGTTTTATTGGTTCCCGATTCACCCCTCCCCTCTCAGTAACCTAGCCTACCTTATTTTTCCTATTGATAAATGGATAATGAGGATATGTAATTTTTTTCATTTATGGAAGCACCTAATGTATATGCTGATAGGAAACCTTAGAAATAAATATACTTATCTTTTGGTAATAAAAAAATTGTCTTAGTATGGAATTTGATATACAACAGTGTATTGTTTTGCTTATAACTTGTTGTTGACGTCATGTTATGACTAGAAAAGTTAGATGGAGATAGTATACATGTTGGTGATGATGTGTATAAGCTTGGTAGTCAATCTGGACTATACAAAAAAAAGATATATGTTTTTTAATGAAACATGACAGTGAAATTGAAGGAAAAGATTATTTTGTTTACAAAATAATTACTTGTCAAATTAGGGTCAACATCCTAGATGTTTAATCTAAGTTGGAAAATTGTATTTTCATCTTAGCTAACCTAGCAGATATTTTTGTAAAGGAATGGTATTTATGCAAAGAACAACTTGTGGATTTAAGTGTATAATTTTCCTATCTTGAAGTAGGAATATTCAGCAATTGTATGCAAACTTTTGTGAAAGCTATATATGAAAATTTTGTGAAGCTATTTCAAGATTTGAGATCAAATTAAGAAAGTTTCTATATTCCAAAAGTTTGATTACTTGTTTGAGTAGTGAGCTCTTCTTGTAATTGGAAGTGCATGTTTAGGTAGTGGGCTCATCTTGCATTTATTGTACTACAACTCCTAATAGGGTTGTAATCTCCTAACAGGGACTCCTTATACTAAATTTTCTCATTGACTCCTGAAAGGGTCCATCCTCTAAAAATGAACTTATATATCAGTATATTATCTAGTGGGTATCATCCCCACTAGGATTTTCCCTTGGCCAGGGTTTCCCTACTTAACAAAATATGGTGTTATGAGTTATCTTTGTACATGGTTATAGTTACTGTTCAACATTACTTTATTAATTGGTTATGTATGGTTTAAAGTAAGAAATAATATTTAGTTGGAGACTAAAGTTTTTAGATTACTAATTCGCCCTCCCCCCCAACCCCACCCCCACCTCTTAGTAATCCCTATTTCTAATGATTGGTATTAGAGCACATTTACTTTGAAGAGGCTTAATAGTTTGAGTATGATCCCTATGAATATGGAATAGCTGATGAAGAACCTTGAAGAAGCTCTTGAACAAATTGATCTCCTTACTAAAGAAAGAGATAAGTTGAAAGATATATATGAAGACTCCAAAGTATACATTGGAAAATTGAAGGAAAATATTGATATTGATGATGATGATGATTATTGAAATCTAAAGATAGATTACAAGATCTTGAAGCATGAATTCAAGATTAAAAATTTGAAGTTGACTTTGAGAAATGATCCTAACAAAGTTGAATATGATTTTAAGATTGAAAATGTAGATCCAAAAGAAAGTCTAGCAAAGAAGACATCTGAATTTGAAACATTGAAACAATATCATGAAGAACTTCATAAATACAATACTATTGTGAAAGGTGAATTAACTAAGTGCAAATAGCAACTTGAGAAACTTTATTCTAGTAGAGAAAAGCTTGATGATTCAATGTTAATACAGAGACCTACTTATGATAAGAATGGTCTTGGTTATCTATTTAATATGTCTACAAAGAAACCTAAGATTAGATCATATATGAAAGAAAAAGATATGATAAGATCAAATCTAGTCAATCTTCTTACAAACCTAAAGAATTTGTACAAGACAACGAAGTTGAGATTTTGGATGAACCAAAGCAAGTGGAAAATCGTAAGGAAACCAAGTATGAATTTGGAGGTAAGTGTTTTTTATGTAATGAAACTGGTCATATGAAAAGAGATTTTACAAATAAGTCATTTAATCATGTTAAGGATTTTTATTTTCATAATTGTCATTGTATGGTTCATAAAGAAATTGATTGTATGAAACTTAAGTATGGTAACGATAGAAGGAATAGTAGAATGTCTAGGAATATTAACCCTGCAGATAGAAGAAGATCTAATGAAGGACATAGATAGAAGGAATACCTTATGAAGATAGAAGATAGATCATGTGTTATAAGTGTAACAAATTTTGACACATAGTCCTAGAAGTAGAGTACTAGTGTGTCAATTATGCAACAATTTCAAAAATACAACAAAGTATTGTAGAATGGATAGAAACTTCAAAGATAGAAGAAACAATGGAAGAAACTTTGGAGATAGAAGGAATGATGGAAGAAATGTTGGAAATGAAAGAAGGAATGATAGAAGAAATGTTAGAAATGACAAAAGGAATCATGAGAGGAACTCTGGAACTAACAAAGAAAATGAGGAATAAAGAAATCTAGTCAATGAACTTCAAGAAGAACTCAATGATGCATTTGTAAATGGAATGGACATCTTAGAAGATAAGTTAGATGATGAGACAAGAAGATCAAAGTCAATTGATTATTTTGATTCAATTAAGTTGAATTAAGCTTGCGTACAACACCAAAACTTGAGGACCTCATTTAGAGATTGAATTAGAGGTAGCAAAGTTGTGAAAAGGTGTATCAAGCTAAGTTTAGATGGTACCTAAGATTTCTTGTAATTTGGAGCTTATCTAAAGAAGTTATTAAGGAATTTAGAGTTACTGGTATTATAGAAAAAGTTAATTCTATACTTGAAGATGAAAACTATGGTTTTGTAGAGAACTTAAAGAAGCAAAGTCTTATAGATCTTTTTCATGATGAAAGAATGTTATATGGTAAACCTCGAGTAGCATCCAAAGATCAAACACATGATCTTGAGCAGTTATTTGATTATAGAATGTAATTGACAACATTTTTGTATTTACAAAGTTTGCAATTAATGCAAGTTCAAGTTGATGGAATAAATGGAGTAAAAACTTGATTTTCACTTCATTGCAGGATTCCCGAAGCAGAGAACACTCAAAAGCAAATTTTCAAAGTGATTTTAAAGGAAACCCTATTTTCAAAAGAGGTATTTTATTGTTTTTCCATAAAAAATTTCAATAAAAGTTCTTATTTGATAGAAGAATGGATATGTCAATAGTGCACAATGTTGAGAACAAGGATAGACCTAAGCTAAAGGTTGTTTCCATAAAACCTACTGAAGAAAACCCTATCTCAACATTATCCATTACTCTAAACAATATATTATATCTTGAAGATGCAAGAAGTTATCTTAACAATAAATGTGAACCTATTGGGAGTGAATACATGAACAAGAATGTGGAATTAGTTTTTTATCATGATATGACTATGAAGCCCAGATTTAAACATTTGAAGGAACTAGACCTATTTAAGTATCATTTCTACAAAGAATTGGGTAGGATACATGATGGGTCAAAATTATAGATGCAAGATAGTGTAGTTGATATTTCTACCAACCTTATTCATTAGGTAACTAGTATTAGTAAACAAAGAAGTGTACCTATAGGTGAGAAAATGGTCAAGTAGAAAGTTGAGAGTTATACCAAATAAATATATAATGGATAGGCTATCATGATCAGCACCATTAAGCATGATGATGTAAGATTATTCAGTAATAATTATTTCCTACTCCTTGTGTGCAAGCTCAAAGATTGATAAATTATCAGCTAGATTCATGTATGTAGCCTACAAGATATGTGTAGAGAAGGAATAAGTAAATCTTACTAAAATTCTAAGAATGCAATTACTTGAGAACCTAGAGAAGATCAAGACGACTAAGAATAGTCTGTTTATAATTCAAGCATTGATCAATCACATATTCTTTAATGTACTTAAATAATTTCTATATTTATTGGTCATAGAGATAATGGCAGCGATAGATGTAAAATAGAGAAGATCATAGAAGTATGCAGAAGGCATCCTGCAAATAAGATATTGGATAGTGGTAACTTGATAATGAGGACATTTTAGAATGAAATGAGATAGAGATTATGAATTGCACCTACAATTGTAGATAGATTTAAAGATGAAATTTTTGTTATGGTTGATATAGATTTTACTTATATACAAGCAATTAAACCTTAGGAAACATTTATTGATCCATTGGGTTATGAATTAAATGATTATATAGTAGTTTGTTACATTGATTTATTGTTGATTTCAGAGAAAGATAAAGAAGAATATAGATTTTGAACCTATGATGAGATTACCTAGTCATCTCATTAGGAAACTGTTGTCACTTAGGTTTGCACCCTTGTCCAAAGCCTATGCATAAGGAAAACTTAGTGAAACAGGGAAACAACCTCTAAGCTATGGGACTTGAACTGTAAGGTTGAGTCTCTGGAGAAGGCCAGCTTCCTCTTGATATCAAGATGCACCTAACTACTCTTGGAGAGGAAAAGGGAGAAGGAGAGCATGAAAGAAAATCTACCTAGTCTAATGTAAAGAGGTGATGCACCAAAATAGAGTGTTTGTACCAATCTCTGCCCATATGTGCACTATTAAACCAGAATGAAACTAAGATATACACATTCAAATTTTCTTTAATCTAATAATCACATGCAGATCAGAAGACCAAGATGAATGACACAAGGAAAGAGAGATTCACTTATATTATCATTCATAGGCCAAGGAGATACAATCATGCAAATCATAGATCTCTACAAAACACCAGTAAGAGGCAAAAGTTCTTGCATTTTCATAGCAATGGCTAAAGGAGATAAGACAGAAAATCATGTAGTTAAGAGGCACACGGGAATTTACACTGAGAATCTATAGAGTAGTAACAGAGAAAATAGAGAAAGGTGGACCCTTACAAAATTCACAAAATTTTTCCTTTATAGCTCAGGCATAACTGGGATGTCCTCCAACTGTAATTACTTCACAACAACCTACAATTAAGTCCTGTAGAGAATAATCATGGAGAAAATCTGATTTGGATATAGATCCAGATGCAATGATATCTAATATTCTGTGTCAAATAATGCCTTGAGAGGATGGAAATGGCACCATAACTGTGCTCTGACTAGGTGGATAGGTTGGATCAGGGGTAGAGTGTCCCTTTTTGTTTTGTATTTACTCCAGCATGGTTGGAATCGATCATAAGATCAAATTATGTAGAAAACCTTGGTATCCCCTATTCCCAATTTATGAACCAGCATGGTCAGCAGGTCAACATAACCCTAGCACTAGAATGAACCATGTGGACCAATGATCTTTTCTCTTTATGCCAGCTTGCGGGTCTCACCAAATTTGACTAGATATTCAAACTGACTGCACCACCTTGCAAACCCTGATAGTGATGGTCACATTAACCGTCAACCGCTAACCATTACAGCCTCCCTCAGACCCACTAGGACACATGTCACCGAGGCACTATGTCGCTATGCATATCCTTCGAGCACTTTCCCATAGCAAGATAATGCCCACCATGGATCCAAACTGATCTGATGATTGTGAAGACTCGTCGTATTATTGTGCTTTCTTTCTCCAAATTTTGGGCACACGAAACACTTGGAAACCACCTAGCACAACATGGCATCTTTATCTTGGTGATACATGGCTCCACTGATCCATGTGGTAAGAAGGTGCTATGTTTCTATGGGTAATATCCTCGCAACTTACCATAGCAAGATAGTGCCTACCATCAATTTCCTTAGATTTGATGATCGTGAAGACTCATCGCATTACTGTACTTTGCCTTTAAACTTTTGGACCCATGAACCAACTCAGCACACTTGGCATCTAACTCGGCGTAAACTGGTACCATCCTTGCGGTTTCATTACACTCAACCCCACCCTACTACATGTCACTGAGGTGCTATGTTGCTATGGGTAACATCCTCCCAGTGTTCCATAGCGAGATAATGGCCATCGTTGATCTAGATTGATCAGAGGGTGAGGAAATCTTCATGCATTTGAAAGGGGCATGGATCCAAGCTATTGCTAACGTCAAAAGATCTACACAGCTAGTGACGAATCAAAATCCTCCTTCGATCACAGTCATTTTCTTACATTGCCTGAGGTCCCGCCATGTTATTTTAACTTCTGGATGCTATGTCGCTAATGGCAAGAAGAACAAATTTCTCGATAGTGTCGTGTGCCCTTTGGTGCCATCACTTTTCCGCCCTCATGATAACCTCTATCTTGCAAATTGTGAACCAACCTACCATGTGGCGAGAAGGTGCTATGTCACTATGGTAAAGGACCATGTAACTTCCCAAAGTGAGATAGTGCCAACCGTAGATATCCTTCAATCCGACAATGGGGGACTTGCAGGCTTGTAGATATATACCTAGGAAATAAGAAATATCATAAGGTTCAATCATTTAATTTTTTTGATATTCCTGGGGATGTTTAAAATAATATTAAATTGGGAAGTGATCGTTGGGTAGGTAGTATTTAAAATTCAAATATTTGGCAGGGGGCACAATACATAACATTTTTGGCGACGCACATGGGATGCTAGCCTGCTATGCATAAGACTAGTGGCCTGAAGCATCCATTGGGCTATAGAGTCAAAAAGATGTGGATCCTATGTATACTATAAAACCCTAACCCTACCTTTGAGAGGGAAAATTTGAAACCCTTGTCTCTACAACTGGAACTAGAGACGAAACCTTCTTTTTACAACCACAAAACCTCGAGAAAATTGACTATCTCAGAGAGAGATAGCTGTGCTCGTGCACTTCTTGGAAAAGTGGAGAACAAACTAGAAACAAAACAAAACAAACTATGTACATGGAATCTCAAACCCTCATAAACATGGCTTAAGATAGATCCCATTGACTAGGATGGGCAAAATTTCACCACTAGGCCTGCTTAACTGGAAAGCATTGGCTTGCTTGCAACTGACAATTAGATAGGGACCACTCCACAATGCATCAAACTTTGAGTTTCTTCCTAGTTTTTCCCTATTTGCATCCCATTTCAGAACCAAATCTCCCTCCCTAAATATTTTGACCTTAGCCTTCCTATCAAAATTCTTTTTTACCTACTATTGGTGTGTCTCTAGGGTCTACATGGCTTCACTTCTCTTCTCTTCCAACTCCATCAGCTCTACCATTCTTACTATCATGGCATTATCTTCAATAAACTCTAGGTGATGAGCTAGCTCTAGGGATGGGAACTCTAATGAAATTAGAAGCCTTACTTATCTGCCATAGACTAACACAAATGGTGAATTCCCTATTGACCTTTTAGGTGTTATTCTATTAGCCCATAGTGTAGTCTTCAATTTTTTATGCCAACACCTCTAGTTATCTTCTATTGTCCTTTTCATGATTTTAATTAGGTTCTTGTTGGATGACTTAGCCAGTTCATTACCTTGAGGATAGTAGTTTGATGATGTGCTCAAGTAAATGTTGTGGCCAACTGCCCATGCACAGATCTAAGCTCGTACAAAAGACTTTGCATAATCTAAAATAATGGTTGAAGGGGCACCAAACCTAGTCACAATTCCATCAAGGAAATCAACAATTGAAGATTCAATGGCATCCTTCAATGCAACTACCTCTGTCCATCTGGTGAAGTAATCTGTAGCAGCTAAAATCCATTTAAGACTTGAACTAGAAGGACGATTGATAAGGCCTATGAAATCCAATCCCCATTGAGAAAAAGGCTGGTCCACTTGGATAGGATGAAGGGGAAGAGCTGCAAGTCTTTGTTTGCCAGAGAAGAAGGCACATTTTTCACACTTTATCACATACTTATGACAATCATGAAACGGAGATGGCCAGTAATAACTAGCCCTCATGATCTTCATTGTAATTGTCCTTGCTGAGAGATGACCACCATCAGGATCATCATGAATTTCTTTGATCATTCTTTTAGCCTGGTCTATATCAAGGAATCTTAATAGGACTCCATTAAAATCTTTTCTAAAGAGGACACCATCAACTATGACATAAGGAATTGACTATAATCTATATTGTCTCCTTTTAGTTCTATCTAATGCTTGAGGGTATCCATTCCTTAATAAGAAATTCATCATATCATCCATCCAACTCCTTGGGTTGCTATTTCTTACCTCTTGTCACTATGTCAGTATCATAGTAGCTTCCTCATCAGGTTCTTGAGATGATAACATCTATTTACACAACCCTCTCCCTCTTACCAGCTTGGTAATCTGAATATCAATATCATATTCCATCACTTTAGTAATCTCGCTAGCTCTTTTCCCACTAATATCTTTTCTCAAAAGGAAATCCTTCACATTGGCATGGGGTGCTAACAAATGAACCTTATTATGAGATAGGAGGTGTCTAAGTTTCTTTAAATCTCTAATGACTACAAGGGCTTGCTTCTCTACATAGTTGTATTTATCTTCATATTCTTTAAGCCCTTCACTAAAGAAAGCTATGGGTTGCTCGTCACCTTTATCATTTCTTTGAGTCAAGACAACAAAAATGCTTGACTCACCACCTAGGGTATAAAGGATGAAATATTTCTCAAAATTTGGATTCATGAGAGTAGGGGCTGAGGCTATGGATGTCTTGATCTCTTCAAAACTTTCCTTCCCTTCCTTGGTCCATGCAAAGACCATACCTTTCTTGAGCATAGCTATAAGAGGTTTCACCATGGTAGCAAGATTAGGGATAAATCTTCTCACAACATTTATCCTACCAAAGAAACTTTGCAGCCCTTTCTTGTGTTTAGGAAGAGGGAGGGCAAGTATTGCTTTTGTTCTCTCTGGATCAATGGTTAAGACATCCTCAGATACAATATGTCCTAATAATTTTCCTTGGTTAGTAGCAAAGACACACTTGCTTGGGTTAAGGGAAACCTCAAACTCTCTGCATCTTAAGAATACATGTCTTAGATGATCAAAATGATCTTCTACATTCTTAGAATACACTGTGATATCATCAAGGTAAACTAATACAAACTTGTCAATCAATCTTTTGAAGGCCATCTCCATTGCCTTCTGAAATGTAGCACCTACATTGGTTAGTCCAAATGTCATTTTACATTAAGAATAGGTACCCCATTTAGTGGTAAATACAATCTTGTACCTATCATAATCTTTAACTAGCACTTGATTGTAGCTAGAAAATCCATCAAGAAATGAAAATCTCTTTGAACCACTGACCTCGGAAAAAATATGCTTCGTGGAAGCGAGAGGATGCTGATCTTTAAGGGAATCTTGGTTAAGGTCCCTAAAGTCCACACACAATCTAATTTCTCTGTTCTTCTTCCTAATAGGAACAAGTTTTTCTACCCATGATGAGTGCTTGATGGGAAAAATTATATTGGCCTCAATCAACTTGGATAGCTATTTTGTCATTAGGGGTTCAATCTTGAGATTCACTAGCCTCTACTTTTGTGTTACTGGTTTTCCATTATCAACTAGATCTATGGTATGTTGAAACAACCTTGGGTCAAATCCCTTTAAGTCATCATATGTCAAAGAAAATACATCATTAAATTCTTGACATAGATGAATAAAATTTTCTTGTTCAATTTCAGAACATACCTTCCCCATGTTCAAGGATTTTCCACCAGCAACCATGACTGGAGTGTAGTCACCTTCATCAGTAGCTAGGTTCATACCTCTAAATCTTTCTTGGTCATCAAGATTAATAACATTTTCTAAGGTAATGAGACCCTTAGGCAAATTTTTAGACCTAAGATGAATGATTTGGTCACCATACTGATCCTGTAGTCTTGACTGATTTCTCTCTGAAAATTCTGCCTCATTCTGCAAGAAGCTCACAATTTGCTCATCAGACTCAAACATTTGCCAATGGATTTTTTTATTAGGGATAGCAATCCTTACTACCACTCTAATTTGTTGCTTCTTCTCCTCCTCAAGATTCCCTGGCACATCATAAGATGCAGCTATTGCTGCAAATCTATCTGCATGCCTATTTTCTTTTCTAGGGATGCTTTGAATATTAAATGCATTAAAATCCTCAAGCAAATCCCATACCCTATTTTTATAAGACTTGAGCAAACCATTCGTGGTGGTATTCTAATTTCTCACTTTATTAACCACCAAATCACTATCTCCATACACCCTTAAGGCTTGGATTCCTCTTATTTGGACAAGTAGGAGACCTTGAATCAAGGATTCATACTTGGCCACATTATTAGTGCAACTGAACTAGAGCCTAAAGGAGAAAGAGTACCTTACTTGTGTAGGAGAAATTAACATCACACCAACCCTTGATCCATTCTTATTCCTTGAGCCATCAAAGTACATACTCCATATCCCACTCATATCTTCTTTAGTACCCACAAGATTGGGAACTAGAGCATCTTTCTCCAATATAGAGTATGTATTGAGACCTATCTCAAGGGTTTCTGACATAGGATCAAATTGATATTTGCTAGGCCACTCATCCATGAAAAAATCAGGTATCTCTACTAGGGAAGTGGTGGGCTCATTCACTATGTCATTCTCATCCATCTCTAGGATAGGGTAATTAATGTTGATGGGGTTGGGGGTGTAAGATTTAGTATGATGGAGGGCTTGAGGCTCTTCTCTAATTGAAGCATTGGCTCCATATCTCATCTTGAAAGACATATATGACCAATCAAAAGATATGAAACCACCTATTTGGGTAGTGAAGTCTCTTGATAGACAGATGGCAAAATATGGCTTGACCTTAGCAACAAAGATATCTTGGGTTAGAGTACAACCAGGGCATGCATGTAATCCCATCACCATATTCCTAAGGATCCCTAAAATCTTGATAGTACTACCATCCAACTGTAATACATACCTAACAATGGGCTCATATTTCATTCCCAAAGCATTAGCAACACACCTAGGCATCACTGAACTGCTAGCCCCTGAATCAATCATGCAATTATGGACTAGTTTTCCCCCTATTATTAGAGAAACATAGAATGGAGGAGGTCTAACCTTTTTACTTATTTCTACCTCCCTTGATGGTTGTACTAGGCTTGTGGCACTTTCCATGCTGAGTGTATGATCCTTTGGTTCAATTCTTTCCAATTCTTGCTACAACAACCTCTTTTGCATGGGCATAGTAGCAACAACATCCCACATGGAGACATTCACATTTGTCTTCTTCATTTTCTCTACCACACTAAATTGCATAGAAGGAGCTTTGGTAGAAGCTTTGGGAGCTGCAATTGTATGAGGTTGAGATTGAATAAACTTAGGATCACTTGCATCCTTTCTACCATGATTTTGCCTTTGCTGTTAAAAGGTACTTGATTGATTATTTGCTTCTTGCTCATGAGATATTGCATTTTAAGTTGAGGTCTGATTGGGAGGAGGAGGGACAAAATCTTCCATAGCTCTTCTTTTTCTTCTAGTGTTATGAGCAATGGAATCTTGGTTTACATTACAATGCTCCTCCATCTGGTGATTCATAAAAGAGCAATCACCTTGTCTTTGCATCTCTGAGGCATCCTTAAATTGGTCCTCCTTGTATGATTGTTTTATTGCAGGCTCTTGGACTGTCAAAGCCATAAAAGATTTAGCCTTCTGAGACATACAATAGGCATAGGAGTAATTATAGGAGGGACAAAAATCTTGATCTTGAGCCATATTGTTTTGAGGGACTATGGCCCTACTTTGGTTTACATTTGAGGTTGAAGCATAGCCACCCTGCCTATTCTAATCAAAAGAATTGGTCCAATGATTATGATTTGGAGGCCTACCACTACTTGGAGTTTGATATTGCAATTGATGAGGCCTACTACCTTGAGCTTGTTGTCTTTCTAAAGTCACCACCTTGTTGCTTACTTTCTGCATCACATAAGAGTTATCCTCTAGCTTCTTCCCATAATCTTGCAATATTTTCTATAGGTTCTTTTCTTTTTTTATCCATGTTCTACATCAGAGATTGCATCATCTCTTTTATTTCATCTATCCCATTTGAAGATGTGCAAGCTTGAGGGACTGGGACAAGGGATTTTGATGTAGAAGTTGTAGGAAGAGGAGCCATTGCTGGTTGATGATTTGGAACATTAGGGAAGAAAGGCATAGGAGGCCTTGGAGCTAGCTTACCTCCTTGTATTAGGATATTCTCTAATTTTATTGCTATGTCATAAGCATTAGACAATGTATCTCCTCCCATAGTTTGGATTGTAGTGGCAATATCACTATTAAAAGCTCTAAGGTAATGCAAGAAGGCATTACCAAGGGTAGGCATCACTGAAGTAGGTATTCTATCCCATATCTTTTGAAATCTATAACTAAAATCAATCATACATTCATGGGGGGCTCTTTTTATAGTAATAAACTCCTCTAAAAGTGACAAATAGTCACTCTTATCCTCAAAATGTTTGCACAATCCTGCTCCTAACCCATCCCAATCTGTTATAGAACAATGAGCTAAAAATCTATGCCATTGTAGTGCTTTTCCTTTCAAGGATAAGGCTAGGAGCCTAACTACAACATCATCCTCAATAATACCATGGATATTGTAGACATTTGCAACCTCTTGAATGTGTTCTGAGGGAGAGATAGATGTTTCACCAGTAAACTCTAGTATACTTTTGAGGGCAGCTACTGGTATGTCATTTCTTTGGGCTAATAAGAGAGGGCGCCCACCATTAGAGGTGGCAAAAGTATGAGCTCTAGGAAACACCATATAGACAAGTCATCTATTGATATGTATTGATGGTAGTCTAGGCTGAGATCTAATAGTAGAAGGAGTAGAGATAGATCTTGTAGGTGTATTTGTTACTATTGCACTCCTAACTGATGATAAAGATATTCTAGTCTTCCTTCTTCTAGTGTTTGAAAATGAAAGCTCTTGATACTGAAACTTACCTCTAGAAGATGCCCTTGTTTCAGCTCTAGGCATGAATCACCACAACTTTGGTTTGGAACTAGATATGTATTTGAAGCTCAGAGTTGCCAAGTACTTTGAAGAATGAGCCTCTTGAGGCTTAAACATTGAAGCCAGTACTATCTCCTTAGTATTGATCTTGAAATCTTCCCTTTTGACACCAGTAGGCTTGAAATTTTCTAAAAAGTTATCCCACCGGGCATGCCAAAAACTGTTGTCACTTAGGTTTTCCCCCTTGTCCAAAGCCTATGCATGAGGACAACCTACTAAAACATGGAAACAACATCCAAGATGTGGGACTTGAATTGTGAGGTTGAGTCTCCAAAGAAGGTTGGCTTCCTCTTACTATCAAGATGCACCTAAACACTCTTGGAGAGGAGAAGGGAGAAGGAGAGCATGAAAGCAAATCTACCTAGTCTAATCTAAAGAGTTGATGCACCAAAATAGAGTGTTTGAACCAATCTCTACCCATATGTGCACTATTGAACCAGAATGAAACTAAAGATATACACATTCAGACTTGCTTTAATCTAATAATCACATTGCAGATTAGAAGACCAAGATAAATGACACAAGGAAAGACACATTCACTTATATTATCATTCATAGGCCAAGGAGATATAGTCATGCAGATCATAGATCTCTACAAAACACCAGTAAGAGGCAAAAGTTCTTGCACTTTCATACCAATGGATGAAGGAGATAAGACAAAAAATCATGTAGTTCAGAGGCACAGGGGAATTTACACTAAGAATCTGCAGAGTAGTAACAGAGAAAATAGAGAAAGGTAGACCCTTACAAAATTCACAAAATTTTTCTTTTATAGCTCAGGCATAACTGAGATGTCCTCCAATTGTAATTACTTCGCAACAACCTGCCATTAAATCCTATAGAGAATAATCATGGAGAAAATTTGATCTGGATATGGATCTAGATGCAATGATATCTAATCTTTTGTGTCAAATAATTCCTTGAGAGGACAGAAATGGTGCCATAACTATGCTCTGACCACGTAGATAGGTTGGATCAGGGGTAGAGTGTCCCTTTTTGTTTCATATTTACTCCAGGGTGGTCAGAATTGATCATAAGATTAGATTATGCAGAAAACCTCGATATCCCATGTTCCTAGTTCATGAACCAGCGTGGTTAGTAAGTCAACATAACTGTGGTACTAGAATGAGCCATGTGGACCAATGATCTTTTTCTTTATGCCACCTTACGGGTCTCACTAAATTTGACTAGATATTCAAACTGACCACACCACCTTGCAAACCATTACCATGACAGTCACATTAACTGTCGACTGATAACCATTACTGCCTCCCCCAGACCCACTGGGATACGTGTCAATGAGGCACTATGTCGCTATGCATATCCTCCAAGCACTTTCCCATAGCGAGATAGTTCCCACCATGGATCCAGATTGATTTGACGATCATGAAGACTCGCCATATTACTGTGCTCGCTTCCTCAAAATTCTGGGCCCATGAAACACTTGGCAACCACCTGGCACAACCTGGCATCTTTATCTTGGCAAGACCTGGCCTCACTTATCCATGTTGCGAGAAAGTGCTATTTTGCTATGGGTAATATCCTCGCAACTTTCCATAGCGAGATAGTGCCTACCGTTGATTTCCTTAGATCTGAAAATTATGAAGACTCGTCGCATTACTGTGCTTTGCCTTTAAACTTTTGGGCCCATGAACCAACTTAGCACACCTGGCATCTAACTCAACCTGAACTGGTACCATCCCTATGATTTCATAACACTTTTCCCCACCCTGCTACATGTTACTAAGGCACTATGTTGCTATGGGTAACATCCTCCCAGCTTTCCATAGTGAGATAGTGCCCATCATTGATCCAAACTAATCTGAGGGTGAGGAAATCTTTGTGCATTTGAAAGGGGCATGGGTCCAGGCTATTTTTGACATCAAAAGATTTGCACAGTTGGCAACAAATCAAAATCCTCCCTTGATTGTAGTCATTTTCTCACATTGCTTGAGGTCTCACCAAGTTCTTTTACCAATCAGGCGCTATGTTGCTAATGGCAAGAAGAATACATTTTTTGATAGTGCCATGGTGCCCTCTGGTGCTGTCGCTTTGCCACCCTCACGATAACCTCAATCTTGCTAATTGTGGACCTACCTGCCACATGGAAAGAAGGTGCTATGTCGCTATGGTAAAGGATTATGTAACTTCCCATAGCGAGATAGTGCCAACCATAGATATCTTTCGATCTGATGATGGGGGACTTACAGGCTTGCAGAAATATACCTAGGAAATAAGGAATATCATAAGGTTTAATCATTTAATTTTTTCAATATTCTTGGGGATGTTTAAAATAATATTAAACCAGGAAGTGACCATTGGGCGAGCAGTATTTAAAATTGAAATATTTGGTAGGGGGAACAATATGTAACAACAACCTTGGAGAAGGCTTCTCACAAGAAGAGAGAGTCTATTTATGAGGAAAAATTTATTAGTGGCCAGTATGACTAAGAGTGAGTCTAAGGAAATTAGGAAAACCATGAGACAAGGCATACTAAATGTACAACCTTTGTTTGTATCTATTGTAGAGACATCTTTGGAATAGATAATTATGTATGCAACAATGTTTGATGTGCAACCCAGTGAGCCAAAGAGAAAATCTAAGAGATCAGTAGAAGTGGTGACCACAAAGAAAAAAAGGGTCAAACAACAAGCCACGAAACCAGCGAAAAGGAAAAAGATATTGTTAACAATTGTCAAATCTATCAAAGAAGAAGAAGAAGAACAAGAATTCAAGCAACTAGAGAAAGTAAAAAAGAAATCAATAGGAAAAGCTTGGCAACCTTGGAAGCCAAAGATAGAAAAGATTAACTTAGCTATTTCTATTGAAGGTAACTTTGTTCAGATGAACAAATTTTATGACTTGTATAACAACTTTGAGAAAGATCAGATTGATATCTCTATTTTGAGATAGATTATAGAAAATAATATAAAATTGAAGGATATTTAGGGCATAGTAAACTAGAAATTCTATGACGGACTTATTGAGAAGAAGGCACATGTAAGAGAAGAAGATCTAGAACTTCAAAAGTCTATGCTAAGAACTATTTGCAAGACTAATGATGAAGAAGAGATTAAGAGATTATTGATTAATCTTGTACCTTACTTGAGAAATAAACTACGACCATTTTTATTTATGGTTGGTGAGAAAGATAAATTTAAAAATTGAGACTATAACAATAATAAGTTAGATGATGATAGAATCTAAGACAACAACTCCACCAGCACCCAAAACCTTGGAAGTGTTAGTAAGTGGTGACACTATGCAAATAGATCAGACCAATGTTTCCATTAACATTGATGATACTAATCCATTTGAACTTTCCAAATAGAATGAACCTAATAACAAGGATATGAACCTAATACCAAGGATATTGAAGAAAAACTAAGACAAATTAAAGAAGAAAAGAAGTTACTTGAAGAAGAAAAGAAGAAAGTAGAAGAGGCCAAGTAGAAATTGCTTGAGGATGAGAAGAAGAGATTGGAAGAGGAAGAGAAGAGAGAAAATAAAATAAAAGAAAAAGAAAAGAAAGAAGAATAAGAGAGAAGAGTAAAAGAGGGAACCAAGAAGAAAAGGGAGGATTATACTAAACCTTCTAGTTCATCTACTCTACTTTCACATGTCAGCTTAGCAACCGATGATGATGATCAAATTAATTTTATCTCATCCTTATCAAAGCTTATTTAGAAGAATAGGTCAATAAAGAGCCTGTAAAAAACCTTGATGGAGGTCACTAGCAGACTACACAATACTTTGAGAGTGCAACACATAGAAGTAGATTTAAAATAGAGGGCATGTTGGAAATATTCAAGATATGACAAGTTAATGAGAAGGGAGGGATGAATTAGTAACTTAAAAAATTTCCTTTAAATTTACCACACATTCATCTATGCTACTGCATTCCTTACTATTAAAAGATAAAACATTCATCACACAAAAGAACACAATATTTTGATGACATAGAAACCTTCCAAATAGAAAGTAATACTGTGGTGGGGATGATACCCACAAAAATTCACTACTACAATATAAAGTTGACCTATTAAGGCTTACATTGACCACTTTTGGTGATCTGCCTAGTTAGGAGCACAAAGGACTGCTAGGTCCACCTTGTTAGAGGATTTACAAACATACAATGAAGTATGCACTCGGTTAAGAGATTTATACAAAGACTATTAAGTCTACCTTGTTAAAGGATTTAGAAAACTAATTCACCTATTAAGATGAAGCAGTTGATCTACTTACAACTGATTTCTAATAAGATCCTTTATGAACTAATCAGCTTATGTGATGGATATAACTTTTCTATCTCTGTATTGACATTGTTGTATTCCCTGAACTGTTGCTAAAAAATCCTTCACAGGCACTTCTCAAAATTACTGCACATTAGTTCACTATTACTTCATACATATGATATCTTACAATACACCTTACATAGATACCTTTCAAATTTACAAAATTTCAAGGTTGGCCAAAACATAAGTGAACAAATACATTACAAAGTTAGCCCAATAGTAAATAACTCGGGTTCACTGAACTGACTCAGTGACCTTCTAATACACTGCATCCACTGCATTACTTGGCATCATCATGCACTTGGTAGAAGTGAAGGCTCAGTCAATACTAATCACTCAATGTAGTTCTACACTCGGTAACCACTAGTGACTCAGTAGATGTAGTGTCACTCAGTAGATACTGCACATTAAGTTTACCCTGCTTCACTCGGTAAACACTACTTCTTTCAATGCTCGATTTACACTAAATCTCCATGATACAAACTTACTACTCAATAGATACTATGAAGCATGGTAGACACTGAGAAGCTCCATAGACACTTCTAGGCTTTACATTTCTTGTATTCACTCGGTAGCTTTATGAATGCTCAGTGTGAATTGCTTAACTGCTAAGCTTACAAGGTAACCACTGAATGCTCGGTATAAACTATAGACTGAGTGATAAGCTCGATAAGAATTTAGAATCAAATAAGTGTCATCATGAATGAAAAATACAACATAATTCCATCAATCTTCCCCTTTGGCATTAGTGACAAAAACACTTATGAACCAAAACTTATGTTTACTGACATTCTGATTTTGATTTTTCAAAATTGATCTTTGTAACGCTACTGTATATACGTATCTTACATATCTCCCCCATACATATGGCACACTATTTACATAGCTTTTATCTATACATATATTAATTTGTTTTCTTTCTTATTTCTCCAAAAGTCTCTGGGTGAACCCACAATAGTGGGTTACACTTTTTTTCCTAAACTAACAATGAACTATGAATTTTCAAGAAAACTTTCACTTGTGGATGCAAATTTCCATTTAACGGTTAATAATTTGAAGATGAACTAAACTAGAGTCTTTTAGGATTTTCTATGTAGAATCTAAATATATATATATTTTTTAAAATTGACTTTATTTGATTGAATTATTTCTTCTCCCATGAAAACTGGTATGTTATCAAAAACCTAGTTTTTAAAAAGTGACATTGTTTTTGACACACATAACTTTTTATCTACAATAGATATCAATGTGATTCTTTCAAATTTAGTTTATTAACATCCATACCAAAACCATAGAGGTGATCTGATATTTTTATCCTTAGTATTTCATATTTTATTAGCGTTTAAAGTTGACCTAACATGAATCTAGACATACATGGCTTTTGATACATGTAACTTATTATATATTTACCTAATTTCAAAATTTCTTTTTTTGATTGATAGAGGACTTGAATACAAAGACCGTAGTTATTTTTTATTTTTTTTCTCTTAGTTACTATTTTTCCATGAGCGTTCAATATAGAGATTTATTTTTTAGAACGAACCTCTATTCAATTCACATGCAAAAACGTATACCTAACAAATTCAAAATGTATCAAATTTGTAGTCATTAGAAAGTTTTTTCAAAGTACTTCTATCATGAAAAATGACATGATTTAAATGCTCCATCTAGACCTAGTAATTGAGCCTAGAAGCCATGAAAATAATTGAAACTATTATAGAATTTGCAAAAGACATCTAGTTTTCTAGTTTCGATAGAAACTAACTTTCTATCGAAAGTTGTTACATAGTTTCGATAGAAACTAAATAGTTTCTATCGAAACTATTTAGGTTTTTTTTTTTCCTAAATAATTTTGATCGAAACTATTTAGTTTCTATCGAAACTATTAAGGACTCTTTTCTTCCATTTACTTAGTTTCAATCAAAACTAGAGTACAAATTAGTTTCGATAGAAACTATATGGGTACTTTCTATCGAAATTTTTTAGGCAAAAAAAATGTCTTTCATGATTTTGGAGAAATTTCTTCCTCTGAAAAAGTGTAACCCACTATTGTGAGTTCACCCCTCTTTTACTCCTCCTATTCTCTTCCCCTATTCATCTCATACTCCCCCTTTTTGACAATAATGCCAAAGACTATATACAATAAATTCAAATAGAGACACTAAAATGTGAGAGAAATTTGGAGTGTACCTTTAGAATAAGAGACAATGTCTTATCCCAATTATCTTGCAAAATTTTCTAGGTGGAGAGTACCACTTGAACTTCTATAGAAAGTTCAATCATATGATCTGCTATAGAAAAATTGTTGTCTTGGATCAATGTTTGTGAATAAGCAATATGTTTTTGCATTTGGTCCATGACTAGAAGGATCATATTCTAGATGTCAATCAGTGTAGACCCGATCCTGACTTCCTTTCTAAGTAGCTCAGCCTGCATTTCTAACAAAAAATTCACCTTCATGTGATGTGATGATCTTGAACTAGGGTCAAGTTGTAACTTTTGAGCACTAGCCTTCATGTCCACATCAATCATATTTAATTTTTCTTTAACATCCTTGGTATACTCAGTAACATCACAAAGCTTGCCAAAAAGTAATGTTACATTTGTAAAAGATTGCTCAAGGTTTCTCAAAATTGTGGATAATTCTACCTACTTTATTACAATGTGCTGAGTAATGTGCTCAAGCACCTTATTGTCAAATTTCTTCTCTACCTTTTTAATAAGCTTCTCTTGGCCAAAAATGTTTTCATTGTACTTACTTACAACCTCTTCTAATTGTACCAAAATGTGTTGAGATGGATCAACATCAACACCTATAGCTTCAGTAATTATGTTTTTGGCATTCTCGATTATTGTGAATTCTCTATCCCTCTCTTTTCTTAGTTGCTTCTACCTTGCCTTTTGCTCTAAAAGTTGACTGACCAATCTCATTTCGTTGGCCAAGGAAGTATCCAAATCTATCTTGGGAATAATAATTTCTTTATCCAAGTCTATATCTTCATCAATTTCCTTACCAATAAGAAATTGTTTTAGAGGAGTCTTTGGTTTTACTTTAGTGCTTACTTCCTTAGATTTAGAAACAAACACAATAGTTGAAATAGATGAACTAGTAGAAAAAAATTGAATTGGTCGAACTGGAGGAAAACTAAGAGAAGTACCAACTATATCCAAAATTGATGTGCTTCCCAAAAATGATGTACCAATAGGTAATGTGCAAGCTGGAATATTTACAATTGAAGAACTAATAGAAATTGGTGTAGTTAGAGCTCTGGTAGACAAAATTGTAGAATGGGTTGGCAGACTTACTGTACCTAAAGTAGAAGATGTTGACACAGTGGTGGAACTGATAGCTATGCATATTGCTATGATGGATTGCTCAGGTGCTGATGAAGAGGGCTACAACTTAGTAGATGAAGTAACTGATACTTCCATAGAAGATAACTAGAGCTATGAGGCAGCAAGAGTAGATGATATTTCTGATGTAGATGCAATCAATCCTACTAAAGCTAACTCCAACCTAGATGATGTTGTTGGCTTAGGTGGAGACTGAGGAAAAGAAGCAATGACTTCTACTTCAATCTTTATTGGATCATCTACTTCATCCACTTCCTTGTTGTCTTCCTCTTCATCTTCTTCCCCTTTCTCTTCATCATTAGCTCTTAGTGTCTGATAATCTTCAACATCAATAGTAGCACATGGAGTGTTGTCATATTCTTCATCATCACTATCACCATCATCATTCTTGATCTCAACTAGATCATCACTAGGCTTATGAAGATGAAAAATATTCTTCCACATGTTTGTTAAATCTCTTACAACATGCTCAATGTCCTTAATTAGAACCAAACATGTTTGAAATCTAATCATCATTTTTCCTTCATTATTCTTCATAGATACCTTTACTTTTGCCTCAGTCAGATTTGTCAATAGCTTCTTCAAGGATTTTTCATAGATGTCCTTGGCTATTTGTGTGGCTGACTCCCACCTTGGTTGCAATCTTACTAACAATTCTTTTGAGATTTGAGGAGAAATTTGATCTAGGAAATACTTCCACTTTCCCATTTTGGTGAGTACCAGCTCCTCAATTTGCCTCTTCTCAACATTAGTTATAGTTTCAAACTTTAAAGCCTCTAAGTTTGTGATGCTAGCTCCTTCTTCCATCTATTTCAGCCTTTCTTGGAAGGTAAGTTGGGGCTTGTTGAATACTACTTCACCTTTATCTTTGCCTTTGCCTCTCCTGGTGAAAGTAGCTATGGAGGCCTTTGGAGGTTTAGTAATGATAACCCTCCCTTTCTTCTTTTCTAGCTCTGCCTCCTTTTTTGATTCTTGCTCTTCATCTTCTTGTTCTTGATCCTCTTCTTGATCCTCTCCTTTTCCCTTAGTAAGCATTAAGGGACCAATGGTAATTTTCATCTTAGCAATCTTCCTCTTACTTTTGTTGATTGCTTGAGGTAGCTTAATTTCCAATTCATTTCTAGTTTTTACCTCATCATAAGTGCCAAAGACTAGTTTCTTGGGATCAACAAGCTCATTTACCAGTGCTTCAATGATGTCCCTGGTTTCATCAATATTGACCTCATAAGAGAGAGGCTTTACCCATGTAACTCAGGGCTTGACTGCCTAAATGTATACTCTATCACAGTCTACCATGAAAAATACATCATCTTTATAATCCTCAACAAGTTTATGAGGAATCCTAAACCTGTTGTTCATTCTTTCTTTGAAGTCTTCAAAATAATGGTCCATTATACTGTTAAAATTTACACCCATTTCTGCTATAAACTCATTTATTTGATACAAAATGGGAACATCCTTTATCCATATGATAGAACCTTTGGATGGAAAGAATTTTTGCACATAAAAGAAGAGACATGTTAATAGAGAACCAAATTTGCAGGGATTGTTCTTTGATGACCTAATGCTATCCATATTCTTGTTTAGTTGCTATAGTAGTAGCTCTGATAGGTCAAATTCCAAGTTTTTCTTCACAACTTTGAATGCTAAGCCTACTACCTCACATGTCACACTATTTAAATGACTAGAACTATAAATTTTGTGGGCAATTACATGAATTCCAAACCTTAGCTCCACATCAGTAATGGTGCTAATTTTCAAACCTCTACCATCCCATGCGGCTAGGGTTTTCTTCAAGAGTTCATCATGACTTAGGGTTTTGGCAGATTTAGCTTTGCTTAGAATGGGAAGGCTAGTAATCTTGTGAATCATCTTTTTGGTGATCAATACGAGCTGCTCCAACCATAAATAACCATTGTGTACATGACTAAGAATATGTGTGATATATGTGATATATGTGTGATATATGTGTGATATATGTGAAAGCTTCTTGGCAAGTGTGATATATGTGTCAAACATTTTGTTTCCAAATGCTTGTGCTCAGGTTTCAATAAGCCATCAACACACATTTCTTCTAAAGCACTATCCATTTCTAAGGTTCCTATCTCTTGAATTGAACACTTAAAATGTGTGCAGATATCATTAATCAAAAGTAGCTTTGGTGGAATTTGTGATTGCACACCATTAGGGTCGAGTGGCTCTGCCACTGTTGAAACTAACTTGAAATTTGGTGCTTTCCACTCCGCACCCTTGACCAACATCTCTAATCCTCTTTTTACCTTGCTATTTCTGGTGCTTTTAGATGCCATTATTGCTCGGTAAGTGATGGAAATCTTCAAACAAATTTGCTAGCTACAAATTCACTCGAAATCACATGGAATCGCTTGAATACACCTAGAAATATCTTTGCTCTCGAAGACACGGTGAAAAAATGAGGTTGAATTCTACCCTTTTTGATCAAAATTTTCCTTTAATGGTAGGTACCATATTGACGTAGTGCATGACAGATTGTTATACACTAACCTAACTCAGTAAGAGTATCAACTCGACAAATGAACCAAATTCCTTTTACTCCTAACCTCACTTGGTAAGGACTTTAACCAATTTTTTTCGATGTATTCTGATGCAACTCAGTGAAAGATAGCTTTTCTATGGTCCTGGTGTATCTAGAATACTAACTGGATCATTTTCATTCCTCATATTCGATAGAACTACTTATGATTTACTTGTTGAGTAAAACTCCAACACATTCTTAGAAATCTAGTTTGAGGGGATGGAGTCACCCACTTATTGAGTGACTTCACTTCCATAATTTGAGCTTGTATCCTTAGTAGATTTAGGAATCCATTGCTGTTTCATTTGTTTCCTTATGTTATCAGCCCTTTCTTTCTTTTCATCTTCAAATTTGGCTATATTCATGTAGCTGTTAGCTATATGATTGAGTTCAGTGCATGTGTAACACCTTATAGTAGTATCCTTCTTCCTGAGGTGATGCCTTGCACAATTTAGACTAGTGTGTCCATATTCTCCACAATAGTGACATCTGCACCAGGTATTGTAGTCCCATCCAAAAATTGCCTTTACAAATTGTTTAGTTGGATCAAATGATTTGGATCTACATTGAGATGCCTTGTGCACATGATTTTTTCATTTGTGGCATTTACCTTCAAATTTTGGTTTCTCTTTACATTCATTGGCTTTGTGACTATGTTGATTGCAGTTATAACACTTTCCATTGAATTTTGCTTTTCCATTGCTCCAGCATTTGTTTGATGTATGACCAATTTTCCCAGAATGATTGCATAAGGATTTTTCATTCCTTTTTGAACCTTTCTTGGAAGATTCACCTTGTTCTTCATTGTGTCCAAGTCCTACTTTTCCTTTTTTCCTATGAAGATTCTGCTCATTTTATTGATTCAATTGATTCATGTCTTCTTGTGATTTCAACATTCTTTCATTGATTTGTTTTTCAACATTTAGGTCATTCTTCAATTTTTCAATGATTTTCTTTTCACATCTTAGTTCTCTCATTATTCTTTCATTGATTTCCCTTTCATAATTTAGATCACTTCTTATTCTTTCATTCTATGCTTTGAGAATTCTGATTTCTTCATTTGCTATAGTGATTTGATCAATGATGTCTTCATGTTGATTGGATTGATTTTGTTCTTCATTGTTTCTTGCCTCCAAGTCTTCATTTTCCTTATTCCTTTGTTCAAAAATTTCACATAGCCTAATCGATTGGATTTCTTGTCCTCTTTTGAGTTTCCTTACTTCTTCTTGCAGAGAGCCATTCTTTGCTAGGAGTTTCTTGATTGCCTCATTAGCTTCATTTGAGATACTTGATGGGAAAAAGTCTTCAATCTTTTCTTCAACATACTGATGGTCATCCATTTATCTTGCAAGTTCCTTTATTCTTTTCAAGGATTAGGAAAGATGCTCCTTTGCTTCTTTGAGTTGAGCTATGGCCATCTCCATATCTAGATTTTCATATTCAATTTCCTTGTCATGTCTGAATATCTCCATTTGTCCTTAGATCTTTGCTCAAGTTGCCAAACTTTTATCTTGAGAACCACAATGGTCTGATACCAATTGTTGTAAATATTCAAGATATGACAAGTTACTGAGAGGGGAGGGGTGAATTAGTAACTTTAAAACTTTCCTTTAAATTTACCACACATTCATCTATGCTACTACATTCATTAGTATTGAAAGATAAAATATTCATCACACAAAAGAACACAATATTTTGATGACCCAGAAACCTTCCAAATAGAAAGTAAAACTAGTGTGGGGATGATACCCACAAAACTTCACTACTGCAATATAAAGTTGGCATGTTAAGGCTTACATTGACCACTTCTGGTGATCTGCCCTATTAGGAGCACAAAGGACTACTAGGTCCACCTTGTTAGAGGATTTACAAGCATACAATGAGGTATGCACTTGGTTAAGAGATTTATACAAAGATTTTTAAGTCTACCCTATTAAAGGATTTAGAAAATTAATTCACCTATTAAGATGAAGTAGTGGATCTACTTACAACTGATTGATGATAAGATCCTTTATGCATTGATCACCTTATGTGATGGATATAACTTTTTTATCTCTATATTGACCTTTTTGTATTCCTTGAACTAATGCCGAAAAATCCTTCGTAGGAACTTCTCAAAATTACTTCACATTAGTTTGCTATTACTTCATACATAAAATATCTTACAATAAACCTTACATACATACCTTTCAAATTTACAAAATTGCAAGGTCAGCCAAAACACAACTGAAAAAATAAATTACAAAGTCAGCCCAATAGTAAATAACTTGGGTTCACTGAACTGACTCGGTGAGCTTCTAATACATGGCATCCACTACATTACTTGGAATCATCATGAACTTGGTAGAAGTGAAGGCTTAATCCATACTAATAACTTGATGTAGTTCTTAACTTAGTAACCACTGGTGACATGGTAGATGTAGTGTCACTCACTAGATACTGAACACTAAGTTTACCTTGCTTCACTCGGTAAACACTACTTTTTTCAATGCTTGGTTTACACTGAATCTCCATGATACAAACTTACTACTTGGTAGACATTGTGAAGCATAGTAGACACTGATAATCTTGGTAGATATTTCTGGTCTTCACATTTCATGTATTCATTTGGTAGCTTGATGAATGTTTGGTGTGAATTGATTAACTGCTAAGCTTACAAGGTAACCACTAAATGCTCGATATAAACTGTAGACTGAGTGATAAGCTCGGTAAGCATTTAGAATTGAATAAGTGTTGTCACTAATGACAAATACAACATAATGCCAATAAGGCACAGGTAGTATTGAAGTCATTTGATGAAGAATTTACTAACTTTTTGAATGTTACAGAAGCAAAGGCACAAATTTCACATTATGCTAACTTGTTTAGCACCGTTTGCCAGAATATTAATAGTGATTTGATAAGTCTTGATACTTGTATCAAGGAACCTCAGAAGTGTCAATAGGATGGGAAGATATTTGATACTAAGTATGCTTTATCATATAAACTAACTAAATAAATTAACAATCAAATAGGAGGAACACATTTTGAAGAGAATATCAAATTTCACAGAGTTTATTGCTCTAAAAGTATCTTTTGTTGACAAATAGTTGGAGGAATGTGTCAAGGCCAAGGACACCTATTCTAACTTTTTGTATTAAAACCTGAGTGTAGTTGAGATTACATCATGTACTTTATGTGCAATTCTCACCTTAGTTGAATACACCAAAGAGACATGGACTAATGATATGGATGGTTTGAAAGCCATTTTCAATGATTGCATGAATATCCTATTAGCTTAAGGAAGGACAACATTTTTTTTGATAGTTTTTGACATTTTGACCTTTGTCATTGATACCAAAGGGGAGAAGTACACATGAAAATTGTAGGGGAGAAGTACATTTAAGGTGAGATAAATATTGTAAAGTATATTGTAAGGGGGAGCATATATAAAGATAGACAAATTGTAATAGATGTAGTTTGAATGTGTTTTTGTCAAAGTTTTTGTTACTTAGCCAATTTTCCCTAGTTTGTTGTCATCAATGCCAAAGGGGGAGATTGTTGACAAGTCGATAATGAGGATAAGTGATTGTTGTCATTTTAAAAACACATGACATGTATGCTTACAGGAAACCTTAGAAATAAAGATACTTAGCTTTTGGTAATCAAAAAATTGTCTAAGTGTGGAATTTGTTATTCAACAGTGTATTGTTCTATTTATAACTTGTTGCTGACATCGTGTTATGACTAGAAAAGTTACATGGTGATATTATAAATGTTTTTGATGATGTGTATAACATTGGATGTTAGTATTGACTATCCAGAAAAGAGATATTCATGTTTTAACGAAATAGGACAGGGAAATTAAAGGAAAGGATTATTTTGTTTATAAAATAATTACTTGTCCAATTAGGGCCAACATCCTAGATGTTTACTCTAAGTTGGAAAAGTGTATTTTGGTCTTAGCCAACCTATTAGAAATTTGTGTAAAGGGATGGTATTTATGCAAAGAACACCTTATGGATTCAAGTGAGTAATCATGTTATCTTAAAGAAGGAATGTTGAGCAATTGTATGCAAACTTTTGTAAAAGTGATATATGAGAAGTTTGAGAAGCTATTTCAAGCTCTAAGATCAAACTAAGAAATTTTCTATATTCCAAAAGTTTGATTACTTTTTTGAGTAGTGAGATCTTCTTGTAATTGGAAGTACATGTTTGGGTAGTGGGCTCATCTTGCATTTACTATACTATAACTCCTAATAGGGTTGGAATCACTAAGAAGGGATTCAAAGTCTCCAAATAGGGACTTCTTATATTGAATTTTTTTATTAACTCTTAATAGGGTTCATCCTCTAAAAAGGACCTTATATATTAGTATATTATATAGTGGGTATCATCCCCACCATGGTTTTCCCTTGGCCAGGGTTTTCCTAGTTAATAAAATATGATGTTAGGGGTTATATTTATGCATGGTTACTATTACTATTCAAGATTAATTTATTGCTTGGTTATATATGGTTTAAAGTAAGAAATAATATTTAGTTGGCAACTATAGTTTGTAGATTATTAATTCACCCCCTTCTTAGTAATACCTATTGCTAACATTTGCAACAATTAGTATTAGAGCTATTGGTTCTCACACAAGAAGTTTAAAAAATTGAGATAAGATCAGAGGCAATGGAGTTATACATGCTAGATAACGCTATTGAGAATGATAAGTTGGATTTGGAATTGACCATTGGACAACTCAAGAAAGAATAGGAGCAACTCTCTCAATCATTGAAAATAAGGAAAGATCTTGCAATACAAATGGACGACAATCTCTACATTGAAAATACAATTGAAGACTTGTTTCCAAAAAGAAATTCAGATGAAGTTGACGAAGCAATCAAAGATCTATTGGAGAAAAATTCCAATCTTTAGGAAGAAGTTAGAATGCTGAAAAGAGAGCAAGGAATCCAATTAGTTAGATTATGTGAAGTCATGAAAGACAAAGCCAAAGAAGTGATAGAAGAGAAGGATAATGAAATTCAACAACTATCCCTTTAGTAAGAAGACTTTGTTGATTAACTCAATGATGCAAATCAAGAGCTTATCAATCTAAGGATAGAGAATAAAAGACTATAGAAAGATCTTAGCATTGAAAACAAAACCAATGAGAGAATGATGAAATCTCAAGAAACCATGAATGAATTGAATTAGCAAAGTTAGTATAGACACTAAGGAAAAGTGAGACTAGGATATATAGAAGGAGGTGAGTCATCTCAGCAAGGAGCTAAAAATAAAAAATGGTCTACTTACAATCATTGTGGTAAGATAGGTCATACAAAAAATAAATGTTGGAGAAATGGTAAAGAAAAATTCAATGGAAAGTGTTATAGTTGAAACAAGCATGGTCATAGAACAAGTGAATGCATAGAGAAACCTAAGTTTGAAGGAAAGTGTCACAATTGCAAGAAACAAGGACACAAATCTTTAGAATGCAAAACCAAGAAGTTGAACCTAACAGAACAAATTGTGAAAGCAATATTTGGATGGGATTACAACACATGGTGTATATTTCACTACTATGGTGAGTTTACGCACATTGGAGAAAAATGTGTGAAACATCACATGAGAAAAAGAGATACTACAAAAATATGCTTTATTTGTATAGAACTTGGACATCCTTCCAAGAACTATATGAACATAGGAAGAATTCAAGATGAAAAGAAAGTCAAAGCTAACAATATCAAAAAAAAAATGAGGTAGCAATGGGTACCAAAATCTCCAGAGAATTCAAGCCAAAATCATGAAGTGGATGACACCCAAGTCAATGAGTTTGGTGGTACATTCATTTCAACTTAGTTCCCTACAAAGATTATTGGAACTGTAATTTAGTTCTAGCTAGCAAGCATAATGATCTAATCAACATTCAAGATGCACAAGGATCACCAAGTGATGATGGAAATTCAAGACCTTACTAAGCTAGGTTGAGTTGCAAGACCTTACCAAGTGAGGTTGGGATACACTAAAATACTTGATGTAGACACTGAGTTGTTGATGACTCTACCAAGTTGTGAATGACTCCCAAGAATTAAAAGCCAAACCAAGTGGAGGACAGTTTGTCATTGATTGAGGATGAAGTAAGAAGCATTAATGGTGATCAAACAGAGGAAATTTGTTAACAGGAAGAAATTGAATGCATTATTTCTCTATGAATTTCAAGATCTATTTGTAAAGAGTGAATTTAGAGTCCCCAAGCGATTTGAGTATTTTTTGTTGAACATTTCTCACATTTTTAGAAACCCTACCCAGCATGGAATCGTATAGTAATAAAAATAAGAAATGTTCTTAAATGTTAGTCTGAGGAGTTGATTGCCAGGTACTTACATTCAAGTTGAGTGCAGTGATTGCAGAGGTGATCGATCCAGCTAGTGCTTAGTCTCAAATTCCACCCAAGGTATTACTGATCCATGATATTCCTTCATTTTACCACTATTCTATTTAGGAACTCGATACTATAGAGATGAATGAGGCATTGAAAGAATTATGTGTGGATGGTGTATTGAAGCTCAAACATCAACATTTGGAAACTAAAGGTTTGATGCATTTTTCACATGTGCCAAGGGACTTTCATGTCAAATAGATTAGACTTATCCTAATTTATGTTCACAATGGGTAATTATATTTGGACCAACCCCTTTAGTTAACAAATAAAATAATTCACAAAATCACTGGATTGCCAATGTTAAATAAATCAAAGACCACCAAAACCCTAAGTTAGGTTGAATTGGCTAAGAAAACTCTTTCTGAGTAGGAGGGAAGAGGCATGAATCTTAATGGCATGATAGACATGGAGCTGAAATTTGGAATTGATGTGATTGCTCACAAAATATATAGCTCTAGTTGGTTGAACAACGTGTCATGTGAAGCTGTTGATCTTGCATACAAGGTGGTAAAGAATAATCTATCCTTCAACCTTGTCAAATTGTTTTTGAACCAATTCAACAAGAAAATAGAGAGCATCAAAGTGTCAAAGAACAACCCATGTAAGTTTGATTCCCCTTTGACATGTCTATTCTTCTTTTTTCAATAGTTTTTCCCTTCCAAAGGTTCTATAGTATGGAGGAAGGATGTTCTAGTTTTATACCAAAACAAGGAATATATAGCAGAAATGGATGAGAATTTTTACAACATTATGGATAATTATTTTAAAACATTCAAATAAAAGATGAAAAATAGGTTTAAGATACCTAGGAATCTTTTTGAAGACTATGAACAAGATATCTATTTCATGGTTAATTGTGACAAAGTTTATATTCAAGTACTCATACCTAGAATGACATGGGTTAAACCTCTAGAGTATGAGGTCAACATTAATGACACTTTGGATATCATTAAAGCTCTATTGAATGAGCTTGTGGATCCCAAAGCCACTAATTTTTGAACATATGATGAAGTAAAGGAAAGAATTGAGCTTGAGATCAAGCTACCTCAAGAAGTGAACAAAAAAAGGAAGAGGATAGAAAAGTTAGTGAAAAACAAAAAGAAAACAAGTTCTCCTCTCATGCCGATAGAAGAAAAAGGAGATGATGTAGAAGATGGTGATGAACAGGATGAAGTAGAGTAATCTAAATTTGAGAAGGAAGAGCCTCCCAAGAAAAGGGGAAGGTCATTATAAATATACCTTCCAAATCCTCCCCTATTGTATTTATAAGAAGGTAAGTCAAATCTAAAAGGAAGTTGAAGTTAGGTGAAGATGAAAGCAAACAGATTATCTTCAAAATATCTACACCTACACTCCAAGAAATATTGAAGAGGTTGGAAGAAGGAACTTACATGTAAAGTTTTAAGTTTCTCAAGTATGAGACAAGGAATGATGAAGAGAATAGCATATTGAGAATACTCTTTTGAATACATTCAGAAAATGGAAGTACTCACTAGATGAGATTTCACAAAAAATTCCTAATGTACTTATGAAGGTAGTAAAACCTAGATGGGAAAATGTAAAGAAGACTATTGATGACATTGTTGAATAAAATTTGAGGTAACTCATGTCGATTCTTAGTGAGAAGGAAGTGAAGGAATCCTTGAAGAAAAATGAGAAGTTCACTCTCAAGTTAAAAACATCTATGATACTTCTTAAGGATATTGAATCTATGGTGAAGACAACTACTACTACATTGAAAAACATCTATCAACTTCACAAACCCAATGAATTTGCTATGTAGTTTGATGAAAAGGATGGTGAAGAGGAGGAAGAAAAAGTAGAAATAATAGATGATGTCAATCTTTATGTTGAGGAGGAAGAACCTAAAGTTACTAGAGGAAGCCTTCCAGAGATTCAAAGCATTGAGGAAACAGATGTAGAAAAAATTCCAGTAGTAGTCATGGCTTCATTTCCTCACTCTCTGAGCAAAGCCTTAGTGCAATCAATCTCAATAAAGCTTCTACCAAATTGGTTGTGGATACCTCTACTACACCAAGAACCCAACCAAGCTCTAGATCTATTCTACCAAGTGTTACATTGACTGAAGTGCCCAACACTTCATCTAATGATCAACAAGTTTCTCCATCATTAGGCTTGACCGAGTAACAACAAGGTATTCCTATTGTTAGTATCATTTCTACATTTATTTCTATTCCATCTATTTCTATAATTTCTTCTACTCCAAGTGTATCCATAGCTAGTGCAATGAATGTTGAGAATCAGTCTAAACTGAGCACTACAGTTTTAAATAAGGGTAAATAACTTTTTTCTACCATTCTAAAAGAAAAGGGTAAAAAAGAGGAATAAATTGACCTAGATGAGGACATTGTTATTCCAAATTTGGATATCTGTCTCCTCACTAATAATAAAATGGATACCTTGGGAGAACTATTAAACAAGAGAGCTAAGCAACAAAAGCTTAGAGAAGAGAAGAAGAAGAAAAATCAAGTCCTTGAGGACATAAAGAGCATATTTGTTGATGCTATGAGTATTCAAGTTGACAGTACACAACCTATTCTTGATCAACTAACTAAAATTGTCCACAAATTCAATGAAGATTTGAATGGATAGGGTAATTGCTGCAAAGAGCTGAAAAAAAAATTGAAAATAGAGTATTGGAGAAAATTTCACAAAAAATTGCAATGGATCAAGTAGAGTTATCTACTATTCTTATTTCACTGGAAACATCTATAAGTAATGTTATTTTACTATTTATCAAATTGAGTGACACATCTATCTTCAAAAAGGAGATCAAGGATATATTGTCCAAGATAGATGAAGATATGAAGGCAAGTCCAAACCAACTATCACTTGACCCAAGTTATCATTCTACACACTTCAGAAAGATCATATATCTAACAAATTTATAGGTAGAAATATTTGAAGGAAGAAGCTAGACTAAAGGCCATACATGTAAAAATTTAGGATATGGTTCTTTGAAACATGGATACATTGTACAAACACATTGCACATGCAAAGACTCTCATCCATGAAAACAACTTCTCCATAGCAGACCACATGATGGAATTATCAGTAAACACTTAGATTTCCTTGCATGTAAGTAAAGTATTACAAGAGAATTGAGACAAGACTATGGTACTAAATTTGAAGGTCCATTTTGATTTCTTGTCACATTTTGGTATTAACATATAGATATTATACACCTTTGGCATTTATGTCAAATAGGGGGAGAGATATTGTATATTGTATTATTTCATAAAGAGGGAAAGTATATTGACAAAGGTGTTGGAAATATATATGATAGGCTAATTTACTGAGAGGGGAGGGGTGAATTAGTAACTAAGTAAACTTAATCTTTATTTACTAATTAATCCTTCATGTGAATTTTGATCTAATTCCATGCATAAGAAACTGAAAGCATTAAAACATTCATAACACTTTGACACACACTATGGTGACCCAGAAACCTTCCAAATGGAAAGTAAAACTATAGAAGGGATGATACCCACAAGCTTTAGTACTATAGTATAAAGTTGGTCCATTAAGGCTTATAATTATTACTTCTAATGATCTACCCTATTAAGAGAAATAAGGACTACTAGATCCACCTTGCAAAAATATTTACAAACATATAATGAAGTATGCACTTAGTAAAGAGATTTACAAAAGATTATGAAGTCTACCTTGTGAAAGGACTTAGCTAATCCAGCTGTTATGATGAAACAGTGGTTGATCTTTGATCTAAAAATTTATTTGTTGAATGAGATTCCTTTGAGTGTAATGATCACCTTGCTATGATAGATAAATATTTGATGCTCCTTATACTATTATATCCTTTGTAATTCACACTTGTTCTCTTCTCTTCTAGTTACATTACTTTCATACCTTTTTTTGGATGTAATACAATATATTACATATATACCAATCCAAATTACAATTCAAAAAAGTTGACTACAATACAAGTTTACACAAGATACAAAAAGTTGGCCCAACTATAGGAACTCAGGTTTTAAAGATGAACTCAATGACGTTATGATACTTGGCATCATCCACCATCAATGCTTGACATCATCATGCACTCAATAGATGTAGAAGCCTGGTCCATACTAATCACTTCCAAGTACTCTAAACTTAGTTTGTGCTAGTGACTTGGTGAATACTATGAAACTCAACATATAAATTGAGTCTCTTGATTCACACTATGTAGCTTGGTCAATGCTAACACCGTGACCTTAGTATAAACTGAATCACTTGGTTGATGCTAAGTGGCTCTGTCAACACTAGATTCACATTTTTGAAACTACAAACTTGGTAATGACTGCACAACTTGGTTTGCACCAACAAACTCAATAAACCTTATGAAGCTTAGTTTACACTAATAATCACTAACCTGACACAAACTAATTGGCACAAATTGAATACTATTCCTTGAACTCAATAACAATTTCAAAACTTAGTAAAGCCTAAATTGCTTGGTTAACATTGTTAACTATACAATAGGCTCCATAGATACTTACAATTTGAATAAGTCTATGTCACTAATAAAAAACTTGACTACAATGTCAACAAAAGGAAGAAAAGATTACTATACTCCAAATTTATGTATATAGGAGAGATATATATATATGGGGGAGTAGTATAGTATTATGTAGATACTTGTATAGATAAGAATAAAATATTTTTACAAAAGAAATTTTGAAAACTTAGGAAAATTGAGTATGCTACCAAGCTACAATAGGGTGTGGGCACTAAGTTGGTGTATAAAGAAGTGGACACCCAGAAAAAAAGAAAAATATTCAATAACCTAATTAGGTTATTTAAAAGTGAAATGTCAGCTAGGTTTGGTGTCCAAGCCTAGCCATTATACTTTAAATATCCTAATCAGGTTATGTAAACTGTATTTTTTTTCCTCTATCCATGTTTGAGGGCATTTTTGTACCCTTAAACAAAAGCACCAACATGGAGTGTAGAGGAGAATGTCAAAACCTGACCGGGTTTAGCATAAAAAATGGTTTTTTGTTGCATTTCCATCTATGGTGCCCTACAAATGAGGTAGGTCTTCATTCTATCTGTTGTTTATGTAATTTTTTTATTAAATTTTTTAATGTGGTTTTGTAATTTATAAGTTTTGTAATTTTTTAAAAAAATTTATTAATATAGATGCATTGAGGAATCCAAGAAAATGAGGGAGAGATGAAAAACCACCACCTAGACAAGCAAACCCTCCACCTATCATGATAAAACCACAAAACACTTCACCCATTGTCACACAACCACAAAACCCTCCACTAAATGTTTCCATTCAACAACCACCGCCTTATATAAACCCTTTATGCATACAATTATATCATTTAACTACTACACAAGAGAACCTTATAAACTACCTCTTACCAAATAGTGCTAACATTGTCCAAATGATCAATAGTTTTTGGTCATCTACAGTTTCTCACTAGTCAACCCTCGTAACTACACTTGAACAAATGGACCAAAATAAAAATGAGGTGTCTAGGGAGGTTATGAAATGGGGTACATGGAGGGATAGGGTCATGCATTTTATGCCAATGGGTTATCATATCAGTAAGTGAAAAAATAAAGACATAAAGAAAGGTACTATATGTTCTCTTTTCACCAATCCTATATCTGGCAACTCCCTATTACACACAACAAAAAAATTTCCTATTCATTGGTGCACTCATACTAAGATGAGATCATACTTTTGGGATAGGTGGTATATGGTATTTGACCTACCACCATGAAATAATTATGAGGTGCATCTATAGTTTTTGAGAGAGCTATATTGTGAGTTCATTCTTGGCGAGAAGCCAAATTAATTTGACATATGTTAGTTCTGAGGTAGAGGGAGAGGCTCTATGTAGGATAGACCTAAGGCTCATAGGGTGGTACCACAACATTAGAGGAGATGTGCAACATGAAAAGGCCATGCCTCATGTTGTGCTCCCATCAATTGTAAAGGAGTCTATTGATTCATAGACTCTTCATGCGATTGTATCATTGATAGATATTGTTAGGATTAAACCACAGACAGAACTAATGATTGCATGCAAATCTAACCAATAATAGAAAATAATAGATCACGTAGATAAGAACACAAGGCACCAAGATTTAACATGGTTCACCCAATCCTTGGGCTACATCCACCAAACAAAAAGTCCAATATTTTTATGATTCAGTGATTACAACCTGATTACAATCAGTAATCTCTTATAGCTCAATACTGTTACAAGAACCAATTTTGCATCACAACTATAAAAAAATCCCTAACCCTAAGCCCTTTTATACAAGAATTTTAATTGCTTTAAGGTTATAATTAATAATTACATGTCAGCCCAAAATCCTAATAAAATAGGGCCCGAAAAATTGTACAATACTCTCCTAATTAGTCAGCACAATCTAACAATCTCCCACTTGGGGACTGATAAGGCTCCATACTAAATAACAATCTCCCAGTTGGAGACTAATCCTATAGCAATACTACTTCCACATGGGGCTCCCACTACATCAAACCACCCTAGACTCTACTATTCTTTTATTCATATTCAGTCTAGAAGACCAACCAAATCTAAAGAGGAGTTAAGCTTCTCCCTTGTTACTACCTTTTTCAACATATCAGCTAGATTGTCATTGGTATGTATCTTCTCCAGCTTTAACTATCCATCCTCCAAAACTAACCGAATGAAATGGTATTGCAACTATATGTGTTTGGTTTTTGAATGCAGAGCTAAATTATTTACAAGATGAATGGCACTCTAACTATCTATGAACAAATAATTATCCTTCTGAAGATGTCCCAAATCTTGCAAGAAGAATTGAAGCGATATCATCTCCTTAGTTGCCTCTATAGCAGCTACATACTCTACCTCTATAGTGGATAAAGCATTAACCTTTTGTAATTGTTGCCCCACTTTTCATCATATACCAATTTTTCAAAATGGAAAATAACCTATATTGTGTTTAGTTTGGTCAAATTAGGTGGTCCTTTCTTCCTCAAGTGATAAGTCTCTCCATTGGGTTTTCATCGTTTCCCTTCTCTCACATTGTATGGTTGGGTGGGTTTTATTTATCATCATGAGTCTTTGGGGTAGTTTAGGACCTTTCTCGATGGAGATTCTTAAATTATGTTACTTTAGATGAACTTACTTGCAACTCATTTTTTTCTAAACATATAGAAAAGTTGAACTAGTGGAAAATCTAGTTTCGTCTTCTCTTTGGCAGGTTTTTGCACCCTGAAGGTGAAACTCTATCAAGATTCACAAATGTGATTTGCGAGCTTAAATGAAGAGAAGAAAATTATTTTATCAATAGATAATTCAAGTATTGCCATTTTTTCACTATGGAAACCCTTCAAAACTCACTAAGATGATAAAAATGGGCATTGATGGAAACCTCATAAACAGCTTCTCCTTGGCAGGCTTCAAACAAAGAAGTCAGTTTTCAAAAGAGCATTTGTGAAAGAATAAAGTGAGTCAGTGGGTCCCATCTTTCACTTGTGAAGCCAAGTTTATATTATCTGAAGGCTTAAAGTAAAGTGGTTACGGAAGATAAGGTAAAACGAGGGCAAAAGCGAAAAAGTGGAAATCATCTTCTCCTTTGTGAGGTTTCTACCCTTGAAGGTAGTTTTCTGTATCCAATGAAAAATCAATCTTGAAAGCATGGTTATTTGAAAAATAAATTATAGGAGGCTAAAAATCATAAGGGAAGCATGTTGATCACATTGAGGAAATTATTCTATTCAAAATCTGGCAGAGCAAATTTTTACTCATGGAGTACTTCGTTCTTAATTCTCTGTAGCATGGTGAAAAATGGGAAAGTAAAACTATAATAAAGGAAAATAACCGTTGGGCCAATAGAAATAGTGTAAAGACAAGAAAGAATCCACTGTAACCTCTACATTTACTAATCTAATGGATTTATCATTTAATTTGTTTGTGTGGTGTGGATCTTAAAGATTAACAGGTGGATTCAAGTTTCTATATAGAGAAGAACATAATGGATTTTCAAACTACTGCTTACTTATTTGAACTATTATGCGGTTGAGTTGACTATTGATTCCAAAAATCCCATAGTTACAAAGTTCTACTCTCTATCCTATTTTGAGTTTTAAGATTTCTAATTTATCTCTACCTTGGTCGACATGGTAAAAAGATTTGCTAGATTTGATGGATTGGGTGGAATCAAGTCTACATGGCAGAATATCACAGACACTTCACTCTATTTCTTTGACATGCAAGATTTGCAGAGAAGGTTGAGGATGGAACCAATCCATCCCATAATGTAGAAACTCTAAGGAAGTGGGCTAGTAGAAGCAGAAGGATTTCCAGTAGCAGTACAAGCCCTAGAGCTAATTATTGAATGTATCAATCACTATAACCTAGATACAAAGAAAATCTTACTGCCTGATCAAATGGTGTTAATCTCAATTGATAGGAAAGTAGTAGTCAATTGTCTACAGATTCTAGAAAGAGAGGAGTTCTTTGAATTAAAAATTGAAGGGGCTATGTCTAAATTCTCTTTGAAGAAGATGGTGTGGCAAAAAGAGATCATGAGTTCTTGGTTCCAAAAGCCAAGCTGAGCTAAAAGTAATGTTCCTAAAATCCTTTTTGGCACTAATCTCAAGCCTAAGATCATGGACATTCTAGTTCTTTTGCATCAATTAAAAGGTGAGGTTGAAGCCCTTAATTTTTTTGAACAATATTTCTTTTTGGTACAAGTTATTTTCTTGAATACACAATATGTTGATCGGGTGTATGAGGTAAGTGAACATCTATCTATGGCTCTCAGTGCAGCTAGGTTCTACAATTCATTTTATATGTCTTCTTTCTTGATATATATGTTGGCTTCCCTACAATTATGGTCGGGCCTTCCCAGAATAGAGAATTTTCCAAATGATGTAAAGAGTTATGAGTTTTACCCATGCTTGTAATTAATGAATAGTTATGTAGAGTATATCAGAGTTAATGATGCATTTACAATGAGGCTTTTTAGGGAACTCCAAGGGTGTCTAGAGAGGAGATTCATCCTAGAAGCAATGGAAGCCATCACTTAGTTTGGTAGTTATTTCATCCAATTCTCATCCTTTTCATATTTAAGTCTTGTAGCTTTTGATGGATTTCCCCTGAAGCTTCCTAGTTATCCAAATGCCATGATCATGCTCATTGAGATCATGAGACAAGAAATCCAGGTGAATGTGCTAAGCACCAGTTTGAGGAAAAAGGGATACAAATTTCCCATAAAATTTGAGGTGTACAGTTGTGAGTCTCGATTAGATGCCAAAAACATGCTTAAGGCATTCGAGAACAAGTTCAAATTAGAAGAATATGAAGTGGTGAGGCCTATTTTTGACTGAAATGGGTATGTTACTATTGTGGAACATTATTAGGCTAGAACATTATTAGGCAGATTGTAAAGATGAATTGGAAAGCAAAGATCGGGCTTTTGCTAGATTGATAGTAGATCAAATAAAGACATATGGCATTAACTTAGATGTGGAAGGGCTAGAAGATGAAGGAAAAAATATGTATATTAATACATATTTGACAAAATTGAGAAATACTCCAATCAGTTATGAGTTATATGTTGATATGGAAGAAGACCTTGATGTTATGATGGCCTAGATTGTCAAAAGAACTAGAAAATGGATCGAGTTGACAACAAAAAAGGGCTAGAGTACGAGCAAGACTACTCAAGCTTCTCTAGCCGCTGCTACTCCCACTTCATCTCAAAGTACCACACCTAGTGTTACAACTATGACTGCTCAAGGAACTACTCAATCTATAGGAGGAGGTGACCAATCCTAGGAGAAAAACATTTCAATATCTCCAACTTGCCAAGGTAGTTCTCTACCAATTATTGGAGCCAAAGCTAGCACTAAAGAAAAGAGGACTGAAGAGAAAAAAGATGGTGTTACTACTCCAGTCTCACCTCCTCATATTACTACTCTAGTCTCATCTCCTCACATTACTCCAACTCCATCTCCTCATCATAGCCCTGGTCCATCTACAAGTGCTCCCCTTTTGAAGCAAACTAGTTCCCCCATTCAGATAGTAGAGATCGACAATGAACAGAGCAGTAGCAAGGAGCCCATTGAATCTAACGAAGATGCAAGGAAAACTCAAGAGGAAGAAAAAGCCCCAAGTTCATCTAGGTTTCTATTTTAAGATCCTAAGAATCCTTTTAATACAACTACAGTGGCAGTGACTCCGGTGAAGAAGAAAATGTTCAGTATAGAGTCACTTGGGGCTACTTCTAAAGTGATTAGTATAGAGTCCTGGCTAGAAGACACCTTAGAAAGGAAGAAAAATAGAAAAGAGGAGAGCATTCATGCAAAGTATACTGTGTCTCAAGCACTATGCTCTGGGTCTATAATAGTGAAAGCTAAGAAGCAAAAGACTTTATCAATACTTGGGCAAGATCCAGAAATAGTACACTTAATAATGAAGGTATCAAAGCCAAACAAAGTAGGGATAATTGAGGACATGACACCTGATGATCTCACTCTACATTCAATTGATCTTGGAGAGGCTAGACATGATACAAAGGTGGGCCTATGGAGATCAAGTAATGAGGTGATAGAAGAACAATTAGAGAGCCTTAAATTGTCAAAAATCAAGATGAAGGCTGAGATTGAAGAATTGAAAAGATTTATTAGGTAGTTAGTTGTTCCATTGGCAACCATTACTGGTGTGGCTACTATTGAGAACCCCATAGTAGAAGAAGTGCAAGTTTTCATCTCACAACTTCAGAAAGATAGGCATTTTGTTCAGATCAAAAGAGAATGGATTGAGAAACTCAATGCATATGGAATTTCTCTAATCAATCAAATTGGAAATGTTATCCTTCGATTGGAAACTGAGAAGGATAATATCATATCTAATCAAACCACTTTGGCCATAGAGAAGGCAAGATGTGATGAATGTATTTCTCTCCTAAAAATGATCATCCAAATGAAGGCAAAAGAGGTAGTTGAAGCAAAGATTTTGAAGAAAGGGACTAAGCCTCTATTTGAATGGCTTCAAAGTATGCAATTTAAGCTGGAGATGATTCAAGAGGCTGAAGAGGGACTCAAAGAAATAGGGGAAAAAGTGGGGAAGACCCAAGATAGAGCATTCAAACTCATGCAAGGATTACACACTGACCCACAAACTAGTGGGCAAGGGAAAGCTCTCATTGGGGTAGAGGTAATGAAAAACAACTTCTCCACATACTTGAGTAATCTATCTAGAATGACTTCAAGCAATCAAAATAGAGTGGTAGAGTTGTAGATGCTTGGTGGATATGTACATGTGGCTGCTAGAGAATGAACAAGTCAACTAAATGCAGTAAAGGAGTTGGCTTGAGAGCATTTGAAGTAGCTCTTAAGATAAACTAATTTACATGTGCCTAGTCACAAAGAAATGATTCCAATTATAGTTGTTGGTAAGGCATATAGAGTGAAAATTGAAAAGGGAAAGAAGTCCAAGTGATTCAGTTGACACTCCCTTTTCATTTCCTGATGTAAATTTTGTAATTCTTTCAATTAAGAAGCAACCAACTATGAGCATGAGTGATTTCATTACCCAATTCAATAAGATTAATAGTAGAATTCCTACCACTGATAGACCCACACCTGGTAATCCGAAAACTTTCTTTATTAGTGTTATGCCTCCAGATATTAATTATGATCTAAGAAGAGCACGTCCCACTAATCTGGCTAACACATAGAAGAAAGCTATTGAATGTGAGGATGCTTTAATTTCCATAGGACAATGGAAATGAGAACTTCAAACTAAAGGGATTTCTAGTAATACCACATCATCAGAAGAGATGATTCAGAAATTGTCTAATGAACTAGTAGTGATGAAAAAGTAGTTACTCGGATTCAATAACTCTTATTAGTGGAATTACCAAAACTCCCAGGAAAAAGTAATGAAAGTAGATTTCCACAGCTTACAATTTCACAACCTAGGTTGCAAATTGAGGTAGTATCAAAAAAAGGAATTATGTGCATCTTTCATTTGACCATAGATCATTATAGCAAAAATTTTCCAGAGACTGCCTGCATGATCCAGTTCTTATCTACTAATGAATTAAACATTGTGGCTCCTTGTTCAGAGCTTGATTCTTATTCAAATGGCAACTATGGAAATTTATTTTTAGAATACAAATTGGATTCTGAATCAAAAGTAGAGTGTTACAGAACTATTGATGGAACTTCATACATAGTGCTTACCCATGGACAAAGGTTAAAGAACCAAACCTCTAGTCACACTCATAGGAATGACTTCAGCCCTTCAATGAACTATATATATATATATCTATATATATATATATATATATATATATATATATATATATATATATATATATATATATATATATATATATATATATATATATATATATATATATATATATATATATATATATATATATATATATATATATATATATATATATATATATATATATATATATATATATATTGATAAGGGAACATCTACTTCACAAATGGGTAAGGACAAGACATCATTTTATTTCATTCAGTTTTGTGAGAAGTCAAAAATTCAAATTTCCACTATTGATTATTTAAAGTCACATCCTTCTGAGTTAAAAAGGATGGTAGACCGATGTAAAGGAAAGACATTAGATGCTAATTGTAACATAATGGTTGAAAAAGAAGATGAAACCTTGACATCTAGTTTGTTTAATCAAGAAGATTCCATAGTTTTAGCAACATCTCCTAAGCAAAAACATGAACCTTTTTATATCTCGTTGTACATCAATGAATGTGAACTCAGTAATTGTATAATAGATTTGGGTGCATCAGATAATGTTATGCCTTATTTTGTAGCTCAAGCTTTGGGTCTCAATCTTACTAAAGTGCATGGAAGATGCTATTCAATGGATTCCAAGCAAGTTCCCTTACTCAGACAGATTAAAGATGCTCAAGTAGCTTTAGCTTCACATCTAGAAAAAAATCTCCTATTGACTATCCTAGTAGCTGATATCCCAGCAATATATGGACTTCTATTAAGTAGAAGTTTCTATTGTGACTTAGGAGGAGAAATAAAACTAGACTGGTCTCAAGTAGTAATACCTATTGGGAATAAGAAAGTCAAAATAGAACCTGAAGAAAAGGAAAAGTTCACAATGTTGAAATCAGACAACCCTAAAGCTCAAATCCTATATGAAGAATTAGAGTTTGGCAAGTATATGTTGTTTATTGAAGAAAACCCAAAATAATAAATGGAAAAAAATCCAAAAAATAAAGTTCCCAATGAAAATAAAGATGTGCCAAGCATATGGATGCTTGAATTCTATGGAAGTTGTGCTTCTTCTGGATCAAGAGTAGGTGTGGTATTGATATCCCTAGAAGGAGAACATGAACCTATGGCTTTCAAATTGGAATTTGGGAATACAAATAATACTATAGAATATGAGGCCTTATTTCTGGGAATAATGTCAGCAAAAGAAAAAGGAATAAAGATTTTAAAAGCGCAAAGTGATGCAAAGCTTATTGTAAGGTAGGTAAAGGGGCAATATTTGGTTAAAAATCACAAGCTAAAGAATTACAGGAATAGAGTTTGGGATGAGATTGAAGGTCTAGATGACTTCTCTATTGAAGTAGTTTTGAGAGAGATGAATACTAAATCTAATTCTTTAGCTGTCTCTGCCTCCCTATTACTTCCTCACCCAAATTTCCAAGACAAGGAATACCAGATCAAAATTGTGTATCAATCTACCATCCAGATAACATAAAACCATGGAAAGTTTTTAATGATGATAAAAGTTTGCAGATGTTCCTTGAGAATGACAAGTCTAATTTGGAACATGAGTTCAGTGGAAGTGATCATGAAAGCTCTAATGCAATTGAGGAACAGAGCCAAAATGTGGAAATTTAGTTGAAAGGAAACATTATTCCCCCATATTTTGTGGCCTTAGAAAAACTATTTAATAGACATGATGCTTACATAAAGAAAAAGAGAGTAGAAAAGGGGCCAATAATGGGCGAATATGAAGGAGTTAACATTGGAGATATTCATAATCCCAAACTAATTAACATTGGGAGGTGTTTCTCACCCAAAGAGAAAGAAGCTACAAAGAATCTATTTATGGAATATAGAGATGTTTTTACTTGGAGCTATGAAGATTTGAAAAGTTACAAAAATGGGAAGGTAAAACATGAAATTCCACTGAAGCCTGATGTAGCCCTTTTCTGATAGAAACAAAGGAACTATAATCCTAAAGTCTCTCATGCCATCTTCCAAGAAGTAGATAAGATGTTAAAAGCAAGAATTATTTATCCCATTCATCATTCCACCTAGATAGACAATATAGTACCCGTCAGAAAAAAGAATGGAGAAATAAGAATCTGTGTTGATTTTCGCAATCTAAATCAAGTGTCCTTGAAAGATAACTTTTCTCTTCCTAATATGGACTATTTATTGCAAATAGTAGTGGGATCTAAAATGCTTTCTATGCTTGACAACTTCTTGGATTATAATCAGACTAAAGTAGAAGAGAAAGACCAACATAAGACTTCGTTCACTACCTCTTGGGGTACATTTGCATACTGCAAAATGCCTTTTGGACTTATCAATGCTGGTGCTACATTCCAAAGGTGAATGAGTAATAAATTCACTAGTTTGAAAGACTAAATCATAGTAATATACCTGGATGACCTTAACGTGTTGTTGAGAAAAAAGAAAAGATCATATGCGAGATTTGAGGAAGGTGTTACAAAGGTGTCGAGAGCATGGAATATCTCTCAACCAAAAGAAGTCAATTTTTTGTGTGATGGAAGGAAAGCTCCTTGGCCATAAAGTGTCCTAGGAAGGCATTAGAGTTGATCTAGAAAGAGTGGAAGCTATTCAAAGACTGAGCCAACCCTCAAACAAAACAAGGGTTAAATCTTTCCTTGGGCAGGTAAATTTTCTCAGAAGATTTGTACCTGATTTCACGGAAACTACTAAACATATAGTAGACATGATGAAAGGGAATTCAAATTTCAAATGGAATGAGGTGGGGAAGTGAGATTTTCATGATATAAAAACTACTATTGCTAATGCTCTAGTACTAAGTCATCCAAATTATAAGTGAGACTATCATTTATTTCTATGCTTCTGAACATACATTGTCAGCTATTCTTATGTAGGAGAATGATGAAGGGGTACAAGCTCCTATTTCTTTTATTAGCATACCTTTAAAGAATCATGAACTCAAATATTCGCAAATTGAAAAGCATGCTTTCTCAGTGGTCAAGGCTCTTAAACATTTTTGGTTCTATATCCTGCATTCACATTCAATAGTTTTTGTCCTAGATGTAGTAGTAAAGAGTGTACTGACACAACATGATATAGGTTGCAATGTCAAAGGAGCATGGGTAGCAAAAATACAAGAATACAATATAGAGATTAAACCTACCAAGTTGATAAGAGGGAATGTTCTATGCAAGGTAATTGTAGAAACCAAAATCACTAGAAGGTTAGAAGAATTGGGTGAGAAGCAATTGGTGTTAGCTGTAGGTCTCTATGATCCATGGTTTGAAAAAAATTTCTTACCTTTTAACATATGGTGAATGTCCACAGGGCCTAAATGCAAAGCAATGAAGAGATCTAAAACTAAAAGTAGCTAAGTATGTCATCTAGGATGCTAAGCTTTTCAAAAAGGCTATTGATGGTACTTTCCTTAGATGTGTAGATAAACAACAACAAGAAAGCTATTGAAGACATTCCATGATGAAGCTTGTGGAGGACATTTCTCTTCTTCAGTCACATCATTTAAAATACTAAGGTAGTGACATTACTAGCCTGGGATGTTTAAAGACGCATATGCATGGGTAGAAAAGTGTGAAAAGTGAAAGATGTTTTCCAAATGTCCTCAATTAGCTACTTTACCTTTGAGACCTGTTATCATCGAAAGGCCCTTTCAATAGTGGGGCCTTGATTTTTTTGGTCCTCTTAGCCCTACATCCAATGCTAGTCATCAATATATAATAACTGCAACTGATTACTTCATTAAATGGGTAGAAGCTAAGGCTACAATAGAGACTACTTCTGAGGTGGTGTGTGAATTCATAAAAGAAAACATTTATGTCAGGTTTGGTGTCTCTATTAAACTAGTGATGGATAATGCATCTTATTTTTCTTCAATCAAAATTACTAATTTCTATTTTGAGTACGGGATCACCATTGGTCATTCATCTGATTATTTCCCTCAAGGGAATGGATAGGAAAAGTCTAGCAATAAGAACTTAATTAATATTGTTAAGAAGCCAGTCTGAGATATTAAAAAAACCTAGCACAAAAAGATTCATGAGGCACTCTAGGAAAATAGAGTAACACCCAAGAAGGCAATTGGTATATCCTCTTTTGAACTAGTTTATGGAACTGAAGCCAACCTGCCTCTACCTATGGAGTTAGCCATGAATAAATTCATAATAGTAACTGAGGATGATGTCTATAAGGATGTTCTGGAGAAAAGGATATTATATGTAAGAAAACTCAAAGAAGAAAGGAGCAATATTGTAGACCACATTACACAGCACCAAATGCGAGTGAAAGAGCTTTATGATAAAAAGACAAGACCTAGAAAGTTTATGATAGGAGACATGGTGTTGCTTTGGAATAAATGAAAGGATCCAAAAGGAATGCATAAGAAGTATGATACTTTGTGGAAAGGCCCATTTAGGATTTATCAGGCACTAGAAAATAATTCTCTCAAGTTGGCAAATGTAGATTGTGCAGTACTACCCTTGACTTATAATGGTCAAGATCTCAACCTCTATCAAATTGCAAACTGAAAAGAAGTAACCCATGTATTGTATTATAGTTACATTTTAGTTCTTGTCTATGTTTTCCTTGTTAGGTTTTCCTTCTTGTTTTGTCTCCTTGTTTGTCTTGCATTTTTTTTGTTGTGTTGCCACCTTTTATTTCCTTTGTGAACTAGAGATTCTAAGTTCCTTGCTTTGGTATACTCTACCCAAGTTCCCAGTAAGAGCTAGCTGTTGCCCAACTTTTCATCATATACCAATTTTGAAAAATGGAAAATAACTTGTATTATGTTTAGTTTGGTTGAATTAGTTGGTCCTTTCTTCCTCAAGTGATAAGTCTCTCTATCAGGTTTTTCATCTTTTCCCTTCTCTCGCATTGTATGGCCGAGTGGGTTTTATTTATCATCATGAATCTTTGGGGTAGTTTAGGACCTTTCTAGATGGAGATTCTTAAATTATGTTACTTCAAATGAACTTACTTGCAGATCATTTTTTTTCAAACATATAGAAAGTTGAATTGGCAACAAATCCAATTTCATCTTCTCCTTGGCGGGTTTTCGCACCCCAAAGGTGAAACTTAGCCAAGATTCACAAATGTGATTTGCGAGATTAAATGAAGAGAAGTGAATTATGTTATGGATAGATTATTCAAGTATTGCCATGTTTTCACTACAGGGACCCTTCAAAACTCACTTAGATGATAAAATAGGGCATTGACAAAAAACTCAGAGACAAGTTCTCCTTAATGGGCTTCGAACCAAGAAGTCAGTTTTTTGAAAGAGCATTTGTGAAAGAATAAAGTGAGTCAGTGGGTCCCATATTTCACATGCGAAGCCACTTTTATGTTATCCAAAGGCTAAAATTAAAGTGGTTAGGGCAGAGAAAGTAAAATTAGGGAAAAAGCATAAAAGTGGAAATCATCTTCTTCTCTAGGGGGTTTCTACCCTTGAGGGCAGTTTTTGGCATCCAACGAAAAATCACTCTTGGAAGAATGGTTATTTGAAAAATTGATTACAGGAGGCTAAAAAAGATAAGGGAAGCATGTTGATCACATTGAGGAAGGTATTCTATTCAAAATTTGGCTGAGCAGATTTTTACTCATGGAGTACTTTGCTCTTAATTCTTTGCAGCTTGGCAAAAAATGGGAAAGTAAAACTGTAATAAAGGAAAGTAACTATTGGGCCAATGAAAATAGTGAAAAAACAAGAAAGAATCCATTTTAACCTCCACATTTACTAATCTAATAGATTTATCATTTAATTCATTTGTGTGGCATGAATCTTAAAGATTAATGGGTGGATTGAAGTTTCTATATAGAGATGAACATAATGAATTTTCAAACTACTACTTACTTATTTGAACTGTTATGCTATTGAGTTGACTATTGATTCCAAAATTCCCATAGTTACAAAGTTCTACTCTCTATCCTATTTTGAGTTTTAATATTTCCAATTTATCTCTACCTCAGTCGACATGGCAACAAGATTTGCTGGATTTGATGAATTGGGTGGAATCAAGTCTACATGGCAGAATATCACAGACACTTCACTCCATTTCTTTGACACACAAGATTTAAAGAAGGTTGAGTATAGAACCAATCCATCCCATAATGGAGAAACACTAAGGATGTGGGCTAGTAGAAGTAGCAGGATTTTTCATAGCAGTACAAGCCTCAAAACTAATTATTGAATGTATCAATCACTATAACCTAGCTATGAAGAAAATCTTTCTACCTGATCAAACAATGTTAATCTCAATTGATAGGTAAGTAGTAGTCAATTGTCTACAGATTCCAAAAAGAGAGGATTTCTCTGAATTAACAATTGGAAGGAGAAAAGAGATCATGAGTTCTTGGTTCCAAAAGCCAAGGGGAACTAAAAGTAAAATTCCTAACACCTTTTTTGGCACTAATCTCAAGCCTGAGATCGTGGACAATCTAGTTCTTTTGCATTGATTGAAACTTGAGGTTGAAGTCCTTAATTTTGTAGAACAATATTTCTTTTTGGTACAAGTTATTTGATCGGATACAAAATATGTTGATGGGGCGTATGAGGTAACTAAACAATTGTCTAAGGCTCTTAGTGCAGCTAAGTTCTACAATTCATTTTATATGTCTTTATTCTTGATATATATTTTGGCTTCCCAACAATTATGGTCGGGCCTTCCTAGAATAGAGAATTTTCTAGATGATGTAAAGAGTTATGAGTTTTACCCATGCTTGCAATTATAGAATAGTTATGTAGAGTATATTAGAGTTAATGATGCATTTACAATGAGGCTTTGCAGGGAACTCCAAGGGTGTCAGGAGAGGAGATTCAACTCAGAAGTGATGGTGCCCATCAATCAATTTGGTAGTTATTTCATCCAATTCTCATCCTTTTCATATTTACATCTTGCAACTTTTGATGGATTTCCCCTAAACCTGCCCAGATATCTGAATGACATGATCGTGCTCATTGAGATCGTGAGATGAACAATCCAGGTAAATGTGTTGAGCACTAGTTTCAGGAAAAAGGGATACAAATTTCCCATAAAATTTGGGGCCTACAATTGTGAGTCCCAATCAGATCCCAGAAACATGCTCAAGACATTCGTGAACAAGTTCAAATTGGAAGAATATGAAGTGGTCAGGCCTATGTTTCACCCAAATTGGTATGCTAGAGATGTGCTTCAAATTGGAAGTGTGATCAAGCATGTTACTACTATGGAAGATTATTGGGCGGATTGTAAAGATGAGTTGGAAAGTTGAGATTGGGCTTTTGCTAGATTGATAGTAGACCAAATAAAGACATATGGCATTAACTTAGATGTGGAAGGGCTAGAAGATGTTGGGAAAAATATGTATAGTAATATAAATTTGACCAAATTGAGAAATACTCCAATTAGTTCTAAGCCATATGTTGATATGGAAGAAGATCTTGATGTTATGATGGCCCAAATCATGAAAAGAACTGGAAAATGGGTTGAGTCAACAGAAAAATAGGGCTGGAGTAGGAGCAAGACTACTCAAGCTTCTCTAGCTGCTACTACTCCCACTTTTTCTCAAAGTGCCACACCTAGTGTCACAACTACAGCTACTCAAAGACCTGCTCAATCTGTAGGAGGAGGTGACCAACCCCTATAGAAAATCATTTTAATAGCTCCAACTTGCCAAGGCGGTCCTCTACAAGTTATTGGAGCCCAAGCTAGCACCAAAGAAAAGAGGATTGAAGAGCTGAAAGATGGTGTTACTACTCCAATCTCACCTCTTCATGTTACTGCTCCAGTCTCACCTCTTAATATTACTGCTCCAATCTCATCTCCTCACATTACTCCAACTCCATCTCCTCGTGATAGCCCTGGTCCATCTGCAAGCACTCCCTTTTTAAGCCAAATGGTTCCCCCATTCAGATAGTAGAGATCGGGGATGAATAGAGTAGTAGCAACAAGTCCGCTGAATCTGACAAAGCTGAAAGGAAAACTCAAGTAGAAGAGAAAGCCTCGAGTTCATCTAGGCTTCTATTTCAAGATCCTAAGAATCCTTTTTTGGCAACTATAGTGGTAGTGACTTTGGTGAAGAAGAAAATTTTTAGTATAGAGTCACTTGGGGCTGCTTCTAAAGTGATTAGTACAGAGTCCTAGCTAGAAGAGACTTTAGAAAGGAAGAGAAAGAGGAGAGAGGAGAGAATCCTTGAAAAGGATACTATGTCTCAAGCAATTTTCTCTAGGTCTACAATAGTGAAAGCTAAGAAGGAGAAGACTTTATCAATACTTTGGAAAGATCTAGAAATAGGATAGTTAACAATGGAGGTAGCAAAGCCAAACAAAGCAAGGAGAATTGAGGACATGACACCAGATGATTTCACTCTGCATTCAATTGATCTTGGAGAGGCTAGACATGATACAAAGGTGGGCCTATGGAGATCAAGTAATGAGGTGATAGAACAACAATTGCAGAGCCTCAAATTGTCAAAAATCAAGATGAAGGCCCAGTTTGAAGAATTGAAAAGATTTATCAGGCAGTTAGTTGTTCGATTGGAAACCATTACTAGTGTCCCTACTACTAAGAACCCACTAGTAGAATAAGTGCAAGCTTTCACCTCAAAGCTTCAAAAAGATAGGCATTTTGGTTAGATCAAAAGAGAATGGATTGAGAAACTCAATGTAAATGGAATTGCTCTAATTGATCAAATTGGAAATGTTATCTTTCGATTGGAAATTGAGAAGGGTAATATCATATCTAATCAAATCACTTTGGCCACAGAGAAGACAAGATGTGATGAATGTATTTCTCTCCTGAAAATGATCATCAAAATGAAGGCAAAAGAGGCAGTTGAAGCAAAGATTTTGAAGAAAGGGATTGAGCCTCTGTTTGAATGGCTTCAAAATATACAATTTAAGCTGGAAATGATTCAAGAGGCTAAAGAGGGACTCAAAGAAACATGGGAAAATTTGACGAAGACCCAAGATAGAGCATTCAAACTCATGTGAGTATTACACACTAACCCACAAACCAGTGGGTAAGGGAAAGCTCTCATTGGGGTAGAAGTAATGAAAAAAAACTTCTCCATATACTTGAGTAATCTACCTAGGATGACTTCAAGCAGTCAAAATAGAGTGGTAGAGTTGCAGATGCTTGGTGGATACATACATGTGGCTATTGGAGAATTGACAAGTCAGCTAAATGTAGTGAAGGATCTGGCTTGACAGAATTCAAAGTGGCTCTTAAGATTCACTAATGTACATCTCCATAGTCATGAAGAAATGATTCCAATTATAGTTTCTGCTAAGGCATATAGAGCAAAAATTGAAAACGGAAAGAAGTCAAAGTGATTCAGTTGGCACTCCCTTTTCGTTTTCTGATGTAAATTTTGCAAATTTTTTAATATGAAAAACTGGCATCTTGCCATTTTTCATCCTTAGAAGATGAACCAATTAAAATTCCTATTGTAATGGTCATCTCTCAACTCTATATGTATGAAGTTTAATGATTAATGAAAGGTTAGCAAATTTTGGTGTAGGATACTTGATGTTGCAAGTCAATTGAAGAGTATTTTATGTCAATTATTTCTTGTTCCACTACATTGATAGTTGTTAATTAGTTGGTTCTTTCTCTTAAACTAAGTTACAGTAGGAAGGAAAGGCTTGTTTTATTCCTTTGTTTCGAGCTTGTGAATAAACCTAGTAGGATGTGCTATGAAATATTCGAAGGAGGACTCATTAAACCTTTTATTATTATTCCATTTAAATCTCTATTAATAGTTGTCATAGATTAGTTGAATGCTGAGTGTATGAATTTATAGGATGTGTGAGTTCTATAATTTGGTTCATAGACTAGAGAGTTTACCCTGCCTGAATTAACTTCTACTTAGGCTTAATTTGGTTTGCCTCTTCTGCTCTCGGGTTAAGAGCATACCTTGTGTTAGTTTTCAGATCAAAACATAATTCATTGTGTATTATTCCATAAGGGAGCTATACCTACCAATTCAGAGAAAAACCAATAATCAAAGAACAACTTTTCAACTATTATAACTAGATATTGTTCATGATTTGGGCACTAAAAGTCATATCCTTAAGAAATAAGGAAGGACAAATCTATTTACAAATAGTAATCTAGAAACCTAGCTCACAGCTGTCCCACCAATAGTAAAGATGTTACCTATAGTACTCCACCTGGTATTAATATCCCCTACCAAATCTATGTCAACATAGGCCTATAAATTAGTAGTAGAGCCCCCAAAGTGTAAACACTTATTGGATATTCCTTTCAAATATCTGAGAATTCATTTGACTACATTCCAATTGTCAATTACTTGATGACTCATATACTTGCTAACAAATCCCACTACATGTGCAATATCTATCCTAGTACATACAATAGCATACATCAAGCTTTTTATAGCTAAAGTATAGGGTATCTTGGACATCTTCTCCTCCTCTTCTTGTGTCTTGGGACACATATCCTTAGTCAATTTCAAATGGCCAAGTAAAGGTGTGTTGACAGCTTTAGCATTCTCCATAGAGAAATGTTGCAATACTTCTCAACATAATCAGCCTGAGATAGTGCCAACATTATATTTTTCCAATCTCTGTAAATCTTCATACCAAGGATTTATTTTTCTATCCCCAAATCCTTCATAGAAAATGCATGTGCTAATTGGATTTTTAGCCCCTTAATGTGATCCATGTTAGACCCAACTACAAGCATATCATCAACATATAAACATAAAATAATGTAGCTATCATCATCCAACCTCTTAAAGTAGACATAATGATATGAATGACACCTACTATAACCATGTTCATGCATAAAACTATCAAATTCAAATACCACTATCGAGGTGCTTGCATCAAGCCAGATAAACTTTTCTTCAATTTGCACACTAAGTTCTCTTTACCTTTGACCACAAATCCCTGTGGCTGAGTCATATATATCTCTTCATCCAAATCACCATGAAGGAAGGTTGTTTTAACATCCAAATACTCTAAATGAAAATTTTTAGTATCCACTAGACTTAAAATAGTATGGATAAAAGTTATTTTAACAATATGAGAAAATATCTCATACAAATTCGATTCCCTTTTTCTGTGCAAATCCTTTTACAACTAACCTGGCTTGAAATCTTTTCTTACATCCAACCTCTTCTTTTAACCTATAAACCCACTTATTCTATAAATCCTTTTTACCTATAGGCAACTTGCACAAATCCGATGACTTATTCTTCAGCAAAGAGTCCATTTCATCTTTCATTGCAGACTCCCACTAAATCTTAGTATCCACCTGCATAGCTTCATCATAACTTTTAGGTTCACCAACATCAGTAAGTAAAATAGAATACAAAGAGGGAGAAAATCTTTGTGGAGGTCTAATTTTCCTTGTTGACCATCTAACATTCACAGGTGCATGTGGTATTTGTTGTTGCACGTCATGAGGAATGGTTGGAACATCAACTTTTAGAGTATCATCTAGCACTACATAATCATCTTCTTTCTTCTCATGTTGCTACAACGGATCTTTATACAACACTTTCTCATTGAATATGACATCCCTACTTCTTACAATTTTATGATTTTGAAAATCCCAAAGCCTATAACCAAATTCATTAATTCCATATCCAAAAAATACACATTTTTTTGACTTAGCTTCTAGCTTGGTTCTATTTTTAGAATCTATGTGAGCAAATGGTTCACAACTGGAGGTTTTGAGAAAAGAATAACTCACCTTCTTACCAATCCATGCCTCCTCTAGAATACCATAGCCCAAAGGAGTATCGGGACCTCTATTAATCAAATATACAATAGTATTGATAGCCTTTGCCCACATGTGTAAGGGCAACCCAGCATGCAACCTCATGCTACTTGCTCGTTCCATTATAGTCCTGTTTATGCATTCAGCTACTCCATTTTCCTGTGGAGACCTTGGAAAAGTTTTCTATCTATGAATACCATCAGTGGAGCAATAATCTTCAAATTCATGACTGCAATACTCACCACCATTATTAGATCTAAGACATTTTAATTTTTTACCAGTCTCATTTTCAACCAAGCATTTCCATTTCTTAAAAGTTTGAAATACATCAAATTTCTATCTAAGGAAATAAACCCATACTTTTCTAGTTGTTTCATCAATAAATGTAACATAGCTATAAGAGCCACCAAGGGAAGATACCTAAGCTGGTCCCCATACATAAGTATGTACAAGCTCTAATTTCTCCCTTTTATTTTCCTTCCCCGTCTGTGCAAAACTCACTCTCTTTTGTTTTCTATACATACAACTTTCACAGAAATCCATATTAACACATTTCAGACCTGGAAAATTTTTCTTTGAATGAAGTACTTTCATACCTTTCTCACTCATATGCCCAAGTCTATTGTGCCACAACATTTTATCAGAATCTACAATAGTTGTTTGTTCTCCCTACTCAACTGCAACAATTGTTCTTGAACATTCATTTTTCTCTTAAACAATTAAAGTAGATGGAACAATATGATTTTTACAAAGATATAAGGTACCTACTTTCACACCTTTTTCTACTACAAGGGAACCTTTTGAAACCTTCCAATTTTTATCATTAAAAGTAACTACACATCCCTCATCACTGAGTTGCCTTGCTGAAATTAAATTCTTACTCATCCTTGGAACATGTCTTACCTCATGTAGTAGCCAATGATTTCCATTTTGCTACTTAATCTTAATTTTTCCCTTCCCAACAATCTAACATAGTTCATTATCCCCCAAATAAACAAGCCCAAATCCCCTTGGACATAATCAATGAAATAACCTCTATGAGGTGTAGCATCAAATGAAGCACTAGAATCTACAACCTTGGAATCATCAACACTTTCTAAAGACAAAAGCAAAGCATCCTCTTCAGATTTGTTACTTACCACATTTTCCTCTTTGTCTCCCTCTAATATATCTCCTTCTTCTTACTTTTTCTGCCCTAGTTTCCCATAGTACCAGCAATCATTTGATCCTCTCAATTGAGACCTCCTCCCCTTTGACTTTCCTCTTGATTTCCCACGATTTCCAAAATTACTTCCTCTCTCACTCGTTCTACCCCTTCTTTGTGCATTCAAAGCACTTCTTGATGTAATTCCACCTAAGGTTTTCCTACGAGTTTCCTCACTCAAAATAACATCGATCACATCATCATATTTTAGCATACTAGATCTAGGAACATAATTACTCGCAACCATTACCAAGCCATTCTAGCTTTCAGGCAAAGAACACATAATCAAGAGAGCCCCAATTTCTTCTTCAAAATTAATACCCAAAGAAGATAACTAACTAGTAATAGTATTAAACTCATTTAAATGATCTGTAATAGATCCACCTTTTTCCATTTTCATATTAAATAAACGCTTCATGAGAAATACCTTGTTTGAAGCGAAGGGATTTTCATACAATGTCGTTAGGGTTTTTATTAATTCTTCTATCATCTTTTCTTTTGTAATATTAAATGGCAGCAATGGTGCTAGGCATAATTGAATTCTTCCAAGTTCCTTTTTTCTAAAAGATCCCATTCATCATTTCTCATAGATCTCTAATTCTTGTCTTTACCTTCCAATGGCTTCCATAAATCCTTCTAATACAGATATTCTTCCATTTACATCTTCCATAACTAGAAGTTCTGCCCATTAAACCTATCAACCCTTAGCTTACCCTCATCTGTCATTGCTCCCACTCAACCATGAGACTCCTACTCAACCATGAAACTTTCTTGTAGAGGATAACTGAAAAAAAACTAGACTTTAACACCACTTGTTAGGATTAAACCACAGATAGAAATAACAATTACATACACATATAACCAATAATAGAAAATAATAGATTAGATAGAAAATAACACAAGGCACTAAGATTTAACATGGTTCACCCAATCCTTGGGCTAATATTTTTATGATCCAGTGATTACAAACTGATTACAATCTGTAATCCCTTACAGCTCAACACTACCACAAGAACCAATTTCACATCACAAAAATAAAACAATCCCTAACCCTAAGCCTTTTTATACAAGTATTTTAATCACTTTAGGGTTATAATTAATAATTACATGTTGGCCCAAAATCTTGATAAAATAGGGCCCAACATTTTTTTGGGGTGATGCCCCAAACCCCAAAGAATTTATGAAGTATGTACAGTAATTTCATGACCAGTCACCACAATCTAATAGATATTATCATTCAACATGGCTCATAGTTAGGTGGTTTTCCTTCACCTATGGCACCTTGACCATCATCAGATGCACCTTTAGGGTCATCACAATGTGTGACAACTCCATCATCATCATCTATGCCACCTCAGTCATCACAACCTACAACAGCTCCATCAGTATCACCTACACCTCCAATGTCATCTTTTCTTGTGTCACCTAAACCACTAGTGTCATCTTTGGTTATGTCACCTACACCAATACTTTCATCCTCACTTGTGTCACCTGCATCATCATCACATACATAATTATAGTCTTTGAGGCCCAATCAACATTTTTTTTTTAGTTATCACCACATGTGTGATGGGATAGATATGGAGGTGGCTTAGGATGGAGTGTCATCTCATCCATTTGTACATTGTGGGCATACTTGTTATTCATATGGAGGTGAGAATTTCACACTCATAGATGATTAGATGGTGATGATCTTTGGTGGATAGGGGACACAAGTTTTTTTGTTTGAGTTTTGACATGATATTATTTAATCAACTAAATATCATAAAAGTGTAAAAAAAATAATTATTTTATAGATTACTCTAGATTGATATGTCAACAATAATCAATGTAGGGTGTAACTTGTTTTGCTAGAGGTTCAAGGCTAGGAGCAAGAACACCCGAGGTAATTTTTTTTTAAATATTCATAAAAGTACAGTAATACATTGGCTTTAAAATATTGTTTCTTAATTGGTATAACACTAACAACCCACTTATAGATCCTCTTCCATCTCTTACCATCATTGTAACCCTCCCATTCATCAAATTTATCCAATTCCCATCCACATCTATTGCTCCTAACATTACCCAAACCCCATCTAATGAACCTCATGAGTTTTAACATGATATTATTTAATCACCTAAATATCATAAAAGAATTTTTTTAAAAAAAAATTATAGAGCACTTTATATTGATATGTTCAAACAATATGCAATGCAAGGTGCAACAAGTGGTATGAGAACACCATATAGTACTCATTCTACTAGAGGCATGAGGCTAGGATCAAGAACACCCAGGGAAAAGTTTTTTAAAAATTCATTGAAGTACAATAATACATTGGCTTTGAAATATTATTTCTTAATTGGTATTCTTAAAAGTACAATAATACCTTTCCATCTCCTACTATTATTGAAACCCTCTCAAATTCATTAAATCCATCCAATTTCCATCTAGATATCATGCTACTACCACACCCAAACTCCATCTAATGAACCTCATGAGTTCATCCTCCATATACCCATCCAAATCAAAGAACCTCCATTTCACATAGGGTTTCTTGCAGGAGTGTGAAGATCACGAATCTCCACTTTTATTTCTTAACAAGGTGCCAAAAGTTCATTTGCAACTCTCTTTTCCTTCTCAGTCTCTTTCTTTCAATTTAGGCCTTGTACTATCCTTCCAATATCATCCTTCAAGTCCTTTTGTCTTCTTTCCCTCCTATGATCTTCTTGTTTTTATTGTGCCTTCTTTCCATTTACAACATTATCTCATATTTATAACAATACTCTTTACTATTTTATAGGGCTTATTGGGGGTCAAAATTTCTCAAATTGATGATGCCACACTTTCTACCATTAATTTTGGCCTTGAGAGTTGTGTGGTATCATTGCTTGCACACCTATCAAGTTTACAATTTGAGTTGAACTCATTATGTGTCTTATTGATTCCTTTAATGTCATATTCGTTTCTTCTTCAAGGTACTCCACATAGCTCAAGGTATGGAGAAAATGGAACAAAATCAACAAGAACATTGAAACAAAAAGAGTTATTAAATACAAGTCACGTTTATATTTAGTAATTTATTATAATGAATGTATATACATGTACTCAATATTGATGAATATGTGTTCACTTGTTTGTTGAATATTTTTAGAAACAATTTAGTTTTGTAGAGTTGATGAATGCACATGAGGCTGTCAATGTTGAGGCAATGGAATAGATAAAATTTCATATTTTCCTTCTCACAAATTTTAGGTTATAGTATGCATTTTTTTTATATACATATTAAATAATTGCATTAAAAATGAGTACATTTTTTCTTTTGATTTTTATAATAATTATCAACAATTTTTCTTATTAACATGATTACAACTCTCTTTGAGACTTCATGCAAATCCTTCCCCATTTAATTTTGTTAGGATTCTCGAGTGTTAAAGATGGGGTCAAAAACAATAGAGGTTAGAGGTATATATGTATGTAGAGTCTTAGTTGAAGCCCTCTTGTGACCTCGATTTTGATTTCTTGTGTGTGTGTGATAGAAATCCCTAATGCCTACTCTATAATTCTAACATTTTATCCCTTACCATATACATTGTGCCTCATTCTAGCATTGATTCATCAGTGGTTGTACCTCCTGATAGCATGAGAGATCTAGATCAGGCTGCAGTGTATATATATATATTCTCTATTTTAAATCCCTTATGCCACTCTCTAATGCTAACATTTTATCACTTACCATACATGTTGTGCCTCATACTAGCATTGATTTATTAATAGTTGTAATTCTTGCTAGCATGAGGTATCTAGCTCAGGCTACAAAATATATATTTTAATGCCACTCTATAATGCTAACACTTTATTTCTTACCATACATGTTGTGTCTCATACCATAACTAATTCATTAGTGGTTGTGCCTCTCATGAGCATTGATTAGTTGTGTCTGCCATAATCACTCTACCTCATCATTTTGTTAGGAGTCCCACCCATTGATGAAGGAGCCCATTACCATTACCATTAGCATTCAGTCCAACTATGTGACAAAGGGATGAGGTAATGAGAAACTCAACTATCCACAATTTAGAACCCAATTTCTAGTTATTTTCATATTACTTATAGTTAAGATGTTTGATAGTGTATTTTTTTTCTTTCTTTTCAAGACACCTGGTGAGCTGGAAACTGCATCAAAGAGGTACAATTTTGATGATGCTACACAATCATAGATAGTGATAGTGATAGTCACATGACCTTGACATATACTCGAATTTTGTATGGTATATATTTGAGATTTGTATTGTGCACATTCGACATTTCTATTGTACACATTCAACATTTGTTGGGTATTCTACTTTTTTGTTGTACATATTTGAGATTTTTATTATGCACATATGAAATTTCTATAGTACACATTTGGCATTTGTCAAGTATTCAACTTTTGTATTGTATCGATAAGACATAACATCTTTTTGCAACGTATGGCATTTAGATACAATAATGATTTTGAAACTAACACAATAATAATAATTGATGATATATGCCATGGTAAAGTCAGTAAAGGGGTATTCAAATGATAGATAAATTTGTTGGCATATTCAGTGTGTTATGTTAATGTCAGAGGACAAAAAATGTTCAGTAATAACAAAAAATCAATTGTTCAAGATTGTGCAATGGTTATCCATAGCCTCCCATGGGCTATGGACCTTTGATGGTTTATATGATCTTCTCAATCTCATATAATGGAATGCCTTCGGCATAATTCCAAGAAAATTTTATTCAAAAATATCCAATCCTTACTGTTAGCCAACTGCTCTTTGATCCACACCAAATGATCCTACCATTTTGAGTTTAATTTTTATACTCGACACCATTTTGGATACTAACATTGCATCAAAATATTGTATCCTATTCCACATGCAATCCTTGTAGTTGTGATAAGATTGTGAGACACTCCCTCGAGATGTAAAGCACATTTACCATCCTCGAAATCAAAACAAAAAACCAACTTTCTCTGACCCAAATTTTAGGTAAGGTGATCACTGACCATCCCTCTATGGAAATTTTCTCTCGTATGGTGAAAAAATGCCAATCCATAAACCCTCCTTGAGTGCTTTCCACTTATGTTGTTCACACTAGCCAATGAAAAGAAATTCATTTATGTGGAGGCACAATTCAATCTTTTTGTGAATAGTTTGACATTCCTTGTGAGTGTTGTACCTTCATTTGAAGTAAGTGAGCATATTTCTTAAGATGTGAATTTAGTTTTAGTCCAAGAATATAGACCTGTTTAGAAGCTATAATAGATCCAAATTTTAAACCTAGTGAAATTAGTCAGGCCCCAAAGTGGGTCTGACTAAAAAATAATTCATTTTTAAATGACTAACCTTTTAAATTGATCAAGAAATCACCTAATCCTAATCAAATTCCTCAAATTCACTGGACTCAATTTGGGTCATTGAATCGACATTTAAAACTCATTTTAGCCCTTTCTACAAAGTGTCATTTTTCTGCCAAGAGGTCCTCTAACTGGCCTTAAAAACTAACCAAAATACCTTGTTGAGCTCTAAAATCAGACATATTGATTCTTTGTTCCACATTATATTACCCTTCCAAATCTTACCATGAAGACTTTAAGGTCAAAAGATATTGACCATCAAAGTTGCCTTCTCAAAACTGCCTGCAAGCAAAAATGTTAGAAAACCATAAATCACATTCATTTTGGCATTGGAAATAGGTCAAACTAATACTTGGGGGAAAAAAAAACTAGGGAATTAATTCATTTCCACGAGGAGAGTATAGATATATAATTAGGGTTCATGATGAATAACTAGGTCCATTCGATGAGTGGTCAAAGTGGTCTATTTGGATTTGTAAGTTTGGGAACAATAGCAAAGAAGCAATTTTCACAAACGAAATGGACATAGGAAAGTGTGCAAACGTATTTTTCAAGACTTGTAAATTGGCACACTTAATGTATTTTTAGAGTATAACAGAGAGGTACAATCCATTTGATCTCACCTATCATAGATTTAGAGTTATGACATCCTGAACAGGGGTACCGATCAATCTGCATTTCTTGACATTGGTAAAACTTTAGAAATTACATTTGGAATCATTTTTGAAAACCGATCAAATGGATTCATCATAAGTTCAAATCAAAAACATAGAAATTCCTTGATCTCTAGAATTAAATGCAAAATGAATTATCTTATTTTAGTCAATTGGGTCAAAGTTATAACTGGTCAAGTAGGGCTTCCTAGAATTTTGAACAATTTAAATCAGCATGACAACACTAAACAACTGACTTTGAGGGATTCAAAATGTAGTAAAAAAAAGTCAAAATGACTTAAAATATGAAATATAGGTTTTTTGATATGGATACTAAATACTCCCAAAGTGGTGAGTCATGAAACATTACTAGGTGCAAGATAGTCAAATGCAAACAAGGCCTCCTATCAATGTTTGACACTTGGGGAAAAATGCAGATTTGGATATCGCTCAAAAAAAAACTTCATGGAATGACTTAGAATGGAATTTTATCTTCAATGGATGCATGTATATAATAAAGGCAAGGTGTTAGAAACACTAAACACCTTTTAGACCTCAAAAGGATAGTCAGGTACACATGCATTAAATGCACTTTAAGGGCTAAAAAGGTTGGAATGGTATTCAAATCGAGAAGGTGATTTCAAGTCCCAACATCACCAACTAGATATTATTAATTACTTTAAACCATGCAAAAAAAAGTAAAAAAATAATTTTGAACAGTAAAAGTAACCATACACAAAGAGAACTCATAACACTATATTTTGTTAACAAGGGAAACCCTAGAAAAGAAAAAACCATTGTGCGAATGATGCCCAGAAAGATATACTGATATATATCTTCCTTGTTAGAGGATGGACCCTATTAGGAGTCAATAAGAAAATTAGTATATAGAGTCCCTATTAGGAGACATTGAATCCCTATTAGGAGATTCCAACCCTATTAGGAGTTTTGGTATAATCTATGCAAGAAGAGCTCACTGCCCAAACATGCACTTTCAATTACAAGAAGAGCTCACTACCCAAAAAAGTAACTAAACTTTAGGTTTCTCAAATATAGAAGTTGTTGGCACTTAAAATTGTAGCCTTGATTTTGAGTACCATTGAGAAATCAAGCCTTATAAATGCTTTTAATGCATATGTACTCAACTGTACTTGAGGAGCTTATGAGTTGTTTAATGTTTCTAACACCTTGCATTCAGTGTGTCTATGTGTTTCATGAAGTTAAATGGTCATTTTGAGCCATTCTGTGAGATCCTATTTTGAGCAATTGTCAATTTTGCATTTATGCCCAAGTGTTAAACAATGATAGGAGGCCTTGTTTGCAATCAAATATCTCACACCTAATGATGTTTCATGACTCACCACTTTGGGAATGTCTAGTGTCCATACCAAAGAGGCTATGTTTCAAATTTTGAGACATTTTGAGTCTGTTTGACAAGGTTTCAAATCCCTCAAAGTTGATCTTTTATTGATGTCATGCTGACGTGAATTATTTAGAATTCTGGGAAGCCCTGTTTCATGTATTATAACTTTGACCCAATTGATTGAAATGCTGAATTTCCTTTGGCATTGCTATTAGAGGTTAGAGACATGTTATATTTCAATTTTGACCTTATGACAAATCTGTTTGATCAGTTTTCAAATGCGATTCTGAATGCAATTTCTATCTTTTTATTGGTGTCCAAAGGAGTAGATTTGTTGGAACCCCTGTTCATGATGTTATATCATGAGATCAATGATAGGTGATATCAAATAGATTGTACCAATGTGTTTTACTCTAAAAATAATTTAAGTGTTCCAATTTTCAAATCTTGACAAATCCATTTGCACACTTTTCCAGGTCCATTCAATTTGCAAAAATAACCTTTTGTCAGTGTGTATAGTCTGCTAATTTTGAGTAGCCCACTTTGACCACTTGCCATTTGCACCTAGATATTCATCAAGAGCCCAAATTGTAGATTTAAACTCTCCTCATGATAGTAAACCAATGCCCCATTTTTTGTTTTCCCAAATGTCAATTTACCCAGTTTTTGAAGCCAAATTTGAATGCAATTTATTGTTTTCTAACAAGTTTTCTTGTAGGAAATTCTGCTTGCTTAAATTTAACAGTCAACAAATTTTGATTGAGAATTCATCATGAGACAAGATTCGATAGGGTGTAAGTATGCAGAAGAGAGAATCAGTATGTTTCATTTCAAAGCTCAACTAGGTGTTCTTGTCAGTTTTCAAAGTCAGTCAAAGGATCTTCTAGCACAAATTTGATAGTTTGCAGATCAATGATAAAATGAGCTTATAATTATCAATTAATGATAAAAATTAATTTTAGTCAGAGATAGATGTTATATGGATCAATTTGGTAGTTCAGGTGTTTGAAAATGATTTATTTTTTAGTTGGACCCACTTTGGGGCTGGACTAATTTCATCAGATTCATGACACTTAAGACGAAAATGATGGCATTGAAGTTTACAAAGATAGCATATTCCAAGATTATGGCCTTAATGAGAACATTTTATTCACATAAGGGAGAAAATATCTCTTGTTTGCCAGGATAGTTGAATAATATGTTTCATTCCCAACAAGGAATAAGTAACATATCCATATGGATGGGAAACCATATGATGTGTACAATGGGTGTGCCAAGAGTTGGAAGCCAGATGATTCCAACTCTTAGATTAAGTACACCACAATCTGTGCCAAGTAATTATTCATCTTATGGTGAGTTAGGTCACTCCAATGTTGATCTTCTAACAACTGCTCAACAGTAACAACAATATAATGGAGGGAAAAATAGTTGAATGTATCATAACATGAATGGTCAAGTAGGTGGTATAATGGGAATGAACATTCAGTTGAAAATTTCATCTTACATCTTGATAAATGGAAGTAAGAGTAATGGGATAATGTATATATTTTTCACAGGCAACCATTTTGTTGGTAATGTATACATATACATAGGTGACCTATGTATTTGGTATATGGTAATGTGAAAAATGTAACATATACATACACATTATTATATACATTATGGAATAATTATGGAGTATACATTATCATATGGTCCAGTAGTCTTGTGGTACCCTAATGTAACGATTTTATGTAGGTGAAAATTGCTGTTTTGGTGGATATGATGGGCCTTTTGGGGCTACTGGTGTGAAGAGGTTGAAGAGTGTTGGGATGGTTGATAGTGTGCCTTGGATGAAGTGTTTGGTTGGGATAAGCAACCCAAGGCAGTCAATAGTAGAAGTATAGGCCGCGACATAGAAAGAAGATCAAGCTATTAGGAAGAATATGATCTTGAAAAGGCACTGCCAACTACACAAAAGAAGCCACCAATGAAAATGGAGAGGCCCACATTAGAGTCCAAGGCAATGTTGAATGAAGGATCCCATGAATGCAAGGAAAATAGAGGAAGCCACCAGTCTGAGAGACGAAGTTGTTAAAAGGAAAGTGAAGCAAATAGGAAGAAAGGCTATGGTCTCAATGGGATTTTCTACAGCATGAGGACTTCTCCAACAACATTTGAGGAGGTGGGGATGACTTCATGCAAGGAGAATGTGTGTAAACAAAGAAATCCACAAGTTAAAAAAAGGTAGGGGAGCCACTTTGCATGGAGAATGTGTTAGAGAAGGAAATTCTTGCAAAGAAAGATGTATCTCTTCATTCATAATGGCATCTCTAAAAGATGTAAAGTTCTGCTTCGAAGCTGTAAACACTGCAAATGTTGATGTACTGATCAGAACCATTAGAACCCTCTTAAATAGAGAGAAGCCTGAAAAAAGTGCCACTCGAGTGGATTGCTTTCATCAATAGTGGTGAAAAAATTGTCTTTTGTTGATGGCGTGAGCTAGAAAAAAAATGGAGGCAATCAGTGACTAGTGCTTCAAAATTGTTGGCCAATATTCTATATTCATACCAAGGAATCGATCTATTATTCAACACGATGATTGTTGGGTGGGATGAAATGGGCCCTAGTCTATAATATGTTGATAGTGAAGGAGGAAGACTTGCGAGAACTCTCTTCTCTACTTGATTTGGGTTAACATATGCTTATGGTATTATAGATAGTGGATACCATTGGGATTTTCCTATGGAAGAAGCTGGTGAACTTGGCCACGAAGCAATGATCCCATATTGCTTGTGAAGGAATTACTTGTATTCTTTAAATACAATACCACACCTAAAGTAAGATGTCTTAAGACGTGAGGCTTTTTAGAAAGTTGTGTACATGTGGAGGGCCCAGCTCATGGTTGACCAAATGGAGGTGACTCTAAGTAAATTTTGAACAAACCAACTCATGAGCTAATGTGGCAAGAGGAACTAGATGTTGCCACATGTCAGATCTAGAGGTGGGTACATGCTAGCAAAATGGAGATGCTCACCAGTTAAGGAATGTAGGAATGTGCCTTGCTGATATGTGTCCATAGGCCCCACTCAAAGATGAGGTGGTGATCCAATTAGAGTCATGGGTTGGCCAATAAAAGCATACCACATGGCATCTATTAGGTGAATCATGAAGTGACAAGTGGCGGCGTGGAGATCTGCACAACCCTAAAATGGAGCCATCATATTTCACCACATGGTGAGATCTGACAGTTCACTCTTGCCCACTTCCTAGAGTTGCAAGGTGGTTAAAAAATGCGAGTAAGTAGGAGAGTGCTACATGGTGATGAGGTGGCTAGTTGAGATGAGGTGGACCAATTAGATGTTGCCTCATGGCACACCCAGTCAAACCTAGTTTGACCCCAGATTTCATTGATAGGAAAAATTCAAAAGTTTTAAAGAAATTTTTTTAAATTATTTTCAAAAAGAATATGAACATTAGTAGATTTTAATTTCATAGGGTTATTTTTCTAAACTTTAAACTTTAGAAATTTTACATTTTTGAAAAAATAAGATATGCAGACCTAAGCCATGTAATAGGGGTTGTTTTTCAAATCAAGATTCAGGGAGTTTCCGGTAAGCAAATACAACAATATTACATATTGTCAAAATTGAGAGAAGACAAAATTTAAAATTTTGGGGTTAGTTTTTGCATAAGAAATAGTTTGTTCAAGCTATATGAGGTTTTGTCCCAGATTCCTAACTTGCAACCGATTTCAGCATTGAAGTTCAAAACTAATTTTTCGTATGGTAATGGCCTTAATAAACATAAAAGATAGTGAAAATGTAGTTCAGGTTCAATTTGATCACTTTTAAGTTAGTTAAACCTTAATTCCTTGAGCATTCTTGATTGAATATAAGATATTTTTTGTTGCATAAAGGTTTTCATCATTCAGAAGAGATATTTTGCAAGTTTGTTACAAAGCAATGATGAAAACTAAATCAGTTCTCAGGGGTAGAAAGATGAAAGAGGTTTTTAACTGTGGAAGATGGAATTTCAAGTGGACACATGTCATTTTAAGATTAGATATGGGAATTCAACTTTGTCTATATCTATCTTTCTTTCGTCCAATGTTAGGGTTCCAGACTTTCGAGAAAAACCACTCACTACTATGATACCATGTTTTGGTTCTAGTTTTGATGTGTTCCTATACTATGACACCATATTTTCTTTAGAAAATTTCTCTTGTGTAAACACCAGTAGTGAAGATAAATACAGATAATTCAGATCTATTACGTGTTTATTTATTTTAAATTTAGGCATATGAATGTATTATTTCAAGGAAATCAATACAAAGAACAACAAGTGTTTGATTTTTCATTTTAGATCTTGTCTCCTTTCTTAGTGAGTTTTCAGTGTTTTATGATCTTTGAACAAAGAGCCTAGGTCATAGTTGTAGTTCCTTAAGGCTATATGTTGTTTCATTGTTGCTTATAATTCAAGGAGTTATGTAAATGCTTCAGGGAAATCAATAGGGTTGTAAGTTTATTGAGGGGGATATTAGGTAACAATGAGATCTAAATTGAACATAGATGTCTATTTACAAGGTGAATGGATAGATCAAATATTTGAAGATACGAACATGTCTCAGGTATCCATATGTATGTGTTTGAATCATGGAAGTTCTCAATAGAAAAGGCACTGATCATCTACATGATCATTAGTTCTTATTGCTGCATATTAGGGGTTTTATTTAATTCAACATTATTAATCAAATGCTTTTCCCCTTTCATGTTGAAGAGCTGAAAAGTCTAACACTCACTCAAGTTATGAATTTCATAGATTTAGATTTAGCTATTATTGTCTATGTTATTGCATGAGTTATTTGGAGATATAAGGGTTGAATTTTCTTTGATAGATTAAGGAGTATGTTTTTGCATTGGTACCATATTGATTGAATCTGAGGTTCACCCACCTATGTTTTGCAGAGCCTAAAGTAGAAGAAGGGTCAAGCCTTATAGTTGGCCTAGTGTCTGAAATGATATGTTAAAGATGGGAGTTAGCTAACCCTAGATATGTCATATTCTCATCAAGGTAATTGGAAACTGGTAGTGTTTTCAAACACCAAAAAAATGGTGACTCTGCTAGGGATCTATGAAGGGATTCATTGATAAGAAATTAAAAATTTCTGATATATTGTGCATATTCAGTGTTGTATGCAAGGTTTTGTGTTCCCTAGTTAAGTTTTATTCATTTGTAGTAGTAGCTTTGAGGATGAATTCAAATTGTGTTGTTAAGAGTGTTCATCTTTAGTCAATTCAATTGGTTGTTTTCAAAGTACTGCTATAATCTCAGAGTTAGAATTGTTCAAAGACATTTTCTATCTTCAAAGTGTTTGACTATTTTCAAGTCCAATAAGTTGAAAGATTCAGTTCAGATCTATCATGCTATAATTCATGTTTAAATCTTTCTCACATTTGTGAGTGTCGACACTCTAAAGGATCTTTGTACCAGTGCAAATTGGTTATGTATAAATTTTTTTAAGGACCTTTCAACTTAAATGTGTAGATCTAAAAGTTATGATAAGTTTTAAGCAAGAAGAGAGAATATATGAATTCTTGACTAAAATTTTTTCAAGTATTGTATGTGATCTATTGTCATAAGAAATTTCAAAGTTAAAATGAATCATAACAGTGATTTCATTTGGTTCTCAAGGAGATGGAAACTCTATAAGGATTTGATCAGTGGTGTGAGGAATTGAGACTAGTACCTTTTCCAATCAGTAGATCAATGGTTTTAGCATCAACACTTGAGATATTTTATTTTTCATAATGTTATTCTTGTCATGAAAGAAAGTGGTATATGTTTGTGTTCTCCATCAAGTGATTTTCAGCACTAGGAGGAGGAGAATAGTGTGATAGGTTTTATACACTTTATGGGAATAAGTTTTAGCTTGTAAAGTTTTGTGAAGTGTTTGAAGTGATTCATTGGTAGAAGGTTATAAGCCTACTATAAATTGTAAATCAGAATTATTGTTGATGAGTGTCAAGGTTTTGAAGAATGACAAGTCTCCTTTCATCAAGTATGCGGCTAGTTAGTGATGTTTGTAGATCTTTTTCTACGAAGTGGTCTATGTCATTATGCTTTGATGGTATTTATGGTTTCTTGAATGACATTCCTAACGATATTAAAAAATATTTTCCTAAATTAATGGGAGCCATCTTGTTTCAGCTAGTCATCATGTTGAATTGTTCAATGATTTGATGGGTGACTATGAGATTGCTCATAAAGATGTTTACACGAAGTTATTTGTTCAAACTTTGGAAGATGATGCTAGAGACTAGTTTTCTTTTCTACCAACACTTTCTATTTCATCTTGGGGTGAGTTGCATTCCACCTTCATGGAGCAATTTGGAGAAAGAGTAAGCATATTTGATTCTTATAATAAATTTTTAAGGATTCACATTGAGGATGGTGAACTTGTTTCTCAATTCAATATCAGATTTGCAAAAGGTTTGAGTGAGATCCTTGAGAGTTATAGACCTGATGATCAAATGTGTTTATCTATTTACTTTGATGCATTTGACAAGAAAATGAACTATCTACTAAGGGATAAAGAACCATAGACATTATATCAAGCTTTTATGACCACTAGGGATATTGAAAATAATTTGAAATATGGATTGACTAGAAGTCATTTTGCTAAAAATGTGTGCTAGTATAATGTATTTGAAAGACAGGATGAATGTGGTATTGATGCTTCAATTTCAAATCAGCTTATCAATACCCCTGTTGTAAGTTTTAATCAAGTGGAAAATTTAGATTAGACAGTGTGTATAAGGAAGGTTAGTTTGGTTATAAATGAAGTTATGCATGTTTCTAATGCTACATCAGTAAGATATATTTCAAACTTTGATAGGGTTGAGTACCATGTTGATTTTACAGATCATGGTTTAGTGATATAAGTGAGTTCTTCTCATGATAGTTATATGTATAATGATGTAACTAATGCTTCAAAGTTTGAGGTTGTTGCACTTAGATCTCAGTCTTGTGCAAGTGAGGAGGCTGAAAGTTATGTCTTTAGTCATGAATTTGGTATTGCTGATCTGACATGACATGGAGAGATAACATGAGATGAAGAGCATGAATCACATTTATCTCAGTCACAGTCAAAAGAATAAAGTGCACATGTTTGTAATATTTCAGTAGTGGATGATAAGATGGATTCACTTGACTAGTCAGATATGCAAAAAATGAATTCTCTTATTGAGAGATTGCATTATGTTAAGAATGTTATAAAAGTTGAAGTTGAAAGATATACATCTCAATATGAGTATGACGAAGCTGAAAGTCATCTTTCAAATGCTGAAGGTGAAGTTGCTGATATAACATATTGTGAAGAAGCATCAGTTGAAGACATTGACAAGGGTGGTTAGTCAAATCAAAGTGAGGAAAATGATCCTACATGTTTATCTTCATACAAGTCTAATGCTAATTGGGAAGAAGAAAGCAATGATGAAAGTAAGTACTCTTATGAAAGTAAAGGTATAGGTTCTTTCTCTAAATCTAAAAGTGAATTTCCAATTTATAATTATGTGAATCAGCTTGAGGATGAAGGTTGTGAAGAAGATTTGTCTACACAATATGAAGATAAAGGGATTATTTATAAAAATTGACTACCTAATTGTGTACATGAATGGCTTGAGGATATGTGCAATGATAATCAGCATATGAATGATTCTAAGATTAATGCATCAACACCTATTGGTAAGATAAATAATGATTTGTTTGCAAGACATTTGAATCACCTTAATGGAGACAATGCAAGAAGTATTGGTTCATATTATACATGCTTCATTGATGGAGTTGATAATGTGTCTTCTTGTGATGATTCTAATTTTTCTTCTTCATATCTTGAAAGTGTCCGTGACAGTTATGTTAGAAATGGTTTTAAAGTTTTCACTAATCCATTATATGGTGCAGAGTTTGATGTTGATCAGCACATCACTTGTCATAATGTCTACAAAGGTGCTTTGCATGGAGTTATTAATCCTCTTTTTGAAGAACATATGGAGGGTTCAAATTTAGTTGAGGATGATCTTAATGATAATACTTTATCTTACTATTTTGATAAATTAGATTATTCTTCTTTCAGATATGCCAATAAAAATGATTATGATATTGCAACTCATGAGTTTGAGAATAAGGTGTCTGATAAGGTTGTTATTGAAGATCAACATGCACATTGTACTAGTTTTTATGATGAACATTCTAATGAGATGACTAATTCATTTTTTGATTTTAAGGACCATCTGAATATTCTAGATTAGTTTTAGACTATGACATTGATGATGTGTGTGAGTATAAATCGGATTGCTCTTGTGAGTACTATCCAATTATGCATAAGGATACATATTTTCATGGTATGTGTGATCCCTTTCCCCATGTTGAATATGATGCCTTCATATTCGAGACTAGTAGCATGCATGATTCATTTGTTAGAGAAGGTTTTCCATTTCAGTCTAATATTTTTGAGCATGCTGATCAGTACTTTCGCAATGAGCAAGTGGTTGAGAATGAAGCAAGTTTTTATATGCATTATTGAAGTAAGGATGTAGATTCAATCTTGCTAAGTGGTGAGTTTCATGATGCTAATTTGATTGGTGAGATTGAAATGAATAATATTTCTAATTTACCTCATGAGAATTCATATGAGAATCAGATTTATGACAGAGGTAAAAGAAATTTGTTGAAGTTCAGTGGCTCGGGGCCATTGTTTATACATAGTAGGGGTAGTTGTTTTGGCTTTCAATAAAGGTGTTCAAGAGAAGTTTTGTTGTTTTTGTTAATGGTCTACTTATTCTAGATATTTGAATAATTTCGATGCCTGCAAGGGACATGCATCCCTAGATAGAGCCACTATTGGCACTCAAATTGTAGCACCAATTTTGAGTACCGTTGAGAAATCAAGCCCTATAAATGCTTTTAATGCATATGTACCTGACTGTACTTGAGGAGCTTATGAGGTTTTTAATGTTTCTAACACCTTGCATTTAGTGCATTTGTTTGTTTCATGAAGTTAAACTATCATTTGAGCCATTCTGTGAGATCTCGTTTTGACCAATTATCAATTCTGCATTTCTGGCTAAGTGTTAAACAACGACAAGAGGCCTTGTCTGCAATCGAATATCTCGCACCCAGTGATGTTTCATAACTCACCACTTTGGGAATATCTAGTGTCCATACCAGAGAGCCTATGTTTTAGATTTTGAGTTTTTTTGACTAGGTTTTGAATCCCTCAAAGTTGGTCTTTTACTAATGTCATGCTGATGTGAATTATTTAAAATTCTGGCAAGCCTTGTTTGATGTGTTATAACTTTGACCCAATTGACTAAAATGCTGAATTTCCTTTGGTATTTCATTTTAGAGTTTAGACGCATGTTATGTTTCAATTTTGAGCTTATGATGAATTTGTTTGACCATTTTTCAAATGCGATTCCAAATGCAATTTCTATCTTTTTACTGGTGTCAAAAGGAGTAGATTTATCATAATCCCTATTTGTGATGTTATCACTTGAGATCAGTGATAGGTGAGATCGAATGGATTGCACCACTATGTTGTAATTAAAAAATACTTTAAGTGTGCCAATTTTCAAATCTTGACAAATCCATTTGCACACTTTCCCAAGTTTGTTCCATTTGCAAAAATAACTTTTTGTCAGTGTTTCCAGTCTACAAATTCTGAGTAGCCCACTTTGACCACTTTCCATTTGTGCCCAGTTATTATTCATGAGTCTGAATCATAGATTTATACTCTCCCCATGATAGTAAATAGACACCCCTATTTTCATTTTTCCAAATGTCAGTTTACCCAATTTTTGAAGCCAAATCCAAATGCAATTTATTATTTTCTAACATGTTTTCTTGCAGCTAGTTCGATGAGGTTAACTTTAATAGCCAATATCTTTTGACTAAGAATCCATCATGAGAAAAGATTTGATATGGTGTAAGTATGTGAAAGAGAGAATTAGTATGTTTGGTTTCACAGCTCGGTTAGGTGTTCTTGTCAGTTTTCAAAGTTAGTCAAAGGACCTTCTAGCACAAATTTGATAGTTTGCAGATCAATGATAAAATGAGCTTTTAATGATCAATTAATGCTCAAAATTAATTTCAGACAGAGATAGATGTTATATGGATAAATTTAGTAGTTTAGGTGTTTGAAAACAAAATTTTTTTTAGCCAAACCCACTTTTGGGCCTGACTAATTTCATCATATTCATGACACTTAAGAGGAAAATGATGGCATTGAAGTTTGTAAAGATAGAATATTCCAAGAGTATGGCCTTAATGGGAACATTTTATTCAAAGAGTGGTGACAATATCTCTTCTTTGCTAGGACAGTTGAATAATATGTTTCATTCCTAGCAAGAAATAAGTAACATATCCATAGGCATGGGAAACCATACGATGCCTACAATGGGTGTCCCAAGAGTGGGAAGCTAGATGATTCCAACTCCTGGATTAAGTACACCACAATCTATGTCAAGTAATTGTTCATCTTTTGGTGGATTAGGTCACTCTAATGTTGATCTTCTAAAAACTACTCAATAGTATGAAGAATGTAATGGAGGGAAAAATAGTCAAATCTATCATAACATGAATGGTAAAGTAGGTGGTATAGTGGGAATTAATAAGTAGTTGAGAATTTCATCTTACAACTTGGTAAATAGAAGTAAGAGTAATGGGATAATGCATATGTTTTTCATAAGTGACCATTTTGTTGGTAATGTATACATATGCATAGGTGACCTATGTATTTGGTATATGGTAATTTGAAAACTATGAAAATTGTAAAATATACATATACATTATTATATACATTATGGAATAATTATGGAGTATATATTATCATATGGTCCAATAGTCTTGTGCTACCCTAATGTAATTGTTTTATGTAGGTGAAAAATGTTGTTTTGGTGAAGATGATGGGCCTTTTGGGGCTACTAGTGTGAAGAGGTTGAAGAGTGTTGGGATGGTTGATAGAGTGCCTAGTATGAAGTTTTTGGTTGAGATAAGTAACCCAAGGCAGTTAACAGTAGAAGTATAGGTCACAGTATAGAAATAAGATCAAGCTATTAGGAAGCATATGATCTCAAAAAACCACTACAAACTACACAAAAGAAGCCTCCAATGAAAATGGAGAGGCCCACATTAGAGTCCAAGGAAAAGTGGAATGAAGGAGCCCACTAATGCAAGGAAAATAGAGGAAGCCACCAGTCTAAGAGAGGAAGCCATTAAAATGCAAGTGAAGTAGATGGGAAGAAAGGTTGCAGTCTCAATGGGATTCTCTACATCATGAAGATTTCTCCAAAAAAATTTGAAGAGGAGAGGATGACTTCATGCAAGGAGAATGTGTGTGAACAAAGGAATCCACAAGTTAAGAAGAGGTAGGGAAACTACTTTGCATGAAGAATGAGTTAGAGAAGGAAAGTCTTGTCAAGAAAGATGTATCTCTTCATTCATAATGGCATATTTGAAAGATGTAAAGTTCTTCTTTGAAGTTGTAAACACTAAAAATGTTGATGTGTTGATCAAAATCATTAGAACCCTCTTTAATAGAGAGAAGCCTAAAAAAATGCCACCTGAGTGGATTGCTTTCATGAATAGCAGTGAAAAAAAATTGTTTTTTTTTGATGGCATGAGTTAGTAAACAAATGGAGGATATTGGTGATTGGTGCTTCAAAATTGTTGGCCAATATTATGTATTCATACCAAGGAATGGATCTAATAATCCACACAATGATTTTTCAGTGAGATGAAGTGGACCCTAGTCTATATTATGTTGATAGTGAAGGAGGAAGACTTGAGGGAACTCTCTTCTTTATTTGATCTAGGTTAACATATGATTATGCTATTATAGATAGTAGCTAACATTGGGATCTGCCTATGGAAGAAGCTAGTGAACTTGGTCGTGAAGAAATGATCCCACATTGCTTGTGAAAGAATTAATTGTATTCTTTAAATACAATTCTACATCTAAAGTAAGATGTCTTAAGACATGATGCTTTTTGGAAAGGTGTGTACATGTGGTGGGCCCAAACCATGGTTGGCCAACTGGAGGTGATTGTAAGTAAATTTTGAATCAACCAACACATGAGGTGATGTAGCAAGCGACATCAAATGCTACCACGTATCCAAATCCAACGGTGGGTGCATGCCTACAAAAAGGAGATGCTCACTAGTTAAGGAATGTGGGATTGCACCTTGTTGACACATGTTAGCAGGCCCATCTCAGAGATGAGGTGGTGATCCAATAAAAGTGATGTGTTGGCCATTAAAAGCATGTCATGTGGCATCCATTAGGAAAAATGTCAAGTGACAAGTAGTAGTGTGGAGATCTGCAAGAGCTCAAAATGGAGCCATTAGATTTTCCCATGTGGCGAGATCTTATGGTTGGTGCTTGCCGGTTTCTTGGAGTTGCAAGGTGGTTATAAAATGTGGGTAAGCAGGAGAGTGCCACATAGTGATGAGGTGGTCCAATCAGGTGTTGCCATGTGGCACATCTAGTCAAACCTAGTTTGACTATAGATTTAATGGATAGGAAAATTTCAAAAGTTTGAAAGAAATAATTTTTAATTATTTTCAAAAAGAATATGCACATCATTAGATTTTAATTTCAAAAGGTTCTTTTTTCTAGAGTTTAAACTTTAGAAATTATAAATTTTTGAAAAAAAAAAGATATGTAGACCTAAGCCATGTAACAAGGACTATTTTTTAAATCAAGATTCAAGGAGTTTCCAATAAGCAAATATAGCAATATTCTATATCATTGAAATTGGGAGAAGATGAATTTTTCAATTCTGGGTTTGGTTTTTGCATAGAAGTAGTCTGTTCAAGCTATAGGAGGTTTTGTCCCAGATTCCTAACTTGCAACTGCTTTTAGACATTGAAGTTAAAAACTAATTTCTAGTATGGTAATGGCTTGAATAAACATAAAAGATGACAAAAATTTAGTTGTGGTTAAATTTGATCACTTTTAAGTCAGTTAAAACTCAATTCCTTCAGCATTCTTGATTGCATATCAGATATTTTTGGTTGTATAAAGGTTTTCATCATTCAGAAGAGATATTTTACAAGTTTATTGCAAAGCAATGATGAAGACTAAATTAGTTCTCAGAGGTAGAAAGATGAAAGAGGTTTTTAATAGTAGAAGATGTAATTTCAAGTGGACACATGTTGTTCTAATATTAGATCTGAGAATTCATCTTTGTCTATATCTTTCTTTCTTTCATCCAATGTTAGGGTTCTTTTCTTTGGAGAAAAACCACTCACTATTGTGATACCATGTTTTGGTTCCAGTTTTGATGTGTTCCCATACTATGACACCACATTTTCTTTAGAAAATTTCTCTTGTGTGAAAAATAGTAGTGAAGATAAATATAGATAGTCTATATCCATTAGATGTTTCTTTGTTTTAAATTCAGGCATATGAATGTATTATTTCAAGGAAATCAAAGAACAACAAGTGTTTGAGTTTTCATTTTATATCTTGTCTCCTTTCTCAGTGAATTTTCAATGTTTTATGATCTTTGAACAAAGATCCTAGGTCATAGTTACAGTCCCTTAAGGTTGTATGTTGTTTCATTGTTGCTTATAATTCAAAGAGTTATGTAAATGCTTCAGAGAAATTAATAGGGTTGCATGTTTATTGAGGCAGATATCAGGTAAGAATGAGATCTAGATTGAACATAGATGTCTATTTACAAGGTGAATGGTTAGATCAAATATATGAAGATACAAATATGTCTCAGGTATCCATATGTATGTGTTTGACTCAAGGAATTGCCTAGTAGATAAGTCACTGATCAACTACAAGATCATTAGTTCTTACTGTTGGATATTATGTCTTTTGTTGAATTCGACATTATTAATCAAATGCTTTTCCCCTTTCATGTTGAAGAGCTAAAAATTCTAACCCTCACTCAGCTTATTAATTTCATAGATTTGCACTTACCTATTGTAGTCTATGTTATTGCATGATTTATTAGGAGATATAAGGCTTAAATCTACTTTGATAGATGTAAGAGTATGGTTTTTCATTGGTACCATATTGATTGAATCTAAGGTCCACCCGCCTAGGTTTTGTAGAGCCTAAAGTAGAGGAAGGGTCAAGCCTTATAGTTTCCTTGGTGTCTAAAATGATATGTTAAAGATGGAAATTAGTTGACCCTCAATGTGTCATATTTTCATTGGGGTAATTGGAAATCGGTAGCATTTTCAAACACCAAAAAATGTACACATTCTATAACTTCTCCTCAACTAATCCCTAACCTCAGCTTGATCTTGGATAACAAAATTAGGTTCTCAAAAACTTTGTATATATCACTTCACAAAAAGTTTGCGTATCACTTTCATATAAAAAATGCACACTTAACCTCACAAGATGTCCTTTTCATAAATAGCATTCCTTTTCACAAATTTATGCTAGGTAGGTTAAGACCACAATATACTTTTCCAACTTAGAGTAAACATCTAGGATGTCGACCCTAATTGGTCAAATAATTATTTTGTAAACAAAACAATTCCTTTACCTTTCATTCTGATGTCCTGTACATCTTAATTATCTTTCTTCCATATTATTTTTACTAATGTCCAAGGTTATACACATTATCACCGACATTTATACTATCTCCATCTAACCTCGCTAGTCATAATATGATGTTAGAAACATTTTACATATAAAACAATGCACTATTGTAAACCATTTTCATACTTAGACAACTTTCTGAGTACTAAAAAGCTAAGTACCTTTATTTCCAAGGTTTACTACAAGTATGTACATCATGTGTTGCAATTAATGACAACATTTACATATCTACATATAGCCAATTTTCAACAATCTCCCCCTTTTGCATTGATGGAAACAAACTAAGGAAAATTGGCTAAGTAACAAATACTTTATAGAGATCTACATTACTTATCATCTATTACAAATACTTCATATTACAAGTGTCCCTTATTACAAATACTCCTCCTTTTGATATGATTACTACATATAGGACTTACTATAATTCTCTTCGACAACTTCTTCCCCTTTGACATTAATGAAAAAGGTTAGAAAATCCAAAATACTGTCAAAAAAATTCTATCTACTATCCAAAACTGGCATAACTTTCTATCTTGCTACTTCAAGGTGATATTATCTTCATGCAATCATAAAAATTTATCTTTAAACTATTCATACCTTTCTTCCATGTTTCCTTTGCTACTTTTGAAGAAGTGAGCATTACACATAATGCATATGATGCAATCTCAAATGCATTAAGGTTGGATTATGTAAAATTGGAATAAGTGTCCTTTTCTTTGACACATTCTTCCAACTATCTCTCAATAGATGATGTCTTCAGAGAAAAAGACTCTAAATTCTAATGGTCCTCTCAAAACTTTTTCTTTATCAAATTTCAGTTTGTTGATGTTTGAGTGAACATTGGCAACTTGTCCTTCAAACTCATCAATTCTACAAGAGGGTTGTTGTATCTGACTAGTCAGAGCTTCTAGCTCAGTTAGCTTCCCTTGAATCTTGTTATCCAACTCTATTGTCAACTTATGAGATAAATTACATTTGATGTATAGTCTCTTGACAACTGGTTGACATTTTTGGAGTTCCTTGATACAAGTATCAAGACTCATCAAATCATTCTAAATATTCTGACAAATGGTGCTAAAAAAATTAGTGTCATGTGAAATTTGAGCCTTAGACTCAACAACATTCAACAACTTTGTAAACTCATCATCAAATGATTTTACAAACTACTTGAGCTCCCTGTTTAGGGTCTACTTTAGTATGTTTGGCTATAAGGGTGATGTGCAATCTATCAGTCACCTCCATTATTGCTCTTTGTAATCTTTTGACTTTTCTATTCTTCGTAATCAATTTTTTCAAAGATGAGATCAAGTTAGTTTAATTATCATCATCACCTGTAAGGTTGGCAAGAGATATAGGAGTGGATGAGCTAGATGCTTTCACCTCATCTTCCTCTTGTTTCTTCTTTGCTACCTTCTTTGATTTTCTCCATGTTTCTTCTTTCTCCTCTTTTTCTTTTCTTTCTTTCCTTCTTCCAATTTCTTTTCTATTTCTTCTTTTCTCTTCTTTTCTTCTTCTTTCTTCTTCTTCTCCTCTTCAAGTAATTTCATCGTGGCTTCTTCATCATTTTTATTTTCTTCTTCTAACTACCTTTTCTCTTCTTTAATCAGTCTCAATAGATTCTAAATATCTTATGGATACAATTTGAGCTGATTGAAAGGATTTTCATCAATGTTAATAGTAACATTTTTCTGATGAGTCTACATAGTATCACAACTTACTATTCCTTTTGAAGTTTTCTCTATAGTTGTAGGTTCTACCTTTAACTCACTCAGAATTTGATTGATGGCTGCTATAATTTCACTTCTTATAACATTCTTTTCTCCTCCCATGAACAAAAATGGCCTCATCTTGCTTTGCAAGTAAGGTGCTAGTCTCCTCATCAATTTCTTTATTTATTCTTCATCATCTATCTTGCACATAGTTCTTAGCATTAACTTCTGAAGTTCCATGTCTTCTTCATGAACTGATACCTTCCAGTTATTAATAATCATATATCTCATAGTAGAGATATCTATATATTCCTTCTTAATATCATTGTATAAATCATAGAACTTGTTCATCTACAAAAAATTTTGGTCGTTGACAATGGTTGTGTTTATCTTATCTATCTTTGGTTTCTATGGTTGCCTTGTCTTACCTACCGACAACTTGGAAATAGTACCATATTCTAGTTGTTTGACTTCTTCTTCTACTTCTTCTTCAATGGAATCTTCAATTGTCAACAATTCCTTCTTCATTTTTCCAGGTCCAGTAGCTTGTTTCTTGACTCTCTTTTCCTTTTGAGTCTAAACTTCTACTATCCTCTCAAACTTACTCTTTGGTTCACTAGGTTACTCTATTGATACAATAGCATATGGAATGCTTTGATCTATAGGAGTTTATAAAATAGATACATTGAATGCTTCACCAACTGATAGGGGTTTCACATACATAACACCTTGTTCACCAATATATTTAAGGCTGGAGGTCATTTTTTTTTACTGCTTGTGACTCACTTTCTATCATACCGGCCTCACTTAGTCTAAAGTTTCTTATGAGATGCCTTCTCTAGTGATGCCTTCTACACACATCTATTATCTTGTCCATAGTGCATCTTTCACTGCTCATAATATTTGTAAGTGATAGAGAAGTTGGAAATATAGATGAAGTAACTAAGAGGGAGGGGTGAATTAGTTACCACAAAAACAATTCCAAAAAATCCCTTATATGTCTAAAATACTTACTATTGATATTCGATAAATAGTGTAGGAATACTATAACTCGGTAGGTTAACTAATTACTAATCATCTAACATTCATTTTTATTAATGTGCATGCAAGAATTTAATAAATGAACACAAGAGACACAAGATTTAACATGGAAACCCAATATGGGAAAAACCACCAAGTAACTAGTCACCAATTTTCACTCTTCTGAAGTGATCCCTGTTAGGAGCCAACCAAGTTAAAGGTTACAATACACACTATTAGGTGTGAACTTGTTAGAGGATTTAATCACCCTATTAGGAGTGGCCTGGTTAGAGGTCTTTAGAACAATTCAATTGAACTGTAACCTTGTTAGAGGATTTACAAAATGGCTATTAAACCAACTCTGTTAAGAGATTCTAGATTCACTATTACAATGATTAGAAAGAAACAATGAGGTGACTTGAATGATGTGCAACTTATCTTTTCTCATTATAGATCTTTGTTCTACTTTACTAGATTCCTAATGATCAAATACAACTTTGCAGCTCCTCCTAGATATCTAATCCTTCATCAGAATTCGCTCAATATTTTCTTATTCCATCCTCATCCATATACTCACACTCACACCATAATTCACAACTTGAACATCTAAATATATACCTTTCAGATTATCAAGTTGGCTCAAATATAAGTTAAAAAAACAAAAAAAGAAAATCATTACATCAGTCAGTTGTACGAAACAATTGAACTTAATATCAAAACAACAAAATCCTTCGCTAGCTGACCCGGCTCAGTAACCACTGCTATAGAATGGTTTTCTAGTGTTAACCAAGTGAGGCTTGGTAAACACTAAAAACCCCATAAAAATCCTTTGGAGACCAAGTGAACTTGGTTAGCACTGATCTTCCTTTGCTGACCTTGTGTGCTCGATAGAAGCTAACTCTCTGCCACATTTCCTTTGATAACCGAGTGAGCTCGGTATATATTAGCTTTTCTTCATTAATCTTGGAAGCTATGTTAACACTAACTTTCTACTAAAAGTCCTTTGATGACTGAGTGAGCTCGATAAGAACTGAGTTTTCTTTGTTAACCTTGGGAGCTTAGTTAACACTAACTTTCTGCTACAAAATCCTTTGATGACCAAGTGAGCTTGGTAAGAACTGACTTTTCTTTGTTAACCTTGGGAGCTCATTTAACACTAACTTTCTACTACAAAATCCTTTGATGACTGAGTGAGCTCGGTAAGAACTGACCTTTCTTTGTTAACCTTGGGAGCTCGGTTAACACTAACTTTCTACTACAAAATCTTTTGATGACCAAGTGAGCTCGGTAAGAACTAACTTTTCTTTGTTATGTTCAGGAACATTTGGTAGACACTATAAATTACTTTGTCGATCATCTGAGCTTGGTAGACTTTGTTTGATGACTAATATTACATTTGTGTAACATCAAAGACAATACACAATTAACAATTGGATTCAAAAATCTCCCTCTTTGGAATTGATGGCAACACAACATGTCATAGCATAATGAAATTTGAGAACAATTCTAACAACTTTCTCTATTAGATAACAAACTCTCCCTCTTTCAGTAATCTCACTTTGTGAAGGAATTATATAGAAAACTTCTTCCTCTCAAACAAATTTTAGAAAGATATGATAGTTTTAGTAAAACTCTCCCTCTTTGACAACACATGCCAAAGACAACACAACTCAAATGAATTTTAATGTACCTTTAGTACTGATTCATATGCATTATTTCTTGATTATGTTGCATCAACTAATAGATCTTCAACTTGGTATGAATTGATGCATCACTAAAACTTAATAGTAGTGAACTTCAGATAGGAGAGTGACCCCTAACTTACCTCTTAGATACAAGAATGCATCCTTAGGTAATGGTTTTGTGAATATGTCAACAATTTTTTCCTTTGTATGAACATATTCCAATCTAATCTCCTTATCTTGCACCAATTCTCTGACAAAATGATATTTTATCGCAATGCGCTTGGTTTTGGAATGCATTACTGGATTCTTGGATATGTTGATTGCAATTGTATTATCATAGAACATAACAATTGGTTCTTTGATTTCCACCTTCATGCCTCTCAACAACTATTTAAACCAAACAATATTAGAACAGTTTACTGCTGCAGCAACATACTTTGCCTCTGCTATAGATTGGGATGTACAATTCTTCTTTTTGCTTGTCCAAGAAACCAACCTCTTTCCAAGAAAGAATGCTCCTCCACTTGTACTTTTTTTGTCATCAAGGTTTCCTACCCAATCAGTATCAGTAAAAACTTTCAAATCTAGATTACCTCCAAATTTGTACCATAAACCATAATCTTCAGTTCCTTTCAAATATCTCATTATTCTTTTGATTGCCATCATGTGATTTTCTCTTGGTTTTGCTGAAAATCTTGCTACAATACCAATTGCAAGGGCAATATCTGGCCTACTATGAACTACATACTACAACTTTCCAATCATAGATCTATACAATGTTTGATCTACTTCTTTTGATTCATCTTCCTTGGTAAGTTTTAATCCAGTACACATAGGATTCCCAACTGGTTTACAATCTTCCATACCAAAATTTTTCAATATCTCTTTGATGTATTTTGATTGAGTGATGTAGATACCATTTTTATTCTGTTGAATTTGAAGACCAACAAATAATTTGATCTCTCCAAACATAGTCATTTCAAATTCTTTATTCATTTGTTCTGAAAATTCTTTGCAAAGATCATCATTCCCTGCAAAAATAGTGTCATCTACAAATATTTCTGCCAAGACAATCTTATTATCTGGTCCTTCCTTTATATACAAGCTACTATTATCATTAGTTCTTTGAAAACCCATCTGAATAAGATAGTTATGCAATTTTTCATACCATGATCTAGGGGCTTGTTTCAGACCATACAATGCCTTGTGTAATTTGTAGACCATGTTTTTCTTATCTGGATCAACAAAACCTTTGGGTTGTTCAATGTAAACCTCTTCATCTAGTATACCATTGAAAAATGTTGACTTGACATCCATTTGATTAAGTTTGAATCCTTTGTGAGTAGCATATGCCAGTAAAGTTTTGACTCCTTCCAATCTTACAACAAGAGCAAAAGTTTCTCTATAGTCTATTCTTTCTTCTTGGGCATATCATTTGCATACTAGTCTAGCTTTGTTTCTTGATACCTTACCATCTTCATCCAACTTTTTTTTGAATACCCACTTAGTTCCAATCACATTTTTATCTTTAGGACTAGGTACAAGAGTCCATGTCTTTTTTTTCTCTATCTACTCTATTTCTTCATTCATAGCCTCAATCCAACTATCATTTTCCAATGCATCTTTGATATTTCTAAGTTCAAAATCAACAAGTAAACAAGTACCTTTCACCTTACTTCTTGTCATGGTTCCTACATATTTGTCTCCAATGATCTGATCTGTTGAATGATGTATCCTGACATATTTTGCTAATATAGGTTCCTTACTTTTTGAATGAATTTCATTTTTATCCTCTTGCACTTCAACTTCAGGTTCTGGCTATTCTAGCTTGGTAGATATTGGCTTAGGTCCTTCAAACTCGGTAGACACTTGCTCAGTAGCATCAAAATGTAACTCAGGTTGTTGTAACTCAGTTTGAATTTCCCATAACTCAATTATTGATGACTTAGGAGTAGAAGATTCCCAATTGACTAGTACTGTATCAGGTTCAGTGAAAACAAACCTTCTATATCTTCTATTTCCCTTTTGCTTCCTTCTTTAGTCCTTTCTGCAAACTCATCAACTTTTACATGTGCACTTTCTATGACTTTGTAAGTAGACAAGTTCAAACATCTATATGCTTTATTTTTAGAAGAGTATCCCAAAAATATTCCTTCATCACTTTTTACATCAAATTTTCCTTTTTTAGATTCTTTCAAAATGTAACATTTACTTCCAAATACTTTTAGATAGCTTACATTAGGTTTATAGCCATACTATAGCTCATAGAGAGTTTTGAATGAGTCCTTTTTAAGCTGTACTAGGTTCAAGGTATGAACTATAGTGTTGATATCTTCCTTCCAGTATTTGATAGCAATGTTCTTTTCAATCATTAAGGTTCTTGCACAATCCATGATAGATCTGTTCCTTCTTTCAGCTATTCCATTTTTCTTAGGAGTTCTAGGGGCTAATACCTATCTTTTGATTCCTCTCTCAATGAAAAAGTTATTGAACTCATGTGAAATGAATTCTCCACCTCTATCTAACCTCAAGCATTTCAATCTTATCCCTATTTCCTTTTCTACTTTGGCCAAATACCATTTGAATTTCTCAAATGCTTCTGATTTGTTCTTTAGATACATGATAGTCATCATTCTTGAGTAATAATAAAAAAAAAGAATGAAGAACTTTTCTCCAGTATAGCTTTCAATTCCAATGGGTCCACATAAATCAGTATGCACAATTTCTAATATATCTCCAGACTGATAGTTTTTACTTCTAAAACTAGTATTTCCCATTTTACCAATCTGACAATTCTTGCATAGACCGACCTCGGGTTTCTTTATATTAGGAATGCTTCTTACTTTCTTGAATTTTCTTATCTTCACCAAGTTATCAAAATTGACATGACACAATCTTTTATGCCATAACCAACTTTCTTCAATTTGAGCAATAAAACCTAAACATTCACCAAGTTCAAGATAAATTAAGTTACCTTTTGTTTGAGTGCCTGATCCAATCATTTTTCCTTTGCCATCCAGTAGTCTTGCTTTTCCATGCATGAATTCTAATTTGAATCCATTATTGAGTAGCTATGCCACACTTAAAAAATTATGCTTTAGTCCTTCTACCCAATAGGCATTATCACATATAAGTTCTTTCATTAGAGAGATTCTTGCTATTCCTTTTATACAACAAGGTTCATTGTTACCAAATCTTACACTACCACCATCATAGTTTTCAAAGTATTCAAACTTAGTCTTATCACCAGTCATGTGATGAGAACAACCACTACCTATGCTCCATGTATCATTTTTTCTCATATGAGAAATGAGTGCCATTTCCTCATCATTATCATACTCATCTTTCATAGCAATGTAGACAATTCATCTTCTTCTTCATCATTAGAATCATTAGAATTTTTAGCCATAAAACATGTTTTCTTACCTTTATCCTTGAATGATTTGAAGTCTTTCTTGCCATTGTGCTTGTAACCTTTCTTCTCATCTTTTTTCTACTTGTTTGGGCACCTAACAGCAATATGACCAACTTCTTCACATGAAAAATAGATTAGAGGAACTTTACCTTTATATTTTTCTCTACCTCTAGAATATTTTCTTGCTAGTAGAGCTTCAATCACATCAAGATCATTGTCTGAACTTTGGTCTGATTCATCTTCACTTCCTAACTGAGATTTCTTTTTCTTTTTACTTTTCTCCTTGAGTGAAAGCTTGGCGTCAAATGCTGACTCAATTTTTTTTGAAGCTGGAACATAGTTGTCAAAGTTGTCTAGTTCAAATGTAGTTAATCTTCCAACTATGACCTCTAGATTTATCTTGTGATTTACTTCACATCTTCTTTCTTGAATTGCAAAAACTCTGATTACATAAATGGGAAGTAGAGCTCTAAGAACTTTACTTATAACTGTCTCCTCCTTGATATCATTGCACTGACACATGCTTTGACTCTTTCAACATATTTTGCAATGTTTTCATCCTCTCTCATCCTCATCTGATCAAATTGTCCTCTCAGACTTTCTACTTTAGCTCTTCTTACATTATCATCTCCTCCATAGATTTCTTTCAGCTTTTCTCACATTTCAAAGGCAAATTTACAGTCCTTGGTATCATCAAATTCTTCATAACTCACAACAAATGCTATATCTATCATCATGATGTTATGGGTCTTCTTTTTTGCAATATCATTGATAGATAGTGTACCAGCCGGTTCTACATATTTTTTGTCAAGGTATTTTAGTCATGTATCTCCAATAGAAGCTAGATGAAGTCTCATCAAACATTTTCATGCTAAGAAGTTGTCCCTATTAAGTCTTTGAATTTCCCTCTTATAAGACATCCTGATCTTTAGCTTAGATCCTTGAAATCTTGCCCTACAAGCACCAAAAGCTCTGATACCAATTTTTGGAAATATAGATGAAGTAACTAAGAGGGGAGGGGTGGATCAGTTACCACAAAAAAAATTCCAAAAAATCCCTTAGATGTCTAAAATACTTACTATTGATACTCGATAAATAGTGCAAGAATACTGCAACTTGGTAGGTTAACTAATTACTGATCATCTAACATTCATTGTTATTAATGTGCATGCAAGGATTTAATAAATGAACACAAGAGACACCAGATTTAACGTGGAAACCCAATATGAAAAAAATCACCAAGTAACTAGTCACCAATTTTCACTCTTCTGAAGTGAGCCCTATTAGGAGCCAACCCTGTTAAAGGTTACAATACACACTATTAGGTGTGACCTTGTTAGAGGATTTAATCACCCTATTAGGAGTGGCCTGGTTAGAGGTCTTTAGAACAATTCAACTAAACTATCACCTTGTCAGAGGATTTACAAAATGGCTGTTAAACCAACTTTGTTAAGATATTCTAGATTCACTGTTACAATGATTAGAAAGCAACAATGAGGTGACCTGAATGATGTGCAACTTATTTTTGCTGATTACAAATCTCTATTCTGCTTTGTTGGATGCTTACTGATCGAATACAACTTTGAAACTCCTCCAAGATATCTAATCCTTCATTAGAATTCGCTCAATATTTGCTTATTCCATCCTCATCCATATACTCACACTCACACCATAATTCACAACTTGAACATCTAAATATATACATTTCAGATTATTAATTCGGCTCAAACATAAGTTACAATAACAAAAAAAAAATTTATTACGTCAGTCGGCTGTACAAAACAATTGAACTTAATATCAAAACAATAAAATCCTTCGTTGGCCGACTCAACTCGGTAACCACTACTTCATAATGGTTTTCTAGTGTTAACCAAGTGAGGCTTGGTAAACACTATAAACCTTGAAAAAATCCTTTGGAGATCAAGTGAACTCGGTTAGCACTGATCTTCCTTTGCTGACCTTGTGTGCTCGGTAGAAGCTAACTCTCTGCCACATTTTCTTTGATAACCGAGTGAGCTCGGTAAACATTAGTTTTTCTTCGTTAACCTTGGGAGCTCAGTTAATACTAACTTTTTGCTACAAAATCATTTGATGACTGAGTGAGCTTGGTAAGAACTGACTTTTCTTTGTTAACCTTGGGAGCTTAGTTAACACTAACTTTCTGCTACAAAATCCTTTGATGACCAAGTGAGCTCAGTAAGAACTAACTTTTCTTTGTTAACCTTGGGAGCTCGGTTAACATTAACTTTCTACTACAAAATTCTTTGATGACTGAGTGAGCTCAGTAAGAACTGACTTTTCTTTGTTAACCTTGGGAGCTCGGTTAACACTAACTTTCTACTACAAAATCCTTTGATAACCGAGTGATCTTGGTAAGAACCGACTTTTCTTTGTTATGTTCAAGAATGTTTGATAGACATTGTAAATTGCTTTTCTGATCATCTGAGCTTGGTAGACTCTGTCTAATGACTGATATGACATTTGTGTAACATCAAAGACAATACACAATTAACAATTGTATTCAACAAGAGATGGAAATCTCTTGAGTACATGAAAGAAAATGTGATTAATCAAAGACTAAAATCTAAATACACCATTCTTAGTCCTCTTAATCTTCTCTAGATTCTCAAGGAGTTGTACTCTCAAAATCCTACTCAAATTCACTTTCTCTTTCTCAACACAAATATTATAAGCTGGATAAATGAAACCTTATGACAACTCATCACTTTTGGAGCTTGGAGAAATGGAATGTGTAATTATTCTACTCAAGAATCTCACATTGTGTTGTCTAATGGTGCTGATCACCATTGCCTTACAATTAAAAACTACTTTGGGGTTAAGTTCCACCTTCTTCTTAACTAGTTTCTCTCCAATGGGTACTCTTCTCTACTTACTAAGACTAGTAACCTCACGTATAAAGTCAAATAAATATCAACTACATCTTCTCCCATCCAAATCTTTCCATTGTGGATTTTTCCTAATATAATCCACTCTTCGATATCAAGTTCACAGTAAAAGTAATAGCCGACTAAATCTAAATCCTTTAGATTCTTATATTTGGACTTTATAGTCATATCATGATTGAAAAAAAAATCCATATCTTTGTTCATGAATTCATTTTCAACATTCTCAAATTTTCTAGATAGGTAATTTCCTACATCTTCCAAATATACTATGTTGTTCAGAGTAATAGATAAAGCCAAATTATGATTTTTATCTAAGGTTTTTATAGGAACAACCTTAACTTTGGGTCTATCAACATTCTCAACATTCTAAACTACTAACATATCAATTTTTACACCAAATAGAAATTTATCCATCAAAATCTATGTGAGGAATGATAAAAATACCTTTTTTATGAAGTAGGTTTTTTGTCAAATTTGCCTTTATATATGCTCTAATCTTCTGAAATGATTTGTAATGCACAAATAATTACATTTTGTATTCCTTTTATCCAACTTGAACTTGCATTAATTGTGTACTTTGCTAGCTCAAAAAAGATGTTAATTACATTCTGAAATCAAATATCTTCTCAAGATCATCTATTTGATCTTCAAATGCTAGTCAAGGTTAACTATAGCTTCCATCCATCATAACAATGCTTCACAAAACTTCTTTTCACAAAATTTTCTATAAAAATATAGATTCAATCTACTATTAGAGAATCAATCTTCTTTATTTACAATAGTAAGATTTATTTCCTTCATAAAAAGATCCAAATTCCAAGTGAGCTTAGCCATAGTCTAGACTCATCTAGATACACCTTCTCCCAACCTCGCTACTCATAGTTCTATCTCTACCTGGAGTTCCAATTTCTTGTGCAAGCTTAATTCAGCTGAGTTGAATCAAACTCAATTCTTGAGTTCAATCTTTCTATCTTTGCATCATCTAACTTTTCCTCAAAAATATTTAATCCTTTTACAAATGCCTCATTAGGTTCTTCAAGAAGTTCACTAACTACATTTGTTTGATATTCATTGTCTTTCTTAGTTACAGATTTGCTTTCATGATTCCTTCTATCATTTCCAAAGTTTATTCCATTGTTGCTTCTATTCCCAAAGTTTCTTTCATGATTCCTTCTAACATTTCTAAAGTTTCTTCCATTATTACTTCTATCCATTCCATGGTACTTTTTTGTATGTTCAAAGTTGTTGAATAACTGACATACTGTGGTTCTACTTTTGGGATTCTATTGATCAATAGGTGGTTGAAAATTTTGGGCTATGTGTCCAAAGTTGTTACACTTGTAACACATAATCTTCTTTCTTTCATCAAAAGGTCTTCTTTCTCTTGATGTCCTCTCATTAGATCTTTTTCTATTTGTAGGGTTAATATTTCCAAACATTTTACTATTCCTTTTATCATTATCATATTTAGGCTTCTTCCAATCAATTGCTTTATGACCCATACCATGATAATTATGAAAATAAAAATATGTAACATGATTAAATGAATTATTTGTATAATTTCTTTTCATATGACTTATTTCATTACATGAGAAATAGTTCCCTCTAAATTCATACCCCTAAATTCCTTCTCTAGTCTAACTTCTTTAGATTTATCAAAAGATTGACTCGATTCAATCTTATCATTAGATGTATCTTTTTCTTTCAAATCTGATCCACTTTCATGTTTCTTTGTGGATATTAAATAGGTAACCAGGAACAATCTTATCATAGGTAGGTCTTTGTATTGACATAGATTCATTAAGCTTTTTTCTTGTAGAATAGAGCTTTTTAGTGTTAGTCTCAAAATGGTTTTTGACACTTGAGTGCCAACACACTTAATCACTTTCTACATTGAAGCTGAGTACACTACATATGCCGAGCCACAACATGAGACAAGTTAGGAAACCCAATAGGTGCCGAGCAATCTTCAAGTGCTGAGCAACCTTTAGGTGCTAAGTAAAGATTAGGTTTCGAGTGAGGATTAAGTGTCAAATGACTTTAGGTGTTTAGCATGATGCAAGTGCCGAGTGACATTTGAGTGTTGAGTCATAGATGATGCCGAGCAATATAGAAATACAACAAGTTTCGAGTAAGCTAGTTTAATATAAGTGTCGAGCATCAAAGATGAGTAAGTGTCGAGCAACACAGAATGCACAGATGAGTTTGTAACATTACAAATTTAGATGTAAACCATTTTTATGGCCGACATATGATGAATCTCGAAGGATTAAAAGATAAGATCGAATCTTTTATTTTTCTCATGCAATCAACATGCAGCCAATAAGAAAAATGGAGAAGGCATGTAGCCAATTGTTAATATGCAAGGAATGAGCAGGAAATAGAGATTCAATATGGATCGTAGATCCATACCTAACCCTAAGTCTTCGAATGTCTTTATAAGGAAGACAAAATTACATTAAACCCTATGGTGAATGGATGAGGGTGTTCAAGGAAAATTAATTCTCAGAGTAAAGAGTATTAGATCACAAAGGATCAAGATTAGAAAAAGTAGATCAAGTTCCTGTATTCAGCAATCAAAGGATTGCAATCTATAAAGTTTATTATACCTAATACTCTGTAGCAATTGTATTAGAAAGAAAATCCTATGGTAATAGGTTTTCTTAGCAGCTATTTTCTAAATCCTATAAATAGGTGATGAAATCCTTTAGCAAGGTAACACTTCTTGTAAAGTGTTTGAAATCCTTTAACCAGGTCACTATTGATACAGTGTAAAGCCTTTAACAAGGCAAGCCTTTAATAGGGCAGACCATCAAAAGTGGTTAAACCTTATTGCTGCAGTAAATTTTGTGGGTATCATCCCCACCCTAGTTTTACCTTCTTATTCTTGGAGGTTTTATGGGTTACCAAAATTTCAAGTGTTATGTGGTGATGATTATGTGTTTTTCATAATTGTTTGATATGTTTATATGCATGCAATCTACTTTCAATTTTTTTTTGAAAAGGTTTTAAAGGACAAAGTATAGTAATTCTAATTCACCCCCCCCCCCCCCCCCCACCCGCTCTCAGAAGCATTATTCCTATTTGAATATTCGAACAATTGGTATCAGAGTTGTAAGGTTCTCACAAGAAGAATTCTAATAACTTGGAGAAAAAGATCTAAAGATGGAAGTCTTCAAACTTGGAAAGATTATTGACAATCAAGTGATTGATGTACAACTGGCTCTACACAAAGTAGAGGAAGCAAGGGTCAAATTGAGAAAATCCTTGAATAGAAGGAAGGATATAGCCATAGCTAAAAATGATATAAACTACAAGGAGATTGATATCAAAAAATTGTGTGCCAATGGAGAAACTAAAGAGTTTGATGCAGCAATAGTAGAACTGATGGAGAAAAACAAAGTTCAAGTAGAAGAGATAAGATCTCTCAAGATGGAACATGAATCATAGGCCATAATGTTATGTGAAATCACTGAAGAAAAGAAAAGAGCAGTTGAGGAAAAAATCATGATGGAAAATGACAAAAGAAATCTTGCAAATAGACTTGAAGAAAAATGTACTGAATTATCAAGGATCTCAAACATGCAGATGGATACACTTGCCAAAATAATGAATCTTCATCATGAGCTCAACATAAAAGATATTGAGATCTCCACTTTGAAGATGTAGAATGAAAAATTGAAGAATGAATTGAATAGAGAAAAAGAGGTAGCAGAGAATCTCAACAAATCAAGTGAAGCCATCAAGTACTTTGAACAATTGATGAAATTTCCAAGATCAGCCCATGATACATCAGGACTTGGATACAACTACACTAAAATTGGAGAATCATCAAAGAGCGTTGAACAAAGAAGTGACAAAGGTAAGGATTCTAAAACTACTTGTCATTATTGTAATAAAAGGGGGCATACTACTAATGTTTGCAAGAGTAGAAGAATCAATCAGACAAACACACCCAAAAAAAAAGTTACTATCACAAGTGCAACATGCAAGGACATATGACACAAGATTGTAGATCTATAGTTACAAGAACACAAAGATTTGATGGACATTGTTATAGGTGTAAGAAGTATGGACACAGAGCATTTGAATGTAGATCAAAGCCTATGTGGACATCAAATTATCAAACAAAAGCAAAAGGAAATGGAATTCAGTACCACTGGGATTAGAACACTAGAAATAGCTATCATTATTGTCAGGAATATGGACATATACGCCATAATTGCATAAGAACACATTTTAGAGGCAATTATAGCAAGTGGCTAAGCCAAACCACATGTTTCAGTTGCCTAAAAACTAGTCACATCAGCAGAAACTATCCTACAAGGTCAAAAGCACCAAAAATTGAATCAAACAAGGGCAAAGAAAAGATTGATGAGGAATACATTAGAACAAACATGAAGAAGACATGATAGAAAATGAATGAATCAAATACATCCAATGAAAGGGTCACTTCACCCACAAGGTCAAGTGATCATTTCTCATCCAATTAATCTCAAGATGAGTCTTTGGGGTTGATACATACAAAGAAGTATCATGCATTAGCCCTAAATCATGAAGAAGGAATGCAAAGTACAAATCTGCATGAAACAAGATGCCAAGACAAAATGATGTTGAGACAGTCTTTGGATGCCGAGTAAAATCCTAGTGGAAGCCGAGTTCCTAACAACGACCGAGTTAATGACTGATGTTGAGTTAAGAAACTCCTATGGAAGCTAAGTAAAATAAGCATGTAGTGCAAGCTGAGTAGTGTTAAAAATCCTTCATAAGCTGAGTTTGTAGTAGAGCATTTAATGCGATGGAAATAGGATATATTATCGTGATTTCAATCATTTTTTCACATCGTGATAAAAAGCAAAGGAGATAGAGAGCACAGAGTGACTTCACAATAGAGAATCCAGTATTCCAAGAAAATTGCAAACTCGTACAATGATTTTTCATCGATCTTAAGGTATGTTCATTTGTACCGAGCTACGCAGTTTCATATTTTTGTAAAAGAAACCCTAGTTTACATAAATGGCTTCGAATTCCAAGAAAACCCTAGAAAAAGAGTCGTTTGAAGTACAGCTAGTGTCTAATGAAGTTAAGCAACCTAATTTTTGCCCTATTCCTGAAGTGGCATACAAAAATGACCTAGCCGGAGCCCTTTCTTGCATACCCCCAAACGTTGTCATGGTTCAGAATGTAAGAAGATGTTATAATTGCAAGATAGGAGCCCTAAGAGACATGGAAATTAGAGAAGCCTTTGCAAAGCTGTGTGTCAATGAAATATTAAAAGATGAATACAAAATTGTTGAAAGGAAGGGTTTGACACCAGTTTTAAGTTTTCCCACCGTATTCAAGACAGAGTGGATCAGACTTGTATTGTGCAGAATTCATGATGGTAGTCTGTGGTTAGAAGATGTCCCTGTCAAACTAACAAAAAGAATAATTCATAGGGTAACTGGATATCCTACCCTAGATCGGCACAAGACCTTGAGAAGTGAATCAAGGAGGTCATTGAAAAGAAAATAGGTGCTTGGTGGAACAAGAGAAGAATGACTATTCATACCATTTAGGATCCTCTAGTTGAGTTTGTTGTTAGAGTTATTGCCCACAAACTCTACCAATCTAGTAGACCCAATAGTGTGCCATGCATAGCAGTAGATGTAGGTTATAAGCTAGTGAAAAAGGATCATACTTATGATCTTGATGAACTACAACTACAGTAGATAAATGAAAACCTAACTGCCATAAGAAGGACAAAGGGTGCTCAATGTAAATTTGGAGCAATTTTGGTTTGTATATTCTTTTATGTTCAAAATAAATTTCCTTCTTTTGAAAAAGTGACATGGAGGAGTGATAAGACTATCATATCCCAAATAAATGAGTATATAGAACAAATGAGAGAAAATTTTGATACTTTGATGACAAGCTATTTTGAGTATTTTAAGAAATCCATGAAGCAAAGGGTGAGAATACCAGTTTCTTTAGTAGAAAAACATATTAATGATATATGTTTCTTAGTTGATATTGACTTCACCTACATTCAAGCTGCAATTCCAAGGGTGAGATGGATAAGGCCATTTGGTTATGAAATCAATGTTGATGAAGCATCTGCAGCAATAACTACATTATGGGCAAAAGAAACAGATAAGAGTGCCCCACATTTTGGCACTTATGATGTGGTAAGATAAAAAATAAATATGGAATTAAAAATTGCCTCCACATTGAAAAAGAAAGATAAATTGATGAAGAAAATTAAGAAGCAATTTGGTGAAGGGGTAGAGGCTAAAGCTGAAGACGATGATGATGACAATGATGATGAAGAGGATGAACAAGAGCAAGGGCCAATGGAATGAACTCAAGGCCTAGGTGAAGACAAGGAGAAAGGTGTTGAGGAGAAGAAACCAAGGAAGCACTAACCTAGGCCGAGCCAAAGAAAAGAAAGACAAAAGATCAGCTTCCAGCTTAGCCCAAACCAAAGAAAGCTACTATGCCATCACCCTAGAAGCCAACAACCAGAGCTGCAACAAGGGCACAGTTAATTTATGGAATGATGGCACAGTTCAAGTACACCCCTCTTGAACTAGATGGATAATTGCCAGATGAACTATCAAAAATTGTAGAAGATAGATGGCATTTTTTTTTAAGAATGGAAAAGGAGATGAGAGAAACAATTCTAGCAAGCATACTACCTAATTTGACTAAGGAGCAAGTAGAAAAAGTAGTCAAAAGGCACATTGCCAAGTTTACACCTAAATACAGGGCATTCTTCATTCTCCAAAACAAAATGGAAGATATTGTACAAAGAAAAACCAAATCATGGAAGAACTTGTACAAAAAGATTGAAGATTTTCTTGAAGAAGAATACAAGGAAGAAGCTTCTGCTGCACCAGAAGAAAGAAGAAAAAGGAGAGAAGAGAAGATAGAAGTAGAGCAAGGTAGAGAAGAGAAGAAGGAAGAAGAAAAGAAACAAGAACAAGATAAGAAGGAAGAAGAAAAGAGAGAAACAAAGGAGGACACACAAAAGCAAGATATAATGGCAACGGCTAAGCAAGAGTAGCAACAAGATTAGCATGTGCGAGACACACAAATGCTACCTTCTAGCCCTCCTCATGCACCCATAACACCTGTAGAAACTGTAACAGTACTGGATGTTCCTGACACTTCTGGTTAGAACATCAATCCATTAACTGCAAAAGATCTCAAAAGAATCCTTGACCAATCTATGCAACAAGCAAGATTATGTGCAAATCTAGTATTGGTTAGTATGGATGAACTACAAAAACTAGTAGAAAATGTAATTAGAGATAAGGTGAAACCACAAGAACCTCCTTCCAACATCTCTACAGCTACTAGTGGTCAAGTTCAAATGCCAACAATTGTTTCAATAGGCATAGTTGACACCACAATTTAGAAGGCAAGTGCAGTAGTAGACAAAGAACCAGAACAAATAGGACAGACTATTACATCTAATCCTACAACACAAACACAATGTGCACTTCCTACAATTACAATAACTGATCAAGGAAGACAATAGGAGGAGAAAATAGAAGAAACCCCTAAAGAGTAGGAGGCAATACAAACGCTAATAAACTTTCTTACCTTGGGGACTCCTACACAAAAGCCTTTACAAATATCTGCACCTGGATCAAGCTCTACAAATATTGCAAGGGTACTTCACTATGGAGACCCTGAACTAGATGAGGAGATTGTCATACTCAGTTATGACTCAAAAATAATTAACATTGATCAAATCAATAAGGTGCAAGAAGCACTAAATAGAAGAAAGAGGCAAGAAATACTTAGAAAGGTGTATCAAGAAAAGAAAACAATGCATGAGATTAAAGATATATTATCAGACATTGTTGAATAGGTGACCAATGCAGACCTAGAAACAAATGCAAAACTCATGGAATGGTTTGAAAGAAAATTTCAAGGAAAAGTTAATGAGAAAATATCCAGTGAAATAGCACTTTCTCAGATAGAATTGGCAAAGGTGATAGACAAAGTCAAAAAGGTACTTGAGAATATTTTATCATTATACAAAAAGTTGTGTGACTTTTCATATTTCACACAAGAGACCAGCCAAAAAATAAAGAGCCTGGAAAGAAATTTGAATATTTCTAGCATGCAGCTACCTAGAGATCCAGCTCAAAGTGAGAAGCATTTTGCTCAAATGCTTCACACTCAGAAAGAAATAGCTGTATCAACAATAGAAGAGGCCACCATTAAGGCAAAACTATTACAGCTCCAATCTTCTATAACCCCACATTTGGAAATCCTCCATAAAGAACAAGTCTATGCTGAAACAATTCTCAAGAAAGACCCTAATCTTTCTACATCAGAAGGACTTATTCATTTTACTGCAGAGACTGCCCTCGAGTATAAACCATAGGAGATTGCTTTGCATAATTGGGATGCAGCTCTTACGATGATTATGGAGGTAAACAACACATTTTTGACGAAATATGGTCTTAACCCTTAAAACCCTCTGACATAAGTGTCAAAAAGGGGGAGATAATAAAAACACAGGGAGACAAGATAATGGGGGAAATAAGACAACAAAGGTGGAGCATGATAATAACAACAGGGGGAGACTAATAATAAAAAGGGGGAGAGAAGATAATGGGGGAAATAAGACAACAAAGGTGGAGCATGATATACAACATCAAATTTTGGTTACCAAGATAGCACTAATAATGGTACAATCAACACAAGGGGAGTTACAATACTTTTGAGGTATATATAATGTACATTACAAATTTTGATTAAGGTTTAAAAAACCTCTGTATATACCAAGCAGATTAGTACATGTACTCATAAGGTTAGTTAAGTGATTTTGTCACTCATGTCAAAGGGGGAGATTGTTAGTCTCAACATGGTTTTTGACACTTGAGTGCCAACACACTTAATCACTTTCTACATTGGAGCCAAGTATACTACATATGTCGAGCCACAACATGAGCTAAGTCAGGAAACCCAATAGGTGCCGACTGATCTTCAAGTGCCAAGAAGCCTTCAAGTACCGAGTGAAGATCAGGTGTCGAGTGAAGATTAAGTGTTGAATGACTTTAGGTGCCAAGCATGATGTAAGTGTTGAGTGACATTTGAGTGCTGAGTCATAGATGATGTCGAGCAATATAGAAATACAACAAGTGCCGAGTAAGCCAGTTTAATATAAGTGCCAAGCATCGGAGATTAGTAATTGTCGACCAACACATAATGCACATATGAGTTTGTAACATTACAAATTCAGTTGTAAACCATTTTTATGGCCGACATATGATGAATCTCGAAGGATTAAAAGATAAGATCGAATCTTTTGTTTTTCCCATGCAATCAACATGCAACCAATAAGAAAAATGGAGAAGGCATGTAGCCAATTGTCAATATGCAAGGAATGAATGAGAAATAGAGATTCAATATGGATTGTAGATCCATACCTAACCCTAAGTCTTTGAATGTCTTTATAAGGAAGATGAAATTACATTAAACCCTATGGTGGATGGACGAGGGTGTTCAAGGAAAATTAATTCTCAGAGTAGAGAGTATCAGATCACAAAGGATCAAGATTAGAAAAAGCAGATCAAGTTTTTGTATTTAGCAATTGAAGGATTGTAATCTATCAGGCTTATTACTCTCTAGAAATTGTATTAGAAATAAAATCCTATGGTAATAGGTTAGCTTGGCAGCTATTTTGTAAATCCTATAAATAGGTGATGAAATCCTTTAGCAGGGTAACACTTCTTGTAAAGTCTTTGAAATCCTTTAACCAGGTCACTATTGATACAATGTAAAGCCTTTAACAGGGCAGACCATTAGAAGTGGTTAAACCTTATTGCTGCAATAAATATTTTGGTTATCATCCCCACCCTAGTTTTACCTTCTTATTCCTGGAGGGTTTCTGGGTTACCAAAATCTCAAATGTTATGTGGTGATGATTATATGTTTTTCATAATTGTTTGATATGTTTATATGCATGCAATTTACTTTTAGTTTAAAAAAAAAAGGTTTTAAAGGAAAAAGTACAGTAATTCTGATTCACCCCCCCTCTCAGAAGCATTATTCCTATTTGAATATTCCAACATTTAGGTTGTATCTTACTTTGAGTTAGTTCACCTTTCACAATTTTTTTTTACTTTTGATGTTCTTCATGATCTTCTCTAATGCTTCAAGCTCAGATGACAACTTTGCTAGATTGGATCTAATATATGAGTTTTTAGTCTTCAATTTAGATTTGACTTTGGTAGGATCACTCCTCAAACTTAACTATAGATTAGTAATCTTCAACTCATGCTTCAAGATCTTGTACTCTATTTTCAGCTTTTAATATTTATCATTACTATTTTTAGATTTAGTAGATTTAGGCTTGAATTTGATATGTTATATCTTGTCCTTTACTTGTCCAATGTATACTTTAGAGTCTTCATATCTATCCTTCATCTTATCTCTTTCTTTAGTAAGGAGGTCATTTTGTTCAAGTGCCTCTTCAACGTTCTTAATCAACTATTCCATATGCATAGGGATCTTAATCAAGTTGTTAAACCTCTTATGAGTAATTTGTGTATGATACCAATTGTTAGAAATAGGGAATACTGAGAGGGTAGGGGGGAAGGGGTGAATTAATATTCTACAAACTTTTGTTTCCAACTAGATATTATTAATTACATTGAACCATGCATAAGAAGGTAAACAAATAATGCTAAACACTAAAAGTAACCATACACAAAGATTACTCATAAAACCATATTTTATTAACTAGGGAAACCCTACCCAAGGGGAAACCTTTGTGGGAATGATGCCCACAAAGATATATGGATATATATGTTTCTTGTTTGAGGATGGACCCTATTAGGAGTCAATAAAAAAAAATTCAATATATAGAGTCCCTGTTAGGAGTTGTGGTATAATATATGCAAGAAGAGCTCACTGCCCAAACAAGTAACTAAACTTTAAGTTCCTCAAATACATAAGTATAGATGTTGTAAATTATTCTTAGCTGATCTCTAACCTTAGCTCAATCTAAGATCACAAAATTAGGTTTTCAAAAACTTTGCATATATCACTTCACAAAAAGCTCACATATCACTTTCACATAAACAATCACACACTTAACCTTGCAAGATGTCCTTTGCATAAATACCATGCTTTTTAACAAATTGTTGCTGGGTCGGCTAAGACCATAATATAATTTTCCAACTTAGAGTAAACATCTAGGATGTCGGCCCTAATTGGTCAAGTAATTATTTTGTAAACAAAATAATTCCTCTACCTTTCATTTCGATGTCCTATATATCTTAATTATATTTCTTCCATATTGTCTATACTAATGTTTGAGGTTATACACATCATCACCAATGTGTATATTGTCTCCATCTAACCTCGCTAGTCATAATATGATGTGAAAAATATTTTACTTATAAAAAAATGCACTATGGTAAACCATTTTCATACTTGGACAATTTTTATAGTACCAAAAACCTAAATACCTTTATTTTCAAGGTTTACTACAAGTATGCACATCATGTGTTTCAATTAATGACAATATTTAGATATCCACATATAGCCAATGGTCAACAATGGGAACAATAGGCAATTCTACTTGATTTATTGCAATTTTCTATGCTACCTGCTCCAATACTTTGTTCTCAAATCTTCTCTCTACCCTTTGTAGGAACTTTTCTTGTCCATTCGGATCTTCATTGAATTTCTAGACAACTTCTACCAACTGATCTAAAATAGGTTGTGTTTGTTAGCTCTCTTTTCAACAGTTCACCCATTATGTTCATTTGATCAGGATTCAGAGTAGAGACATCCCAATTCAAGATATCTATATCCTCGCCTAAATCAATGTCTTCTTCTTTACCTTTATCCTTTCTTGAAACTTTAGTACTTGGTTGAGACTTGTGCTCAACTTTCCTTGTATTAACTGAATGTGGAATAGAAATAATAGTAGAAATAGAGGGGCTAGCAAAAAAAGTAGATATTACACTAACAGTAGAAATAATTTGTTATTTTATTGCCAAATCTAATGATGGTGGAGGAACTTACTACTCAATAGATGAAGTGTTGATCACTTTAGTCAATATGGTACTTGATTGAATAGGTGCAAAGATTGGTTGGGTGCTTGGTGTTGTAGTGGTTACCACAACCAAATTGGCAGAAACTTTCTCTAATCTTGATGGCATTAAAGCTTTTCTAAAAGAATGAGGAAATGAGACCATTATTTCTATTTCAATCTTCTATGGGTCAATGTCCTCAATGCTCTAAATCTTAGGGAGATTCTCCTTTGTCGGTTCCTATTCTTGCTCCTCATCATCCAGATTTACATCATCTTTTGTTTCCACATCTTTTTCATCATCATTATCATCATCCTCCTTGATATCTTCCCCATCTTACTTATCACTAACATGAACAATGAAATCACCTAGTTTATGAAGGTTGTAAATGTTCTTAAATGTGGTAGTAGTTGTCCTCACTAGAAATTTGATGTCTTTTATTAGCACAAGACATGTGTTGAATTTATGAGTGAGTTTTGATTCATTTTTATTTGTGGAATATTTCACCTTTTTTTAACTAAGACTCATCATAAGTTGCCTCAAAGTCTATTCATATATATCTTTCATAGTCTTCTTAGCATTTTCCCATGTTGGCCTGATTGCTTGTATAAGCTCATTTGGAATTTTTCATAGAAGTTGATTAGGAGAGTATTTCCATTTACCCAATTTTGACATCATCATGTCTTCAACTTTATTTTTCTCATCTATGTTGGGTGATGTGATGTGCTCCCCTGCCCACAGGTGGTTAATTATGTGGTGTTCCATGTTCACTAACAGTCATGGCTTTTGGTGCAATGGAAAATGGGCCCTACAATTGGTATCAGAGCTTGGTTTTGGCTTGGTCATGGGTTCAAATCTCCTCGGTGCCTTCCCGAGCCGCATAAGCACCTGGTATGCATGTCAAGGGGGAGATTTTTGGGTGATGCAACGTGCTCCCCTACCCATAGGTGGTTAATTATGTGGTGTTCCATGTTCACTAACAGTCATGGCTTTTGGTGTAATAGAAAATGGGCCCTACAATCTACACTCTTGGTTTCATATTTGAGAGATTTGAAATTTTCCATTCCAACTCCTCCTTAGATTTCCTTTAATTTTTCTTGAAATGTAGGTGGAGGCTTCTTGAAGATAACTTCGTCAGCATCCTCCTTACCTAACTTCAATTTTTTTCTAGATCTTGATGCTCTTCTCATGAATACTATAGTATATGTCTTGGTAGGTCAGGTAATGATAACCTTACCCTTCTTCCTTATAGGAACTTCTTTTTTAGACTTTGTTTCTTATGCTTCATCCTCTACTTCATCTTCTTCCACATAATCTCCTTTTTCCTTCAGTCAACATAAGAGTAGAACCTTCTTACCTTAAATTTTCTATCATCTTCTTTCCTTTGTTAACTACTTGAGGAAGCTTAATCTCAAGTTCTATCCTCATCTTGGCTTCATCATAAGTACCAAAATATGTGGCATTGGGATCCATAGGTTCATTCAATAGTTCCTTAATGATATCCTTGGTGTCATCAATGTTAACCTCATAGCTTATAGGCTTAACCCACACCACTCTGGGTTTGATTGCTTGAATATACACTTTTTCATAGTCGACCATGAAAAAAATATCATCTTTGTAATCTTCTACAAGTTTTTTTGGTATTCTATATCTGCTATTGATATTTTCCTTGAATGAATCAAAATAGTTGTCAATGAAACTAATTTTTTTTCACCCATCTCTACTATATACTCATTAATATGATATAAAACTGGTACATCTTTTCTCCATATGACTGATCCTTTAGAAGGGAAGAATTTTTGCACATAGAAGAATAAACAAGTTAAGAGTGTGCCAAACTTACATAGATTGTTCTTTCAAGTTTTGATGCTCTCCATCTTCTTGTTTAATTGATTCAACATAATTTGACAAGTTCAAAGGACATGTTTTTCTTCACTACCTTGTAAGCTAGATCAACTACCTCACATGACACATTTTTGAGATGACTAGAGCTATAGATCTTATGAATGATCATATGAATTCCAAATTTTAGCACCATGTCAATCACATTGCTGATCTTCATTCCTCTTCCATCCCACCTAGCAAGAGTCTTGTTTTCTAGTTCTACCCAACTTAGGGTTTTGGTAGTCTTGGCTTTGTTCAACATTGGGAGCCTTGTTATTCTATGAATCATTTTCTTTGTGATTTGAGTAGGCTTCTCCAACCATAACTGCCCATTGTGTACACTACTAAGGATAAACCTTATGCATTTTATCTAAAAGTCTTAGGGCATATGTAAAATGTGTGTTAAACCTTTGGTCTCCAAATGTTGATGGTTAGGTTTCAACACACCATTCACACATAACATCTTCAGAGACTCATCCGTCTCCAGGGTTCCAAGTTCTTGTATTGAAAAATAGAAATGTGAATAAATATTGTTAATGAGTAATACCTTGGGTGGAATCTGAGATTCAACTCTAGTTGGGTCAAGCACTTCTATAATTGTTGGACTCAACTTGAATTTAGGTGCCTTCCAATCAACCCATCGAACCAACATTTTGGATCCTTTCCTAGTTTTGCTACTGGAAGATGCCATGTTCAGTAGGGTTTATGAAAACACAAAAATATTCAACAACAAACACATAGATCTCTTGGAAGCATAGAAATCACTCTTTGAAAATAGTTCTTAAAAAATTCACGGTGATAAATGAATTCAATTTCCTTCCTTTTAACAATTTTCACTTTTCAAATGCCATAAATGCTTGAAAATATGATCATTCATTCGATGACATACTATCTTCCACTTAGTTCAATCTTAATGCTCGATAGATTCATTAATAGCGTAGTGTCCATTCAATCTTTCGGTGAATTTTGACCTTCCTTGACAGCGTCCTACAACTCGAACTAGCTCGATAAGGTCTTGAATTTCCATTATCACTGGGTGATCCCTTTGCATCTTAAATGTTGATGTGGATCTTTCCTTCTAGCTGGTTAGAACTGATGCGAGATATCTTTTTTAGAGTCTCAGTTCTAGTCATTCCATTTGAAATTCAAGTTGAGATGTTTGATTCACCCAACTCTTGAGTGACATATCCTTCATGACTTGGACTTGCACTCTCAAAATATTTTGGAATCTATTGTTGCCTCATCTTCTTTCTAATGTTGTGAGCTCTAGCTTTCTTTTCATCTTCAATTCTTCTAGAGTTCATAGAGTTCTTGGCAAGATGTCTAAGTTTTGTACAAATGAAACATCTTCTAGTGGTGTCTCTTGTCCTCATCTGATGTTTCACACAATTTTCTCCAATGTACCCAAATTCTCCATAGTAGTGGCATCTACAACATGTTTTGTAGTCCCATTTGAAATATAGCTTTCACAATCTATTCTATTGGATTTAATATCTTGGTTTCACATTCAAAATATTTGTGTCCTTGTTTCTTTCAATTGTGACATATACCTTCAAACTTAGGTTCCTCCTTGCATTCACTAGCTCTATGACCATGCTTATTGTAATTGTAACACTTTCCATTGAATTTTTATTTACCATTACTCCAACATGTGTTTGATGTATGACCTAACTTACCACAATGATTGCAAGTATGCTTTTTATTCTTTTGAGCTCCTCGCTTAGATGATTCACCTTCTTTTGTGTATCCTATTCTTGCTTTTCCTTTCTATTTGTACTGACTTTTCTCATTCAACTGGTTCATGTCTACTTGAGATTTCAACATTCTTTCATTGGTTTGCATCATAGCATTTAGATCATTCTATAGTCTTTCATTCTCTAATCTTAGATTCATGATTTCTTCATTTGTATTAGTGAGTTGATCAATGAAGTCTATCTACTGAAGGGATAGATGTTGAATTTTATTATTCTTTCCTTCTATCTCTTCTTTGGCTTTGTCTTTTTCTTCTATGACTTCACATAATCTTAGTAACTAGATTTCTTGTTCTCTTTTCAACTTTCTAACTTCTTCTTGAAGATTGGAATTCTTTTCAAGTAGATCTTTGATTGCTTCATTAGCTTCATCTGAGTTCCTTTTAGGAAAAATATCTTCAATTATTTCTTCAAAGTAGAGATATTTATTCATTTTTACTATAAGGTCTTTCCTTCCTTTCAATGATTAAGAGAGTTTCTCTTTTTCTTTATTCAAATGTTGAATAGCCAATTCATGATCCAACTTTCCATTTTCAACAGCCTTATCCAACTTGTATACCTCTATTGTCTCTAATCTTTTCTCAAGTTGTTAAACTTCTTCTCTAAGAACCACAAATATCTAATACCAATTGTTTGAAATGTGAGGTAGGCTAGGTTACTGAGAGGGGAGAGGTGAATCAGAAACCGATAAAACTTGAACATAATTCAACAATTAATCCTTCATAAAATATTTTGATCTAATTGCATGCATGAAAGAATGAAAGTAGTAAAACATTCATAACATATTGACACAAGATATGGTGACCTAGAAACCTTCCAAATAGAAAGTAAAATTGGGGTGGGGATGATACCCATAAGCTTTAGTACTATAGTATAGAGTTAGTCTATTAAGGCTTACAATTGGTCACTTTTGATGATTTGCCTTGTTAGGAGCAATAAGGACTGTTAGGTCCACCTTGTGAAAGGATTTGCAAAACATACAATAAATTATGCACTTGGTAAAGAGATTAGTCAAATATTGTTAAGTCTACTCAGTTAAAGGATTTATCTCATACACCTGTTAGGACGAACTAGTGGTTGATCTTTGATCTATAACTTTGATTTGCTAGTTTAGATTCCTTTGAAATGTAATGATCACCTTGTTCTAGTAGATAAATCTTTGTTTTCCCTTATACTACTTGTGGCCTTTTCACTTCATGCTTCTTCTCTCTATATTTGCATCATACACTCTTCTCTCCCATTTGGATGTGATATAATACATTAGATATATACCAATCTAAATTACCATTCATCAAAGTCAACTACAAGATAGGTTTCCATCAAGATCAAAAAGTTGGCCCAACTATTGGCACTCAGGTTCTGAAGAAAACCTCGATGAGGTTTTGATACTTGAAAACCATTGTCAACACTCATCATCATCATGCACTTAGTAGACATAGAAGCTTGGTTCATACTAATCACTTTAAAGTAACCTGAACTTGGTCAACACTAGTGACTTAGTGAGCACTATGAAACTTGGCATATAAACTAAATCACTTGGTTGATGCTCCAAGACTAGGTCAATGCCAGATTCACATCACTAAAATTGCAAGCTAGGTATACACTAGAGAACTATCGGTCTTAGAATTATTTTGACAACTGAGTGTCAACACACTTAACCACTTTCTATATTGAACCTGAGTACACTATGTATGTCGAGCCAGTATTTCAAAATGTTTCATATGTTGAGTGAGCCAGAACTATACATGTGTCAAGCAAGACAAAATGTAATAGGTGCAAAAAGAGCCAGGATAGTATATGTGTCAAGCACTAGTAGTCTAGTATGTGCCGAGTAATAAAGAATCAACATATGAGTTTGTGCCCTCACAAACTCAGATGTAAACCATTTTTGGAGCTGACATAGAAGAATTTTGAAGGAGAAAAAGGATAAGGATGAATCTTTTACATTTCCTATGCAATTACCATGCAACCAATCAGAAAAATGGAGAAGGCATGCAACCAATAAGAAAAATTCAAGGAACGAGTGGGAACTTGTGCTGGGTGGTAGTTTCTATAGCAAGGTGTACAAGTCCATCAAGTGTAGAAAGATTTGGATCTTTCTTTAAAACTATTTCTGCATATATTTTCTCTTTGTGGAGGATTTCCAAAGGTGGGGTGATAGAGGATTGAATTTGCATCAATTTAGCCTTTATATTGGCTTCCTTTGTTGTGAGTACTATAGAAACCTAAATTTGATTACACCACTTTGGTAATCTAATTTAGCCATCTCTAAAGGCATCATTAATTAAATTCTTATTTAATTAATCCTTTTCCATCCCTAGCTAATTAATTTAATTAATCATCTATAGTCCTAATTGATAAATCAAATAACCTATTATTTATCAATTAAATCCTTTTCTCCTATCTAATTCCAAAAATCCCCATTTATTAAATAAATCTATTTGATAAATAAAATCCTCAAATATAAAATCCCCTAACTTATCCCTAATCTGCCATTTAGCCTAATCCACCCCATCCACCCATACTAACCTAGCTTAGCCACTAACTCACCCAACCTCATTAATGCCATCCACTTGCATGACTCTAACATCCCTAATCTAATCCTAAACCCAAGCCTAATCCACCCCCTAATGTTCTCACATTCCCTAAACAATTTTAAGACTTTCCTAAACCAAATCAAAGTCTCCACTCAAAAAACCCAACCACGAAGTCATGAGTGCTCTTACAAACCATAAAAGACTCTTACAAGCCCACTCATGACTCTTACACCCATCTTCCACACTCTTCCCTCTTCCACACTCATTCCTCTTACATCTCTCTTACACACTCAACCCCACTCATCATGCCTTTAACCAACCCTTTACCCTACCCTCTCACACTCATCCTCCTTGTGACAAATGTCACCTTCCCATTGGTGCTAAACAAGAACAATCCATGTGCTCTCCTTTGAGTGCATCCTAGCCCTCCTTAAGCCTTCATCTCTCCTTGCATCTTATCCCTCCATCCCTCAAGCCTTTAGCCTATAAATTGAATCCCCTCCCAAGCCAAAAAACAAAAATCTTTGAGCTAAAGTTACCATGCTATTTTGAGAACCAAAGCCATCAATCTTACCCTTATAATGCCAAATTGAGAGCTCACAAAGCTACCATTTTTCCATTACCCACCTCCATTGAAGCAGCTTTGAGCATCTTAAGCATACATCCACATCAAAGGACGCATCTACAAAATCAAGAAAGCAATGAAGTGCTTCATCTTTTGGGGTTTGCATCTCTTGTTTGTTTTCTTTGTCTAAGCATATATGTGAACTTAGTTTTAGTTTGTGAATGTTTACTTTATTGTTAATGTTCTTTGCATACTAAATCTTGTTCTACAAGTATAACTAACTCCCTTTGACTATGAAGTGATTATGCATAATTCTTCTCACTTTGAGCTGGATCGTTTGGCAGTTGTATGCTAGAAATTTTTGAATTTCCTTCCAAGCTCATTATTCTCTGACTTGTTTCATGTGTGAAGTTGGAAAAATCACATAGCTTCTTGTACAATGAGAAAATGTTCTCAAGTATAGCTTTGACCTTGTCTATTTTCTTGCCCAACTCAACCTGTTCAAGTGCTATACCACTTGATATCTTTTCATTTACTTTTCCTTGAAATTTTCTTTCTAACCATCCCATGAGTTAAGCATTAGTATCCTAGTCTTCATTGGTCACTTGGTCAAATATATCTGATAGTTTCTCTATTATAGGATTTGCTTCATCTAGTGACTACAAGCTAAAGACATCCATAAAGATGTCCTTAATCTCATGTAGTGCTTGCTTGTGTTTGAACTCTTTCTTGTGTATTTCCTACCTCATCCTTCTGTCTAATGCATTTTGCATTTCATTAATTTGCACCATTATGATGGTCTTGGACTCATAGGAGGATATTACAATATGTTCATCTAATTTAGGCTCTCCATAGTGAATTACCCTTACTACTCTGGTTGAACTCAAGCCTAGAGTTATGATTTGCAAAGGTGTGAATTCAGTGTGCAGCTTGTGAAGGGTCTTTGTAGGAGTGCTAGTTTTTGGTAGTTCCACCAATGTTTGTATGGTAGCCTACTCCTTTTCTTTTCATGTATCCTCTTTCGCATCTAACTTCCTTTCCACTACACTTGGCTTTTGTAATATATCATCTACTATTGGAGATGGTGGAAGCATCAAAACTTTAGTCCTAGTAGCTATGTAGGTGAAAGGTGGTTCCTTTGGTTTCACCTTTTTTGTTTGTGGTGTTGCTACTACCTTTTGCAGCTCATCAACACTCACCAACACATGGCTTGTAAATAACTATTCCCAAAGAGTAGATTGGTGAAGGGTCTTGGAAAGGTCCTCTGCAATTAGGGAATTGATGTTCTGAGCTAAATTGTCAGGAACATCATTAATGATTATTGTGTCCGCAAATGTGATAGTTATATGAGGAGGGCTAGGAGGAGGTATTTTTGTGTCTTGCACACTCTATTCCTCTTCTTGCTATTTTTCAGCTGGTACCATAGTTTCTTCCTTTTTTGTTTCTTCCTCCTCACCTTTTTCTTTACCCTCCTCAACTATCTTATCTTCCTGTTCTTTCTTCTTTTCTTCTTTAGCTCTTGTTGTTGCTTCCTTCTCCTCCTATTCCTTCTCTTCCTCTCCTTTCTTCTCCTCTATTTTCTTTTCCTCTATCTTTTCCTTGGCACTGGTTTCTACCTTATTTGTTTCTTCTTCCTTATCATCAATTATCTTATTAATTTTTTTCCACAATTGTGTGGATTTATTCACTACATCCTCAATCTTGTTTTGAAGGATGCTGAAGGCTCTATAGTTAGGTGCAAATTTTCCACCATGTTTCTTATTTTCCTTTTTTATTTGACCCCTTGTTATGTCAATCTTTACTTTGGCTAAGGTGGATTCTCTAATCTCCTTTTCCATTTTCAAACAGTAATGTCATTTATTTTTAACTATCTCATACAGTTCCTTGGGCATGGTATTGTCAAGTTCTAGAGGTGTGTTTTCAAATTTTGCCATCATGGGATATACAGATTCCTCTACTTTATTTTTCTCTTCTCTATTGATCTTATTAAAATCAAGAGTCTTTAAATCATTTAAATCTGCACTCCTAATCTTTTTGCAAAGTTTTTCAATTGCATAATTAGGAGGATGACTTACAACTCTAAATTGGCTATGGTTCTCTTTCTTTGTTCTCTCTTCATCATCAGTATCTAGCTGCGCCACATAATTTCTTCTCTTCGTTGGCTCTTTAGTGGCTTTCTTTTTCTATTTTGTTGCCTCTTTGGCCTTTTGAGTGGACGCTCTTGTAGTAGTCCTTGTTGCTAGAGCTGGCTTAGTTTGAGTTGGCTTAGTGACCTTCTTAGGCTTGGGCTAAGCTATAGGCTAAGTTTTAGCCTTTCTTCTCTTTTGCTTGGCAGGTGTAGGTGCTTCCTTGGCTTCTTCTTCCTCATAACCTTCCTCCTTGTCTTCTCCTAAACCTTGGGTCAACTCTATTGGACCCTGCCCTTACTCTTCGTCTTCTTCACTTTCTCCTTCTACTACTTCTTCTTCTTCTTCCTCACCACCTACTTTTCCTTCAATACTTGATCCAAATATCTTATTTATCTTCTTTATCATTTTATCTTTCTTCTTGATAACAAAATCTTTTTTCAATTTAGCTTCAACTTTGAACTTGACAACATCATATGTTCCAAAGTGAGGAGCTTTCTTGTCTATGTCTTCTGCTAGAAATGTTGTGATTGCTATTGAGGCTTCATCTACATCAAGCTCATATATAAATGGCCTTAGGCATCATACTCCTGGTATTGCTACCTAGATGTAGGTTGTTGTCAATTTCAACCAAGAAGCATATGTCATTGATGTTCTTTTCCACTAGGGAAATTGGTATTCTGACCCATTGCTTCATGGATTCCATAAAATCTTCAAAGTAACTTGTCATTTGTGCCTCAAAATTATCACCCATTTGATCAATGAACTCATTGATTTGTGTAATTGCAATTTTGTTAGGGTTTAAATTCACCTTTCCTATAGAAGGAAACTCTTCCATAACATAAACGAATATACACACAATAACTAAACCAAATTTACATTGAGCACCTTTTGATCTCATTATTGCACCTAGGTTTTCATTAATTTTCTGCAACATAAGTTATGACAAATCATATGTGTGATCTTTCTTCACCAGTTTGTAGGCTACATAAACTAATATACATGGCACACTGTTCAATCTGCTGGATTGGTAGAATTTATGAGAAATCACTCTCACAGAAAAATCTAGAAGAGCATCAATGATAGTGTCAATAGTCATACACTTCTTATTCCATTTGGCTCTAGTATTCCTTTCAATGATTTCTTTGGAATCACTGCTCAGGGTCTTAAGTCGATCTAGGGTTGGGAAACACGTAACCCTATGCACTATCCTTTTTGTGATCTTTACTGGTCTTGTTTCCAGCCATAAACATCCATTGTGAATTCTACTCAAAATAATCTATATCCATTCAGTTTTGAATCATATAGGGTAAACTAGGGCATTGGTCAAACCCTTTCTCTCAACTATTTGAAATTCATCCTTCAAAATCTTGTTCTCACATAGCTTGTCATATGCTTGGAATATTTCTAGGTCACCTACTACACCTACCTTGTAGTTATAACATTTTCTCACATCTTGCACCATGACAACCTTACGTTGAATGATAGACAATGCACCAACTGGGTCATTTTTGTAGGCAACTTCAGGTATTGGCCTAAATTCGGGTTGTTTTACGTCATTGTTAACTAGTTGAACCTCATGACCTTCCTTTCCTTTGGGGTTTCTTGAGCTAGAGACCATTTTACCAAAATAGGGTTTAAATGTATTAAAAACTTTAACTCTACATAGCTTGACACTTTGATAAAAACCATTAAATTGTTGAATTTGTTCTAAATTGTTATTAAAATCTATACAAATGGTTATTAGGTTGCTATATAATCACTCCTTTGCTCTTCTCATCTTAGCTCTATGTTTGAATGGCATGAAAATAATTGGAATTCAACCTTATACTGTCAAAACCTAGCATTAAATGCTTAGTGCATACAATTGTAAACTCGACACTTGAAGGTTTCACCATGACTCAGCTCCCATTATATTTCATTTACTCGACTTCCACTAGAATTCTACTATACTTGGCTTCTATTGACATATCTCAACTCAAAACCAACCATCAACTCAATTGCTATTAGGAACTCAACATCCATTGGAACTTTATTCAGCATCTGAGGACAGTTAGGTAGTATTGGAAAAAACTTTAAATTTTGTCTTTGCATCTTTGCTCATATAGATTTCTTCTTTGTAGTAATTCTTTATCTTGGAAGTAATGTATGATATGACTTTGTATATCAGTCCCATACACTCATTTTTTCTTAGTTGGATGAAGTGTGATCACTTGACCTCTTAGTTGAAGTGATCTCTTAATTTGATGTGTTGCACTGATCTTTCTTTTTCCAGGTCTTGTTCATTTGCCCTCTTATTTGTTCAACATCAACCTTCTCTTTTCTTTTGTTGACTTCTATCTTGGGTGCTTTTGAATTTGTTGGGCAACTCCTATTGAGATGTCCAATCTTCTAACAACTAAAACATATAGTTTGACTTAACCATCTGCTATAATTCCCTCTAAAATGTGTCCTAATGTAATTTTCATGAATGTGTCCATACTCCTAGCAATAGTGATAGCTACATCGAGTATTGTAATCCTAGTTGTAGTGATGACCATGGTCATTTCATCTTGTAGGTTGATTAGGTGTCCACATAGGCTTAGATCTGCATTCAAATGCTCTAAGTTAATACTCTATGAAATTGTGCAAATGACCTTCAAATCTTGGTGTCCTTATGATCTTGATTCTACATTCATGTGCTTGATGTTCATGCTTTTTGCACTTGTGACAAAAGCTTACTTTCTTAGGCTTATTATGCTGATGATTGTTCTTTCTCCTGCATACATTAGAGGTATGTCCCTTTTTACCACATAAATGACAAGTAGGCTTAGTGTTGTTACCTTTATTACTCCTTTCTTCTACAGTCTTGGATGATTCTCCTTGCTTAATGCTGGTGTAACCAAGTCCTAAAGTATCATTACTAGCCCTTGTTGATTTCAATAGTTGCTCAAAGTACTTGATAGCCTCATTGGTTTTGTTGAAGCTTTTTTCTATCTCTTTTTCTCTTCTCAATTCATTCTACAATTGCTCATTTTGCATTCTCAAGGTAGAAATGTCAATGTCCTTCATGTTTTGCTCACGATGAGCATTCCTCATCTAGCTTAAGGTGTCTAGCTGCATATTTGAGATCCTTTTAAACTCAATTTTATTCTCCTCTAGTCTAATAGTAAGATTTCTCTTGTCATATTATCTCATGGCCTTGTCTTCAATGGCTCTCTTCTTTTTTTCAGTCACCTCACAAAGCATTATGGCTTGTGATTCTTGTTCAAGCATGAGTAATCTAATTTCTCCAGCTTGTGCTCTATTTTTCTCCACTAGTTCTGCTATTGCTACATCAAATTCCTTGGAATATCCATTGGAAAATACTTGTGTGGTATCAATCTCCTTGTAGTGTATGTCATTTTCAGCTATGGCTATATCCTTCCTTCTTTCTAAGAACTTTCTCAATTCTTCTCTAGCTTCTTCCAATTTGTGTAGAGCAAGGTGTACATCAATCAACTAATTATTTATGATCTTCCCAAGTTTGAAGACTTCCATCTTCAGACCTTTTCTCTAAGATATTATGCTTCTCCTTCTGAGAACAAGTGCTCAGATACCAATTGTTGGAATGTTCAAATTGGGAAGAGTACTTCTAAGAGTGGGGGGGGGGGGGGGTTGGTTGAATCAGAAGCACCAAAATTTTAACCTTGTCTAACCCTTTAAATTAAATAATTGAAAATAAGATGCATGCATGTAAACATATTAAGTAAACATAAAGCAAACACATGCACATAACACACATAACACCAAATTTGATAGCCCAGAAACCCTCTAGGAATAAGAAGGTAAAACTGGAGTGGGGATGATACCCACAAAAATCATTGCAGCAATAATTGTTTGACCATTTCAGATGGTCTGCCCTATGAAAGGCCTACCCTGTTAAAGGCTTTACACTATGTCAATAGTAACCTAGTTAGAGGATTTACAAACACTTTACATTTTTCTTATTGGTTGCATGCATTATTTTAAGATTGTAAGCAATTAGGCAAAATGTTTCTAATAATTTCTTGTCATTTTATTAGATGCTGGAAATTCTATATTGATAGGTTAGCTTAATAGCTATTTTGTAGATCCTTTGAAGAGGTGACAAAATCCTTTAATAGGGTGACACTTCATGTAAAGTGTTTGTAAATCCTCTAACTAGGTCACTATTGACATAGTGCAAAGCCTTTAATAAGGCAAGAGTTTCATAGGGTAGACCATCAGAAGTGGTCAAACAATTATTGCTGCCCCACTATAGTTTTACCTTCTTATTCTTGGAGGGTTTCTAGGTTACCAAATTTAGTGTTATGTGTGTTATGTGCATGTGTTTCCTTTATTTTTACTTAATATGTTTACATGAATGCATCTTATTTTTATTTATATGATTTAAATTGTTAGATAGGGTTAAAAGTGTGTTACTTTTGATTCACCCCCCCTTCTCAGAAGTACTCTTCCAAATTTGAACATTCCAACAAGAACATAGTTGACACTGTGCATCTCAGTTAACACTACGAAGATCAGTTAGCACTATCACTAATCAACTTAGTAAATATTGCTTGACATGAGTTGCATAATGATTCTAGAACTTGGTAGCAACTGTAGAACTTAGCAGAATCTTCATTACTCGGTTAACACAACAAAATGCAAGATAAGATCGGTAGCTATTTAACCAATTGACTAAGTGCAAGTCACTAATAAATAGAATTTGACCTTAATTTCAACACCAAAATCACTAGAAAGAGCTCGAAAATACCTTTTCAACAATATAAAGAATTCCCAAATTGGATAATAAATGCTTAAGATATGTCTCCTAGAGTGCAAAATATAACTTTTGGCTTTGTCTGCATAAAGAGGAAACCAAACTACATCAAAATTCCAAATAACCAATCTTGGTGTCACTTGTGTTCATGTTATTTATTTTATGTGTATACAACTAAGTTAAGTAAGGTTAATCACTGATAATATTTTAAGATTTCCAAGTTACAGTTGATTCTCAGTTCTTGTTGAGTTACATTATTTACTAGTGTTAATCGAGTGCATGTGTGTTTGTTGAGTAACAATAGAATACTATTTAATAAAAGTTTATATTTCGACTTATTTTGACATCTAAGGGATCTACAATTTATTTTTTTGGTAAATGATTCACCCCTCTCATCTTAGATACTCTTATATCTCCAACAATTGGTATCAAAGATTTTAGTGCTTCCAGAGAAGGTTTCAAGGACCTAAGCTAAAGATCAAGATGTCTTACAAAAGGAAAATCCAAAAGATGAATAGAGATAACTTCAAGGCATGGAAAAAACTCATGAGGTTACACTTGGAAACCATTGGAGATTCACGATTAGATTATTGTTATCATTCATTCACCCACCAAATTTTCTCTTCTGTCAAATTTCAGAAGGATCGATGGTCGGCGCGATCTCGCTATGGCGGAGATGCACGGGTTTTAACATGGCGGCATCACGCCCAATTGACACGTGTCTGGTGGACTCGGTGAGCGGGCTACAATGGAGGGTGGGTCAAGAAAGTTTTTCGGTGCCGTAGGCGCTATGGCGCTAGCGCACGCCGATCGAAAAATCTCCATGGCAACATAGCAGCCGGCAAAGATGCTCACGTCGGCGGGCAATGGGTTTTCATGGGCCGAAAGTTCCAAAGACTGGCGAGGCGCCATGGCACCAATGGAAAACCAATGCGTTTTTCGATGGTGACATAGTGTCCTAATGGAAAGTTCATCATGGCGAAGAATGACCAGATAGGTGGGTCCTGACGATACTCCGCATGTATAGTTTGTCAGCCCGATGTCATGGCAATAAATCAGAAGTAGCCACGTGTAACTAGGCCAGAGTCTTTGTCAGCACGACTAACATAGTCAAGGTTTATGATCTCCACCGTCGGATCGGCTTGGATCGACGGTAAGCACCATCGTGCTATGGCAGAGTTGCTAGAGAGTTATGACAGCGACATCACGCCCTGGTGACACGTGTTAGGTGGGGTCGTGTTGCAAGGTGATGCCAGGTGTGTCGACATGGAGGACAAAAACACGAGGTACGATGAGTCTTCATGATCATCAGATTTGGTTGCATCGATGGTCCATGCCATCTCGCTATGGCGGAGATGCATGAGTTTTAACATGGCGACATAGCGCCCATGCACCACGTGTCCTGGCGGGGCAGCATTTCATGCTGCCAGATGCAGTTAGAGTTGGATGACCGACAAACCAATGAACAGATGCCATGTATCAGCAGGCCTGGTGAATCACGAGAGAAGGAGGGCCACGGAAAGGAGAGTCTGCGACCATCAGATTGGAAAGAGCTCAACGGCGGGTGCTATCTCGCCATGGAGGAACTGCATGGATTTTACAATGGCGAGTTACCACTTGGAGGACACGTGTCCTCGCGGGTTCGGTTTTTGACGTGGCGGTTAGCAAGCGGTTGTGGTTAGATGATCGATAAGGTGGCGCAGTCAAGTTGAAACCTTTAGGCACTGTGGCACTATCGAGACCTTCGAATTCTGATAGCGACATAGCACCCAGTCGCATGGAAAGGGTGGTAACACCTATTCAGATGTAAAGAGACTGCCAGGGTGGCAAGATCGAAGGTTTGATTGGTCTGCATGGCCCAGTTGGCTCGTCGATCCTGTTGACTGATCGATTCGATGGATGCACAAATCATGAATGATGGAAAATCAAAAGTTTTGCCACAAATCTGATGGTATGATTGATTGCCACCAACTTGGAATGAATGCTAAGCACAGAATGACACTCCATCCATCCGGTCGATCCATCTACCATGTCAGGGAATGTTGCGGTGTCATTTCTATCTTCTCTAGGCTCTTTCTCAGAAAGATATGAGATTTCTTGGTATGCAAGCCAGGATTCAATCAGATCTCCGATTGGATTCTCAGAGTGGAAGTTAATGCCAGTAGGTGAGAAGTGAATGTAATGCAGAAATCTTCAGTTATGCCTGAGCTATAAAGGGTATTTTGTGATCTATTCTTAGGATCGACTCTTCCTAGTTTTCTCTGCTACTGCTTGCAGACTTGCAGTGTAGAATCCCTGTGTCTCTGAGCTACATAGTATCTTGTGTCATTCTCTTTAGTGGTCAATGTGCATGTGCTTCTTTTGCCTCTCATTGATGCATTATTGAGATTAGTGGTCCACATACTATATCTATCTTTTGCCTATTGGATAATATACAAGTGAAATCTCCTTTTCCTAGTGTCATTTAGTTGGTTTTCTGATCTGTATGTGACTATTGATCGATATAAGTCTGGATGTGTATGACTTTTGTATATTAACCTAGTTTTGTAGTGCATATATGGGCAGGAATGAGTCTGAACACTCTGTTTTGGTGCATCACCACCTTAGATTAGGCTAGGTAGATTTGCTTTAGTGCTCTCTTTCTCCCTTTCCCTTCTGAGAATAGATAGGTGCACCCTGACAGTAAGAGGAAGCCGGCCTTCTTCGGAGACTCAACCTCGTAGTTCAAGTCCCACAGCTTGGAGGTTGTTTCCATGTTTCACTAGGTTGTTCTCACACTTAGGCCTTGGTCAAGGGTGCAAACCTAAGTGACAACAGCTTTTGGCATGCCTGGTGGGACTCATATCAGAAGATTTCATGTCTACTGGTGTCAAAAGAAGAAAGAGTTTCTGAGATTAATGTTGAAGAAGTAGTGCTGGCTTCAGTATTCAAGCCTTCAAGAGGATAATTCATCAAGTAATTGGTGACTCTGAACATCAACAAATCTGGTTTCAAGCCAAAGTTGCAGAAATTCATGCCCAGAGCTGAAACAAGGGCGTCTTCTAGAGGTAATTTACAATATCAAGAACTCTCACTTTCAAGTCCTAGAAGAAGGAGGGCTAGAGCTTCATTATCACCAGTTAGAGGTGGAATAATAGTTAATATACCTATAAGATCTGTCTCTACTCCTCCTACTGTCCAAACTCAGCCTAGATTGCCATCAACACTCATCAATAGAACACTTGCTTATATGACACACTCTCGAGTTCATGCTTTTGCCACCTTTAATGGTGGAAGTCCTCTATTGTTAGCCCAAAGACATGATATACCAGTATCTGCACTAAAAAGCATACCTAATTTTACTGGTGAAACTTATATTTCCCCTCTAGAGCATATCCAAGAAGTAGCAAATGTCTATAATATTCATGGTATTACAGAAGATGATGTTGCCGTCAGACTTCTAGCCTCATCTTTAAAAGGAAAAGCATTACAGTGGTATAGAGGCTTAGCTCATGGTTCCATAACTGATTGGGATGGACTAGGAGCAGGATTATGCAAACATTTTGAGGATAAGAGTGACCATTTGTCACTACTAGAGCAGCTGACTACAATAAAAAGAAACCCCCATGAATGTATGACTGATTTTAATTACAGATTCTAAAAGACATGGGATAGAATACCTACTATAGTGAAACCTACCCCTGGTAATGCCTTCTTGCATTACCTTAGAGCTTTCAACAGTGACATTGCCACCACAATCCAAACTATGGGAGGAGATACATTACCAAATGCTTATGAGACAGCTATAAAGGTTGAGAATATCCTAATACAAGGTGGAAAGTTGGCCCCAAGGCCTCCTATGGCTTTCTTTCCTGATGTTCCCAACCACCAACCAGTGATAGCCCCTCTTCCTACAACTGCTACGTCACAAGCCCTTACTCCATTCCCCCAATCTTCCACATCCTCAAACGGAATAGATGAGCTCAAGGAAATGCTCCAAGCTCTAGTGCTGAGCACAGACAAAAGAGAGAAGACCCTGGATAAAAAATTACAAGAGCAAGGGAGGGAGTTGAAGGACCAAGGGAAGAGATTAGAGCATAGTTTTTCTCTAATACAAAAGATGAGTAACAAGGTGGTGGCCTTAGAAAGGAAGCAAGCCCAAGGTGGAAAGCCTCCCCAATTGCAATATCAGGCTCCAAGTGGTGGTAGGCCTCCTAATCAATGGAATAGCTCTTTTGATCAGAATAGGTAGAATAATCATGCTTCTGCTTCATGCTCAAATCAGAACAGAGCTATAGTCCCTAAAAATAACTTGGCCCAAGACCAAGATTTTTGTCCCTCATGTAACTATTCTTATACCTACTGCCGATGTCAGAAAGCAGAATCTTATTTGGCCCTAACTGTCTAGGAGTCCACAGTAAAGCAATCACACAAGGAAGAACATCCCAAGGAGGCCTCATATGTTCAGAGGTAGGGTGATTTCTCTTTTGTGAATCACCAGATGGAGGAGCATTGTAATGTAAACCAGGATTTCGTTGCTCATAACACAAGAAGCAAGAAGAGAGCTATGGAACATGATACTCCTCCTTCTCCTAAGCAGGCCTCAACTTCAAGTGTTATACCTAACACACAGACAATGAATGAGCAAACAAACACTTCACAACAGCAAAGGCAAGGTCCAAGAGAGGAGAATGCAAGTGATCCCTATGTTACTCCATCTCAACCTCTCATAAGTGCAGCTCCCAAAGTTTCTACCAAAATTCCTAACGCACCATTGAGAGTGGTAGAGCAAATGAAGAAGACCAATGTAAACATTTCCATGTGCGATGTTGTTGCTACCATACCAATGCAGAGAAAGATGCTGCAGCAAGAATTGGAAAGGATTGAACCCAAGGATCAGTCATCTACCATGGAGAGTGCCACTAGTTTAGTACAACCAGCAGGAGATGTGGAGGCAAATAAAAAGGTTAGAGCTCCTCCATTTTATGTTTCTCTGATTATAGGGGGCAAATTAGTCCATAATTGCATGATAGATTCGGGGGCTAGTAGCTCAGTAGTGCCTAGGTGTGTTGTTGATGATTTAGGGATGAAATATAAGCCCATTGTTAGGGATGTGTTACAACTAAATGGGAGTACTGTCAAAACCGTAGGCATCCTTAGAAGTGTGGAAATGGACCTACATGCATGCCTTGGTTGTACTGTGATTCAAGACATATCTATTGCTGAGGTTAAGCCCTATTTTTCCATCTATCTTTCAAGAGACTTCACTGCTCAAATTGGTGGATTCATATCTCCCGATTGGTCTTACATGTCATTTAAGACCAGATATGGGGCCAATGCTTCAATAAGAGTAGAACCTCAAGCCCTTCATCACACTGAACCCTACACTCCCAACTTCATCAATATGAATTGCCCTATCCTAGAGATGGACGAAAATAACATAGTAAATGAGCCTGTCACTTCCATAGCAGAGATTCCTGATTTCTTCTTAGATGAGTGGGAAAATACATGTCAGTTTGAGCCTATGTCAGAAACCCTTGAGACAGGCCTTAGTACATATTGCATAATAGAGAAAGAGGTTCAAGTTCCTAACCTTGTTAGGACTAATGACGACATAAATGGAGTATGGACTATGTACTTTGATGGCTCAAGGAATAGAAATGGATCAGGGGCTAGTGTTATGTTGATCTCTCCTGCACAAATAAGATACTACTTCTCTTTTAGGTTCCAATTCAGTTGTACCAATAATGTGGCCGAGTATGAATCCTTGATCCAAGGTCTCCTACTTGCCCAAAAGAGGGGAATTCAAGCCTTGAAAGTATATGGGGATAGTGAGTTGGTAGTGAACCAAGTGAGAAATCAGAATATCACCAAAAATGGCCTGCTCAAGTCTTATAAACACAGAGTCTAGGATTTTCTTGAGGGTTTCCAAGCATTTAATATTCAAAGCATTCCTAGGAAAGAAAATAAATATGTTGATAGACTTGCAGCAGTGGGTGCATCTTATGATGTGCCAAGGAATCTTGAGGAAGAAAAGAAACAAAAAATAAGGGTAGTGGTAAGGCCTGCTATCCCTGATAATAATACTCATTGGCAGGTGTTTGAGTCTGATGAGCAAATTGTGAGGTTCTTGCAGAATGAAGTAGAATTTTCAGAGAGAAATCAGTCAAGACTACAAGATCAATATGGTGATTAGATCATTCATCTCAGTTCCAACAAGCTGCCCAAGGGTCTCATTACCTTGGAGAGTGTCTTTAATCCTGATGATCAGTCAAGGGATAAAGGGATGAATCTAGCTGCAGAAAAGGATGATCATGCCCCAGTTACTATTGCTGATGGAAAATCTCTTAACATGGGAAAGGTATGTTCTGAAACTGAGCAAGAAAATTTCATTCATCTATGTCAAGAATTTAGTGATGTATTTTCTTGGACATATGATGATTTAAAAGGGTTTGACCCTAGTTTGTTTCAGCATACCATAGATTTAGTTGATAGGGTCAAACCAGTAAGGAAAAAACAGAGGCCAGTGAATCCCAAGATTGAACCTTTAATGAGGAAAGAACTATCCAAACTAATTGAGGCTAACATAATTTTTCCTATCAAACACTCATTATGGGTAGCTAACCTTGTCCCTATAAGGAAGAAGAATGGAGAAATCAGATTGTGTGTGGACTTTAGGGATCTTAATCAGGCTTCCCTTAAAGGTCACCATCCTCTCCCTTCTATGGAGAAAATTCTGTCCAAGGTTAGTGGGTCAAGGAGGTTCTCTTTTCTTGATGGATTTTTTGGTTATAACCAAGTGTTGGTTAAAGAATCTGATAGATATAAGACAACATTCACTACTAAATGGGGCACCTATGCTTATTGCAAGATGCCATTCGGACTAACAAATGCATGTGCCACATTTCAAAAGGCAATGGAGGTGGATTTCAAAAGGTTAATTGACAAGTTTGTCTTAGTGTACCTTGATGACATAACTGTATATTCCAAGAATGTAGAAGATCATCTTGATCATTTGAGATAGGTATTTCTAAGATGTAGAGAGTTTGGGGTTTCCCTTAACCCAACCAAGTGTGTCTTTGCTAAAAGACAAGGAAAATTATTGGGACACATTGTATCTAAGGATGGATTGACCATTGATCCAAAAAGAACAAAAGCAATACTTGCCCTTCCTCTCCCTAAACACAAAAAAGGGCTGCAAAGTTTCCTTGGTAGGATAAATTTTTTAAGAAGATTTATTCCTAATCTTGCCACCACGGTGAAACCCCTTACAGCCATGCTTAAGAAAGATATGGTCTTCTCATGGACCAAGGAAGGGAAGGAGAGTTTTGAAAAGATCAAGGCAGCCATAGCATCGGCCCCTACCCTCATGAACCCAAATTTTGAGAAAGATTTCATCCTCTACACTTTAGGTGGTGAGTCAAGTATTTCTGCTATCTTGACTCAAACAAATGACAAGAATGAGGAGTAGCCCATAGCCTTCTTTAGTGAAGGGCTTAAAAAATATGAAGATAAATATAGCTTTGTTGAGAAGAAAGCCCTTGCAGTCATTAGAGCCTTGAAGAAATTTAGACACCTCTTATCTCATAATAGGATCCATTTGTTGGTACCCCATGCAAGTGTAAAAGACTTCCTGTTAAGCAAGGACATCAGTGAAAAGAGGGCTGGATGGATCACTAGGGTAATGGAATATGATGTTGATATTTAGATTACTAAATTGGTAAGAGGAAGAGGATTATGTAAAGAAATGTTATCAAATCAGAATTCAGATGAAGAAGTTGCCATGGTAATAGCAGAGCAGCAGGAGGAAAGAAATGTTGACGGTCCAAGGAGCTGGATAAATGACATGAAGAATTTCTTATTACGGAATGGATACCCTCAGGGATTGGACAGAGCTAAAAGAAGACAATATAGACTACAATCCATTCCCTATGTTGTGATTGATGATATCCTATTCAGGAGGGATTTTAATGGGACCCTGTTGACATGTGTTGAAGAGGATCAGGCTGAAAGGATGATTAAAGAACTCCATGATGGCCCTGATGGTGGCCACTTCTCTACAAGAACAACTGCCATGAAGATCATGAGAGCTGGTTATTATTGGCCATCCTTGTTTCATGATTGTCATAGGTATGTGAGAAAATTTGAGAAGTGCACTTTCTTCTCAGGAAAACAGAGACTTGCAGCTCTTCCTCTTCATCCCATTCAGGTGGATTAGCCCTTCACCTAGTGGGGGTTGGATTTCATAGGCCCCATTAATCCTCCATCTAGTGTAGGTCATAAATGGATCTTAGCTGCTACAGATTATTTCACTAGGTGGACAGAGGAAGTTGCCTTAAAGGATCCTATAGAGCCATCAGTTGTTGAATTCCTTGATGGAATTGTATCTAGGTTTGGAGCTCCTTCTACTATCATCTCAGATAATGCCAAATCTTTTGTTGGAACCTAGATTTGTGCATGGGCAATGAGTCACAATATCTATCTGAGCACATCATCAAATTACTAACCGCAGGGTAATGGTTTGGCTGAATCTTCCAATAAGAATCTAATCAGAATTATGAAGAGGACAATAGAAGACAATCAGAGGGCCTGGAACAAGAAATTAAGGACTACTCTGTGGGCTGATAGGATAACACCCAAGAGATCTATTGGGAATTCACCTTTTGTGCTAGTATATGGTAGGGAAGCTAGACTCCCAATCTCATTGGAGTTCCCATCCTTGGAGTTGGCTCATCTACTGGAACTGGTTGAAGATGATGCTATGTCAGTAAGAATGGCAGAACTAATTGAGTTGGAAGAAAAGAGAAACAAATCCATGAAAACTCTAGAGATTCACCAGCAATAGATGAAGAAGTGTTTTGACAAGAAGGCAAGGGCCAAAATCTTCAGAGAGGGAGATTTAGTTCTCAAGTGGGACTTAGACAGAGCAAAACTAGGAAGGCACTCCAAATTTGACCCATTATGGAGTGGCCCTTATTTGATCTCCAATTGCAAACAGGCAAATGCATTCCAACTGAGCAGAATTAACGGTGAAACTCTGCCCATTCCAGTCAATGGGATCCATCTGAAGCCCTATTTCTGAAAGGATTATGAATCTATGTACATAGTTAATCTCATTTCCTTCTGTCTGTTCCTATTTTTCAATAAGTGCGCGTCCATAGGGTTTCTCTTTTGAATCACCAGTTTCCAAAGTTTTGACAGCCTCAGGTCATGGAGGAGGTTCTGTTCTTTGTTTCTAGTCACAAAAACAAAGCTAGAGCTTCACGGTCTTCAATGTTTTGATTTCCTCTCAGGTGGGTTAGGGTTTCTTGTAGCTCTTAGTTTCATGCCTTCTAGGTCCTTTTCTCGACCCTGTAGCCCAATGGAGTTTTCTGCAAGCACTGGTCTTATGCATTGAGCAGGCTCATGCCCCCTGTGAGTCGCCAAAAATGTTATCATTCATTCACTTGCCAAAGTTTCTCTTCTGTCAGATTTTAGAAGGATCGAATGTCGACGTGACTTCGCTATGGCGGAGATGCACAGGTTTTAACATGGCGACATCGTGCCCAATTGACACGTGTCTGGTGGACCCGGCGAGCGGGCTACAATGGAGGGCAGGTCAAGAAAGTTTTTCGACGCCGCAGGCGCTATGGCACTATCGCATGCCGACTAAAAAATCTCCATGGTGACATAGCGCCCAGCGGAGATGCTCACATCGGCGAGCAACGGGTTTTCACGGGCCGAAAGTTCCAAAGACCGGTGATGCACCATGGTGCCAATGGAAAACTAATGCATTTTTCGATGGCGACATAGCGCCCTAATGGAAAGTTCATCACGGCAAAGAATGACTAGATAGGTGGGTCTCAACGGTACTCTGCATGAATAGTTTGTCAGCCTGGCATCACGGCGATAAATCAGAAGTAGCCGCGTGTAACCAGGCCGGAGTCTCTGTTAGCATGGCTAACACAGTCAAGGTTTATGATCACCGTCGGATCGGCTTGGATCGATGGTAAGTGCCATCGCGCTATGGCAGAGTTGTGCGAGAGTTATGATAGCGACATCGCACCCTGGTGACACGTGTTAGGTGGGGCCTTGCTACAAGGTGATGCTAGGTGTGCCAACATGGAGGACAAAAAAACGAGGTACGATGAGTCTTCACGATCATTAGATTTGGTTGCATCGACAGTCAGCGCCATCTCACTATGGCGAAGATTCATGGGTTTTAACATGGCAACATAGCGCCCGTGAGCCACGTGTCCTGGTAGGGCCACATTTCATGCCGCCAGATGCAGTTAGAGTTGGATGACTGACAAACCAATGAACAGACATCATGTATCAGCGGGCCCAAAAAATCACCGAGAGAAGGAGGGCCACGAAAAGGAGAGTCTGCGACCGTCAGATTGGAAAGAGATCAGCAGTGGGCACTATCTCACCATGGAGGAACTGTGCGGATTTTACAATGGTGAGTTAGCAAACGGGTCTAATTTTTGATGTGGCAGTTAGCGAGCGGTTGCGGTTAGATGATCGCCAAGGTGGCGCAGTCAAGTTGAAACCTTTAGGTGCTATGGCACTATCAAGACCTTCGAATTTCGATAGCGACATAGCACCCAGTCGCATGGAAAGGGTGGTAACGCCCAGTCAGATGTAAAGAGACTGCCAGGGTGGCGAGATCGAAGGTCTGATTGGTCTGCATGGCCCAGTTGGCTCGTCGAGCCTATTGACTGATCGATTTGATGGATGCACGAATCATGAATGATGGAAAATTAGAATTTTTTCCACAAATTCGATGGTATGATTGATTGCCACCAACTTGGAATGAATGCTAAGCGTAGAATGACACTCCATCCATCCGGTCGATCCATCTACCATGTCAGGGAATGTTGTGGCACCGTTTCTATCTTCTCTAGGCTCTTTCTCAGAAAGATATGAGATTTCTTGGTATGCAAGCCAAGATTCAATCAAATCTTCGATTGGATTCTCAGAGTGGAAGTTAATTCCAGTAGGTGAGAAGTGAATGTAATGCAAAAATCTTCAGTGATGCCTGAGCTATAAAGGCAATTTTGTGATCTATTCTTAGGGTCAACTCTTCCTGGTTTTCTCTGCTACTACTTGTAGACTTGCAGTGTAGAATCCCTGTGTCTCTAAGCTACATAGTATCCTGTGTCATTCTCTTCAGTGGTCAATGTGCATGTGCTTCTTTTTCCTCTCATTGATGCATTATTGAGATTAGTGGTCCACATACTGTATCTATCTTTGGCCTATTGGATAATATACAAGTGAAATCTCCTTTTCTTGGTGTCATTCAGTTGGTTTTCTGATTTGTATGTGACTATTGATCGATATAAGTCTGGACATGTATGAATTTTGTATATTACCTTAGTTTTGTAGTGCATATATGGGCAGGAATGAGTCTGTACACTCTATTTTGGTGCATCACCGCCTTAGATTAGACTAGGTAGATTTTATTTAACGTTCTCTTTCTCCCTTTCCCTTCTGAGAATAGATAGGTGCGCCCTGACAGTAAGAGGAAGCTGGCCTTCTCTAGAGACTTAACCTCGTAGTTCAAGTCCCACAGCTTGGAGGTTGTTTCCATGTTTCAGTAGGTTGTTCTCATGCTTAGGCCTTGGACAAGGGTGCAAACCTAAGTGACAACAATTATCTAGACACCAAATTCAAGGATCCTACTAGATCTATGAATATTGAAGAAATTGCGAAGAAGACGAGTCATAATATCATGATGATTGATATTGCTTCATCTCTCAACTATGTTGAATTTGATGAGGTCGAACATTTTGGAACTACTTATGAAATGTGGATTAAGCTAAAAGCCATCTATGGAGGAGATGATAATGTAAGGAGAGACAAAGTAGAAAGTCTTAAAGGATAGTTTGATCAGATGAAAAATGAGAGAGGATGAAAACATTGCAAAATATGTTGGATGAATCAAAGCCAGTGTCAATACTAGGAAAAGCCTTTGGAGGAACAATTGAAGATGTAATAGTGGTAAGAAAGGTACTTAGAACTCTTATTCCTATCTATGGAATCAAATTTTCTACTATTCAAGAGATGAGATGTAATCCAAAAAAAAAGAACTTTAGATTCCCTATTTGGAAGATTGATTGCATTTGAACTACATAAATATGATAATTATACTCCTAGTTGTAGAAATCTTGAGTCTGCATTTGAAGCTAAGGTATCACTCAAGAAGAAAGCTAAAAGGTCTAAAAGAAAACAATCTGAAAGTGAAGAGGAAGAAAGTTCTAATAGTTCTCTTGAAGCCACTGAAGCATTTCTTGCAAGAAGGTATCCCAAAGGCAAAGGAATGTATAAAGCTAAGATTCTTCTAATATGTTTCTCTTATGAAGAAGTTGGACACATTGTTGCAAGGTTCCAAAATAGAGAACAAAAAGATGAAAAAAAACATAGCAAGTACAAAGGAAAGAAGGATTTTAAGAACTTCAAGCATAACAAGGACAAAGGTAAGAAATATTTTTTTATGTATAAAGATTCATATAGTAGTGAAAATGATAAAATGGTTTATATTTCTATAAAAGATGAATCTAATGATGAAGGAGATAAAATGGCACTTATCTCTCATCTTTAAAAAATTGATACATGGATTATTGATAGTGGTTGCTCACATCATATGACTGGTGACAAAAAAAAGTTTGAACATATAGAACATTATTATGGTGGAAGTGTTAGATTTGAAAATGAGGAACCTTGTTGCATAAAGGGAAAAGGTTGTATTTCACTAACAAATAATTTAGATGTGACAATGCCTACTAGGTTAAAAGCATAATCTATTGAGTGTGGTATGGTTGAATAATATTGGATTCAAGGTAGAATTCATAAATGAGAAGGTCAAGATGTTGGATGGAAAAGGTAATCTAGTTGGGTCTAGCAAACAAACAGAAGGTAACCTATTCTACCCAGACCTTAGTGAAAGTTAATGTTTTATTTCTCAAGTAGAAGAAAGTTGGTAATGGTATAAAAGGTTGTGTCATGTGAACTTTGATAATCTAGTCAAGATAAGAAAAAATAGAAGAGTAAGAGGTATTCCTAGTCTAAGGAAACCTTATATGGGCCTATGCAAAAATCATCAAAATGGTAAGATGGGAAAGACAAGTTTCAAAAGCAAAGACTATCATTGAGAAGAAGTCTATGAGCTAGTTCATATAGACTTATGTGGACCTATTGGAATAGAGAGCTATAGTGGTGATAAGAATTTTATTCTATTTGTTGATGATTATTTTATAATGATGACTCTAATGTATCTAAAATAAAAATCTAAATCTTTTCAAAAGTTAAATTGGTATCTTGCAAGAGTAGAAAAAGAAACTAGAAAGAAGCTAAAGTGTCTAATATTAGACAAAGGTGGCGAATTCATTTCCAATGAGTTCAATGAATTCTTCATTGATAGAGGAATTAGGAGACAACTATCAACCCTTGGTACACCTCAACAAAATGGTATAGAAAAAAGAAGAAATAGATCCATCATGGATTTTGCAAGAACCTTAATGAAAGAAAAGAGTGTTGCATTCAAACATTGGAAGGAAGTAATTAGTACTATAGTGCATACCTTGAAAAAAGTATAGTTGAAGAAAGACTAAAATCAAACTCCGTATGAACTATGGTATGGCTATAAACCTAATGTAAGTTACTTGAAAGTATTTGGTAGTGAATTTTATTTCTTGAAGGAATCTCGAAAAGGTAAATTTGATGTCAAACGTGATGAGGGTATATTCCTAGGATACTCCTATAGAAATAAAGCATACAAGTTTTTGAATATAACTACTTATAAAATAATAGAAAGTTCACATGTGAGAATTGATGATTTTGCATAAAAGAGTGAAGAAGAAAGAAACAAAAAACCTAAGGATTAGAGAATATTTGTCTATTATGAACCTAATACATTTTCAAATCCAATTGAAAGTCAGGAAGATTCATCTCTTGAGTCCCCAAAATCTCCAAATGCTACTGAGTTGTAACCAGTGCAACCCAAGTCACAATATGAAGAACCTGACTCTTAGTCAGAAGCTACTGAGTTGTAGTCAATGCAACCCAGGTCATCAAAAGGACTCGAGTCATATATAATGGCACTTGAACTTGAAGATCATGCTGACCTATGTGAAATATATTCCAAATCCAAAGTACCTATATTAGAAAGATATGCTAGAAGACACCAAGAACCTATTTAGATCATTGGAGATAAGTTAGATGGAACAATGACAAGAAAAAAATTGAAAGGTACATGTTTCCTTGCTGAATTTGAACCTATAAATGTTAAAGATGCTTTGGATAATGAAAGTTGGATTGAAGCTATGAATGAAGAAATAGAATAGATAGAAAGGAATAACACCTAGACTCTTGTTCCTAGACCCCAGGATAAAAATGTAATTGGCACAAAGTGGGTTTTTAGATTTAAGTTGAATGAAGATGGAGAAGTTTTCAGAAACAAGGTAAGGTTAGTATGTAAAGGATATTCTCAAGAATAAGGTATTGACTATGATGAAAATTTTTCTCCTATTGCTAGATTAGAAGGTGTTATAAATTTTCTTTCTTATGCTACACATAAAGGATTTAAAATTTATCAAATGGAATTCTTGAAGAGGAATTTTGCATAGAACAACCTGAAGGTTTTGCGGATCCTAGAAAAAAAGATATGGCCTATAAATTGCAAAAAGAATTGTATGCTCTCAAGAAAGCTCCCAAATCTTTGTATGAAAGACTTCATAGCTGCTTGATAAAAATTGGTTTTTAAAGAAAAATGATAATGATGGCTTATATATCAAAGGACTAGATAGGAAAATTGTGTTGGCAGAAATCTTTGTAGATGAAAAATTATTTATTGGAAATGATGACTTGTGAAAAGAATTTTTAGATGATATGAGTACAAAATTTGAGATGTCTAGGTTTGGAGAGATAAAATTCTCTGTTAGATTGCATATTCTACAAAAGAAAGATGGTATCTACATCACTCAATTTAGATATATCAAGGAGATACTAAAGAAATTTGGAATGGAAGATTCAACACCAATTGGAACACCTATGTGTACTAGACAAAAGATTTCTAAAAATGATGATTCCATGGAGGTATATCAGACCACATACAGATCAATAATTGGCAAATCATAGTATGTTTTGTTAGGAATAAGGTGTCACAACCTTGGATAATTCCTATTCTAAGTATTATTTGTTTTCTAAATTTATTTTTTGCAAATAATGTAATTAAGTGTGAGTGTACATGTCTAGTTGGCATGTTGATGTGTCACTCCACTTGTATGTGTAATTGTGTGTAAATAAATCATGGTTGAAATGGTTATGACAAATTCCTATAACACGTAAGAGCTATCTATGGAAGATTTGATGATGGGTGAAGATGTGAAGACATGTGGCAATTGATCATTGAGTATTGTATACACAAGTCTCCAACTCACACATGAGGTTTGAGGCATCATCTCGAAAATAAATTTTGGTTCCTATTTTTTCAGAGAATGGTAAAAACCCTACTACAATTGTTCTTGCTAAGTTTCCCAAAAAGGGAAAGCAAATGATATAAGAATTTTTTAGGGTTGCAAATTGGAGAGTGAGAAAGTGTATTTTTGATATGGTATGTTGCTAGTGGATTGGTCTTCTATGTCACTGATCTCTTGAAAGAACTTGTATTGCAAGTGTGTTGTAACCTTTTTTGTTGAAGATAATACATTGTGCAAGTTTTGGAGGGGTGGGGTTGTTTTACAAAAAGGTTTTTCCCCACCAACATATCTTTGTATTTATTTGTTTTGTTTCTCTGTCTATTCTTTGTATCCATGGTTGACTAAAATATTATTGTTTACATAATATCAAATCTGAAATTGTATGGATTTCATAGGAATTTGCACAATAGTTTTCTTAAGGTATTAGAGTAGGAAGTTGTTTCCACACTTGAGTTTAGTTACATGTTGTACATACTAGGCATGTCATTTCTCTTGCACTTGGTATAGTGGCAAAATTCTCAACAAATCCTAAATAAAATCATATGATGGAAATCAAGAGAATCATGAGGTATCTAGAGGATACTAAAGATTATGGCTTATGGTATAAGAAAGGAAGAAACTTAGAGTTACAAGCCTTCATAGGTGCTAATTGGGTAGGAAGCATTGATTACAAAAAGAGCACCAGTTGTGGGACATTATTTCTTGGTAAAAGGTTAGCATCTTGGACAAACAAACAAAAGAATTATGTTTCTCAATATAAAATAGAGGAAAAATATGTGGTAGTAGTAGTTAATTGTTTCAATATTGTTTGGTTCGAACAACTCTTGGTAGCTATGAAGATAGAAATCAAGGATCCAATGATTATATTATGTGATAACACTAGTGCAATCAACATATCAAATAATCTTGTGATGTATACCAAAACCAAGAAAATTGCTATAAAATATCATTTTCTAAGAGAATTGGTACAAGACAAGGAAGTAAGGTTGGAATATGTGAATACCAAAGAACAACTTGCAAACGTATTCACTAAGCCATTGCCTAAGGATGCATTTTTGTATTTGAGAGGTAAGTTAGGGGTCATTCCCCTATCTAAAGCTCACTAAATAAAGGTTAGTGATGCATCAACCAGAGCATGTTGAAGATCACTTAGTCGATGCAATATTAAAAAGGCACATTTCATATGAATTAGTACATAAGGTGCACTGATATTCTCTAAATATTTTCTTTAGCATGAGATGTCAAAGAGGGAGAGTTTGTTGCTATCATATAATAGAAAATTTTATAAAGAGGGAGAGTAAAAAGAAGATCAACTTGGTCTGATATCAAAAGAAGATGTTAAAGACAAGGTCTTTTTGACATAAGGAGAAGACCAAAGGCAAAGGGAGTTCACAATGACAAAGGGAGTTCTCATAGATGAGAATTATAATGAAACTAAGGATATTGTGCTTACTTTATTCTTTCTCTAAAATTTCATTGTATTATGACATGGTGTATTACCATTAATGCCAAAGAGAGAAATCTACTGAGCAGGTTAATGAAGGAAAATCTATTTTTGTTACTGTCTACTGAGTAGGGTTGGCTAACAAAGGATTTTCTTGTTTTGGCATATTTAGTTCAATTGATTTGTTTGTAGGTTCTAGATGACTAAGAAGATGAATATTAATAATTCTAAGTTATATTCAAGCCAACTTGATAATATATAAGATATAAATATAAGTTCAAGTTGAGGATTGAGTCTGTGGAAGAATATAGAAGATTTGAAGATGCTTAGAGGAAGTGAATTTGAAGGATAAGTAGAATATCCTTGCTGAGCTACATATATATATATTTAATTAGGAAGAATCAAGTATTCAAGCAAGAATTGAGATCTATAATCAGCAATTTAGTTGCATCAAAAATTAGGTCATCTCATTGTTACTCTCTAACCATTGTAGCAGTGATCTAAATCTCTTAATAGAGTTGGCTTAATAGCTATTTGTAAATCCTCTAACAAGGTGGCATTTCTAGATTGAAGTGTCTAAATACCTCAAACAAGATCACTCCTAATAGGGTCAAAAAATCCTCTAACAAGCTCACACCTAGTAGTGTTTTTTGTAACCTTCAATAGGGTTGGCTCACTTCAGAATAGTGAAATTAATAACTAGTTGTAATTGGTGGTTTTTTCCAAATTGAGTTTCTATGTTAAATCTTGGTGTGGCTTTTTTTCATGCTATTTTTTTTAATGTGTATTCTACTAAGTTATGTAAGTTTACTAATAATATCTTAAGATTTCCAAGTTCTAGTTAATTCTTAGTGCTTTCCAAATTACAACATTTACTAGTATTAATCGAGTGTCTATGTGTTTGCTGAGTAACAAGAGAATATAGTTTAATTAGAGTTTATGTTTTGACTTTTTGGACATCTAATGGATTTGGGATTTATTTTTGTGGTAACTAATTCACCCATCCCTTCTTAGCTACTCCTCTTATGTTTCCAACACTCACTTTAGAATAGTGCGAATCAATAACTAGTTGCAATTGGTGATTTTTCCCAAATTAGGTTTTCATGTTAATCTTGGTGTCACTTGTGTTTATGCTATTTCTTTTGTTTGTATGAAAATAAGTTAAGTAAGGTTAATCACTGATAATATCTTAAGATTTACATGTTAGGAATTTGGTGAGTTACAGTTGCTATTTTAGTGTTTACTAAGTTTCAAGATTTACTAGGAAAAATTGAGTGCATGTGTGTTTGTTGAGCATCAATATTTTCAGTAAAGGTTTTGTGTTGACATCTAAGGGATCTAGGATTTATTTTAGTGGTAATTAATTCACCCCTCCCCTCTTAGTCACTTCTCTTATATTTCCAAGAATTGCTATCAAATTCTCTTGGTGCTTGCAGAAAAAGGTTTCAAGGACCTAAGCCAAAGATCGATATGTCTTAGACAAGAGAGACTCCCAAGACAACTAAGGATAACTTCTAGGCATGGAAGGAACTTATGAAGTTTCACTTGGAAACCATTAATGATTTAGGTTTGAAATACTTGGAAAATGCTTACAAGGATCCTACTACAACATTGACTATAGAAGAGATTGCTGAAAAGAAAAATCATAACATCATGATGATTGAGATTGTATTAGCTCTCAACTATGTTGAGTTTAATGAGATCAAAGGACATGCTACTACTCCTGACATGTGGACCAAATTGAAGGATATATATGGAGGTGATGATAACATAAAAATTTCTAAGATAGAAAGCTTGAGAGGTTATTTTGATGAGATGAAAATGAGAGAGGATGAAAAAAATGCAACATATGCTAAAATAATCAAAGCTAGTGTTAGTGCTATCAAAGCCTCTAGAAGAACAATTCAAGATGTAGATATGGTAAGAAAGGTACTCAGAACCCTTCTTCTTGTCTATGCAATTAGAGTGTCTACTATTCAAGAGATGAGATGTGATCTAGATAACAAGATAACTCTAGATGCTCTAGTTGGAAGATTGATTGCACTTGAACTAGATAACTATGATAATTATACTCCTAGTTTGAACAATCCTAAGTCCATATTTGAAGCCAAGGTATCACTCAAAAAAAATATTTAAAAGGTCTAAAGCCAAACAATCTGAAAGTAAAGAGGAAGATAGTTCTGACAATGATCTTGAAGCCATTAAAGCATTGCTTGCAAGAAGGTATCCCAAAGGGAAAGCAAAGTATAAAGATAAAATCCCTCTAATCTATTTCTATTGTGAAGATGTTGGACACATTTTTGCAAGGTGCCCAAATAGAGAAAACAAAGATGAAAAGAAGCACATCAAGTATAAAGGCAAGAGGGATTTCAAGAACTTCAAGGACTACAAGGACAAAGGTAAGAAATCTTTTTTTATGAGTAATGATTTAGATAGTAATGAAGATGATGAAATGGTTGATATTTTTATAAAAGAAAAATCTAGTGATGAAGGAGATAATATGACACTTATCTCTCATGTTAGAAAAATTGATACATGGATTATTGATAGTGGTTGCTCACATGATATGACTGGTGACAAAACAAAGTTTGAACATATGGAATATTATGATGGTGGAAGTGTGAGATTTGGAAACAATGAACCATGTTGCATAAGGGGAAATGGTTGTATCTCAGTTATCAGTGAACTTAGATGTGATAATGCTTCTGAGGTTGAAGGAGTAACACATAATCTACTGATTATGGCACAATTGAATAACATTGGATTCAAGGTATAATTCATGAATGGGAAGGCCAAGCTACTGAATGGAAACCTAAAAATATAATCAAGATAAGCAAGAAGAAAAGAGTAAGAGGTATTCTAGTACGAGGAAAACTAATATGTGCCTATGCAAAAATTGTCAAATTTGTAATACAGGAAATACAAGCTTCAAAACGAAGGACTGTCACTCTAAAGAAGTCTTGGAGCTAGTTCATACAGACTTATGTGGACCTATTGGAATATAGAGCTATATAGGAGATAAGTATTTTATAATTTTTGTTGATAGTAAATCTAGAATGATGATTGTAATGTATCAAAAAGAAAATTTTGAAGTATTTCAAAAATATAAGTGGTATTTGGCAAGAGTAGAGAAAGAAATTGGAAAGAAGCTAAAGTCTTTGAGTCTGGATAGAGGTGGTGAATTCATTTCCAATGAGTTCAATGAGTTTTTCATTGAAAGATAAATTAAGAGACAAGTATCAGCTCTAGGTACACCACAATAAAATGGTATAGTTGAAAGAAGGAACAGATCCATCATGGATTGTGCAAGAACGTTAATGATAGGAAAGAGTGTTTCAATCAAATACTAGAAGGAAGAAATCAGTGTTGTAGTGCATACCTTGAATAGAGTACAACTAAAGAAAGAGTCAAATCAAAGTCCTTATGAACTATGGTATGACTAAAAACCAAATGTAAGTTACTTGAAAGTATTTGGTAGAAAATTTTATATCCTGAAGGAATCTAACAAAGGTAAGTTTGATGTCAAAGGTGATGAAGGCATATTCCTAGGACACTCCTGTAGAAGTGAAACATATAAATGTTGGAATTTTTCAACTCATAAGATAATAGAAAGTGCACATGTAAGCATCGATGAGTTTACAAAAAAGAGTGAAGAAGAAAGAAAAAAAAAACCTAACGATTAGAAAAAGTTTGTCTAATATGAACCTGATACATTGCAATTTTCACCTCTCAAGTTCTAAAAATCTCCAAAAGCTACCGACTTGCAACCAGTGCAACCTGAGTCACAATCTGATAGACTTGAATCATAGTCAGAAGCTACAAAGCTATTGCTAGAGAAAATCAAGTTTTATGGACCCAAGCTAGAGACAGTGGACCCATTTTGTGCCAATTAAATTTTTATCCTTGGGTCTAGGAATAAGAGTCCAAGTTTTGTTCTTCTGTATCCATTCTATTTCTTAATTCATTACCTCAATCACACTTAAATTATCCAAAGAATCTTTAATATTTCTAAGTTCAAATTCAGCAATTAAGCATGTATCTTTCAATTTGTTTCTTGTCATTTGTCCATATGATTTGTCTTCAATGATCTGATCAGGTGCATGATACCTTCTAACATATCTTGATAAAACAGGTTCTTTGGATATGGAGTATGTTTCACTAATCTCATGATGAATTTTTGTATTAATCTTGGGTCCCACTATCTATGACTCAAGTCCATCAGACTCAATTTGCTCTAGCTTGGTAGTCTTTGACTAGAACTCGAGTCCTTTAGACTATGACTTAGGTTGCATTGTCTACAACTCCATAGCTATTGGAGATTTTGGGGACTCGGGAGGTGAAACCTTCTCTCTTCTAGATAGATTTGGTAGGGTATCAAGTTCATCATAAATAAATCTTCTGTAATTCTTAGGCTCTTTGTTTCTTTCTTCTTTACTCTTTTCTACAAACTCATCAATTATCACATGTGTACTTTCCTTGATTTTATGAGTAGATAGATCCAAACATTTTTATTCTTTACTTCTGTAGGAGTATCCTAGAAATTTTCTGCCAAATACTTTCAAGTAGCTTACATTAGGTTTGTAGCCATACCATAATTCATATGGAGTTTTATCTGATTCTTTCTTTAACTATACTCTATTCAAGGTATGTACTACAGTGCTGATTACTTCCTTCTAGTATTTGATTGCAAAATTCTTTTCTATCAACAATGTTCTTGCACAATCCATGATGGATCTATTCCTTCTTTCAGCTATACCATTCTATTGAGGTGTACTAGGGGTTGACACTTATCTTTTAATTCCCTTTTCAATGCATTTCATTGGGATGAATTCACCACCTCTATGTAATCTTAAAAATTTCAACTTCTTTCCAATTTCTTTTTCTGCTCTTGCCAGAAACCACTTGAATTTTTAAAAAGTTTTAAATTTTTCTTGTATATACATTACAGTCATCATTCTAGAATAGTCATCAAAGAAAGGAATGAAAAAATTATCTCCACTATAACTCTCTATTCCAATAGGGCCACATAAGTCTGTATGCACAAGCTCTAAGACTTCTTCAGAATGATAGCTCTTTCTTTTGAAACTACTCTTTCTCATCTCACCAATTTGACAATTTTTGCATAAACTCATATTAGGTTTCCTCAAGCTAGGAATACCTCTTACTCTTCTATTTTTTCTTATTTTAACAAGATTGTCAAAGTTCACATGAGATAATCTTTTGTGCCATAACCAAATTTCTTCTAAACATGAACTTTCACTAAGATCTAGATAGAATAGATTACCTTTTGTTTGTTTTCTAGATCCAACCAAATTTCCTTTTCCATCTACTAATTTGACCTTTCCATTTATAAATTCTACCTAGAATCCAATGTTATTGAATTGTACCACATTTAGTGGATTATGATTTAATTCTTCAACCCGATAAACATTATCACATATAAGTTCATTGGTCAATGAGATACATCTTTTTCCTTTTATGCAACAAGGTTCATTGTTTCCAAATCTCACACTACCACCATCATAATATTCCATGTGCTCAAACCTTTTTTTGTCTCTAGTAATATGGTGTGAGTAGGCACTATTAATAATCCATGTATCATTTTTTCTAACATGAGAGATAAGTGCCATCTCATCTCTTTCATCATCAGATTAATTTTTTACAAAAATATATACTATTTCATCTTCACTGTTATCAGAATCTTTAGCCATAAAACAAGATTTCTTTCCTTTGTCCTTGTAGTCCTTGTAGTTTTTGAATTCCTACTTGCCTTTGTACTTACTTTTTTTTCATCCTTTTCTTCTCTATTTAGGCACCTAGCAGCAATGTGACCAACTTCTTCACAAGAAAAGTAGATTAGAGGAGTCTGACCTTTGTACTTACCTCTGCCTTTGGAATATTTTCTTGATTTCAGAACTTTCTTCCTCTTCACTTCTTGATTGATTGGCCTTTGATTTCTTACCCTTTTTCTTGAGTGAGAGTTTGGCTTCAAATGAAAACTCAATACCTTTGGAACTAGGAACATAGTTATCATAGTTATCGAACTCAAAATTTGTCAATCTTCCGACTAGAGCATCCAAAGTTACATTTCTATTTGCATCACATCTTATTTCTTGACTAGAAAACACTCTAATTTCATAGATAGGAAGAACGATTTTGAGTACCTTACAATTATTTTCTCATCAATTTCTCCTCTAGATGCTTTGAGTGCACTAACACTTTCTTTGATTCTTTCAATATATTTTACAATGTTTCCATCTTGTCTCATCTTCATCTGATCAAATTGTCCTCTAAGACTTTTAGCTTTGGCTCTTCTTACATTGTCATCTCCTCCATAGATGTCTTTTAGTTTGATCCACATTTCATGATGTGGATCAAACTAAAAATGTTATGATTTTTCTTTTTAGCAATATCTTCAACTAATAATGTCCCAGTAGGAGTTTTGTATTCAGTATCAAGATACTTACAACCTAAATCACTGATAGTTTCCAAATGTAACCTCATAAGTCCTTGCCATGCTACAAAGTTTTCTTAGTTCAACTTTGTAATCTCTCTTATATAAGATATCTTGATCTTTAGCTTAGGTCCTTGAAACCTTCTCTGCAAGCACCAAAAGCTCTGATACAAATTGTTGGAAATATAAGAGGAGTAATTGAGAGGGGAGGGATGATTATTACAAAAATAAATCCTAGATCCCTTAGATGTCAGTACAAACTAAACTCTAACAACTAAACTCTCCTGATGCTTGACAAAGACACAGAAAAATGATGTAACTTAGTAAACACTAAAAAATGCTTAGCAAATACTTAACGTGGAAATCTTAAGATATTATCTATGATTATTGTTACTTTAACTTAGATGGAAACACATAAGAGAAATGGCATGAACACATTTGACACCAAGTTTTGATGTGGAAACTCAATTTAAGAAAAACCACCAATTGCAACTAGTTATTGATTTTCACTCTTCTCAAGTGAGCCCAGTTAGGAGCCAACCTTGTTAAAGGTTACAGAATACATAATTATGTTTGACCCTATTAGAGGATTTAATCACCCTATTAGGAGTGGCCTTGTTAGAGGTCTTTGGAAAATCCAATAGAAATGTCACCTTGTTAAAGGATTTACAAATAGTTGTTAAGCCAACTCTACTAAGAGATTTAGATCATTGCTACAATGGTTAGAGAGTAAAAATAATATGACTTGATTTTAGATGCAACTGAATTGATGATTATAGATCTCAATTCTGGTTTGTATGCTTGATCCTTCTTGATCAAATATATATTTTCAGCTTCACAAGGATACATTGCTTTATCCTTCTAATTTTCTTCCTCTTGGCTTCATTAAATCTTCATTTATCTTCCATGCATTCACCCTTTTAAATCTCAACTTGACCTTATATTTATATCTTTCATATGTCGAGTTAGCTAGAATATAACTTAGAATAATTAATATTCATCTCCTTAGTCAGCTATAACCAATAGACAACACAATTGAACTTAATATGTCAAAACAAGAAAATCCTTTGTTAGTTGACCCTACTTGGTAGACACTAACTTAGGAATGATTTTCCTGTGTTAACCAAGTGTACTCAGTTAACACTACATATTTGTAAAATTCCTTTGGTAATCAAGTGAGCTCAGTTAACACTAGTTCCATCTGATATTTCTTTCATTAATTGAGTGATCTTAGTTAACACTTATCTTCCACAAAGTTTCCTTTGTCTCTTGAGTGAACTTGGTACACACTCTATTTTGAACTAGGAAAACTCTAGAATGCTCGGCAGACACAAAAAACTATCTTCAATGCCTGAGTGAGCTTGGCATATACTAACTAGTGATGATATGACATTTTGTGTGACATCAAAGACAATACACAATTAATTAATTGTTCTAACACCTAATAGGAACCAAGTTTGAGACCCTAGTAGAGTTTCTAATTGGTTTAATTATTCCTCCATCCCTTAGCTTTATTAATTCTTCTTGCATTTTAGGATCTAAGGTGGGGTTTACTGGTCTTAAATTTTGTTTAAAAGGTTTGATATTCTCCTTAAGTGGTATGAAATGCTGAAACAAGTCTTCTCTATAAGTTTTGAGGTCATCATATGACCATGAAAAGACTTGTTTTAATTTTTTCAGCAAATAAATAAGAGGCTTCTTAATTTCAGCAGATAGGTTTTGACCAATATAAACCTTTTTGGGAGTTTCAAAGGTACCAAGATTTATCTCTTCAATTTTTTGTAGTTTATGATCCCTAACCCCTAATTCCACTCTATCTTGGTTATAAAACGTGCTTTCTAAAACTACCATTCCTTTGGGTACTTTGTTAGTTTTTAGTTGGAAAATTTCTTAGCAAAATATTGTCTCCTTGACATCTTTTGTTTCAATTAAAGAACTACAATCAAGTTCCTGGTAGTGATATTAATCTTCACTTGACAAGAAGTTTAGAATATCTCAAGCATCCTCAAAAACTTCCCAACATTCTATGTTCTGAGGGATTGAGGTTCGGTTTTGTACTTCAATCTATGAGATCCCAACAAATGATACATCTTTAGGTTTAATAGCTACATTTGCCAACAGATCAGCCATCTTGTTATGACTCCTCTCCATCCAAGATATACCAAAGGCATCAAATAACTCAATTTGCTCCCATACAAAATTTATGTACTACTTTCTTGGATTCATAAGTTTCTCTCACTTGGGAAATTACTAATTCATAGTCACTAATAGCATGTAACTTTTTTATTCCATGATGAGTTGCAACTCTTAATCCCAATAAGAGTGCTTCATATTCAGCTATGTTATTAGTACATGAAAAGTTGGAGGTGAATGAATATTTGAAAGTGTTCTTCTCTGGAGACACAAACACTACTCCTGCTCCTAAACCTTCTTTAGAACATGCCTCATAAAAATACATGGTCCAAAAAATCTATGAATCCATGCAACACTCCACCTCATGTGCAATTATAGTAGGGAGTTTCTCAACTTCTTGGATAATCAGCTCTGCTCTAAATGCATTTACACTAGTATCTAGAAAAAAAGTGGAATCCTTATCAACATCATCCCCAAAAATATGGTTGACTTTTGGCTCCCTGTCTACCCTAATAGCCTTATCACCTATATGAAAAGTAGCATAGGATAAGTCACATTGTAGGCTACCTCCCATAGAAGCACTCCATTTTTTAGATAGCAACATTCCATAATGTGGAGGAATATCAATTGCAAGGAATGACATTGTCAATTCTACATCTAGGAATGTAGTTAATTTGAAAGGTAATGCATTGATAGTACCTATAATAGGCACTTCCCCAGCATCCATAACTCTACATCTACCTTTTTTGGTGTCCACTTATAAACGTAGAAATTCCATGAATTTGGAAGGCATAATAGTATTTGAAGCTCCAAAGTTTATCATGCAATTTTTTTGAGTTATTTCTTTTATAACTAGACTAAGAAAAAAATGGCTCAATATGCTATAAATAAGCTACAAATGGATCATCTAAGAACATTCTTCAACTACCATTAGGCTTTTTTGTATGATAGTTTTTTTAGTAGTATTATTATTGTTACCTACTCCACCCAACCATGATAAAGCTTTACTCTTATGTTAATCTATTCTAAATAATTTAGATAAAGGAACTTTGATAGTTATTTGAGACAACATAGATATCATGTCAATTGGGTCACATACAGTAGGTTTTACAAGAATACCTGGAGCTAAGGTCTTTTGAATAGTAGGCATCACAATTTTCTTAGCAACATCATATATTAATTTATTCTCTTGCACACTTTCCTTAACTATCTCATTTATCTAAAATTGGACCTTCATTTTTGGGCTCCCACTTCTTGGCCTTACTGTCTTTGACCTTTGTTGTTTCTAAATTATCTTTCTTACTATCATTCTTCATATTATGAGTAATATCTTTTATAAAGATAGCAGAAGGTTTACTAGTTTCATTGTTAACCATTATGCTTCTCAAATTATAATTACTATGTACTTAAGAAATCATTTCTATAGTAATTCTATCAATCTCATCTTTAGAATGCTTTCTTAGATTTATATGACCAACATCTAAGGATGTAGTACATACCTTATCTTCATCATAGTCTTCATTATCTAAAAATAATTGCTAATGGTGTAATTGGTAAACAATTCTTCGATCGATAATGTCATTTTAATGCTATTCTAGATCAAAATCTTTATAGTCATAACACATATTAACCATATTGCAACTTACATCATCATGGTTCTTTCCTTCTTCTTCCTCCTCATTCTGCACATTCTAATTTGTAGCAAATGATTGGGCTACTGCACAATAATTTGAGGATTGAGGTCATTGGCATATGATGCACCATGACACATCATCTGCCATGTTGACAAAACTTCTCTACAAAGGATCAAGGGTACCCTTATCTTTCACATTTTAAGTTTGATTAGGAATAGGTTTACCATCTTTCCATTGAGTAGTGCATGGGTAGTTTGGCATTATTGGTTGCCTATTGAAATAATTATTGTTCACCAGGGCTTTTTCACTAGCATTGAAAGTTGGTGAGTTCATATTTTTCAATAAATCCAACACTTGACCCATTGTGGCTTCCTTAGGCTTCTTACCTATAGGAGATTTATCATTTTCCTTCTTATTATTCTTAGGGTTGAATAATTTTAGGTCATCTCTCCTTCCTAGGTTATCAGATGCTTTCTTATTGTTCTCAATATTCATAGCGACCTTGTAAGAATCCCTTAAAGTTTTGGGATCTTTGTCTCTCAAATGGTAAGACATTTTACTATCAAAGGCATTGAAGTATGTTGTAAGACATACATCTTTATTTAATCTCATTACCTGAAATAGCTTGTACATCCCCTTCTAAACCCTTATGTTGAAGTCAAAGGTAGATTCATTAGGGTTATTTTTTATGTTGTTAAAATAATTCAAAATGAAGCCAAAATTAGTGTTATCTCCATACTGCTCTTTAAATAACTTTTCCAAGTCACTCCATGAACTAATGCTTTCATCTAGTAGTCTTCTGAACTAGTCCCTTGCATATTTAGTTGATGAATCCACAAACAACTCCATCACTAAATCTCCATGTTCTACCTCAAAATCATTTATCATATCTATGAAAATTCTCAAATGTTCCTCACCAGTAATAGCATTATTTCTTGAAAATTTTACAACCTTGTCTCTTAAGTCAAATAATATTAGATTTGGAAAACTAGGAATACCTAAGAATGAAATTTTTATATACTTGTCCATGTATATAGGTTTCTTCTAGAAACCAACAACATTTGACGTGCTTGCTGCATTGGTCTAGTTATGGACAATACTTTAAGACTATTGTATTTGAACAACGTCGATCTGGGTACCAGTAGTAGATGATGAAGCAGGGGTAGATTGAGACATATTTTGGATAGAGACTACTAGTCCATAGGTTGGGATAGAAGTTGTGTCTTGGGTGGATAAATTAGTCCATGAGGCTAAGGTAGAGGTGGTTTTGATGAACTAAATTTTTCTCCTCATTTCTACTACTTGGGCTTCATTTTCAACTTTCTTAAGAGCTTTTGCTAGATCCTTCTTCTCCTTTTTGAACTTTTCCAGATCTAAATCTAACTGAGACATGGGAGGGTTTGTAGACTTATTTGGTATAGCTTGAGGTTCATTAATCTAGATCCCTATAACCTTACCTTTTCCTTTATCTGTTGGTTTCACAGTAGGCTCTACAAGGTTTGGTTGAACAAGCTTATAGGGCTGAACTTGAGATATAATAGGTTCTTGCCTCTAGCTTATAAGTTTTTCTTGTTCTAAACCTTGGATCTCAAATGATCTACATCTCCGAAAACATCAGTATGAAAAACTAAAGTCCTTTCTTCCAATTTTTTGTTGGGCTCTTTTAGGGCAGCCATCCTCCTGAGAAAATTATCTCTCTCAATAACAGCATTCAAGGTGTCTTCCTCTTTATCTTTCTCCAAATGCGCATGTTTGGCTTCTTCTTTTGTGACCCATTTCTTTAGGACTCCTATTTCTAAGTATACTTCGTTTGGATGTGCAGAAGTTTCTTTTGAATTAGTCAGATCAGATGTAGATTTACAAGGTTTGTTTCTATGTATGGAATAGTTCTGGGATTAAAAGGGTCTTCCATAAATTTCTTATATGCCATCCTATGATTTATTTCATCTATCACATCTACTCTTCACAATTCATCTCCCATTGAGGAAACATTCTCACCATGATAACCTTTGTTCTTCTTGTAATGGGGTACTAAGCATCCTCCTAAAAGTCTTGTGGTTTCTAATTCAGAGCTTAATGAAGAAGGTTCTCTCCCTACCATCGGCTAGTATTGAGATTTTACTAATACACTACCCCTTGGTTTCCAAGTAGGATTTAAATCCACTTTCTTCTTATTTTTGTTATTCATACTAGCTAGGGGTAAACTAGTATACAATGGTACTTTTGGATTGGATCTTATATAAGCTTGTGTACATTTCCTCTTGTCTCCCATTTATGGAGAATACTTATCAATAAGCACTAGCCTCAAAACCTTGACTGAGTTGCCGCCCTATTCTAGGGAAATATAACATGAAATAACTTTTGAATTAAAGAAGATATCATAAGATAATATAAATAAGTTTGACACGCAAAGAAACCAATCACAAAGGACATGGGACTGCAACTCTTTCTTGATAGATAAGACACTTTTATAAGGATAGTATACACCAATTTGTACCTATGGTATTGGGGACTTTATCCTCTTTTAAATTCTCAAGGTTTGTCACTAGAAAAGTCCAAAATAACCATGAGCAATTAATAGAAGGAACTGTAAAACACGTATACAAATAGGGTCAAAAATTGCAGTACTTTTCACACATAAGCATTTGTTGAACAACTCCCCACTAGAGTCACCATTTTGTTGGTGTTTTAAACTACCAAGAAAAAAAATACCTGATAAAAAGATAGTGAAGAAAATTTTAGTTTAAGGATTAGCTATTTCCTTTACTCAACTAAGACATCTTCAGATCTAGACCCAACTTCAACAAAATCATAAAGATTTTCTACTCTTTAGGCTCTACAAAAACAAGTCAGGTGCACCTTAAGGATAAAAGATTCAAAAATTGATACTATCTTCACATTTCATTCATTCAATGACATCCTATTACAATACTCATCCCTATAGGAGATATTTGGTCACTATTCTGCTTAGATTTACAAGTAATTCTAAGTAACATCAGCTAACTAAAACACATAGATTATATGCAAACAAGAATTGACCAGCTATGTACTCTTCATACATTTAACGTAAATTGATTTTTGATTTTAAGATTTTGCTTGATGCTTATCTATGATCTATGCATATACAAACTAAAATAGTTGATCAATGCCTCATCCATTGGGATTCAAAGTCTATCCAACTATTTTGACCTTATTGATTGCATTACAATCAATATTATCAACATTTTTTCCTAAAATACGTTCTTATGAAAATCCCTCTTACTACTTAGAAATGCTATCATAGCACTAAATAATTTACTTAATTCATTCAATTAAAAGCAATAATGAATTGATATAGAACCTATCCTAATTTTATTGAATTGAACAAGCTTTTCTCATATAACCTCAAGATAATGAGTCAATAACAGTGGATACAAGACTTGGAGAAAACAAATATGATGTTGATTCATCTTTGTATTAATTTTCTTTGAAAATTATGTAACAATTGGATAGTACTCAAAACAACTCAAGACCAAACAATATAATCCTTCAAAGCTAATGTATGTTCAAATTTGCAGAGAAAATACATCACAAAATTTTCATCAAGAAAATAAAATAAGGATTAAGTTTTTTAATGCCTATTATAATATTTCCAACAATTGGCATCAGAGCTTTGTGGTTCTTATAGAAAATTTTAATAGCTTGAGAAAAAGATCAAAGGCAATGGAGATATTTAGACTTGACAAGACTATTGACAATGAGAAACTAGATTTGGAATTGGCTATTGGACAACTCAAGAAAGAAAAAGAGTAACTCTCTCAATCCCTGAAAAGAAGAAAAGATTTTTCCATTCAAATGAATGATCAACTCTACATTGAAGAAAGAATTGAAGACATTCATTCAAGAAATTCAAATGAAGATGATGAAGAAATCAAAGAACTATGTGAAAATAATAGTACTCTTCAAGAAGAAGTAAGAAAACTAAGAAGAGAACAAGAAATTTAGTCACTAAGATTATGTGAAGTCATGGAAGAGAAAAACAAGATAAGAGAAGAGATAGAAGGAGAGAACAATGAAATTCAACACCTAACCCTTTAGTAGATAGACTTCATTGATCAACTCACCAATGTGAATAAAGAAGTCATGAATATAAGATTAGCGAATGAAAGACTGTACAATCATTTAAACATTGAAAGGAAAACCAATGAGAGGATGATGAAATCTCATGTAGACATGAATTAGTTGAATGAGAAAATTCATTATAGACATAAAGGAAAATAAATAATTGGATATACAGAAGAAGGTGAATCATCCAAGTGAGAAATTAAAAAGAATCAAAGACCTACTTGCAGTCACTGTTGTAAGATAGTTCTTACATCAAATAAATGTTGGAGCAAGAGGAAAGAAAAACTCAATGGAAAGTGCTATAATTGCAATCAGCATGGTCATAGGGAAAATGAATACAAAGAGAAACCTAAGTTTGAAGGAAAATGTAAAAAATGTAAGAAGCATGGGCACAAATCACTAGAATGCAAAACTAAGTCATTGAACCCAGCAGAGAAAATTGTAAAAGCTATATTTGCTTGGAACTATAACACTTGGTGCAAATGTCATTGCTATGGCGAATTTGGACACATTGGAATGAATATGTAAAACATCATATAAGGACAAGAGATACTACCAAAATATATTTCATTTGTATAGAACTTGGTCATCTTGCCAAGAACTATATGAATACTAGAAGAATTTGTTGGAGTTCAAAAATGTTGTAGGGTTTTCAATTACCTTGATGAGAATATGAAACATCTAGGGGAAGCTAACTCCCATCTTCAATACATCATTTCAAACACTAGGCCAACTATAAGGCTTGACCCTTCTTCACTTCAGGCTCTACAAGACTTAGGCGGGTTAACCTTTAGGTTCTGATGAATGGTACTAGTGAAAATTAAACCTAAACCTAAATCTAATTACTTCAAATGAAAACCCCTTATATCTCCTAATGACTTATGTAGTAACAAAGAAGTGCAGTATCAAATTACAACTCTATGAAATGCACAAGATGAGTAAGGGTTAAACTGTTCTAGCTCTTCAACATAAAATGTAAAGATGATTTGGATTTGATTTGATTTTATGTGGGTGGGGAAAGTGGATGAAGACCAGGTATGAATAGAAAATTTATGATCCTATAATAGATTAGTGCCTCATCCATTGCGCAATTCACAAATCTAATTCATGCATTTTGGATATCTAGAACACATTCTTATGCCAAGACTCCAAATCTATCCATTTACCTTGTAAATTGGATATCAATGTTCAATCTAAATCTCATTCTTATCTAATATCCTCCTCAATAAACCTGTAACCTTGTTGAATCTCTAAAGCATTTACATAATTTCTTGAATTATAAGAAACAATGAAGCAACATACAACCTTAAGGGACTACAACTATAATCTAAACACTTTGTTCAAAGACCATAAAACATCATAGCTCAACTGAGAAAGGAGACAAGATTTGAACTAAAACTAAACCTTTGTTGTTCCTTGTATCGATTTCCTTGAAATCATACATTCAAATGCATGAAATTGACTCATAAACAACCAAATAAACTAGACTATTCAATGAACAAATGCTATCATACAAGAGAGAAAATGGCAGGAATGAGAAACTAATGGGATATGAAGGGGGAGTTATAGCCAAAGCAACAGCTTCATGGTCTAGAACTAGCACATCCCAGATCTTCCATTTAGAGTTCATCAATTTAAAAGCCAGTTCTACTAAATGCCTTCATTCTAGAGAAACTTTCCAATATTTTTCCAACCCTTACAAAAGAGAAGAAGAAAGAAAAAATAGAAAGGAAGTAATTCCTAGATTGGTTATGCAACTAACATGTGTGCCTTCAGAATTCTCCCTCAAGAAGCTAAAAAGAATCTCTCTACCTTCTTTCCTCAACTGCTAATCATATCCTTTCTATTTTTCCTTTCCAAATGCAAAGTATCTTAGAAAAAGACAAAGATTTGCTAACTAAATCTGGATATGTCCCAATTGATCAAAATTTAGCCAAAACATCACAAATACTCAAAATAACTTGATACAAGAATCACTAAACACTTTTATGATGTTTTTCCACTGAATTCTACAACTAGTGACATGAAATGCCTAATAAAACATGTAGATCAATCTCTGATAGAAAACCTCATGTAGCATGAACTAGTGGCATTTTGTGTAAAAACTAACTCCATATTTGGAAAATTTATTTTCTCCTAGTTTTGGTGATATACAACATCACATATTTAGCCTACCAAAAACCCCTAATCTAAAGTTTTAAATTTAGATTAAATTCCATTTTGATTTAAAAGTTGCACGTCACCCATGTTTTGAAAAAACTATTTTAAAATCATTTTATTTTCCCCTTGCCTTCAATTCTAGGGTCAACCTTCATTTGACTGGGCCATTTATGCCATGTGGTAGCCTCAGATTGGCCGACCTCGTTGCCATCTCATCACTAGATTGGCTCGATGCCATGTGTCACACGGTCTCTTCCCGTAATATTTAATTGGTGCACATCTTTATCTTGTAGGGATACGCATGCCATCTGGTCTAGACACGTGGCAACATCCTGTGGATCTATCTTAAACTGTTCCATTGGTGCCACGTCATTGCTAGTAGGGACCCACACAACATGTCAATTTTCTACATTCTCACATTTTTATCTCCCAAGAACCATCATTTTGTGGGGTTGTGCCCACTGTCAATCTTGACATGTGTCAAAATCTTGGCTTCTGCCTCAAAATGTGCCACATGAGCTCATATGCAACTTTGATTAAAATTTGTGATGTCATCACCTAGCTAGCATCCTCCTGTGGACTGGCCATCTACAGGCATGGGCTCCACCATTTGAGTCTATGGATTTCAAAAGTTGTGAGTGCTTAACACATCTTTGTGAGCGCAAGGTATCATATTTAAACACTTTAAAATTCCTCACATAGAGAATGTGGGATAAAAGCTTCAAATTTTTTTCCAAACTCTGTAGCAGATTGCTCTTTTTATAAGCTCCTACACTTTGAATGCTTTTCCTCTCTTGATGTCGCGGGTTCTTTTAATCTGAAGGCGTGATTGTTCTCCATGTTACGTGGTTCCTATTCTTTTTATTCTTTAATGGCGTCGGCTCTCTACAAGACAACTTGTTTATTTGGTGTGAAGGTCTTCTTTACATTAACACTGGGCTCCTCTGCATATTACCTTGTGGCTTCATTATGTGGGTATCTTTTAACTTTGACAGCTGGCTCTTTCTCAATGCATTGGCATGGGTGGCTCTTTTACCATTACGTGAGCTTCCTATGTTGAATTTGTTGCTCCTTTATTTTTATAAGCATTGGACTCCTCTGTGAAATATGCCGCTTCACCTTTTTAATGGCATGGGCTTTGCTTTATAGACTGATGGTATTCACTTCAAGCATGAGTTTATTTCCCATTTGCTAGACGACTTCTTTTTAATGTGGCGTGATCTCCTTGCTTTTACCATTGGCTACAATTTTTACTTGTTCTAGGTGGCTCTTTAAAAACTCTTCCTCCACATGCATGGATTTGTCTCTTTGATATGCTGGTTCTACCTTTTAGAAAACATGGACGGCCTCCAAATTGGTGTGAGAGCTTTTCTTAGCCTTGTGTGAGCTTTTTTCATTTAAATGGCTTCATCACATTTAGAGCTAGGCTCTTTTTATATGCATCAGGGGACTGATGCTCTGTGGCTTGAGCATCTTAGCCAGCTACCATTTTCCTCCACTAGGTGTGGACTCTCCTTTCTTGTGTGGGAATCACAAGCAATGGCTCTGTCCTTTATGGCGCGATCTTCCTTATTCATTTTTCTTTCCATTGGTCACTTTTTGTTCAAGCCTTCATTCGTTTGTATTTTTCTTTTTACTCATGCATAGAGCTCTCTTATCTAGTGTGATTCTTTTCCCATCATGTGAACAACTTCTTATGCACTCCTTTGATGCAATCGAATCTTAGACTCTTGGCACGTCTTTCTTCCCAGTAGCCAACTAAAAATCCTTCAACCAATAGAGGCCATTTTTAAAATATTGATCATTTAGATACTTAGTTCAAAGATTTCATAAAGCCAATAGTTTTTAATCTCCTCTAATTAGAGTGATCATCTTCAGATATGTTTGAATGAACATTAGTTTTTGAAATTGGACTAATAACTGGCTCCTTTCAATGCCTGACTCTGTATGTTGAACCTTTTCTTTAAAAGATGTCAATACTAATTATCATTCACACCATACTCAATATAAAATCATCTTTGTAATGATTTTAAAACCATTATGACATCTCTACTTTTTAAACATTTTAAAATCCAAATGTCTTATTAATCAGATAGAAATAGTTGGACCCCAAAGTGGGTTCGGCTAAAAAAGAATTTCATTTTCAAACACTTGAATTGTCCAACTGATCCATCGAACATTTGATACTAATTTGATGAAGAATCAATCAATTCGCATCACTTTTTAACATTTTAAAACTTACTACACCTCTTTTTGCAATTGTCAATTTGGTGCCAGGAGGTCTTTTGACTAGCCTTAACAACTAACCCAAACAGCTGATCGGGCTCTGAAAATTGGCACACTGACTCTTTGTTTTTCATTCTTGCACCATGTTGAATCTAATCTCATGAAAAATTCAGAGTTAAAAGATATTCACTGTCAAAGCTAACCTCTCAGAACTACCTACAAGTAGACACGTCAGAAAATAATAAAACCTGGTTTGGATTTGGCTTTCAAAACTAGGCAAATGGACACTTGGGAAGATGAAAACTAGGGAATTGGTTCTTTTCCATGAGGAGAGTATGAATCTATGATTTGGGCTCATGATGAATAACATGACGCAAATGGCGACCAGTCAAAGTAGGCTACTTGGATTTGCAGACTGAAAACACTGATAGAAAAGCAATTTTTGCAACTGGAATTGACCTAGAAAAGTGTGCAAATGGATTCTTCATGACTTGAAAATTGGCACACTTAAAATATTTTCAAAGGAAAACATAGTGGTACAATCCATTTGATCTAGGCAATCACAAATTTCAAGTTAGCATGTCACGAACAGGGGTACTGATCAATCTGCACTTTTTGACACTAGTAAAAAGTTAAAAATCTTGTTTGGAATCACATTCTAAAACATATCAAATGGATTCGTCATGAGCTAAAACTTGAAACATATCAATTATCTAAGATCTATAATGCAATGCAAAAGGAATTTTCACATTTGGGTCAACTGGACAAAAGTTATAATTCATCAAACAGGGCTTCCCAGAATTCAAAATTAATTGCAAAAGCATGAAAACAATAATTGACCAACTTTGAGGGAATCAAAACCTAGTCAAACGGATTCAAAATGACTCAAAATATGAAAAATAAGCTCTTAGGTGTGGACACTAGACACTCCCAAAGTGGATGTCACAAAAAAATTCTAGGTGCAAGATATTCGGATGCAAACAAGGGCTCCTGTCATTGTTTGACACTTAGGTGAAAATGCAAATTTGGAAATTACTCAAAACAAGACTTCACGAAATGACTCAAAATCTCAATTTAACTTCATGGAACAAGTGGTCATATTGAATGAAAGGTGCTAGAGACATTAAACACCTCATAGAGCTCAAATGTGTAGTCTGGTACAATCTCATCAAAAAGTATTTAAAGGGCTCAATTTCTCAATGGTACTCAAAATTGGGGCTTTGATTTTGAGTCCCAATGGTGGCTCTGTCTAGGAATGCATGTCCCTTGCAAGCATGGAAAGAATTTAGATCTCTTTTAAAAGAAAACCACTCACAAAAACTTCTCTTGAACAACTTTATTGAAAGCAAAAACAACTACCTCTACTATGTACAAGGGTTAACCCTGGGCCATCGAACTTTATCAAAATTATTTACCTTTGTTGTAAATCTAATTCTCATCTAAACTTTCATGAGGTAAACTGAAAATACTTCCCTTATCATCTTCACCAGTTAGATTATCATTCTGAATCAACTCACTTAGCAAAACTGAATCTAAACCTTGACTTTCACAATGCATATAAAAACTTGCTTCATTTTCTACAACTTGCTCATTATGAAAGTTTTGATTAGCATGCTTAAACATATTAGACTGAAACTGAAAATCCTCTTCATTTAATGACTCATGACTACTATTATTCTCAAATATGAAAGCTTCATATTCAACTTGAAGAGAAGGATCACACATAGCTTGAAAATGTGTATCCTTATGCATAACCAGATGTTATTCAAATGAGCAATCAGATTTGTACTTACATATATCATCAATGTCAAAGTCTAAAACTAATCTAAAGTCCTTCAATGATTCATCACAGCCAGCAAATGGATTAGTTGTCACGTTAAATTATTCATCATGAAACTTGCTACAAGGTGGATGCTGATTTTCACTAATAACTTTGTCAAATACCTTACCATCCACATTATGAGAGGCAACATCATCATAATTATTATCATATTCAGAAGAAGATGAACAATTTGACTTCTCACAATAGTAAGACAAGGTATCATCATTAAACTCATCATCAACTAAATCTAAAACTTCCATGTCCTCTTCAAACAATGGATTGATAACTCCATGTAATGATCCCTTTTGAAAATTATGACAAGTGTTGTGTTGATCAACATCAAACTCCTCACCATATAACAGATTAGTGAAAACTTTAAAACCATTTCTAACATCACTATCATGGAGACTTTTAGCATATGAGGAAAAATCAAAACTATATGAAGACACCATTCACTCCATCAACAAAGCATGTAGAATATAAATCAATATTATTTGCATTGTCTTCATCAAGGTGATTCAAATATCTTGCAAACCAATCATCATTAGGTGTTGATGCATTAACCTCAAAATCATTTGCATATTGCTAGTTATTACTGCATACCTCCTCAAGACATTCATCTACACAATTAGGTAATCCATCTTTATAGATAATCCCTTTATCTTCATATTGTGTATACAACCTCTTTTCACAATTTTCAAACTCAAGCTGACTAGTACAATTCTGAAATGGAATTTCACTTTCAGATTTAGAGAAAGAACTTATACCTTTACTTTCATGAGAAAATACGCTCTCATCATTGCTCTCTTCTTCCCATGCCACATCCAATTCATGTGAAGATGAATATGCACTATCACTTTCCTCACTTTGATTTGAATAACAATTCTCATCATCAACTTCATATGATGCCTCTTGATTATACATTAGATCAGCAACTCTATCTTTATCGCTTGATAGGTTTCTAGCTCCTTCCTCCTCATATTGTGATGAACACCTTTCAACCTCATGATTGATTGTGTTTTCAATAAAATGAAAATAATTAATAGGAGAATGAATGACTAAACTTATATCTTGCATATGAAATTCATCAGGTGAACTAACTCTATTTTCAACTAATGTAATACTGGAAACATGTGCATTCAATTTAGCAAGAATGGAATCATCTTTTCTTTGCAACAAAGAAACCTCATCTACACATGTTTCTAATTCTGAAGATTCAACAAGATTTTCTACAATAGTAGGGGTACTTATTTTCTGATTTTAATTTGAACATTCTACATGACATTGATTCTTCCTTTGCACCTCATCTTGCCAAAAAAAATTCTGAGAGAAGTGACTCTTAGTCAATCCATATTTCATGTTATTTTCAATCTCCATTGCCATCATAAAAGCCTAATGCAAAGTCTTAGCCTCCTTATCTCTTAATAAGTAACTTATCTTCTTATCAAAAGCACCAAGATAAACCACTAAATACACTTGATCATTTGACTTATAACTTTCAGGAATGTCATTCAACAATTTTGCAAATTTGATATTGAATTCAGGAACTAACTCACTATTTCTAACTTGGATATTCAAAAACTTATCAAAATAATCAGAGATGATTACTCTTTCCCCAAACTGCATCATGAAGGCTAAAATTAATTCATCCTAGGATAAAATTGAACACACTGGTAAAAATGAAAACTAGTCCCTAGCATCATCTTCTAAAGTTTGAACAAACAACTTCATCTAAACATCTTCATGAACAATTTCAAAATCACCAGCGAAGTCATTGAATAATTGAACATGATGGTTAGTTGACTTTTTATGGTTCCCACCAAACTTAGGCAAATACTTTCTTAGGTTATAAGGCATAGTATTTGGGAAACCATGAATACCATTAAAACTTAATGGCATGTATCTCTTAGTATAAATAGACCTACAATTCTCACTAACTGACTGCATACTTGATGAAAAGAAACTTGAGATTCTACAAATTTAAAAATCATTCATCATTAATACTTAGATTCACAACCTGTAGCAGATTTGAAAATACCTTCTATCGATTTCAACTTCAACATAATTCAAAATATGACAATACTTTTGTTGAATCTACTTTCCATAAAGTATGTTGAAATGTACCAAACCAATATCCTATTTAGTGCTAGAATTACCAGTTGAAAAAGAAACTTTATAAATCTTACTTTCATGGAAACAAAATTACATGAAAGTGTAAAATACCTTTAGTGTTGCTGTATGAAAACAATGATATATTGATTGGCATAGGTGATAGTCTAAATTCTTCACACCATGTATTAAATCCTTGTAGAGAAGCCATGTCCTTGAGGAGAACTAAATGAAATCACTACTGCCATTCATTTTTACATTTAAAATTTCTTATGATAGAAGATCAAACAACACTTTGAAACTCATTGGTCAAGAACTTATAGATCTCTCTTCTTGCTTAAGACTTCACATAACTTTCAAATATGCCTAATTCAGCTAAAAACTCTTGAAAACATTTATACATATAACCAATCTACAGTAGTATAGAGATCCTTTAGAGAGTTATTAATCACAATTGTAAGAAAGATTTTAAAAATATTACTTATAAAATGATAGATCTAAACTGGATTGTCAACTTGTAAAATTTGCAAAACTTTAAACATTGTAAAGAGAGAAACCTTTTTTCAACAATTTTGACTCTAAATTTAATAGAAGTACTATGAAAACAACATCTGATTGAATTGGCTGAAGATAAAACCTAGTAACAACATAGTTTACATTCACCCTTAAAAGATATTGTTGTCGTGAACAAAGCATCACTAGGGCGCATGATATTTGAGTAAGAAAAGTGGAAAACACATCAATTAACTTACTGCTGCAATCTTTTCACATACTTGTCCTGCTATATTGAATCTTCCTTTAGATTCTCAAGGTTTGTCTATCACTCAGATTCAATACATCCTGAGTAGAGTCACCATTTTGTTGGAGTTTGAAAATGCCAGAGGGTTTTCAATTACTCAGACGAGAATATGACACATCTAGGGGCAACTAACTCCCATCTTCAATACATCATTTCAGACATTGGACCAACTATAAGGCTTGACTCTTATTTTCTTTAGGCTCTACAAGACCTAGGCATGTTAACCTTTAGGTTCTAATGAAAGATACTAGTGCAAATTAAACATAAACCTAAACCTAATTATTGTAGATGAAAACCCCTTATATCTCCTAGTGACTTATGTAGTAATAAAGAAGTGCAGTGGATAATTATAACTCTATGAAATGTACAAGTTGAGTGAGGGTTAAACTGTTCTAGCTCTTCAACATAAAATGTAAAGATGATATGAATTTGATTTGATTTTATATGGTTGGGGAAAGTGGATGAAGACCGAGTGTGAAAAAAAAAACTTATGATCCTATAACAGATCAGTGCCTCATCCATTGGGCAATTCACAAATCTCCTTGATGCATTTTGGATATCTAGAACACATTCTTATGCCAAGACTCCAGATTTATATGTTTACCTTTTAAATTAGATATCAATGTTTGATCTAAATCTCATTCTTACCTAATATACTCCTCCATAAACTTGTAACCCTATTTAATCTCTAAAGCATTTACATAATTCTTTGAATTATGAGCAACAATAAAGCAACATATAGCCTTAAGGGACTGCAACTATGATCTAAACACTTTGTTCAAAGACCATAAAACATCACAGCTCAACTGAGAAAGGAGACAATAGTTCAACTAAAAGTAAACACTTGTTGTTCCTTGTATTGATTTCCTTGAAATAATACATTCAAATGCATGAAATTGACTCATAAACAACCAAATAAACTAGACTATACAATGAAAAAATGTTGTCATACAAGAGAGAAAATAGTGGGAATGAGAAATTGATGGGATAGGAAGGGGGAGTCATAGCCAAAGCAACAGCTTCATGGTCTAGAACTAGCACATCCTAGATCTTCCATTTAGAGTTCATCAATTCCAAGGCCAGTTCTACTAAATGCCTTCATTCTAGAGAAAATTCCAATATTTTTCCAACCCTTACAAAAGAGAAGAAGAAAGAATAAATATAAAGGAAGCAATTGCCAGATTAGTTATGCAACTGACATGTGTCCCTTCAAAATTGTCCCTCAAGAAGCTAAAAAGAATCTCTCTACCTTCTCTCCTCAATTGCTAATCATATCCTTTCTATTTTTCCTTTCCAAATGCAAAGTATCTCAGAAAAAGACAAAGATCTACTAACTGAATTTGGATATGTTCCAATTGATCAAAATTTAGCCAGAACATCTAAAATACTCAAAATAACTTGATACAAGAATCATTGAACACATTTATGATATTTTTTCATTGAATTCTACAACTGGCGACTTGAAACACCTGATAAAACATGTAGATCAATTTCTAATAGAAAATCTCATGTAACATGAATCAATGACATTATGTGCAAAAACTAACTCCATATTTGGAAAATTTAGTTTCTCCCAGTTTCGGGGATATATAACATCCCATATTTAGCCTACCAAAAACCCCTTAAAAGCCAATTTGAAAAATGCCCCCACTAGTATGAGACTTAGGTCTATCTGCAACTTCAAATATTTTAAATTTTGAAAAATTTAAATTAATCTAAAGTTTTAACTTTAAATTAAATGCGCTTTCGATTTAAAAGTTGCACGTCACCCATTTTTTGAGAAAACTATTTTTAAATGACAATTTAAAAATCATTTTATTTTCTCCTTGTCTTCAATTTTGGGGTCAAGCTTCATTTGACTGGGCCCTTTATGCCATGTGGGAGCCTCTTTTTGGCCAACCTCATCCCCATCTAATCACTGGTCAGGCTCGATGCCACGTGTTGCACGCCCGCTTGCTCGCAATATTTAGTTGGTGCACATCTTTGTCTTGCGGGGATACACACGTCGTTCAATCTAGACGTGTGGCACCATCTTGTGCATCCATCTCAAACTTTAGGGTCAAGATTTGTTTGACCAGGCCCTTTATGCCATGTGGCATCCTCTTATTAGCTGACCTCATACACATCTAATCACTGGACGGGCTCAATGCCATGTGTCACACACCTAGTTGCCCATAATATTTAACTAGTACACATCTTTGTCTTGCAAGGATGCCCACACCATTTGATCTAGACACGTGGTAGCATTCTATGTATCCATCTCAAACTATTCCTTTGGTGCCACCTCGTTGCCAGCTAGGACCTATGCCACATGTTAATTTTCTGCATTCCTACATTTTTATCTCTCGAGCACCTTCATTTTGTAGGCTTGTGCCCACTATCGATCTTGACACATGTCAAAATCTTGGCTTCTACCTTAGAATGTGCCACATTAGCTCGTATCCAACTTTGATTAAAATTTGTGACATCATCACCTACTTGGAATAATCCTATAGACTAGCCATCTATAGGCGCAGGCTCCACGATGTGAGAGTATGGCTTTCAAAACCCGTCAGTGCTTAACACATATTTGTGAGTGTAAGGTATCGTATTTAAACACTTTAAAAATTTTCACATAGAGAATGTGGGATAAAAATTTCAAAATTTCTTTCAAACTCTACAGTAGATTTCTCTTTTGATAAGCTCCTACATTTTGAATGCTTTTCCTCTCTAGATGTTGTGGGTTCTTTTCATCTGAAGGCATGACTATTTTCCATGTTACGTGGTTCCTATTATTTTTATGCTTTAATGGCATCAGCTCTCTACAAGGAAGCTTTTTTATTTGGCATGAAGGTCTTCTTTACATTAACGCTGGGCTCTGCTACATATTACCTTGTGGCTTCATTGTGTGGGTGTCTTTTAACTTTGATTGCTAGCTCTTTCTCAATGCATTTGTATGGTTGGATTTTTTACCATTGCATGAGCTTCCTACATTGAATCTATTGCTCCTTTATTTTTATAGGCATTGGACTCCTCTATGAAATTAGCGGCTTCACCTTTTTCATGGCTTGGGCTCTGCTATCTAAACTGACAGTATTCACTTCAAGTGTGAGTTTATTTCCCATTCGCTAGATGTCTTATTTTTAATGTGGCATGATCTCCTTGCTTTTACCATTGGCTGTAGTTTTTTACTTGTTCTTAGTGGCTCTTCCTCCACATGCGTGGATTTGTCTCTTTGATATGCTGGTTCATTTAAATGGCTTCATCACATTTGGAGTTGGGCTCTTTTTATATGCCTAAGGCAACTGATGCTTTTTGGCTTGAGCTTCTTAGCCAACTACCATTTTCCTTCACTAGGCATGGACTCTCCTTTCCTGCATGGGAATTGCAAGCACCGACTCTACCCTTTATGGTGTGATCTTCCCTATTCATTTTTTTTTCCATTGGTGGCCTTTTGTTCAAGCCTTAATTCATTTTTATTTTTATTTTTACTCATGCGTAGAGCTCTCTTATCCAATGTGATTCCTTGCCCATTGTGTGAACAAATTCTTATGCATTCCTTTGATGCAGTGGCATTTTAGACTCTTGCTAGGTCTTTCTTCCCAATAGCCAATTGAAAATCCTTCAACCAATAGAGGCCATTTTTAAAATATTACTCATTCAGATACTTAGTTCAAAGATTTCATAAGCCCAATAGTTGGTAATCTCCTCTAATTAAGTTCAAAGATTTCATAAGGCCAATAGTTGGTAATCTCCTCTAATTAGAGTGATCGTCCTTAGATATGTTTGAATGAACATTAGTTTCTGAACTTGGACTAATAATTGGCTCCTTTCAATGCCTGACTCCATAGATTGATCCTTGTCTTTAAAAGATGTCAATACTAATTATCATTCATACCATCCTCAATATAAAATAATCTTTGTAATGATTTTAAAACCATTATGACATCTCTTCTTTTTAAACATTTTAAAATCCAAATGTCTTATTAATCAGACACAAATAGTTAGACCCCAAAGTGGGTTTGGCTAAATTTTTTTTTTTTTTCAAACACCTGAACTATCCAACTAATCCATAGAACATATAATAATAATTTTATGAAGAATTGATCAATTTGTATCACTATTAACATTTTAGAACTTACTTCAACTCTTTCTACAATTGTGAATTTGGTGCTTGGAGGTATTTTGACTGGCCTTAAAAACTAAACCAAACACCTGATCAGGCTCTAAAAATTGGCGCATTGACTTTTTGTTCCACACTCTTACAGCACGTTGAATCTCATCTCATGATGTCTTTGGAGTCAAAAGATATTTTCTATCAAAGCTGACCTCTCAGAACTAATTGCAAGTAGACACGTTAGAAAGTAATAAAACCCATTTCAGATTTGGCTTTGAAAACTGGGCAAATGGACACTTGGGAAGATGAAAACTAGACCATTGGTTCTTTATCATGAGGAGAGTAGGAATCTACAATTTAGGCTCATGATGAATAATGGGACACAAATGGCAACTAGTCAAAGTAGGCTACTTGGATTTGTAGACTGGAAACACTGATAGAAATGTAATTTTTGCAAATGGAATTAACCTAGAAAAGTGTGCAAATAGACTTGTCATGACTTGAAAATTGGAACACTTAAAGTATTTTTAGAGGAAAACATAGTGGTACAATCCATTCAATCTAGGCAATCACAAATTTCATTTTATGATGTCATGAATAGGGGTACTAATCAATTTGTACTTTTTGACACCAGTAAAAAGTTAGAAATCCTGTTTGGAATTGCATTCGCAAACATATCAAAAGAATTAGTGTCTTTGATTTCTATAATTCAATGAAAAATGAATTTTCACATTTGGTTCAACTGGTCAAAATTTATAACTCATCAAACAGGGTTCCTAGAATTCAGAATTAATTGCAATAGCATGAAAACAGTAACTGACAAACTTTGAGGGATTAAAAACCTATTCAAATAGATTCAAAATGAATCAAAATCTAAAACATAAGCTCTTAGGTATGGTCACTAGACACTCCCAAAGTGGCATGTCACAAAACATTTCTAGGTATTAGATAGTCAAATGCAAACAAGGCCTCCTATTGTTGTTTGACACTAAGGTAAAAATGCAGATTTGGAAATTACTCAAAACAAGACTTCACGAAATGACTCAAAATCTCAATTTAACTTCATTGGACAAGTGGGCATGCTGAATGAAAGGTGTTAGAAACATTAAACACCTCATAGAGCTCAAAGGTGCAGTCGGGTACAATCTCATCAAAAAGTATTTAAAGGGCTCAATTTCTCAATGCTACTCAAAATCGGGGCTTCAATTTTGAGTTGCAATAGAATTGAAGATGAAAAGAAGGAAAAAGATGATAACATCAGAAAGAAGATGAGACAAAAATGGGTTCCTTAATCTTCTTAGAATGCAAGTCCGAGCAATGATGAACAAGTCACTCAAGAATTGGGTGACTCCAACATTTCCACTTGATCTCTCATAGGAGAACAAGAACTAGGATTCTAAAGAAAACATCTCAAATCAGCTCTAGTTAGTAGAATGAAAGATCCAAATCAGCATTCAAGATGTAAATGGATCACTGAGTAAAAGATTCAAGTCATTGTCGAGTGAGTTTGGGTTACTATCTTACCAAGTGAGGTCGGGTTGTAGACCTTGCCAAGAAAGGTTGGGAGTAACTAAGTTCTGTGTGATTATTGAATCATGAAAAACTCTATTGAGAATTCAATGCAAATGAAGTGGATGATAATCTGTCATTTGAGTAAATAATTGTACTAGGAATTTATGGAAAATTTTGATGAAAAATGATGAAATCAAATTCTTTTCTCATCATGAATTTTTGAGAGCTATCTATGTAGGGTGATCTTCAAAGCATTCAAGTGATTTGACCGAATTTTTATTGAATATTTCCATATTCTCTCAAACCCTACCAAACAAAGATGGCATCTTCCAGCAGTAAATCAAAGAAAGGTTTATACATGTTAGTTTGAGGCATGGAGTGGAAGGCACTAGATTTTAACCTAAGTCTTGCCATTATAGAAACCCTAGATCTGAGTGGAGTGCAATCTTAAATTCCACCAAATGTACTACAAATCAATTATATTTTTTTGCATTTTAAATGTTCTTTTCGAGAAATTAGAACATTGGAGATGGATGAATCATTGAAGAAATTATGTGTTAATGGTGTGTTGAAATTGAAACATCAACATCTTTAAACAAAAGGTTTAACTCACATTTCGCATATGCCACAAGATTTCCAAATAAAATAGATAAGATATATTCTCAGTCTTGTGCACAATGGTTAGTTGTGGTTGGAACAACCTTTTTTGATAACTAAGAAGATGATCTACAAGATCACTAGTCTTCCCATGTTGACAAAAGAAAAATTAACTAAAACCCTAAGTTGGGCCAAACTGGAGAGGAAAACTCTTGCTAAGTGGGATGGGAGGAGAATGAAAATTAGCTATGTTTCTAACATGGAACTCAAGTTTGGGATCATCACTCACAAGATATGCAGTTCAAGTAGATTAAACAATGTATCCTATAATGTATTGAATTTGGCATACACGGTGTTCAAGAATAATCTATCACTTGACCTTGTTGGGTTGATGCTAAGCCAAATCAACAAAAACATGGAGAGTATAAGAATTTCCAAGAGTAATCCTTGTAAGTTTGGTTTACTTTTGACTTGTCTATTTTTCAATGTTCAAAAGTTTTTCCCATCTAAACGTATAGTAGTCTGGAGGAAATATGTACCTATTCTTTATTAGATTAATGAGTATATTGCTGAAAGTAGAGAGAAATATACAAGTATTATGGATAACTACTTTGATGCATTTGAATAGAAGATGAATAACAGATCCATGACTCCAAAGAAACTAGTCAATGATTGCAAAGATGATGTTTGTTTCATGGTTGATAGTGAAAAAGTATACATTCAAGTAGTTAGACTAAGGATTGTATGGGTAAAACCTCCTAGTTATGAGGTTAATATTGATGAAACCAAGGACATAATTGATGCATTGATCAATGAACCTCTTGACCCTAAACTTGAATAATTTGGCACTTATGATGAGGTGAAGGCTAGAATTTAATTAGAAATCAATCTCCCTCAGGTAGTCAACAAAGGAAAGAAGAGAATTGCCAAACTGAAAACTAGCACCACTCTTCTATTGATTGAAGGCAAAGGAGAATATGAAGAAGTAGAAGATGAAGAAAAATTAGGGTATGAAGAGCCACTAAAGAAGAAAGATAAGGTAATTATTACCAAGCCTACCAAGACATCTACTATTGTGTTTACTAGAAGATCATCTATGAAGAAAGTAGATAAAGTAGGAGATGTAATCTTCAAGAGGCCTCCACCTACTTTTGAAGAAAGGAAGTAGAATTAGAATCAAGATCTGGCATAACAAATTGCAGAAGAGAAAAGGAAAATAGAAGATATGTTAATAACTAAAATGGGTAAGTAGAAGTATTCCCCAAACCAGCTTGCTCAACATATTCCAAATGTTCTAATGGAGAAGGTCAAGCCAAGATGGGAGAATGCCATGAAAACTGCAAAAGACATATATGAGTAGACCCTAAGGCAACTCATGCAAAATTTAGATGACAAGGAAATAAACGAATCTTTGAAGAAAATGAAGAAAAACTTACTTTGAGATTCAACACTTGTCTTGTACTATTGAAAGATATTGCACATGTGGTGAAGAATGCTACAAAAACATGGAAGAATGTTTATCTTCTTCACAAGATGAGTGATTTTGTGGTTAGTGTCAGTGACAAGGATGAAAATGATGATGAGCAAGAAAATGATGAAGAATTTGATGTTGAAGAAGTTACAAATTTTGATAATATGGATGATGAGGAAGAGGAATAGGGTTAGTAAGCTACCACGGAAAAATTACCAAATGTACAAGGTATTGAGGAGACTGATCTAGTGAAAATTCTTGCAGTAGTTGTAGCCTCACTTCCTCATTCTCCAAGAAAAGCATTGAAAACATCAAGCCCAGAGAAAGCTTCAGTAGGATTGATTGTAACAAACACTGAAAGCACATGCACTCAATCAATCTTTCTACCATCTAGCTCAGCACCACATTGACTGAAATGAAAAGCACTTCATCTATCGAGAAGCCAACACTTCCCTCCACATTAGTTTTGGTAACTCCAAGTATTTCTACTATAGGTATATAGGCAATAATTTTAGTATCTACCTTTTTAGTGATTCCTACCATTTCTATAATTGTTTCTATTCCTAGTATGCAATTAATAAGTGCAAAGATAGTTGAGACCAAGCTGCAACCGAGCACAAGATTTTTGGCCAAAGGAAAAGACAAGGAAGAAGACATAGATCTTGATGAGGAGATTTTTATTCCTAAATGGGACATTTAAAATCTCAATCCTAATTAGACGCATATTTTTGGACAAATTCTTCAAAAGAAAGATAAGAAGAAGACACTTAAAGAAGAAAGGAATAAGGAATTCTAGATAATTGAGGATGCAAAGAATATCCTTGCAGAGGCTCTAAAAATAGAGGTTGATACTTTTCAACCAATTTTGAATCAATTAATAGAGGTAGTCTAGCAATTCAATGAAGATCTGAATGGACCAGAGAAATATTTGTAGAGAGCTAAGAAGAAGTTTGAGAATAATGTTTTGGAACTTATTGCTCAACAAATTGCTATCCACCACATAGAATTATCTACTATTCTAGGTTCACTGGAGACCTCCTACAACAATGTATCTTTACTATTCAGTAAACTCTATGATATATCAATTTTCACTAAGGAAATAAAAGATAAATTGTTAAAAATTGATGAGGATCTAAAGACAAGTGCATAACAGTTGCAACTTGAGCCAAGCTACAGCTCTGCCCATTACAACAAGATCAGATTCTTGACTAATATGCAGGTAGAATTGCTAAGAGAAGAGGCTAGAATAAGAGCTACATTGATAGATATACAAGGCATGATTCTCCCAAACATGGATGCATTTTAGAATAATTGCACATGCAAAAATTCTCATCCATGACAACAACTTCTCCATTGCAAACCATATGATAGAGATGTCAACAAAATTGTAGACTACATTGCACACATGCGAGGTGTTGCAAGAAAATTAGGACAAGACAATGGTGCTAATATTGAAGGTACATGTAGATTACTTGTCACATTTTGGCATTACTATATAGTATATATAGCATAAGTCTTTGGCATTACTGTCAAAAAGGGGGAGAAGATGTATATAGATGGATTGTGTAATGGAGAAGATGTAAAGTATACTATATATTATGTATCGGGGAGCATTACCATATTATTCATGTATAGAAATACACCTATTAAAAAACCAATTTTGAAAATTCTCTAAAATAGTATACTCTACTAAGTTGGAGACATAAGGTGATGGATAAAGGTGTTCTTGAACATTTTGGAATTCAGTTTTGATTGATAAGTGTTTTTGTCACTAATTCCAAAGGGGGAGATTGTTGACATTATAGTCATGTTTGTTATTAGTGACATACACTTATTTAGATTGTAAGTATCTACCAAACATATTGTATAGTTAATAGTGTTAACTGAGCATTTCAGATGCTACTAAGTTCTATAGTTGCTACCGAGTCCCTTGGACATTTTTCAGTTTGTGCCAAATAGTTACTACAAAGTTATTGATCAATAGTGTAAACCAAGCATCTTAGTGTATGCCAAGTTTATTAGTACTAAATGAGTTGTGTAGTGCTTATCAAGTTTTTAGTTGATGTGATATGAGTCTAGTGTTAACCGAGCTTCTCAGTGTTAACCAACTTAGTTTATACCAAACTCATAGTGATAGCATTGATTGACCTATGTAGTGTGAATCAAGTGATTCAGTTTATATGTTGAGTTTCACAGTATTCACTGAGTTACCAATGTAGACTGAGTTAAAGACTTCTTGGAAGTGATCAATATGGACTGAGCTTCTATGTCTATAGAGTACATGACAATTTCAAGCATTGATAGGGGATGATGAGTATCAAAACCTCACTAAGCTAGTCTTTAGAACCTGAGTTTTTTCATTTGGGACAACTTTGTGTATTTTGTGTAAACTTGTATTATGGTCAACTTTGTAATTTGTAATTGGATTGGTATATATGCAACATATTGTATCACATCCAATGTAATGGTATGAAAATATGAAATAAGAAGAGAGGAGAGAAGATTGAATTAAAAAGGCTACAACAATATAAGGAGCAGCAAAGATTTATCTATAACAACAAGGTGATTTCTACACTTAGAGGAATCTCGTTGAACAAACCAAGTTGCAAATCAAAGATCAATTATCATTTCATCCTAAAAGGTGGATCAATGAAATCCTTTAACAAGGTAGACCTAACATTCTTGTGTAAATCTCTTTAACGAGTGCATACTTCATTGTATGATTATAAATCATTTTGCAAGGTGGATCTAGTAGTCCTTATTACTCCTAACATGGCAGATCATTAGAAGTGGTCATTATAAGCCTTAACAAGCCAACTTTATACTGCAGTACTAAAGCTTGTGGGTATCATCCCCACCCTAGTTTTACTTTCTATTTGGAATGTTTCTGGGTCAACAAATTGTGTGTTGAAAGTGTTATCTATGCTTTAATGTTTTTAGTTTCTCATGCATGTGATTAGATCATAATGCACATGAAGGATTAATTGCTAAATAAGGATTAAGTTTTATAAGTTATTGATTCAGCCCTCCCCTCTTGGTAACTTAGCCTATTAAAATATTTGCAACACCTTAGACTAAATTTCTCTTCACTATCTTCGTATCAGGTATTTTGTTGCTTGGTAGTTTAAAACACCAACATCTAGACCCAAGGATAAAAATGTAATTGGTACAAAGTGGGTTTTTAGAAATAAGTTGAATGAAGATGGAGAAGTTTCTAGAAACAAAGGAAGGTTAGTATGAAAAGGTTATTCTCAAGAAGAAGGTATTGACTATAGTGAAACTTTTTCTCTTCTTGCTTGATTAGAAGGTGTTAGAACCTTACTTGCTTATGCTACACATAAAGAATTTAAAGTTTATCAAATGGATGTAAAATTTGCATTCTTGAATGAAATTCTTGAGGAAGAAGTTTACATAAAACAACCTGAAGGTTTTGTGGATCCTAGAAAAAGGGATATGGTCTATAAATTACACAAAGTATTGTATGATCTTAAGAAAGCTCCTAGATATTGGTATGAAAGACTTCATAACTACATCATAAAGATTAGTTTTCAAAGAACAAATGATAACAACAGCCTATATATCAAAGGAGGACTAGACAAGAGGATTGTGTTGGCTGAAATATTTTTGGATGACACTTTATTTATAGGAAATGATGATTTATATAAGGCATATTTAGAAGAGATGACTAAAGAATTTGAGATGTCTATTTTTGGAGAGATAAATTTATTTGTTGGGTTGCAAATCCAACAGAAGAAAGATGGTATCTACATCACTCAATCCAAATATATGAAGGAGATACTAAAGAAGGTTGGAATAGAAGATTCAAGACCAATTGGAACACCTATGTCTACTGGACATAAGCTTTCCAAAAATGATGATCCCAAAGAGGTAGATCAAACCACATATAGATCAATGATTAGAAAATTGCAATATATAGTGTACACAAGGCCTAATATTGCATTAGTAGTTGGTATGGTGGGAAGATTCTCAGCAAATCCCAAAGAAAATTAGATGATGGAAATCAAGATAATCATGTGGTATCTAAAGGGTACTGAAAACTATGGATTATGGTAGAAAAAATGAGGCAATTTGGATTTGAAAGCATTCACAAATGTTGATTGGGGAGGAAATGTTGATGACAGGAAGCACACTAGTGGTGAAGCATTCTTTCTTGGTAAAAGATTAGTGTCCTAGACAAGCAAGAAGTAGAATTGTATTTCTCAGTCTATAGTAGAAGTAGAATATGTGGCAGCAATAGTTAAGTGTTCCAATGGTGTTTGGTTGAAGAAACTATTGGTAGGTCTGAATATAGAAATCAAGGATCTAGTGGTTATATTTTGTGATAACACTAGTTCATTATATATATCAAAGAATCCTTTGATGCATACCAAAACCAAGGACATTTTTATAAAATATCATTTTTAAGAGAATTGGTAGAAGATAGAAAGGTAATATTGGAATATGTGAATACAAAAGAACAAATTGTAGACATATTCACTAAGCCATTACTTAAGGATGCATTTTTGTATCTAAGAGGTAAGTTAAGTGTCATTCCCCTATCTAAAAAGGGCATATTGCATATGAATCACTACATGAGGTATACTAATATTTTTTGACTATTGTCTTTGTCATGAGATGTCAACAAGGGAGATTTTTTTGCCATACCTCATAAATTTTGTTTATAGATATCAAAGAGAGAGAACTTAGTTTGATACCATAAAGGGAGAGTTTTCTATCAAAAGAAGAGTTTTCTATTAGAAGAAGATGTTGAAGACAAAGTTTGCACACAGAGGGAGAAATTTAACGTAGAGGGAGTTACACTAATAGAGGGAGTTCTCATGGATGAGAATTAGAATGAAACTAAGGTTATGTTCCTTAGTTTATTCTTTCTCTAAAATTTCATTGTATTATAACATGTTTTGTTGCCATCAATGCTAAAGAGGGAGATTGTTGGAAACAATTGATTAAATTGTGTATTGTCTTTGATGTTACACAAAATGTTATATCATTACTAGTCAGTGTATGTTGAACTCACTCAGGCAATGAAGATAGTTTCCTATGTCTACTGAGCATTCCTGAGTTTACCTAGTTCAGAAAAGAGTATCTATTGAGTTCACTCAATCGACAAAAAAAAAGTTTACAAAAGGTTGAGTATTAACCAAGCTCACTTGGTTAATGAAGGAAATTTTTTATGGAAGTAGTGTTAACTGAGCTTAGTTAGTTACCAAAGGAACTTTGTGGAAATGTAGTGTTAACTAAGTTCACTTGGTTAACACAGAAAAATCATCTCTGAGTTAGTGTCTACCGAGAAGGGTTAGCCAAGGAAGGATTTTCTTATTTTGGCATATTAAGTTCAATAGCTTTGTTTGCTAGTTCTAGCTAACCAAGGAGATGAATATTAAGTATTCTAAGTTATATTTAAGCTAACTTGAAAATGTGTAAGATATAAATATAAATTTAAGTTGAAGATTGAATGTGTGAAAGTAATAGAAGATTTGAAGATGCTTAGAGGAAGTGAATTAGAAGGATAAGCAGAATATCCTTGTTGAGCTCCAAAGATACACTTGATCATAAAGGATCAAGTATACAAGATAGAATTTAGATCAATAATTAGAAATTCAGTTGCATCAGAAATCAAGTCATCTCATTGTTACTCTCTAACCAGTGTAGCAGTGATTTAAATCTCTTAACATAGTTGGCTAAACAACTATTTGTAAATCCTCTAACAAGGTGGCATTTCTAGATTGAAGTGTCTAAAGACCTCTAACAAGGCCATTCCTAATAGGGTGATCAAATCCTCTAACAAGGTCACACTTAACCGTGTGTTTTGCAACCTTTAACAGGGTTGGCTCCTAACAAGGCTCACTTCAAAAGAGTGAAAATTAGTAAGTAGTTGTAATTGGTGGTTTTTCCCAAATTGCATTTCCATGTTAAATCTTGGTGTCACTTGTTTTCATGCTATTTATTTCATGTGTATGCAACTAAGTTAAGTAAGGTTAATCGATGATAAAATATTAATAATTACATGTTAAGAATTTGGCGAGTTACAATTTCTATTTTAATGCTTACCAAGTTTCAACATTTAGTAGAGAAAACTGAGTTCTTGTGTCTTTTCTAAGCATCATTATTTTTAGTAAAGGTTTTGTGTTGACATATAAGGGATCTAGGATTTATTTTAGTGGTAACTAATTCACCCCTCCCCTCTTAGTTACTCCTCTTATATTTGAAACAATACATTGTATCATATCCAGATAGGAGCATGTATCAATAAGAAGTGTATAAGTGTGAATTGAAGATGACCACAAGTAGTATAAGGGACAACAAAGATTTATCTATCATAACTAGGTGATCATTGTAATACAAGGAATCTCATTCAACAAATCAAAGTTCTAGATCAAAGATCAACCATTGATTCAGCCCAACAGATGCATCAGTCAAATCCTTTAATAGGGTAGACTTAACAATATTTTTCAAAGTCTCTTAACTGAGTTCATACTTCATTGTATGTTTTTAAATCCTTTAACAAGATTGACCTCATAGTCCTTATTTCTCGTAATAGCATAGATCACCAAAAGTGGTCAATTGTAAGCCTTGATAGGTTAACTTTATACTATAGTACTAAAGCTTGTGGGTATCAATCCCACACTAGTTTTACTTTCTAATTAGAAGATTTATGTGTCACTATATCTTGTGTCAAAGTGTTATGAATGGTTTATTGTTTTCATTCTTTCATGCATGCAATTAGATTAGAATATTTTATGAAGGATTAATTGGTGAAGATAAAGTTTTATTCGTTCCTGATTCATCCCTCCTCTCTTAGTAATCTGGGCTACCTTATATTTCCAACAAGAATTACACCATTTCTATGAGAATAATGAAAGAGTAAAGAATAAGTTGGTTAGTTATAAATGAAAACTAGAATACACCAAGTAATTCAATATTGAATGAGAATAGAAGGCACCAAGAAACTATAGGCATAACTAAGTGTAGAGGCAAATGGGTGGCAGCATATCTACCTAGTAGAAGTAAAGTGTGCATTGACTTGTAGAAAAGATACATACAAATTTTAAATGATACAAAAGTTTGTGTAACAATTTTACTGGATAGGAAACATGATTTACATAGATTGAGGAAAAGATATGGAAAGATATATTGGTAAGTGTAAACTAACTATTTATGATTTCAACAAAGAGAATTCCAATGAAATGATAGAAATAATAAATTATGGAACAAGTACTATTCTAGATTGTTGATTTCGATTAATGATACATTCTAAAGAATTCCAAATCCCCAATTAGGTTAGAAATGGTAAGAGGTAAAATAAAAATATTTAAGGAGCTATAAGGAATAATTTAAAAATTATTGTTGAGATGAGATTTGTTGTTATTCTTAGTGTTATGTAAAGAAGGGGGAAGACAAAAAACAATTCAAGCAACATAAGGAAGGATTCACTAAATTGATCACTTTAGATGATATATTAGTGAAAAGAAGAGGAATCTGATTAGTAAAGCAAGTTTCATTGTATAAATCAATTTACTTCTATTCTTTAACCATTGTAGAAGATTAAATCCTTTTATAAGGTAGACTTGAGCATCTTAATGTAAATCCCTTAATAGAGAATATACTTTTATAGTGTTGTAAAATACTTGAAAAGGTAGATCTTAATAGATTTGTTTGTATTACTCCTAGAAGAATAAGCCATCAGAAGTGACACCACATTTTATCCCTAACAAGGCACCTTCTTACTAAAATAGTGATGGATTTGTGGGTACCATACTGACTATAGTTTTCCCTCTAACCAAGGGTTAGTGATGATTTCATGATTTATATTTCATGATTCATGCAAAATAGATTAGATAAAGTTATCTTCATTTACAAGTATTGTGTTTTAAAGTTATATATTTATCGAGTTATGAAATAGGAAAAACACATTGAAGATTTTGTTTAAGGTTAAAGTTATTGAGGGTACTAATTTACCCCTTCCTCTTAGCATCCTAACTCTCCTCAATAATCCAACACTAACATGCATTGATCAAAAAGATAAGGGTAAAGGTTCATTATTAAAAAAGAGTAGGAGAAACTAGATAAAAATGCATGGGTAATGATACTTTCATCACTCCCAAGAAATGTTTCATTTGATGTCTCAATAGAGAAGACAATGAGAGACCTTTGTGATAAATTGTGTACATTATATGAAATACCATGAGCATTAGAAAAGGTATTCATATTGAAAGTTTTATATAATCTATAAATGAAGAAGTGTGGGATTATCTCAAAATGCCATATTGAGTTTCATATTTTGGTCACTTAATTGATTTCAATCGAAATACATTTCAATGATGTGTTAAATTTTTAATTTTTTTAATGCTCATTTTTGAATATTTAAGGAGTGGTAGTGGAATTTAGTACTTTGGTTTAATCAAAAAGTAAATTAAAATTTGAAGAGGTTATAGCCACACTTCTCAATGAGGACATGCAAAGGAAGAATCCAAAATCTTCCTCTTGTGATTTTCTTACTAACATGAAAGAACTATCAATAGAAGTAGGATTCAAGAAGAGGAAAAATAACAACTTTGGTGGAAGGTCAACTTATGCACATCATTCAAAATCTAGAGGTTGAAATGGTTCTTTTTAGTTATGTGGTAAGTTGGGTCACAAAAAAAACTATTGTCAGAGTTATAATAGGGCCCAATTTAAAGAGATCAATGATGGAGTACATATTATAGCTCTTATAGATGATAGTGTCTTACTTTTTGCACCTAGTGACATGAATGCAATTTCATGGGTCATTGGTTTTGAAGCCATTTTTTATGCCTCTCCATAAGGGAATTCTTTCATATATTATCATAAAAGGTATGTTTGGTAAAATAATTCTTGGAGATAACAAAGAATGTGAAGTTATCAAAATATTTAATGTTTTGTTATTGCTAAAAATGGAAGTAAATGGCTTTTGAAAGATGTATGCCGTGTTCGTAGTCTAAGAAGAATTCTAATTTTTGTGAGGTGGCTTTATGCAAAAGGTTTTAATTTTTATTTCTCCTTCAGTTCTTGGCAATTAATTAAAGATCTATTGGTTCTCTCTAAAGGATTGAAATTAAGAAGTTTATATGTTGTGGTGTTTTTTGGTGAATTGGGAGCAACTATGAGTATTTTGGAAGTGATCCTAAACCTTGGAATTAATGGATTGGGAATATAAGTAAGAAGGGTGTTGAAGTAATTCTTCATCAAGATCATATTTTAGGTCTAAAATCAATTGACTTAGATTTGGATGAGAATTTTCTTTGTTGTAAATCATATTGGACCTATTTATTGGATACATGTCATGACAAGAAATAAAGGATGATCTCTTGTGGTATTGAAACTTTTTAGGGAATAATCCTCTATTGAAACTATTGAAGAAGAGAATTGCCAACCCTAATAAAAGAAAATCCAATACTTCACTAACAAACCTACTAAAAGGATCTATGTAAGGATTTTTTGATACATTGTGATGTTTTTACATTGGAATATTTTATGGTGACTTAGTTTCTAAATGTTAAGAAGTTTTGGCATGCTACTTGTTAGAATGATTTTAGAATAATTGTGAGGGGAGGGTGAATCAATTATCCTTAGGTCCAGATGTAACAATTAAGATTTGGAATACTTCAACAACTTAGATATTTTATTTAAATAGCTTGGTCTCTATAGAAACATAATATTCATTAACATGAAACTTACGATCCCAATACTAACTAACTTGCAACATGTAAGACATTAAATAGTAAAACATCCCAAACAACATACACACAAGTATGACACCATGATTTAATGTGGAAAACCAATTTGGGAAAAACCACAAGTAACATGCTACCAAATTTTCACTCTTCTAAAGTGAGCTCTATTAGGAGAAAAACCTATTAAAGGTTATACAACACACTGTTAGGTGTGAACCTATTAAATGATTTAATCATAATGTTAGGAGTGGCCTTATTAGAGGACTTAAGAACATTCCATTAGAAAATTTCCTTGATTAAAATATTAAAAAAATTATTGTTAGGGAAATATTTGTTAAAATATTTTAAATGATACAATGGTTAGAAAATAAAAATAGGTTAATCTGATAAATACTACTCAATTTGCAAATATAGATCACAATGTAGCTCAGCTGCTAATTCATTATTTGGATTCCATTCATGTCTCCATCACCAATGTTTGATTTGGTTGGAAAATCTATCAATAAATCACTTTTCTCCTCTATTTTTCTCCTTCTTCATAGCCTTCAACTCTAGTTAAACCAATAAACAAAATTAGCAACTACTAGGCTCACTAAGTTAATACTTATGCCTCCTTAAATAGGTATCTTTGATATTTCTCTTCTTAAACATCAATGTTGATCTTAGGGTTAGGTCATATTCATCAAATCCTTCCATCATTTTGGTTCTTCCTTCTCCTTCTAGATAATTCTTAAAACGTATCCTTCACACACTTTGACCAATTTGAAAATTCAACAATGCCAGCTAGGAATCTCACAGTTTATCTTTCATTAAATATTGTAGCTCATCAATACTTATCCTTCGCATGATTTGACCAATCCAAATATTTAACTATGTTCACTATGAATCTCAAATCCTTGTAGACTATCAAATGATGTCACTCGATCAATATTGTGTTCCTCAGTCAGTCTTAGTCATCACTAAGCTTATTGATCTCAGATTTGTTTTGGAAAGTGAGTGTCAACACACTTAGTCCATTTACTTAGTTCATGCTAAACTAACAATACATGCTAAACACAACATGTAAATATTAGACCATGTCGAGTTGCAATGAGTGTTGAGTCACTCAAGTGCCAAGTAGATAGACCATGCTAAGTGATTCAAGAACCAAGTAAAAAATAGATGTCAAGCAATGTAGGTTTTGGATTAGAAGAAAAATACAATGCATGTTGAGCATCAGTGACTTCATATGTTGAGTGACATAGATTGGACATAATTGTTTGTAATGACAAAAACAACTATGTAAACTATTTTAAAGCCAACTTAAGGATAGCATATGTTATTTTGGAGATAAGGTTGAATATATTTACAGATTCTATATGCAACTACATGTAACCAATTAGAAAATGGGAAAGTTTAAGCAAAAATATGGATGAATCTCAGTCATAGATTCATACCTAACCCTAAGTCTTCTAGTCTTCTTAAGGAGGATGAAGCCCTAAACTCTTTATGGGTAGGTAATTGAATTGAAGAAGCAAGCAAGATAGTTTGCAGAGCATTCAAGGTGACTTAGAAGTAAGAGTGAATTTTAGAATTAGTTAGAGAAGAATAAAGGATAGAGAAAAGGATATAGCATTGAGACATCTGATCATTAAGGATCAATTAGGCATTGTGTAGAGGTGATCTATTATCAGGGAAACAAGTGTCAATCTTAGGATCTATGCTAAGACATTTTAGCAAGTGATTTCAATCAAATCTCTTAATAGATTAGTCATAGCAGGCTATATGCAGGTTGCTTCCTTAGTTGTAAGTTGAAGTCCTCTAACAAGATACACTTCTAATAGAGTGTTGAAATTCTCTAACAAAGTGAGACCTAACAGTCTTTGTAAGCCTTTAATAGGGTAGGCCTTTCATAGGGTAGAACATGGTTCATGGTCAAAACAGTGTAACCTTAATTGGATACACTTTACAACTACAATAGTGAAGATTTGTGGATGTTATCCTCACCCTAGTTTTACCTTCTCACTTGGAGGATTTTTCGGTAATCATATCTAGTGTTATGTGTGTGATTGCTTACATGTTTACATGATTTAGATGTATGTTCTTTACATGTTATTTTAGTTTATCTATTGAATGAATGAGATGGATGTGTAGTGAAAGTTTTATGGGTTCATTTTTTAATTGCTAATTAACCCCCCTCCCCCTCTCAGAAGTTTACTCTTTCTACTTGTAATTCCAAAAATTGGTATCATAGCTTAGTTCTCTACAAGAGAAGCTTTGCGTCTTTGAGGAAAGATCTTATAATGGAAGTTTACAAGTTAGGAAAGACTATTGAGAACCAGGAGATTGAAATACATCCTATACTATATCAACTGAATGAAGCTAGAGATGCTTTGAAGAGTTTCTTGAAGAGAAGGAGAGAAATTTCTATTGCAAAGAATGACACATAATACAAAGAGATAGACAGTACTAAGCTATTTGCAAATGGAGACTCAAATGAGTTTGATGTGGCAGTTGTAGATCTAATGGAAAAGAACAAGATTCAATCTGAAGAAATCATAAATCTCAAGTTAGAACAAGAATCACAAGCCATATTGGTATGTGAGATGGTTGAACAAAAGAAGAAAGCCATGGAAGACAAAGCCATGACTAAAGAAGACAAAAGAGTTTTAGTAGACAATTTGTAAGAGAAGTCAATAGAACTAACCTAGATACCCAACATGCAATTGGATACTCTAAGTTTAATGATGAATGCCAACTATGAATTGAATGTCAAGGACATTGAGGTAACCACATTGAAATTGTAAAATGAAAAATGACCTAAAGAGAGAAAAAACCAAATGAAGCCATCAAATACTTTGAGCAATTACTGAAATGCCCTAGATCTAAAAATGGTACATCTAGATTGGGATACACAAGCACTAAAGAAGAAGTAGAGTCATCAAAAGGTGCTAAAGAAAGGAACAAAAAAGGTAAGAACTCTAAACCTACTTTTCATAATTGTAGTAAGAAAGGACATACTACTAATGTATGTAGGAGTAAGAATACAAATTTGAATGCTAAGCCTAAGAGCATGGTTCATTGTCACGAATCCAACAAGCAAGGTCATTAGCACATGAATGCAGAACTAGAACCATGAACACACAAATATTTGAAGGTTATTGCTACAACTATTACAAGTATGGACATAGAGGCTTTGAATGCAAATCCAAATCTATGTGGTCATCAAACAAGCAAGAAAAAGTAAGGAACAATAGAAACTCTTATTATTAGGATTATAATACAAGATATAGCTATCATTATTTTCAAGAATATGGACATGTTCCTAAAAATTGTATTAGAACACACTTCAGTGGTAGCTACAAACAATGGTTGAGTCAAACTACATGTTTTAGCTATTTGAAGACTAGTTACATCAGTAAGCATTGTCCAACTACATCAAAGGCACCAAGTTATGAATTTGATAAAGGAAAAGGAAGATGAAATGAACAAGACATGGAAAAAGAAAGATTATTGCAACACATCAAATGGAGAAGGGATCACTTTACCCAATGGGTTAGGTGATCACACCTCATCAAACTAGGAGATCAAGAGGTATGTGGGACTGATATTCAAATGTAATATCATACATTAGTTCCAAAGGAGTTAGTACTAAAAAGACTACATTAGCATGAATAAAGATGCAAGATACTATTGAAAATTGAAGTTAAATCTTTGAGATCTACATGTTGTTGCCGAGCATGAAATGTCTCCTGTATATGCTGAATGGAATGCTAGTTGATGTCAAACTCATAGTTGTTTTCGAGTGATGGAAATACTAATGGATACCAAGTAATTATAAAAATGGTTGATGTCGAGCTTACAGTTGTACAAGCATTGAGCATTAAATGCAAGGTTTTCGAAGGGCATATGATCAATTTCTACTCATTATTTGTCATTTCAAATTCAAGCAAGAGCAAGGGAAGTAGAAGGCAATTCAAAAACTTGTCTCAAGGAATTTTCAAATATTTTAGTGACAATCTCACACCAGCATACAAATTTTACAAAGTACATATCATAAGTTGAGCTACATAGTTTACTTTTGCACAAACCCTAGTTTGATAGAATGAAATCTAGCTCTAAAAATGTAGAAGGGAAAGAAGTCTTGAATGTTTAGTTGGTTTGTAATGAAGTTAAACAACCTGTATTTAAGGTCATTCTTGACATTGCCTACAAACAATATCACTATGATTCAAGATATAAGAAAATGTTATAATGAAAAAATTGGTAGCATTGGGGACTTAAAAATCAGAGAAGCATATGATAGGTTATGTGAAAATGGTTTTCCAAAGGAAGAATATAAAATTTTTGAGAGAAAGGGTTTGACATGTGCCCTAGATTTTCCTAGTGTATTTAAAACTTAATGGATTAGAATTCTATTGAGCCAAATGCATGATGGATCTTTATGGCTAGAAGGTGGATCGATTAAGATTTCCTAGAGGATAATTCATAAGGTTACTAGCTACCAACCCTAGATTGGCCCAAGACACTAAGGAGTGATTCCAAGGAAGTGATAGAGAAAAATACTAAAGCAAAATAGAACAAGAGAGGGATGACAATTGATACTATCACCGATCCATTGCTAAAATTTATTGTTAGGGTAATCTTTCATAAATTCTATTAATCTAGTAGATTGAATAATGTACCCTACATAGCTATGGATGTTGGCTACAAAATTATGAAGAAAGATCATACTTATGATTTGGTAGAACTTTAGCTACAACAATTGATGGAGAACCTTGCAGCTATAAGGAAAACCAAGAGTGCATAATGCAAGTTTGGTGCAATATTGGTGTGTATATCGTTTTATGTGTAGAATACATTTCCCTCTTTTGCTAACATAGGATGGAAGACAAACATGTCAATTGCAATATAGATCAATGATTTTATTGGCGAGATGGGAGAAAACTTTGAAACATTGATGATATGTTATTTAGAAGATTTTAAGAAATCAATGAAAGAAAGAATGAGGATACCAATTTCTTTGGTTGAGCAAAATTATAATGATATATGTTTTCTAGTTGATGTTGATTACACCTTTGTGCAAGCTGCCACACCAAGGGCCAGATAGTTAAGGCCACTTCGGTATGAAATTAATGTTGATGAAGCATCAATAGCCATCACTACACTCCTAGCAAAAGAAATTGACAAAAGTGCAAAGATATTTGGCAACTATGAAATGTTAAAATCAAAGATTACCATGGAGTTGAAAACTACCTCCAAACTCAAGAAGAAAGATAAGTTGGTTAAGAAACTAAAATAAAAATTTGGAGAAGGTGTAGATGAGGAAGAGGATGAAGAGGAAGAACAATAACAAACTCAAGAACTTCTTACATTGACTCAAGGCATGGGAGAGGATAAGGAAGAGGAGGAAATAGAAGGTGTTGAGGAAGAAGAAACCAAGGAAGTACCTACTCATGTTGAGCCAAAGAAGAGCAAGCCTAAGACATAGCTAGTGACTAAGGCAAAGAATATTAACAAAACTAGTCAAGCCGAGCCGAGTGCACCTACTACCAGAGCTAGCACATGAGCAACAACTCACAAGGCCAAGGAGAAGTCCAAGAAAATAAAGAAAGGTGGTCAAGTGTAAAATAAAAAAAGGAGAAATTATGTTGCACAACCTAATTCAGATGAAGAAAAGACAAAATCAAATGATATGAGACAATTCAAATTGGTAAGTCACCAACCACTCTTTGATCTTGAAAATTTGTGTGAAAATGTCAAGAATAATGGAGATTTATCTAGTTTAAAGCATATTGATTTTGATAAACTTGGAAAAGAAGAAAATAATCAAGTGGAAGAGGCATTGTATGCCCTAATATCCAAATTTAAGAATACTCCACTAGAGTTTTCCAAAAAATTATCAAAAAGTTTATACGATATTGTTGAGAAGAAGTGGTATTATTGTTTAAATTTAGAGAAACAAATCAGAGAAACAATATTAGCTCAAGTGATGCCAAAGCTAACAAAGGGATATATTGCTAAGGATGTTAAAAGATATGTTGTTAGGTTTACACCTAAGTATAGATCCTTCAACATTCTTCAAAATAATATTGAAGATGTGGTCAAGAAATCAACCCAAATATGTAAACTAATCTATAGGTTGACCACTATGAAACAAGGAGAAGTTGAACCCTCAGAGGGTAAACATGATAACAAGGATGAGGAACATGATGATGACAAGGAATATGAGAATAAAGATAATATAGTTGCAAAAGAATCAGAACAACAAGATGATGACACGATAATAGCTAAGAAGCAACAAGATGAACAAAGTGTGCAGAACACATAAGTGTCGAGTGTCAATCCCCCCCATGACACAATCTAGTCTACTAAAAATATTATTGTTAAGGATGTATTTGATCTTTAAGCTCAGAACATCGATCCCCTAACTACAAAATACTTGAAGAAGATATTGGACCAATCTATACTACAAGTAAAACTCTGTGAGAATCTAGTTTTGGTCAGTATAGATGAGCTCCAAAAGGTAGTAACTGATATAACAAGGGACAAGGTGAATCTACAAGAACCATGTTTTTCCATCCCTCTAGTTACTCAAGTACAACCTTTGACTCAACCAATAGTAGATATATCTACTAAGGTTGGTACACTCATTATAGTTGAGTAGAAGTAGATTGTATAAGAAGAGAAAGACACTACTACACAATAGGAAACAAGACAGATGGATTCATTTGTACTTAATGCACAAGGTCACAGTGATAGTAATGTCATAGTAATAGATTAGGACAAGCCATGAGGAAACACCTAAGTTAAAGGAGCAGGAAGCCATCCAAACATTGGTAACTCTACCAACATCTAGCACTCCACCTACACAATTTCTTCAGAAGCCAAGCACAAAATCCATACCAATCTCAATGCCAACCCCTAGTTCATCAAAGGTTGATAAGGTAATTCACTATGGATAATCCTTGGTATCTTATCTTTCCTACTCTTTTTAGTTAATGGTTGTTGAGTAACAATACTTATCAAATTACAGTAGCTACCGAGTTGATATGGTGGCTAAGTGGAAGACTTGACCGAGTTCATGAGTTTTTTGAATTGATATTTCTTACTGAGTTACAGTGGTTGCAAAGGTATTCATTGATGTTGAGCTCCTAGTTGTCAAGTTCCTTGTTAGTGTCAAGTTTAAAGTTGTGGACAATTTTTCTTTGTTTTCTGAGTCCCTTTGGTTGTTGCATGATTTCTTTACTTGCCAAGCGAGTCAACTTCTTTGGTTGCTGAGTTCTTTTGGTTACCAAGCTCCTTTGGTCACCGAGTTCCTTTGGTTGGTAAGTTCCTTTGGTTGCCAAGCATTGGAGGATGTCGAGTTCTTAGTTGCTACTGAGTGATTCCTTTGGATGTCAAGTTTGTTTGGATGTTGAGTGCCTATATTTCATGGAGCCTTCATTTTTTGAGTTGTCTATTTGTAGTTCTAGTTCAAGCCAACCTTTGGATTTAATTTTGTGATAGGTATTTAATATTTGTTGAGAATTGACTTATGGCTTGATTATGCATTTAATGTAGGGGTTGAATTAGTTGGTGTTTTCAATTGACTGACTTGTGGCCATGCTAGTATTTAAGGGGGTCTTGTATAGTCTTGGCTAGGAAGATAGGATGTGAAGTCTTAGCATGGAGTAGCTTGGAGATAGAAGTTCACATTTGAGTCTAGAGATCTATTTTTCTTAGAAAGATGTATTATTCTTTGTAATGAATGTGACCTAGAAAGCCATACAACCGGGCGTATTGGATGTAAACTTCTTGATTCAAATATATGGAATTTTGTCTCTTTGGATCTAAATCTCATTCCTCTTTTTAATTTTTTGATGTGTGTTTGTTTGGTAATTTTTGGATCACCTCATTTTGGGGTACATCTAGATTCATGCTACATCGAAAAGAAGGGAAGAAATAAAAAAGGCAAGCCTATTAGTCAAGATTATATATATCATTGGGGTGATATACATTTTTGGAGACACATTTTTAAGGAAAGTAGTAAACATATATAGACACATTAACGTATCAGATGTAGCGTATTGAAGTCGAAGAAGAGCACAAATTTTTGATACAAAAAAAACACATTAACTGAGGGGGAGTTATCAATTTTGAGGTATATGGGTTATTGCAAAATTTTGAAATTTTGAAGTTTTTGTGTATAAGCCAAGTCATGGATATGTTATGCTCAAGAAGTTAAGTAGAATATTGTATATTTAAAAGTTTTTGACACTCATGTCAAAGGGGGGAGATTGTTGATCTCAAATTGGTTTTGACAAGTGAGTGTCAACCCACTTAAGCCATTTACTTAGTTCACGTTGAACTAATAATACATCTTGAGCACAACATGTAAATATTAGACCATGCGAAGTTGCAATAAGTATCAAGTCACTCAAGTACTAAGCAGATAGACCATGCCAAGTGATTTAGGAGCCGAGTAAATAGTATATGTTGATGAGTGTAGGTGTTGAGTTAGAATAGAAATACATTGCATGCCGAGCATCAGTGACTTCATATGCCGAGTGACACATATTGGACATACTTGTTTGTAATGGCACAAACAACTATGTAAACCATTTTAATGCTGACTTAAGGATAGAATATGATATTTTGGAGATAAGATCAAATCTATATGTAGATTCCCTATGCAACTAAATGTAGCCAATTAGAAAAAGGTGTTGAAAGAAAGATTCATTTAAATCCAATTCTGAGGACCATTCTTGCAGCACCAGGGTAGCCCTTCCAATGGTCCAAGGTCCTTTACACAGGATGTTAGCCATATCCTCTTTACAGGTGAATTCAAAAGAAAGAAATCCCTTTGCCATTGCAGTAACATTGACCTACAAGTGGACTGGTTGTTGTTATTTCTTTGAAGATTTTTTTAAAAAAATATACTGAGATCTTTCTTTCCATGCTCATTCAAATAGTCATTCTATAATAGTGATAATTGTTGCTCATTTAATGTATTTTCTAGAATTTGTGAGATTCCAACCATTGTGCAAAATATTGGATGATAGTTTTTTGTTGATGTACTTTTTTTTTAATCCAATATTTCTTTAATTTTATCTAATTTAAAAAAATTAATTATATTATAATATTTAAATTTAAAAATTAAAAATCAAAATAAATATCTTTACATATAGTTGTTTTTAAAAATAAAAATAAAAATCATGAATTGATTTTCTATTTCATACATACACTTAAGAACATAATTCTCAACTATTTATTTAAATATTGTTTTAACTATTTTTAATTAATTAGTTATTTAACACATTGGTGTGTGTGTGTGTGTATGTGTGTGTGTCTATATGTATGTATCTGTCTATATATAAATGTGTGTTTGTGTGTGTTTGTGTGTGGGTGTGTGTGTGTGTGTGTCTACACACACACACACACACACACACACACACACACACACGCCTATTGACACTCTATGTAAATGTTAGACTATGAATTTTAGACACATGTATGCAAATAAAAAGTGTGCTTCAAAATAGTTTCCTTCAATCTACCAATCTATCAGATAGTGACCATAGATTACCATTTAAGTGATTTAATACTGTAAAAATAAAATATGGTTTCCACTATCTAAATAAAAATTAAATCTCGATTGTAATGAACATACAAGCAACCAGAAGTCATTCTTCTAGTTATTTAATGTTGATTCTAAAAAATTATAAAATAGAAATCTAAAAATAAAAAACATTTCCTAGTCCAGTGTAATATTTTATAGCATATTCATTGCACACTAAGCCACGATTTTTAGTTTAGTCATATACTCTTACTTTCTATTGAAACTTTGCGTAAAATTAAAGCGGTCACCTTTAGAAATGTGTATGTAGAGGAAAGAGTGTTTCAAAAAACTTTCCTTCAATCTACAAACTGGTTAGATAATGATCATAGATTTCCATGTCAATTTCTTTATATTGTAAAAAAAAAATAAGGACTCCACTTTCTAAATAAAAAATAAATCTTGATTATAACACATATACAAGAAAGCACAAGTCATTGTTCTAATTCTTTAATGTCAATTCTAAATATTTATAAAATATAAATAAAAAAGTAAAAGGCATTCCTCACTCAGATCTAACATTTCTATAGCATAGTAATTGCACACTCAGATGTGATTGCTAGTATAGTTAATATATCAAAATATGTGTATAGATTGTTGTGCTAAGAAGCTCAACAAATAAAGAGATTTGAGAAACTACACACTATTGTACAAGATTTTGTCAATTTTCATTAAATGAATTTGCTAAAACATTTTTTAATAACCATTATAAATTACACACTTCATAAAAAAGATGTAAATGACATACAACTTTTAGTATTATAATGGTAGCTATTAATATGCGAGAAATTTGATATCTATTCAATTTATCTAAAAAAAACTAAATTAAATACAACAAAATCTCTTAGTGTTCAATAAAGATTAAACATAGGGGAAAAGGACTTGTAGTTGACTGGAGTCTAGTGGACCATCCTCTTGTGAATATATTATCCAATCTTACCCCACATTTTTACTATATATTATTATTAATTAATCTATAATGAATAAAAATCAATTGTTGATAAAAACTAGACCAATATTTGAACACATGAGAACTTATACATATTATAGTAAAAAATTAAAAAACGAATTTGTTAATAGGTGAGATAAATATCTATTTGTCTCAAATAAAATATCATAACTATCTATTATATATGTACCACTCCAAAATTAATATGCTCACTATTTAATTAATTCCATAAAAAAATCTCATGACAAACATTTAAATGTAAATGAATGGTAAATTAATTAATTAATTTTAAAAATATTTAATATTTGTAAGATTAGAAAAGTTGTCTATGGCTTTTAAACATTTGATATCTACAATAAGAATTTCAAGAATCTTATAATATTACAATCAACATGAGCAAAGCCCAGAAACAAAGAGTCTTAAGCGATGTTTGCCTAATGTTATGTTGATGTTCTTTATCCTTTTTGAACATAGTTCCCTATAACTCTCAGTGTGCAATGCCATATCTTTTATTAGATTAATAATATTATTATTTTTCAAATATCAATCTAAAAATTGTAAATATAGAAACAAGCAAAAAAATGGATTCAAAGAAGACTAAATACATAACAAGAGTACTAACTGTGGTTCAATAAAACTTGCCTACTTAAACATTCCAACGGAAATTTTTATAAATTACTCAAATATCTGATTACCATTTAAATAGTTATTCAAAGAGAAGAAGGGGAAATTCATGCCAATGCTAAACTTTATATCCCAACAAACAGTAACATTTTATTATTAAAAACTGTATTTTAAAATGTACACTGTCATCAACTTATGGATAAGAACGATGAAGGGAACATTGCGAAATATTTCCAGGATATATTTATTCCGTACTCTCACACAGCAGAGGTTACTCTTAGTCTTAATTAGAAAACACGACAGCAAGTAGATTCCTCTCAATTAGATGATGTGGCAGCAAGTATATCTATCTTAATCCTTAATGTACAACCTGAGTTGGACTAGTGGTGGAGAACTTGTACTCTTGAAAGAGAGGTCACAAGTTCAAATCCCACTGGGGGGTGGGGTATGTGTACGCCTTGTTTGTAGTGCCAAGCGCCTCTCGAAAAAGAGTACGAGGTAGTCCCATATCACTATCACCATATGTAAACCCAAAAACTATGACATAGTGTCGTAGACTATAAAACCCACTCACTCTCACTCACTCTCTCCCTTCCCTTCACAAACCTCTTCTACAAACCTCTTCTACTTTGCATTTAGGGAAACAGTTGAGCTATCGTTTTCGCTGCCAATCTCCCCTAGGAGAACCTGTAGAGACTTCGGAATTTGTGGTACACGAGCCTCCATTGTGCTTTCCAACATCTTCACCACTTCACTCATGCTCGGTCTCTCATTCTCATCGTCTTGAATACACAGGCCAGCCACTACAGCGGCTCTTCTCACCTCTTCCATATCCGCCTCACTCGCTATCCTTGCGTCCACGAGGCCTCTCGTGTTTCCCTTCTGAATCTGAGATGAAGCCCAGATAGGAAAGTAGATTTTACTTTCCTCCACCGTTAAATCCAGATTTCTTCGGCCTGATATAATTTCCAACAAAGTCATGCCGTAACTGTACACATCAGCCTTGGGAGTGATAGGAAGGCCGGAGATCCACTCTGGAGCTACGTACCCACGAGTTCCTCTTGTGGTTGTCAGTACTCGGCTGAAATCTCTGCCCACCAGCTTTGCCAACCCAAAATCAGCAACCTTTGGGCTGAAGTCACTGTCCAGAAGGATGTTTTCAGGCTTGATATCGCAGTGAATGATACGATCCCTGCATTCGTCATGTAAATAAACTAATCCTCGTGCAGTACCCAGTGCGATCTGAAACCGAGTCGCCCAGTTCAACACCTTCTCTACCTCTTCCGGTGTAGAGAAGAGGAAGGAGTTTAAAGAGCCGTTTGGCATGTAGGCGTACACCAGTAGCCTTTGAGAGCCATCTACGCAGAATCCCCGCAGCCTCACCAAATTGACATGTTGTATTCTGCCAGCGGTGATTATTTCAGTGCGAAATTGCTTTTCTGCTGGCGTGGAACCCACTAATCTTTTAACAGCAATAGGCGTCTTGTCTGGCAGAGTTCCTTTGAAAACAGTGCCGAATGCCCCGCTACCCAGTTTATGCTTGAAATTGTCCGTTGCTATTCTCAGCTCTTTATAACTGAACTTCCTCAGTGACACTGGCACCTCCTCTCCAAGATTTCTCTTCCACAGCCTTCGGCGCTTCAACAGAACAAACACTGCCAACAGGGTAGCAAATATAGCGAAAAAAGATGTTGTTGCAGCAAGTAAAATTGTAGAGGCAGGGGCTTTGTTGCTTTTCTGCGAAATCAGCTGTGGGATCTCAGAATCTGCCAGCCTAACGAAGACGGATCGGCCCTCCGATGACACGCTCATTCCGAATAAATCTCCAAACCACAATCTGCAGACTGGTGGGTCAGAAATACCCAAAGCAAAGGCTGTGCACGAGCAATTGCTGAGACAAGCTTTCTGGCAGCCTTGCTGTGTTGGCTCGTTGTTGATGAAGACAGCTTCCCTTTCGGGCAAGTATTGGTTCTTGACATCTAAGAAGTCGTCCGTTGTGCCCCTCGCGTGAGAGCACTGCAGGGGTTTTCGCCGAGCACACCCGCTTGACCACCAACCACCTTGAGAGCCCATTTGCTTGGGCGTGAATCCCTGGACACAACTACACACATCATTCGCATTGCACAGTCCATTTGCTCCACAGATCTCATAGTCACTGCATTGACCTCGGTATGTCGACCATCTCAGACTCCAGCTATCATCATCCATCCAGAAGTAGAGTTGAAATTCACCGTTCTCATTTAACAGGAACCGCCCCGTGAGAGTATGATCTATCAGGTTTAGGTCAAAATTGATGTATATTCTTGAGGGAGAAAGCGTCACACATGACCCCTGAACTTTCTTCTGACCTTGCAATTCTGGAACCTTAGTAAAATGATTCGGCCCAAGGTACTCTCCACTGGACCAATATGGAACAGTGTTATTAAAAAGCATCATCATCTGCGTCTTTCCTGGAGACGTGTCCATTCGGAAAGAGAAAAGGCCACTTGCAGGATCAGAAGAACTCTTCCAGGAAGTGAGGACCATACCTTTCCACATCTTCATGCCAGGCAACCATGTGTCTGTCGGATGCGCAAAACTCTCCCAAACAATCGCAGACTCTTTGTGGCCGTCACCCAGTACAATTAAATTACCGGAGTCCGTTATGACTGCTTTGGATGCTCTTTGCCGCCCAATATCAGTCCACCAAACTGACAGGCCATTAGTTCTATCAAACAATCTGAGATGACCGTCGCTTGCAAAGTTCAGAACACCGGGCAATTCTTTGACAGGATTATCTCTGTTAGCCACCCAAACTATGGCCCTCTGAGAGAATGGTGCATACCAGATGCCAATATACCAATTGTTCGTTCCATTCGGACTGAAAAATCCGAATGCAAACGTTCCATTCTTGGAAATTAGGGTCTGATTGCCAGTGAGCGAAGCCCCCGCCTGAAGCGTATCGCCAACATCCAAATTAACACCAGTGCAAATATGCGCTACAATACTTGCAACTATGGCTAAGAACAAATGCTTAATTGTCATCGAGGAAGGGCGTAGATGGTGATCCGTTTCTTGCATACTTTCGAGTTTTATAAATAGACTCTGAATAGGCTACGCAATAATCGAGATGGCTGAAGTAGCGCCATCAATTGCGAAAGTCAAAGTCTGAGAGATTCGTAAAAGATGAGAGGCCCGGTAAATTTTAGAATGTTATGGCCTTTGTTTTATCAATGGTGGTTTTTGTCATTACGTATACAAAAAATCATAAAATATGAACAGACTTCTTTTGAATTCCATTAATCCTCTCGTTTGCCTTTTCTCTTTTTATTTTTGTCTTTGCTATATTGTGAAGTGTGGACCATATCTTTCCTTTATCTTTACTGAATTACATGTGCAGAACCAAAAGTCAAAAGTAGTAAGTAGTGACGTTAATCAAGTCTTCTACGTAAGTAGTAAGTAGTAAGTAGTAAGTAGTGACCATATCAGAGCATGGTTTTCTAACGAATCGCATTCAACCGAAGACTTACAGCAAATAAAAAAATATATCATTTCAACAACTAAAGTAACTCAAGTCTTCTCTAGAGTGATTCGTGTCGGTAGAGAAACCGGCATGCACCGATAAGGCAGCGGCTATGCAGCCAGCAAATTGGTTCCGGCCCCATATATCTGATGCCCTCCATCTCCATCTCCATCTCCATGCATCGTTGTCCACCATTGTCGTCAGATAAAATGTCAAACTGTGAGTGTCTTATTTCAATCTTTTTTAATTTTTTATACTAGTCCCTTTTATATTTACCTTTATTATACTTAGTTTTATATTCTAGGATTCATTCCTAATTAAGTTTGGTTAATGAGGTAATTTAATTTACCTAAGATTTTTAATAATTTAATGTTCTAGAAAAGCATTATTTTTAAATTTATTTTTAATAAATTATCATTATGTTTTTAATTTGTTTATTAAAAAAAGACATTATTGTCAAAATTGTTGTTTTTAAATTAATAAATTTGATAATGTGGTATTTTAGTTATGACTTTTTAAGATTATAAAATAATTTATTTAATAAAAGATAGTAATTAAAAAAATAAATTTGTAGAATATTGTATATAATTGAAGTTTTATAATAATGTTATTGTAAGATTATTTTTACAAATTATTAATTTGTTTATTATTAAAGGTAATTGTTGGCATTGAATTGCAATAGTGACAAGATCAACTAAAATGTCGAAAAAAGCAGGCATCAATTCAGCAAATTTTTTAAAACAAGTGACAAAAGGAAATCAACGAAGCAATTACCAGTGGGTTGAAAAGAATTTGAGATACCCTATGGTAGTTACCTCCTCCAAAGCATGCGCATTGACAAACCCTACTCCAAATCTCCGCTATTCTGACAAGAAGAGGATTCAGCCATGGAGCACTGCAAGCACTACTTTGCCTTCGAAACCCAAACCTCTCAACATATATTCGATATAAACCTCGAACCATTTTGAGGTTCTTAGTGAGTATAATGAACAGGAGCACCCCAAAAAAAATCAAGTGTGTCAAAATCAAACAAAGGCTCCTCCAGCCTACTTGTTGTTTTCTCTAGCCAAAAAAGGAGACAAACCTGCTCATATCATTAATGGGGATGGTAGTAAGCAACCGAATGCCCATGTCTAGAAACCACAATTGCATGTCCTTCAGAGGTTAGACCATAAATTAAAGGACAATTTTCATTATGTTGATAATTCTTATCTTAGGTCTCCATTCCCCCACCCCATTATTTTCTCTACGACTAGCATGGATAGCCAAATTAGGGTTCTCAATCTTATCAAATATGCAAGCAAGAAAAAGTATAATTTATCTTCACAGCATACAGGGCTTCATCTCAATAATACTATGAGCCACTCTTGTAAGATCCATCCTAGGAGGCAAGATCCCTCAGTTATGTCATCCCCCAGTGGATCACCCATCTCCTATGTTCCCCCTCATCGCAGATCCAATTTGCCAGCCCTTTAGGTGTCAATCACATAATTTCCAGATCTTCACCTATTTCTCGTTCCCCTAATCCTAAAGATAAGACTATTACCATCAATATCCAAGCAAGTGAAGAGTGATGGAAAGAATGTCAAAAAGTGGGTATATTTGCATATTGGAATGGTCCAAAATGCGAACTGATCAACCTCAAGAACTAGTTAGAAGATTATTGCAAGAATTAGGTAAATATTTCTCACCACTCTGATAGACTAATATACTTGCACTGTAGTGATGAATTTGTTAAAAAGGATTTTCTTTATGTCTCTTATTGCTTTCTTAAAGGTTGTGCTATGAGATATTTTGATTGGTCTCTAGACTGTAAGGAAGGGATGTTAGACTTTGTTATCCCAACCTAGTTTAGCATCCAATCCTTTCCTCCAAAACTCCTTCACCTAGACACTATTAAGGGAATAGGCTCATCTCTGGGCGAATTGATAGGCTTAGATTCCTCATTTCAATTCTGTAACAATATCAAGCTACTAATCAAATGTAAAGCTAATATTGTGGAATCCGACAAGGTTAAAATTAAAACCAATAGAGCAATATATAGATTAAAACTACACAAATATGAAGGCAAAATAGCAAAAACCATTAGATTAGATAATGATAATAAAATTATATTCAAAACATTGCAACTAACTGTGGACCTCAAAAGCACATTGCCTATGATGAACTTTAGAAACCAAAAATAACAACTAAAAGATTCTAGGCAAAAGAAGGATTCACTTCAGGATCATCAGGACATCTCAAAAACTATGAATCAGATCCAAGAAAAGGGGATTTAAAGCACTAACAAACCCGTAAGAGTAACTCCATTGTTAGATCCTAGACATAACCTACCCCAAGCTCTTAGAGAAAGGAAAAATAAAGTGTCAGAGGAAAAGCAAGAAGATAAAATAACTAGCAGTCAGCATACGAAAAAAAGGAAAATGGATAGGACCAAGACCCAGCAAAGGAAAAGTAGGTGAAACAGAAATTGGGAAAAGAAAAGGTGAAAATCCTCTTTAAAATCCACAAAGGATTGGTGAGAACCAAAGTGCCAAAGATTTCAGCACAGATGGTAGATACTATCAAAAAGATATGATTATTTTGAAGCTGGATGGATCAACAATTACCAACAGGGAAGGAAGGTTCATCTCAAGGGAAGCCAAGAAGAATAAGAAAAGAATTGCTTCAATCAAAGAGGTGGAATCACCAAAGAAATTGGAGATACAACCTATCAAGAAGCCACTGGGTTTGGAAGTCAGAAGCATGAAGAAATAGAAAACATCTTTATATTCAGTGGGGCAAAGCTAGGAAAAGGGTTGACTATGAAATTAGATGAGGATATGGAATCTCCTCAAGAATATACATTAAAAAATGGAGAAGAATCAGCAACTACTGACAAAGAACAAATCATATGGTGTTTCAAATTTTAGAATGCACCACCAGCCAAATCAGACTCAATTGCTCACTTTGGCAACAATTATAAGGAGAAAAGCAGTGATCAATCTAAAATAAAAAGATGATTGACACAAGATTTTCAAGATTTCTTACACAGAGACTTAGTCAGGAAGGAAGAGCTTAAAAATTTGTATCTAGATAAGGCTGAAGAAGACAATCTAGAATCCTTAACTAAGGAATTAATTGAAGTCTTCATCTTTCAGAACATTGATAGAAGCAGTGAAGCACAAAAGAAGAGTTTGTTATAGAAAGTTCTAAAATTAGGAGAAGATAATTATACCTATGAAGATCTAAAAAGAGACTTATTAAAAATTGAAGGTGAAGACAAAAATGAGGAAACACTACTACCAATCAATGCACTTCCAAAGATTATGCAAGATAAGGATCCTGAGGAAATCAAGCTCAAAATATATACATCTATAGATGTTAGAGCCACAAATGACCACCTAAACACAATAGAGTAGTTATTATAGGAGATGATATGTGAAGAAATGGATGGTAAAGAAGGCAATCAATCTGAAATTGCTTTAAGGGCACAAAGGAATATAGAACAGTTGGGGATCCAAATGAATCAGGAAGGACTTAAATCCCCTAAATATGGTAAGGTGAAAGGTTGAAAATCTCCCAAGGAACTTAGATAAGTAAATGGTCAGGCCGGAGAACAGCAAAAGACCAGTCAACTATCATTTTCGCTGCCAATCTCCCCTACGAGAAGCTATAGAGACTTTGGAATTTGTAGTACACGAGCCTCCATTGTGCTTTTCAACATCTTAACCACTTCACTCATGCTCGGTCTCTCGTTCTCATCATCTTGATTGCACAGCCCAGCCACTACAGTGGCTCTTCTCACCTCTTCCATATCTGCCTCACTCACTATCCTTGCATCCACGAGGCTTCTCAAGTTTCCCCTCTAAATATGAAATGAAGCCCAGATAGGAAAGTACATTCTACTTCCCTCCAACGTTAAATCCAGATTTCTTCGGCCTGATATAATTTCCAACAAAGTCATTCTGTAACTATACACATTAGCCTTGGGAGTGATAGAAAGGCCTAAGATCCACTCTGGAGCTACATACCCATGAGTTCCTCTTGTGGTTGTCAGTACTCGGCTGAAATCTCTACCCACCAGCTTTGCCAACCCAAAATCAACAACCTTAGGGCTGAAGTCACTGTCCAGAAGGATGTTTTCAGGCTTGATATCACAGTGAATGATACAATCCTTGCATTCGTCATGTAAATAAACTAATTGTCGTGCAGTACCCAGCACGATCTAAAACTGAGTTCTTCCAGTTCAACACCTTCTCTACCTCTTCTGGTGTAGAGAAGAGGAATGAGTTTAAAGAGACATTTGGCATGTAGGCGTAGACCAGTAGCCTTTGAGAGCAATGTACGCAGAATCCTTGCAGCCTCACCAAATTCACATGTTGTATCCTGCCAGTGGTGATTATTTCAGTGCGAAATTGCTTTTCTATTAGCGTGGAACCGTCTAATCTTTAAACCGCAATAGGCGTCTTATCTAGCAGAGTTCCTTTGAAAACAATGTTGAATGCTCCGCTACCCAGTTTATGCTTGAAATTGTCCGTTGTGATTCTCAGCTCTTTATAACTGAACTTTCTCAGTGACAGTGGCACCTCCTCTCCAAGATTTCTCTTTGATAGCCTACGATGCTTCAACAGAACAAACGCTGCTAACAGGATAGCCAATATAGCGAAAAAAGATGTTGTGGCACAAAGTAAAATTGTAGAGGTAGGGACTTTGTTGCTTTTCTGTGAAATCAGCTGTGGGATCTCAGAATCTGCCAGCCTAATGAAGATGGATTGGCCCTTCGATGACATGCTCATTCCGAATAAATCTCCAAACCACAGTCTGCAGACTGGTGGGTCAGAAATACCCGAAGCAAAGGTTGTGCACAAACAATTGCTGAGACAAGCTTTCTGTCAGCTTAGCTGTGTTGGCTCATTGTTGATGAAGACAGCTTCCCTTTTGGACAAGTATTGGTTCTTAGCTTCTAAGAAGTCGTCCGTTGTGCCCCTCACGGGAGAGCACTGCAGGGGCTTTTGCTGAGCACACCCAGTTGACCACCAACCACTTGGAGAGTCCATTTGCTTGGGCACGAATCGCTCCACACAACTGCACAAATCATTCACATTGCATAATCCATACGCCCCGCAGATCTCATAGTCAGTACATTGACCTCGATATGTCGACCATCTTAGACTCCAGCTATCATCGTCCATCCAGAAGTAGAGTTGAAATTCACTATTCTCATCTAACAGGAACCGACCTGTGACAGTATGATCTATCAGGTTTAGGTCAAAATTGATGTATATTCTTGAGGGAGAAAGCGTCACACATAACCCCTGAACTTTCTTCTGACCTTACAGTTCTGGAACCTTAGTAAAATGGTTCGGCCGAAGGCACTCTCCAGGCACTCTCCACTAGACCAATATGGAACAGTGTTATTAAAGAACATCATCATCTACGTCTTTCCAGGAGAGGTGTTCATTCGGAAAGAGAAGAGGCCACTTGCAGGATCAGAAGAACTCTTTCAGGAAGTGAGGGCCATGCCTTTCCACATCTTCATGCTAGGCAAACACGTGTTTATCGAATGTGCAAAACTCTCCTAAATAATCGCAGACTCATTATGGGAGTCATCCAGTGTTGGAATGTGTAATTTTTCTTCAAATGAAATGTAAAGTCGTAATACAAGATTCTAGAAATTGATGGATAGGGTTAGATAAAATTCTAGAAGTCGTAGATAATTCTAAAAAAGTCTATTTGTGTTTTGCCGGTTAATTTAGATGTTTCCAAAAATGTTCTCAGACCTCTATAAATAGAGGCATCATGTAGTGTAATTGATATGGACAAAACGATGAATGAAATATAATTTAGTTTATTGTGCGGTAGCACATTGTGTTGTTCTTTGTTTTTGTTATTTTTCTTTTGCACATCTATCAGACTGGTATCAGAGCCTAGTTGGATAGAAGGTTGTACAGTATTTTAGATTGTAATGAAAGAGCAAGTTGTGTGTTGTGCTGCTAAATGGTGGAGGATTGTTTGTGTTATGAGAAAGATAATTGTTTTGAAGAATATTGCATAGGAAGTTTTAAGTAGGAAAGAGGGCAAGTTGGCAAAAAAGGTATGGTGCGCATTCTTATAATTATTTAATGGCATTTGAGAAATTGTCCCATTGTCTTTAAAAGAAGGGAAGATCATAGTATTTAGAATTTTCTAAAAGACAAAGCAAAGTGTGTTAAATTCTTGTGTTTTAATGGGGAAAGCTGGAGAAAGAGTAAAGAAGGAAAAAAATAGTTTGGAAGAAGAATTGATGAATGTTAGAGAATCAAATTCAAATTTGATAAAAGGGTTCAAAGAAGTTGGAAAACAAAATTATGAGTATTTGTGTCAAATTCAAGATTTAGAAAAGGAATTGATCAAAGCTAAACAAAAAAATGAGAAATTAGAATAAATGTTAAAACTATATGATGATGACAAAAAGAGAAATAAAGATTTATAAGAAAAGTTAAAAATGTTTGATGATATTGAGAAAAAGAACAAAGCTTTAGAAGAAAAGGTGAAGAAATTGGAAGAGGAAAATAGTATGCTGAAGGCGAAATTGTTTAATCTAAAACAAGAGAATAGAAATTTGAAGTTTAATCCATCTTTGTGTGATGTATCTCATGACACAAATGATTTAAGTGATTATGGGATTGAGAACTATGATTTTTTTGAAGTTAAAAGTGTTTGTGATGAAAAGAAGTTTGCAGATCTTGTTTGTTATGATAATAATAGTATTGGCTTGAAGATTATGAAAAGAATGGGTTTCAAAGGCAAGGATTTAGGAAAGAATGAACAAGGATTAAGGAATCGGGTCGAGACTAAAGTCAGGCCAAAATATGCAGATCTTGGATATGATGCAGATAGTGGAAAGATGAATAAACATTCAAGAGAATCAATTGAAGACATAAAGATTGTGCAATGTTCACATTGTAATAGGAAAGGGCATACAAAGGATAGATATTGAGATTTTTATCCATGTAATATTTGTGGCTTGAAGAGTCATAGTGAAAAGAAGTGTTTGAATATGGAGTGTAAAAATATTTGTATGGACAAGTGCTTAAAAATGGATTTTGGATGGAGCTGCGGATTGAGTAGGTAGAAGATTACAAGTATGATCAAATGTTTATTTAGGTATAAATGTTCAAGAGTAAGAAGAAATGCAGTAGCATTGGGAAACATATTACAGCAAGGAATCAAAGAGGAAAAAGGTTACCGACATTTGTGACAGATGAGGCAAGCGACAGTCATGTATTAACAAAGGCATTAATAGATATGAAAATTATTGAAAAATGACATTTTGGCATTAGGCAAAAGAAATGATTTGGAATTTGTATGTAATTACATTTGAGGTTGAAATTAAGGGGGAGTGTTGGAATGTGTAATTTCCCCTCAAATGAAATGTAAAGTTGTAATACAAGATTCTAGAAATTGATGGATGGGGTTAGGTAAAGTTCTGGAAGTTGTAGATAATTCTAGAAAAGTCTATTTATGTTTTGTCGGTTAATTTAGATGTTTCCAGAAATGATCTAAGACCTCTATAAATAGAGGCATCGTGTAATACAATTGATATGGACAAAACGGTGAATGAAATATAATTTAGTTTATTGTGCAGCAGCACATTGTGTTGTTCTGTGTTTTTGTTATTTTTCTTCTGCACATTTATCACCCAGCACAATGAAATTACGGGAGTCTGTTATGAATGCTTGGGATGTTCTTTGCTCAATATCAGTCCACCAAACTGACAGGCCATTTCTATCAAACAATCTCATATGACCGTCGCTTGAAAAGTTCAGAACATCGAGCATTCCTTTGACAGGATTATCTCTGTTAGCCACCCAAACAATGGCCCTCTGAGAGATTGGTGCATACCAATTGTTCGTTCCATTCAGACTGAAAAACCCAAATGCAAACGTTCCATTCTTGGAAATGAGGGTCTGATTGCCAGTGAGCGAAGCCCCCACCTGAAGCGTATCGCCAACATCCAAATTAACACCAGTGCAAATATGCACTGCAATACTTGCAACTATGGCTAAGAACAAATGCTTAATTGCCATCGAGGAAGGATGTAGATCGTGATGTGTTTAATTATTGTATGTTTTCGAGTTTTATAAATAGACTCTGAATATGCTACGCAATAATCGAGATGGCTGAAGTAGCGCCATCAATTCCGAAAGTCAAAGTCTAAGAGATTTGTACAAGATTAGTGCCCCCGTAAATTCTAGAATGCTATGGTGGATTTTATCATTACGTATCAGATAAATCAAGAGACTATTATTGCTGTAAATTTTCTTCGCTGCTACTTTTCATTTTACTTATTGGATTAAATATGCAGAGTCAAAAGTAAAACGTAATGCTCAAATAACCCAAACAATCGCAGACTCCTTGTGGCCGTCACCCAGTGCAATGAAATTATCGGAGTCCGTTATGACTTCTTGTGATGCTTTTTGCGTCCAATATCAGTCCACCAAACTGATAGGCCATTAGTTCTATCAAACAATCTGACATGACCGTCGCTTGCAAAGTTCAGAACACTGGGCAATCCTTTGACAGGATTATCTCTGTTAGCCACCCAAACTATGGCCCTCTGAGAGAATGGTGCATACCAGATGCCAACATACCAATTGTTCGTACCATTCGGACTGAAAAATCCCAATGCAAACGTTCCATTCTTGGAAATGAGGGTCTGATTTCCAGTGAGCGAAGCCCCCAGCCGAAGCGTATCACCAACATCTAAATTGACACCAGTGCAAGTATGCGGTGTAATACTTGCAACTATGGCTAAGAACAAATGCTTAATTGCCATCGAGGAAGCGCGTAAATGGCGATCCGTTTCTTTCATAGCTGGCTATGCAATAATCGAGATGGCTGAAGTAGCGCCACCAATTTTATTTTTGTTTCTTTGCTATATTGTGAACCATATCTTTCCTTTTACTTTACTGGATTACATATGCAGAACCAAAAGTCAAAAGTACTGCTTAAATAACCTTCACTAACTGTAACACGTAAAAAGCAGAGCATGTTTTTCTAACGAGTCGCATTCAACAGAAGACTTACAGCGAATAAATAAATATATGATTTCAATTTTCAACAACTAAAAGTAAGTAAAGTCTTCTCTATAGTGATTTGTTGTGGCTGGATGCCCCATATATCTCATGCCCTCCATCTCCATGCATTACTGTGCAGTAGTCAGGTCAATAAGTTGTCAGTGTATGGAAAACTGTCAAACTGTCAGTGTCTTATTTCAATCTTATATTTACCTATATTATACTTAGTTTTATATTCTAGGATTCATTCATAATTAAGCAATTTAATCTAAGAATTTTTTTTAGAAAAGTATAAAATTCTTTTAAATTTTTTAACAAATTATAATTATTATATTTTTAATTTGTTTTCAAAAAAAAGTGTAGATATTATTGTAAAAATTATTGTTTTTAAATTAATAAATTTGATAATTTGTTATTTTAGTTATGAATTTTTAAGATTTAAAATAGTTTATTTAATAAAAGGTACTAACTAAAAAATAAATTTGTAGAATATTGTGTATAATTTAAGTTTTATAATAATGTTATAGTAAAATTATTTTTGCAAATTATTTATTTGTTTATTATTAAAAGCAATTGTTGGCTTCCAATTTTATATAAAGAATTTGAAGATTAAACGAATAATTTAATTTAATTTAATTTAAAAATAATTACATTAAAATTAGGACTTGAATTTCAGCATGGTAGACTTCAATATGTAAAAAAATTAATATATCAATCTTGACAAGTTCTTCTTTTCTCCTCATCAATATATTCTCTCTATATTTTCTTAAATAAATACTCACACAATTTATTTATTTTTTGTTTCTATATTATCAATATTCAATTTTTTTTTTTTTGTATTACATATAAGGAGATTAAAAAAATGATACAATAGTATCAACTAAGAGTACAAAAAAAGAGGTCCAGCCTCACCATGAAGTCAGAGTAAAGTGCATATAGACAAAGTTCATAGAGAAAAAGACACTAATGTTAAACATCATGATAGGTATCCATCCCAGCAGTCCAACCCAATTGTCCCTCCATCCAAACAATATTTTTTCGCCCGTGGATTTGGGTCAGCATGAATATCTTGTCCCTCTTGGACTTGATGTTCTTCATGATCTCTTGATTGATCTGTTCAAACATCTGAAGGTCATTAAAATTCCTCCTCCATTCAAAACCATGTTTCAACTCGTAGACAAAGAAGGTGGTATGACCATCCCTCAAGAATCTTCTTAGCTTTTCCTTTTCCATCATCATCATTGTATGAACCTAGAGATGTTTTTTTTGTTAAAAGTGAGTTTTCGAAAAATCTCAATAAGAACTCTAGGGTTTCTTTGATACCTTTCCTCATTCCTACACTTCCAAATCTGCCATAGAATGTTAGAGGAAAGAATATAATGAAAAATATTAGAATCTTTTTTAAGCTCATCAATATTACCAGTAATAATTTCTAGAATGTTCACATTTATAGGATAAGTAATATCGAACATATTCCAGATTTCGTTAGCAAAAAAATAGTCAAACAAGATATGTCTACCTATTTCAGGAAGCCTACATAGGCTATGAAAATCATTCATAGAATCATCTTTTCTAATAGGGAGTTTGTCAAGCATAACCAACCCTTTTAAAAACTTAATTTTAGGTTCACCAACACCTTTCCAAAGAATATTGAAATACTTCTTCCAAGCACAAGCATCAAGGGAGGAGTACCAAATAGAATTAACATGATCAATAATATTAATATTATGCCCAATGATATTATAAATATTTTTTTCATTGAGTTTGGACATAATGACACCATCTAGCCATTTGCATTTTAAGCATCTATGAGAGTCCACATGACAATTAGTGGGCAGGTCCTTGGCAGCCTTGACAAGCATGTTGTAAGTTTTCTTTTGAGAGTCTGGAATATTAAACTTGTGATGCAGTGCAAGGTAGCAGTATCCCCAAACGAGATGTCCTATCCCCCAAAAAATATAGCCACATAGCAGAAACACAATAGCAAGAACCAACAATGCAAGATCTGATACCAAATTACAATAATATATTCATAAAATATAACTGATTACATGCAATATGCTCAACTATAAGGCCTTCCAGGGTAGGGCCAAATAAAAAAAACAATTACAAAATTAATTCTACAAGATCCAACAAGGTCCAATTTACCAAAACAATCTCAACTATTTAGATACACAAGTTGATAAGAACACCAAGAAGAATCCACACCTACACCCACAGGTCCACTAAGAGATCCTCTAGTTCTTAAGCCCCAGCTCTAGGTCTTCAAATTCACATCTATCCTTCCTTCCATCCCCCTAGTTGAATGACTAAAAGACTCCAAAATATCCCTACTTATACCAATCTAAGCCACAAGTCAGCCCAGAACACAAATTAAATACCCATACATAAATTAAATGCCAAAAGTCGGCCTCCAATAGCAATTAAATGTCTAGAAATTGATATCTAAGAAAAATTGCAATATCTCATAGCTTTGATTGAATTAGAATTCATGCTTTGAATTAAGGGTATTAATTTAGGTCCTCTAAAACCCCTTAAAGGCACATAGGCTGATTCACCAAAGATAAGTGCGCATCCATCATGAAAGTTATGTATAGAACTCATAAGACAAATTGTCAGAAATTGATACTCTAGGAGAATTTCCATATCTCCCAACTTATAAGGAATTAAGACTTTCACCTTTGACACAAGGAATTAATCTAGGTCCTCTTCAATCCTTGAAATGTGCATCCTCTAACTCATTTCGTAAAATTAGTTACATGGCTTGGAACAGGGACCCAGAAACAAGAAAACATAGTTCTAGTAGCAAGGTAAAAATAGCTCAAACTTCAACTCAATCCATCCAATCTCTATGCAATCATAAGGAAAGGTTCCCCAATGTGTCACCAACACATTTCTAACCATGAAAAGCATAACTCCACCAAAATCCCTCCAAACATATAGGATTGCAAGAAAACCTAAGATGCTCCTACATCAGACATCCCAAGTTCAAAAAGATATTCTAGTAATTGGAAAATATCTTCTAGGATTCAACACATATATCCCAAACTAGTTCTTCACATACATATTCTCCAAGTCTTCAACTTGCACATTCTTTCCCTTTTTCTCTTCTTCTTCTTCACATCCACCATAGGTGTTCCATAGGTCTGTTGATCTCCAACCTTCTTAAAATCTATGAACTCAACTCACCTACTAATACTCAAGTTCCTCCTACCTAGCTCTTTATTTTGCAAAGGAATTAGGAAAAACTTCATACCACCTTTCTCAACAGTAGACACATTCTTGACACAATCATGCACAACCCTACAATCATACTACCAAGGTCTACCAACCAACACATGACAACTATTCATGTCCACAATATCACACAACACTTGATTGTTATACTACCAAATCCAGAAATCAATAAGGCACTGCTCCCTCACTTCCAAAGCTTGCTCACCTTGCAACCAACCAATCCAATAAGGATAAGGATGTCTCACTCTCTTCAAACCAAGTTTCTAAACCATCTCTTAAGCAACAAGGTTATCAATACTATCACCATCCACACTCACCTTGCAGATTTTGCCACTAGACTTACAACAAGTCCTAAACAAACTAGTCCTTTGACAATAATCCAATTCCCGCTCACCAACCAATATGCGCTAAGCCAAAAAAATTTCTACTTACTTAGGTTGACTGTCCTAGACTTCAACCTAATTCATAATTGTAGCATTCCTACCAATCAGATGTTTAAAAGATCTATGCCCTTCTTGACCACACTTGAAAAAATCACCTCTAAACCCACCTCCACCTATCCTTCTTTTTTGTTCAACAGGTTTTGGTTTATCTTCTACTTTTGGTTTAGCTTGTGCTAAACTATCCTGCTTCTCCTTCCCTTGGAAACTATCTTGATTCTTCGTATTTAGTTTCTCCTCTGCTCTCAAAGCCTACTGATAATCATCCTCAGTTGATGAAATATTTAGCATACCAAACTCATCCTAAATATTGAATCTCAAACCATTAATGGAATTTGCTACCTTCTCCTTTGACAATTCTCTATGCCTAAACTGAATAGTCAACTTGTAGAACTCCTTAGTATATGCCTTCACAGTCATATCCTTCTATTTTAGATTCTGCAACTTCTTGAATAACTCAAGTTCATAATCAAGAAGAATGAACTTAGCTTTCAACTTAGTCACCATCAATCTCCATCTAGTGATCTTCATTTCACCTTCCTCTTCTCTATCTCTTTGTAGTTATTTCCACCAAAGAGCAACATGTCCTTTCAGCGTAGTTTGTACCAACCTTACCCTAAGTGGATCCTCAATATCCTCAAGCTCAAGGTAGTCTTCCAATTCACAAATTCAATCAATTAGGTCTTAAGGATTCAAAGTACCCAAGAAATTAGAAACCTCCATCTTATGCTTCAGCTTCAACTGAGATCTAGGTGAAGAAAATTAACCAGCCCTAATTCCAATAGGTCTTTCCACACGATCAATTCTATCCTCACTACTCAATCTAGAAAATTCAAAGTCTTTAGAAACTTCTTCTTAACTACCTTCAATACCCACATGCCTAGGTACACCACCTAAAACACTTAAAATTTTAACAATAATGTCACTCTTCATTAATGCCATCTGAGATATAAAATTGGATTTAACCTCCTCCATCTCATATCTAAAATACGCTTTAACCTTCTCTGAGATCTATTCTTCTATAGCATCACTAAGATCATCAATTTCCCTACGATCCAATCTTCTTGGAGGCATCTTCCAAAAATTAAGCAAACCCTAAGCAACAAATCCACCAATCCAGAAGATCAATTAGCCATAAGATCAACCTTCTTTACAAATCCTAGTGTAAGCTACCTCAACTTCGGTGATCTATCAACACACTCAAGAACAAAGTTCTCTATGATACTATTTGACATAATGGAGGGCCGGAGTATCCCCAAAGGATATGTCCTATCCCATAGAAAATATAACCACACAGTGGAAACACAACAGAAAAAAGAAAAAATGCAAGATTTGATACCAAATTACAATAATATATTCATAAAATATAATTGATTACATGCAATATGCATGGCTATAAGGCCTTTTGGGTTAGGGCCAAACACAAAAAACAATTACAAAATTAGTCGTGTAAGATCCGACAAGATCCAACTTGCAAAATCAATCTTAGCTAGTCTAGATACACAACTAAATAAGAACACCAATAAGAATCCACACTTGTACCCACATGTTACATGGCTCACAACATGCACCCAAAAACCATAAAACATAATTTTTGTAGCAAGTTATAAATAACTCAAAATTCAACTCAATCCATCCACTCTCTATGCAATCATGAGGAAAGGTTCCCCAATGTGTCACCAACACATCCCTAATCATGAAAACCATAACTCCACAAAAATCCAAGCTTGATTCTCCTTAATACTTAAACCAAAATCCCTCTAAACATTCAAGATTGCAAGCAAACCCAAGATGTTCCTACATCAACCTAATTCTGAGCTCATCCCAGATGATAAGCCTATCATCTTTAAAAAGGTCAGCAAGCTGAGAGATGCCCATCTTAGACCATAATTTAGTAGAGCGTCCTTGGGAGAGGGCGAGGAGTTTTCTAGCTAGGTGTAAGTTCCACCAAATAGATCTTTCACCATATAGATGCTTAACATCATGGAAAACTTGTTGGTGATAAACAACCTAACATGGTCTCAGGCTTTCCATATGGATTTAAAAAAAATAGATCCATGAAATTTAACTGAAAAATTACCAATAATGAAATCATGAAAGGGAAGATTTCTCCAAGATTTATCTTTTTTTTGGAGTTCCTCTTTCAATATTATGCCTAACAAGCACTTTCTATGGATCACCATCCAAAGAGTGAAAGATCCATTTGGCGAAAAGAGGATTGCCTTGAATTTTAAGATCTTTAAGCCCAATCCCCACAAAGAGTTTATGAGTATGACACTAGTGCCACTTGAATGCATGGATCCTTTTATTGCCTTTACCATCAGACCAAAGAAAGTTCCTTATGGCCTTTTGGATTTCTAAAATTTGATAAATACTCAACATCCAAGTAGAGGAGTAATAGAGGTTATAGCAAGATAGAATCTTTTTACATACTCAAGAACTCTGCCTACCAGGGATAAGGATCTACTATGCCACTTATTTAACTTCTTGTCAATTTTTTCCTTGATCCAGGACCACATGTTTTTGAGAGAAGGTCCAATAGAGAAGGAGAGGCCTAAGTATTTAACAATTTTACAAGGCTCACCCCATTGGAAGTTGTATTGATTGAACCACTCAGGAGGCTACTCCTCCCAACCAAGGAAAATGGATTAAGCCTGGGATATCTAAGCACAAGAGATAATAAAAAACATATTGAACTTTCTTTGAAGGGCTTCAAATTTTTTAGCACTAGCTTCAAAGAATATAGCAGTATCATCAACAAACTGGCAATTAATCAGCTCATCATTATTGGGTATATAAAGGCCTCTAACATCAGGTGATAGCAAGTCATCTCTAAGGATATAGTAGAGGGCTTCAGAGGCTATTGAAAAAAGAGTAGGAGCCAAAGGACAACCTTTTCCGATGGATCAACCAAGGGGGAAGAAATTCAAAAGGGAACCATTAACATCCACCTAAGCAAAGACATGACTAAGTAAAATACAAACATAGTTACAAAAGCTAGTAGGGAAACCAAAAGCCTCAAGCATCATGCAGATAAAATTCCATTCAACACTATCATAGGATTTTTCAAAATTGAGGACTAGAATTGCAAAGTTATGGTGAGAGCAGTTAGCCTATTCCATGGCTTCATAGTTGGTGATAATATTTTCAAGAATATATCTGCCTTTGATGAAGCCAATCTGGGTAGCATAAATAAATTTGGGTAGGATATTCACAAGCCTGAGATCTAGGACCTTGGCCAAAATCTTATAAGAAACACTGAGGAGCGTAATAAGCCTCCAATTATTAATAAGGGCTTTATCCCCATGTTTGGGAATAAGTTTAATGATGCCACTATTAATATAGGGGCCAAAAGACCCACTAACTATAGCTTTCAAATAGATATCTTGAAGATCCTTACAGATCCAACTAATGTTAGCTCTATAAGATTCCATAGGAAGGTCATTCGATCCAAAGATATGTCCTTAGATAAAATAGTAACATCAAAACTATCCAACCTAGTAGGTAAAAGGGGTTTACACTTAGTCCTAAGGTTAGCAACATCTTTAGAATCCTTAGAGGTAAAAAGATTCTTATAGTAGCTGACAAAAGATTTATTAATGGTATTAGGGTCCAAAGTGTCATGGTTGTTAACTAATAGCCTATCAATGGATTCATTAGATTGCTTATGCTTAATAAGATTGAAAATTAACTTAGAGCCACGATCTCCATCCTAGATCCAATAGGCGCAAGATCTAACCTTAGCACCATAGATCTTAATTTGTTAATGTTTTCTTAGAGCATTCTTAAAAGAGATCACCTGGGAAATGAGTTCAATATCAGAGGGATTTTTTTGGATGTTATTCTCCACCTCTTGGAGATCAGATATGAGATTCTTTTTAATAAACCTATAGTCTTTGGATTTCTTTTGACCAATAGTCTAAAGAAAGCATTGCCAAGTTGGGAGATTCATCTTCCATCTATCAGTTTGGGAATAGTTAGGGGAGTTCAATTTATTGATATGGCAAATAATTTGAATGGTAGAAAGGACATCCTCATCATTAACAAGATTGGTATTCAAAATAAACTTGGAATTGAGAGTTCTAATGTGGATAGGGGCATTACTAAGTCTATTGTGTAGGTAGAGATAGGGTGGTAATCGAAGAGGGTAGTAGATGTAACAAGGACAATATTATTTTTCTTGTGAGGGAGGATGGAGACAAAATTCTTCTTTCCATAAAATCACTCAAGTCTAGAGTATATTTGAGAGGGGACATGCTAGAAATTACACCACGTATACCATATCCCAAGGTTAGTAGTCTTATTGTTGGCAAGGGGGTCAAAAAGAAGTTTAGCATCAAGAATCTTGTTCTAGTGAGGCTTCTCATTGTCTTTCCAAGAAAATAGATTATGACCAACTTTGTCTTATTGGGATTCCATCATGTTGAAGTCTCCTCCAATAAGCCAAGGTATATCAAGGAGGGCAAGAAACCAGTTCCAAAGGTAATTCTCTATTTAGAGTCATTAGGGGCACAAATAGAGCATATGCCAAAGCTACAATTGGTATCATTGATAGTGATCCAAATAGGTCATTGACAGAGAGAAGTGGCATTTCCCATAAAAAAGATTCCCCATCTAGGATTGACAAGAATGGAAATTCCACCGCTACCTCTCACATGTGTAGCACAAAAATTTAATGCACTATTTCAAATAAACTTAAGATTAGTCTCAAGCTTGAAATCAACTGCTTTGATTTCTTGCAGCATAAGAAAATCAATAGAATTATAGGTGTCTTAAAAATGCTTAATAACATATTTCCTATCGGAGGACTCCATACCCCTCACATTCCATTAAATACAATTCATGAGGGAACAATATATAAGGGTTAGGGCATGCTACAACAACCTCAATAGTTGAGGTCATAAGTATATTATCTCAAAATTTCTTACAAGAGGATTTTTTCTTGGAGCCTAATGGCCTCCCCCTCCACTTCAAAACTAGTGTGTCAAGTTTAGAGTCATCCTCATTTTTAGATTGGGAATCCACTTCCATAGAAGGTGTACCAAGGAGAATGTTAATAGATAGGATAATTTTGAAGGAGTAGTCATCACTAAGTTCTGTATAAACTTTTATTGGGGGCTTTTGAGAGGGAGCAGAGGCAGTGTGTTTGCTAGAGTTGTTAGAGCACACAATGTCAAGAATAGGGGAACTAGGAGGGTTTGCACAAATAAGTTCTAAACTAGAAGAAACAACATGATCTTTTTGTGAAGGAGGGTTATTCAAAAAGGAGGGGGTCAATTGTTTAATAGGTTAATTGGTAATAACCTTTCTTCTTCATTTCTTGGGAATAGTTTGGAAGTCATCTTTCAAAATAACATTATCTATAGACATATTGAAAGAAGGGAGAGGAACTTGAAGGGCAAGGAAAGTGGGAGAGGTGGAGGCTAGGTTAGCCAAACTTTTAGAAGGCATCTCCACATGGGTGTTCTGGCTAGTGGAGGGAGACCCAACAGCCTTGTTGAAGTAAGTGGGAGTAGGTTTTTTAGCAGTCTTAGGGTGCTTCTTAATTATCAGGCAATCTTTCCTAAGATGCCCTTCTTTCCTACATAAAAATAGGTGTTTAATCCTCCCAAGATTTCAATAGGGAACAAATTTTTATCCTCCATGATGTTGATGGTGATATCTGAAGGGATTTCCTTCCCTGGTTTCATAGATATAAGGACCCTAGAATTCATATGTGGCATGAACTTGATGGTGTCATCCATTCAGATGGTTTTACTCAAGGGTTTGAGAAGTTGAGGCAAAAATATCTATAAAAAAGGGGGGGCATTTTTAACCAAGATCTACTGAGGAGTAGAGAGGGCAAGGAGCTCCTCATGAATAGCCTTAGGAGACCAAGCCAATGCACATAAAGATGTCGATCCAATAGTCCAGTACTATTTTTTGAGGACTTCATCTTGAGATTCACCATTAGCAAAGATAATCAGAAATAACCCTTTCTATATTTTTCAACAAAAGGAAATGTGAAAACCTAATTTAAGATTCCAATAATTATGAAACCAGTCATCCAAAAACTTCCTAGGCAGGCATTTATCTAATTCAACAACTGAGAAGAAAATAACAGTATTTTTAAACCTGCTCTTCTCTTTAACAATCTCAGCAAGCATCTTAGTGTTAGGGGCAATAGAGAAGTGGGCTGAAGAAGCCATAAAGCACTTACTAGGAATGTTAAACTTAGCCTTCACATTCAACTTTTCATCTTATATCCATTAATTAAATAAATTAGTTATTTTGGTTAGACTACCACAAATTTTGTATAAGGTTTATTATTTTTAGTGTTGAAAAATACATATTTTAATACTAGTATTTAACTTAGAAAATTAAAAATTCAATTATATCAATGAACCATTTAAATCAATTTTAAATTTCTATACTTAAATCAAATTTTTTAAATGAAAAATTTAGGATTTTATGTGCACTTGTTTATGGATGTGGAAAATATTATTCATAAAATGTTGTTAAAATAAAAGTCTAATTCATTATTGAACTTTAAAATTGAAAACTATATAAAGTAATAAAAATAAATATAATTAATGTCTATCAATACAATATAAATTTTTTATTATTATATTACATATCAAAAGTATTATGATTATATTAAACAATTTCAAAATATTAAACAGGCTAAATATTTTTTAAAGTTAACTATTAGCATTATTGATTTATATAATATATTATTAAGTTACTAAATTACTTTTATAGTTATTATTAGAATAAATAATCAATTTAAACCTAAATATGTAAAGTTTAAATATAAAAAAATTATTTATTTGTCTAGTTTAGGAATAAAAGAGGGTATGTGTAGGATCATGGTGTACCAAACTATGGCCTTAAGTGGCAATGAAAAACCAGCAAATTAGGGTTATGTCAACTTGAGACATAATTTTAAAGTGGTTCTGGATTTTATATCAAAAGGTTTTAAGAAAATAATCTGTAGGAAATTGAATCTAGTTTCTAAACTACAAGGCCTTATTTGGAGAAAAAATTATTTGATTGGTCAAAATTTTGGATTTTAATGCAGTACTACAAACATTTCAAGGCAAAAATAAAATGTAGGTGTATGTCTAACCACCTTAATCATAATCAATTGATAATATTTTTAAATATAATTTTAGATATAAAAAGTAGACTCATGCCTGGATGTGACACATATTTTTGGGAATTTTTATTCCAAATAAATAATTAATTATGAATTTTCTGCTATACTATTTTCAAAATTAAAAAACTCTCGTGTCTGACCACCTGAACTAGTTCAAAAAAAATCAAAATTAAGTTTTTTTTTTTTTTCTTATACTAGTCGAAGCATAGAATGTGACGTATCTTTTGGATTTCACCAATCTTATACGGTTTGAAAGTTATAGCTATTTTTCAACCAGTATATCAATCAACACTTTGTAGCTAACTCCATTAGAAAATAACTAATAATTACTTATTGAACTCGTAATTTGACAAACCTTACATTTATGAAAAGCTAAGAACATTCTTAAGAAACCCTTTTCACTACATCAAATTTTGGTTAAAAAAAATTCGTCAGCTACATGCTTGAAGTAAAAAACACATAAGAACATGCCAAAAATACATTTTCGGGATATTTTAAAGATGACCATATAAGGTTGGTATCGAAAGATATAGTAGGAATTATAAAGGTATTAATTGTTTTCATTTAGTATCAGGATGGGTGGGAAAAAAGTTGGAATAGATTTTGAAATTCTTTGAGGCATTTTAGAACTACATATTTTTCAGATCGCCACTTTTTGGCACACCATGATCCTGCACATACCCAAGAAACTATTTGAACTTCATTACTAAATAATGTTTCTTCAAACACCTTATAAATCTTATATAAATAGTATATTCTTTTCAATTTGTAAATTATCACATTACATGGTAAATAATTTACGGAGTTGGCAGGTATGACATGGTATGGTATGCATACCATGCATCCAACCACATTCTAATTTTGTGGCTAGATAGCCGGTGCCTAGTGATAAATGAGATTACATAATCTTTTGTCTATTTAAATGATGGTGACACGCATAATCGATTGGACCCACATGTTTAAAGGCTAATTCCATACAAAAGTAAATTCAATGCATTGATTTTGATTTCGCCATCATATTGATAAAGAAACATAGTGTTTTATTATAAATTTTGAAATAACTCAAAAATATTAATTCACAAATACTTCCGTTCAAAGTAAAAAACTATGTTAGATAAGTGTCTTTTTACACTTCAAATTTTAATAAACTAATATTATAATTTAAATGTTTAATATTAGGAAAATAATTTTTTTAAAGGAAAAACAATTATAATAAAAATTATTTGTTAAAATTGAATTTTTAATTTTTTAGATAAATTATATTCTGCATAGCTTTTGATGTTTTGTTTATTTGTAAATGGAATATATTTGATTTGAAATACATTCTTTTTAGTGTATTTGTAATAAATGTTGAGAAAATGGGTGTTGCACATATTGCATAATATTGTTATATTTTATTATCTTATTTTATTGTGTAATGTTGTATCTAGAGGAATCTAGATGGACGCGCAACATGTAAAGATTCGCATGGGATATACTTGATGAGTTGTATTGTAACATTGTGCTAATATTTTATGTACCTATTTAATATTGGTGAAAGTAATTAAATGTCCAATATTAAATGTGGAGTCAATGGGTTAGGTAGCACATGGTTTATGTAATACCAATTGGTGGTTTTGTGGAACTTGCTACTATATAAGCAGCCACAAAGGTAGTTGTTGTGTGTGCAAGAAAAAAGAGAAAAAGGTAAGAGTTGACAAAGACAAGGCTTGACCAGTTAGCAAAGGGAGCATTTGTGAAGGTTTAAAGCATGACATGGGATGTGTGGATTCATGCTTGTTCACATGGGTTGCTCGGTTGTGGCTATGGTTTTTAAGGCTTTTATAGTTGTAGTGCAATGATATTTTTTGTTGAATAATACATTGTGATAGATGCTTTTGGAAGCTCGGTTTTTTCCTTAATGAAGGTTTCCCAAGGTATATCTTGTATTGCAATTTTTGTGGGTATGCTATGTATTCTCTTGCACATGGATTTCAATTACATATTTATTTCAAATATATTATGGGTTATGTGGAAGCAGTTATAATTTTCTTGTAAATTTTCCTTAAAAGTGGTATCAAATCTATGGTTTTGTTGTTGTAACCCTATATTAAATCCATGAGAATGAATGGGAGGATAAAAGAAAGGGTAATATATATGAATTTTTTATTGTAGATCTAAAGGTTCTAGATTTGCTATTACAATGAGATGTTTGAAAATTTTGGGCATGTGAAATTATTGGTCAAAAGGATATTTTAGATGTTTCATTTAAATTAGGGTTTAAGGGGGTAGCTTGTAAAAATGACTGCGTAAAAAAAAAAACCTCACCCTTATGTTTCCATAAATTTTGATATATAATATGCCCTAGTTTGGTCATGCTGAGGGAAAATACAAAAAGGTTTTTAGTTTCAGCCCATGATGGCCATCAAATTTAATTCCTTCAAAATTTTCATAAAATAATCGCAGTGAAAATGGTAGAAAGATTGTCTTGGTAAAATAGACATAACTTTTCTTAGGATATAAGATTTTAGACTTCTTATAGTCATTGGAAAGCTAATTCAAAGGACTACAACTTGGTATAGAATTTGATTTTTTGATTTTGACATTTTGTTAGGTTTTAAGAGAAGAAAAGTTAGATGTTGTCTATTTTGAGCATAGATTTGGGCATAACTTGGGCATATAGAGTCAAATTTTGGACTTTGAGTAGTCAACAGAAAGCTCTTGGAGAGCTCTATACATTGGTTCAGATTTGGTGTAGGTTTAGCATGCTTTTTTGGGTACAAGTTTGGCATATTTATATAATACATATTACTATAATATTTATATGTTATTAAATTAATTAACATATAATTTAATCTATTAATAGCATCCTCGATAAATATTTTTATGTAATCATTTTTTTTTCATTTTTTGTTTGTTGATTTAGGTTATATCAAATCTTAAATTATTAGCCAAAAATTTCTAAAATTAGCCAATTTGTGAATATTAGGCACTAAAAAATACCTTGGACCTATTAGATTGACCCTCATTACCTACTGGTTACTCAACTTGAATCAAGACGGTAGCCTCCTCAAGTACCTCAAAAGATGAAGCCATCTTCTCACAAAGTCCTTTACCTCTTATCAGCTTGGTGAGCTTGATATCAATGTCACATTCCGTGAACTTAGTAATCCATCCATCCCTTTCTTCATTAATATCTTTCTTCAAGAGGAAGTCCTTCACACCTACATGTGGTACTAAAAGCTGGATTTTGTTATGGGATAAGAGATGCCTGTAATTTTTGATAGCTCTTACAATAGCAAGGATTTGATTCTCTACATAACCATATCTATCCTCATAATGATTGTGTCCTTTTTTGAGAAAAGTAATGGTTTGTTCCAAGTTTCCATCATTCAGTTGTGTCAAAACCACTGATATACTTGATTCTCTTCCAAAGGAGTAGAGGATGAAATTTCTATCAAACTTAGGGTTAACAAGAGTGTTGAGGAAATTGATTAGTAAGAATTTTCCTTAGGGAAAAATTCACCCAAGAACTAAGAACTCAAACACAAGGACAACTGTAGACCAGAAAGGCATGTGATTAGAATAACAATGTATTCATTCAATATGCATTAAGAGTTCACTAGGAGTGCCCGTATATAAAGGCCTCTAAGATACATCTAGAATGCCTTGAAATCAAACTACATGATAAGTCATACAATCAAGCACATGTCCACTAGATATGGGTTATCCTCCATTAAGCACAAAAGTAAGTGCGATGATGAGACGATAAGCCTAGAAGGGTGTTGTAACAAACAAATCTTGTTGGAAGAAGAATTGGCTTGTTGTGAGGAGGATTGTTATGTCTCATATTGTGATTTTTGCTTCGACTGCTTCCTTTTGTTGTTGCTAGAACTTTTTCCTCCTTTGCTTGATTGGTGCTCATCACTAACCACTAAGGCTTTGGTCTTTGATGTCATGAGAAGTCATAAATCCATCAAGTGAGATTGTTCAACAATCAACATCTCTACAAATACATCAAATGTAGGCTTCTAGTAAGCAGATCCTATGGTCAACTAGTGAGTATTAAAACTCAAAACAAAGGAAGCATACTCTGAAGGTAGCCTCTTCAGGATGTGATGAATCAACTTGTCATCCTTCATAGGATTTCCACATCTTTAAGTAGTGCCCTATACTCATCGGCTTTGCTGATGTAATCCTGAATTATGTCAAAGTTTTTTGGATCCAAGAGAAGTAGATCGTGCTCAATTTGAAATCCCTTTTCTTCATGCACCTTACCATACAATGATTCAAGTTTGTCCCATGTAGGTTTGGATTGTATACAACTAACAATGTGAAAGAAGAGATCTCTATGTACACAAATGATAATTCCTAAAGCCTTTTGTTCTTATTTTTTTCCATTTAATGAGTTCTTTAGCATTAGTAGGTTTGGTAATTGTACCATCAACATAAAGATTGTAACCGTTTTCCATTAATATACTCCATGCAATATCTTTCCATATAGAATAATTATGTGAAGTTAGAGGTGAACATTTAAATGAACCCATGATGTAGAAAATGAAAAGAGCACACAAGAGAGACACAAGAACATAGTATACCCCCCTCGGCCTTACTCAATCAAAAGACACCCCAAAAAAGATGCTTTTGGCACTTTATAAGTAGTGCATGTACAATGGGCCACTTGTAAAAATCAACAAAGTGGACGCTTTAATTTTTCTTTTACAACTACCTTTTGAGGCCCAAATCTGTCACTAAGCATAGTAGCTCAGATGTACAACAATTCTAAAAAGTAATCAAAGCTTTACGATGCAGAAAAATCCCTAGTTATGAAAGTGAGAATTTTGTCCATGCAATCCTAGAATTTGATTATAGATCTAGAAAGTAGATGAAAAATACACACTTTCCAAAAAAATGGAACCTGAAAAGGTGACCAAATGAGCTTGTACGGAGCATTTGAAGTTGAAAAATGCAAGATTAAGCAGGTACACTCACCAAAAAATGCAATTTCTAAAAAATCCTTACACTAAAACTAGAAAATAAAACAATCGCTGGAAAGTTTAGGAAATTCTACCCAATTTCAAAAAAAATTACACATGAATTGGAGTCTAGATGACCAAGTTATGGGCTCGCAATATCAGGCTACCAAATCAAAAAGTAATCTAGAGAGGGGTCTGGAAGAAAAAATGTTCTTAAATTTGACGGTCAAATGACCATTGCAATAGTTGAAAAATGACTAGGAATGACAATCAAATGACCCTCAAATTTAACATAGTGAAATGTTGATGTTAGTGAAAAAATTAGTGGCCCAGGGTGATGTGGCAACTGACTAGATAGTATAGATTTTATGGATGACATGTGGCTTACAACTAGGTCTATGTGGTGAGTGACACGGTAAATGATGTAGGGTTTGGCTAATGTGGACTAAAGACATGTCAGTCTGCTAGTGTTGACATGTCGAACACTAGTCCTACTTGGCACGTGGCAGACAGATGTCTATCCAACTGGTAGGATAACATTAGTCCACATGTAGTCACACTTTGAACACTCAGTGCTTTCCTGCATCGAAGATGTATGAAGATCGTGAGGTACATGCAAGAAGCACTGCATGGTGCCCGAAGGATGCATGGGTGACCAGGAAATGAAGTAGATGGTGCCAGAGTTTAGAAAATAGTCATCAAGGTCACTTACTAGAATCTTTATCCACCAAAATTATGGGAAGTGGCCATAGAAAGACAAAACAAGTGCTGGAGTTCTTTTTATTTATCCCACATTGGTGGGAAAACAATGCAGTGCATTGTTTAAAAAGGAAGGCCAGTAATTGTGAAAAAAAATGTAAGCCCACTAGACTTTGCTTGCCATGGGTTTATGTGGAATGCTCAGCCAGTGGTTGGGAGGAATTTAGCTAGTTTGCTAGGTGTATTTGGAAAATCTTTAATAAATCCCATCAAAAAATATAGAATATTCTTTGCGTAGGGCTGAGAGCTGACAACCTGGTACCTGCAAAAACATTTCTCTACTATCAGTCTGGAGGGCAATTTCTTTTTTTGAAATAATTAAGTCAAAAAATAATGTAGAGAATTAAATTATAGATCCAAAAAATTAATCAAATAGATCTACAAATGACCATACCCGAATTGAAAATCGGAGCCTCTAGGTGCCATTTTACAAAAAAAAATTGCCTTATGATCAACTTTAGCCTAGGGTAGCTGAGTTTATAGTCAATCTTCACTGAATCAGCATTCTAGACATAATGGTGAGGTTAGATCTAGGTCTAGATGCTCCCACTTTCTATAGTACTTCGGATTTGGGCTGAGGTGCTCTAGCAACAATGGTCTTGAACGAAAATGTGAAGAGAAAATCTCCCAACTCTGATACCATGTAAGAATTTTTCTTAGGAAAAAATGCATCCAATAACTAAGAACTCAAACACAACCATAACTATAGACCAGAAAGGAGTATGATCATAATAACAATGTATTCATTCAATATGCATTCAGAGTATACTAGGGGGGCTTATATATAAAGGCCTCTAAGATACATCTAGAATGCCTTGGAATTAGCTACATGATAAGTCATACAACCAAGCACATGTCCACCAAATATGGGTTATCTCCATTAAGCATGGAAGTAAGTGCAATGATGAGAGGATAAACCTAGAAGGGTGTAACATGCAAATCAGTGTTGTAGACAACATGTGCTAAAAGGGGAGTGTGAATAACTATGTTGTCAACATGACAACTCAATGAATTATGCAAACTCTAGTATTGTAGACACCATTTGCTGAAATAGAGTTGCATACTTCTATTTTGTCAACATGACAACTCAAAAAGGTGTGAAAACTCCTAAGTGTCTCACAAAATAAAATAATAAAATAATGCATTAACCTATGTAAACTTAAGTAAGTGTAAATAGTAAATACTTATTTACACCAACATCCCCCCTTAAGTGAAACTTAGAGGAATGCTCTTAAGCTTATAAAAATTATGATGAAATGCAAGATGGATCCCAGCTACTAGGCCATGTTAGGTACCCATGTACATAATGAAATGTAGTCTCTCATAAAGTGGATAAAGAGGGAAAATCTCATTGAAAAAACCATCCCCCAAAAAGAGAGATAAAAGGGATGCATTGATGGATGTAGTAATCAAGACCCCCCCAATATGACATACATCTAGTATATAGAAAAGTGAAGAAGGAGAAGAACAAGACCTCATAAGAGGAAAAAGTCCCCCCCATAAGAAAGAAGAGGAAAAGAGACAAGGTAGTCCCCCCCTCCCCCAAATGACGAATGCCGACTAGTGAGTGCTACTCCAAGGAAGAAGCTAGTCCAAGAGTGCAGAATGACATTCCCTCCCTTTGGAAGAAATAAAGGCAAAGGTACAATACTGATGATGTATGGTGACCCTAAAACCTATTCAAGCATCCATGTGCTGATGCTGGTGGTCACCCCTTCCAACTATGCTAAAAAGAATGAATGCAGAGCTGGCAAGGATGTATGTTGAACATGTTGAAATGAACCATTCTTTTCCTCAACTGATAAAGAGACCTCCAACAACTGCTATACATAAGGATTCATAATCACGCCAACCTGTAAAGATTGATCATGTAGAGAACGGACATGAGGGTCAAAGAAAGCCCTCACAATGACTGTAGAAGGATCATTGACATCAATGAAAAAATATAAGTCCTCAAGGCTATCTCCCAAATCTATGGTGTGTAATTCCATGAAAAAACCTAAAATGTCTACCATATAGTCATCCTCTGACACTGGAGCTAGAAGACATGTACCCCACTATGTTGGATCTTTCACTGTGGCAATGTATGCATGTGGACTAGACTAATGATGTGACCTCTCACTGCTACTATCGATAGAATCCCACGTGTCTAAATCTGTTGAAGCACTATCGCTAGTGTCACTATCAGTTTCCATAATGTATGAAGTGTAGAGAGGAATAGAGGATAAGCTGGGTTAACTTTCCTTAAAGTGAACATCCTTCTCCACAAAAATCTCATAAGTCTCTAGATCAATAACTCTATTTGCCTTAGGATTTTCTTCATATTCGATGAAAGTAAAAGGTTGAGGTGACCATGCCTTGCATCCCCTGGAAAATAAGTTTGTCCATACTAAACAATCAAAGACCTTGAAGTGACTCACAACTAGTTTTCTACCGCACCATGCCTCAAAAGGAGTCCCACCTTCTAAGGCATTATGAGAAGACCTATTAAGTATGTCAGTAGCACTACTAATGGCTTTAAGTTCAAGTGTAGGATCAAGAGACCTGGCTTTTATCATGCAACTTGCAATGGATTTGAGAGTCCTAATCCTTAGTGCTGCAACATCTATCTTATGCAAACTTAATGCTTGTGGATTTTGAAGATCGATTCCCTCAAGCTTGCAAAAGTCTCTAAGTCTTCTGTCCACATATATGTTCTCATTGTCCACCCATAGAACCTTGATGGCCTTCCTTGATTTATGTTTAACATGAGTCTTTAAGGCTTGAAGCTTATGAACCACTTCACTCTTATGATGAAGGAAGTAGACCCATGTGAATCTTGAAAAGTAATCAGCAATAGTAAGGATGTAGCAACTTTGGCTAACTAAAGTCACTGCAAAAGGACCTACTAAATCCATGTGACCAACCTAAAGAACACCTGGAGCTCTAGAAGAATTGCCTTTATCATACTTCTCCTCAAGATGCATATCCACTGAACATGATGAACACTCTCCTTTAGAAAAGTTGATGTTAGGTAGAACTTTGACCATGTGTTTAAAGAAAAGTTTTGGAAGATGGTGGTAGGCAAGATGAACAAACCACTCATGCCATAAATTGATTTGTGAATTAGAGTGAGTTAAAAAAGCTTGATAAGGAGACTTAGGCACAAATTGGGAGAAGGAATAAAGCCTCTTCTCATCATTGAATTTCTCCACTACAACCAATGAATCATCTCTTCGACTACTCACCATCACTGAATCTAGAAGGAACTCAACTTTGTGACCATCTCCAAGGTGAGTGATTTGGTAAACTAAGAGGATATTAGAGTTAAGGTTTGGAACATAGAGAACATCTCTAAATTCCCCATTTTCCATTTCTACATGTCATTTTCCTTTAACTTCCATTGTAGTATCATCTGCCATGAAGATATGTGGTACCCATGACTACTTGAATGAAGAAAAGTCTCCCTTTGAAGAACCCATATGGTAGGAGGCACCTGACTCAAGTATCCATTCTAAAAAAAGAACTTGAGTTTTCCATAAGTGCTTACCCTTTTCCCATTGAAGAGGTTGGAGTTGAATCCACAAAAGTACCTAGCACTTGAATCTTGTTCTTCCTGAGTAGATTTTCTAACACATATATTCTTTTAGTCTTGCAATGATCATCATCATGATTTACCTTTTTATAGTATGCACAAAAAAGTTTGTCCTTCTTGTCATTACTTCCCTTCTTGTTGGAAGAAGAATTGCCTTGTTGTGAGGAGGATTGTTATGTCTCAGATTGCGATTTCTACTTCAATTGCTTCTTCTTTTTGTTGCTAGAACTTTTCCCTCCTTGACTTGATTGGTGGTCATCACTAGCCACCAGGGCTTTGGTCTTTGATGTTGTGAGAAGTCCTAAATCCATCAAGTGAGATCGTTCAACAATCAACATCTTTGCAAATGCATCAAATGTAGGCTTCTGGTAAGCAGATCCCATGGTCAACTTGTGAGTATTAAAACTCAAAACAAAGGAGGCATACTCTAAAGGTAGCCTCTTTAGGATGTGATGAATCAACTTGTCATCCTTCATGGGATTTCCATAATCTTTAAGTAGTGCCCTATACTCATTGGCTTTGTTGATGTAATGCTAAATTGTGTCAAAGTTCTTTGGATTCAAGGGAAATAAATCATCCTCAATTTGAAATCCCTTTTCTTCATCCACCTTACCATACAATGATTCAAGTTTTTTCCATGCAGGTTTGGATTCTATACAACTGACAATGTGAAAGAAGAGATCTCTATGTACACAACTCCTGATGATTCCTAAAGCTTGTTGGTCTTGTTTTTTCCATATAATGAGTTCTTTAGCATCATTAGGTTTGGTAATTATATCATCAACATAAAGAATGTAACCTTTTTCCATTAATCTACTCTATGCAATAACTTTCCATATAGAATAATTGTGTGAAGTTAGTGGTGGAAATTTAAATGAACCCATGATGCAGAAAATGAAAATAGAATACAAGAAAGACACAAGAACACAATACACACCCCACCTTTTTTCTCAATCAAAAGAACACCCCCCCCCCCCCCCGCCCCCTCTGCCCCCAAAAAAAAAGAAAAAGAAGAAGATGTTTTTGGCACTTTTATAAGTAGTGCATGTACAATGGGCCACTTGTCAAAATGAACAAAGTGGACTTTTTAATGTTGCTTTTACAACTTCCTTTTGAGGCCCAAATCTATCACTAAGCACTATTGCCCATATGTACAACAATTCTAAAAAGTAATCAAAGCTTTACAATGTAGAGAAAGCCCTAGTTTTGAAAGTGGGAATTTTGTCCACGTATTCCTAGAATCTGACTGTAGATCTAGAAAGTAGACAAAAAAATGCACTTTAAAAAAAATGAACTTGAAAAGGTGACCAGATGAGCCCATACAGAGCGTTTGAAGTTTTAAAATATAGGATTAAGCAGGCACATTCACCAGAAAATGCAATTTTTAAAAAATCCTTACACAAAAACTAGAAAAGAACCCCACCACTAGAAAGTTTAGAAAATTCTACCCAATTTTCAAAAAAATTGCACCTAACTTGGAGTCTAGATGACCAAGTTATGGGCTTGCAAAATCAGGCTACCATATCAACAAGCAATCTAGAGAAGGGTTTGGAAGGAAAATTGTGTGGTTAAATTTGATGATCAAATAGTCATTACAGTAGTTGAAAAATGACTAGGAATGACAGCCAGACGATTGTCAAATTTAACATAGTGAAATGCTAATGTTAGCAAAAAATTAGCAACTTAGAGTAATGTGGCAGCTGACTAGACTGTATGGATTGTATAGATGACATGTGGCATATGACCAGGTCTATGTGGTGGGTGACATGGTAAATGATGTAGGGTTTAACTGATGTGGACTAAACACATGTCAATCTATTGGCACTAACATGTTGAACACTGGTCCTACATGGCAGACACATGTCTAACAAACTAGTAGGATAGTATTTTTCCATGTGTAGTGCTAGAAATGCATGTGACACCATCAATACTCAATGCTTTGTCACATGGAAGATGTATGAAGGTCATGAAATAATTCCAAGAAGCACCACGTGGCACCAAAAGGGTGCGTGTGTGACTAGGAAATGAAGCAAATGACACTGTTGTTCAGAAGACAGTCAGTGAGGTCACCTACAAGAATTTTTATCTGCTAGAACTGTGGGAAGTGGCAGTCGAAAGACAAAACAAGCGCCAGAGTTCTTTTTATTCATCCCACTTTGGTGGGAAAACAATATAGTGCACTATTTAAAAAGGAAGGTCAGTGGTTGTGAAAACAAATGCAAGCCCATCAGACTTTTCTTGCTGCCAGTTTATGTGGACTGCTCGGCTAGTGGTTGGTATGAATTTAGCCAATTTTCTAGGTGTAGCTAGAAAATCTTAAATAAAGCTTGCTAAAAAGTATAGAATATTCTCTATGCAGGGCTAGGAGCTGATAGCCCGGAACCTGCAAAAAAATTTCTCTGCTACATACTTGAAGGGAATTTTTTTAAAAAAAAATAATAAAGTCAAAAAATAATATAGAGAATCAAATTACAAACCCAAAAAATCAATCAAATAGATTTGCAAATGACCATACCCAAACTGTAAATCAGAGCCTCTAGGTGCTGATTTGTAAAAAGAATTTACGTCATGATCAACTTTTTCCTAGGGTAGCTGAGTTTATAGTCAATCTTCACCAAATCAACATTCTAGATATAGTGGTGAGGTTAGATCTGGCTTTAGATGCTCCCACTTTTTGTAGTACTTTGGATTCAGGTTGAGGTGTTGAAGCAAAAATGGTCTCAAATGACCATGTGAAGAGAAAATCTCCCAACTCCGATACCATGTAAGAATTTTCCTTAAGGCAAAATTCATCCAAGAACTAAGAACTAAAACACAAGCACAACTATAGACCAAAAAGGAGTATGATCATAATAACAATGTATTCATTCAATATGCATTAAGATTACACTAGGAGTGTCTATATATAAAGGCCTCTAAGATACATCTAGAATGCCTCAGAATTAGCTACATGATAAGTCATACAACTAGGCACATGTCAACCAGATATGGGTTATCCTCTATTAAGCATAGAAGTAAGTGTGATGATGAGAGGATAAGCCTACAAGGGTGTAACACACAAATTAGTGTTGTAGACAACATGTGCTAAAAAGGGAGTGTGAATAACTGTGTTGTCAACATGACAACTCAGTGAATGATGCAAACTCTAGTGTTTTAGACACCATGTTCTGAAATAGAGTTTTGTACTTTTGTTCTGTCAACATGATAACTCAAAAAGGTGCACAAACTCCTAAGTGTATCACAAAATAAAATAATAAAATAGTGCATTAACCTAAGTAAACTTAAGTAAGTGTAAATAGTAAATGATTATTTACATCAACACCCCTCCTTAAGTGCAACTTAGAGGAATGCCCTTAAGCTTATGAAAACTAGGATGAAATGCAAGATGGACCTCGGCTACTAGGCCATGTTAGGTACCCATGTACATAATGAAATGCAGTCTCTCATAAAGAGGAGAAAGAAGGAAAACCTCATGGGAAAAACCATCCCCAAAAAAGAGGTATAAAAGGGATGAATGGATGGATGAAGTAATCAAGACTTCCCCATTACGACATACATCTAGTATATACAAAAGTGAAGAAGGAGAAGAACAAGATCTCATAAGAGGAAAAAGTCCCTCTCATAAGAAAGAAAAGGAAGAGAGACAAGGTAGTCCCTCCCCCCACCTCCCAAATGAAGAATGCCAACCAGTGAGTGTTACCCCAAGGTAGAAGCTAGTCCAAGAGTGCAGAATGATGTATGGTGGCCCTGAAACCTGTTCAAGTGTCCCTGTGCTAATGTTGGTGGTCGCCCCTCCCAACTATGCTAAAAAGAATGAATGTAGGTCTGGCAAGGATGTCTGTTGAACCTGTTCCAATGAACCATTTGTCTCCTCAACTAATAAAGAGACCTTCAACAACTACTGTACATAAGGATAACAAATCATGCTAACCTGTAAAGATTGATCATGTAGAGAATGGACATGAGGGTCAGAGTGAGCCCTCACAATAACTATAGAAGAATCATCAACATCAATGAGAAGATGTAAGTCCTCAAGGCTGTCTCCCAAATCTATAGTGTGTGACTCCATGAACAAACCTGAAATGTTTGCCATGTAGTCATCTTCTAAACCTAGAGCTAGAAGACAACATGTACCCAACTATGTTGGACCTTTCACTATGGCAATGTATGCATGTGGATTAGATTGATGATGTGACCTCTCACTGCTACTATCGATGGAGCCCCACGTGTCTGAATCTATTGAAGCACTATCACTGGTGTCACTATCAATTTCCATAATATATGAAGTGTGGAAACAATTAGAGGATGAGTTGGGTGAACTTTCCTTAAAGTGAACATCCTTCTCCACAAAAATATCATGAGTCTCTAGATCCATAAGTCTATATGCCTTAGCATTGTCTTCATATCTGATGAAAGTAAAAGGCTAAGGTAACAGTTTCGTGCATCCCTTGCATGATAGGTTTGCCCATAATGAACAACTAAAGACTCTAAAGTGACTCACAACTAGTTTTCTACTGCACCATGTTTCAAAAGGAGTCTTGCCTTCTAAAGCATTATGAGGAGACCTATTAAGTATGTGAGTAGCACTACTAATGGCTGCAACATCTGTGTTATGTAGATTGAATGCTAGTGGATTCTGAAGATTGATTCACTCAAGGTTGCAAAAGTCTCTAAGCCTTCTATCCACATATTTGTTCTCATTGTCCACCCATAGAACCTTCATGTCCTTGCTTGATTTGTGTTCAACACAAGTCTTGAAGGCCTGAAGCTTATGAACCACTTCACTTTTATGATGAAAGAAGTAGAACCATGTGAATCTTGAAAAGTCATCAACAAAAGCAAGGATGTAGCAGCCTTGGCTGATTGAAGTCACTACAAAAAGACCTGCTAAAACCATGTGAACAAACTGAAGAACAATTGGAGCTCTAGAAGACTTGCCCTTATCATACTTCTCATCGAGATGCATATCAACTTAACATGATGTTAGGTAGACCTTTGACCATGTTTTTAAAGCAAAGTTGTGGAAGATGGAAAAAAACAAGATGAACAAACTGCTCATGCCATAAAGTGATTTGTGAATTAGAGTGAGTCAAAAAGGCTTTAGAAGGAGACTTAGGCACAAAGTGGAAGAAGGAATAAAGCTTCTTATCATCACTAACTTTCCCCACTACAACCAATGAATCATCTCTTACACTACTCACCATCACTAAATCTAGAAGGAACTCAACTTTGTGACCATCTCCAAGGTGAGTGATTTGGTAAACTGAGAGAAGATTGGAGCTAAGGTTTGGAATGTAGAGAACATCTTTTAATTCCCCATTTTCCATTTCCACATGTCCTTTTCCTTCAACTTCCATTTTAGTATCATCTCCCAAGAAGATATGTGGTACTTTTGATTGCTTCAATGAAGAAAAGTCTCCCTTTGAAGAACCCATATGGTAGGAGGCACCTGAGTCAAGTATCCATTCCAAATAAGAACTTGAGGTTTCCATAAGTTCTTGCCCTTTTCCCTTTGAAGAGGTCAGAGTTGAATCCTTGGGAGTACATAGCACATCAATCTTGTTCTTCATGAGTAGATTTTCTAACTCATTGATTCTTTTAGTCTTGCAATGACGCTCATCATGATTTGGCTTTTTACATTATGCACAAAAAAGTTTGTCCTTCTTGTCATTACTTCCCTTCTTGTTGGAAGAAGAATTGCCTTCTTGTGAGGAGGACTATGATGTCTTAGATTTTGATTTGTACTTCAACTACTTCTTCTTGTTGTTGCTAGAACTTTTCCCTCCTTGACTTTATTGGTGCTCATTACTAGCCACCAAGGCTTTGGGCTTTGATGTCATGAGAAGTCCTAAATCCATCAAGAGAGATTTTTCAACAATCAACATCTCTACAAATGCATCAAATGTACGATTTTGGTAAACAGATCACATGGTCAACCTATGAGTATTAAAATTCAAAATAGAGGAAGCATACCCTAAAGGTAGCCTCTTTAGGATGTGATGAATCAACTTGTCATCCTTCATGGGATTTCCACAATCTTTAAGTAGTGCCCTATACTCATTGGCTTTGTTGATGTAATCCTAAATTGTGTCAAATTTCTTTGGATCCAAGAGAAGTAAATCATCCTCAATCTAAAATCCCTTTTCTTCATCCACCTTACCATACAATGATTCAAGTTTGTGAAGAGAAAATCTCCCAAATTTGATACCTTTCACTGTGGTAATGTATGCATGTGGACTAGACTGATGATGTGACCTCTCACTGCTACTATTGATAGAACCCCATGTATCTGAATCTGTTGAAGCAGTATCATTGGGGTCACTATTAGTTTTCATGATGTATGAAGTGCAAAGATGATTAGAGGATGAGCTGGGTGAACTTTCCTCAAAGTGAACATCCTTCTCCACAAAAATATCATGAGTCTCTGGATCCATAAGTCTATATGCCTTAACATTTTCTTCATATCCGATGAAAGTACAAGGCTGAGGTGACAGTGTCCCATGTTGAACAACTGAAGACTCTGAAGTGACTCACAACTAGTTTTTTGCCGCACCATGTTTCAAAAGTTGTCTTGCCTTCTAAGGCATTATGAGGAGACTTGATAAGTATGTGAGTAGCACTAATAATGGCTTCAACTTCAAGTGTATGATCAAGAGACTTGGCTTTTATCATGCAACTTGCCATGGAATTGAGAGTTCTAATCCTCAGTGTTTCAACCTCTATCTTATGCAAACTGAATGCTGGTGGATTCTAAAGATCAATTCCCTCAAGCTTGCAAAAGTCTAACTCTTCTGTGTAGATATCTATTCTTATTGTCCACCCATAAAACCTTGATGGAATTTCTTGATTTGTGTTCAACATGAGTCTTGAAGACTTGAAGCTTATGAACCACTTAACTCTTGTGATGAAGGAAGTAGAACCATGTGAATCTTGAAAAGTCATCAACAAAATTAAGGATGTAGCATCCTTGGCTGACTGAAGTCAATACAAAAGGACCTGCTAAAACTATGTAAACCAACTAAAGAACAACTGGAGCTCTAGAAGACTTGCCTTCATCATATTTCTACTCGAGATGCATATCCATTGAACATGATGAACACTCTCCCTTAGAAAATTTGATGTTAGGTAGACCTTTGACCATGTGTTTAAAGAAAATTTGTGGGAGATGGCAGAAGGTAAGATGACCAAACCGCTCATGCCATAAAGTGATTTGTGAATTAGAGTGAGTCAGAAAGACTTGAGAAGGAGCTTAGGCACAAAGTGGGAGAAGGAATAAAGCCTCTTCTCATCATTTACTTTCCCCACTACAACCAATGACTCATCTCTTAGACTTCTCACCATCACTAAATCTGAAAGGAACTCAACTTTGTGACCATCTCCAAGGTGAGTGATTTTGTAAACTGAGAGGAGATTGGAGCTAAGGTTTGGAATGTAGAGATCATCTTTGAATTCCCCATTTTCCATTTCCACATGTCCTTCTCCTTCAACTTCCATTTTAGTATCATCTCCCACGAAGATATGTAGTACCTGTAATTGCTTCAATGAAGAAAAGTCTCCCTTTGAAGAACCCATATGGTAGGAGGCACCTAAGTCAAGTATCCATTCCAAAGAAAAACTTGAGTTTGCCATAAGTGCTTGCCCTTTTCACTTTGAAGAGGTTGGAGTTGAATCCTTGAAAGTACTTGGCACTTGAATTTTTTTCTTCCTAATTATATTTTCTGACTCGTCGATTCCTTTAGTCTTGCAATTATGCTCATCATGATTTGGCTTTTTACATTATGCACAAATTTTTTTTTCCTTCTTGTCATTACTTCCCTTCTTGTTGGAAGAAGAATTGCCTTGTTGTGAGGAGGACTATTATATCTCAAATTGTGATTTCTACTTCCACTACTTCTTCTTTTTGTTTCTAGAACTTTTCCCTCCTTGACTTGATTGGTGCTCATCACTAGCCACCAAGGGTTTTGTCTTTGATGTCATGGGAAGTTCTAAATCCATCAAGTGAGATTGTTGAACAATCAACATCTCTATAAATGCATCAAATGTAGGTTTCTGGTAAGAAGATCCCATAGTCAATGAGTGAGTATTAAAACTTGAAACAAAGGAAGCATACTCTGAAGGTAGCCTCTTCAGGATGTGATGAATCAACTTGTCATGCTTTATGGGATTTCCACAATCTTTAAGTAGTGCCCTATAATCACCAGCTTTATTGATGTAATCCTAAATTGTGTCAATGTTCTTTGGATCCAAGAGAATTAGACCGTCCTTAATCTAAAATCCCTTTTCTTCATCCACCTTACCATATAATGATTCAAGTTTGTCCCATGAAGGTTTGGATTCTATACAATTGAGAATGTGAAAGAAGAGATCTCTACATACACAACTCCTAATAATTCCTAAAGCCTATTGGTCTTGTTTTTTCAATTCAATGAGTTCTCTAGCATTAGTAGGTTTGGTAACTATACCATTAACATAAAGATTGTAACCTTTTTCCATTAATCTACTCCATGCAATATCTTTCCATATAGAATAACTATGTGAAGCTAGAGGTGGAAATTTAAATGAACCCATGATGTAAAAAATGAAAAGAGCACACAAGAGAGACACAAGAACATAGTACACATCCCCCTTTTTACTTAGTCAAAAGAACACCCAAAAAAAGATGCTCTTGGCACTTTATAAGTAGTGCGTATACAATGTGCCATTTGTGAAAATGAACAAAGTGGAATTTATAATTTTTCTTTTACAACAACCTTTTAAGGCCTTAATCTATTACTAAGTATTGTAGCTCAGATGTACAACAATTCTAAAAAATAGTCAAAGCTTTACAATGTAGAAAAAGCCCTAGTTCTAAAAGTGAGAATTTTGTCAACACAATCCTAGAATCTGACTGTAGATCTAGAAAGTAGATGAGAAAATACACACTTTCAAAAAAAAATGGAACCTAAAAAAGGTGAATAGATGAGCCTGTACGGAGTGTTTGTAGTTGGAAAATGCAAGATTAAGTAGGTATAGTAACCAAAATATGCAATTTATGAAAAATCCTTAAACCAAAACCAAAAAAGAACACCACCACTAGAAATTTTAGTAAATTCTACACAATTTTTTAAAAAAATGTACCTAAATTGGAGTACAAATGACCAAGTTATGGGGTCATAAAATCAAACTGCCAAATCAGAAAGAAATCTAGAGAGGCGTCTAGAAGGAAAATTGCATGCTTAAATTTGATGGTCAAATGGTTGTTGTAGTAGTTGAAAAATGGCTAGGAATGATGGTCAGGTGACTATCAAGTTTAACCCAGTGTAATGCTAATGTTAGCAAAAAATCAATGACCTAGGGTGACATGGTAGGTAACTGGATTGTACAGATTGTACGGATGATATGTCACATATGACTAGGTCTACATGGTAGGTGATGTGGTAAATGATGTAGGGTCTAGCTAATGTGGACTAAACACATGTTAGTCTGCTGGCAATGACATGTCGAACACTGGTCCTGCATGGCAGACATGTGTCTGTCTAGTTGGCATGATAGTATTGGTCCACATGCAGTGCCAAAAATGCATGTCACACTATCAAAACTCAGTTCTTTTCCATGTGGCAAATGTACGAAGGTTGTGGGGTACCTACAAGAAGTGTCACATGGTGCCAGAAGGATGTACAGGTGACCAGGAAATGAAGTAGACAGCATTAGATTTCAGAAGATAGTCACCGAGGTCACCTACTAAAATCTTTATCTACTTGAAATGTGGGAGTGATGATCAGAATACAAAAAAAGCACTAGAGTTCTTTTTATTTATCCCACATTGGTGGGAAAATAGCTTAGTGCACTATTTAAAAAGGAAGGTTAGCAGTTGTCAAAATAAATGCAAGCCCATTAGACTTTGCTTGCTGCCAGTTAATGTGTACTACTTGGCTAATTGTTTGGAGGAATTTAGTTAGTTTTCTAGTTGTAGTTGGAAAATCTTAAATAAAGCTCGCTGAAAAATATAGAATATTCTCTGTGTAGGGCCCAGAGTTGACAGCTCAATAATTGCAAAAAAAAATTCTTTGCTACTTGCACGGAGGAAAATTTTTTTTTTGAAATAATAAAGTGAAAAAAAAATGTAGATAATTAAATTACAAAACCAAAAAATTAATGAAATAGATCTACAAATGACTATAGCTAAATTGCAAATCAGAGCCTTTGGGTGATGATTTGCAAATAAATTTGCCTCACAGTCAACTTTGGCCTAGGGTAGTCTAGTTCATAGTCAATCTTTGCTGAATTAACCTTCCAGACACAATGGCAAGGTCATATCTGGCTATAGATGCTCCCACTTTTTGTAGTACTCTAGATTCAGGCTAAGGTGCTAAAGAAACAATGGTCTTGAATGACTATGTGAAGAGAAAATCTCCCAGCTTTGATACCATGTAATGATTTACCTTAGGGAAAAATTCATCCAAGAACTAAAAACTCAAAAATAAGCATAACAACAATAGATCGGAAAGGAGTATGATTATAATAACAATGCATTCATTCAATATGCATTAACAGTACACTAGTAGTACCTATATATAAAGGCTTCTAAGATATATCTAGAATGCCTTGGAATTAGCTAGATGATAAGTCATACAACCAAGCATGTGTCCACCAGATATGGGTTATCCTCCATTAAGAATGAAAGTAAGTGCGATGATGAGAGGATAAGCCTACAAGGCTGTAACAAGGAAATCAGTGTTGTAGACAACATGTGCTAAAAAGGGAGTGTGAATAATTATGTTGTCAACATGACAATTCAGTGAATGATGCAAACTCCAGTGTTGTAGAAACCATGTGCTAAAATCGAGTTGCATACTTCTATGTTGTCAACATGACAACTCAAAAAGGTGTGCAAAATCCTAAGTATCTCAAAAAATAAAATAAAAAAATAATGCATTAACCTAAGTAAACTTAAATACTTATTTACACCAACATGATTTATTGGTTTCTTGAAAACTAGATTTCCCTCCTTGGTCCAAGTGAAGGTTAAATTATTTTTTGACATGACTGTCAAGGTTTTGACCATAGCTGAAATTTTTGGAATGAATCTTCTTACAAAATTAATCCTACCAAGGAAACTTTCCAACCCTTTCTCATGAGTAGGAAGTTGGAGAGAAAGAATTACTTCTATCCTCTCTAGATCTATCCTCAATCCATCTCTTGATACAATATGCCCAAGGAGCTTTCCCTACTTAGTAGAAAACAACACTTCTTGGTATTCAGAGATACACCATATTTGTCTACATCTAACAAATACCTAGCTCAAATAAAGTGATCTACTACATGTTTGGAGAAGAAAGTTATATCATCAAGATATACTAACTCAAAATTCTCCATTACACCCTTGAAATCCATCTCCATTACCTTCTAAAATGTGGCACTTGCATTAGTTAGTCCAAATGACATCTTATAATAGGTATAGGTACCCCATTTAGTGGTAAATGTTGTCTTATATCAATCTAATTCCTAGACCAGTACCTGATTATAGCCTAAAAAACCATCCAAGAAAGAAAATCTTTATGAACTAGTAACCTTTGATAGGATTTTTTCCATAGAAGGAAGATGGTGATGGTCTTTAACATAAGCCCTATTAAGTTCTCTAAAGTCTATACATAGTCTTATCTTTCCATTGTTCTTCCTAATAGGAACAAGATTAGCTACCCATGAGGTATGTTTGATAAAAAAAATGATATTAGCCTTTATGAGTTTTGACAACTATTTTTTCATTAATAGCTCAATCATAGGATTAATTGGCCTTTATTTTTGTCTAATAGGCTTGCATCTTGGTTTAAATCTATAGTATGGTAGAATAAGATTGGGTCAAAACCCTTTAAGTCTTCATATGTCCATGTAATGGCATCATTAAAATCTTGACATAACTTAATGAAAACTTCTTATTTAGCCTCAGTACATACCTTTCCTAAATTGAGCATATTTCCTTCAGCAACCATGATGGGTGTGTAATCATCTTTACTTTGAGTCAAATTTGAATCCTTGCTCCTTACTTGATCATTAGAATTGAAAACTTCCTCCAAGGTAATGAGACTCTTAGGTAATTTGTTAGAGTTCAAATTATATGATCTGGTCCCCATATTGACTTTAGGGTTTGGATTGGTTTTTTGTAGAGAATTGTACATCATTTTGCAAAAAGAATTACAATTTTCACATTAGAATCGAACACCTATGAATTTGTGAAATTATCAGGGATAGCAAGTCTTACAACAATCTTGATTTGTTTCTCCTTCTCATCAGTAACATGCTCTGGTATGTCATAGTGGGCACCAATGGCTGCAAGCCTATCAACATGTTTGTTCTTATTTCTTGGAACATTGTGAATATTGACTGCCTAAAACTCTTCAAGTAGATCCCATACTCTATGTTTATATGACTTGAGGAGATTTTTCTTTCTGATGTTCTAGTTCCTAACTTGATTTACAATCATCTCACTATCCCCATACACTTTTAAGAGTTTAACACCTCTCTTTTGTGCCAATTAGAGGCCTTGGATCAGGGTTTCATATTTTGCTACATTATTTGTGAAGCTAAATTGGAGCCTTTAAGAAAAAAATACTTCTACAATTCGAGAGAAATCAACATAAACGAGCCCCTGAACCATTTTTGTTTCTTGAACCATCAAAGAATAACTCATACAATCTATTTTTACCCTCTTTTGTTTCATGAGATTGGGGATAGAAACACTTTCTTCGAATATACAATAGGTTCCAAGACCTATCTCTTTAGCTTCTTGTATTGGATCAAACTAATAGGTAGTGGCCCACTCATCCAAAATAAAATTAGGGAGCTCTATCAATGAAGTAGTAGGCTCATGGAATGTGTACACTTCTTCCTCCTCTTTAATTATATAATTCATGTTTGAAGGGCTTGGAGTATAAGCCTCTATGTGGTTAAGGGCTAAAGGTTCTCCACTTAGGGAAGATCTTGCCCCATATCTTGTCCTAAAGAACATGCATGACCAATCTCTCAAAATATGACCCCCTATCTATGTAGTGAAATCTCTAGAAAGATAGATAGAAAAATAGGGTTCTACCCCTTCTATTGATATATCTTGGGTTATTGTGCAACTAGGAAAAGCAGGTAATGCCATCTTTACATTTTTTATGAACCATATAGTCTTGATAGAGCTACCATTCAACTAAAGGATGTCCTTGATCATGGACTCATACTTGATACCAAGGAGATTGTCCACACTTTTGGGCATTATAGAGCTATTAGCCCTCAAGTCTATCATACAATTTTGGACTAGTTTATCTTCTCTGATCAAAGAAACATAAAAGGTACAAGGCCTAATTTTCTTACTTATTTCTCCTCCCTCTATTGGTTGCACCAAGCTTGTTGCATTCTCTTCTCTAGGTAGCTGGTCCTTGGCCTCTATGTTCTCTAACTTCTTTTGCAATAATTCCTTTTGCAATGGTATGGTGGCAACAACATCCCACATGGAGATATTTACATTAGTCCTTTTCATTTGATCCACCACATTAAAAGGAGTGTTGACTACCTTGGTTGGCCCTTTGGGGATTGTATGGGTAGGTGGTTGAGGTTGAGTAATTTTAGTTTCAACAAGGTCTTTGTTACTTGTGTTTTTATTAAGGAGTAGCATTGGATTGAAAATTCATTACTGGCACCTAAGGAAAAAAAATTGAAGCTGAAGATTGATTGGGTGATGAGGGAAAAACATCTTCAAAAAATCTCCTTTTTCTTTTGGTATTATGAGCTATAGCATCATAACTAACATGACAATGTTCATCTAGTTGATGATTCAAAAACAAATAATCATTTTTCTTCTATAAATAAGAAACATTAATAGGTTGACTAATACTATATGGTTTCCCTGCTACAAACCCTTGGGTAGTTAATGAAAAATAAGATTCTACCTTATAGCATATACAATGGGCATATGAATAGTTGCAAGAAGGGTAGAAATCTTGCTCTTGAGCAAAATTTTCTTAGGGAACCAAGGTTCTATCTTGATTTGTATTGGTAGTAGAAGCATGACCATTACATCTATTTTGATTGTAGAAAACATATTTTGGATCCTAGTCTAGAGGCCTACTATTCATAGGGGCTTGATATTGTAGTTGAGGAGCCTTATTCACTTGAGCTTGTTGTCTCTCCAAAGTCACCACTTTATAACTCGTATTTTGAATCATAGAGAAACTATCCTCCAACTTCTTATCTTGAATTTGTAAATATTGTCCAATATCTTGCATTAATACCTTCAACTATTTTAGCTCACAAGATGATGTGAAAACTTGAGGGGCTAGAACAAGAGGTTTTGATGTGGAGGATGTGGGAATAGGGGCTATTACTAGTTGATGATTTGGCATGTCAGGCATGAAAGGCATAGGAGGCCTTGGGGCTAGCTTACCTTCCTAGATCAAAATATTTGCTGCCCTTATGGCAATCTCATAAGCACCTAGTAGAGTATCCCATCCCATAGTTTGGATTGTAGTGTCAATATCACTATCTAGGGCTCTAAGATAATGCAAGAAAGTGTTACTAGGGGTAGGTTTCATTAAGGTTTGTATTCTATCCCATGTTTTTTGGAATCTATAATTAAATTCAGTCATGTATTCATGGGGGGATCTTTTTATAGTTCTTAACTACTCTAATAGTGAAATAAAATCACTTTTATCTTCAAAGTATTTGGATAGGGCTGCTCCAAACCCATCTCAATCTGTTATAGAATCATGAGGCAATCCTCTATACTATTGGAGTGATTTCCCTTTTAAAGATTAAGCTAGAAGCCTGACTGCAACATCATCCTTAGATACACCATGAATATTACAAATAGTTGAGACTTCTTTAATATGATCTATAAGAGAGATAGAGGTTTCACCAACAAAATCCTATATACATTTGAGAGTTGATATTGGTATGTCATGTCTCTGAGCTAGAAACAGGGGAGTTCCACCATTAAAGGTGGAAAAATCATGAGCTCTACCCATATAAGCAAGTGATCAATTAATATGAGTAGATGGTATTCTAGGTTGAGATCTAACAACAAGAGGAGTAGAAATTGATATTGCAAGGGTATGCATTTCCTTTGTTCTCCTACCTAGTGATAGAGACAATCTATTTTTCTTTCTCCTAGGATTGGAAAATGAAAGCTCTTGGTATTGAAAATTACCTCTAAAAGATGCCCGTGTTTCTACTTTGGCTATGCATCATAGTAACCTTGGTCTAAAACCATAAATGAAGGGTGTATAATGTAGAGTTGCCAAGTGCTTTATGAAAATGACCCTCTTGAAGGCCTGGAATACTGAGAGTTGCACTATCTTCATCAACTTGAAATTATTCCCTTTAGACACGAGTACACTTGATATATTTTTGAATAGTCCCACTAGGCATGCCAAAAACTATTGACACAAAATATTCTACCTTAGCCTAAGGGAATACTTCTTTGAAAACCTTGTATAACATGGAGACAACCTATAAGTGTTGGACTTGCACTCTGAGGCTAAATCTCTGAAGAAGGTAAGCTTCCTTTACTATCAAGATGCACCTAACTAATCTTCAAGAAGAAAAGGGGGAAGGAGTGCATGTAAGAAAAACTACCTAACCTAATTTAGAAGGTCATACACCAAAATAGTATGTGGGTCTACTTCTTTTCTAATGAATGCACTAAAAAACTTAATAGATTTCTCAAAATATACCATTATCTAAACCTTTTCAATATCTATATCATAATAAGCCAAAGATAACACAATAAGAGAATGAATATAATGGATTCACTTGATGTAATTAGTCACCAAGCATGAACATGATTATATGATATTTCAATTGTCAAATATATTCATCAAGTGAGGCCATAGGGATATGCAAACACTTGGCTGAGAGAGAATGTATACAACTGAGAAAGTTTGTATTGAGCATAGGCCAAATTGTAGAAAAGCTCCAAAAATTTGGAAAGAGAGGGCTCTATAACAATTATAAAAGAGAGAACCCATAAGAAAACAAAAAACCTAATTTTATAGTTCAAGCATAACTCCCAATTGCTTCACAATTTCAAGCATGCATTCAAGACAATCAGAAGATGATTGGATGAAATCTTGGTGATAGATTGGATTTGATACACTTTTCAAGTCATGGAAATAATCAACCCTAATTGGAAGAACCCTAACTCTAACATGAAATGATGCCCTGAATGCACAACAAGGTAGATGGATAACTAGGTGATGAGTGTGTGCTCCTTTTGCATCTAGTAGGCATGGGAAATGATGAAAGCAATTTGTAGACGATCAAAAATCTAATCTGCCATTAAAGAGTCATTTTCATTTTTTCTATAAACACATCATGTTAGATGTATTAGTAGGTCAATCATATTCAATTATCATTCTATACTTTTCCTATAATTCCATTGGATAAAGACCCCTTTTCTTTTCCAACTTGGACGAGTGAACACCTTTATTGTGTTCAACCTAAGGTTCTACAATCTTACAGTTGTCAACTTGTCTTAACATTGAGCCTTCCTTAAATTCTACTTATAATCTTACAATCACCATGATGCTATGATAGAACTTCAACTCTTTGTATTCAGAAGACTTCTTTAGCTACACTTACTATCTTATGATAACCAAATATCGTAAGATCATAACCCTTTTTACCATCTCCCATAACCATATGCTTCTACTATATTATGATAACTCCATGTCATAACATCGACAAATTTGACAATTGACTCCATGATCTTATGATAGATCATAAGATTATAGCATGGGAACATGGTTATATTATCATAACCCCGACTTTCACCTTTTGTGATTTGAATAAATGGAGCCCACTGGGGACATGTGTCAAATCCTTGCTATGTCACTATAACTAAAGATGGATCATTTTTCTATAATAGCATAATTAGAGACATCGATCTTCCTCTATTTGATAGCCTAGAAACATGCAACAAACTTACTAACCATGTCAGAACCCAAACCAATCAAGAATTTTCTGTATGCAAACCTGTTTGAATTTTTTTTGGTTTTGCAGCTCACCAAGGGAATGATCTCAGTAGATATATGCATCACAATATCACTATGTCTCATTGCATAATATCCTTGTAACTTTAGAAGGTGAAAAGGTGATGGTTGTAGATGTTAGGAAGATCAGACGTTAAGTAAAATGGACTGAAGAAACTAGCTCGCACCTTACATAGTCATCACCTTTGCCAATGAGAAACCAACAAACTACCAACATTTTTTGACAAGAAAAGGTCCACCAAAATCCACGTGTTGAGCCATTGCTATGTTGCATAAAATAACTCCCTTGCACCTCTGCAAAGAAAAATAACAATGACCATAGATCATGAAAAATATCTAACGATGACAAAGTTGTAGGCTTGCAAAAATATTAAAAATGCACAGTCAATTAGGAATTTAAAATATAACCTAAGGTTTTTGTGTAAATTATTTTTGTGCTCCATATTTGAATATTTAAATATGTGAATGTTACTACATTTGAATTCAAATACGAAAATTTTAGCGAGAAGGAAAAAATGACCAACAATGCCATAATCCATAGTCTTTAATACCCTTCAAATTTCTCATGATTCTCTTGATTTCCATCATGTTATTTTCTTTAAGATTTTTAGAGAATCTTGCCACCATACGAATTGCTAATGTAGTATCAGGCCTTGTGTGTACTACATAATGTAATTTTCTAATTATTGATCTAAGGTGGTTTGATCTAGCTCTTTGTAATCATCATTCTTGTAAAGCTTATGATCATTCTTGAAATCATCATTCTTGTGAATACCATCTTTCTTTTGTTGGATCTGCAATCCAACAAAGAAATTTATCTCTCCAAACATGGACATCTCAAATTATTCACTCATCTCTTCTGAAAATGATTTTCATAAATCATCATTTCCTATGAACAATGTGTCATACACAAGGATTTTTCCCAACACAATCTTCTTGTATGGTCCTTCTTTGATAAATAGGTTGTTGTTATCAAATGTTTATTTTAAAACCAATCTTTATCAATTAGATATAAAGTTTGTTGTACTAATCTTTGGGAGCTTGCTTGAGACCAACAACAGTTTGTGCAATTTACAGACCATATGATTTTTGCTAGGATCTACAAAACCTTCAGGTTATTCTACGTAAACTTCCTTTTCAAGTATTCTATTCAAGAATGCAAATTTACATACATTTAATAAACTTTAAATCCTTTATGTGCAACATAACAAAGTAAATTTCTAACACCTTTCTTTGTTTCTTGAGACTTCTCTAGCTTCATTCAGCTTATTTCTGAAATCCCACTTAGTGCCAATTACAAATTTATCATTGGGTCTAGGGATAAGAGTCAAAATCTTATTCCTCTCTATATGTTCTATCTCTTCATTTGTAGCTTCAATCCAACTTTCATTATCCAAAGCATCTTAATTGATCTAGGTTCAAATTCAGTAAGAAAATATGTACGTTTCAATTTATTTCTTGTCATTGTTCCATCTGACTTGTATCCAATGATTTGATCAGGTGTATTCTTTCTTCTAACATATCTTGCTACCATAGGCACTTTGGATTTGGAAATTGGTCCACTAGCCTCTCCATGATCTTCAATATCAAGCTCAGGTCCCACTATCTATGACTAAGGTCCATTAGCCTCAGTTTTCTCTAGCAACAAATGGGTAGCTTCTTAGTGTGACTCAGGTCCTTTAGACTATGACTCGGGTTGCACTTGTTGCAACTTGGTAGCTCTTGGATATTTTAGGGACTCAAGAGGTAAAGTTTTCTGGCCTCTAATTGGATTTGGCAATGTGTTAGCTTCATAGTAGACAAACTTTCTGTAATCCCTAGGTTATTTGCTACTCTCTTCTTCACTCTTTTTGCAAATTGATCAATTCTTATATGTGCACTTTCTATGATCTTATGAGTTAAAAAATTCAAATACTTATATGGTTTACTTCTATAGGAGTATCCTAGGAATATGCCTTCATCACCTTTCACATCAAATTTACATTTGCTAGATTCCTTTAAGATATAGCATTTGTTACCAAATACTTTAAAGTAACTTACATTAGGTTTGTATCCATACCATAGTTCATAACGAGTTTGATTAGAGTCTTTCTTCAACTATACTCTATTCAACATATGCACTACAATAATCATTGCTTCCTTTCAGTATTTGATTGCAACACTCTTTTCTATCATCAAGGTTCTTACACAATCCATGATGGATATATTCCTTCTTTCATCTATACCATTCTATTTTGTTGTACTAGGGATTGATACTTGTCTCTTAATTCATCTTTCAATGTAGAATTTATTGAATTCATTGAAAATGAATTCACCATCTCTGTCTAACCTTAAACACTTCATCTTCTTTCCAATTTCTTTCTCTACTCTTACTAGATACCACTTAAAATTTTGAAAATCTTTAGACATATCTTTTAGATACATTATAGTCATCATTTTAGAATAATCAACAAAAATAATAAAATACTTATCTCCACTGCGACTCTCTATTCCAATAGGTCTACATAAGTCTATATGAACTAGCTCCAAGACTTCTTTAGAATGATAGTTTTTTCTTTTGAAACTTGTCTTTCCCATCGTACCAATTTGAAAATTTTTGCATAGACTCATATTAGGTTTCCTCAGACTACGAATACCTATCACCTTTTTTTTTTTTTCTTATCTTGATTAGATGATCAAGGTTCACATGACATATCCTTTTATGCCATAACCAATTTTCTTCTACTTGAGCAATAAAACATGAACATGTACTGAGATCTAGGTAGAATATGTTATCTTTTTTTTTGTTTACTAGACCAAACCAAATTTCCTATTCCATCTAGCAACTTGGCCTTCCCATTCATGAATTCTACCTTGAATCCAATCTTATTCATCTATGCCACACTCAATAGATTATGCTTTATTCCTTCAGACCAATAAAAATTATCACATCTAAGCTCATTCATTAGTGAGATACAACCTTTTCCCTTTATGTTACATGGCTCATTGTTTCCAAATCTCACATTTCCACCATCATAATGTTCCATACATTCAAACTTTGTTTTGTCACTGGTCATATGATGTAAGAGATGACTATCAATAATCCATGTATCATTTTTGTTAACATGATAGATAAGTTTCATTTTATCTCCTTCATCATCAGATTCATCTTTTACAAAAATATAAACCATTTCATCATTTTCACTACTATCTAAATCTTTAACCATAAAATAAGATTTCTTACATTCGTCCATGTCGTCCTTGAAGCTCTTGAAATCCTTCTTGCCTTTATACTTTTTGTGCTTCTTTTCATCTTTGTCTTCTCTATTTGGGCATCTTGCAACAATGTGTCCAACTTCTTCAAAAGAGAAAAATATCAAAGGAATTTTACCTTTGTACTTTCCTTTTCCTTTGGGATACCTTCTTGCAAGAAATTCTTTAATGACTTCAAGATTACTATCTAAATTGTCTTCATGTTCACTTTTAGATTATTTTCTTTTAGAATTTTTAGCTTTCTTCTTTAGTGATAACTTGACTTCAAATGTAGACTCAAGATTGCTAAAAATGGGAGAATAATTATCGTAGTTATGTAGTTCAAATGCAATCAATCTTCCAACTAGACCATCCAAAGTTATCTTGTTATTTGGACCACATCTTAGCTCTTGAATGGAAGACACTATGATTGGATAGATATGAAGAAGGGTTCTGAGTACCTTTCTTACCACTATCACATCTTTAATTGTTCCTCTAGAGGATTTGATATCACTGACAATGCCTTTGATTCACTCACATATTTTGCAATGTTTTCATCCTCTCTCATTTTCATTTGATCAAACTAACCCCTCAAGATTTCTACCTTGGCTCTTTTTATGTTATCATCACCTTCATAGATATCCTTTACTTTTGTCCACATCTCATGAGGAGCAACCCATTCTTTGACCTCATCAAATTCAACATAGTTAAGAGCTAATGCAATGTAAATCATCATAATGTTATGATCTTTCTTTTCAACAATTTTTTCCATAGTCAATGTTCTAGTAGGAGCCTTGTAAGCATTTTCCAAGTATTTCAAATCTAAAGCATTGATGGTTTCAAAATGCAACTTCATAATTTCCTACCATGCCTCAAAGTCATCTCTATTCAGCTTGGAAATTTCTCTTCTCTAAGACATGTTGGTCTTTAGCTTAGGTCCTCCATCTTTCTCTACAACCATGAAGAAGGTTTGATACCGATTGTTGGAAATATAAGAGGAGTAACTAAGAGGGGAGGGGCGAATCAATTACCAAAAAAAAATCCCAAACCCCTTAGATGTCAACATAGAACATAAATGTTTCTGAAAGCATTGATGCTTGACAAATACATAGGCACTCAGTTTACACTAGAAAAGGTTGTAACTAAACAAGCATTGAAATCACAACTATAACTCAAAAAATTATTAACATGTAAATCTTAAGCTATTGTCTATGATTAACCTTACTTAACTTAGTTGCATACACATGAAAGAAATAGTATGAACACAAGTAACACTGCGATTTAATGTGGAAACTAATTTGGGAAAAACCACCAATTGCAACTAGTTACTAATTTTCACTCTTCTAAAGTGAGTCATGTTAGGAGCTAACCCTCTTAAAGGTTACAAAATAAACTGTTAGGCGTGACCCTATTAGAGGTTTTTAATCACCCTGTTAAGAGTGGCCTTGTTAGAGGTCTTTAGACACTTCAATCTATAAATGCCACCTTGTTAGAGGATTTAAAAATAATTGTGAAGCCAACTCAATTAAGATATTTAGATAACTACCTCAATGGTTAGAGAGTAACAATGAGATTACCTAATTTATGATGCAACTAAATTTCTGATTATAGATCTCAATTCTTGCTTGTATACTTGATCCCTTCTAATCGAATGCATCTTTGAAGCTCTACAAGGATATTCTACTTATCCTTCTAATTTTTTTCCTCTAAGCATCTTCAAATCTTCTATTCACTTACATACATTCAATCCTCAACTTGACCATATATTTATATCTTACACATTTTTAGGTTGCCTTGAATAGAACTTAGAATAATAAATATTCATCTCCTCAGTTAGCTAGAACCAACAAAAAATCTATTATAATATTTCAAAAAAAGAAAATCCTTCATTAGCCAATCCTTCTTGGTAGGAACTAACTCAAAGGATTTTCCTATGTTAACCAACTAAAATTGGTTAACATTGCATATTCAAAAAGTTCCTTTGGTAACTAAGTGAGGTTGGCTAACACTGGTTCCATCCAACTTTTCTTTATTAATTGAGTGAGCTTGTTTAACACTCAATATTTATTAAACTTCTCTTTATCACCCAAGTGAACATAGTAGATAGTATCTTCTGAACCAAGTAAACTCTAGAATGCTCGGCAAACACTTAAAACTGTCTTCGTCGCTTAAGTGATCTCAACATACATTGACTAGCAATGATATGAATTTTTGTGTAACATCAAAGATAATACACTATCAACCAATTTTTTTCAACAAAACTAACAATCATTGAAGGGCTTAATATTCTATGTAAATCCTTTCGCATGGTGGCATTCTATTGGAATATTCTAATATCCTCTAACTAGGTCACATTTAATAGTTTGCATTGTAATTATTGTTGTATATAAGTATTTACTATTTACATTTACTTAAGTTTACTTAGGTTGATGCTTTATTTTATTATTTATTTTGGCGAGAGACTTAGGAGTTTGTGTACTCTCATGAGTTGTCATGTTGACAACACAGAAGTACGCAACTCTAATTGAGCACATGGTGTCTACAATGGTATAGTTTGCATCATTCACTAAGTTGTCATATAAAAAATGCAGTTATTCACACTCCTAATTTAGCACATGTTGTCTATACCACTGATTTGTGTGATACATCATTTTAGGCTTATCCTCTCATCATCACACTTACTTCCATGCTTAATGGATGATAACCCATATTTGTTGGACATGTGCTTGGTTGTATGACTTATCATGTTGTTGACTTCTATGCATTCTAGAAACTCTCCAGACGCCTTTATATATAGGCACTCCTAGTGTACTTGCATATGACATATTGAATGAATATATCTTCATTCTGATCATACTCTCTCTTTGGTCTAATGTTGTGCTTTTGTTTGAGTTCCTTGGTCTTGGGTGAATTCTAGCCTAAGCCAAATTCTTACATGGTATTAGAGCTTAGGGAGATTCTCTACACAACCATTTGAGACCATTCATGCTTCAACACCTTGACTTGAATTCAGAGTATCTACAAAAATTGAGAGCATCTAGAGCTAGATTTGACCTCACCATTGAGTCTGGAATGTTGATTCGGTGAAGATTGACTATAAATTTGCTTATGCTATGCTAAAGTTGATCATGAGGCAATTTTTTTACAAATTGGCACCTGAAGGCACTGATTTGCACACTGGGTATGGTCATTAATTGATCTGATTATTTATTTTTGGATCTGAATTATTTTAATCTTTGCATCATTTTCAAATTTTATTTTTGGAATTTTTCTGGCTGGTTGGCCAGTCAGAGAATTTTTTTTGCAGAACTAGGCAGTCGCACCCTAGCTCTGTAAGGGAATATTTGTATTGATTGCACAACAAAATATTTCATTGGTTCAGTATTACATTAGTGAACATTTCATCAATTCTAGGCACTTAGAACAAATTTGGTGACACATATCCAAGACCAGACTGTACATAATCCAAACACTACATATAAACATGCTCGTTACCGGCCAATCTACCCATGATGGCCTCTTTGTTTGATAATCCATGAGGTTTTATCTTTATAAAGTGCAGCAAGCACTTCACCCACAAATGTGGGATTTTTTATATAAATTTTGGCTCATGGGAATTGTTTTCCTATGGCTCGCAATAAACTATGGTGGCTCGTAGTGACAACCCAAGTGCCATGTGCCTTCTTTAGACTTTGACACACAACGCTTTTACTTCACCCACAACTACCATGTCAAAACCCTATCATAGTGCTTTCCATGTAGAGATGCCTCTATGCAGCACCACTACATATAGCCATGCATCACCACAGTGACCTGCAAACCATTCATCCATAGTGCCATGCGGCTATAGTTCTCTATGACACATGGCAGATTTTAATTTATCCACACCAACTCAACATACAATTAGCATACCCTAATAGTCAGCCACGTCCGCTGACACGACAGTAGCCACTAATTTTTTGCTAATGTCATCATTTTACGAGCTCAAATTTGACAGCCATCTGACCATCATTCTAGGGAAAATTAGAACTATTGCGATGGTCATATGACTATCAAATTTAACCCCATATTTTGCTGGTGTGACCCCTCTCCAAATTGAGTTTTGATTTTGCAATCTGATTTTGGGAGGCCATATCTTAGTCATCTGAATCCAAATCAGGTGCAATTTTTTTGAAATTGTGTAAAATTTCATAAAATTTATATTGGTGTAGTTTTTTTCAAGTTTTGGTCCATGGATTTTTTAGAAATTGCATCTTTGGGTGACTGTACCTACATAATCTTGCATTTTATAACTTCAAATGATTCGTACGACACATCTAGACTTGAAAATAGGTTTCATTTTTTTTGAAATGCATTATTTTTTGTCTACTTTCTAGATCTATAGTCAAGTTGTAGCATTCTATGGACAAAAGTGTCAGTTTCAAAAATAAGGCCTATCCTTGCTTTGTATTACTTAAATTTGTTGTACATTGTAAAGTTTCAAATTTGTAATGAATTAAGAGGTTGTAATAAGAAAAATTAGAAGTTCACAAGGGCCAAAATTGGCAAGTAGCCATTGTAATCACACTATTGATAAAGTGCCAAAAGAATCTATTTTGGGAGGGGGGGGGATTCTTGATTTAGTGAAAGGGGGGGGGGGGGGGGGGGGTGTTCTTGGTGTTGTGTTCTCTCTTTTCTGCATTATGTGAAATTTTAAGTTTCCAAAATTAACTCCACATAATTGTGCTACATGATCCATCAAAATGTGGTATCATTTAATACAAAATGGAGTTTCTCAATATGTAGATGGTGCTCTTCCTAAACCAACAGGTGATAATGTATCAACAAGTGATAATTCAACTTGGGTAGCAATGGATAGGAAAACCCTAGGTGATATATATTTGGGGGTTGATGACAAGATCATGTATCAAATTAAAAAGTGTTCTACAGCCAAGGAAGCTTGGGATACCCTCAAAAACCTATATAGTAAAGTGTCTGAAGAGGATGTTTTCAAAATTGAAGATGAGCTTGTCTCCTTAGATCATAAGTCATTTGATTCTATATAGGATTTCATCATCAAGGTGAATGAATTAAGAACAAAGCTTACTGATTGTAGGAGTTTTATCAAAGATGATAGATTGATTTATCTCATACATAACAAGCTACCACTAGAGTATTCCACATTTATTTCTTCTTTTAACACCTCTAAGACTACATTAGGGTCTGCCTATAAGAAAGTCACTTTTGATGAATATGTTGATCTGTTGGATACAAAAGAAAAGAAGTTGAAAACAATGGGGATTCTCAAATCACCTAAGTCTAAAGCATTGGTGACCAACAATGAAGGTTCTCAAAATTTAGCTGGATAGTCTTCAAATAAAGGAAAGGGTAAGAAAAAGAAGTGGAAGAAGAAATCAAATTGATGCAGAAAAGACAACACCACAATCCAATCAACAAGGCAAATCTTCCTCAAATTCAAATAAGAAGGGGGACAACAATAAGGAGAAGAAAAAGTGTGTCTATTGCAAGAAAATGGGCCATGAAGAACATGAGTATTATCTCAAAAAGATTGATGAGTTGACCAACATCATGAAGAAACATAATGTTTCACTACCTAATGCTTATAAGGATAAAGGGTCTTCTTTAGATTCAAAGGGAAAAGGTCAAGCATTCATGGCTAATTCAAATTCTTCAAAGGAATGGATTCTTGATTTAGGTGCCTCATATCACATGGGTTCTTTAAAGGAGGAATTTTTTTCAATGAAGCAGTCAAAGGTACCACACATCTTCATGGGAGATGATACCAAAATGGAATTTGAAGGGAAAGGAAACATGGAAATGGAAAATGGAGAGTTTCAAGATGTTCTCTATGTTCCAAACCTAAGTTCTAATCTCCTATCAATCTACCAAATCACTCACCTTGGAGATGGACATAGAGTTGAGTTCCTTCTAGACTCAGTACAGGTGCACAATCTAAAAGATGACTCATTGGTTGCAGTGGGTAAACTGAATCATAACAAAAGGTTGTACTCTTTCTCCCATTTTGTGCCCAAGTCTCCTTCAAATGCCTTGTTATCTCAATCTAATTCAAAAATGTAATTATGGCATCAATGGTTTGGACATCTTGCCTTTTGCTACCTTTGGCAACTTCGCACAAATAAAATCATCAAATTTCTTCCCCAAATCAACTTTTCCTATGGTGAATGTTCATCAAATTTAGTGGATATGCATCTAGAGGGGAAGCTACAGAAAAGGAAGTCTTCCATAGCACCAGTTTTTCTATAGATAATTCACATGGTATTAGCAAGTCCTTTTGTAGTTAGCCAGGGTCGCTACACACTGACTTTTTTTGATGACTTTTTTAAGTACACTTGGGTCTACTTTCTTCATAATAAGAATGAAGTGTTGGACAAGTTTTTAGCCTTCAAGACTCATGTAGAACAGAAATCAAGGAAAGTAATCAAAATTCTAAGAAAGGACAATGGAAGTATGTATGCAAGCAGAAGACTTCAAGACTTTTGCAGACTTGAGGGAATTGATCTTTAGAATCCACCAACATTTAGTCCACATAAGAAAGATATTGCAGCATTGAGGATCTACACTCTTAAGTCTATGGCATGTTGCATGATACAGCCAAGTCTCTAGATCCATCACTTGAAGTCGAAGCAATTAGTAGTGCCACTCACATTCTAAACAGGTCTCCTCATCCTGCCTTAGATGTAAAGACTCCTTTTGAGGCATGGTTTGGCAAAAAACCTATTGTGATAGACTTCAGAGTCTTTGGTCATCCTACATGGGCAAAGATATCTTCTAGGGGATGCAAGGCATAGTCACCTTAGCCTTATACTTTCACTAGTTATGAGGATGGTGTGAAGGCATACAAACTATTAGATCTAGAGACACATTAGATTTTTGTGGAGAATGATGTACACTTTGAGGAAAGTTCACCCATCTTTTCCTCTAATCCTCTCCACACATCATATCATGTGGAAATTGATAGTGACACCAGTGATAGTGCTTCAACATATTTAGACACATGGGGTTCTATTGACAATTGCAGCGAGAGATCACTATATCAGTTCAGTCCACATGCATATATTACCATAGTGATAGATCCAACATAATAGGGTACATCCACTCTTCCAGGTCCAGCTTCAGTGAAAAATTTGGGGGATAGTATTGATGATTTGCCTCTTCTTCTTGATGTAGAAGCACCTTATTTAGTTTTAATTAGGGCTCCAACTAACCCACTTGTTCATTCTTGACATGATCGATCATTTCAAGTTGAAGTGATTGTGGATACTTATGATCAACAATTGTAGATCTTTAAGACAGGTTCTTTAGCCAGTTGAGAAAGTTTTGAGAGACATCACTTATCCATGGGATTCTTTCCACAGATAGTGGAAGCATCTCATTTGTACCCATGGCTTTGTTTCTTCCTAATCGAAGGAACACCATTCTATAGTCTTGGATCAACTTCTTCATCAAAGCAGTCACTGGCAGACATTCTTCTTTTGGGGGGGGGAGCCTATCTCTCTCTTCCTCTTCTCATTTTCCTCTTATGTATATACTAGATGTATGTCATAATCACGGGGTTTTGATTACTCCATCCATCCATACATAAAGTGTGCTTTTCATCTCTCTTTTTGGGGGAGGATTTTTCCCATGAGGTTTTCCCTCTTTCTCCACTTTATGAGAGATTTCATTTTCATTATGTACATGGGTACCTAACATGGCCTAGTAGCCGAGACCCATCATGCATTGCATCCTACTTTTTGCAAGCTTAAGGGCATTCTCCTAAGTTGCTCTTAAGGGGGGGTTTTTGTGTAAATAAATATTTACTATTTACAATTACTTAAGTTTACTTAGGTTATTATATTATTTTATTATATTGCATTATTTTATTATTTATTTAGGTGAGACACTTAGGAGTTTGTGTACTCTCATGATTTTTTATTTTGACAACACAAAAGTACGCAACTCTAATTTAGGACATGGTGTCTACAACACTGGAGTTTGCATCATTCACTAAGTTGTCATGTAGACAACATTGTTATTCGCACTCTTAATTTAGCACATGTTGTCTACACCAATGATTTGTGTGATACACCATTGTAGGCTTATCCTCTCATCATCACACTTACTTCTATACTTAATAGAGGATAACTCATATTTGGTGGACATGTGCTTGCTTGAATGACTTATTATGTTGTTGACTTCTATGCATTCTAGAAGCTCTCTAGAGGCTTTACTATATAGGCACTCCTAGTATACTTGCACATGGCATATTGAATGAATATATCTTCATTCTGATCATACTCTCTCTTTGGTCTATTGTTGTGCTTGCGTTTGAGTTCCTTGGCCTTGGGTGAATTTTGGCCTAAGCTAGATTCTTACAATAATATTTAATAGAGTTGGATCCTAACAAAGCTTACTTCAAAAGCATGAAAAAATGGTGACATGTTGCTAGTGGTTTTTCCTAAAGTGGGTTTCTAGGTAAAGTCCTACTGTCAAAGCTATGTTGAATTTTTTATGGTTTTTTTCATTTACCTTTTTACATGCAACAGAGTATATTATAATAGGACAGAGAACTACTAGTAATCTTTTTTTATCAATATTCAATAGAGACTGACCTACAATAGGATTAACAGAGCCTATATTGTTTAATGTTTTGATTGTTCATATTGTACTTCTAGACCTTGAGTAACTAATTCACCCCCCTCTCAATTATTCTAAACATTCTAAGAACTCATATTAGAGAAACAATGCTTATAGGAAGAAGTTTGAAGGTACTTAAAACTAAATATCACAACTCACAAAATTGAGGTACCAATGTTGAATAATAAGAAATTTCTTGCATGGAAATTTTTTATGGGGCTACATATATCTAGTATCAATGATGTTGCTATAAAATTTGTGGAGAATGACTATGTGAAAGTAATGACTACTCGTCTAACAATTGAATAAGTAAAGTAAAAGGAAAAACATAATTAGGAAATGTTGGAGATTGCCTAAACTCTAAGCTATGTCGAGCTTGATGATATGAAACAATGTGATAGTACAAAGAAGATGTGAAACAAACTAAAAACCATATATGGAGGAAATGACAATGTTTCAAGAGCCATATCCGAGAGCCTAATAGGTAAGTTTGATGAAATGAGAAGTATGAAAGGTGAGAATATAGTTCAATATTTCACTAGAGTCAAAGAAGTTGTCAATGCTATTTAAGTTCTAGATTAGATGAAAAAATGATGAGAAAGGTACTTATGACTTTTCTTTATATATATGTAATTAGGTTTTTTGTAATACAAGAGTTGAGATGCACTCTAGGTAATACATTGAACTTAGAAGTTGTAATTGGTAAAATTACTACTTTTGAGATGTCTAACTTTGATAACTACACACCTACTACTATTGAATATGCTTTCTATTCACAATTTATTATTAGCAAAAGAAAAGGAAAACATGTGAAGAGTGATAGTGAAAGTTCTAATTATGAGATTGATGAACTTAAAGAACTTATTGTAAAAATATTTGGAAGAGGAAAAAGTAAATACAAAAGTAAATTACCTATTTTTTTCATGTAACAAGGTTGGTCATATTGCTTCTAGATGTCCTAACATGAAAGACAAGGATGAAAGAAAGAAAAGAAAGTACAAACAAAGGGGTGATGACTATGACTATAAGAAGAACAAGGATGAAAAAGGTAAGAAGTCTTGTTATATTGTTGAAGAAGAAACTGTCACTGAATCTAAAAGTAATGATGATGAAGTTGTCTATGTTGCTATGAAAGAAGATTTTGATGAGGATGATAAAATTGCAATAATTTCTTATGTTAACAAATGTGAGAGATGGATAATTCATAGTGGTTTCTCTAATCATATGATTGATAAAAAAAACAAATTTGAGGATATTGGACCTTAAAAAGGTGAATGTGTTAAATATGGTAATAATATTTCATGTGTTGTGAAAGGTAAATGTACTATCCAATTGATTGACAAAATCAAGTGTGATAATGTTTACTAGTTGGACCTTAAAATGGATTGAACATATCCTAGGTCAAGATCCTTAAATTAAATTCATGATCCAAATTAAATACATTAATCATCTCAAACTAAGAACCAATTATAGAAAAACTCGGTCAAAGAAGGAACTTGACAGCAACTAGAACTCATAAATAACTAGCACTCGGTAGTAACTAGAACTCAATACTAAATGAAACTCAAAAATAATGAAAACTTGATAGTAATTGCCACTCATAAGTAACTAGCACTTAGTAGTGACTAGAAGAATAAACAAAATGAGTAGAATTACAAGGTAACATAGGATGCTCCTACATTAGCCAATTGAGGCTGAAAGAAATGATTTTTTGGTAACTGAAAGAATGAGAAAAATGAGAAGGATTATAAGGCAACCCAGTATTCTCCTTCATTAGACAACCGACGTTGAAAGAAATAATTCTTTGGAATAATTGAGATGTCACAACCTGAGTTGAATCCAACTCATATTGAGAAATCCATGTAGCATCTTCAACTAGTCTAATCTTCCACTTCACCAAATAGTCAAAGTAATATTTTCCTCTTGTACATTTACCAACTCTCTGATACAATATTTGTTCAATCATTCTTCTTCTTAAGATGATTATCTCATATAACAACCACATCATCAAACTTGTGATACTTATGCAAATCAACAACATTGAATATAGTAGACATATCCATGTCATCGAGTAAGTCAACTTCATAAGAATTATCATTTTCAAGCTTTCTCGAGATCTTACAAGGTCCAGACTTCTTCATTTTCAAGTTATTGTATGTTCCAATGGGAAATTTTCCTCTCTTCAAATGAACCATCACCTCATCACCAACTTCAAAAACATGGTGTCTCCTAGACTTAGCAACATACTTCTTATATTTATGATTACTTTGTTCCAACTTTAACTTCACTTCCTCATGTAAAGTATTCATAAAATCGGCAAATACCTCCCCTTCAACACTTCTCTTCTCTTAACTAGTAGCATCCCTTGAATACAATATTCCTCTATATTGAATTCCAAATTAAAAATCTCAATGGGTGTTTTTCCTATACTCCAATTCACAAAATTATTATATGCAAACCCATCTTGTCCCAATAACATATCCCAACTACTCACTTGATCTCTAACTAAAGATCTTAAAAAATTACACATGCTTCTATTCATAGCTTCAGGCTTTCCATATGTCTATGGATGGAATGTAGAACTAAACTTCAACTCACTATCCATCTTCTTCAACAAAGTCCTCTAGAAGTAACCAACTATAAATTTTCTATCTCTTGTAGAAAGAATACTTATTGACAATCCATATAATCTAACAATATCTTAGAATTAAATACTAGCAACATGTATCACATTTGATGTCTTCTAAGATGGCATTAATGTATCATTTTAGAGAATCTCTCCACAACAATAAGTATGGAATCATATCCATTTGTTGTCTTATGTAATCCAAAAACAATGTATATACTAATGTCACTCCAAGTCTTTTCAAGAATAGAAATAGGTATATACAATCCAGTATTCTTACTTACTCCTTTTGAAACTTGACAAATTCCACAACTCATTATATTTTTCTAAATATACTTTTACAGATGTGGCCAATAACACTTATCCTTAGGAAAACTCAATATCTTATCAATTCCAAAGAGACTAACCAATCCACTAAAATTATTTTCCTTAGTAAAATTAACTCTCATAGAACTTCTTAGTATACACAATTGAATTCATTTAACACACCTTCTTAAATAAAATAATCATCATATTTGCTCAGTTGATTTGACAAGTTTGGTACTTTACACTCTCTCTATCCGTTAGAAAAGTGAGGTTCAATATCATACAACTCCTTCATTTCATAAAAACTAAGAACTTCAACCTTCATCTTGGTCAACAAAGAACATCTTCTAAATTCATCAACACTTAGTTAGCAACTCCACTATTATTTTTTTATCATAAGTATGAAACTTTGAAAGTACTCAACACACTTCATACATCTTTGATTTAATTTATGTTGACTTCTCAAATACTGTAAAGCTTTATGTTTAGTGTAAAACACAAAATCCTTAGGAATCATATAATGTCCCCATTTCTTCAAGGCTTGAACAATACCATAAAACTCTTGATCATACACATAATAATTCATTTTAGCATCATTCAAATTCTCACTAAAGAAAGCAAGAATTTTATCTTCTTGACTCAATATACCTCCTATTTCACTCCCACTTGCATCACATCCAACTTGAAATATCTTATTGAAATTAGAAAAAAACAATATAGGTAACTCAACAACATTTTGTTTCAAAGTCTCCAAACTCTTATCAGCCTCATGTGTCCACTTAAAATCATTTTTATCTCCTCTCATTGTCTTAGTCATAGCATTACAAATAGATCTGAAATTCTTTATAAACTTTCTATAGCAATCTTCTCAAGATCCATTCTCAAACCATCAGCTGAAATCACAAATCCCAAATATACAATCTCCTCTTGCATAAAAGAATGTTTTTTCAAACTAATCAACAAATTATCCTCTTTCAATCTCTGTAATACTTCCCTAACATACTCAAGATGTTCTCTCTTAGTCTTACTAAATATCAAAATATCGTCCAAATAAACAATCACAAAATTACTCAAGAATCTCTTGAGAATTTCATTTATCAACCTCATGAAACTACTAGGTGCATTATTCAAATGAAAAGGCATTACAGCCAACTCATAAAAAGCATCTTTTTTCTTGAAAGAAATCTTCCATTCATCACCTTCTTTGATTCTGATCTGTTCATAACTACTCTTCAAATGAATCTTGGTAAAATATTTTTCTCTAGTCAAACAATCTGTAATGTCATCCATCCCTAGCATAGGAAACCTATACTTCACTATGATCTTGATAATAGATCTAGAATTATCACATATTCTCCATTCCCCATTCTTCTTAGGTTCTAATATAGTAGGTACAATACATGGACTCAACCTTTCTCAGTTCAAACATTTTTGCAACAACTCTTGCACTTGTATGTTAAGTTCTTCACTCTTAGTAGGTGTTAATCTATATGGTGCTTTATTTGGAAAACTAGCTTCAGGAATAGAATCCAAACAATGAATTATACTTCTTCCTAGTGGTAAAACATCATATATATCTTCAAGAAAAATTTCTTTATAGTCTTTCATCAAGCTTTCAATTTATGTTGGCACTCGACTAACACTACTAGTTTCTGTTGTCACTTGGCCGCTACCATTTTCTACTACTTAGTCACTATCTTCTGTTTTGTCCTTATTATATGCTATCATTAAACACTTACTAACATAAATCATTCCTCTAAGAATTATATCAACAAATAATTGGTTATTTTTCATTTCCATCTCAAATTTATTTCCAATAACCATGCAAAGTCTTATAGTAGTAAAATTTATCTCATCAAGGGACTCAATCAAAGAAGTTAACGGATCCATAACACCATTCATCCAAATACTATATTAAATTAAATATTTAGTCATACATAACATGTTTATAATATTTCCAAGCTCCACCCAAAAAAATATGAAAACAGTCCATAGGAATAATATCATAGAACTTCAATAGAGTAATATCCAATCTTTAATTTTACAACACATTGTTCACTTACCAATATCTTATGTTCATCCCTATTCCAAGAAACATGATAGGGTTTAGGATGCTTTTTACTCTGCATAGGAAACTCTATAACCAAATCCTTTGATACCAAGTTTTCTAAACTTCCACTATCAATGATCACTTTGTAGCATTTCCAAAAAAGCTTAAATTTTGTCTTGAAAAGACTTATCCTATTAATAGATTCTTTATCCTCAATTTTCTCACTATACAAAGTTCTTCTCACTATCTTTTTTTTCTTGAACCTCAGAATCACTCTAAGGGTGCACAAATTTTCCTTATATTACATCATTCTTTCTACCACTTTCATTTTCACCATAGTATCTACATTCAAAGGATTTATTCCCTTGTTTTCCATGTCTAAAAAAATTACCTTAAAAACCACCTCTAGGATAACAATTATCTCTTGCTTGAAAAAAATAGCACTTCTCTCATAAGAATTACCACGTTTCCATTTAGTCTTCCCGTTGTCATTAGTTTTCCACTTAGATTTTCCCTTATCTTGCACAAAATTCTCAGATCTGGCATTTTATCAATAAGATAATCCTCTTTCTCTCTAGAATATACCATCTTTACCTCTCTATCTTTTTCATGGTTCTATGTCAAGATCTCCTTAGCCTTCAAGGCATATTTATATTCTTTTTCCATACTTTCCAATTTCACAATACTTATTACAACTTGAGTTGTAGATCTCAATCCATTTAGATACCTTGAAACTCTCTCAAACTCATCACCCACATGTCCAAATCTAATGTCCAATCTATAGAATTCCTTAGTATATGCTTTTAGAGTTTTTTTTTTTGTCTCAAACATTAGATCTTTCTCAATAAGTTAACTTGGTAATTAATAGGAAGGAACTTCTACACTTTGTTCACCATTATTAGCAAGGTTTTCATCTTCTCTTTTCTTCTTCTATGTCTATTAGTTTGTAAATGCTCTCACTATAGTGAGGCATGGATTTTCAACCTAGTGACTATAATCTTCATTTTCCTATTATTATGAGTGTTTTAAAACTCAAAGAACTTCTCCATATCAAAGATCCAATCTAACATAATATTGGTGTCCAACTTTCCATCATAATGAGTAACTTCCATAGCAGGCTTTGAATGTTCCTAGACAACACTCTCAACTATTTTACCTCATCCTTATCTTCCTCAAGTTCCAAATTAGGGTTTTGTAACATTTCTTCATCATCAAGAAGTGTTCTTCTCCTCTAGGCTATCTCTACAACATCTAATATCACTGCAATTTGTCTAAACATGTCCATAATAGAAATTTCAACATTTCCTCTCCCTCGAACCATCTTTATAGATAGGTTCCTACAAGATCATAACCGTCTATAGGTTATAAGTCAAATTCGTAGATCTTCCACCCTAAAACTAAAGTCAACTTAGGGTTCTACATGATTCAATCACCACAAGGATGAACCTCAAGCTCTAATACCACCTAACACAATGATAGAAAGGAAAGATAGGACTAGAGGCACATCTCTCTCTCTCTCTCTCTCTCTCTCTCTCTCTCTCTCTCTCTCTCTCTCTCTCTCTCTCTCTCTCTCTCTCTCTCTCTCTCTTTGATTAACATTCAAATGAGTGATTACATTTTTATTTACAAATATTATCAGCATCAAAACCTACCAACTAGTCTTCACATCCAAATAATCAATTAACAATCTTATCAAAGTGTTCACCATTCAAGTTATTGCATACTATTGGTTGATTGGCACTAATAATTGTTGGAAACTTACAATTAGAATAATAATTATTTTTTCATTGATGTAAAATCTACTGATAAGACATGTTGTTACCTGATCTAAATGTTATATCTATTTGATCAATGACAAGCATTTTAGAGATTGCTCATAACAATAGCACCTAATTGGGGAGGTTGAGTTATGAAAAATAAATATACAATGGACATTTGATTAGTTAGACTTTGACAAACCAAAGTGATTGTTTATATCATGAATGTAAATCTTAACCAAGCAATAGAGTAAAATATTAAGGTATGTTGAGCAATGCTAAGGTTAACCAAGATCTTGTGCAAGCTAAGAAAAATCTAGTGTTGACCAAAATTTAGTATTGACCAAGAAAGTTAGTCCATGCCAAGAAAGAAGTTCTATAGTGACCAAGTGGAAAAACTTCGTGATTGTTGAGTAACTAAATTTTGAATATATTTGAGGAATCCTAATTTCTAGCTGAATCAGTTGATTTCTTAGGATATGGACATCATGTTGAAGATAAGATTGATGAGTTGGAATATTAAATTTAAGGAGAGTATTACATATAATACCTATGAATGAATTTTAAGGATGAGAAGTTTCTAGAAGAGAACAAAGATGAACATATACAATGAATCAAATGAATCAGATGGTAAACCCTAATATCTATGCTAATTAGGGAAACCATCAAAGTGAGAATTACCTATATAAGGAGGTGAACATACAAAATTTTAATGTGTATGCATGAGTGAGTGTGTGGATTCATGTGAATCCCTATAGTTAGATTAGATAAACTATTCATAGAATAAGAAAAGGAGTGATCTAGTGCAAGACTATATGTGCATCAAAAAATGTTTCTTGTATGAGAGAAAAAATTTGTTGATGCTAATTAGTTCATCTGAGTAATATAGTTAAGTTTAACAAGGATGAAGAATTCTTGAAGGGTTGTCGAGAGAGTTAAGAGACAAAATTGACAAAGGGACTTGTCTATGTTTAGCACATGAACTAAACCTATAAAAGGGAGTTGTAATCATATTGATTGAACCCTATTGTTTTCTTTTTGATAATTGGAAATAGTTTTTAGTTTAAATCCTTTAATCAAAGGTTGACCTAACAATCATTTGAAGAACTTAATAGTCTATGTAAATTCTTTATCAAGGTGACATGCTAAATGGAATGATCAAAGTCCTCTGACAAGGCCACTCCTAACAAGGTGATTAAATTCTCTAAATAGGTCAAATTTAACAATGTGTATTGTAACCTTTAATAGGGTTGGAACCTAATAGATCTCACTTCAAAAGAGTGAAAAGTGGTGACATGTTGCTACTAGTCATTTCCAAAATTAGGTTTCCATGTAAAATCCTAGTGTCAAACTTTTGTTGAATTTCTTATGATGTTTTAAATTTGATAAAGTTTACATTCAATAGGTATGTTATTCTTAGGGCAGTAATTTTTTTATCAGTACAATATAGACCAATCAATAACATGATAAGAAGGACATTGAATATTTAAATATTTAATTTTTTAAAAGGTACTTATGGATCTTGAGTAACTAATTCACCCTCGCTCCCCCTCATAATTATTATCCTAACATTTATAACAATTGGTATCTGAGAAAAGTGCTTACAGAGAGAAGTTTGAAGGTAATTAAAGCTAAAGATCATGACTCACAAAAGACAGGTACCAAAGATGAAAAAGGAGAACTTTTCTACATCTAAAACCTTGATGAGGTTGCATATATCAAGTATAGGTGATGCTACTATAAACTTTGTGGAAATTGAGTATGTAAAGATAACAACTACTCCTATGGTAGCTGAACAACTAAAAAAAAGAAAAGAACACAATCAAGCTATGTTCAAGATTGCCTCAGCCCTAAGCTATGTCAAGTTTGATGACATAAAATAATGTCAGAATGCAAAAAAGATGCAAGACAAACTGAAAACTATATATGGAGGCGATGAAAATGTCTTCAGAGTCAAATTAGAGAGTCTAAAAGGTAATTTTTATGAAATGAGAATGATGGAAGGTGAGAATATAGTAGAATATTGCACAAGAATCAAGGAAGTTGTACATGTTATTCAAGGTGAAAATAAAACAATTGATGATGAAACAATGATAAGAAAGATATTGAGGACCCTACTTCCTATATATGCAATTAGAGTTTCTGTAATACAAGAACTGAGATGTACTTTAGGTAACACTTTGACTTTGGAAGGTGTAATTGATAGACTTATTACTTTTGAGATGTCAAACTTTGATAACTACACACTTGCTACTATTGAATTTGCTTTTCAATCACAACTGCTTCTTAGAAAAAAGAAATGCAAACATGTGAAGAGTGACACTTATAGTTCTGATGATGATCTTGATGAACTTGAAGCCCTTACTACAAAAATATTTGGAAGAGGAAGAGGTAAATACAAAGGTAAACTACTTATTATTTGTTTTTCATGTAACAAGGTTGGTCATATTGCTACTTTGTTTCCTGACAAAGAAGACAAGGATGAGAGAAATTAAAATAAGTATAAAGGAAGAAGAGATGACCGAGACTACAAGAAAAAAAGAACAAAAAATGTAATAAATCCTCTTATATTGTTGAAGAATAAACTAACACTAAATCAAAAAGCAATGATGATGAATTTTACTATGCTTATATGAAAGAATATTCTAATGAGTATGAGAAAACTACATAAATTTTTAATGTAAACAAAAGTAATAGATGGATAATTAATAGTGGATGCTGCAATCATAAGATTGGTGATACACATAAAGTTGAGGATATTGGTCCATACAAAGATGGATGTGTTAAATTTGGCATTGATAATCCATGTGTTGTAAAAGGTAAAGGTACCATTCAATTGACTGACAAGATCAAGTGTGATAATGTTTACTAGGTTGAAGGACATAACTATAATCTTTTGTATGTTTCACAGTTGATCAAATCAATTTATAGCATTGATTTCCATCATATAAAGGTCAAGATATATGATGTTGATGGTAAGTTAATTGGAAGTGGTAATTAGACAAGAGAAAACTTGTTCTATCTAGATTTATCTGATGAAACATGTTTCTTTGTACAATAAGAAGATGTTTGGTTATGGCACAAAAGGTTATGTCATGTGAATTCTAACAATTTGATAAAAATTAGTAAAATGAAGAAAGTAAGGGGGTTGCCTAAACTAAAGAAGCTTGAAAATACTGTGTAAACAATGTTAATTCGAAAAGATGGCCAAGTCTAGTTTCAAGAGAAAAACATATACATCAAGTGATACTTTGGAATTGCTACATACTAACCTATGTAGACCTATTGATGTTCAAAGCTATTGTGAAGATAAGTATTTCATTCCATTTGTTGATGACTATTCTAGGATGATGACTATGATGTTCCTTTAAGCCAAATATGATGATTTTCAGTTATTTAAGTTTTATTTAGCTAGAGTTGAAAAAAATAATAAGGAAAGGTTTGCAGTGTCTGAGATCTGACATAGGTGGTGAATTTATTTCCAATGAGTTCAATACATTCTATAATGATAGAGGAATTAAAAGATAGATGTTAGCACCAAGGAACCCTCTTCAAAATGGGATAGGTGAAAGAAAAAATAGATCAATAATGGATTGTGCAAGAACATTGATGATGGAGAAGAATGCATCAAAGAACTACTCAAGATAAGTGGTTAGTATTGTTGTTTATGCCTTGAATAGAGTATAAGTCAAAAAATGTGCAAATGCTACACCTTTTGAACTATGGTATGGATATGTTCCTAATAAGAAATATTTCAATCTTTTTGGAATTAAATGTTATATATTCAAAGATAATAGGAAAGGAATTCTCGATGCAAAGAGTGATGAAGGTGTATTCCTAGGGTATTCCACCAAGTGTAAAGCTTAGAAGTGTTTAAACTCTAACACTAACAAAGTTGTGTCAAGTGAAAATGTCATAGATGATGAGTTTATAGAAAAAAAAGTGACCTTACATGTAATGAAGAACCTAAAGACTAGAGTAGATTCATCTATATTGAAGATGGTGCTCCTAACACTACAAATTATCAGGAAAACCAAGCAACAATCTCCCAATAGAGAGGAAATAATTAAGTACAATAATAGGTTTTAGAGTAGCAAATAGTGGATGCTAAGAAATAGAATGAAGTGTTGAGTCATAGACAGACAATGCTGACCATTAGATAGACAATGTTGAGCATGCAAATTCTGGACCAGAACATGAACAAGAAAGAGGAAATGAGCTTGAAATTTTTTTTCAAGATGAACCTATTGAATAACAAAGAAGGAAACCTCCTGTGCTAGCCAAGATTTTAAGAAGACATCGCAAATCTAAATAAATAATTATTTATGTTGAATCAAGTGTTATGACAAGGAAAAGACTCAAAGATGATGCATGATTACTCGGTGAATTTGAGCATAAATTAGTAAAAGATGCTTTAGATAATGAAAACTGCATTTAGGCAATGAATGCATAAATTGAACATATTGAGAAGAAAAATATTTGGACTCTAGTGCCATGGCCTAAACACGAAAATTTTATTGGAATAAAATTGGTTTTTAGAAACAAACTCAAAGAAATTGGTAAAGTTATAAGGAACAAGGCAAGACTATTGTGCAAAGGATATGCTCTAGACGAAATAGTTAACTATGGAGAAACTTTTTCTTCATGGAAAGACTTAAAGGATTCAGAACCCTACTCGTATACTCATCCTACAATAATTTAAAGGTATATCAGAAGGATGTCAAATCTATATTTCTAAATGGTATACTTGGTGAAGAACTGTCTATTGAAAAACCTAAAGTATTTGTAGATCTAGACAAGAAGAATATGGTATGTAAACTAGAAAAAGATCTTTATAGATTTAAACAAGCCCCAAGAGCATGCCATGAAAGACTGCATAATTATCTGGTGAAGATTGGTTTTGAAAGGAAAAATGACAAAAATAACCTATATTTGAAGACTGATAAGAACAATGAAGTACTGCTATCTAAAATATTTGTTGATGACATTATATTTGGAGGTAGAGAAGCATTATGAAAATCATTTCCCAATGAAATGAAGAAGGAATTTGAGATGCCTATGTTTGGTGAAATTAAATTCTTTGATGGATTGCAAATATATCAAATGAAGTTAGGTATTTTTATTACTCAATCCAAATACACCAATGTGATACTAAAGACTTTTGGAATGGAATAATCAAGACTAGCGAGCACACTTATGTCTATAGGACATAAGTTATCTAAAAATAATGAATACATTGATTTGAACCAGAGATTATATAGATCAATGATTGGAAAATTGCAATATGTTGTTCATAGTAGACCTGATATTGCATTAGAAGTTGGGATAGTTTATTTATTTTCATAAAATCCTAAAGAGAATCATATAATGGTAGTAAAAAGGATATTGAGATATCTAAAAAATACAAAAGATTATGGATTGCATTACAAGAGAAGTGATATATTTGAACTAAAGGTATTCACTTACTTTGATTGGGCAAGAAATATTGATGATAGAAAAAGAACTAGTGGAGTTGCATTCTTTCTAGGAAAAAGATTGGTGCCATGGACAAGAAAGATAGAAAATTGCATTTCCCAATTAACAAATGAATGCAAGTATTGGGTAGGTAGAATGAACTATTCAAAAAATATGTGGTTCAAGAAATTCTTGAAAGGAATGAAAGAAGAGATTACAAAATAGTGGTTATCTATTTTGATAACACAAATGCTATTAACATTTCAAAGAATCTAGTGACGTACACCAAAACAAAGCACATTTCTATCAAGTATCACTACTTGAGAGAACTATTCAAGAAAAAGAAGTAAAATTAGAATATGTGCACACCAAAGAACAAATTTTTGACATATTCACTAAATTATTACCTAAAGTTGACCCTGAATATCTTAGAGGTAAATCGTGGGTGGTTTCCCTCAACAAAGAAACTTAAGGAGAAAAGATGCATTGCATCAACTGTACTAATCAGAATATCCTACACATTGATGCAAAACAACTCTACTTTGGGAGATGCCTAAGGTAGATAGACAAGTACAACATAATAGACTATTCAAAGAAATGATAGTGAATTCAATCAGATATGCAAATATCTACATAATCTATATGTATGAATTGATTGAAGTTGAGAATGCTAAGCATCTTTAGCATTATTGTGAAAGAGGGAGAGAAATACTAAAGAAGGGGACACATACTTGTTGGACATATAAGAGGAGTAACTGAGAGGAGAGGGGTGAATCAATTACTACTAATATAAATCCCAGATCTCTTAGATGTCAATACAAAATTCAGACTAATAAAACATATTACTACTAATACTCGGTAAGCATATAGAAATTGTTGTAACTTGGTAAAAAATTATCCTTAAAGTGTTATCATTAATTATTTAATCTTAATTTTGCAAGCATGAGAGAAAATAAATGAACACATAAGACACCAAGATTTTACATGGAAACCCAATATGGGAAAAACCACCAATTGTAACTAGTTACTATTTTTCACTCTTCTGAAGTGAGCCATGTTAGGAGCCAACACTGTTAAATATTACAAAACACACTATTAGGTGTGACCCTATTAAAGAATCTAATCACCCTATTAGGAGTGGACTTGTAAGAGGTCTTGAAACTATTCAATGGAATTTTCATCTTGTTAGAGGATTTACAAATCATTGTCAAATCAACTCTATTAAAAGATTTTGGATCACTACTACAATGGTTAGAGAGTAAATGAATTGACCTGATTTAGATGTAACTAAATTGTTGAGTACAAATCTCTACTCTGGTTTATAGTTAACCCTTCCTAATTGAATGTCACTTTTTTACTCCACAAGGATACTTGCTTATCCTTCCAATTCACATCCTCCTTTTATCTCTTACAATTCATACAATACATCATGCATACTTTGAAATCACAATTTGACCTTTTACTTATAACTTCTAGATTGTCAACTCAGCTCAAATACAAATTAGAATAAACAATATTCATTACCATATTAGGCTAGAATCAATAGGTAAAACAATTAAGCTTCACATGTCAAAATAAGAAAATCCTTTGATAGTTAACCCAACTTGGTAGAAACTAGCTTTGAAGCAATTTCTTGTGTTAACCAACAAAAGCTCAGTTAACACTGTAAACTTATGATAATCCTTTGGTAACTGAGTGAACTCAGTTAATGCTAAGTCTATTCAAATTTCCTTTATTAACTGAGTGAGATCCATTAACACTCTTTTCTTTCATAAATTCCTTGGACACCTGAGTGAGCTCGGTAGGCAATATCTTTGTATAGAGTAAACTTAGGAATGCTTGGTAGACAAGGAAAATTGCCTTCACTAACCAAGTGGACTTGGCATGCACTAACTACCAACTAATTGTTGGAAAATGAAGATGGGATAACTGAGAGGGGAGGGGTGAATCAGTTACCCCAAAAACATTTTCAACAGTCCCAAAGATGCCTTAAACTTAGTTGCTGCTGCTACTTGATGTTTAGTTAATTTACTAAGCATTTACTGAAATAAGCAACCATGCAAAAGAAAGCAATTATGAACACAGTAGACACCAGATTTACATGGAAACCCAATATGGGAAAAACCACCAGCAACTAGTCACCAATTTTCACTCTTCTGAAGTGAGCCCTGTTAGGAGCCAACCCTGTTAAAGGTTACAAAACACACTGTTAGGTGTGACCCTGTTAGAGGATTTAATCACCCTGTTAGGAGTGGCCTTGTAAGAGGTCTTTAGAACAATTCAACTGAATTGCCACCCTGTTAAAGGATTTATGGAATGGCTATTAAACCAACTCTGTTAGGAGATTTTGGAATCACTGTTACAATAGTTAGAAAGAAACAATGAATGATCTGAAAATACATGCAACTTATCTTACTGAATATAGATCTCAGTTTAGCTCCACAAGATCCTTACTGATTAAATATATCTTTGCAGCTCCAAGATTTCCTTCTGCTCAACTCTGCTTAGGCACACACAAGTCTCTTCGTTGCATTTCCTTGCACTATTTGTATATATTCTTTTTCCACACTTTTCCGCATCTTGAGCCTCTCTTTATATACTATACATGATACCAGGTCGGCCCAACCAACTTGACAAAACATATTCCAAAAGTCGGCTTGAACTAATAATCAAAACAAAATTCTTCACTGGCCGACTCAAAAAAAAACTACTTCCTGTGTTAACCGGCAGAACTCGGTAAAAACTAAAGTTACCGGAGAATTCGGTAAACCTGCCACTTCCTTTGGAAACCGACTGGACTTGGTAAAAGCTGTCTTATATTACCGAGTGAGCTCGGTGAAAACTAAGCTTTCCTTAGCTTACCGTGTGAACTCGGTTAATACTAACCGTTTGCTACAAAATCCTTTGATACCCGAGTGATCTCGGTAAGAACTAAACTTTTCTTAGCTTACCGAGCGAACTTGGTTATCATTAACTCACCGTGTGACATACAGGAACACTCGGTATACACTGCAAAAGGCTTTACTGACCAACTGAGCTCGGTAGACTCTGTAAACTAATATGGCATTTTTGTAACATCAAAGACAATACACAATTACTTAATTTTATCCAACACTAATATGACATTTCTATAACATCAAAGACAAAACACAATTAGTCAATTGTAACCAACAATACTATAGAGATATAGTATAGAGGAAAAAAACATTGAAGAAGAAGAGAAAAGTACTGAAGAGGGAGAGATGTATCCAAGAGGGAGAGTTATACCTTAGAGGGAGAAAATTAGAATGAAATTAATGATAGTGAATCTTTTTGGGTTGCATGGTAACAAAGTTGATATTGTATTCCTACATAAATATGTATTGTAAGATATATTTAGATGTTTCCATCAATGCCAAAGAGGGATATTGTTGCAAACTTACTATTGGAACAATTTTTTTGTTCTGTTGTCATTGATGTCAAATATACTAATGAGACATGTTTCTATATGCTCTAAATTTCATATATTTATATATATTTGATTGATGAAGAGGATTTGATAGATTGTTCATAACAATAGTACCTAAGAGGAAAGGCTGAGTTATGGAAAATGTAGCTGCAACGGACATTTGAGTAGTTAGACTTTGAAAAACTGAATTGATTATTTATATCATGAATTTATTTAAGCTTAACTAAGAAATAGAGTAAAATATTAAGTTATTCAAGTGATGCTAGGGTTTACCAAGTTCTAGTACAAGCTTGAAAAAATATATTTAATGTAGGGTGCTCCCCTTTAATACCATAAACTCATAACAGAAACAAAGAAACAAAAGAAATGCAAGAACAAAATATGGACTTCTTATTTGCACCACAAATGCAAAATTACAAAATTTATAAATACAATATGCTAACTCACATGGGCACCTTCAGTATAATAACTTGCAAGACAAGCTATGAACTATCACCCCAAAGTTGTCCTAGACAATGTTTGGGCCTTACCTAAATAAGTAATTTTATGTCACCCAGGATGGTTCTAGATGCTCAAGCTTAATACTTAGGGCCAATAGACCCTAACAAAACATATAGAGTTAGCCAAATACATCTTTGACAATTATTTTAGAAATTTTGGGTAGCCCTAATTTGAAAGGCCACAACTCAAGAACCGTTGCTCCATTTGGCTATTATAACCACTTTTTAGAAATGCCAGCTTCTTCTCTATAGGCTCAAAATTGCACTAGTGCCCTTTTATCGAGTTTTCAAACCTCATCAGGGCACTCTAAAACCTCCAATGTTGAGCCTAAAGATTTTTCTACAAATGTTTCCACCAAAAATCCACAATAACTTCTCTAATACTTAAGCTCGAGCAATGAGATTTTTATGGTAGGCTTATATCTCTAAAATGAACCTTCCTATAGAAAATGAGAATATTCTAAACTCATATGAAAAGGTTACTAAAAATAACAAGCTCCCAAATATAGAAACCTCCCTATCTACTACTCCTTATTAAAATAGAAAAGACTAAAAAACAATATTTTTTTGGGTGATTCAAGATTGCCCTTACACCTAGCATGCTTGTACATCAGACACCTAGGGTAATTTGAGAAGTGGCCTCATCATGTCTCAATTTTTTAGAGGAAAACCAAGATGATTAACCTCCTCCCTTGTTAGCCATGATGAATCCTCGTCTGGTCTCCCTTTCCATTTGACTAGGTATTCTTCATAATTTATTTCTTGTGTACTTTTACATACATGACTATCATGTATCTCCTCGATCTCCTTTATAGACAACTTAGTGTTAGGATAAACCACAAATAGAAATAAAAACTAAATGCAAATATAACCAATAAGAGAAAATAATAGATCACACAGAAATGAACACAAGACACCAAGATTTAACGTGGTTCACCCAATCCCTGGGCTACGTCCACCAAACAACAAGTCCAATATTATTACAATCCAATGATTACAACCTGATTATAGTCTGTAATCCCTTACAGCTCAATACTGCCGCAAGAAGCAATTTTGCATCACAACATAATGATAAAATACCCAACCCTAAACCCTTTTATACAAGTATTAAACCACTTTAGGGTTATAACATGTCGGTCATAATTAGCCATAACTTTAGTGGCAAATCTATGAATGGAAAATAGTACCAAAACAAATGGCAAATTGTACCACTAATTATGAAGTATGTACAGTACTTTCCTTATCAGTCACCACAATCTAACAATCTCCCACTTGGAGACTGATCAGGCTCCACACTAAACAACAATCTCCAACTTGGAGACTGATCCTATAGCAATACCACTACCACATGGGGCTCCCTCTGGATCAAACCAACCTAGACTCTGCTATTCTTTTATTCATGTTTAGTCTAAAAGACCAACCGAAGCTGAAGAGGAGTTTAGCTTCTCCCTTGTTACAACCTTTGTCAACATATCTGCTGGATTGTCATTCGTATGTATCTTCTCTAGCTTTAACTATCCATCCTCCAAAATTGACTGAATGAAATTGTACCACAATTGTATGTGTTTGTTCTTAGAATGTAGAGCTAAATTCTTTGCAAGATGAATGGCACTCTGACTATCTGTGAACAAATAATTATCCTTTTAAGGATGTCCCAGTTCTTCCAAGAAGAACTGAAGCCATATCATCTCCTTGGCATACTCTGTAGCAGCAACATACTCTGCCTCTGTAGTGGATAGAGCATTAATCTTTTGTAACCTAGAAACCCAACTCACAGCTGCCCCACCAATAGTAAAGACATAACTTGTAGTACTCTGCTTGGTATCAATATCCCCTGCCAAATCTGAGTCAACATAGCCCTATAAATCAGTAGTAGAGCCCCCAAAGTGTAAAAAATTATTGGATATTCCTCTCAGATATCTGAGAATCCACTTGATAGCATTCTAATGCCCAAATCCTAGATGACTCATATACCTGCTAACGACTCCCACTGCATGGGCAATATCTAGCCTAGTGCATACCATAGCATACATCAATCTTCCTATAGCTGAAGCATAGGGTACCTTGGAAATCTTATCCTCCTCTTCCTATGTCTTAGGACACATCTCCTTAGTCAATTTCAAATGACCAGGTAAAGGTGTGCTGACAAATTTAGCATTCTCCATAGAGAAACGTTGCAACACCTTCTCAACATAATCAGCTTGAGATAGCATCAATGTTTTTTTCTTCCTATCTCTGCAAATCATCATACCAAGGATTTGTTTTGCTACCCTCAAATCCTTCATAACAAATGCATATCCTAACTGGCCTTTCAGCCCCTTAATATGATCCATGTTAGACCTAGCTATAAGCATATCATCAATGTATAAACATAAAATAATGTAGCTATCATCATCCAACTACTTAAAATAAACACAATAATTTGAATGACACCTATTATAGTCATGCTCAGGCATAAACCTATCAAATTTTAGATACCATTGCCGAGGTGCTTGCTTGAAGCCATATAAACTTTTCTTCAATTTGCACACTAAGTTCTACTTACCTTTGACCTCAAATCCCTGTAGCTGAGCCATATATATTTCTTCATCCAAATAACCATGAAGAATGGCTATTTTAACATCCAATTTCTCTAAATGAAAATCTTTAGTAGCCACAAGACTTAAAACAATATGGATAGAAGTCATTTTAACAACAGGAAAAAATATCTCATCAAAATCAATTCCCTTTTTCTGTGCAAATCCTTTTACAACTAACCTGGCCATAAATCTTTTCTTACCTCCTTCCTCTTCTTTCAACCTATAAACCCACTTATTCTGTAAATCCTTTTTACCTGCAGGAAACTTGCACAAATCCCATGCCTTATTCTTCAACAAAGAGTCCATTTCATCTTTCATTGTAGACTCCCACTGAATCTTAGTATCCACCTACATAGCTCCATCATAACTTTCAGGTTCACCAGCATTAGTAAGTGAAATAAAATACAAAGAGGGAAAAAATCTTTGTGGAGGTCTAATTTGCCTCGTTGACCATCTAACATTCACTAGTGTGGGTGGTACTTGTTGTTGCAGTTGTTGCACATCATGAAGAATGGCTGGAACATCAGCTTTTGGAGTATCATCCAACACTACATAATCATCTTCTTTCTTCTCATTTTACTGCAACAGATCTTTGTACAATACTTTCTCATTGAATATGACATCTTGACTTCTAACAATTTTATGATTTTCAAAATCCCAAAGCCTATAACCAAATTCATTAATGCCATATCCAAAAAAGACACATTTCTTTGATTTTGCTTCTAGCTTGGTTCTATTTTTAGAGTCTATATGAGAAAAAGCTTTAGAACCGAAGGTCTTGAGAAAATAATAACTCACCTTCTTACTAGTCCATGCCTTTTCTAGAATACCACAACCCAAAGGAGTAGAGGGCCCTCTATTAATCAAATATACTATAGTATTGACAACCTCCACCCATATGTGTAAGGGCAACCCAGTATGCAACCTCATGCTTCTTACACTCTCCATTATAGTCCCATTCATGTGTTCAACCACTCCATTTTCCTGTGGAGTCCTTGGAATAGATTTTTGTCTACGAATACCATTAGTGGAGCAATAATCTTCAAATTCATGACTGCAATACTCACCACCATTATCAGATCTGAGACATTTTAATTTCTTACCAGTCTCATTTTCAACCAAGCATTTCCATTTCTTAAAAGTTTGAAATACATGAGATTTTTATCTAAGGAAATAAACCCATACTTTTCTAGTTGAATCATCAATAAATGTAACATAATAATGAGAGCCACCAAGGGAAGATACCTGAGCTGGTCCCCATACATCTGTATGCACAAGCTCTAATTTCTCCTTTTTGTTTTCCTTCCCAGTCTTTACAAAACTCACTCTCTTTTGTTTTCCATACACACAACTTTCACAGAAATCCATATTAACACATTTTAGACCTGGTAAAACTTTCTTTGAATGAAGTACTTTCATACCTTTCTCACTCATGTGCCCAAGTCTGTTGTGCCATAGCGCTATATCAGAATCTACAACAGCTATTTTTTCTTCCTTCTCAACTGCAACAATTGTTCCTAAACATTCATTTTTCTCTAAAACAATCAAAGTAGAAGGAACAATATGACCTATACAAAGATATAAGGTGCCTACTTTCACACCTTTTGCTACTACAAGGGAACCTTTTGAAACCTTCCAATTTTTATCATTAAAAGTAACTACACAACCCTCATCACCAAGTTGCCCTGCTGAAATTAAATTCCTACTCAGCCTTGGAACATGTCTTACCTCATGTAGTAGCCAATGATTCCCATTCTGCAACTTAATCTTAATTTTTCGCTTTCCAACAATTTGACAGGGTTCATTATCCCCCAAATAAACAAGCCCAAAATCCCCTTGGACATAATCAATGAAATAACCTCTATGAGGTGTAGCATGAAATGAAGCCCCAAAATCTAAAACCCATGAATCATCTACACTTTCTAAAGACAGAAGCAAAGCATCCTCTTCAGATTTGTTACTTACCACATTTGCCTCCTTGTCTCCATCTGATTTATCTCCTTCATTTTTCTTTTGATTCCAACAATCTTTCTTTTTGTGCCCTGGTTTTCCACAGTACCAGCAATTGTTTGGTCCTCTTAATTGAGACCTCCTCCCCTTTGAATTTCCTCTTGATTTCTCATGATTTCCAAAGTTACTTCCTCTCTTAGTCATTCTGCCCCTTCTTTGTGCATTTAAAGCACTTCCTGATGTAGATCCACCTGAGGATTTCCTACGAGTTTCCTCACTCAACACAACACTGATCACATCATCATATTTTAGTGTACTAGATCTAGGAACAGAATTACTCACCGCCATTACCAAGCCATTCCAGCTTTCAAGAAAAGAACACAAAATCAAGAGAGCCCTAATTTCTTCATCAAAATTGATACCCACAGAAGATAACTGACTAGTAATAGTATTAAACTCATTTAAATGATCTGCAACAGATCCACCTTCTACCATTTCCATATTAAATAAAAGCTTCATGAGAAATACCTTGTTTGAAGTGGAGGGCTTTTCATACAGAGTCGCTAGGGTTTTCACCAAATCTTCTGTCATCTTTGCTTTTGTAATATTAAATGCCACCGATGGTGCCAAGCATAACTGAATGCTTCTGAGTGCCTTTCTGTCCAAAAGATCCCATTCAGCCTCTGACATAGTTCCCTATTTCTTGGCTTTTCCTTCCAATGGCTTCCATAAATCCCTCTGATATAGATAGTCTTCCATTTGCATCTTCGATAACTAGAAGTTCTTCCCATTAAACCTGTCAACCCTCAGCTTACCCTCATCTACCATCACTCCCACTCAACCGTGAGACTTTCCTATAGAGGGTAATTGAAAGAAAACCTCACTCTGATACCACTTGTTAGGATAAACCACAGATATAAATAAAAATTACATGCAAATATAAACAATAACAGAAAATAATAGATCACACAAAAATGAACACAAGGCACCAAGATTTAACGTGGTTCACCCAATCCTTGGGCTATGTCTACCAAATAGCAAGTCCAATATTATTACAATCCAGTGATTACAACCTGATTACAGTCTGTAATCCCTTATAGCTCAATACCGCCGCAAGAAGCAATTTCGCATCACAACATAATGAAAAAATACCCAACCCTAAACCCTTTTATACAAGTATTAAACTACTTTAGCATTATAACATGTCGGCCATAATTAGCCATAACTATAGTGGCAAATTTATGAATGGCGAATAGTACCAAAATGAATGATGAATAGTACCAAAATAAAAATTTTCCGAACCCCACTAATTATGAAGTATGTATAGTACTTTCCTGATCAGTCACCACAATCTAACACTTAGCTACTAGAATATTCCACCACACTACGAAAACTTCATATACTAGTAAAATATTCAATTTAGTAGGCAACTCAACTTCATATGCATTGCCAAAATATGTGTCTTCACTATTTTTCATGCTCCAAACTTCTTCATCTTTAGCTTATTATATGTATCCACTAGAAAATGCTCCATTCTCAAATGAACCATGACTTCATCACCAATCTAAAATTCTTTATATCTCATTGTCACATCTGCCTTAGTCTTATACTATGTATTCATCTTTATGATGTTCTTCCTCATCTCCTCATGGATGTTCTTCAAATGTTTAGTAAAATCTTCTGCTTATCTCTCCTTTATCCAACTACCTCAATTTATAAGCATTTCTGGGACTACTCCCATATACAATTTGGAATGGTGATTTACAAATACTCCTATTGATAGAATTATTATATACAAAGTCCACCTATGGTAAAATCATATCTCATCCTTTTGGTTTATCTCCAACAAAGCATCTCAACATGTATCCCAAACTATGATTCATAGCTTCTATCTATCCATTAGTTTGTGGATGATGTGATGAACTAACCTCAAATTTTTCTTCAACTTCTTCCACAATGTATGCCAGAAATACCCAACAAATTTGGTATCTTGATCTGAAACTATACTCTTTGGAAAACCATGTAATCTCACCACTTCTCTAAAAAAAACTCTGCTACATGAACAACATCAATAATCTTCTTACAAGGAATAAAATATGTCATCTTTGAAAATCTGTCAACCACCACAAAAATAGAATCATGCTCGTGTTGTGTCCTTGATAATCCAAGAAAAAAATCCATGATGACATCCTCCCACAACTTCTTTGGTAGAGGTAATGGCTGATACAACCCTATATTCTAATTCACTTATTTTTCCATTTGACATACTTGGGAACTTTTTACAAACTTCATCACATCTTTCTATAATTGTGGCTGGTAATAATTTTTATCAACCAAAGCTATAGTTTTATCTCTATCAAAATGTCCAACAAATCCTCCACTATGCTTCTCCTTGATGAGATTCTCTCTCATTGAACTTCTAGGAATGCACAATTAGTTTCCTTTGAACAACATATTATCTTGGATCATGAAATCCAACCACTTTTTCCTATGAAGTGTAACAGGTTCTAGACAAGCCTTCCACACTTCACCAAAGTTAGGATCATTTGGATACAAAGTACTAAGTTCCTTGAACCCAACCACCTCTATCTACATTTCTATTAGTGAAAGTTGTCTTCTACTAAGGGCATCTATGACTTTGTTAGACTTCCCACTCTTGTGTTTCAAAAAAAATGTATAACTCTACAAAAACTCAACCCACTTTAAATGCCTTTGGTTCAATTTCCTTTACTATTAAAATATTGCAAAGCTTGATGATTAGTATACAAAAAAAAACTCCTTAGGAAGAAGATAGTGCCTCCACTTCTTCAATGTTTGAACTATATCATAAAATTCCTTATCATAAATAGAATATTTTATTTTTGTTTCATTCAACTTCTCACTAAAATAATAAATAGGTCTACCTTCTTGGCTCAAAAAAACCTCCTATTGTAGTACCACTAGCATCACAATCTACTTGAAATACCTTGTTAAAATTAGGAAGTGCTAAAATAGGTTGCTTAGTAACTTTTTCTTTCAATAGATTAAAACTATTATCTCTCCTATAATCCACTTAAACTCTTTCATATCTCCTCTCATTATTTTAGTGAAGGGTCCACAAATACTACTAAAACTTCTTATGAACATTCTATAAAATCTAGCCAGTCCATGAAAAAATCTTACCTTTGTTAAACTCCTTGGAATAGGTTATTCAAGGATAGCCTTCACTTTCTTTGGGTCCATTATTAGACCTTCTCCTAAGACTACAAATCCCAGATACACCAACTCCTTTACAAAACTACACTTTTTTAGGTTTATCAACAACTTTTCTTCCCTCAACTTATCAAACACCTTGTGAATATGAATCAAATGGTCCTCCAATGTCTTACTAAAGATCAATATATAATCTAGGTAAACAATGACAAACTTACCTAGAAACTTGTTAGTACCTCATTCATTAGCCTTATGAAAGTGCTTTGTACATTGGTTAGCCCAAAAGGCATGACTACTCACTCATATAGTCATTCCCTTGTCTTGAAAGCAGTCTCCCACTCATCACCTTCTCTAATATGAATCTAATGGTACCCATTCTTCAGATCTATTTTTGTGAAATACTTAGATCCACTCAAATAGTCCATAATATCATCCATCCTTAGCAAAGGAAACCTATACTTGACGGTGACCTTGTTGATAGCATGAGAATCTGTGCACATTCTCCATTCTTCATTCTTCTTTGGTGCTAACACTATTGGTACAACACATGAGCTCAAACTCTCACGAATCAACCACTTTTGCAACAACTCAAAAAATTTCCTATTACCTTCTTCACTTTCTATTGTATCATTTTGTGTACTACCTTGTTTGGACCAATATTCCTCATTGGGGGCAATCCATTAGGTACATTATCTAATACAAAATCGAAAAACTCTCCAAACATATCTACAACTTCTATAGGTACCTACTCTACTTCTTCTTTACTGTCTTTAAGAATTATAGCAAAACACATATCCTCATGCTTCATACCTTTAAGAAACTCTTTTCCATCAACAAAACATATTCTTGTAGGATTGCATACCTTTTTTTCTTTATCCTTCAATGGTTTCAACTTATGTTTCACTCCATCCTTAGTTAGAGTGCAGGTATTTTCTCACCCATCATGTACAACATGACTGTTAAATTGCCACAACCTACCCAACAACATACGATATATGTCCATACATATGATATCACATAGTACCTCTTCCTAGTAGCTTCCAATCTTGAACTCCAATGAGCACTACTCATTAACCATGACCTTGTGATCATCTTGCACATAAGAAATACAGTATGGATGCGGTGTTTCTACCTCTTCAACTTCAACTTGGTGACCATCATTTCTAATGCCATATTTTCAGTACTTCCACCATCAATGATCACATCACAAGACTTATCTTCACATATGCACCTTGTGTGAAACAAGCTCCTTCTTTGCTCACATTTATTCTCACCACTGATCAAGACTCTTTAGTTAACTAGGACTTCTCCTCTTTTAGAATCTTTAGAATGTGAGGATCTAGCATCTTCATCAACATGTGCAACCCTAGCTTTTCCTTTTGTTCTTTGATCTATCCTTCCTTGGCACTAGGTAAATTCAAATGTTGTATGTCCTTCTTCTCTGTAGTGAAATAATTTAGCAAGGAAGCCTTCTCTTCCAAATCCTTTTCCTTCGCCTCTTCCTCTCTGATCTCTAGTGTTTTGATCATGGAAATGTTTGGAATTGTTTCCCTTCTAGTTTAGACTACTACTTCTAGCCTTATCCTTGTTCTTTTGATCATCATTATGACCACCATAAGATCGTCCATCTGATCTTCCACCAGGATCTCTCACACTATTTTTATCATCAAACTTCTTTCTAAGTTTCTCCTCAACTCTTAGGTCAAACTAGTATGACTCCTTAATACTACTCATTCAAACTAGACTTAGCTCATCCTAAATGTTTGGCCTTAACCCAATAAGATAATGGGTGACTTTCTCCTTATTAGCTTCTGCATGGCGGGTTCTAATGAAAACTTGGTAGAACTCTTCGGTATATTCTTGAATAGATTTCTCACTTGCTTTAACCCTTGCATTTTCTTCAAAAGATCAAGCTCATAATCCACAAGAATGAATTATCACTTCAATTTAGTTACCATCCATTCCCATCTAGTGATTTTTTGCTTTCCCTTTCTATTTCACTCCAATTGAACCTCCTACCACTAGATCTTTGCATGTCCCTTCAGTTTTTCCTTCGCAAACTTGACCCTATCAGGATCTTCAATATCTTCATATTCGAAGTACTCCTCTAGTTTATTGATACAATTGATTAGCTTCTCTAGATTAAGATTTCCAAAAAATGTGTGAACTTCAAACTTAGGTCTTTTTCCAATCTTGGAGATGGCCTTAGAATGCCTCTCTTCCTCTAGGTTTAGAACTGCCTCTGCTCTGACATTTTCTTCTTCTTCATCCTCATCCTCACTTTCATCTCTTATAGGAAGATTTATTCCTCTTTGCATCTATTCTTTTAATGCTTGCATTTTCCTTTTGAGTGCTCAAAAACCCTCATGTGTAACACCTACAACTCTTCCACCATGCTCTCTTCATGGAGGCATTTTCACGCTTCTGTTGAAACCTTAGTGCAAACTACCTCACAATTGGAAATTTGTCTACAGACTCAGACCAAACCACAGTCCAGGTGCAAATTGTCTCACAATTAGTGATCTTTCCACACACTCGATAACTCTCACTCTGATACCACTTCATGCAAGATGCTCCCCTTTGATACCATAAACTCATAACAAAGACAAAGAAACAACAGTAATGTGAGAAAAAAATATGGACTTCTTATTTGCACCACAAATGCATAATTATAGAATTCATAAATCCAATATGCTAACCCACATGGGTGCCTTCAGTACAATAATTTGCAAGACAATTTATGAACTATCACTCTAGATCTATCCTAGACAATGTTCAGGCCTTTCTTAAATAGATAGTTTTATGCCACCTAGGAATGTTCTAGATGCTCAAACTTAATACCTAGGGCCAACAAACCCTAACAAAACATATAGAGTCAGAAAAATACATATTTGACAATCATTTTAGAAATTTCAGGTAACCCAACTTTGGAAGGCCATAACTCATGAATCGTTGCTCCGATTGGCTATTATAACCACTTTTTAGAAATTCCAACTGCTGATCTGTAGAATTGAAATTGTGTTAGCACCCTTTTGTCGAGTTTTTGAACCTCATTTGGGTGCTCTAATACTTCTAATAGTGAGCCTAAAAAAAATTTCTATAAATTTGTTCCTTGAAAATCCACAATAACTTCTCCAATACAAAAGTTGGACCAATGAGAATTTTATGGTAGATTTATATCTCTAAAGTGAACCTTCCTATAGAAAATGAGAACATTTTGAGCTCATATGAAAAACTTACTAAAAATATCAAGCTCCCAAAAATAACAACCTCCTTCTCTACTAGTCCCTATTAGAATAGAAAAAACTAAAAAGAAAAATATGTTTTGGATGATGCAAGATTTCCCTTACACCCAAGATGCTCCTGCATCAATATTGTTGACCAAGCATCCATATCAACTGAGCAAGTCAGTTGATACCGAGCCATAACTTCTACATTGACCAAGTGTTAGAACTTAGTGTTTGCTGAGTAATAGTATATTCAATGTATTTGATGAAACCTAATTTCCAGTCGACTTATTTGATTTCTTGGGACATGAATACTGTGTTGAGGATAAGATTAATGAGTTGGATGATTAAATTCAATGAGAGGATTAAGTATAATACATATGATCAAATTCAAAGGATAATAAGTTTCTAAAAGAGAAGGGAGATGAACAAATACAATGAATCAAAAGAATCACATTATAAACCCTAAGATCTATGATCATTATGGAAATCAACAAAATGAGAATTACCTATACAAGGAGGTGAACATGTTAACTTTCAGCGTGTGTGCATGAGTGAGTGTGTGGATGAATGTGAAGCTCTATAGTTAGATTAGATAAACTATTCATAGAAGGATATCAAGAGTGATCCAATGAAAGATTGTATGTACATGTGAAAATGTTTCCAGTATGAGAGAACAAGGTTGCTAATGGTGATACGTTCATGTTAAAAAATTTTAGAATAACTGGAGGAGGGGGTGAATCAGTTATCCAAGGTCTAAATGTACAAAAAAAAATTTCAATGCTAATCAGCTACACATCCATAAAAACTCAATATCCATGCATCCATTAGATCATAAAATACTTAAGCTTTGTAGCTTAGTATCCTAGGTCAAAATAAATTTGCAAAAATGTAAACATGAACTACCATAAGAACATTCAAACAATTTGACACAAGGATTTTGTGTGGAAACCCAATTTGGGAAAAACCATCAGTAACATGCTACTAATTCTCTCTTCTAAAGTGATGCCCTGTGAAAGGCCAACCCTATTAAATGTTACAATATAGACTATTAAATGTGACTTGGTTAGAGGATTTCAATCACCCAATTAGGAGTCAGCCTTGTTAGAGGACTTTAGACCATTCCATTAGAATGTGTCCTGGTTAAATGATTTATAAATGAGTGTTAGGTCAACCTAAATCTAAAGGATTTTATTGACACTGGTATTATTATTAGAAAGTAAGAGTAGGACTTGATTTGATAAAAAATTACAACTCAACTTTAGATTATAGATCTTTGTTTCAGTCCTCCATTCTACTTGGCATTCATACTCTTCAGCTCTAATAGCTTATTCATCCTTCAAGAATTCTTTCCTAAAGTCTTCTTTCATTGTATGCAAACTACAGTCTCTTCTATTCAGCCACTAGATGAAACAATACCCTAGACACCCTGCCTTCCTTAGGTTATCATACATAACAACCTTTGTTTTGGACCAGATATCTCTATAAATAGAGACTTTATTTTTTTTCTTAAAACCAAAATCATCCATTTTAGGGTTAGTAGGATTAGGTAGGATCCAATGAATATACCCACTTTTCCATTTGGTTCCTCTAGAAACTTCCTCTATAATCTTCATTAAATTAATGTCAAAATGGTTTACCTTGAATTTTGTGCCACCAACTCATCATAGTTATCTTCCTCATGCTTTACATAATTCAAGAAATCAAATTATTTAGCTCAAATTTGTTAAATGTTTGGTTTAACATTGTTTGATGTCACTCGACTCTTTACTATTTTTTCACATGGCCAACACTAGTTCACTTGACAAAGACTAAAGTTTTTTGATGCTTGAAACCAACTAAAGTTTACTCGTCATATACTAACATTCACCCAACTTGCACTATTTGTCTTGTTTTCTCAGTACCTCTTGATTTTAAGTTGACTTCAACTGATTTATACTCAACTTTTACTAACTACTAGGCAAGACTTGGCATTAACTTTTCTTACTTGATATTCTTCTAGTCTAAACTTGAGTAATCTTTCATTTTAGAAATTAAATAGATAAAAAATACACTATACTATCAATGTCTTACTTGGTCGTAGTGCTTCTTTCACATACCAAAAAACCCAACCTTTCTCTAGGTGATCTTGCTATCTCCTCTTTACAAATTGTGTTCATCAATCAAGTAAATGATAGCTTTCAGACCAAAAAGAAATTATCTCACCAATATGTAGTAGGTTTGATGTCATTGAAAAAATAATGATTTTTCCATTACAAGTTCTTCACTTCAAAATAATCTGATATCGACAATCTTCCTCTTTGGTATTGATGGAAAACCAATACCAATCAACTGTACCAAAACGTAAAGAAAATAAAATATTTGAAAATTATCCCTTTATTAGTATATTTCCTTCCTTTGTATAAGTAATGTGAACTTTATCAATCTCCTTCAATGTATCTCTCTTATATCTCCCTTATTAGATATTTTTCTCCCTCTTTCTTATATCTCCCTCATTTTCTGATATTGAGGTTCTTATCTCTATCTTTCTTATATCTCCCTCTTTGAAAACAATACTAAAGACTTATTATCTTTGTATGCAGATATAATCAATTCATTTTCTCCCTCTGTCACCTTGTTGGTGACTATAATTATTCTAATTCAGCTCCTTCATTACTTTAGGCAACTCATAAAGTTTTATCCACTTCATCAAGTTGTAGAATATAATATTCAGCTTAGTTGATGTAGGGTGCTACTCATTCTTCTTAAGTATCTTGGGATAGGGGTATCACCCCTACTTTACCTTTAAGATATTCATATGCATCCTTATGTAAATATTTTGTGGCTATATCAGCAATATGTTCTTTTGTATTCACATGTTCCATCCTCACTTCTTTGTCTTGAACCAACTCTCTTAGGTAATGGTACTTGAATTTAATGTGCTTAGTATTTGTGTACATCACATGATTCTTTGATATGTTTATAGCACTTGTATTACCATAATAACGTACCACATATTAGTGATTTCCTCCTTCATACCTTTGAGTAGTTGTTTGATCCATACCATATTTGTACAATTCATTACAAAACCACATATTCAACTTCAATAGTAGATTGAGATATATAATTTTGTTTCTTATTGGTTCAAGTGACTAGTCTCTTTCCTAATAAAAATTCTCCATCACTTCTGATGTTTCTTTCATCAATGTTTCTAGCCCAATAAGAATTTGCATAGGAATTTAACTCAAATTTTTCATTTTTCATGTAGTATAAACCATAGTCTTCTATTCCTTTTAGATATCTCATAATTCTCTTAACAACCACAAAATGATTCTCCTTAGGATTTGTAGAAAATCTTGCAACAATCCCAACAACTAATGCAATATCAGGTGTGTTATGTACTACATTTTCCAACTTGCCAATCATAGACTTGTCCAATTTTTTATTTACATCAGCAGAATAATCATTCTTTTAAAGTTTGTCTTGTTACCATAAGAGTGCTAACTAGATTTGAATCCTCTAAACAAAAAAAATTCAATATTTCCTTCACATACTTGGAATGATGGATGTATATACCATATTTCATGTGATATAATTGCATACTAACCAAGAACTTAATCTCTCCAAACATATACATCTCAAATTATTTCTTCATTTCATTTGCAAATTCCTTAAGCATAATGCATTTTGACCTCCAAATATAATATCATTAACAAATCTTTTAGCTAGTAGAATACGTTGACCTCCTTCTATCTTCAAGTATAGATTGTTTTTATCATAAGTCTTCTCAAAACCAATCTTCACAAGATAATTGTGAAGCCTTTGATACCACACTCTTGTTGCTTTCTTTAAACCATATAAAGCTTTATGTAGTCTACATAACATTTTCTTTTTTTTTGGATTAAAAATTCTTTAGTTTGTTCTATGTAAACCTCTTCTTCTAATATAGTATTCACAAATTTTGACATTACATTCATTTGATAAACTTTGAAGCCTTTATATGCAGAGTAAGCAAGAAGGGGTCTTACTCCTCAAATCTTGTAATAGGGGCACATGTTTCTCCATAGTCTATTCCCTCTTTCAAACTAATCTTACTTTATTTCTTGTGACTTCACCATTCTCATATAACTTGTTTCTATACACCCACTTGGTTCCAATCACATTCTTGTTGTCTAGTTTGGGTACTAGAGTCCATATCTTGTTCTTCTCAATTTGAAAAATCTCTTCTTTCATGGCTTTACTCTAGTCCTCATTGTCCAAGGCATCTTTCACCATCGTAGGCTCATGTAAGATTATAAAACATGTATCACTTCTCATCCTATTCCTAGCTTCAGTATCTCCAATATTTTTTTTAAAGAGGTGATGTTTTCTGACATACTCTAACAAATTTGGTTCCACTCTTCTTTCTTCAATGGGTTTGTAACCTTTAGAATCACTATGTACTTCTCTATCAGGTAGATCAACATTCCTTTTATGTACACTTATCTTAGAATAAGAATGTAACTCAGCCTCTATCTACAACTAAACTCTTGACTATAAATTGGTTCTTGAATGCAACTCGACATTCATTGTATGTGACTCACCAATTACTAAAACCTGTTGTTAATTTACAACTTGGTTTACAACAACTTCATTAGCAGGCATATCTTCATAAAAGTATATTTTTAGTGAATAGATTGTCTTCTGGAAATAAATACATACAAATTGATCCTAAAATGCCCAGACAAGAAGAATCACTCAACACTAAGCGTTGGATTGCTTTACTATTGGGATGCGCAAGCGCCCTTTGAATTTATCTAGGTATAGCTCCCTCTATAATATTTATAATGAATTCTCATTTTTTTTTAAAAACATATATGTATACTTTTACCATAAAGTACTTAAGGTTCTCTCAACATACTCTTAGGTATAGATGAATGCTTTCAGAGATTACAAAAAAAAAAAAGAGAAACATGAAACAAAAGGTTTTCTAGATTCTTCAGATTTGAAATAGAAAGAAAATAGAGAAAACTAAAAAAAATATGGAGAAAGAATGATAATCTAAGATAAATGATAACCAATATCATGGATTATTTGATGTAACATTTCACAAAGTTAACATTACACCAAGGTTTATACATATAGTTTCAAACCATCGAATTCACTAAAGTATATAAATATTTTCCATTTGGCTCCAAGTCCTAAATGAAAAATTTGATTACAAAATCTTGCTCTTCCTTATAGATTTCCCCTTATAAAATAAAAAAATCCCCTACATTACAATTATAATAAAATGAAGTAGAAATTACCCCTCTGTTAGCACAAAGCCTATAGAAAAGAGAAGCTTTCCCTAAAAGCTAGAACCCCCTAACCATGTTTCTATGGTCTATTTAATACTTTCTCATCCCTATAACCATTTAGTTGCATAACTAATCCTTGAAATGGAATGATTTTGGATTGATAATCTTATCAAGTATTTCAATTTTTCCATCTCTTTTCAAATATAGAACTTAATGTTATATGAACATTAAAGTTACCTTCCTATGACGAAACAACATACCTTCCTATGACGAAACAACATTCTTTGATATATGGTACAATGAACTAGCAAGTTTTTTCTAGAGAAGGAACCATTTCCTACACAGATTCTTATCATCCCAATCTTTATGCAAACATTCCAAAATACACTTGGTCACATGGAGGGCAACCCTTTTGTTTAGATGTTTGCAAAATAATTGAATGATAATATGTTATTTCAACATTGATGATGTATGTGGAGTGCCTATTTTCATCAACATGTCTTCCATATTTATTTATGGATAATTCTACCATGATTTACCCATCAGCTCACCATTTACTTAATTCAAGGTCATCATATGCACAACCACCATTCATTACACATTTCTTCTATAGTGTAAAGATCCCCATTAGCTATGGCATCCAACATTCTTAGGTGTTTGAATTCCCATTGACATTTGTTTCAAGTTGGGGTTTTGAGTACTCTCATTGTGGATGGACTTAGATTTTCAACATTTATTGACATCTATATAGGTTTTTAATCCATTCAATCTATTCCTCTAAATTGGGCACATTTTACACCTCATTAGTCGAACATGATGAACTCAAGCATTCTATCAAAGATGTCACATGCATTTGTGACTTTTGTCTCTCCCTTGGTTGTCAAAGACTTGTGTCAAGATGATATTTAGTCAATCAATTTGATTTCAATCTTTTTGAGTACCTTGATCACATGCATATCTATCATTCTATTTGGGTGTATTGATTTGATGACAGAACATGCTTTTCAATAAGCCCTTGAGAGCTTAAATTCTGACATGCTTGATGCTTGAGAAAGTATCTTGTGGCTTCCTACTAAATTTTTTCAAATATGCTTCAAATAGAAACCCGAGCCTTATATTTTCCACTAAAATAATGAATTTGAAATTGGATCTTTGAACTAAGGTTTACAGTTATGAAGCTTTGAAGCATATTCTTGAATTTTAAATATTATGATGTTATATTTCTCAACTTTGAATTTTTGAACCACTGAATCAAGATAGTCCATTGAACATACATGATAAAATGAACCACTTTGAACTATTTCAAACTACTTTTGAGCTTAGTTCTGAGAGGTTCAAGACCTAAAACTAAAACTTTGAATATTGGGATCTATACCAACATGGGCTCTGACTAAGGGGTTTTTTTTCTCAGAAAAATAGAGAACTCTGGCAATATCTAGGAAAAGAAAAGTACCTTATCCATTAGGCAAATAGAGTTACCAAGAAAATAAAAAATGGGATTTTCTTGCAAAGAGGGTGGATGGGAGTATGACAGAGTCAACTAGCCTAAACACCTATACTACTAGCAAGCAAAAAGATTTCCCATTATTCAAACTAACACTACACACACCCAAAGAATCTTTATAATATATACAAAGGTAGGAAGAAAAACCTACCATGAGAACCAAAAGAAAGAAGAACTCACATGAATCCATTTACTGGTTAGAAAATAAGAGCTCTTCCATAGCAGTAGGTTGTGCCTTAATGGAGTAGCTCAAGACCACTATGTACTAGTGATCTATTCAATGATGAAACTCAAGCTGATAGTATGGAAAAATTTGGCAACCCAATATTTTTTCCCCAAAAACCAAATCTCATCATAGCATTCTTCATCTTCAAATAGTTTTTCTATATCATCTTTCAAATCAAGAAAGGTCTCGAATTGAGAAGAACAATATTTAGGAAACTTTTCATTACCCTCCCGACTACTATCTATAATGATCTACTTATTCTCATAATCATGAGAATCATGTTACACATTATCAAATAGAGAGAATTCATCCCACATGGAATCAAATTTATCATAAAAAAATTCTCTAGCTCTATCAAGAATCGAGGCATCATCAAATATGTAAAACATTCAATCTTTTATTTCCCCCAGTGCATCTTCAACTTTCATAATATTATCTTCAATAGATTCATACCCAAAAAAAAAAAATTAATCATCAAAAAAAGTTTGCAGCCTATTTGTTTTGAATTGATACTTGGACTCTGTAAAGAGGGATCTCCTTGTGTAAGAGATAATAAAAATTTGGATATGATATCTTCTTCTTCCTTGTATGGGAAAGTGTGATCCAATAACTCAACTAAGTTACCCATATGCTAGGAACTATCTCCAACCTTTCCTCCTTCCATTAGAGTTTCAACATTTTCTACTATGGAAGAAGAGAACATATTTTCATCACTTAATGGTAAATCATAAGGTTGAAACAAAGGATTTTCTTTGATACGAACATCCTTGTAAAACCCCATTAGTAGTAGAATGGGTTGTGCTCACTCCAAACAACCTCATGTCCCAGATTTTCAAAATTTTCTAAAATATCTCTTGCTACTATTGTTTTTTATTGAAACTGAATTGATTCCACTAGATCTGCAAGATGATCATCTTCTTGAAAACTACCCAGTTTAGATGTGAGAAAATCTATCTCTATTTGAGAAATTTTACCATTTTGAATGAAGGTTTCATGCTAAAAATGATCACTTTCATATTCATTCAGTGATTCTATCTTCTCAAGAAAAGTGAGAGGATCTTCTCCTTTCTCATCTTCTATATGTGGTGGAAAAGATCCTAGTTCTTTACTCTTAGTTGGATCTAGATCAGTAACTGAACCATGTATTTAGAGGGATTCTCCTTATTATGAAACCTTTCTCCTTCTTCACTAAGAAGGGCATTATTTAACATTTCCAATGGGTTATCCATAGGTTAGAAGTTAATTTTAAGATTTATTTCTTTCTCTTTGTTGTCACCGCTACTAGGATTCTCACTCTCAGCCTGAGTGTTCTCATTTTTCCATGTCTAGTTTTCTTATCGGTAGGCTATAGCCATTTAAATTTATTTTCATTGAGAACTGAATAATTGCATGAGATGAACTATAAAGATATAACTAGGGCTTCATCATCATCAACCTCCAAATGTTTCTTCACCTGAAACACTCTCTCCTCAAGTTCTTGCAAGTCTTTCAACTTGTGAAAACTATAGCACAAACACCTCTACAACAAGATAGGGATGTGGTCATGTTCAATGCTTAAATTTTTTCTCATGTCATGAGAGATACTTATTTTGTTGTATTTCATGAACTCGTGCAATCCTTTGTCATTTGATTGGTATATTTCCATAAAAGAGGAATCAAGCCTCCTCATTCTCATGATCTTTCTCATGTGCATGATGAATAAATAGAGTTTTCAAGCCTACATATAAAAATATAATATGCAAACTAACGATATAAATTAGGTACTAATTTCACTTTTGTATTCCCTAGCAGAGTCGCCAAAAATCTATTATTGAACAAATTTTCTTCCACATAAATACATACAAATTAACCCTAAAATGCCCAGATCAGAAGATTCAATCAACACTAACAATTAGGTCACTTCAGTATTGGGATATGCAAGTGCCCTCTAAATTTATTCAAGTACAACTCCCTATGTAATATTTTCAAAGATTTTTCATTTAAAGAGAATATACATATATTTTTACTTTTACCAGATAGTACTTAAGGTTATCTCAACATACTCTTAGGTATGGAGGAATGCTTTCAGAGATTACAACAGAAAACAAAGCGAATCACAAAACAAAAAGTTTTTTGGATTCTTAAAAATTGAAATAGAAAGAAAACAAAGGAAACTAAAATAAATATGGAGAAGGAATGATAATATGAGATAAAAGATAACCAATATCATGGAGTAATTGACATAATGTTTCACAAAGTTAACATTACACCAAGGTTTAAACACACAGTTTTAAACCATCTAATGCATTGAAGCACAAAAATATTTTCCATTTAGCTCCAAGTCCTAAATGAAAATTTTGATTACAAAATAATTAACTTTTTTATAACTTTCCCCTTTCAAAAAATACCAAAATCCCCTCCATTACAATTAGAATAAAATGAAGAAGAAACTCCCCCTCTCTTAGCATAAAGTTTGTCGAAAAGAGAAGATTCCCCTAAAAAATAGAACCCCCTAACCATGTTTCTATGGTCTATTTAATAGTTGGTCATCCAAATAACAATTTAGTTACATAACTAATTCTTGAAACAGAATAATTTTGGATTAATAATCTTATGAAATCTTTTGGTTTTTCTATCTTTTTTGAAATACAAGACTTAGTGTTGTATGAACATTTAAGTTACCTTCCTATGACAAAAAAAAATTATTTAAACATTGTATGAACATTTAATCAAGTAACTAATAGGTGTCTTATCATCCTAATCTTTATGTAAACATTCCCAAAGACACTTAGCCACATGAAGAGTGGCTCTCTTTTTTATGTATCTGAAATAAATTTGAATGATAATATGTTATTTCAACATTGATGATGTATGTGGAGTGCCTATTTTTATTAGCATGTACTATGTATTTAGTTATTAATGATTCTACCATGAGTTACCCAATGGCTCACCATTTACTTGGTTCAAGGTCATCATATGCACAACCATCCTTCATTACACATTTCTTCTATAGTGTGAAGATCCCTATTGGTTGTGGCATATAACATGCTTTGATGTTTGAATTCCCATTGACATTTGTTCCAAGCTCGGGTTTTGAGAGCTCTCATTATGGGTGGACTTAGATTTTCAACATTTATTGACATCTATATGGGTTTTTTATCCATTCAATCTATTCATCTAAACTAGGCATATGCTACACCTCATTACTCAAATATGATGAACTCGGGCATTTTGTCGAAGATGTCACATGCATTTGTGACTTCTACCTCTCCCTTATTTGTCTAATACTTGTGTCAAGATGACATTTAGTCAATCAATTTGATATCAATATTTTTGTGTACCCTAATCACATGCATATTTATCATTCTATTTAGGTGCGTTGATTTAGTAAAAAACCATGCTTATCAACAAGCCCTCCTCATCTCATGCACTTGAGAGCTTAAATTCTTGACATGCCTAATGTTTGAGGAAGTATCTTGTAGCTCCTCCCAAACTATTCCAAGTATGCTCCAAATTGAAATCTAAGCATTGCATTTCCACTAAAATGATGACCTTGAAGTTGAATCCTTGAAGTGAGGTTTACACTTCTAAACCTTTGAAATATATTTTTCAAGTTTGAATCTTGTGATGTTGTATTTCTAAACTTTTAATTATTGAACCACATAATCAAGATAAGCCATTGAACCTACGTGAGAAAACAAACCACTTTGAACTAATTTTGAACTTGGTTAAAAGAGATTGGAGACCTAAAACTAAAAATTTAAATATTAGGGTCTATAAGGGTACCAACATATATAAAAAGATCTGTACACTTCAGGTTCCTTCATAGATCCATCTTCTTGTACCTCTTATATATTCATAAAACTGCACATTTACACTTTCCACAACTTTTTTAGTGTTAGTATTCAAACACTTATAGGATTTACTTCTTGTGAAATTGACAAGGAGTATACCTTCTTCACTTTTAGCATCTAATTTTAGCATTATCTAATGTAGCACTACTTCCAAATACCTTAAAATATTCTACATTGGGTGAGTATCCATACAATAGTTTAAAAGGTGTTGAATGAGTACCTTTCTAGTCTTGTAGATAGTTTAAGGGATAGAAAGTTGTACTTATAGAGCTTCTCTCTAGTATTTCAAAGCAACATTCTTCTCCATCACAAGTATTCTAGCATAGTCCACTACAGATCTATTCCTCCTTTCAGCAATCCAATTTTTTGGAGTGGTCCTAGGTGCAGAAGTTTGTCTCTTTATTCCTCTATCAATATAGGACATCTCAAACTCATTTGATGTGAACTCTCCACCTTTGTCAAATCTCAGACATTTCAAACTTTTACCTCTCTCCTTTTCAAATCTAGCTAAGTACTACTTAAAATTTTGGAAATCATAAGATTTTTGTTTACAAAACATAACTATCATCATCCTAGAATAATCATCAACAAATATGATAATGTACTTGTAACCTTTTTAGTTTTTCACATCAATTGGCCCACACAAATTAGTATGGACTCATTCCAAAATTCCTTTAGAGGTGTGAGTCTTAATTCTAAAACTAGATTTTTTCATCCTGCCTAACTGGCATTTTTTGCAAATCATATTGTTAGGTTTCTTTAGTTTGGGAAAACCTCTAACTCTTTTCATGTTATTGATACTTAGTAGGTTATGAAAGTTAATGTGTGTCTTGTGCCATAGCCACACATCATCAAATTCTATAATAAGACAAGTAGCATGATTCATGTTAAGATAAAATATTTTACCTCTAGTCCGAGCACCTTTCCCAATTTGTTTCCCATCAGTGTCATAAATCTTTTCTATCCTGTTGTCAAACTAAACTATTTAGTTGTGAAATACTCAACAAGTTATAGTTAAGTCCTTCTACATAATAAGAAATGTCATACATGATCTTTTATATGACTTTGATGGATTATTTACCTTTTATTAGATAGGGTGCATCATTACCAAATCTTACACTATTTCCATTTTAATAATCAAGGGTAATGAACTTACTTTTATCTCCATTCATGCGACGTGAACACCCACTATCAATGATTCATCTATTACTCTTGTTCACATAAGATACTAGTGTAGTTTCCTCATCTTTATTAGAACCATCCTTCATTACAACATAGATCACTTCATCATCATACTCATTAGATCAATCTTTGGTTTCCTCTTAAGAAATGTAGGAAGACTTCTTCTCTTTATCTTTATATTCTTTGATGTTCTCATCTCTTTTTCTTATGTATTTGTCTCCACTTCTATTGTTCTTCTTCTCTAGACATCTAGTAGCAATATGACCAAGACCATTACAATTAAAGCACATGATAGGTACCTTACCTTTGAATTTTCTTGTGCCTCTATGAAACATATTTGAAATTTTTCTTCTTCTCTTTAAGTTCTTTTAATGATAGTTTAGATTTGAATGAAGATTCAATATTTTTTTATTTGTTAAATTATCAAAATCAGAGATATTAAAGGCAGTGAGCCTACCCATCAAACCTTCAATGCTAAGATTACTACCAGGTATACATCTTAGTTCTTGTATGGCAAACAATCTGATATCATAGATAGACAACAATGCTTTTAGTACTTTTCTTATTATAATCTCATCATCAATGATACCATTAGCTCCTCTAATTGCATTCACAACATCTTTTATTCTAGAGAAATATTGAACAATATTCTCACCTTCTTGCATTCTCATGTCATCAAACTTCCCTCTTAGACTTTCAGATTTTGCTATCAAAATATTTGTATCTCCTCCATAAATTATGTGTAAAGCATCCCACATCTTCTTTTTAGTGTCACAATCCTTCATGTCATCGAACTTTGAGTAACTTAGGGAAGAGGAAATTCCCAACTTTGCCTGATTCTGGTCTTTCTTCTTTCTCAAATCATCAATAGTTAGTGCTCTATCAGGATCAACATGCTCAATGGTGATGATAGATTGTGCATCATCTCCAAGACCTCCTAGGTGTAGTTTCATCAAACTTTGACATGCAGGATAGTTTTCCTTGTTAAGTTTGGGCAGCTCCTTTTTATACATCTTGATCTTTAGCTCTTAGCACCTTCAAACTATTTCCTCTCAAGCGCTATATCTCTTATACCAATTGTTGGAATTATTTAGAATATTTGAGAGTGTGGGGGTAAATTAGTTATCCAATATCTAGATGTTCAAATAAAAAATTTGAATGCTAATAAGATCCACATCCATAAAACCTTGACATTCATGCATCCATTAGATCACACAATACTTAAACTTTGTAGGTTACTATCCTAGGTCAAAATAACTTTGCAAAAGTGTAGACATGAAATACCATAAGAACATTCACACAATTTGACACAAGGCTTTTATGTGGAAACTCAATTTTGGAAAAACCACTAGTAACATGCTACTAATTCTCACTCTTCTAAAGTGGTTCCCTATGAAGAAAACACACTATTAGAGGTTACAATACACACGGTTAAATGTGACTTGGTTAAAGGATCTTAGTCATCCTGTTAGAGTGAGACTTGTTATAGGAGTTTAGACCATTCCATTAGAATGTCACCCAGTTAAAGGATTTATAATTGACTTTTAGGTCAACCTTAATCCAAACGATTTTATCCATACTAGTATAGTTATTAGAAAGTAACAATAGGACTTGATCTGATAACAACTTACAACTGAATTGCAAATTACATATGTTTTTTTCAATCCTCCATTATGCTTGGTATTCATACTCTTCATCTATGATAGCTTGTTCACCCTTGAAGTATTCATCCCCTTAAGTCTTCTTGCTTTATATTCCAACTAAAGTCTCTTATGTTTGACCACTAGATGAAATAATACCCTAGAATCCTTGCCTTCCTTAGGTTTTTACACATAACAACCTTTTCTTCTGACCAACTATCTCTATCAATAAAGAATTTAAATCTTTTTCTACTTAATCACAATCATTTATTTTATGGTTAGGTAGGATTAGGTAGGATTCAATGAATCTACCCACTATTCCATTTTTTTCCTCTAAAAACTTCCTTTATAATCTTCCTTAAATTCACCTCAGAATGGTTTTCCTTGAATTATGAGCCACTATCTCATCATCGTTATCTTCCACATGCTTCACATAATTATATAAATAAAATTAGTCACTTGATATTTGTCAAATCTTTGATTTAACACTATTTTTTGTCACTTGACATCATAGCGTTTTGTCACTCGACCAACAGTAGTTCACTTGGTAAACACTAAAAATTACTAATGCTCACAAACTAGAATTTACTCAACATATGCTAACATGACTCAAATCGAACTGTTTGTCTTCTTTTCTTAGCTTCAACCTTAATCCAAAAGATTTACCCTATACAGATACAATAATTAGAAAGTAATAGTAAGGCTTGATCTAATAAAAAATTATAACTCACTTGTAGATTATAGATCATCGTTTCAATCATCCATTTTCCTTGGCATTCATACTCTTCACCTTTGATAGTGTGTTCACCCTTCAAGAATCATACACTTAATCCTTATTTATTTTCATGCCAACACTAAATGAAGCAATATCCTAGACTCCTTGTATTCCTTAGGTTCTTGCACATGACAACCTTTTCCTCTGGCTAGTTATCTCTATAAATAGAGAATTTAGATCTTTTGTAGCTTAACCATAATCATCCATTTTAGGGTTAGGTAGGACTAGGCAGGATACAATGAATCTACCGACTTTTCCATTTGGTTCCTTTAGAAACTTCTTCTACAATCTTCCTTGAATTTGCCTCACAATGATTTATCTTGAATCATGTGCCACTAGCTCATCATAGTTATCTTCCACGCGCTTCACATATTTCAAGAACATAAAATACTCAACTCAAATTTGTCAAATCTTTGATTTAACATTGTTTGTTGTCTCTCAACATCTATATTGTTCTATCACTCATTCAACACTAGTTCACTCAGAAAACACTAACGTTTACTGATGCTTGGCACCAACTAAAATTTACTCAACATATACTAACAATCACTTGGCTTACACTATTTTTCATCTTTTCTGGACACCTCTTTTTTTCACTCAATGTCTACTAATTTCTACTTGGCTTACATTGACTACTTGACAAGCCCCGGTAGCCACTTTTATTACTTTCTCTTCTTCTAGTCTTAACTTGAGTAATCTTTCATTTTAGACTGTAAGTAGATAAAAAATACACAATACTATCAATGTCTTACTTGGTCTTAGTGCTTCTTTTACATATCAAATAACTCAACCTTTCTCTAGGTTCTCTTGTTATATCATTTTTACAAATACTCTTCATCAATCAACTAAATTATAGATTTGTAACCAAAAGAAATTTTGTCACCAGTAGATAGTAGGTTTAACATCATTAACAAACTAATGATTTTTCCTTTAAAGGTTCTTCACTTCAAAAACATCTCATATCAATAGTTGATCAAGGTAACAAACTTAAGTTTAACATGAAGGATGATGATTTCTTGACGGGTTGCCAAGAAAGTTAGGAGACATAATTGATTTAGTGATCTAAACCTAAAAAAGTGAGTTGTAATCATATAGATCAAAATGTAATATTTTCTTTCTAATAAATGTATATAGTTTGATTTGTAACTTTTAATAGAGGTTGACCTAACAGTTATTTGAACAACTTAATAGTCTATGTCAATTCTTTATCAAGGATGCACTCTAAATGGAATGATAAAAGTACTTTGATAAGGCCACTCCTAATAGGGTAATTAGATCCTCTAACTATGTCAGATTTAATAGCATGTATTTTAACCTTTAGAAAGGTTGGCTCCTAACATAGCTCACTTCAAAAGAGTGAAAAAGGGTGACATGTTGCTAGTTATTTTTTTCCAAATTGGTTTCCACATAAAATCCTAGCTTCAAACTTGTGTTGAATGTTTTATGATGTTTTATATTTGATAAAGTTTACATTCAACAAATATGTTATGTTTAGGATAGTAATTTTTTTATTAATGCAGTAGAGAATGAGAAAAAGAAAGATAAGCAGGACAATGAATGTTTCAATATTTAATTTTTCAAAAGGTATTTATGGACCTTGAATAACTAATTTTGCCCCCTCCCTCGCTTTAGTTATTATAAACAATTCTATTAATAACTTCATCAAATGTTTTGTCATCAAGTTTTTTTGAATTATTTAGAATAACTGAGAGGGGGGTGAATCAGTTATCCAAGGTCCAAATGTACAAATAATTTTTTTCAATTCTTAGTAGACTCTTATCCATAAAATCTTTTCATGCATGCATCCATTAGATCATATGATACTTAAACTTTGTAGGTTGCTATCCTAGGTGAAATTTTTTTTACATAAATGTAAATATGAAACAACATAAGAACATTCACACAACTTGACACAAGGATTTTACGTGGAAACCCAATTTGTAAAAAATCTCTAGTAACATGCTACCAATTCTCACTTTTCTATAGTAGTTCATTAAGAAAGGCCAACCCTGTTAAAGGTTACAATACACACTATTAAATGCAACCCAATTAAATGATTTTAATCACCCTATTAGGAGTGAGCCTTCTTAGAGGACTTTGGACCATTCCATTAGAATGTTACCCAGTTAAAGAATTTACAAATAACTATTAGGTCAACCTTAATCCAATGGATTTCCCTAGATTCATACAATCATTAGAAAGTAAGAGTAAGGTGTGATATGACAACAAATTACAACTCATTTGCAGATTACAAATCTTTGTTTCAGTCCTTCATTCTTCTTGGAATTCATACTCTCCAACTCTGATAGTTTTTTTTGCTTCAAGAATTCATACACTTAATCCTTCTTATTTTTTATGCCAACTAGAGTTGCCTCTATTCGGCCTCTGAATGAAGCATTAACCTAGACTCCTTGTCTTCCTCAGGTTCTTGTACATGACAACCTTTTCTTTTGATAAACTATCTCTATAAATAGAGAATTTAGATATTTTTCTACTTAACCACAATCATCCATTTTAGGGTTAGGTAGGATAAAATGAATCTACCCACTTTTCCATTTGGTTCCTCTTGAATTTTCTTCTATAATCTTCCTTAGATTCTCCTCAAAATGATTTATCTTGAATTTTATGCCACCAATTCTTCATAGTTATCTTCCATATGCTTTACATAATTCAAGAAACCAAAATAGTTGGCTCAAATTCATCAAGTCTTGGATTTAACACTATTTGTTATCATCTGGCATGTATACTGTTATGTCACTTGGTCAACACTAGTGGACTTGGAAAACACAAAAGTTTACTAATGTTCGACACCAAATAAACTTTACTTTGCATATACAAAAATCACTTGTCTTTCATTATTTTTCATCTTTGATCGACACCTCTTGTTTTTCACATGGCTTCTACTGATTTTTGCTCAACTTGCATTGACTGCTCAGCAAGCCTTGGAAGATAGTTTTCTTACTTGCTCTTCTTCTAGTTTTGATTAATATTTCATTTTAGAGTTTAGGTAGATAAAAAATACACTATATTATTAATTTCTTACTTGGTCTTAGTTCTTCTTTTACATACAAAAAAAATCAACCTTTCTCTAGGTGTTATTGTTATCTCCTATTTTCAAATCCTCTTCATCAATAAACAAAATGATAGCTTTCAGACAAAAAATAAATTGTCTCACCAACAAGTATTAGGTTTGACATCATTAAAAAAATAATTATTGTTCCATTATAGGTTCTTCTTTTCAAAACAATCCTATATCAACAATCTCCCTCTTTGGCATTGATGGAAAACCAATACCAACACAATACCAAAAATAAAATAAATCTGTGGAATTTCTCCCTCTATCAGTGTAGTATATGTCCTTCCTCTGTGTAGAGTAATGTGAGCTTTGTCAAGTTCATTTACTGCTCCCTCTTTATTATATCTCCCTCTTTAAAATATATATTCCTCTTTCTTATATTCAAGTATTTAATTCTCTCTATACTTATAGATTATTTCTCCCTCTTACTAGGTATATGTCTTTAATGTATATCTTAATTTCTCCTTGTTTCACAATAATGCCAAAGACTATTCATCTCTATATGTAGATATAATAAATTCAAATTCTCCCTTTTTCACCCTTCATGTAACTACAAGTCTTCAAGTTCATCTCTTCCATTACTTTAGGCAGCTCCTAAAGTAATAACTACTGCATCAAGTTGTAAGGTACAACATTCAACATAGTTGATGCAGGGAATTACTCATGCTTCTTAAGTAGATTTGTATATGGTTATCACTCATAGTTTATCTATAAGATATTCATGTGCATCCACAGGAAAATATTTTGTGAATATATCAGCCATATGTTCTCTTGTATTGACATATTCCATCCTCACTTCTTTTTCTTGAACTAACTCTCTCAAGTAATGATACTTGATTACAATGTGTTTAGTTTTTGTGTACATTGAAGTGTTATTTGATATGTTTATAGCACTTATATTATCATGATAAAGTACCATAGGTTTAGTGATTTTCCCCTTCATACCTTTGATTAGTTGTTTGATCCATACCATATTTGTACAATTTATTACAACAACCACATATTCAGCTCCAACAATAGATTGAGATATGCAATTTTATTTCTTGCTTGTCTAGGTGACTAATATCTTTCATAAGAAAAATTCACCATCACTTGTGCTCTTTGTGTCATCAATGTTTCCAGCCCAATCAACATCTATGTAGGATCTCAACTCAAATTTTTTATTTTTTTGTAGTTTGGACCAGTCTTTTGTTCCTTTCAAATATCTAATAATTCTCTTTAAAACTATCAAATGATTCTCCTTAGGATTTGAAGAAAATATTGCACTAATCCCAAAAAATAATGGAATGTCAAGTATGCTATGTACTACATATTGCAATTTACCAATCATAGACTTGTACATTGTTTGATTCACAATAGCAGAATCATCATTCTTTCACAATTTGTGTCCTATCACCATAGGTGTGCTAACTAGTTTATAAAATATTCATTAGTAGGAATACCTTCATAAATGTATACAAATGATTTGTACTCTTTAGGTTATTTCATAAATTTAGCTTCATGTACCTTTGCATATTCATGAAACTTCACATCTATACTTTCTGCAACTTTGTTAGTGTTAGTATTTAAACACTTATAAGATTTTAATCTTGTGGAATAGCCTAGGAATACACCTTCTTCACTTGTCGCATCTAATTTATCATTCCCAAAATTCTTAGGAATGTAGAACTTGCTTCCAAAGGTATTGAATGAGTACCTTTCTTGACTTGTACATGGTTCAAGGTATGGATAGTTGTACTTACAGCTTCTCTCCTATATTTTAAAAAAACATTCTTCTCCATCATGAGTGTCCTAACATAGTTCATTGCGGACCATGTCCTCCTTTTAATAATTACATTTTGTGGATGGGTTCTAGGTGCAGAAGTTTGTCTCATGATTCCTCTTCATTATAGGACATCTCAAACTCATTTGATGTAAATTATCCACCTCTGTCAGCTCTCATACATTTCAAGATTTTTCATGTCTCCTTTTCAACACTAGATAAGTACCACTTCAACATTTTGAAATCATTGTATTTATGTTTCAAAAACATAACTATCGTCATCCTAGAATAATCATCAACAAAATAGGATAATGGAATTTTCACTTTTTTATCTTTGCACATCAGTTGGTCCACACAAATCAGTACACACAATCTCAAGATTTTCTTTAGAGGTGGGAGTCTTACTTTTAAAACTATATTTTGTCATCTTGACTAACTGACATTGTTTTCAAATCATATTGTCAGGTTTCTTCAGTTTAGGAAAACCTCTAACTCTTTTCATGTTACTAACACTCACTAAGTTATCAAAGTTAACATGGCATAACCTCTTGTGCCATAACCATGCATCATCAAATTCTAGAACAAGACAAGTAACATCATTCATATCTTGATAAAATAGATTACCTCTAGTTTGATCACCTTTCCTAATTAGTTTCCCATCAGTGTCATAGATCTTTTCGATCTTGTTCTCAAACCAAACTTTGCAACCTGAACCATTCAATTGTGACACACTCAACAAGTTATAGCTAGCTACTTCTACATAGCAAGCATTGTCATACACGATCTTCTATGTGAGTTTGATTGATTCTTTTCCTTTTTATTAGAAAGGGTGCATCATTACCAAAACTTACCCTATTTTTGTCATATTAATCAAGTGCAATGAAGTTACTTCTATCTCTAGCCATGTGATGTGAACACCCACTATCAGTGATCCATCTTTCAGTCTTGCTCACATAAGATACTAGTGAAGTTGCCTTATCCTCATCAGAATCATCCCCCATTGCAATATACACCACATCATCATCATCATCATCATATCCATCTTTTGTCTCCTCTTCAGCAATGTAACAAGACTTCTTTCCTTTGTCTTTGTAATATTTTTTGTCATTATCTGTTTTACTTATGTATTTTTCTCCACTTTTATTGTTCTTCTTCTCTAGACATCTTGCAACAATATGACCAACCTCATTATAATTAAAGAACATGATACATAAATTTTCCAGCATGAATGTTGATGATACTAAACTTGGGGAGCATTCTAAGAATTTGAGTATATAGAAAGTTTTCATTTATGACTATGTTTGTCATTGATGTCAACATAATATGGTTTCTATAAAGACTGGTTCAGTATCAGACAAAGATCTTGATGGTACAAAAAATGGTTTTATTGACTAGTGATGCATAGTTATGGATATGTTTGGTAGTATGTCTTGATGAAATGGTCAAGTGTACAGAGTCTAAGTCAAAAGATGTACATAAGTTTTACCTAATTTACAAAGAGCAGTTTAGAGACATAGTATTGGGAAAATAGTTCCTAATTTTTTTTGGCTATCTTACATCTGAGATGTAATGAAGAGATGCATAGTCAAGCAGTGATAGATGATAGTCAGTTGATGACATTAGTAGGTGCACAATCCCTATTATCATAGATCTTAAGTTTTGTATAGACTATGAGCTTACGGTGCTATTGAAATTGTAATTAATTAATTATCTAATTATAATTAATTGGGAAGGCTTCAAGGTTGACTCAAGGAATTATTATGAATATATGGCATAAAGGAAAGATGTTTTCCTTGTTTGTAATATATATGAAGTGTTGTGATCATTGCAAGAAGTTTGAATTGCTAAAACAAGAAGAGTTCTTACTAAATGCATGTAAGTGATCCAATGTATTATTCAATATAAGATTGATGATCTAGGTAAAAGATCAGAAGGAAAAGAAGTCTAATTGATAGGATAGAGAAAGAGGAAGGAATACTAGAGTATGATTCTATTATTCTATAAGTAATGATATAGAGATCATTTGGATAGTGGGTTCGTTGGTCTTTCCCTTGAAGCTATTTGGGCATTGGGTCCAACTGTCTTCCACAACTCATAATAGGGTTGGCACAACTCCTAACAGGGTTTGAATTTCCTAATATGGTTTTCAAGTCTCCTAACTAGGACTCATATGTATTGAATGTGTTCATAGACTCCTTATAGGGTCCATCCTCTAATAAGGTACATTTATATTAGTACATCATGTTGTGTGTACCATCCCCACTAGGGTTCTCCCTCTGATCAAGGGTTTCCCTAGTTAACATATATGGTGTTATTGTGGATGAGTATCTTGTTGTGGTTTTAGTTTATATTGCTCATATGGTTAATTTTGTTTAAGGTTGATAATTGTGATATTAGTTAGATAATTGATTCTCCCATCCCCCTCCAATGCCCTCAATTATATCAGTGGACTATATACTATAACAATTTCTATCAAAGCATTAGGTACTTGACGGATAAGCTTAACATCTTTGGGAGATCAGTGGTGAGTTATTTAGGGAAAAATAGCCTTAAGTGAGATACAAGAAATTTTAACACCCAGAAGATGGAGATTATTGGTGATTTATCATATTTATATAAAGAAAAAAACATTGAGTTTCCAGATCTATAATACTTTTGCTACATACAAAATATTAGGAGCACAAGTAAAGATAGATTTAGATCCAAAGAATAAATGAAGATCAAATAAGGTATTGATCTTCTTATGGAAAGAGAGCTAGAAGGTATGGGAATTTTTGTTTGTTGGACATGTAAAGAGTTTGGTCATTTTTCTTCTAGATGTCCTAAGAGAGTAAGAAAATCTAAAAAGAGTTCACATTCTAATGACAATGAAGAATTTAAAGAAAGTATGGAAAGATTCTTGAATGGTTGTGATGATGAGATTGAATTGGTTGAGAAAGATGAAGTAATATAAAAGATAGCCTTGGTAACTATTGTTGATCCAAAGGCAAGCCATAAAAATGTGGAAGTTATCATTGATACTAACAATGATTTACAAAATGATGTACTAATTATAGTGAAAAGAGGAGAGAAAATATCTAAACCTAGAGAAGAGATAAGAGTAGAGATGTCAACTCCTATCTCTAGTAGGAATCTGACAAAGAATTACTCCTCTCAACATATAATTGGAAGCAAAGACAAAGGTGTGGTGACATGGAATATATTAAATGAGGAGATATTTTTGATATCTCAAGTTGATCCTAAAAGTGTAGGACGAACATGTAAAGGTGATTATTGGATTCAAGAAATGAAGGAACAATTAGATGAGATTGTGAAGAATGATACATGAGAGTTAGCTCCTAGACCTAAAGACAAGTATGTGATAGAAACTAAATGGGTATTCATAAACAAGATGAATAAGCAAGGAAAAGTTTTAAGAGCAAAGCATACACCTCTATTAAATACTAGAGATTGTTCATACTAACTTGTGTGGAACAATTGATGTACAAAGCTACAAAGGAGATAAGTACATTATGTTGTTTTATTGATGATTATTCTAGAATGATGATAGTTATGTTTCTAAAAAATTTTAAGTGTTACCTGGTAGGAGTTGAAAATAAAATTGGTAAAAGTATGAAGTGTTTAAGATCTTACAAAGGACGAGATTTCTCATGAAATAAATTTGAGATATTTTGAAATGACAAAGGAATCAAAAGATAGACATCTACACCTAGAACCCCTCCACAAAATGAAATTGTTGAAAGAAGAAATAGGTCTATAATGGATTGTGCTAGAATACTCATGATGGTAAACAATGTTGCTTTAAAATACTGGAGAGAAGTTGTAAGTATAGTTGTCTATAACTTGAACCATGTACAAGTCAAGAAAGATATCCATTCAACAACCTTTTGAATTATGCTATGGATACTCCCCCAATGTAAAATATTTGAAGGTACCTGGAATAAAATGTTACATTCTTAAGGATTTTAGGAATGGTAAACTTGATGCAAAAAGTGAAAAAGGTATATTCCTAGGCTATTCTACAAGAAGTAAAGCTTATAAGTGTTTGAATAATAACACTAACAAAGTTGTGAAAAATGCAAATGTAATCTTTGATGAATAAAAAGAAATATTTGAGGCTAAACCTATGAAAGACCCAAAAGAATACAAATCATTTGTATACTCTTATGAAGGTATGCCTGCTGAAGAAGATGTTATAAATCAAGCTACATGTCAATAGAAATTTTTAGTGACTATTGAGTCACTACTATGAATGTTGAGTTGTATTTAGGAATCAAGGCATACTCAGATATCAAGTTGCAAAATGTAATTGAAGCACATTCTGATTCTAAAATTGGTGGAAATTTTGAGTTACTTGATAGAGTTGCACACAGTGATTCTGAAGCTAAAAGAAAAAGTAAAGAAATAAGAGTTGAACCAAGATTGTCAAAATTTGTGAAGAGACATCATCCTATTGCACAAATCATTGGAGATAAAGATGCTAGACCAATGACAAGAAATAGATTGAGAAATGATACATGTTTGTTGAGCATGGAGGAACCCAAATCAGTGAAAGATGCATTAGAAGATACAAAATGGAGAAAGGCCATGGAAGAAGAGATTGAAAAAATTGTGAAGAACAAAACATGGACTCTAGTTCCGAGACCAGAAGACAAAAAAGTGATTTACACCAAGTGGGTATTTAGAAACAAGCTAGATGAAAATGGTGAAGTTACAAGGAACAAAGCAAGATTAGTTTTCAAGGTATATGCATAAGAAGAAGGCATTGACTATGGAGAGACATTTTCCCCTATATCTAGATTGGAAGGAGTAAGAACTCTACTTGCTTATTTTGCATACAAAGGTTTCAACGTTTATCAAATGGATGTTAAATCTGCATTTCTGAATGGCATATTAGGGGAAGAAATTTACATTGAATAGCCAAAAGGTTTTGTTGATGTTAACAATAAGAACATGGTATGCAAATTAGAAAAAGCCCTATATGGTTTGAAAAAAGCACCAAGAGCATGGTATGAGAGACTTCATAAGTATCTTATGAAGATTGGATTTGAAATGACTGATGATGATAATAGAGTGAACCCACAATAATGGGTTCCACTTTTGTGGGATGAAGGAAATTTTAAAAAATGGCAAAATTTGTAAATCGGATTTACCATATGTTCATGCAAACATTCAAGTTATGTTCATCCGAACACAATTATAATATATGTTTGTGCGAACACATTTGCTATATATAGGGCATGTTTGCGTGAACATACCCCACTAATATGTACACCATTTTCTCCATTTTACTATTTGTTTGCATGATAAACTTAGCCCCACATGTTCATGCGAACACCTTTAATATGTTCGCGCAAACACTGTATTCATGCAAACATGTGATTTTAGAAAATTTTCACCCTTTTTTTTGAAAATAAAATAAAATTGGCTCTTTTGATGCCAAAAATTGAAAATTAATGATCTCCTACTTTAAAATAAAAATACCAATTTATGCTACTCAGAGCAAGCTTTCCAACGACTATAATTTTAATACATATTATATTCATTAAGACTTTCAAATATAAGTTTAACTCATTATAGGTTCATTGCCGATTGAACATCAACTGACTTTGACACTTTGGGAAAATTAGTAAAATAGATCAAAAAAATTTTGAAAAATATCTAGGAAAAGGGTAATTGAGATAACTTTGTATTAAAAAAAAAAGATTTATGATAAATTGAGTTCAAGTTATCTGTGTCAAAAGGAACGTATGTCTGAATTACGATTGGTGTCACTTCAAAACTTCATAAACTATACAATATTCAACCAAATTGAATCAAACCAAATGCATCCTCTAGATATTGATGTTACAAATCCAATGCCAAAAGAATTACCTCATTATATTTTCTAGAAAAAAAGTTATGTGTGTCAAACAAACTGTCACTCTTTAAAAATATTGAATTTTAATATGTACCACTTTTCAGAGGAGAAGAAAAAATTGACTTAAATATTTTTTTTAAATAAAATAAAAAATATGTTAGAAAGTAGGAACAAAGTACTAGAAATCACTAGTTTACATTATCTTGAAATTATTCATAGTTTTAGAGATATAGTCACTCAAATCTAAGGCTTGTTTCAAAAATATTGATTTCAATGTCAAAATTGGTCAAAAAGTGGAACCCATTATTGTGGGATCACCCAACAATCTATAAATAAAGAGAGAGAAAGGAAAAGGTATTTTGTTATCTTTTTCTTTTTTTTTGATGATATCATTGGAAAATTGCAATATGTGGTACATAGCAGACCTGACATTACATTATTTGTAGGGATACTTGCAAGATTCTTTGCAAATCCCACGAAAAATCATTTAATGGCTATGAAAAGAATAATGAGATATCTAAAAGGAATAAAAGAGTTTGGTCTATACTATAAGAATAATGAGAAATTTGAATTAAGAGCCTATACAAATATCGATTGGGCTAGAAACATTGATGACAGAAAAAGGTCCAGTGGAGGAGCATTTTTCTTAGGCAAGAGACTAGTTACATGGACTAGTAAGAAATAAAATTGCATCTCACAATAGACTACTAAATTTGAATATGTTGTTGCTATTGTAAATTACAAAAACATTGTATGGATCAAACAACTATTTAAAGGAATGAAGGAAGAGATCACAGAATCAATGATACTTAATTATGATAATACAAGTGCGATTAATATATCAAAGAATCGTGTGATCACACAAAGAATAAGCACATTGCAATCAAGCATCATTACTTGAGAGAGTTAGTTTAAGATAAAGAGGTGAAGATGGAATATGTTAACACAAAAGAGAAAATCCCTGACATCTTCATAAAAGAGTTGCTTAAGGATGCTCATGAGTGTCTAAGAGGCAAACTAGGGGTAATACCCCTATGAAAAGGCTAAGTAACAAGAGAAGTTCCCTACATCAAACAAGTTGATGTTCATATGTTACAAATTGATATAGAGGATCTTACTTTAATAGCTACTTATAGTAAATCAAAGAGTTGAAATCTCAAATTAGTCACAAGCAAGATGAAAGTGGGAGAAACTGAAGAAACTAAAATCAAAAAGGTTATATCTACATGTTAAGATGACAAATTTTTTTTGGCATAAGTCTTTGGAATTGTTGTCAAAGAGGGAGATATAATTACCAATCAAGTCAAGATCAAGAACAGTATAGAGAAATTTTGACCAGAAGAGAACATAGATATGATGAGGGAGATAGTAATGTGTAAGAAAGAGGGAGAAATTATAAATATCTACCTAGTAAGAGGGAGATATAGTAAAAAGGGAGATATAAGATGAAACTCAGAGGGAATTATAAAGAGTCTTATAACCTATTCAGAAGATGGAAGTTGTTGATAGAGGGAGAGATTTCAATACAAAGAATTATTTTCTTTTTAGTATTAGTACTATCTTACTATTGTAACCATCTATACCATTTGATTGATTTTGTTGGTCAATTTGGTTTGCCATCAATACTAAATAGGGAGATTGTTGAGAATGGATTAAAGAAGCTAGTCAAAGAGGGAAATTGTTAACGGAGATTGTTGAAAATATACAAAAGTATGCTTCAATCATTTTTTTGTCACTAATGTCAAACCTACTATTTACTGGTAAGAAAAACACTTATATGGTTTAAGTACAATCACCTAGATGATTGATGAAGATGATTTAATCAAAATATGTAACAAGATCACCTAGAGGAAAGGTTGAGTTATGATTATGTAATGAAGTATAAGAATCAGTTGAGATAGTGATGACATGATGAATTGATAATCTACTTAAGGTTGCAAAGGCTGGTTACAACAAGAAAGTTTAGAAGAAAAGGTTATACAAAGGTTGTCTCTCAAGCTTGACTGAGTGAATAGTAGGTGCCAAGCAAAGTTAGTGCAATCCAACCAGAAAATTAGTTGAAATTGAGAAAAAGTTCATTCTAGTGTATGCTGAGTAGAACAATGGATGCCAAGTAGAGTTTAGTTGATGTTGAGCACTAGTAAACTTTAGTTCATGTCAAGTAATGTCATAGTGGATGCCAAGAAACACAGTATGTGTCGAGCATCAAAAGAAAGATAATGTCAAACTACTGCATTATTTAAAAGATCATGAATTTGATGAATCTAAGATGACAAGTTTGTTTTCTTGGAATTTTTGAACTAGGTGGAAGTTAAGTTTGATAAGTTGGTGGCATATAATTCAAGGTAAACCATTTTTTAGGTAAATTCAAAAAGGATAGATGGCAATCAGATATAACTTTGTAGATGATCTTTGTATGAGCAATGTGAATTTCCATTGGATTAGGTACTAAGCTACCCACAAAATCTCTAAAAGGATAACCACTCAGCTATGAAATGTGGAGAAGGGGAGAATGAAAAATCAAATGAAAACTCTTTCCACCTAGGGGTCTTAGACCTAGACTTGAACATACCTAGGACCTTACTAAAGAAAAAATTTCCACTTTACTAAATGGTTAGAGGAAGGAAACTGGGGAGATAGTTGGCTCTGTCTGGGGAATTGGGTAAGCTATACCCAAGTGAGGAATCCAAAATATTTGGTTTTGCAAAAACTAAAAGGTTGATACACAAAAAAATGAAAGAAACAAAAAAAAAATGAAAAGAAGAAAGAAAGGAAAACTTAACTAGGAAAAAAAAGAGAGAAGGAACTGAACTAAACTATAGTATAATACAGGGGTTACCTATTCTCATTTTGAAATTTGATAAAGCTTCAAATCCTAACCATTGTAAGTCAGGGGTAGCACCTCACTGTCTAGGTATGCCAATTTAAATGATTTATTCTTGAATGCTTGATGAATAGTGAATGGACCCTTCCACAAGGTGTCAAATTTCTTATGCATACCTTCTGGTGTTCTTCACTTGTCTCATAATAATATGCTATCTCCTACCATGAATTTTTGTGGTCTCACCCTTTTATCAAACAGGCTCTTCACACGCATTTGGTGGTGTGTGATATGAATACACGACTTCTTCTCTTTCCTCTTTGAGCTTGCTTAAGTAAAAAATCCAATTTTATAAATCATCTATATAGATATTATCTTCAATTACTATTCTCAGTTTGATCATAGCTAATTCCAAGGGTAATTGAAGATTAGCTTCAGTCCTGTAGACCAATTTGAAAGGAGATATACTAATTTCTCTCTTAGGGGTCACCCTATTTTCCCATAGCACCTTGTGAATTTTCTTATGCCAAGTTTTATGATTATCTTACACCAATTTCTTGACAATATTCATCAAATTTTTGATGCTAGATTTCACTTGACCATTTCCTTGTGGGAAATAGTTAGATGAATGATTGACTGTGATGCAATGTTCAAAACAAAACTTGGTGATCTCAACTAAAGAAAAATATGCCACATTATCTATTACTAGCTTGATAGGGACACCAAATCTAACCAATATGTTTTCTTTAATGAATTCACACACTACTTTAGAAGTAGCTTTCTTAATTGTTTTGGCCTCCACCCACTTGGTAAAATAATCGATCATAGTTATGACATACTAGTGACCAGCACTGGATATCAGGTTGATTGGACCAATGAAGTTGAGGCCTTATTTTTGGAAAGGACCTTCAATAGTGATAGGTTTGAGAGGTAGAGTAGCTAGTTGAGGTCTCCTAGTGAACATCTTGCATTTTTCACATTTTGACACCCACGAGTAGGCATTCCTAAACATTCCAAGCCAATAATAACATTGTCTTAATATTTTGAAAGCCATGACTAAGGATGAGAAATGTCCACCACATGCTTCATCATGAAATGTTCTAAACAACTTTTTTTTTGTTTTTCTATGCATCTAAGGAAAGTGGCATCTATAGCTTTCTTAAACAATTTGTCATCCCAAATTACATATTTGGCCACTTTCAGCTTGAGATCTCTTCTTTGTTTTGGTATCATACCTTCAAGACAGTCTCCATAGGTTAGTAGGTAGGTAATATTTTTGAACCAAAAATCTTGCATGCCTACTGCTAATACTAATTGCTTTTCTCCTAACTCCTTTGTTTCTTCAGTAATTCTATTTTCCAAAATTTCTTTTCATAAGGCATTTCCTCTCACTAGCTTAGTAGGCTTAATTTCAATGTCATACTCTTGCATTTTTTCTATCCATGTTCCTCTTTCATTGCACCCTATGCATTGCTGTGTTAACACACTTTTTACTGCTACATCTAGTACATAGACCACATAATATGAATGTAACATATAGAACCTGATATTCTTTAGTGCCTTAACTACTACAAAGGCATGGTTTTCAATTTGTGTGTATTTCAACTCATGATTTTTCAGAGGTATACTCATAAATGCTATAGTAGCTTGTATTCATTCTTTCTTGTCTTGCATAAGGATAGCTAATAAGGTGTGTTTAGAGGCATAATAGTAAATGATGAAATCCAATTTATAATCCAAATGACATTGTACTAGAGTGTTAGAAATATAATTTTTATATTGTAGAAAGCTTGTTTCCTAGCTTCATTTGATTTAAAAATTGAATTTCCTTTCATCATGTCTACAATCATTTAGTAATCTCTAAAAAATCTAGCACAAGTCTAATGAGGAAGTTCACTTGTCCAAAGAATGATTTAACTCTTGTTTTGTTTGATGGTAGGATTAATCTTCGGATGAATTCAACTCACTCAAGGTCAATTCTGATACACTCTTGGGAAATTATGTGACCAAGAAGCTTTCCCTCTATCACATAGAAAATATACTTTTTAGGATTTAGAGAGATTCTATGTTCTTGGTACCTTTGCAAAACTTTCTTCAAATATTCTATGTGGTTTTTCCTTTTCTTTGAAACCACAATGAGATCATCTAGGTATATAACAATAATCTGGTCTTTTAGATCAATAAACATTTTACTCATACATCTTTGAAATGTGGCATTGACATTAATGAGCCTAAAGGGCATTCTATGGTATGTGAATGTACCCCAAGGAGTAGTGAAAGCCATTTTGTTTTGATCCTTCTCCTATACTTCTACTTGATTTTACCACAAGAATCCATCAAGCATTGACATCATTTCAGCTCCATATACCATTTGCAATAGGTAATCCATGTTAGGAAGAGAAAAATTATCTTTCAAGAATGCCTGGTTTAAATTTCAGAAATCAATGTAGATTATTATTTCTCCATTCTTCTTCCTAACTAGTACTATATTAGCTACCTAGGTGGAGTGATGAATGGGATAAATGATCCTTACTTTCAACATCTTGTCTACTTCCCTAAATATAGCATCAATTACTTTAGGATTATAATTCTTCTATTTTTTCCAAAAAGGAACTGCATCAAGCTTTAGTGGAATCTAATGTTTTATCTTCCTACTCTTGTAACTTTTAAAATCTTCATAATTCTAAGTGAATACATCTTGGTATTCTATGAAAAGTTTTCTAGTAGCTTCTTTCTCCTTAAGGGTTTGTTTGGTTTGTGGACTTTAACAAACCTAGATTTCTACAAACCTTGGTTTAGCCAAATCAAGGTTTTGTATATCTTCATTCCAATTTTTGGGATTTTCCTGAAACCATTTGTTTCACTCAGAAGATGTGTGTGAAGACACATTTTTATGCATAAGCTTGGAGTTGAAGGAAAATTTTAAAAAATAGTCCAATATATTGCTTTTACACTCCTTAAAAAACAAAGCTAGGTTTTGATTTTCAATTCCTACTTTTTTTAGGAAGTTGGAAAACCTAGTTTTGAGACAAAATTGGAAGTCTCGTATGTTAATTTCATTTTGAAAATTTTGAAACAAACGCACAAATTTTCAAATCTAGGTTTTCAAAAAGCCAATTCCTGTCATCTTCTAGGAACCAAATGGAGCCTAAGTGAACAACACTTTCCAATATTGATCATTTTAGGACTATGATCATCTCCAATATTCACCCCTTCATACTTGCTAGTAGTAGGACCTTTTTCTGTCCTCTTTCACTTTATGTAAGCATCATGTTCTTTAAAAAAAATTCTAAAGACACAAAGTATGCGGGAATGATATTACCTCACAATTGGATTTCACCAGTTTGATCTTCTTTTTTCTCTTGATCAAGCTTTCCGTGGTTGTCTTTATTAGATTGGTATTGATAGGTAGCTTTGTCATTTCCTAAGAATAGCTGTAGAGTCTTCTCATTTTTGAATACTTGCGAAGAATCCTCATTGTTAGGGATAGATGCTCGATATACAATTTTGACCTAATACTTCTTATCCTTGAATTCTGGATGAGGAAGCAACTATATTGCAGAAATAGCTAATGAATCTACTTTAGTGTTCACTTCTCTTGTTATTGATTCAATATTGAATGCATCAAGGCCTTCTATTTCATTCCAAACTCTGTTTCTATAATTTTTTAACTTATGATTCCTCATGGAGTATTGCCCTCTAATCTATTTCACAATGAGTTCTACATCACCTCGAGCTCTCAAAATCTTTATTCCTTTTTCCATCGCAGCTATTATCCCAAGTAGTAGGGCTTCATATTCTGTTGTGTTATTCATTTTTTAAAATTCCAATTTGAACGCCATGGGCTTGAGCTCTCCTTTGGGAGGTATTAACACTACACCTATACCAGATCCTGATGAAGAACAACTTCCATCAAACTCCAATGTACATATTTCTGATGACTCTTTTTCTTCGTTGATGATTTCTTTTCCTAGCCCTTCAATTTTTTGCTCACCTAGAGTTGCTTTAGTAAATAGCATCTAATTACCAAAATTTAGCTCTTGATAGAGGATCTAGATTTTAGGATCATCTGACTTTAGGATAGTAAATTTTGCCTCTTCTTCGAGTTCCAATTTGACCTTCTTGCTTCCTATGGGTATGACTACTTGAGATGAGTCTAATTATATTTCCCCTCCTAAATCCCTACAAAAACTTCTTCTTAAGAGAAAACCATAGCTTTTTAGAATATTTGTAACCAGGATAGTCAATTATAGTTTCTCTTCCAGATGAGAGGCTAGACCTACCTAAGCATCCTTGATTTTTCCATGGAAGGGGACTTGTTTAGCATCCATTGAATAACATCTTCCTTGAAATTTAATAAGGGTGAGACCTAGGCCTTTAGCTACAGAATAAGACATTATGTTGTCTAAAATGCCTAAATCTATTATATAGTTACTTAATTTAGATTCATTGATATATAATGAGATGTAGAATGAGCAACAATTTCAACCAGGAAAGGTCACTGAGACAGTGGAACCTTCTTGATTAAACATGTTAGATATCAAAGGCTCATCTTCTTCCTCAGTGGTAACATTAGGATTCAAATCTGAAGCACCTCCTTTATAATGATCTACTAATCTTTTCAACTCAGAGGGATGAGATTTCAAATAATCTATAGGAGATATTTGGATATTTGACTCGTTGCAAGATTGGATGAAATCAAAAGGGCTCTTGTCCTTACCTATTTGGGATTTCAATGTACCTTGATCAATGCAAATATTATTTGATGAAGAAGTGGGGTCAGTTCTTGGAGCATGACTTGAGGATTGATTCTTGAGTGTTTGACCTCAGGTTAATACTGTGTATGAAGATCCATCGATAATTGCATAACATTCACCCTTTGGCTTAGATTCTGATTCATATTCTAAAAATAAATTTCTAGAGCCACCATTTGAGTATGAATTTGACTTAGGGAAAGGGGTTGCAGTGTTCAATTCATTGGTGGATAACAACTGCATCATACGAGTAGTTTCCACACAGCTTTCACTGTCATGGTCTATTGTCAAATGGAACACGTACATATTTCCTTTCTTAGGCGTACCTTCAATTTCCAACCTTTATTATGAACCTATAAGCTATAGAAAGTTTCCATCATTATTCCTTCCCAATGAATTTTGATAGTTCTATTGGTAAGAGTGATTAAATCCAAGTAATTTCCTCTTCACTGCCACCAATTTTTTTGATAAATTTTGAATCATTTCATCAAATGAAGTGGTATTGTTGGAGCTTCCCTTGGTTTGGAGTTCTCTTTACCATTTCCTGATGGAGATCAAGTCATCTTCAAATTCAACTTCCTTCTTTTGCACATCCACTAAATCTATGGGATGGGCCCTCCTTAAATCATAATTTATGTATGACAGCATCACACTTATGAAGAATGTTTTCATATTGTCAGCAATAGGTCTATTAGCAATGGGGATCCTACTAGTGATCTTATTGAAAGTTGTAATGAAATCCCTCATACTCATAGCAAGTTTCTTTTGAATAGATGTCAACTATGTTAACATGATGTGCTCATCTTCCTCCATTTTGAATCTTGTTTCAAAGGATGTCCTTAGTGTATCCCAATTGGTGATTAATCCATCATCTAGATGATAAAACTAATCCACTACATATTCTGTCAAAGATTCTATAAATAGGCTTATAGCTATGTCTTCATGAGCAATTCCTAGGATGTGAGTAGCTGTGAAAAAGGCCTTAATATGCTCATCTATAGTAATTTCCCCATCACCTGAGAATTTAGGGAAATTCTTCCTCAAACTAGATGAGAGTGGGTGATAAGTCATTAGTGCTAAAGGACCTATCGTTGTAGCCCAAGGAGCAGCCATGATTGTTCTAGCAAGGTATGGTAGAAAATTGACAACTGGGGGAGTAGTTATGCCATGTAAGGCCAATACCTAGTATGTAGTATGTGAAGAAATTTAATTTCTAATAGGTGAAGGTGTTCTAATCTAGATTTTTACTATCACCCTTTTATTTAGGAATAACTAGGATGGGAAAATTGAGTTCTGTAAGCTTTTCAAAGATAGGGTCTTACCCACCTTGTTCTTTGGTACTTTTGAGGAACGTTGCTTATTCCAAGACGCTAGATTAATTTTTTCACTGAGCTTCACATTCTAATTTTCTTTTTGCTCTCTGAATTTCTCTCCTCTGAACAACTCTTTCTAATGCTTTGGCCCTAGATTCATCTTCTTCCAATATTTGGCTAGCATTCCTATAGTGCTCAACATTCCTTCAATTTCTCCAAACAAATTTATTAATGGATGATATTATGTCTTCTTGGTTGTCTTGGAAACCAAGATTAGGTTGGAGCACTAGGACAATGTTCTCATGTGGTAGTACCATTTTCCCTCATGTTAGAAGTATATTAGTCAAGTGATTGTTCATCTTCTCCCTAGTGGAGTCAGAAAAAACTGTTGGCCAATAGATTTATTCTTTCTTATTTTAACGCTTAGATGCCCTATTTGTGAACAATATCTAGTTACAATAGTTGGAAAGTTTCTTCTAAAATGACTAACTTCCCTTTGAATTATTAGGTACAGCTCCCTATTGCTGTTTTGCAATGAATTATGTTTGTTCCTAAAACTAAACAGGGTATGTTCTTAACTCGAGAATAGGAGAGGTAAATTGAGCCTTGAAATTTTACAAGATTTAGCTCAAGCAAGAAAATATTTTGGAGGATTAATTAATTTTATGAACTTACACATTTTATGAACTCATGAGACTTAACAACACAATGTTGAATACTAACTGCCACTAAACTAAAATAATTAGAAAGTAAATTGTAGAGAAAGAGAGACTAACATAAAGGAAAAGATATTAGGATCTCTTTTGAACCTATGATGATAGTACTTATCATATTTAGCTCACTGCTTCAAAATAGGGGAATGAAGCTACATTCATTTCTTGTCTTAATTCATATAAAAAATAAGACAAACAATTAACAACTAACAACTTGGAATAGAAAAAAATTGACACAAAATACCATTCAATTGGCTCTACAACATCAAGTATTTCACACCAAAAGTTAGCCAACTTCTTCTTAATATTTCAATCTGATACATATATGATTCTGAGATGACCATTACAAAAGAACTTCAATTGGTTCATCTCTTAAAAAATGATAAGTGGCAAAGAGCCCATTTTTCCATTACAATGATTACACTAAAATATGAAAGAGGCAAAATATGAATCAGTTCACCTTCTTTCCTTTTTCTACTTTTGTCCTATAGGCCTTAGCAATAGCAATGATTGGAATTAGCTCTTCATGCCTATGGATGTGTACATTGGTGTATCTCAAGAGCAATTTAGAATTCTCTCGGGATAGATCTTTGATGGCACCCAACCAGTCTTGTAATTCTTCCATGGCCACATGTATGCATCCACCAAGCCTTTGGAGTTCAGACACTCTATTCTGTTGACTGGAAAATATTCCTATCATACTATCTATGAAGTTGGAGAAATTTGTTTGCATGATAGCTACTCCAATGATCACCTTTCCTTGTCCACTAGTCCACAAGTCTATATGTAAACCTCTTAAGAGTTTATAATCTCTATCTTGCTCCTTCTTTACTTTGGCTTCAATTTCTTTAAACCAATCCTCTACTGCCATGATCATTTTGGACTTGAATTGCATGCTTTGAAACAATTTGACTAAGGGCTCATCTCCTTTAAGAAAAATATTCTCTTCAACAACCTCCTTTACCTTCATATGGATAATCATCTTCAACAAGAAAACACAATCATCACTGTTATTTTTCTCTACAACAAAGGTGGATCTATTCCTTGATATGTTATCTTTCTCTATTTCCAACCTCAACACAACATTACCAATTTTCTCTATAATGGAGAGTCTTTCAAGCTTGATTTTCTCACTCCACTGTCTACCGATATGCCCAAAGTTCTTATCTTCCTAGAGCTAAGCGATGAGTTCCTAAATATTTGTAGTAGTAGGATCACTAATAATAGGCATCCCAAAGATGCTTGCAAATGGGGTGACCAATTTCCTAATGAAACCATTCAGTTCTTGTAATCTCACCTTCATCCCGACCTTTCACAATTTAAGGCTTTCCAATTGTCCTTCAATCACCTCATTTGTTGACTTCCACAAGCCAACCTTGGTGTCATGTCTGGCTTCTCCAAGATCTACGAAGTGTAAGAAAAATTCATCTATAGACATATCTTCAATTCTTCATTCCTTACTAGGCTTCACAATCTCCATGGTTAGATGACCTATTTCAAGATCTTGTCTACAGATGGACAAGGTCTTTTTCTTTTTGACTTTGCTCAATGGCGATTCATTGTGGATAGAAAGAGACAAAGTATCTTTGTTGGGAGCTCCTTCAACTCTCCTCTTTCTCTTTTTGTCTAGGGTTTATGTACTATAATGATTTATGCATTCATAAATTAGTTCTAGAGCCTGGACTACAACTAGAAAACCAATTGCCTCAACTAGCCTGCATCCTTGGAGCTTCTCAATAATGGAATGTATTGGCTCTTATATCACTCTCTTTTGAAAATCTTGCATTTCATAGAAATGAAGAGAAGTATCTATGAAATTTTTCAATGAAGACTTAATTGCATTCAACCCATCAAAACTTGCAAATCTAGTTGCCATTTTATTTGAGAATGAATTTCAAATTCTAGAAAGGAAAAGGATAGAAGATGCATAGATAATAGCTTTTTGAAAAAGGTTATGCAAATTAATAGAATAATAGTTCAAGCAAGAGCAGTAGTTTTTGCAATTGTTCATGTCTCCATCTATATAGGAGTTTCAATTCATCTGTTGATCTTTAGAATTTGTGCCACATGAATGAATTGAAGGAGAGATCCATTGAAATAGTAAATGCATGGTTTTAACAAATATCTCAGTGTCTTTTCACTTTTCTATTGGCCCAATGGTAATTTTATGTCCTCTCGTACTTACTTTCTCATTTCCCATTAAGTTTCAGAAAGTCACAAATAGAATACTTTGTAAGAGAATGCCCATCGAGTCAAATTTTGCTTAATAATTTTTCCTTGCAATACTTAGGGTACTCCTATTATCATATTTGGAAGTTTTGCGCACAATTTTTGGTTCCAATCTGCTTGCAAGCTTGATTTTTTTTTTAAGATTTGGAAAATTGTCTTCAGGGGTTTAAATCCCACCAAGGAGAAGACAATTTTCATTTCTTCACCTAGGCTTCCATTTTACCTCACCTTTTGACTATGGTTTCCTTTGGGTTTGGAAATGTCTAAAGTTAGTGAAAAAAATTATTAGGAACCCACCTTTTTTTTCCTTTCCTCTAGAATTGCCCTTTCCAAAAAACCAACTTCATGGGTTGAAAAGTAGCCAAGGAGAAGTCGATTTTGAGTTTTCTGCCTAGAATGATTATTAGAGCAATTAAAAATCTTGAATACTTCTTGATGTAGATAATCATCAAAGAAAAGTAAATTATCATAAGGCACTTCATTATTGTCTTGTTTTGACATGTGTGCATCATTTGGAACTCTTTTTTAGAAAATCGTCTGCATGAGTTGAAAACCCACTGAGGAGAAAACAAAGTCTAGATTTTTGCAAGCCATTATTTCGATTGAGTAAATTAAATACCACAAGAAAATATAAACTTGTAGATGATCTTTGCATGAGTAATGTGAATTTCCATCAGATTAGGTACTAAGCTACCCACAAAAGCTTTACTTCAAAAAGGAGAACCACCTAGCTATAAAATGTGGAGAAGGGGAGAATGAAAAATCCGATGAAAAATATTTCCACTTAGGGGGGTTTAGAAATAGACTTGAACATACCTAGGACCTTATTGAAGCACAAATTTCCACTTTACTAATCAGTTAGAGGAAGAAAATTGGGCAACACAATGATCTATAATCTACAAATGAAGTTGTAAGTTGTATCAAATCAAGCTTTACTATTAGTCTCTAACAATTGTATTAGTCTAGGGTAAATCTTTTAGATTAAGGTTGACCTAATAGTCATTTCTAAATCCTTTGATTGGGTGACATTCCAAGTAAATGGTCTAAAGTCCTCTAACAAGGCTCACTCGTAACAGGGTAATTGAAATCCTTTAATAAGGTCACATTCAATAGTGTGTATTATAACCTGTAATAGGGTTGGCTTTTCATAAGGCATCACTTCAAAAGAGTGAAAAAGGAGTAGCATGTTACTGGTGATTTTCCTCAAATTGGGTTTCCACGTAAATCATTGTGCCAAGTGTGCTGATGAATCTGTTATGTTTCATGTTTACATTTCTACAAGTTGATTTGACAGTAACCTACAAGTTCTAAGTAATTACATAATCTTATGGATGCATGCATTATGAATAAAGTTTTATGGGTCCACTAAGCTATGAAATTTTTTTTTACTTCTTGTGTAATAACCATGTAATATACCTTCTTTAGATTTTCCATTTAATTTAACATTCTTGAAATCATTGAGAATAAAATACTTGCTTCCAAATACCTTAGAATATTTTACATTAGGTGATTATCCATACCATAATTCAAAAGGTATTGAATGAGTACCTTTCTTGACTTGTACAAGGTTCAAGGTATAGACAGTTGTACTTATAGCTTCAATCCAATATATTTAAAGTAACATTTTTCTCCATCATGAGCATCGTAGCACAGTCCATTACAAATCTATTCCTCCTTTCAAAAATTCCATTTTGTGGAGGGGTCCTAGGAGCAGATGCCTTTCTTTTGATTCATCTATCATTATAGAACATTTCAAACTCATTTGATGTAAATTCTCTTCCTCTATCAAATCTTAAACATTTCAGACTTTTACTTGTTTCCTTCTCGACTCTTGCTAAGTACCACTTAAACATTTAGAAATCATCATATTTTTGTTTCAAAAATAATTCTAGACTAATGATCAACAAATAACATAATATAATTACCTCCTTTGTATCTCTACATATTAATTAGTCCACACAAGTCAATATGAACAATCTCTAATATTTCTTGAGAGGTATGATTCTTAGTCTTAAAACTTGACTTTGTCATTTTGCCTAACTGACATTTTTTGCAAATTATATTGTCAGGATTCTTTAATTTAGGCAAACCTTGGACTCTTCTCATCTTATCAATACTAACCAAGCTATCAAAATTAACATCACATAACCTCTTATGCCATAGCCACACATCATCAAATTATACAACTAAACAAGTAGCATCCTCTATATCAAGGTAGAATAGATTAAACCATTAGTTTGATCACATTTTCCAATTAGTTTTCCATGAGTATCATATATCTTAGCAATATTTTTCTCAAACTCAACCATAGAACCTAAATTATTTAGTTGTAACACACTCAACAAATTATAGTCAAATTCTTCAATGTAAAATGCATTGACACATACAATATTTTTTGGGAGCTTGATAGAACCTTTTTCCTTTTATCAGACAAGGTGCATCATTACCAAAACTTACACTATTTCCATCATAATAATCCAAGGTAATGAACTTACTTTTATCTCCAAGCATGTGATGTGAACACGCATTTCCAATGATCCATCTATCATTTTTGTTCACACAAGACACTAGTGCAGTTGCCTCATACTCATCATATTCATCCTTTATTGCAAAATACACCACTTCATCACCATGATAGTCAGATCCATGTTTCATTTCCTCTTTAATAATATAGCAAGACTTCTTGCATGTTTCTTCGTAATCATTGTTGCCTTCATCTCTTGTACTTGTGTACTTGTCTTGACCTCTACAATTCTTCTTCTTTTAACATCTAGAAGTAATATGACTAACCTCATTGCAATTGAAAAACACGATACCTTGAACTTGTCTTTACCTTTGTGAAATCTCCTTGCTAGTAGTGCTTCATGTTGTTCTACATCTTCCTCATTTGTTTCACTATCATTGGACACATATTTTACCTTCTTCTTCTTATTAGGTTCCTTTAATGACACTTTGATTTTGAAAGAAAATTCAAAATTTCCATGTTTGAAATTATCAAAATTAGATAGCTCAAAATTAGTGAGCCTACTTACCAAACTTTCAAGAGTTAGATTAGAACTAGGTATACATCTCAGTTCTTGTATTGTAGGAACTCTAATTGCATAAATCGGTAGTAGTGTTCTCAAAAATTTTCTTAGTAGAGTTTCATCATTTTTCATACTAGTAGATCCCCTTATTGCATTAACAAAATCATTTTTCCTAGAGCAATATTGAGCAATATTCTTACAATCTTGCATTCTCATACCATCAAACTTACCTTTAAGACTTTCAGATTTGGCTCTTAGAACATTTGTGTCTCCTCTATAGATAGTTTGAAGAGCATCCCATATTTTCTTTGCACTATCATGACCCTTGATATTATCAAACTCAATATAAAATAGGGTAGATGCAATATCCAATATTGCCTAGTTGTGTTGTTTCTTCTATTTCAGATCTTTAGCAGTTAGGATTCTTATAGTATAAGCATGCTTTGTGGTGATGATAGACTGTGCATGATCTCCAAGACCTCCTAGGTGTAGTTTCATCTTAATTTTCCATGTAGGAAAGTTATCTCTACTAAGCTTGGGTACCTCTATTTTTGACACATTGATCTTTTTACTTCTATTACCTTCAAACTAGTCCTCTTAAGTAGATGGTTCTAATACCAATTGTTGGAATTCTTTAGAATAATTGAGAGAGGGGGTGAATTAGTTATCCAAGGTCTACATATACAATTAATTTTTTTCACAAATTAGTGAACCCATAGCCATAATTCATTAAATCATACATGCATCCAATAGATTAGATGATCACTTAAACTTGTAGGATACTATTAAATCAACTTTATAGAAATGTAAGCATTAAACATAATAGATTCAATAACACATTTGACACAATGATTTAACATGAAAAATAAATTTGTAAAAACCCACCAGTAACATGCTACTCATTTTCACTCTTCTGAAGTGATGCCCTATGAAAGGCCAACACTGTTAAAGGTTACAATGCACACTATTAAATGTGACCTAGTTAAAGGATTTCAATCACATTGTTAGGAGTGAGTCTTATTAAAGGACCTTAGATCATTCACTTATAATGTCACTTGGTTAAAGGATTTACAAATGACTATTAGGTCAACTTTAATCCAAAGGATTTACCCTAGACTAATATAGTGATTAGAAAGTAACTGTAAGGTCTGATCTGATAACAACTTAAAGCACACTTGCAGATTACATATCTTTATTTTGGGTCGTCCATTCGACTACTTATCTTTCACATAGCTCAACTCTAATAGCTTGAACTCACCCTTCAAGAATCCATACTCTTGAGCCTTCTTTCTTTTCTTGCCAATGTTGTGTCTTCTCTTAGGTCACTGAATGAAGCAATACCCTAGACTCCTTGTCTTCCATACATTCTCACACATCATAACCATTTTTCTAATCAGCCATTTCTATAAATAGAAAATGAAGATCTTTTTTTTTTCATCCTCCTTCATCCATTTTAAGATTAGGTTGGATTAGGTAGGATTTGATGAATCTACCCATCAATTCATTTCATTCCCTTCTAGAAGATTCTCCTTCAATCCTCTTTGAATTCACCTCAAAATTATTTATCTTGAATTCTATGCCACTAAATTGTGAAGCTTATCTTCCACACAATTCACACAATCAATGAAATCAAACTTGTCAGCTCAGATTCATCAAATTCAAGATCTTTCTTATAATGATAAAACTCAGCATTAACTTACTTTTGATGCTTAGCACATACTGTGTTTCTTAGAATCCATTATCAAAACGCTCAGCACAAGCTAAAGTTTAGTGGTGCTCGACATCAACTAAACATTACTCACCTTACACTATATTACTCGACTTACACTAAAATTTACTTTGCTTGGTTCCAATCTGATATTTTTCTTGGCTTACACCAACTTTTCTTAGCACCTACTATGCAGATTGTTAAGCTTGGCAGAGATACTTCGTTTAACTTGTTCTTCTAAACTTAATCAGTGTATCCATCCTTTTCAACCATAAGTAGATTATCAATGCACTATAATATTACTATCTTAATTGATCCTTGTATTTATTTTTCATTTCATAACTCAACCTTTCTTCTAGGTGCTATTGTTCCCTCATTTTATGAAATTATCTTCATCAATAATTCAAATGATAGTAATTAGATCATATAAGCAATTATCCTACCAACAAGTAGCAAGTTTGACATTAGTGAAAAAATAATGACTGAAATAGATATTCATACTTGTATCAATATTTTTCCATCAACAAGTTCACCATTCCTAATAGGAATCTTTAAAAAAATTTCAAAAGAATTAGACATGCTTACCCTTCCTCCAAATTTCTCCATGAAGGAAAAATGCAACTTACTCCAAGATGTAATAGAACATGCTGGTATAAAATAAAACTAGTCTCTAGCATCATCTTCCAAATATTGAATGAACAATTTTATGTCCATATCCTCATGAACAATCTCAAAGTCACCCATCAAATCACTAAATAGTTGAATGTGATTATTGCCTAAATCAAAATGTATCCCACTAAACTTAGGAAAATGTTTTCAAAGCTCATATGGCACAACATTTGGAAAACCATGAATGCCATAAAAACATAATGGAAAATATCTCTTGATAGAAAAAGATCTACAAATTCCATTAATGGGTTGCATACTGGGTGACATGAAATTTTCCATACTTCAAAGACTTAAAACTCATTCACCATAATAACTTTTAGATTTATAACTTGTAGCAGATCTACACATTCCTTTAGCAATTCAATCTATATATGTACTTCAAACTTCACATATACAATGTTGAAACTTACTCCAATGAAGTATGTGAAAACACATCCAATAATTCTCCTACTTAGTGCCAGAATTCACTTGAAGGACAATATATCTTTGTATAACTTACTTTCATGAAAAGAAAAAATCATGAGTAAAAATACCTCAATTTGTGATGCATGCAAGCCACCTTAATGCTAAATTTTTTTTAGCTTTCTCTTCAAATCTTAGAAACTCTTTCATTGCACATCACACAATCAATAAGTCATTTAAAACTTCTTTAAGCCTCTATCAAGATAAACTTAAAACCCCAATCTACTTTCTTCCTTATGTAAATTGATCACAAAATCATCCTTAACATCTATTGGTGCAAAGATTGACAATTAGAGTCACCACTTAGACTTTGTGAAAAATGAAATTTGAAGATCTTGAAACAAGATACAAGTTGCTCCAAAGGTACAGTAGGTAAACAATATCTTATATCATATTTTTTTTAGAGTTAGACAAACTTTTCAAGGCTGAAACATCACATTCCTTGACTCTTAGATCTAGAACAACACTTTTAAATCACTTGGATCAAATGATGAGAGACCCATAAGTAATCTTAATAACACAATTCTTTACCAATCTTCATAGTTACTACTATCAAGATTAAGAAATAATTGGGAAACTCAAAATTCAGAAGGGATACGAAAAGAAAATTATAATTCCTCATTGTTGTTGTAATTTCCTTATGGCTTCCCCAACAGAGTCACAATTTTGTTGGCTCCTAATTTAACAGTGATTTTAACCACTAGGAAAGTAATACAAAATGCATGTAGGGGAAGCTAAATCTTATGATGGATGCACTCTACTTAGAACATGGGCTAGCTATAAAATTGCACTCCTTCTATGCTTCAGACTCTGCAAAACCTAGGTGGGTAGACCTTAGATTCATTAATATGACTAGTGAAAAAAAACATATCTGAATGTAGAAAAAATAAATGAACCCTTATATATTCTTCACTCATGAAATTAAAAAGGTATGAAATAGGTAATAACATGTTAAGATTATGTGTGTTACACACATTGCATAATATTATTATATTTAATTAGTTTATTTTATTAAGTAATGGTATACCTAGTAGTACCTAGATGGGTGTGCAACATGTAAATATTCACATTGGATATACTCGATGAGTTGTATTGTAACATTGTGATAATATTTTATGTAAATATTTAATACTAGAGACAATAATTAAATATCCAATATTAAATGTGGGGTTAGTGGGTTAGGTAGCACATAGTTTATGTAATAACCCTTGGTGGTTTTGGGACATGATAATATATAAGAAGCCACAAGGGTAGTTATTGATGTGAAAAGGGGAAAAAGGGGAAAAGGAAAGTTGACCAAGACAACACTTGATAGGTTAGCCAAGGGAGCATTTGTGAAAGTTGGAAGCATGGCATGGGATGTATGGATTCATGTTTGTGCACACAGATTGTTTGGTTGTGTCTATGACTTTGAAGGCTTCTATGGTTGTATTGAAATGTTGGTTTTGTTCAATAATATATGGTGATGGATGCTTTTGGAGGTTGAGTTTTTCTCTCAATGAGAGTTTCCTAGGGTATATCTTGTGTCACATTTTTATGGGTATGTTGTCTATTCTCTTGCATGTGGATTTTCATTGCATATTTATTTCAGATCTATTATGGGTTATGAGGAAACAGTTATATTCTTTCTTGAAAGATTCCTTAAAAGTGGTATCAGAGCTATGGTTTTTTTGTTGTAACCCTAGATTGAATTTATAGGAATGCATGAGAGGATAAAAAAAACAGCAATATATATGGGTTTTGTATGTTGTTTATTGCAGATTTGATGGTTTTGGTTTTGTTTCTATGATGAGATGTTGGTAGGTATTGGGAATGTGAATTTTTTGTCAAAAGGCTTTTTTGAATATTTCATTTAAATGAGGATTTTATGGGGGAGCTTGCAAAAATGACCTCCTGCGCTAAAACAAACCTCACTAGTTTATTAGGGTTGATGTTTCCATAAATTTTGATATACAATATGCTCTAGTTTGGGTATGTTGAGAGGAAATGAAAGGGCTTTTTAGTCTCAGCATGTGACGACCATCAAATTTAATCTCGTCAAATTTTTTGTCAAAAAAATTGTAGTGAAAATGGTAAAAGACTGTCTTAGTAAACTCTTAGGATATCAAATTACAGACTTCTTATAGTGATTAGAAAGATAATTCAAAACACTACAAGTTGATGTATGCTTGATTATATGATTTTGAAATTTTGATAGGTTTTAAAAGCCACAAAGTCATATGTTTCTTATTTTAAGCATAGATTAGGGCATATAGAGTTGGATTTTGGAGTTTGAGTAGTCAACACAAAGCTCTTGGAGAGATCTATATATTGGGTCAGATTTGTTGTAGGTCTGGAATAATTTGTTTGATGATATATTGATCTAAATTATCTATGATATATATTGACTATGGTAACATTGTGAGTTTATCACATTGTATATTTTGGAGATTTGGATTTGATGTCATTGTATACTCATCTAATATTTTAGATTGATCTCATCATGATATGGTTATCAATATTTATGTTGGATATGTATGATGACTTGTTGGGTCTACAAGTTGTGTAGTGTTATATGTGATCTATAGTTACAGTTTGCATTTATGGCTTGGATGTCTTTGCCCATTGATCTTTTATTAGTGATGCATATGCAGATTGCTTGCTTGAATTTGGGTTGTCTATGGACTAAGTCACATGATTTTCTTATTTTTCTTTATGTAAAAGGGATGAGATGTTGTTAGTAGGTATGGTCATGGTGGAGGATTGTGGTTGACTATTTTATACTGACAGGTTGGAAACATTGAGAATTAGATGTTTGGTTCTTGATTGTGATCATGGTGCCATGGATTTTGGCATGACATAATTAGATATAGAGGTACATCCTTGATGTTCATTGGTTTCAATTTCATATTTGGCTGTGGTGGTATATCTTCTTGGTTGAGGACCATGGTTATTTAGTTTCTTTTGAGGAGCACGTGATGTGCACTTTGAGTTCCTTGATGGTCTAATTCCTTGATTGATTCTCATGTTCAGAGAATGGTTTTTATCATCATGATGTAATGGATAGCTTTGATACACAATTTAGTGGGAGCTTGTTACAATGATGAGGTGGCAGTGTAGGACTACCTCCTTGTTTAGTTTGTATCTTCTTGGGTAAGGAGATCTTGGTTTTCGCTTGGTATTGACACTTTGGTTATATGAGTGTAGACCTAGGGGGACTTCATGTAGGAGTTGGATTTTATGGTGCTATGGGTGACTTGGTACCACGGGTGAGTGGGATTTGTTTCCATTGATATATTTTTATTGAGTGTTTGTAGTTAGTAGACATTTTTCTTAGATCTTGTTGTTGTAGAAACATCTTTGACATTTGCATGATACACTTTTTATCTTAATGGTGTTAGAAGATTTTTGGATCTTGAGGACTCGTGGTGTTCTTGGTTATCTTCATGGTGTATGGAGATGGTTCTTCATGGTATGTGGAGATGGTTTTCTTCATGGTCTATGGAGATGGTTGCATCTTGAGGACTCATCGAGTTCTTGGTTAAGATGTGGTTTATGCTTTAATTCTACATGTTATCCATGGTGTGAGGATGGTTTCATTATTATGTCATGATATACTCTTGATATATGTTTATAGTTGTGACATGTCAGTGTGTTCATATGAAGAATTTTATCGCTTTGGTTGAGATGATTTAGATCACGATGTCATGTTTATGTTCCTAAGGCCATCATTGAAACTTTGACATTATTCTTGGTTTAGTTTCTTGGTATTGAGTACATTGATCATTGGTTGGATACTTCATGTTATTTCTATGTTGCATTTAGAGTTGTCATGGATTGATTGGTTAGAGGTGTTCATGGATACTTAGAGATGGTGGTGATGTTGATTTCTCTTAGATTAGAGAAGTATTTGATGGGAGAATTGATCATTTCAGCAAGAAGTTTGAGAGACATTCACCTGATATGGAGTTAAGATGATATTGTTCTTAGATGCATCTTGGTTGGAGACTTGGATATCTTGATGAAATTCTCATTCTCTGCTCTTGGTCTACTTGGTGGTTTTCTACTTGAGAGGTATAACCCATTGTTTCTCTCAGGTGCATTATATTTATGCTTATCTTTCATAGATATGGATCTTGAGATATGGTATTTGATTTAGTTATAGAGGGTTCATTTAAGAGATGGTCTAGCATTGGTTATCTCCATGCACATATGTTATTTTTATGCTTCTTGAGTTTCGTAGATGGTTTTATATCGAACATATTCTATGGATTAGGAATGGTTATTCCTTGGTTTAAGAATGGTTTATGAGTCTGATCTTTTTGTGACAGGCTTACATCCATGATTAGTTATATGGTATGGTTTGGGTGTTTTTGTGGCTTATTGATTGGGGTTTTATGGAGGAGATCATACCTGCATAGTATACTTCTAGAGGTGTGTGTGTAGACTTGGACATGATACTGGTTATGATTTACATGGTTTCTCTTTGGTCTTGGTTATCTTCCTGGATATTTAGTTTCACTTACATTGCATTTGAGATTAGTTGAAGGTTGTTATCATTAGTTTGTATTCATGTATGCCATGTGATATATGACATGGTTATTTTTTTATCTCTTTCCTTTTTTGGTTGTGGAGAAATTGGGAGAGTGTTGGAGACTTGTTATGAGAGTAGTTCTTCCAGGTTATGTGTTTAAGTATTCTGGATGTCCTTGATACTAAATGGATTCATTTCTATGAGATGTTGTGAGTGGATTAATTATAGATTTTACATTATCTTTTGCACTGGGAGCTTCTTAGCATATATGTGGCAAGTATTTCTCTTAAGGCTTTTGATTGTTAGTTATATATTGGATATGTTGATGATCTGAGATTCATTTGGTATCTACCTTTAGAGGTATGGATAGTTGGATGGGTTTGACACTTTTTGTGGGTGTTATTTCAGCTATGGATTTTGATAGCTACAGATACATTTGATTACCTTTGGATCAAGTGTTTGTGCTTAACACTTCAGTTGGTACAAGATTTTATGATCTTCTAATGTGACAGGTTGGGTGGCTTTCCCTATGGATGGCTTCTATGTATGTCTTGTGGTAGTGGCATAATAAAAGGTGGCTTCATTCATGTTTGAGATGTTGGATACTTTGATTTTTGTGTGGATACTAGGATGGATCATATGGTGTACTTTGACCCATGGTGGTGAATGTGCTAGGAGGGCTTGTTTCCTTCTTCATTTGTGTGGCTACGGATTGCCACTATGCAATTTATACAAGAAGTGGGAGATTGTCGAGATTATGTGTGTTGCACATATGTATAATATTGTTATATTTTATTATTTTATTTTATCATGTAATGTTATCCCTAGGAGTGCCTAGATAGACATGCAACATGTAAAGATTCTCATGTGATATTCTTGATGATTTATATTGTAACATTCTGATAATATTTGATGTAATTATTTAACATTGGAGAAAAAAATTAAATGTCTAATATTAAATTTGGGGTCTGTGGGTTAGGTAACACATGGTTTTAGCACATGGTTTATGTAATACCACTTGGTGGTTTTGTGGGACTTTCTACTATATAAGAAACCATAAGGGTAGTTGTTAATGCGAAAAAGAAAAAAAGGGAAAGGGGGAAAAAAGAAAGTGAAGAAAGACAACACTTGATAGGTTAGCCAAGGGAGCATTTGTGAAGGTTGGAAGCATGGCATGGGATGTGTGGATTCATGTTTGTTCACATTGATTGCTTGATTGTGGCTATGACTTTGAAGCCTTCCGTGGTTGTATTGCAATGGTGTTTGTGTTGAATAATACATGGTCCTGAATACTTTTGGAGGCTAGGTTTTTCCCTCAATGAGGGTTTCTCAAGGTATATCTTGTATCAAATTTTTGTGGGTTTGTTGTCTATTCTCTGGCATTTTGGTTTTAATTGCATATTTATTTTAGATCTATTATGAGTTATGAGGAATCAATTATATTCTTTCTTGCAAGTTTCCTTACATAACATAACCTATGAATTCACAAGCTAAGTGAGAGTTATCCTTTTAGCTATACAACATAAAAGAAAAATAGATTTTTATATTTGAATGGTTTTAAAATAACCAAGATATGAAACAATAATTATGCATTCTCTAACTAAGATCAGTGCCTAATCTATTGATCTCTAAGCCTTGTTTCCTATTAGTGTTTAATACTTACTCATTTTATAGGAAGTTTTGGTTGGTCATTACTATGATAGAGCCACCTAATGAAGGAAAAGCTACATGGAATTGTTTATATTTTCACTACATGTCAAGCAAGTGTAAGGTTGCTGAGCATCCTAGTGTAGACCAAGTCACAATATATGTTGAGTAAAAGATGAGGAAGTCAAGTAATGTGAAGACAATTTATGCCAAGTGAGTCAATATTTTTTGAGCATATAGAAGGTAAGGAAAAACATGAATGTTAGTTATGACCAAGCATCAAGATATTCAATTACAGAGTAAACTAGTTTTGGCATATGTGTTTATAATGGTACAAGCACGTATGTAAATAATTTTGGCCAACTTCTATGCAATATTTATAGATTGTAAAGATAACTAAGGAGCTAATTCTGCATTTTTCTAAAGGACATCAATCCTTAGGAAGTCAAGGTAATTAATCAATAAATCAGAAAGACTAAGCAAAAAAAAGGGTTCATTTTGGATCCTTGATTATGATCTAGAACCTTCCACAATTATCTATTTAGTAAGGGTTCAAACCCTAAATGTGTGTGTGTGTGTGTGTGTGTATGTGTGTGCGCACGCGTGCGCATGTGCACGTGTGCGTGTGCATGAAAAAAGATCATGAATGTGCAAAAAGGTCAATGTAATAGCTCTTCAGATCCCCATTAGTGTACAACCTCATCTAGCTCCACCAAGGTGTCCTTGCCCTGTGTTATAATCGAGCTTATTGCAATATTATCTTCCTCTCCTTATGGGATTGCGAGGTTGTGCCATATGTCCTTCAACGATGTTACTACCTCTATGCTTGAGCACCATATTCCAGTCTATGATTTTCTATCATTGCCAACCCATTGCCACCCAGTCCCCACATCACCAATCTGCCATTTTTCCACCTTGGGCACACGAGCACATGTCACACTATCACTTTGTCTCTATTGTTATGTTCTAAGAAACTTCTCTTGATTATGAAGAAATGATTGTTGATTATCTGAGGAGATAATTATGCATATTTCAAAAGGACATCAATTGCTAGGAAGGTAGGGTAATTAATAAAAAATGATCAGGAACACTAAGTGGCAAAAAGCTGCATTTTGGATCATTGATTATAATCGAGAACCTTTCATAATTATATATTTAATAAGGTCCAAACCCTAAATCTGTGTGTGTTTGTGTGTCTCAAAGAAAGATCATGAATGTGCAAAAAAGGTCAAGGACATAGCTCTCTAGATCCCCATTAGTGCACAACCTCATCTGGCTCCACCGAGGTGTCCTTGCCCTATGTTAGAATTGAGCTTCATTGCAATGTTGTCTTCCTCTCCTTATGGGATTGCGAGATTGTACCATGTGTCCTTCAATGATGTCAGTACCTCTGCACTTGAGAACCACATATCACTCTATGATTTTCTATCGTTGCCAACCCGTTGCCACCTAGATGCCACATCACCAATCTACCGTCTTGCCACCTTGGGCTTGTGAACACATGTCATACTATCACTTTGTCTCTATTGTTAAGTTTTAAAGAAATTCTCTTGATGATGAAGAAACGACTATTGATTATCTGAGGAGCTAGTTACACATTTTTTAAAAGGACATCAATCCATAGGAAAGTAGGGTAATTAATCAAAAAATCAGAAAGAGTATGTGGAAAAAGGATACATTTTGAATCATTGATTATGATCCAGAACCTTCCACAATTGTCTATTTAATAAGGGTTCAAACCCTAAATCTATGTGTGTGTGTGAAGAAAGATCATGAATTTGCAAAAAAGGTCAAGGGCATTGTTCTTCAGATCCTTGTTAGTGCACAACCTCATCCAACTCCATCGGGATATCCTTGTCCCATGTTAGAATCAAGCTTCATTGCAATGTCATCTTCTTCTCCTTATGGGATCACAAGATTGTGCCTTGTGTCCTTCTATGATGTTACTACCTCTACGCTTGACCACGACATGTCACTCTATGATTTTCTATCATTTCCAAACCATTGCCACCTAGCCACCACATCACCAATCTGGCCTATTGCGACCATGTGTCAAAATCTCATCACTCCATCTTCAAGCCTATTATGCCACATATCGATCTGTCATTGTGTCGGCGCAACTGCTTAGCACATCTTGTTCTTCGCTAACTCACCAACTCATTTTGCATACTAGATGTCATTATTTCATTAGTTGGTCTAGTCTGAATGTCTCATTAATTGCATCATTCATTCAAAATTTATTTATTAACCTCCCGAGAGAACTAGGTCCTACCACACACGAGCCAGTGTCCCAAAGGTGCTTATGTTTGATAATTACTGTTAGTTGCGTTTGTATATAAAAATAACAAAAGGAGCATTCCGTAAAACAACGTGGGGATAATGCATTCTCGATCATTTTTGTCAAAACAATCTCTCTACCAAGCGTTGGACAATATCTTTATTTGGACCGCAAAACCTCCTTTACAAACATTAGCATCGACCATTGTGGAAACAGGCATCCCAAGACCGCGGACCTGCAACATGTGTACTCACATTTTCAAAAAAATTCTATTTCAACCACTAAATAACGATATTATTGCTCAATCAAACAACACACTATCAGTCCCATGTAAAAACATTTCACATACGATGCCACATCTCACCCCAATCAGGCCTGGAATTTGACGGCCACCCCCACCTATCAAATGATTTTTTAGTGATGGTTTTATCATTTTTATACCTTCAATGATATATTATGATGGTCATTTATTTTATTTTTTTTGAATAATAAATATAAGATATTTTTAAGATTTAAAAATGTATAAAGTAATAATACATAATAAATTATATCGAAACGTTTTTAATTATACAAATAGAAATAGATAATAATTATAAATTAATAATACATGAAAAAAATTTAAATTAATTAGACAAATTTTAGATTTGCATGCTTTATTTAAGAAAGATTTTAAATTAACATAAATATATGACAAATAAAATAGAAATATTACATATACTAACATTATAAATTAGTTATATGTGAAAAATAATACATATTATATACTATAATAGTAATTAATAATAACAAGTTTCTAAATTTATATTATAATATTTTTAAGTTTAAAAATATTCATATTGTCAATTAAAAATATATAAATTAATAAATTAGTAGCATATATTTATATTATAAAGTAAAATATATATAGTCTATAATATTTTTTAGGGTTTATTGGTAATTTAAAGTGTCGTGTTGACTGTCTTATAAAAATATAACATGCCACTCTATACTGTCTACAAAAAATTAGAGTGCTATATATGATCCAAAAGTGCAAAAAATGGCCATTACGGCCATCAAATTGCTAGCCTGACCCCAATGACCAAGTAATAGATTTTGCCAGGTTGTATGAGATTTGAAGAAATCCATTTGGCTTTAGGTACTTCACGTCTAGACTGGGAGAAGTAAATATCAATAGGGCATTTCTTTGATCGCTGTCATGATAAAGGACGCACCTTTTCTATACGTCTACACTATATCTCAACAATCAACGGTACGCATAACACATATATCAGACTCTGGAAACTACTGTGCGGTAGTGAACGGCTTAAACATCACATACTAAGGCTTCATTTCTAAAGTAAAAGTGTTAAATAGTCAAAGTTTGACTTACTTTTTCAAGCTTAATTTCTGGCAATTCTATATTAGAAGTCAAACAACACCTCAACACAATTCACATATCTCACTTTGCAAAAGGCATAGTGCACAACACAATTCACATATCTGACTTTGCAAAAGGCATAGTGTGCACATTTGTGAATTTAGCAGACAATTCCATCAAACTCATCTCTGAACAATGTCGCTTTACATGATTAGTGCAACCTCTTTGATCTAGACTTGATTCCACCAGTGTGGATTTATAATGCAAGAATTACAATGATTGCATTAAATGTTAGTTTTACTGGATGGGTTATTACTGAAGCTGGCCTCCATTAACATGAACCTCGAGTGCTTCATGGTATGTTCGACTCACCCCTCTGCGATCTTGAATTTGCCTTGTGCGATTTTCAAGCATATCATATTTCATAAGTTAAAAGGTCTTTTGGCAAACAGCCTAAGCCTGTCGTGGCTTACTTAGCGGAAAATATTATAATTAATCCATTTTCTTATTTCATGCACACTACGTTGAATAAAACCATTATAAACTGGCATTGGGACTCAACCATACTCCTCTTTGATATGTATTTAACCTCATGCTTTTGAATCAACACCTGACATGGCCAATCATTCTAAAACCTACAAACTTCAACTACCTACAACATCGACTTCATCTATTTCTCTTCACTCAAATGAGACATCCACCTAGACTTGTGGTGCTCTTCAAATATCTTCAACCACTAACAAAGAAACTCAATTCACATTCATGAACTTTTCTGCGCAACAATTTACAGAATTGGCATCACTATTATTGGCATCACTATTATGTAATCTAATTGATATGTGCTTCGAATCTGGTCATCCTTAAACATCACACACTAAGGGAAGAATAAAATTTAGGGGAAAAAAAAGTCAACTTTGACTATTTAACACTTTTTGTCTAGGAATTAAGTTTAGTGTGTGATGTTTAAGCCATTCCCTCCAATCTCTGTTCCCAAATGCAATTTGTGATAAAGGTAATGCTATCATTATTTAATGGAATGATATTCATCAACAAACCCTCTCTAATTAGCATCACCACTACACATCTAAAAATTGGTGGCCCTCTATTAAGGCACACATGTTATATAATCCGCACACCATTTTTATTATGTTTGAGAAACTCTTCAATCATAAAATGTGAAAACTAAGTGCTCTTAACAATTATAACCATTTATTTCTCATTGAAAACCCTTTATTTCTTGCACATTGATTCAGTTTAATGAAGTTAGTCACGCACAAAATGGGTCCAGCTAACATTTTTTTTTTTTGCATTTCAAACAACTGAGCCTTCAATGAAATCCATTGAGCCCTTCCATCAATTTGGATTTAAAATCAACCATAGACTAAGCATTTAAAACTCTCCTTTTACCTTTTCTGAACATTTTTACCCTCTATGTCAAGAGGTGTCTTAGCCGGCCATAAAAATTGCTGAAATCAAACAGTCGGACTAAAACATTTCATTTGTGTTCTCTAGTCTACATACTCTTGCCTTGCAAAGTTTTATCTTATAACACCACCAAGGTAAAAAGTTATTGACCCTTAGAGTTACTCATTTCATTTTGATACTGTAGGCAACATGTTAGAAAATAATAAATTGCATTTGGATTTAGCCTCTAAAACATGCCAAATGGTCACTTAGGGAAATGAAACCAAGGACATTGGAAAAAATTCATATGCAGAGTATGAATGTACAATTTGGTTACATGATGAATAACTAAATTTTTTTGGAAAGAATACAAAGTGATCTTCTTTGATTTGTAGAACTAGACAACCTTGCGAGATGAAGATTTTTGCAAATGAAATGGCTTTAAGAATGTATGCAAACGGATTCATGAGAACTTGCAAACTAACACACTTGAAGTACTCAGTGTAGAACATAGTGGTATAATCAATTTAGGCTCTTCTCACATGGGCTCAAAATTACAACACCTCAAATAGCGCTACCAGTCAATCTACAAATTTGGTTATGAGTAAACCTTCGAAATTGCATTTGGAATCACATTTAAAAACTAGACAAATGAATTCGCCATAAGCTCAAATCTAAAAATTAACATGACTCTTACCCCTAAATTGCAGTAGAAAAGGAATTTCTTTGTTAGGGTCAACTGGGTCAAAATTATGATCAATCAAAGTGGGCTATTGGCTAATTGTCCCAATAGACAACTAGGAAGTTGTAAGTTTTTACAAAAGGATTAAACTTGTTAGACTCATCAAATGGTCTAATGAAAACATAAAATTAATTTTATGACAACAACATAGTAGTATAACCATTTCTTCCATATACTTAATAGGGTCATAAAATATCCACTATCAAACAAGGCTTCGTGGAACTCTTAACATGTGAAAAATCATGATAGAGATAAAAATCCAACTTTGAGGAACTCAAAACCCTCTCAAAATATGTTAAAACAAAATAAAAATTGAAACATAGGTTCTCTAATATTCATACTAAATATTCCCAAAGTGGCTAGTCATGACACTTTACCCCATGGAAGTTATTCAATGGCAAACTAGGCGTCCAAGACCTCTTTGACACTTGGATTAAAATATAGATTTCTCAAGTGATCAAAATGACAATTCACAAAATGACTCAGAATTTCAACCTATTATCATGAAACACATGCCTATATTGAATGGAAGGTGTGAGACAACTAAAATACCTCATAAGCCTCATAGTGATAATTGATTATACATGCATGAAAAGCATCAATAAGGGTTAAATTTTATAAAATTTTCAAAATCGTACTCAAAATGTGCTTGCAATTTTGAGTCCCAACATATCATATGGAATTTAGTTAGATGAACCAACTCAACTATGATCACTTTTTATTGTATGTGGTTGATATATCCATATTCATCTATCATTGGTTTGGAAGTTTGGAAATATGTACTTAGTTAAGGTCTTGATGTAATCAGTCTCTCATGGTAACACAACATGTTGGAAACTAATGTTAATGTGTTTTGGTAACTAAGATTAGCAATGCATGCTTATAAATACTTATACCAATGTTCTCTCTCCCTCTCTCTCTCTCTCTCTCTCTCTCTCTCTCTCACACACACACACACACACACACACACACACACACACACACACTCACACACACACACACACACACACACACACACACACACACACAAAACTTAAGTGGCTAATTGTTCTACTAATGTATAAGATACACTCATGTAATGTAATAACTGGAAAAAATTTCCTTGCATCAAATCATGAATCCTAAAAAGTACATTAAACTCTAATTCTATAGCTAATCCTATGATAAAATATACACTAATAATTCTATCTCCCCTTCATCTTTACCCCCATATCTACCTCCCTATCTATCGACCTCCTCTCTAGTTCATACTATTAGATTGAACTACACAATATGACCAATTGACACATCATGATATCTTTTCAAATGGGCCAATATGTCATGTTTTCCCAATTTTAGATTTTGTTTCAAGGATAAAAGATATGTTTGAGGAATGGAGAAGATTTTTTAATTTTACATTTCTTTCATACTAGTGTGAAGTCCATAAAATATGGAGGGGTCAAATCTATACAATAAGTAGATACCATCCAAGTCCACTCAACCTTAATCAAAAACCAAATTAATTCAATTATATTTCTTATTATAATTTCACTAGTTAATAAGGTAAATACAAATAATTATATCATTAACTAGTTTTTAATTTACTATCTTTTTGGTATGTAAATTTTCAAAATACATAATGGTTAAGTTAGATTTTGAGGATTTTTTAATGGGTTGAGATCTGTTATAGTGAGTTAACACCAAGTTTTTTTGTGGCAAACCTTTGTGTTATCCCCATTTCACTATTTCATAGGAGGCCACTTTGGCAACCTGCAAAATGGTGAGATGTTTTGATATTTTGTGAGTTTCGCTTTTTGTCCCTACTAAAATGGAGAAACTACTTAGGCTCTTCAATGTGCTAGGGTTAACATTGTGTGTTATCCCATCCTATGGTTTCTTCTACTAATTGGAGGTAGCTACACCAAAACTGTAGCTTTGAAAGATAAATTTACAAAGATTATCAATCTTAAAAGATTGAGTGACAAAGGAAAAAGTATTCGTTGTCATTTTTGGCCCCCCATTTAGCACAATATAGATAGCTAATCTAAGAATTTTTTAATGGTCTTAAATATGTCACAGTGGGTTGACATGTCAAGTTGTCTACACCTAGCCTTCATGTTATCCCTTTTAGGGTATATGACAACTATATGTGATGGGCTAAATGTGGGGAAAATTAGATAAAAAATATTATATATTTAACTTGATAATTACATCTCACAAAATGAGTTGTATTATTATATGAATATTATATCACAAATTCTATCATACATTAGAAAAAAAAAAAACCTCCTACAAAGTATAGGATAATTATTGGATATATATTTTAACACGTTAGGGTTTTTGCAGTCAACCATCATGTTTTCCTCATTATGATCTCAGAAAATTTCAATGGGCTCACATAGTGGACTAATGTGTTAAGGTTATCTTTGGTAAAGTTCGTGTTATTCCATCTCACTATTTTGAGAGTGTCAAAATGGTATCCTGGGAAATGGAAAAATCTTTCACTATTTTGTTGAGTTTCTATTTTTCCCTTAACAAAATGGTGGAACTAGTTAAGCTAATGCATGTGGCAGAGTTAAAATTGCACAGTATCCCATCTCACAATTTGTTCTATTGATTAGAGGTAGTTACACAACCAACAAAAGAAATTGTGAGATGAGATAATATGCAATGTTAACCCTACCACATGGAATAGCCTAACGAGTTTCACCATTTTGCTAGGGGCAAAAAGGGAACCTAGTGAAATAGAGAAAAGCTTCACAATTTCACAATCTACCACTTTGAGCCTCTACAAAATAGAGAAATAGGATAATTTGAAGGTTAATACAAATAACCTAATGCATTAATGAACTATGAAATATTTTAGCTCATTAAAAAACAAATAGATTGCTTAGCTATGATGGATTGAATGGGATTAAAAATATCCAATCCAAACTTAAAGTATTTGTGAATAGGAGAAGGTACAACTTGCATGGAAGAGAGGGAGATAAATAAATATATGAAAGGAAAGGAAGAGAAGTACATATATATAGAGAGAGATAGAGAGAGAGAGGGGTGTTTAGTTGTATATCATTTGATTTTACCTCAAATTAAAGCATATTGTTGGTGCTATTTTACGAAAAATCGTTAGTTCTGTTGTTGGCGCCGAATCCGTCTTTCGCAATGGCAGGGATTTGCCAGGACTCAGAGAGTACAACTTAGCATGTTCGTGCTTTCGACTGGCCCTAGAGCAGTCCCCAGATGCCAATGAAATAAAGTTGCACATGGACAAATCGAAGAAGCTGAATGAAAAAAACAAGCAAGGTAAGTTTGATCTCTCCGCCTATTTCTGAATGGTTTTATCTCTTCCTTGATTGAAAAATATGCAAGAGGTGGGTAGTTATATTGGTCCAGTGATTATAAAAAAATCGCCTATCCATGGTCGAGGTTTGTTTGCTACCAAGGATGTTGAGACCGGAGACACTCTGCTTGTTGATAATGCGATTTCTGTGAGTGGCGTGTATCGCAGATCGATGGCATTTCCTATGGAAGAGAACCCTCCCACCATGATGGTGGGTCTTCATCGAGATACAGTGGAGGGAGCAGCTGCTTTCTCGTTCGATATGGCTGGATATCGCTAACATTCTTCTGGACCGTGTACCGTGTCTCTACTGCGTTGTTGTCGAGTAAGACTAGACAAAAAGATCCACCGAATAATATCTCAATATCTAGATGGTATGATATGCATTGTTTAAATTATTATTAAAAATATAATATATTAACTCATTTAAAAAAATATTAAATATCATAATATAATTGATTAGTTATAAAAATATATCTTTATAGATAAATAATGGTTTAGAGATATAAATATTGTTATTTTTATTTAATTATATTACGATTTGACTTTATAATCTATGATTATCTTAATAAAAATATTATATTTATTTTTAATATTTATATTTGATTTTTATTTTTTAAATTAAAATTATATTGTTGTTTTTTTTTTTTTTTTTATCATCAATCTATAATTTGCATTTTTGATCTACAAATATTTCTTTTGTCTTGGATTTGGGCACCCATCATATTTTAAGAAGATAGATATGAAGGAGAACCATTTTGATGCTATAAATTTTATTTCAATGACTTTCTTTCTAGAAATACTGTAATTTTCTGAAAAAGAGAGTTATCAGAAAATCATACATCTTGATAAATTTCATATATTATACTAATATTCAATTTAATTATATACTATAAATTAATGGAAGTGTTAATTCACATATTGTATCTCTTACATATTTTAGCTAGTATTAAATATTTTAGCTAGTATCAACTTTTAGTAAAGTATCTTAAGTATATGATAAAAGTAATGTAATACATAAGTATTGTAATATTAATTATGTGAACTATTATAAAACTTTAGTTCAATTTCATAATAAGAATATTTTTAAACATTTTTAAAATTTAAAATAAAGAAAATAATTTAATATCATTTTGATTAACTTATTTGAAATCGTTTTAAATTTAGTGATTGTGTGTGTGTGACTTTATATATGGTTGAGCTATTGCTTAATATATTTTATATTATAATTTTTTTAAATTTCCCATTAGAAAAAAGTAAAATAGATTTTACTTGTATGTCTAAACGATAAATCATTCTCAAGAAATTGCCTACAAAATTGCACATTTATGGTGCTTCCCAAAAATTTGTGTATAAGACCCCAAGTTTTAAAGCCAATAAAATAGCTAAATTTTTTTTTTTGAATTTATAAATTAAAAAATATGCATCTATACTGTAAAAAAAAAATTATTGTATGACACTTTTTACAAATAATTGATTTCAATTGGTTGAATAAATCAAAATTATATTTTAAAACTATTTGTAGTACTTGTCATGTCCCCAAATTTGAATTTAATAATTTTAATTTAATTAATTAATTAATAGGACGCAAAACTTAAATAATATAACAAAAGGACCTTGAATTAGTTACTTTAATTAATTAATATGGGGCCCAAGTTAATAATATTTATATTTGTGGTTCCAATTGATTTAGTATATCTTGGACCCATTTTTATTTAATTATTTACATAGGTAGGTGTGGTCGTTGGCTATCTTTATACAATCTTGGAAGGTTTCCCTTACTAGTATTTAAAAATGACTATTTCAGATTATTTTTTTGGTACTATGAATTTTCATTGGAGATCTCTTCTGTTTGCCATTTTGGAAGTGAAATATCTTCCCTAATTGGCTTTTTGAATTTGGTGTGATTCACCCCTCACCCTATTTCGTTGCCTATAATACTTTTCTTAGATTTGGAAAATTGGAGCACCATCAGATTTTCATATTAGAGAAATAACTATGTCTAACTTGATCATCTCTATTTGTATTTGTGAAATTCCATCTTTGGCAATGCTTCTTGTGTTTTCTTGCATTAAATCTATCTATGACAATATTAGCGCACTATTTGCTCATCTTCCTCTATAGTTTGTTTGCACAACCATACACCCCCTATCGAGCCAAGCACATCACCACTATTGTACCCAAATTCTTCCTCATAGCATGATTTGTTTGTCTATCATACGGCTTCATTCGGCACCATAAGACATCTCTCCCCACCACATGACCTTTGACTCACCTTAACCATACAACCCCTACACTATTAGCCATTGCACAATGTGTGACATTCCATTTACCAATAATGTATGAAATTTTAACATTTTAACATCACCGTACAGACTCTAAACACTCTATACAATCACCTTTCCTTCACTACCGTATAGACCCTAGTCATTAATATATGGTTACAATGTATCTAATAACCCTTTAGTCTATACACTGTAGGCAATTTTCATAGATACTATGTGCAAAGTGGGAAGTTGTTGTCTCTCTCCTATGTGGATTTGGAATAGAAAGCTCTACTGGTAGTTGTTCAGCCTCCTAGTGTTGTGCATTCGATCGAGGATTATTTGCAAGAGCAATCTTTACAATTGGCTGATTATGAAGTCTATTCCCTACTAGCAATCATCATGGATTACAAAAACTAATTTCAAGTTAGGGATCTTGTTGACTTAGTACATGACAACATTTATAGCAGAGTGGTCTAGGGGATGCTTTATGACAATGTGGTGTAAGGGAGGTTTCATGACAAATCTTTTCATCTATGGATTTGGTTTGGGATCCTCATGGCTCAAGACATGACAATATTTATATCAGACTGGCATAGTGAAAGTTTAATGATAATGTGGTGTTGTGAAGGATTTATCTCATTTCACTTATCTCACTTGCACATTCGAATTGGGAGCATGGAGCTATTGGTAGTATGTTTGATGAAAAATTTCTTGAGGGAAAGAAATCCTTGGGAATCAAAGATTTGTCATGCCCCCAAATTTTAATGTAGTAATTGGTTAAATTAATTAATTAATTGGTCCCAGAACTTAAGTAATATAACAAAACGACCCTTAATTATATACCTTATTTAATTAATATGTGACCCAAGTTAACAAAATTAATATTTGTGGTTTTGATTGATTTAGTATATCTTGGACCCATTTTTATTTAATTATTTCCAAGGGTAGGTGTGGTCCTTGGCTATCTTTGTACACCCTCAAAAGGTTTCCCCAATGGTTATTTAAGCACAGATTTTGGATTATTTTCTTGGTATTGCAAATTCTCGTAGGAGTTTTCATTTTTTTGTCATTTTGAAAGTGAAAGATCTTCCCTACTTGGATTTTCAGTTTCAGTAGGATTTAACCTTCACCCTATTCCTCCACTTGTAACACTTTGTTTGGATATGGAAAATCAGAGCACAATCATATTTGCAGATTAGAGAAATAATTGTGTCTAACTTGATCATCTCTCTTTGTATTTGGGAAATTCCATCTTTGGCAACGATTATTGTGTTTTCCTGCATTAAATCTATCTACAAAAAAATTGTCACACTTTTTGTAAATCTCCCTCTACCATTCGTCTACATAACCATAAACCACTTACCCATCCAAGCACATTACCACCATTCATCCCCAAATCCTTCCTCATAACACAATTTGTTTCTCTATTATACAACTTCATTTGACATTATTCACGCACTTCTGTGTCATTCAAACATGTTTATTTAGTAGTTGGTATTTCCATGTCTACATTCATATAATTTTTATTTTCAATGGGCATTTCATTTTCAATGTGATTTAGAATTTGAATCTCATTTTCATTTTTCTTAGTATTTCTTTTGGGGCTTGTATTCCCATTGGAGTTTGTTCTACATGATCATTTGGCAATCTATTCTTATGAAGAAAACCTAAATTATTTAAGTCATAACCCACTTCTACAAAATCAATAATTTCATCATGAGAAAAAAATCAAGGGTTTGGAGATGCACCTATATTGAATGTTTGATTAGAATGTGCACCTTAATCTCCTTGTATTGGATTCTCTTCTTTAGCTTCTTTATCCATCATGGTATCCTCAATGTCTTTCTCTTCTAAAAACAATATTTAAAATTGAAGACCCAACATTGGTCAACTCTCTAATTCTTTGTCTTCTATCTTGTTGACGTTGTGCTTCCTTCTCTTTGTTTGTTGCAATCTCCTCATTTGTAAGAAATTTTATTTTCTTCTTTCTTTTGTTTTTTGATCCAATGTTTGGAACAACTTTGAATTCAAATCAATTGCTTTCAAATTGAAGAAAATGACAAGAAAATACAATAATATGAAAGAAATTTGATGTTGCAGCTCAAAATTGCCAATCAATCATTGCAATGATTGATAAGTACTTTATCGGTCATCTTTTACGGCCCAACAAGTAGTTAAGAAGTAGGTGCTCGATTTTAAATAATTGGGTACCTAGTTTTAAATTAGGCACCCAATTTTTAAATAATCAGGCACCCAATTTTTAAATCATTTAATATCTTGTTTGGTACCCCAAAGTTTGTCAAAATGTTTTCTATTAAGAATTTACAGACCACCTCAGATGTTGTAGATTTCATAGGAATCACTTCAACCCACTTGGTGAAGTAGTCTATGGAAGTAAGAATGTGGGTATGACTAGCACTAGAGCGAGGATTGATTGGGCCAATAAAGTCAAGTCCCTATTGCTGAAAGGGCTCTTCTATAACAACTAGTTTCAAAGGTAGGGCTGTATATGAGCAATGTTAGTATGCTAATAGAAACCAAATTTAAATAAAGCTTCTACAAACTAAACAAAATTCATAAACTTCAAGATAGACTAAGATGAGCTCTCAATTGAAAATATGAGCCATTAATGGGCTCTCTCAATGAGAAGCTCTCTTGTTGAGTTGCTTTATCTAAATGGATAGGATGTATGCTCAATATGCTTCCAAAGGCTTCAATGGATGATTGTGGATTTTTGGTGTGGATAGATGGCTTTAGTATGGATTTGGCTCTCAAAATAGCATTATAACTTTACTTCATGGATTGTGTTGTTTTGCAAAGGGGAAGGATCCAATTTATAGGCAAGAGGCTTGAGGGATTGAGGGCTAAGATGCAAGGATGGAAAAAAGCTTATGGAGGGCTCAGATTGCATGAGAGGAGAGCACATGGATTGTGCTTCCTTACAACCAATCAAGGAGTGACACATGTCACATGGTGAGAGGATGGAGGAAAGGGCAAGGATGAGTCAACAAAGGAGGCTCAAGAGATAAAATCTTCATAAAGACCCTCATAATGACTTGTAAGAGCAATAAAAGGGCTTGTAAGAGTCATTTATGACCTAGTGGACTTCATAAAGTTTTATGGTTGAGATATTTTGAGGGTGATGAGAGAAAATTTGACTTGGACTTGATTAGGAAGGTTTTAAGCTTGTTTAGGCTTGTGCAAATGATTAGAGGATAGATTAGGATGGTTTAGGATTAGCTTAGGGATAGGAAAGTGGATGGCATTTAATGAGGGTGGGTGAAGGAGGAGATATTTGTTAACTTTGGCTTGGGTTAGTAATTCTTAACCCATGTTTAGGGAATGTGACAAGGTTAGGAGGGGATTAGGATTAGGTTTAAAGACATCTTCTAGAAGAGTCTAGATTTTGGATGAGGATAAAGACTTTCTAGAATAGTCTAGAATTTCCTAGGATGAGGATGAAGACTTTCTAGAAGAGTCTAGCACTTCTTAGGGTGAGGATAAATTAGATTTTTAGGAAATAAATAAAGTTTTATTTATTTCAAGGGTTTGGGTTGAGGAGATATTTATTAAAACTTTTTTTAATAAACATGAGGATTAATATTTAATCTTAATTAAATATTTTGAGTTGGGATTAGGGGTAGGAAATGATGGGATTAGCCTTTAATCAAAATTAAAGAAGGATTAGAAGATTTTGGAAGAGGTTATTGGTCATAAGGAAATTGGCCAAGTTTTTGGGCAAAAAATAAATTTTTTATTTATTTTAGGATTTTTGGTCAATTTATTAATTAAATAATTAATAAATAAGAAAATAATGTTTAAATAAGATTTAAACATTTTTGGGAGGGATTCCTTAATTAAATATTTTTAATTAAGATAAAGGGATTTAATGGCATAAAAATTAATTAATTAATTAAATAATTAATTAATTAATAAATGATGATGTCATCAGGACTTTTTCAGAAAATAAAAATACTTTATTTTCTAAAGGTTTTTAGGTGTCTACATTTTGCCCCTCTTTGATGTGATGCCGCAAGTGGCATGGCATCAAAGATAAGAAAATAAGATGCCCAAGGCTAGAGCAGAAGAGGAGAGAATGGACTGTGAGATGCCCCCTCAAGAAGGTAGCGAGGAGAGAAAGCGAGGCTCGATGGCTTCTTGAAAAGTACAAGAATCTCGGATGAGCAAGGAAACTCAGATTGGCAAAGAGAAGGGGCTAAATTAGCTCAAACTCTCACAATGGGAGAATGATAAAGGAGAATCAGATGCACAAGAGGAAGCAAGCTTAAGACTTTAGGGAAGGTGGAGGATGAAGGAGCAGAGCGCTATAAAAAGGAATCGAGGATAGGGAGATGGATGAGGGGATTATAAAGCTGATGCAATAGGATTTTAGAGAGTCAGATTGGTGGAAGATGGGTTTCAGAGATCCCTAGGACTAGGATTGTGGATCTCAAAAGATGACGCTTGGTGGATTGATTTGGATTGGTGGATCCCTAAGACTAGGATTGTGGATCCCTAAAGCTAAAGGTGAGGAGTGATTCAAAGAGATACTGATGCATAAGCTGGGGTAGGAGAGACAGATGCTGAATATGGATGGGGGATAATGGAGATGAAGGAAAACCATTGAAGCTTTTTGAGCGGGGGAATACTTCAAAGAGAAGTACCACCATGTAGTTGAACACTAGATTTGCTATAGGACTATTGGTTAATTGCCAAGGTTACCAAGAACATCAAGGCCTGTTCACCAACTATCCAGAGGATTGACAAACTAACTCAAAACAAACATGCAAGGATTGCCCCAACATCACACATGAATCCTAGAGGAAGCAGCGTGGAAACGACATTGGAGAACCCACAAGCAGAAAAGAAAAACAAACGAAAGACCTGATCAAGACCTTATGCTCTAATTGCCCCATTCGTAGCATACCATGATATGGAAGATCGTGGCAACCTTGAGGAGGGAACAAGGAGATTGCTTGGAAAAGATACTTCAAGACCCAAAAGGGAAGATCCCAAATCAAAAGAAAGTGAAAATCCAAAAGAGAATCGTTTTCCAACAAGATGGGTAGGACGAGGTACTAACGGACCAAGATCAGACATGATGAAAGCTATATCCTGCAAGGACCTATCAGAGAGCACCTAAGCTAGTGGATTTGGATGAGTGATGCGTCTGGCAAGCTAAACTAAGAAAGATAACACTTTGGTGACAGGAAATCTAGCTAAAGGATGCGTTGGAATAGCTAACCAAGATGTGTGATGGGTGCAAGATGCTGATCAAGGACGAACTGACATGAGCGCTGGATAGATACAATGGTACTAAGGTAAAGAGGATGTACAAGCTGATGGACCAAGATATTTACAAGCTAAAGCTGACCAAGATATGGTACAAGCTAACAGACCAAGATAGTTACAAGCAGGCAAAAGCTCAAGATGATAGGATAGCGGGATGGTTCGATGTTGTGCAAGATGCGAAAGCTAAGGGTGGGATGATAGCAAAAGATATGGATTTGGCAGGATGCATCCAATGATGATGAGAGATTTTGTGACCAAGGATAGCTAGAGGAGTAAGATGAGATGTCTGGATAGGATGGTAGATAGCTAGGATTATGATGGATATAAAGAGATGACATTGGGTTTGCATGAGGATAGCCTAGAGCTAGATACCAATGACAAGGGAGGATGGACAAGACAAGATCTCCAAGGAATATAGTGCCCCCAATCAGAAAATAACATGTGGAAGGAGGTCTTATGATGGATGTGATAGGATTGAAGCTAGGATGGAAAAAGCTAAAGGGGCTAGGGAGATGGATGATAGCTGGGATGATTGGCTGAAGTTGCAGGAGATTAGTGGATGGTGTGAGATGGAAGATGGAGGGTGGAGGATAGGTGGATAGATTGGAAGATGAAGTTGGATGTCAAGAGATGACCAAAAGCATGAGGGTGATAGGCTAAGCTAGAGATGACGGGATTACGCATGATGCTTGTTTGCCAAGTTTTCATCATGGTACTTGTCCAAGGCGCTTGAATTGCCAAGTTTTCACTAGTGGACGCTTTATTTTTCTTTACTTTTTTTTGAATTTTTGACTTTGGACTTAGCTGGAATTATTTTGGCTTTCTTCAGCTATTTTGGCTTTTTTGGGATTTTTCACTAGCTGTTGGAATGTTCAATTTTGTTGCTAGTTGTTGGTACACCAAATGTGTGATTTATGCAATAGATTGGATTAGATGGGATTGATGGTAAGAGATGGAGGGATGAAAAGGTTGGAAAGGAGCATGAGATGGGGATGCTTGCAAGAGCAACATTGGCACATGTTGGGACAGGTGTGAAAAGAGCATATGGGGGATAGATGGTAGATGCGAGCGTGATGGAGGATTTGTGGAAGCGTGCTTGGGGATATAGGCACCCAAGATGGAGTTAGGAGATGGGGGACATGAGTGACTAGATGGGGGATTAGGAATGGTGGATGCCATTATGCATTGGGTTTCAACTTTTTTCTTGGGGATCCACATGGTTTTGGATTTTCTTTTCATAGGCTGTTGCATTGTTTTGCATTCTTTGATTGGATTTTGCCTTTTTGGAGTATGTCTTTTAGAATAGACATATGATTGCCTAGGATGTGGATTTTTAGCTTTATGCATTTTGAAGTTGGCATTCACATTGCTGTGGTAAGCTTTGGGAAGATGGTTAGGAGAAGCTTTGTGAGATGGAGAGGATATGAAAGAGCATGTAGGGGGATGATGATGGATGATGTGCCCTGATATGTGCCTTTGTTGATCTTGCATAGAAATGGATGGAATAGGATTTTTATGATGGCTGATAGGAGGATGGAGGATGGTAGATTTTGGGACATAGGGACCCAAAATGGATTTAGCGGATGAAGGGGGGATATGGTAGGTTGTTTTGGGTTGCAAAGATGGTGGAGGGGGGATGACATAAGATTTATTGAAGGAGTGATGGGAGGCTGGCATGGTGGGCTTGGAGATAGGCTTGGTTTGGGGGTGTGGTGTACCAACAACTTTAGATGGTGAGCCTTTGGATACATATCCAAGACCATGAAATCCTAGATTTTTTTGTGCAATAATAGGCTCTCTGATTCCTTGCTCTTGTGGTCCTAAACCTTGACCTTGATAATGCCATCGATTGAGCATTTGAACAAGCTGAGGAAACTTTTTGCTTGCAGAAAATGGTAGAAGTGATTTATTAGGTGTATTGCAATGGAGAGATACTGTTCTTAATTCTTCTGCTGAGAGAGGGCCACTGTGGATGAATGTAAGTGAACCAAGAGGGTAGATTATAGGTGGTGGAATAGCTTGGATAGGTGGTAAGATGGAAGCATGGAGTGGGGGAGATGGAAGGATAGGATCTTGATGTAGCTGGTGGGATGACAAGATATCTTGTAGTGGAGGAGATATGGCTTGAGGTTTTGGAGATGGAGGAGATGGTGACTGCACTATGGATGGAAGACATGGTACGATGATATCTTCATTTATGCTTTGGGGGATGTCAACATGCTTTTGGGCAAGATCTTGATAGGATTGGTTTGGAGTGGATGGTGCGATAGGAGGTGAAGGGATGGATTCTTCAAAGGTAGTAGATGGATAGATGGGAGATTCAGTAGTGGAGATGGGTGAGTAGAAGATGGATGCATAAGGGTCATTACGAGAGATTTGGGAAATGCTTGGAGGCGATGTGGATAGGATTTGGAGGGATTTGATAGGTGGTGGGATTTTGATGCTTGCGGGAAGTGGAAGGATTTTAAGCAATTTGATGGATGGTATGGGGATGATAGCTATGGGAGATGGAGGTGATATTATAGATGGGGAAGCTTCATCACTGACTACTTCAAATGCTTGGATTAGATGACATGGATTATTGACTGTTGGAGGCGACTTTTCTTGTATTTCCTCTAGGAGATTCCTTGGAGACTCGTGTGTCGAAGGTGTAGGTGGATTGACAGGAATAGCTAGTGTGATGGGGGTGGAAGATTGGAAGCTTGGTTGATGGGGTGATGGAGGGGAAGCTGGAATATCAGATGGCATGACTAGATAGTTTGGAATAACTCTTGGATTTTGGGAGATGCTTGGGGGAATGTTTCCAAGGCTTTCAATATACTCGTCATAGTCAACAAGATTTTCATCATCATTGGAATAGGAGGTGGCGGGAGCAAGAACAATGCGAGCAAACACATCATGATAGGATTGGTACTTCATGCTTTGATGATGAGTTTGATGGGGATGGGGTCTTGCATATGGATGAACACGGAAGCTCATGGTTGGATTTGGATTAAGCACAGATTTTGGATTGGTTGATGAAAGATTTCCTAGGGAGAGTCAAAGCTGTATGACAGACCTAAGGAGGATTGGCTGGAGATTTTTGGCTTTCTTGCGGGTGGAAGACTTCAAGGGTATGCTATCAAAAAGTGAGAGTTTTGCTTTCCTATGTGCAGGATTCGTGGTGATTGTGTCAACTTAAGGATAGACTAGTGATCCTATGGCATGACATGAGATTGACCACTTGTGGATCCCAACCTTTAGCTCAAGGTGATGAGGGATACAAGTGACAAAGCTGGATTACCCTAGACAATGCTCTGTCAAAGGGATAACCTTGGTGAGATTGGTTGATTGGTAGGATTGATTGGATAGCAAAATCTAGCAAAGTGACAACAACTCTTTAAAGGCTTGGGTGTTTTTGGATTGGGTTGCTAGCTGGCTGGGGGGATGATTTGGATGGACTTTGGATTTGGGATTGTTCTAAGGCAAAGAACTAGATAGATTCGGTTGCAACGGGGGAGCTTGGATGATTTTCTGATAAGGCAGTGACTACGCTAAGTATGCCTTGAGCTGGGAGATTTCTACTTTTCTGGGATTTTGACCAAAATTGGCAAACATTCATTCAAAAGCTATGAAAAAACAAGCAGACAAAAGTTTTCAGCAAGCACGTCAAACACACCATCATCCTAGGAAGCTTTCTACAAGGATGAAATTTGGTTTAGCTAGGGAGTCCTCGATATATGCAAGGTACGTGAGGCCCAAATCTGTAGATGAAACCAAAAAGATGTCACACAGCCGAGAGGAGTGGTAACCCACTTCTCCTCTTTCACTTCTCAAGGGTATAAAGTTCCTTTAGGCTTAGCTCGAGTGACAAAATTTTGATCCCAAGAGAGGTGTCTTTGGATTCACCTCCCGATCTTTATACTCCACCGGAACGCTGGAGTTGAGGTCGTCCCAAGGGGTGATGAAATCCCCAAGCAGGCCTCCTAAAAAGCTAAGACAAGATTTTGGATCCTAATCTTATGCACCCAAGATGGCCTCGAAAGACGACAAGGGGAGAGAAGACTTGGATGATCTTGGGCTAAAAAGCATGCTTGTTCTTTTACCAACTGACGCTTAAGTTTTTTGATCTAGACTTTGCAAGCACTCATGTTTAAGATACAATGTTTATTCCAACTTTGAAGCGTCGACAAAAATAAAATTGATCGAAGAATGCGAACAAGAAGAAGAGTTAGGGTCAACAAGAAGGTAAACTCGTGTGCCCAAAGGCCCTCCATGTCAAGTATCGATTGATTTTTCTTTAAGGCATTCAAGATTGAGTGTAAGTTTATTTTAAGCCCAAAACAAAGGTGTGTGAGATTCGATTTCAAGCGCGCACCCGGAGGCCCTCCACGTCAAGATTTGTCCAATTTTTATGCCCAAATAAAGTGTGAGCGAGATTAAGGTGCATTCAAGGAAAATTTGATTTTAATCCATGGCATTCAAGAGTGATTTTAGCAACATGCATTCAAAGACAAGTGATTAAACATTCAAGTTTTTTCCTTTGAGCATTCAAGATTGAAATTTTGTGTGTTGTTTTAAGAACTTTGAAGTGCTTTGTTTTAACCTTAGATCATTCAAGATTGTTTTGGACTCAAAAGTGAAAATGACTCTTTGGACTTTGCTTTTCATTCAAGATTTTGTGTGCTAGTTTGCATGTTTTAAGCCCAAAAATGATATTCCTAGATTGTTTTGATGCATGAAAAACCTAAGAAACATTCAAGATTTTGCAACAAGAAATTTGTTTGGAACAAATAACAAAGCTTTTTAGGACAATTTTGGCAACCATTTAGGACTCTTAGTTTTCATGAGATTTTTTAAAAGAACTTTAGTGTGCACTTAGTGTTGATTTTGAACCTTTTGAAATGGAAACTTGAAGTTCTTTTTAAATTCCCAAAAATGAAGTGTTCCTAACTTTGCATGAATGCATCTAAAACCTTGATGTTGCAAGGATGCAAATGATTAGATTGGTTTAGTTTCACTTGTTAAAAGATTTTTTCTTTTTTGCAAATTTTTAATTTTTTCAATGAATTTAAGTATGATTTGGGGGTTCATTTTAAGCACTAAAAAGAAGTGTGTATGATTTTTCTTCCTTAAAAAAAAATGGCCAAGATCTCCCACAAGAAGAAGAAGAAGAAGTAGATGGAATAAGAAGAATATAGACAAGAAGAGGAAGAAGAATTTCAAGGTCTTTGTCCACCTATAAGCTTGAAAAATCTGCAAACACTATGAGATAGATTATGAGTTCCTTTGTCTTCTTCATGCTCATGTGGACCTACAAAACCAATTTATACAATCCTACCAATCACAAAGACAAGAAAAATTAGCCAAAATCAGCAAATGACATACAGAATTTGACTAAAAAAGCTAATGAAGATGACCCATGCGGGGTCCCACCGGGCGTGCCAAAATGTATATGAGCAATGTTAGTATGCTAATAGAAACCAAATTTAAATAAAGCTTCTACAAACTAAACAAAATTCATAAACTTCAAGATAGACTAAGATGAGCTCTCAATTGAAAATATGAGCCATTAATGGGCTCTCTCAATGAGAAGCTCTCTTGTTGAGTGGCTTTATCTAAATGGATAGGATGTATGCTCAATATGCTTCCAAAGGCTTCAATGGATGATTGTGGATTTTTGGTGTGGATAGATGGCTTTAGTATGGATTTGGCTCTCAAAATAGCATTATAACTTTACTTCATGGATTGTGTTGTTTTGCAAAGGGGAAGGATCCAATTTATAGGCAAGAGGCTTGAGGGATTGAGGGCTAAGATGCAAGGATGGAAAAAAGCTTATGGAGGGCTCAGATTGCATGAGAGGAGAGCACATGGATTGTGCTTCCTTACAACCAATCAAGGAGTGACACATGTCACATGGTGAGAGGATGGAAGAAAGGGCAAGGATGAGTCAACAAAGGAGGCTCAAGAGATAAAATCTTCATAAAGACCCTCATAATGACTTGTAAGAGCAATAAAAGGGCTTGTAAGAGTCATTTATGACCTAGTGGACTTCATAAAGTTTTATGGTTGAGATATTTTGAGGGTGATGAGAGAAAATTCGACTTGGACTTGATTAGGAAGGTTTTAAGCTTGTTTAGGCTTGTGCAAATGATTAGAGGATAGATTAGGATGGTTTAGGATTAGCTTAGGGATAGGCAAGTGGATGGCATTTAATGAGGGTGGGTGAAGGAGGAGATATTTGTTAACTTTGGCTTGGGTTAGTAATTCTTAACCCATGTTTAGAGAATGTGACAAGGTTAGGAGGGGATTAGGATTAGGTTTAAAGACATCTTCTAGAAGAGTCTAGATTTTGGATGAGGATAAAGACTTTCTAGAATAGTCTAGAATTTCCTAGGATGAGGATGAAGACTTTCTAGAAGAGTCTAGAACTTCTTAGGGTGAGGATAAATTAGATTTTTAGGAAATAAATAAAGTTTTATTTATTTCAAGGGTTTGGGTTGAGGAGATATTTATTAAAACTTTTTTTAATAAACATGAGGATTAATATTTAATCTTAATTAAATATTTTGAGTTGGGATTAGGGGTAGGAAATGATGGGATTAGCCTTTAATCAAAATTAAAGAAGGATTAGAAGATTTTGGAAGAGGTTATTGGTCATAAGGAAATTGGCCAAGTTTTTGGGCAAAAAATAAATTTTTTATTTATTTTAGGATTTTTGGTCAATTTATTAATTAAATAATTAATAAATAAGAAAATAATGTTTAAATAAGATTTAAACATTTTTGGGAGGGATTCCTTAATTAAATATTTTTAATTAAGATAAAGGGATTTAATGGCATAAAAATTAATTAATTAATTAAATAATTAATTAATTAATAAATGATGATGTCATCAGGACTTTTTCAAAAAATAAAAATACTTTATTTTCTAAAGGTTTTTAGGTGTCTACAAGGGCAACTAGTTATGGTTTTACGCATAAATAATTTACATTTTTCACATTTACATACCCATTTATAAGAAAATCTAAACATACCTAGCCAATAGTATCCTCTCAGAATTTTAAACGCAATCACTATGAATGAAAAATGCCCTCCGCAGGCTGCATTATGAAAGATTTTGAGTAGCTTCTCTTGCTAATCAGTATCAAAACATCTCAAGAACATACCATCTAGTCCTCTTTTATATAAGATATCATCTACAATTACAAAATTTTCTACTTTGAGCTGAAGGCTCCATCAGTCCTTACCATTCACGTGGTCTGGGCACTCTCCATAGGTTAGAAAATATGCTATGTCTGAGAACCATTTGTCCTTTAAATTGACTAACAAGAAATTAGGGTAAGCTTCTTCTTCTTTATTTTCTAATATAAGATTGAAAAGACCTTGACCACGAACTAGTTTGGATGGTTTGATATCTAGATCAAATTCTTGCACTTTTGATACCCAGGTAGCCCTATTGTTTACTACTACATCTTATTGTGTAAGAATGCTTTTAACTACTATAGATGGTACATAAACTACATAATGTGAGTGTAGTATATAGTATCGAAAGTGTTTCACAACCTTCACAACAACAAATGCTTGCTTCTCAATTAGAGAAAAACATAGTTCATGTTTATTTAGAGGAACACTCATAAAAGAAATAGGTACTTCTTCTCATTTTTCATTTGTTTGAAGTAGGATACCTTACATAGTATGATCTGATGCATAGCCATACTTTACAAAGTCTTTCTAAAAATATGGATGAAAAAGAGTGGGTGCCTTTGCAATAGCTTCCTTTACCTCTTCAAATGCCTTAACTACTGCGTCATCCCATTTGAAATTTTGTTTCTCATTTCAAAGCTTTGCCATAGGTTTTATGGTTTCAGCAAAGTCAGGTACAAATTTTCTAAGAAAGTTGATCTAGCCAAAGAAAGACCTTATACCATTATGGCTAAGAGGCAAACATAACTGCTAGATAGCTTTTACTCTCTCTTAGTCAATCTTGATCCCCTCCTTGGGAACTATATGTCCTAACAGTTTTCCTTTTGTAACAACAAAGATTGATTTCTTGGGATTTAATGAGATGCCATGTTATCTACACTTTTTGATTACTTTCTTGAAATCTTTTAGATGTTTCTTTGATCTCCTAGAAAATACAATCATATGATCAAGGTAAAACATGATGCATTTCTCTAAAATATGGCCAAAAGTTGAACTCATTGCATTTTGGAAAGTTGAAACTGCATTTATACGACCAAATGGCATTCTCTTATAAGAAAAGGTGCCCTAGGGAGTTGTGAACATAGTTTTATGTTGATCTTTGTCAACAAATCAGATTTTATTATAACCTAAGAAACCATTAAGGAATGACATCATCTCTGACCCAGCTATTGTTTGAATAATTTGAACCATTATGAGCAAAGAAAACTTATCCTTTAGACTCACCTGATTTAGGTTCCTAAAGTCTACATAAATTCTTATTTCTAAATTCTTATTTCTCATGGGTACTATTTTCACCGCCCATGTGAAGTGATGTATGGGAAAAATTATATGAGTCTTAAGAATCATATCAATTTCATTGAATATTGCATCTGAAACTTTTAGGTTATAAGTCCTAAACTTCTATTTAAAAGGAGACGTACTTGACTCTAGTGTAATATGGTGTTTGAATTGTCCTCTTCTGAATATCTTCAAATCTTCATATGACCAGGTAAAAACATAAATATACTCTATTAGCCATTTGATGAATCTTGTCTTTTCATCTGCCTCACAACAGTTTCCTATGTTTACCATCTTAGGGCTATATTTATCTCCTAAGTTGACCTTCTCATATTTGCCACTTTTAACCTCTTTAGGGATTGAACTTTGAGCTAAGAAAGCATCTTTTCTACCAAAAAGTTTCTCAAGTTCAATTAGAACTTTAGGTATTATATTTACTTTAAATTGCTTTATTCCCTTTGTTTTCTCACTATTGAGTCAAGACAAAACTTCCTACATTCTAATTTAGAGCCTTCAAAATAGTTAGTGGCAAGTTTTTCTATACTTTATAGGAAATAATTAATATGTGCATCGTCTTTGAATACTTTCTAAGAATTATTATTATTTGGGACACTCGGTCTATGAATGATTTCTAAAGAATACTTATCAGTTATAAAATTAGGATGAGGGACCAATAGAGAAGCCGATATTGCTAAGGAATCTACTCTAGTATTTAGCTCTATAGGAATTGATTCTATTGAAAAAGCTTCAAAATATTCAATTTCATCCCATACCGAATTTCTATAATTCTTCAATCTTTCATTGTTCACTAAAAATAGATTCCTAATTTGCTTTACTATCAACTCCACATCACCTTTGGCCTTTAGCAACTTGACATTCTTCTTTTTTGCCTCTTCTAGCCCCAAAAGTAAAGCTATGTATTCTGTTGTATTATTTGAATTTTCAAATACTAACTTGGAAGAAGAGGGAAAAGCTTGACTTGTAGGGGATACCAATACAACACCAGCCTTGGGCCCACTTGAGCAATAGCTTCCATCAAATTCCAACATCCAAGGAAAATCCACAACTTCTAACTGCATACCTACTTCTTCATTTTTAGACATAATCAAGTAATTAGAAAAATCAATTTCTTGATAAAGGATTTGAGACTTTGGGTCATCAGATGGGAAAATTATGTATTTAGACTTAGCCTCAGGAAGAAGGGTCACTTTTTATTTCCCTTTTTTATTTCCCTATAGTTATAATGGTTTGGGACCAATCCATTTTGACTTATCTTCCCAAATCTTTGTAGAAAGTTCTACTAAGGAGTATGCCATAACTAGTAGGGATGCCAGCTACTAGGATAGTAAGCTTTATTCTCTTTTTTGGGAGGGTTGCAAAAGAAACTTGGGCATCTTTGATTTGACCTACTAAGGGTACCTCCTTAGAATCCAGTGAATAAAACTTGCCAAAAGTCTTAGTTAGAGGAAGATCAAGGGCTTTTTATACTACAACTAGCATAATATTATTAGAAGCACCACAGTCTATGATAGAATTGCTTAATTTAAAACCATGAAGGTAAAGGGATACATAGAATGGATCTGGCTTTTCTTGACAGGATAACTCTAAGATAACTTAATCAGGTTTGACCAAGTCTTTATGGTGATCAAGCCTTTGAGTTTTAGTTTTCTCATTGAAAGAGACTTTATTGGTCTATTTAGTAGATACATTAGGTGAAGGTTGGTGAACATATTCAATTACCTTATTTAGTTCACTAGGATTCATTCTCAAATACTCAGCAAGAGATATTTGAATTCTAGATGTTTTACAAAATTCAACTATATCAAATGTGGAGTTAGGATCAGACCTTTTCATCATTTGAGAAATATGAGGCTATGACTATGATGACTTACTCTCACCTTCTCCTCTAGTTTTAGAATCCTTTGCTTGATTTGAGCTTGTACCATTTTTGGACTGAAAATCAGCTTTTGACATCTTCTGCCCTCTCATTATTATTGAACATTAAGCTTCTTCCAAAATCAAAAATGTCACCAACTTTATCAGAGTCAGATTCATACTCAGGGTAGCAATTTATTGAGTTGCTAGGTCCTTCAGAAGGTTCTTTCTCGATTACTATTTTCACTACTATTGCATTTTCAGCTTCAAGTTTTTCATGTCTGACATTCTCAAGACATGTGGTCCCTTCATGATCATTAGTCTGGTGAAACACACACATGGTGTTTTTTTTGGGAGGAGGCTTGATTTGTAGTCTTTTCTGACTAGGTGGTAAAGTAAACTATCTCCCTTGGGAAATGACATTATTATTAGAATACTTTCTCGGGATATCTTGATAGGGATATGAGGCTTTGGGGAGCTGCTTCTTTACTGCTAAAAGATCATTAGCCAACTTATGGACAAGTGCATCATTTGAAGAAGATGATGTAGAGGCTTGAGAGTTTGAGATTTGCAACTTCTTCTTCCATTTTCCTAATATAATGAGGCCATCTTCTAATTCTATAGCAAGGATTTGAGATGCTACAAGCATTTGACGATTTTCTCCTTTCATTGGGAAAGAAATATCTGGAGGCATTGCATTTAAAAAGAAATCTTTCTGATTTTCACCATTTGGTATGCTAATTGCAGGTATCTCATGCAATTCTTTATTGAATTGGGCCACAAACTCCTCCATGAGTACATGTATCTCCTTTTTCATGTGACTTAATTGCATGAGTAAAGAGTTTTCATCTTCGGCCGCTTTAAACCTCGTGTTGAAAGAATTTTTCGTAGTATCCCAAGAAGTGATAGATGTGTTTGGTAAATGATGAAACCAGGCAATTACTAAATCTGTCAAGGTTTAAATAAACAACCTTACAACCACATCCTCTATTGCTACAACTAAAACTCCAAATGCTGTATTAAAAGCATTCAAATATTCTTCGGGTGAATTCTTTCCATCCCCACCAAATCTAGGGAGGATTTCTTGTGCCCCTTTAGGTAATCTTCCTAAATTTCTTGCAAGTTGGAAAGGTCCTATCACCCCAAGGTTGATTGTGAGCCATTCCTAGTAACCTGTAACTGATAGGGAGGATTCTAATAGTAGAAGAAATTAAAGTTCCAGGGATGACTAGGGATTGTAAAGAAGTAATAGGACTACCACCTTTAGGAGTTGATGATGGTCTACTGGTAGTTTTAGCTTTGTTTCTTTTCAAAGAAATATTAGGCTTGAAGTCAATTCTAGCTAAATCTTTAAAGTCTTCATCTACCAGGCCTGAAAATCTATCAGTCTATGTATACAGCCAAGGTGATATTTCTACTTGACCTAATCAGTTGTCACACATGATGGCAAGAAGAATACATACATATTCTGGAAGGATCGCTCAAAAGTAGTTCTATTACCGCTTAAGGATGAAAGGAAGAGTGAGGCCATATTGTTTGCAAAACAAGTTCCCAAGGAAATGAAGGTGATAGGGTGTTGTTATGCCTAGGTAGTGAAAAGGAAAGAAGACCAGGAGAATCCAATACCATCTGATGCAATGAAGGTATTAGAGGAATTTTTTGATGTTGTTCCTAATGAATTATCAGATTGTCTACCAGCAAAGAGGGATATCCAACACCACATTGATCTTATCCTTGGAGCCACCCTACCTAATCAAGCAACCTATCGAATGAATCCAACCCAACATGTAGAGCTAAATAAATAGGTCATAAAACTCCTACAAAAGGGGTTGGTTAGAGAAAGAATGAGACCATGTGCAGTACCAACATTGTTGACTCCCAAAAAGATGGTACATGGAGGATGTACACTGATAGTAGAGAAATTAATAAGATTGCCATCAATATCATATTCCTCATATCGAGGACATGATGGATGAATTGGTAGGTGTTGAGTACTTTAGCAAGGTTGATCCATGAAGTGGTTATCACTAGATTTGTGTTCAAGAAGGGAATGAATGGAGGAAAACTTTCAAAATAAAGGATGGTTTGTATGAATGGATGGTTATCCCATTCAGACTTTCTAGTGCAACAAGAACATTCATGCCTCCATTAACATGAACCTCGAGTGCTTCATGGTATGTTCCACTCACCCGTCTATGATCTTGAATTTGACTTGTGCGATTTTCAACCATATCATATTTCATAAGTTAAAAGGTATTTTGGATGATTAGCCTAGGCTTGTCATGGCTTACATAGCGAAAAATACTATAATTAATCCACTTTCTTATTTCATGAAAATTACGTTGAATAAAACCATTAGAAACTGGCAATGGGACTCAACCGTACTCCTCTTTGATATGTATTTAACCTCATGCTTTTGAATCAACACTTGATGTGGCCAATCATTCTAAAATCTAAAAACTTGAACTACCTACAACATCGACTTCATCTATTTCTGTTCACTCAAATGAGACATCTACCTAGACATGTGGTGCTCTTCAAATATCTTCAACCACTAACAAAGAAACTCAATTTACATTCATGAACTTTTCTAGGCAATAATTTACAGAATTGACATCACTATTATGTAATCTAATATCTAATCTAATTGATATGTGCTTCGAATCTGGTCACCCTTAAAGATCACACACTAAGGGAAGAATAAAACTTAAGGAAGAAAAAGTCAACTTTGACTAATTAACACTTTTGATCTAGGAATTAAGCTTAGTGTGTGATGTTTAAGCCATTCCCCCCAATATCTGTTCCCAAATGCAATTTGTGATAAAGGTAATGCTATCATTATTTAATGGAATGATATTCATCAGCAAACCCTCTTTAATTAGCATCACCACTACACATCTAAAAATTGATGGCCCTCTATTAAGGCACATGTGCTATATAATCCACACACCATTTTTATTATGTTTGAAAAACTCTTCAATCATAAAATGTGAAAACTAATTGCTGTTAACAATTATAACCATTTATTTCTCATTGAAAACCCTTTATTTCTTGCACATTGATTCAGTTTGATGAAGTTAGTCATGCACAAAATGGGTCCAGCTAATGTTTTTTTTTTTTTTGCATTTCGAACAACTGAGCCTTTAATGAAATCCATTGTCCCCTTCCGTCAATTTGGATTTAAAATTAACCACAGACTAAGCATTTAAAACTCTCTTTTTACCTTTTCTGAACATTTTTACCCTCTATGTTAGGAGTAGTCTTAGCTGACCATAAAAATTGATGAAATCAAACAATTGGACTAAAACATTTCATTTGTGTTCTCTAGTCTACATACTCTTTCCTTGCAAAGTTTTATGTTATAACACCACCAAGGTAAAAAGTTATTGACCCTAAGAGTTACTCATTTCATTTTGATCCTGTAGGCAACATGTTAGAAAATAATAAATTGCATTTGGCTATAGCTTCTAAAACATGCCAAATGGTCACTTAGGGAAATGAAACCAAGGACATTAGAAAACATTCATATGGAGAGTATGAATGTAAAATTTGGTTACATGATCAATAACTTATTTTTTTTTGGAAAGAATACAAATTGATCTTCATTGATTTGTAGAACTAGACAACCTTGCGAAATGAAGATTTTTGCAAATGAAATGGCTGTAAGAATGTATACAAACGGATTCATGAGAACTTGCAAACTGACACACTAGAAGTAATCTCAGTGTAGAACATAGTGGTATAATCCATTTAGGCTCTTCTCTGATGGGTTCAAAATTACAACACCTCAAATAGCACTACTAGTCAATCTACAAATTTGGTTATGAGTAAACTTGAGAAATTGCATTTGGAATCACATTTGAAAACTACACAAATGGATTTTTCATAAGCTCAAATCTAAAAATTAACATGACTCTTAACCCTAAATTGCAGCAAAAAAGGAATTTCTTTGTTAGGGTCAACAGGGTCAAAATTATGATCAGTCAAAATGGGCTATTGGCTAATTGTCCCAACAGGTAACTAGGAAGTTGTAAGTTTTTACAAAAGGATTAAACTTGTCAGACTCATCAAATGGTCTAATCAAAACTCAAAAATGAAAACATAAAATTAATTTTATAACTACGACATAGTAGTATAACCATTTCTTCCATATACTTAATAGGGTCATAAAATATCCACTATCAAACAGGGCTTCATGGAACTCTTAATGTGTGAAAAATCATGATAGAGATAAACATCCAACTTTGAGGAACTCAAAACCCTCTCAAAATATGTTAAAAACACTTCAAAACTGAAACATAGGTTCTCTAATATTCATACTAAATATTTCCAAAGTGGTGAGTCATGACATGTTACCCCATGGAAGTTATTCAATGGAAAACTAGGCTTCCAAGACCTCTTTGACACTTGGATTAAAATATAGATTTCTCAAGTGATCAAAATGACAATTAACGAAATGACTTAGAATTTCGACCTATTATCATGAAACACATGCCTATATTGAATGGAAGGTGTGAGACAACTTAAATACCTCATAAGCCTCACAGTGATAGTCGATTATACATGCATTAAAAGCATCTATGAGGGTTAAATTATACAAAAAAATTTAAAATGGTACTCAAAATGTGCTTGCAATTTTGAGTCCCAATATATCATATGGCATTTAGTTAGATGAACCAACTCAACTATGATCACTTTGTATTGTATGTGGTTGATATATCCATATTCATCTATCATTGGTTTGGAAGTTTTGAAATATGTACTTAGCTAAGGTCTTGATATAATCAGTCTCTCATGGTAGCACAACATGTTGGAAACTAATGTTAATGTGCTTTGGTAACTAAGATTAGCAATGCATTCTTATAAATACTTATTCCAATGTTCTCTCTCTCTCTCTCTCTCTCTCTCTCTCTCTCTCTCTCTCTCAAACACACACAACTTAAGTGGCTAATTGTTCTACTAATGTATAAGATACACTCATATAATGTAAAAATTGGAAAAAATTTCCTTGCATCAAATCACGAATCATAATAAGTACATTAAACTATAATTCTATAGCTAATCCTATGATAAAATATACTCTAATAATTCTATCTTCGTCTTTAGCCTCGTATCTACCTCTCTATCTATCAACCTCATGTCTAGTTCATACTATTAGATTTAACTACACAATATGACCAATTGACACATCATGATATCTTTTTAAATGGGCAAATATGTCATGTTTTCCCAATTTTAGATTTTGTTTCAAGGATAAAAGGCATGTTTGAGAAATGGAGAAGATTTTTTAATTTTACATTTCTTTCATACTAGTGTGAAGTCCATAAAATATGGAGGGGTAAAATCTATACAATAAGTAGATACCATCCAAGTCCACTCAACCTTAATCAAAAACTAAATTAATTCAATTATATTTCGTATTATAATTTCACTAGTTAATAAGGTAAATACAAATAATTATATCATTAACTAGTTTCTAATTTACTTTTTTTTCGTATGTAAATTTTGAAAGTACATAATGTTTAAGTTAGAATTTGAGGATTTTTTATAGTGGGTTAACACGATTTTTTTTTGTGGCAAACCTTTGTGTTATCCCCATTTCACTATTTCATAGGAGGCCACTTTGGCAACCTGCAAAATGGTGAGATGTTTTGATATTTTGCGAGTTTCACTTTTTGTCGCTACTAAAATGGAGAAACTACTTAAACTCTTCAATTTCCTAGGGTTAACATTGTGTGTTATCCCATCCTATGGTTTCTTCTACTAATTGGAGGTAGCTACACCGAAACTGTAACTTTGAAAGATAAATTTACAAAGATTATCAATCTTAAAGATTGAGTGACAAGGGAAAAAGTATTCATTGTCTTTTTTGGCCCCCATTTAGCACAACATAGATAACTAATCTAATAATTTCTTAATGATCTTAAATATTCTATAGTGAGTTGACATGTCAAGTTGTCTACACCTAACCTTCATGTTATCCCTTTTAGGGTATATGACAACTATATGTGATGGGCTAAATGGGGGAAAATTAGACAAAAAATATTATATATTTAACTTGATAATTACATCTCACAAAATGAGATGCATTATTATATGAATATTACATCACAAATTCTATCATACATTGGAAAAAAAAAAACCCTCCTACAAAGTCTAGGATAATTATTGGGTATATATGTTAACACGTTAGGGATTTTGCAGTCAACCATCATGTTATCCTCATTATGATCTAAGAAAATTTCAATGGGCTCTCATAGTGGACTAATGTGTTAGGTTATCTTTGGTTACATTCATGTTATCCCATCTCACTATTTTGAGAGTATCAAAATGGTATCTTGGGAAATGGAAATTTTTTTCACTATTTTGTTTTGTTTCTATTTTTCCCTTAACAAAATGGTGGAACTAGTTAAGCTAATGCATGTGGCAAAGTTAAAATTGCATGCTATCCCATCTCATAATTTCTTCTACTGATTAGAGGTAGTTACACAACCAAAAATAGAAATTGTGAGATTAGATAATATGCAATGTTAACCCTACCACATGGAATAGCCTAACGAGTTTCACCATTTTGCTAGGGCCAAAAAGGGAACTTAGTGAAATAGAGAAAAGCTTCACAATTTAACAATCTACCACTTTGACCCTCTACAAAATAGCGAAATAGGACAATTTGAAGGTTAATAAAAATAACCTAATGCATTAATCAACTATGAAATATTTTAGCTCATTAAAAAAAAATTAGATTGCTTAGCTATGATGGGTTGAATGGGATTAAAAATATCCAATCCAAACTTACGGTATTTGTGAATAGGAGAAGGTACAACTTGCATGGAAGAAAGGGAGATAAATAAATACATGAAAGGAAATGAAGAGAAGTCTATATATAGAGAGAGAGAGGGGGGAGGGGGTTTTTAGTTGTATATCAGTTGATTTTACCTCCAATTAAAGGAGATTGTTGGTGCTATTTTACAAAAAAACCATTGGTTCTATTGTGTATATTGTAGAGTTATCCCCTTCCCCCTTCCCGTTACTCCTCTTTTCCTTTTCCTTTTCTGTAACATCACCTCTCTATCTCCACATCTCTCTCTAACATCGCATCTCTATATTAATGTTACAATATATATCTCTCTTTATTCTTTTCTATCTCCTGTTCTCCCTCCCTTCCATCTAAGGTTTTCTTCCTCCGTCATTCCTCTCTCCCAATATATCTCCCTCAAACTAGTCTCGTCCCTCTTCTCTATGCCAAGATAGATGGTACAATCGGTTGAGCGAGAATTTAAAGTGTTAGGGAGACAAGGGAAAGAGTGAGAGAGGGTGAAGATAGGGTGAAAGTGAAAAGAGGAGAAAGGGATTTTGGAGAAAAGAGTGAGAGTATGATAGGATAATGTTAGAGTCTTTTGATACCCCTTGGTAGTTTCCCTTCAGCGGTGAGCAAAACAACGTGAGTATGGACAACGGTTCAGGAGAAATACAGAAAAGGTTACAAGGGCTTGAGCTTTCTACAGAACTTCATGGAGAGGCAAAGAGCCCAGATGCAGATTTACCTGATTTGCGGTCAAAAGGCAACTGATTTTTTAAACAGGGCGACTGGAAAGGAGCAATCGCATGTTATACCGAATGTATAGACATTTCTCTTAAGAATAAAGAGGAACTCTGTAGCAAGGACGCCATGGACGAACTTGTGAATTGCCACTCTAACAGGGCAGAGGCATGGTTAAAGCTGGAGTAGGATGGGAAAGCCGTAGAAGACTGCGAGAAAGCCCTGGAACTTAATTCCACTCGCGCCGAATCCCTCTTTCGCAATGGCAGGGATTTTCCAGGACTCAGAGAGTACAACTTAGCATGTTCGTGCTTTCGACTGGCCCTAGAGCAGTCCCCAGATGCCAAGGAAATAAAGTTGCACATGGACAAATCGAAGAAGCTGAATGAAGAAAACGAGCAAGGTAAGTCTGATCTCTCCGCCTATTTCTGAACGGTTTCAGAGTGCAAAATAAGCAAGAGGTGGGTAGTTATATTGGTCCAGTGATTATAAAAAATTGCCTATCCATGGTCGAGGTTTGTTTGCTACCAAGGATGTTGAGATCGGAGACACTCTGCTTGTTGATGATGCGATTTTTATGAGTGGCTTTGTTGGTAAACAGATTTGTCACAATAAAATTTGCCCAATGGAGTGTGTGGCAAACCATTCAGAACAGTTGGATAAGCCCTTAGTATGCGGCCTTCTTTAGTGTTTAGAGGGGCAGCTCTCTCATATGATATAATTTTTGAAAGGATTTTCAAATAAAGAATCTAAAACTTCAAGGATCAAGAGAAAGTCATTCAGGACGAATGCATTACACGCCCTCACAACCTCATTCGGTAAACAAGATTTATAACAAAGGTGATCAAGGACTACGCTTGAGAGCAACCAGTATTACCAAGCACATTCATTATCATTCATAAACACTCGCATAGTACCATGAGAATGTCTACTACCATGTATAACAATTTTGATTTTAGAATAAGAAACCCAAAGCACATCTCATTTCATTTCCTTGCACCAAGAAGACGAAAGAGATTTTTAATTTCAGAAATAAAAAGTGTTGATACTTTCCATAATTTAGCTATAAATCAAAATTTTAGCATAGTGTTTCCTTATTTTTAAAACCAAAAAGCCATCTTTACAAAGCCCAAAAGAGCCCTTATATAGACATAGAGGTTAATAACTACCCCTCTGTGGTTAGTAATTACCTCCCAAATATGTGATTTGGGTGACATTAATTAACCTCAACAAAATTAACCTCAAAAGACAATAACCACTATTTGAAATGTATGGCTTGGAAGATGTCTTCAAAAGCTCGAATCATTGACTTGATATTTGTGAACCATGGTATAGTTGTAGTTCTTAATATTTAAAGAGAGTGCATTCCATTGTGAGAGTAACATCAAGAGTACTAGTGTTGATTATCATGCTATCAGTGCAATAATCATAGATAAGATAATTACTCCTTGCCCATTCAAGCTTTCCCTTCAATAAATCATCTAGAGTACTATGTGTTCTTTTGTTCCACCAATTTTGGGCACTTCTAGACCTGCAAAACCTTCAATTTCCTTTTCATGGGCACACTTCCACACTAAAATTTCTAAACAAAGCAACAAAGGACTTCCATTCCAATCTATTTTAACTTTTCCACCTTAAGTAGCCCAATTATCCCCATTCCATATAGTTGTGTATACTCCCATGGGTTGCTTTCTAGGAAATGCAATACCCTTATCTATATAATTCTTGTGTACTCTAATGAGTACATCATCTACATAAAATATGATGTAGTAGATGTTCCAGAAAATAAAGTATTTGTGATAATCTTGGCCAAGATCAAACCAAAGGTTTATATGCTCCCTTCTGCTGTCAATTACATCTGCAAATATATTCGTTTGCACAATGATTGGCTCTTCTGAAACATTCCCCAAAAACACAAAGTCCAGTTCATCATGGTTGGGCTAGTTTGAGGCCAAATAGAATGCAACCACTGTGCCAGTTGAGTTTCCAAGAATGAGTTTGATTTCCATTTCAATCTTTCCAAACATAATCATGTCATTGTAACCAAATCCTGACCTAGAATCTTGGGTCAAAATTAGCTCATTCTCCAATCCATCATTTAGAGTCTTAACACTGGCTAGTAACCATGTAATATAGAAATCTTTTCTAAAGTTCAATGTTTTGGCAGCTTTTGCTATCATCTCCTCCGTAGAACAAAACATCAAGTACATTAGATTAGTCCTTCACTAAAGATCCTCCTCGCACTCTTTACTTTGGTCACTATTGACTATCATCTTTAGTTGTAACTATGAATTGTCTGTTACAAACTTGGGTGTATTGGATTCTTTTATCCGAATGCTTACAATATCCTGTGCTTTGTAAGAAATGACTGAGGACACTATTTTCTCGTTTGAAAACTCTTCTATCGAGCTAAGGAGGGTAGGCGATGGGAAAGCCTCTATTACACTTTGCTTATGAATTCATGAAGAAGTTCCATCCACAATAACATGATGAAAGGTGGTTCCAATGCAGATTGTGCCTCCCTTAAACTCTATGACCCTGGTGCCTCCTCCCAATGCCCATTCTGAGCATAACCTCTGATCATCACATTTCAAGAAACCAAATCTCTAATAGGCATTTTGTCAGACACATTCCTTGCCTCTGACTGCACTTCGCCATGACAACTCTTAAGAGACCTTCTCTGTCAGCACCCTCAAGGTTGAAACATGGAGCTTGATTAAACCTTTGAAACACATGTCCTCTCGATAGGGAGTGTACTCCTTATGTTGAATGTGCGATCATGTAACCACTATATTACGATGGTCATTCAGTGATTGAAGCAGAGCTTTGACTCATTCATTGCAAAATTTTTGACTTTTCCAATGTCTTGCCTCTTATGTATGTGTCGCTGATTAACCATATATCCAACAATTTAAATACATGGCATGAGGTTGGTAATAGCCCATAGGCCTATTCACCTTTGTATCTTCATGTTAGTGGGAATGGTGCAAATGACCGACTTCCATAAGACACAACTTCATGTGAATTACAAGGAAAAATATTAGGTCAAAAGTGATTTTAACATGACTTCCAATTCACCACCAATCCACATCTTCTTAATCTTTCACAATACAAGGACACTGCAATGCTCACAACATTTATTTGGTTATCGCATAGCTTAGTTTCACCAGCCTACCCAATAGACATTTGAAAGCACAAAAATGGGAGGCTCTTCATAACTGTGGGTCTCAGTTTACTTCATGTCCAACCAGTGCAACCTGTTGTCTCTCTCTTTTGTTTGATTATACTAGTGACGTGCCCCAATGTTTTTGGGCATTTGTTTCTGCCACAAAGGTGAAGGTATTGAATTAAAATGATGTTGTAGAGGTGAAGTTCTAAGGAATGAATATTTTTCCAAGAAGATATTGATCCAATGCATATTCATGATCATCCTTTTTATGTAGTGGGAGAGGGCTTTAGTAATTATAATGCTCAAACAGATCTAGTCACTTGTTTTATTCTCTCTGACATCCATCTTTTCAAAAAAAAAGGCATTTACATATCTAACTTCTGATGGAGGAATTTCAAACAGGTTAGAGAAGTTTCAAACAGGTTAATAACCATTTCAAATAGGTTAATAACCATTTCAAAGAGGTTAAGGAATATGTGTTTTTGGAGAGGTTAATTAACCTACTCCAAAATGCATGTTTTGAAAGTTATCATTAACCTATTTGAGAGGTTAAGAAAAATGCAATTTTGGAGAGGTTAATTAACCTACTCCAAAATGCATGATTTGAAAGTTATTATGAACCTTTTGAGAGGTTAATGGTTAATGATAAACTTGAAAACATGTATTTTGGGTCTCTCCATTAACCTGCAATAACTTGAGGCTCATAAGTTATATTTTTAAAATCCCAAGTGCTGTGCAGAGCTGGGAACGAGTTGGAGACATGAAGATTTAGAAACTCACAAAGATTCAGAGATAAAATGACCAATTTAAAGCTTAAAACAAGGCGAGTTTCAAAAATTAACCATGACTCATAAAATTGAAACAATTTTATATAACCAGGCAATAGCTGGCTCTGTCTAGGGACAAGGACTGACAAGATCAAAGCTTGAATCCAGAATGAATAAAATAGTACCTTATCCATTGGCCTATAAAATAGAGTCACCCCAAAAGGAGATAAATCTAGGAAAAAGGGACTAAGCACAAGAAAAATGGGAACACAACCAATAAGAAAAGAAAAGGAAGGCACAAAAAAAACTCCTAGGTAGGATATGTACATGGTAGGAAACCCCTACCTTCAATAGCTCTAACGCCAAATGATTCATGAAAACCCATTAACTGGCTGGGGAAAATAAATACCATGGTGTACCAACATGTGAAAATTCTTTAAGCTTCCATGGGTTTGAGCATAAGTGTTCTCCTTGAATTCTGACTCTGAAATTCCTAGCACGCTTCACATCTCTAGATGAAAGAATATATCCAAATAACAAGGCTTCATAAAAAATCTCAGACTTCAAAATCAACTCTGGCTCTTGTGACATAGCATTGATAACTTCATTTTCAAAGAGTTGAAGTATAAGATTATCAAGTTTCAGAATGCATCCCTGATCTTCTCCTCTACTTGGCAAACCCTCTAGTTGAATTTTTACTAATCAATCATCATGAAGTCTTGAATTCATTTCTGACACTAGATACTCTTGATTTTCCATGGGCATGGTCATGGTTGAATCCTCTATAAAATTATTCCAACTAGGATGCACATCCTTATTATATTGAATCTTCTCATGATCCATTTCTTCTTCCTTATCTTCCAAAAGATCATCTTGAATTTTTAGGCACTTCTGAGTTACATGGATACCATCTTCAACAATGTTAGCCATAACTTCATTTTTCATCCCATTAATATTAAAATTTCCCATCTAAAGGGTCTTTTTATGCTTAAGACAAGAAGATACCAAACTTTGTATTGGATTTCCTTCATACAATCTATGACATGAAGCAATCTCTGGAGTTATAGCCATTGAACCTTGTCCTTGAACACCTATTTGAGAAGTATCAATAGAAATGCCTTCCTCTAGAAACAAAGGATTAAAGTAGACACTTTCTTTGAGCACAAACTTGGGATAAAAACATCATTAGAGTTGCCTTCATTAGATTCTTCCATGAGATCACTTGCTAACTCATTACTCATTTGATCATCGTTATTCTCCTCATAAAATCTCTTAGAAATGGAATCTCCTATTTGATGAGAAGGCTCAAAAAGAGGATTTCTTTGTCCTTCGAATGATCCATAGGATTTTAATTCCACTTCCATTGGATTAGAGGAACTTGTTTCCATATTCATACAAATTTGATTTTCAATATGTTCAATGACATTCATGTCCTTATGAATCATTGCTCTTTCTCCAAGACATCTTTCATGGAATGTGAAAGGTTGACATTCTTGTTGCATGCATGATAAGGAATGAAGGCTAGACGATTCATCTTATTCTCCTTGAAGCTAATTTTTAGCTTTTTCATCAACCAATCTTTAAATCACAAGTTCAGTTCATCAATGTCATCAAATGTAAAAGTCTCCATTTGCTCAAGGAAATTAGATATTTGTAGAAGTTCATTGGTGCTTTTATCTCCGTCAATGGTAGTGGTTTCAGATTGTGCCATAACATCTGAAGTATGAATGTCATCAATAGATTCATCATCTTCAATGATCATCAAAGGATGATTAGGAAGATTTTCTCCACATAGGACGTCATCATCTAAAGCATCAAGGCACCAAGTAGGAATAAAAGCAATATGAAATTCACCTTGATCCACATTTTCCTCATCTTCAATCATTTGTTGTGTAGTTTCTTGAGATTTTGATATTTCTTTTTCTTTCTCATTAGGATTGAGATGATTGAATAATTTCTCATGGATTTTTAAATCTTAATATGCATGCCTTCATACATTAGCAAACCCTTCTTCTCCTATAGACTCTATTCCTCGACCATCTCCTTGATTAGACAGAGAACCTTTATCTTCTTTCATGCATGAAGATTTAGATGAGACATTTGGATCTAGTGATGTTCTCTTATCAAGAAAATAATTCTTGCATGGGTCTTCTTTCTCAAGTTCTTGCAATGTTTCACTTGTAAAGAAGGATGTACTTTGTTAGGATCTAGGTGTGCATTTTCATAGATGCTTTTTAAAAATTCAACCTGATTGGGATAAATGGAAGTATGACTTTGATGAGGAATAGGTGCAAGCATGGGGACACCTTTTTGACCACCATTATCCATCTTTGATTGAAAAGAATCACTTTTATTATCAAGTTCTTCCTTATGCTCACATGTGGAACTTCCTTCTAAAAATGATTTGGGTCTGTGAGAGAAAAACTGATTATCTTTACCATCGTCTTCATCTATCTTTTGCAAAGTCTTGAGCAAATATGGATGAATCCCTCCTAGGTCTAGTTTCTGTCCACCATAGAAACTTTTCAAGAAGCTTTCCTACTTAGGATCAATATGATTTTATTGAGATACAGCTGGATGAGGGACATTTTTAGTATTCTTCATTGCTGACTTAGATGAAACACATTTTTCAGCAAAGCCTTCTTTATCTTTATATGCTGAATCTTTTTCAAAAAAGAATCCTTGATCATGAAAAATAAAACCATAATCCTTTCCATCCTCTTCCTCAATCTTTTGAAAAACTTGAAGTAAGTGGGGATGAACCGTTTTAGGATCCAGCCTCCTACCGCCATAGAAATTCTTCAAGAATTCAACTTGTAGAGGCTCATCAGGAATCTGTTTCTTAGGATATTGAAAGTATTCATCATCACTATCACTATCACTATCACTTTTAACTTTTTTCTTGTACCAAACCTTGATTTTGAATTACCACTTTCAAATAGAGTCACCGATAATTAATTTTTAAAATAGAGTCGCCAACCTTCATTCTAGGGAAGGTACCTTTTATCAACCATGTTACCGATTATTGTTCACTTGGTTTTGGTTATGACCAAGATTTTTCTTGTTTCTTCTTAGGATAACTACTATTCATTCAACAACTATAATGTTTAGACCAATAGAAGCTCTTCGTAAGATTTCCCTGAACTCTTCTTATTCTTTAAGAACTTGATTTACTTGATGGTATTGTTGTGGACTTCATCTACACCTCCAAGCTAGAGTGTTCAAGTCTAAAATAATATCCTCCTGGGTGTCTTGGAAGCCAAGGTTTGGTTAGAGAATGTCATGTCCCCTTTTCAAATCATTAAAAATAATAATCTTTACTAAGGCAGGCAGGCCCAAAAAAGGTCAAGTTTCAGAAAAAGGGGATAATCTTTGGAAACTAATGGACTAATAAATGAAAATTATTATTAAAATATGTTTTATTAACCCCTCTTGGATGTGAGTTAGGGTTATAACCTCTTTTAAGGGGTTTGGAGGCATTTTGGGCTCATTGGAGAACTTAATTTTTGCGCATTGCTTTGTTGTTCTTCAGAGGCTGCCAAACCTGTGGAGAAGGAGACCCAAGAATGAGAGTTTGTAGTTTTCTAGGAAGGCTAAGGATGGGAGTTTGAAGCCATTCCATGTGCATGCTCATGCAGAGTTTGCCTTTGTGCTGAACAGTGCAGATTTGTGGGTTTTTGAGTGTGTTTTTTTGTAAGAGTTTGGTGTTTCCGGTTGAGTATTTCATATTAGTTTGGGTTGCTGCTGTATATCAGACATTAAGATGTTAAAATAGAGCTAAATATATGTATTTTTATATGATTATACTTTTGTGATAGATTATTAGTTTTTTGTGGTGTTTCTGGCTATTTTGTGTTGTTTTCGGGAGTTCGATGAGCATTATTTTTGTCCTTCATTTGGGAGTTGTTGTGTAAATGATATACAGATCTGGAAATATCATTTTGTACGCTGTTATGCTTTTGAAATTTCTATAGAAATGTCCACTTTCATATTTATTAATAATATGTGAAGTTGTGAAGTTTTTGGCACTATTTTTGGCATACCCGATTTGGGGTTTATTGAGAAATTAGTGGATCTTTGAAATATTGGTTGTTTGATCTTAAAGATCTAATTAGAGGCTTGAAATATCATATAAAATCAAAAAAGGGACATTTTAGTGGTATCAGAGCTATGATCTTGCTAGCCTAAGGGTTTGTAGAAGTTTGCATGTCAGTTTTGACAACTACCCAAATCTTGCATGTCATAATTTATGGTTGCATGTTACTTCTAATTAGCTGCATGTCAAAATTTATGGTTGCATGCTACTTCTAATCATTTGCATGTTAGTTCTTGGTGAATTTTGTGGTTGCATGTTGTTTCTAATCAGCTGCATGTCAAAATTTATGGTTGCATGCAACTAAGTGAAAGAGAAAAAAGATATTTGCAGCGAGAAAAGAATAAAGAAATTTTGATCAAACCTCCAGTTGAAAGTAAAAGTACAAAATCCAAGGAAGGGAAAAGTATGGCTGATTTAGATGAGATGGAAAATAAATTCTTCCAAGACATCCAAAATACTCAGAAGCAAACAGTGGATTATTTGGTAGAAACTAGAGAGGCTTTGCGAATATTGACAGAAAAACTGCAAGGAGTTGCATCTATTAATGAGAAAGGGAGCATTTCAGAGGAGCCAAGAAATCTGAAATCCACACCATCTATATCAAAAAAAGCTTTTTTCTTGCCTGCAGATGAGCCACCAGTACCGAATCCAACCCTTAATCCCGTGGAAGAGGTTACAGGTAACTTGATTGCATTAAGAGCTACTTATAATGGCTTAGATGATGACTTTCGCAGTTCGGTTCCTTTAAGAGAATATGTGGATATGATGAACACTTTGATGCCCAAGAAAGAGAATAGGAGGGAGCATGACATAAGTGGAAGAGAGCTCAAAAATAAAATAAGCAAGTTTACAGCACCTACTTTTGATGGAACAAATAAAATTTCAGCTAGAGCATGGCTACAAAAATTACAGACTTTCTTCACACTTAACACCATGAAGGAGAGTGATGCTGTTCAATTTGCAAGTCTACACTTGGAAGATGTAGCCTATGATTGGTGGTATCATGGAATGACTACTCAAGGTCATGATCAGGTAACTACATTTGATGATTTCAGTCAAAGAGTGATAGATAGATTTGACCTCAAGGATGATGAAGAGTACTTTAAAGAATTGTCAAAGTTGAAGCAAACCAAATTAGTTAATGAGTATATAGAAGAGTTTCAAAAAGTGGCTGTTATGGTACCTAATATGAGTGAAAAGAGGATTGTTTATCTTTTTCTTGATGGCTTAGAAGATTTTGTTAAGGGTTTGGTTAAGGCTTTCTCACCCTCAACCTTACAGGAAGCTATCAAAAGAAGCTTGCAACTTGAAACTTGCGTGCCTATGAAACCAGTCACTAATCAAAAACCACCAAATCTTTGGCAACATAAGGGAAATTTTCAGAAAAAGACTTTCCCAACACTACCACCAAAAGATGTGATAAATGTGGCAAAAAAAAAGGTAGATGAAGAGGCTAGGAGTGAATTACAAAGGAAAAAGCTTTGTTTTACTTGTAGAGAACCATGGGTTCCAGGACACAGATGTTTGGGAAAAAGTCAAGTGCACTATATTGAAGTTGCTTCAGAATCTGATTCAGATGAGCGTGAGGAATTTCATTACACTAAGGAGTGTAATACCCCAAAATTGGCTCATTGCCATTTAAACCAATTCTGGTCTATTTTTGATCAATCCTAAGACCTATTCTAATAGACAATCCTTATTCGGCTACTCACTACTTGACTTAATTGTTAGATGCAGAAAACCCAAATCTACATTCATCATACTCTTTATTTAATTCCTATAGTATTGACTCATATTAGTCACATTAAACCTATTGATTAATATTTAATTTAATTACTGAGTATTTATACTTTAATCAAATTAAATCATATCCTAAGGCTAATGTACTATGGAATTAAATTTATTAAATTTAATAAATGTGCCTATTTTAATTAATTAAACAAAATTATTTAATTAAATAGAGAAAGCTATTTCTAATTAATTAAATGAAGTTATTTAATTAAATGAGAAATCATTCCTAATTAATTAAATGAAGTTATTTAATTAAATGAGAAAAGCATCTTTTATTAATTAAATAAAATTATTTAATTAAATGAAAAAGGTAATTACGAGAGCATATCCCATTTTATTAAATTAAATTTGGAAGAGAATCTATGATGCATCATAAGATTCCTCAACCCACTTAAAACCAAGAATCTATGATGAGTAAGTCAAACAGGGACATGTGTAAGAGTTAATAATGACTTCAATCCTCATCGTTGATTGAAATCAATCTCAACCGTTGATGGATTCTAGGAAAGTCTATTTAAGAGACCCTCCTCCCTTCATTTCAAAAAAGGATGAATTGATTTGCTATCAGATTGCTGTTGAAATTCATGCTCACTTACATTTCTTGCATGCATTCTCATTCTTAGTTTGATCTCATTTTAGTTTAATCATGCATATGCTTAATCTAGTTTACTTTATTTGTTCTTATATTACATTGCATCTTTCATTCTAGATTAATCTGCATTCTCATATAGATTAGTCATACTTTCATACAAATCCTTCATTCTTAGAGGGTCTGGTTGCTTAAACACCTCGAATCTGAGGATATCTGATAAGAAATTTCCTTTGTATAGAAGGCAACAGGTCGCTTTCCAGGGCTGATTTTCGGATGAACAATTCAATGTTCATTCCAAGATGAATCCGCATACAATGACCGTGTTGAAGTGTCTATGAGGTTCAGAGGCCCACATTTAATAGGTACATTTTTGGTGCCCACCGTGGGGCAACCCACCTTTGCTTGCTAGTTTTTGTGCAGATCTGTTTGCAGACTCAAAGAAACCCTAGATTTGAAAGATTTGCTCATATTTTTCAAACGCATCCATTTTTTGATCTAAATTTTTTTTTGCAGGTCGGAAATATATCCAAAAAGCTTTGGTCCAATTTTCAGACTTTTCTGAAACGTTTTCGAGCTTTTATGATATTTTCTTCATTTTTAATAAAAAATCATTTTTAGGCATAAATCAGCACATTTTTCAGAAACATTTATACTTTCAAAAAGCTATAGGAATTTTAGGTAGAGTTGGTTCTTTGTGTTTCAATTTTAGAGGTCATTTTATGGGTCAATAATTCGATTTGCAAAAACTGGTCTGTTTTGACAAAACAGCTCCCTAGGGCACAAATTAAAAAATCTTTTCAAAAATTTTGCATTTTTGGAAAGCTCTCTAATTTTTCATAAGGGTTAAATTTTTTTATTTTGAGTTTTGGATCCGAATTCATATCATGTAGATCTTATCTTTATGACTAAGTCAAAAATCAATTGAAATAAAAAAAGGCATTGAATGAATAGTTTGCATTTCATTTTTACAATGAATCAATGCATAATGTGGGCTTTCATTTGGGTTACTTGCTGATTATCATCACTCTTAAAAATTATTTTTTCAGATCTAACTTTGATTTTGCATGAGTTCACATATATTGCATTCATGAGTTTGTTGCTTTGTTCATTGCGAGCGAGCGATCAAGTGTAAATGAAAGGTAGAACAAAGAAAAGACACATTGTGAGGATTACTAGGTAATTTTTTTTTGACTAATAACACTTCATTTGGAGCTAAAATGAACATCTCTTGTGTCAAGCTTGTGTGTGTATTTCCTTTCATGTTCTCATTTTACAACACATGCATAATTTGATACTAGGTTGTGATCACAAGTAGGCTTAGTTACTTGTGATAGATCTAATTAGCTATCTTTGGTTATTGGAATCACTAATCCACCGGCCCCTCATTCCACCCTGTGGTTGCAAGCTTAGCACCACATTAAATAGGGGAGGGGTCTACAGGACATAAGCGTTAAATGTTCCACTAGGCAACCCTTTTGTGCTTTTTAGAACTCACTAGTTTCTGAGTTGTGGACTCGTTTTGGCTTGTGTGAGGGGTTAAATGTTCCACATCTTTGGACTCACCTCGCATTAGTTAAAGTGTTAAGTGCACCACCTTGTGCTCTTTGGTTACTTTTGGATAGATTTGCTTTCGGGAATTAACATCTGTACACACATAGTAATTAGGCCTCATGAAAACTATTCGTGGATCTTGAGAGAGTGGGTTCCTAGTGAAACTCCTCTCTATGACAGATTCCTTGTAGGTGGGGAGGATACTTTGAGCATCTCGCAGATAGATGAATCTTCAACTTGTTGATTGAGGCATCCTTTCTTCGGAGAGGTTGATAGATCACTGGGAGTTGATATCATAGATCTTTAAGAGATACTCTTAGTTTAGCGTGTCAGATTAATCTATTAGCTTTGATTGGGCTAAAAGTGAAAAGGTGTCAAAACCTTGAATCTGGAAGCTAAGTCCCCTTGTGGTACACTATTATGAGTCGGTAACCTTTAGAGAGGGTTAACCGTAGCAGATAATCCCTCTATAGGGAAAATTACGTTGACGGAACCTCAAGCGGTAATAGCCATTTTTGCCATGGTAGTGACAACCGCTATATAAATGTCCCTATGGAAGAAATCTCCACGAGTGTGGTTCGTTGTGGATTGTCAGATCTCCCCAGTAGCTCTTGAAGATTAAGTTCTCAGACTGTGTCAAAACCTCGATGTGCCAAGATTGGAGGTCACCCCTGTGAGTCATAAAAATTGCATAGTCAAACCATTACTAAAAACCTTAGAGAGGCCAAACTTTTTCATTTTCTAGGAATGTATGCAATGATTGCAAAACTCTTTGAAAACATACACAATTAGCTCTCTTACAGATTAGCACAAACTAAGTCAGTTGATTGTTCATGCACAAGGTTGCTTTTTCCCTTGCTCATTGTTTTTAGACGTGCTTGATATCACCTGTTTGCTATTGTACGTGCCTGTTTATCTACCTGGTTATTGCAATAAATCAACAATTTGTCCAAAACTATCTGAAATCTTCAAAGTCTTTTCAAAATCCAGTTCAGTTGTCAGTCTGCTTTCCATTTTCGCACACAATTTGCAAACTTTTGTGCGAATACTTGTTTTCCTACTACTTCTTCACATAGCTTTGTCCAAGTTCTCATGCAAACAGTTGCACATCATCATGTGAGATCTTTATGCTATCCAAGTTAACCTTGCACTACTTTGTGTGGCCTATAGCACATCCTCGTGTGAAATCTTTATGCTATCTTGAGTCTTTGCATGGCCCTGTGTACTTTCTCATGTGCTTCTTAGAGGATCTTCATGTGAAATCTTGAGTCTAAACTATCAAGTTAGTCTGTTAGAGCTATCTGTGCTCTGTACCAAGTCTATTTCTTGCATCAGTTTACTGCTTCTCTATTTGAAAACAGTCTCAAATAGTGGCATCCTTCTTAGCTAATGACTTGTGATCCATACTTTAACTAGTCTTGTCTCTCAGTTATCTTGCTCTTTTCCTTTAGTTCTTGTTGTACTCTGTGTTATGATAGTCATAATCTTTGGCTGTTCTAGCCTTCAAATTAGACTATTCATGCCTTAGTATACAACACTCTTATCTTGTCCCATTGAGACTAAGTTCTAGTGTGGTCCTTGTCTAAGCTTCTGCTTTTTGTCATTGTCTATGACTGTGGCAACTTGACTTATGTTCTAAAACTTGGCTGCCACTACTTGAAACATAGTACATCAAAATGGCTAAAAACCAATGTGCTAAATCCAATATTCCTAGTGAGGAAGAAGGGATTCTAATTACAAACATGAAGAAACAAATTGAAACGATAAGTGTTCAATTTCAAATACTAAAAGAAGAGAAAAACATATCATCGAACAAATTCTCTTTGAGAGAAATTTTCCCTTTCTCCTATGACAACCAAAAATCCAATTCTTGTAATCTTGAATCCAAGACATCTGAAAACACCTCACATACACCAAAAAATCTAGGAATATCTTTGAAAACAAACCTTGGGAACCTAAACCAAAGCGTGATTTCACACTTTTGAAAAAATCTTATGAATTAATCTTGGAAGAACTTCTTGAAGAAAAACTCATTACTTTACCTAAGCTCACTTTGGTAGGAGTTTCCTTTATGAGTAGCTATTGTGTCTATCATAGACATAATTTACATAAAACTTCCCATTGTAAGGAGCTGAAAAAAAGGATCCAAGATCTCTTTGACAATGGTATAATTCAAAAATCTAAGCTCTCAACTACTAAAGATTATACTCTCCAGAAGGATCAACCTCTTGAAACCATGTCTAATGACGGTTCAAACACAACTTCTACTTCCTCCAACAGACACCCCCTTTCTCAATTGTCCAATCTTTCCAACACATATTCACCAAAAGAACTCACTACTCCCCCAGTTGACTATGTGTACCCTCAAGGACCACCTTTAAAGGAAACTCAAGCTAATCTTGACTTAGCTGCAAACCTCTCCCATACTACACAAAGCAAGAATCCAAAACCTCCATGTGTTGCTCCTCCTATTATCCACAATCCAGCTATTCCTCCATTGTCTCTTCAAGAGCCTGTTATGGAGACTCTAGAAATATATTCGAATACAGATTCAGATACTCCCTCATCCTTGGATTTGGTTTCATGTCAAGAGGACCACTTAAATGATGAAGAAACAAACGTTGATCAATACCAAGATTCCTTCATCCCCTTTCAAGTCTTCCAAAATCTTGTGCCTCCATCTCAAGAGCCACATAGTCCTCCATCTCCCATGTCATGCACCTCTACTAAGCAAGATCAAGATGTTCCTTCCACCATCCTTAAGGAGATTACAAAAGACCAAGAGAAGGATACTTTTCCTATGTTACCAAAAATTCCTTTTGAAGAGAAAAGTGTTCCCTCGCTCTCCTATTCTACCTCACTACATTCACTTCCAAACTATGCTCAAGCTTTAAATACTCCTATCAAAGGTATTGCTCCTATAACAGTTACTCATAAATCTATTGATGGCTTTGGTCGTATTGCTCACTCTAAAGATGCTGATATCCCTACTCATGGTCCATTCACATCTTCTCAATCTATCCTTGGTCCCTACCCATCCAAGCTAAAACATTCAAGTCTTCCATCCATATTGGGACCTTATGTTCCTCTATCTCATATTGCCACTACTAGCTCATTACACGTTCTTCCTACCCTACACCAAGATCAACAAAGATACACATACTTGAACTCTTCACATTCACCTTTCCATCCAAACTAGTCATATTGGCCTCATTCATCCACAAGTCCCAAGCCCTTTGGAAGCAATTTGGATGATCAACTCAAACACAAGTGCATGAATCCATCCTCAAAAGTTCACTATGTCTCCTCTAATCGACATGTGAATGACAAGAAGAAAAAAAGAAAAAAGAGACCACAAAGGTCCACTATTCAAAGAGCTCAACCAAAAACAATGTGGGTTCTTAAATCTGTTCTTGAAGAAATGTGTTCCAAAGCATCTAATGAAAAATCAAAAGCTATATGGATTCCCAAGTCTCTTTTGAAGGACTTGAATATTGAAAAAAAATCAAAATTGACATTCAAGTTTCCAAAGGCTTCCACTCCATCTTCTTCCCAACATCTTCCTAAAAAGGTGTCAAAACCTTCTACTCCACCTTCCTCCAAAATTGCTTTGCTACCTCATATATCTAAGCCTCAATCTATTCCATCCATATTTCCTCCATCATTCCACTACCCTTCAAGGTGTGTGGCAATGTTGATCTTGCCCACTTTTTCTTCTCCCCTTGCACATCCCTTTCAATACCCTATCCACTCCACCTTCTATACTCCCCCTTTATCCTTCCATCCCATTTATCTCATCCATGGCCTAAACCTTGTCCTCCATATACCTTTTCTACTATCTTCCTCCATTACCTTATCAGCATCTTTAAGCGTACCTTGCTATGGCCTTGGCTTATCATAACTTATCTTTCTTATAGGAGCACTATTTAGATTGAATAAGGCTTGAATTCTTTCCAAAAACTCCAAAAATCTAAAAAAAATGAAAAAAAAAAGAAAAAAAAGAAAAAAGTGCCTTGGTGAAAACCTAGAAATAGGTGCCTTGGTAGCAAAAGTAAAGAAAAATAAATCCATCCTATGGTGAAAACCACTTGTTGTAGCACCTTGGACAAGTACCATGATGAAAACCTGGCAAATAGGCATCATGCGTAACTCCTCCATCCATGACATCCTATCATGATCTTGCTTATCCTTTAGAAGTTCTCATTCCTGAAGTCATTCACTGATAACCTTCGTAACAAACTTTGTTGTCCTATTTAGTTAACCCTTTGGTCTTGGTCAATGAAAGAAAGAAGAAAACTCGGTTCTTAGCAATCTCTTGACATGGTCATTTTCTTGGATTACTCACACGATACCCTTCGTTACACCATGAGCTTATATCCTTTTCCCTAGCTTGGGTAATCTTGTGAAGGCTTTCCTTGAGGGTAACATTCACCGCTTCATATTCTTTGTCCATCCATCTCTACTTATCCACTCACATGCTACTACATCTCATCCTACACCTTGCTAGACATTGGAACAAAATCAAGGTGATCCTTCTTGAGAGCTAGTAATCTCTGAAAAAATCTAAAAATCAGAAAAAGTCCTGAAAAAAATTGTTACCTTGGTGAAAACCTAGCAATAGGCGCCTTGGTAACACAAAAAGAATCAAGAAAAGAGAAAAATTAAAAAAAAATTGAAAAACAAGTGCCTTGGTGAAAACTTTCAAACAGGCATCATGGTAGCAAAAAAAAAAAAGAAAATCTTGCCAAGAAGGTGAAAACCTGGTAAACAGGCACCTCTTGTTCCCAATGCTCCATCTTGCAGTGCATCTTCAGGCTATTCTATATAGTCACTTTCACGCTTTTTCTTTCTTGCTTTTCCTGCTCATGTATCCATGGATTGAGTCTTGTCCCAGCTCGGGGGCATCCCCCCTTAGTGTCACTTTTTCCGAGGTTCTCCTCATAGAATCTCTTTCATGATAGTCACCAGTTGTTTCAATTGTGTCTGCCTACTGTCGCTAGTGTCACACTTTTTGAGATTCTCCTCATAGAATCTCTTTCGCAACAGTCACCAGTTGTTTTAGCCGTGTTTGCCTACTATTGCTTAGGTCTCGTCTCTAGCTTCATTTATGGAAGATCTCTATTGCGTCAGTCACTAGTCGTTCTGGCTGTGTCTGCCTACTATCGCCCAGTCCTCTTTAGGTTCTTCTTCATGAAGATTCCTCTTTGACATCAGTCACCAGTCATTCTGACTGCGTCTGCCTACTGTTGTCACCCTACTAAAGAGATTTCTTTTGAATGTATTCTGGACATTAGCACCTGACATCAATCCCAAAACATTGAACTCAAAATTGATATACTTGTTTGGATATGCTGAGCATTTTCTTTGTTTTCTTTGTTTTGCTTTATCATATCTCCTCGAGCAACTCGATGATTTCATCTTCAACTAGAGAAGTAATGACTGGGGGCATGATCTTTTTCTTTGCTTGCTGTTTGCGGTTTAGTTCCAATAAGTTGATCTACTCCTATAAAAGGGGTGTCCACTATAAGAGCCTCCATCTCGTATTGGATGGCCGAGTGTACCTCGACTCCTTTTATAAGAATATGTCAATAACGTTGGTGCTTCGCCTTGTTTGTTGGAGTGAACTCTTCATGCTCTAGTAAATACTAATACTCATCCTGCTAAGTGAACGTACAGGTCACTGCGAGTATATTTAGCAAACTTCTGTCTTAGGTTACGAATGCAAGGGTCATTGTGGACAGAATGAATACTAAATACTTAGCATAAGAAAGATCTCTCGTGTGTCAAGTGTGCCTATTATGCAAGAAACATTCAGGTCATCCTAGTGTTTATGCTTTGATGCTTATGTTAACTTGCTACATTAAAAGGGACAAATGTTCTGGTCATTCTGGCTTCTTGTGCCTTGAATGCTTACATTTAATCCTGACAAACTGATAACGTATATTATATTCATATTTCCATGATTGCAATGTTAGTGGGAATTGTATAACCTACGAGCTTTGTTAGATATCCGGTGATGATAAATTGTCGAGGCTTGGTAACCAGACCTAGGGTTGCATCTAGTTTAAGGTTGCATCTAGCCTAGGGTTGCATCTAGTTTAAGGTTGCATCTAGCCTAGGGTTACATTTAATATAGTCTTGCATTAAATACTTCACTTGCATAAGCACGCGATTCAATTGCAAATCTACTTTCACCTTCTCTGATGAGGGACTGCGGATCTCTTCAAAGCATCATGTTCTTCACGACTGCTCAAGTGATTGATTAATCACTCTTTTGGCTACTTTGGTTGCTCTGAACCCATTTTTGGGATCGAATTCAAAATCTTCTACACTTAAGTCGCTCAAAAATGCATTTTAAAATTTTGGGACCAACGCGATCGAACTCTTGTGCAGTCCAAATTGTTTTGATACTTTGTGATTCTTGGAATCTTTTCAACTCAAATTTTGTCTTCTAGAATTCAAAATCACTTCAAATCAACTTTTACATTTCTTTTGATCATTTTGATCTCTTCCTATGTCTTCAGATCTTTTTAATCTCTTCATATTTCTTCAGATCATTCTGATCTCTCCAAATTTCTTCAGATCATTCTGATCTCTTTATATTTCTTCAGATCATTCTAATCTCTTTATATTTCTTCCGATTGTTCTAATCTCTTCTTTATTCATTCTGATCTCTTCTACATTCTATTAAATCTAAGATTTCTTCTACTACTTTACATCATATTTTTGGTGTGTTATCTTTCGATTTCGCTCTCGAGGGGGCAGGATGATTATATCATTGAACTTGAATTTTGAATCAATCTGAATCTTCATCGCTTGGGGCATCTTGTTCCTATCTTATGTTCTTGTCACTTGGGGCATCTCATCACTCGGGGCATCTTGTTCCCTTCTATTTGGCATCTTTGCTATCTTTCTTATCTTTTCATCAATTGATCAACCTTATAACAACTCTTCTTAGAGTTCGATGGATAGGTATTGGGACAGTCTAAACCCCGACTCCTGAGGATCAAGCCTTGTTCTGGGGATGATTCTATGACTCATGATTGGAACTTTTTATCTTTTATCAATCTCAGGTATCTAGGTGTTCTATCTGGATCCTTGAAGGTTAAGCTCCGTTCTGGAGATAATCTTCTAAATGCTTTCAATCTCAGGTATCTAGGTGTTTTATCTGGATCCTTGAAGGTTAAGCTCCGTTCTGGAGATAATCTTCTAAATGCTTTCAATCTCAGGTAGCTAGGTGTTTTATTTGGATCCTTGAAGGTTAAGCTCCGTTCCAGAGATAATCTTCTAAATGCTTTCAATCTCAGGTATCTAGGTGTTCTATCTGGATCCTTGAAGGTTAAGCTCCGTTCTGGAGATAATCTTCTAAATGCTTTTAATCTTGGGTATCTAGGCACGTTGCCTGGATTCCTTGGGATTAAGCTCTATTCTAGAGATGGTCCTTAAAAGCTTATCAATTGGTCTCTGTGTCATCAATTATAGAACCAATCTTGTCCTCTTGATGCTCGCATCACGCTTTTCTGATTTTCTTTGAATTGAACGCACTGCTTGCACATTCATTCAAAGAGGGGCAAAATGTAATACCCCAAAATTGGCTCATTGCCATTTCAAACAATTTTGGTCTATTTTTTTATCAATCCTAAGACCTATTCTAATAGGCAATCCTTATTCGGCTACTCGCTACTTGACTTAATTGTCAGATGCAGAAAACCCAAATCTGCATTCATCATACTGTTTATTTAATTCCTATAAAATTGACTCATTTTAGTCACATTAAACCTATTGATTAATATTTAATTTAGTTACTGAGTATTTATACTTTAATTAAATTAAATCATATCCTAAGGCTAATGTACTATGGAATTAAATTTATTTAATTTAATAAATGTGCCTATTTTAATTAATTAAACAAAATTATTTAATTAAATAGAGAAAGCTATTTCTAATTAATTAAATGAAGTTATTTAATTAAATGAGAAATCATTCCTAATTAATTAAATGAAGTTATTTAATTAAATGAGAAAAGCATCTTTTATTAATTAAATAAAATTATATAATTAAATGAAAAAGGTAATTACGAGAGCATATCTCATTTTATTAAATTAAATTTGGAAGAGAATCTATGATGCATCATAAGATTCCTCAACCCACTTAAAGCCAAGAATCTATGATGAGTAAGTCAAACAGGGACATGTGTAAGAGGTAATAATGACTTCAATTCTCATCGTTGATTGAAATCAATCTCAACCGTTGATGGATTCTAGGAAAGTCTATTTAAGAGACCCTCCTCCCTTCATTTCAAAAAAGGATGAATTGATTTGCTATCAGATTGCTGTTGAAATTCATGCTCACTTACATTTCTTGCATGCATTCTCATTCTTAGTTTGATCTCATTTTAGTTTAATCATGCATATGCTTAATCTAGTTTACTTTATTTGTTCTTATATTATATTGCATCTTTCATTCTAGATTAATCTGCATTCTCATATAGACTAGTCATACTTTCTTACAAATCCTTCATTCTTAGAGGGTCTGGTTGCTTAAACACCTCGAATCTGAGGATATCTGATAAGAAATTTCCTTTAGATAGAAGGCAATAGGTCGCTTTGCAGGGCTGATTTTCGGATGAACAATCCAATGTTCATTCCAAGATGAATCCGCATACAATGAACGTGTTGAAGTGTCTATGAGGTTTAGAGGCCCACATTTAATAGGTTGCTTGCTGGTTTTTGTGCAGATCTATTTGCAGACTCAAAGAAACCCTAGATTTGAAAGATTTTCTCATATTTTTCAAACGCATGCATTTTTTGATCTAAAATTTTTTGTGCAGGGCGGAAATATATCAAAAAAGCTTTGGTCCAATTTTCAGACTTTTCTGAAACGTTTTCGAGCTTTTATGATATTTTCTTCATTTTCATAAAAAATCATTTTATGGCATAAATGAGCACATTTTTCAAAGCAATTTATAGTTTCAAAAAGCTCTATGAATTTTAAGTAGAGTTGGTTCTTTGTGTTTCAATTTTAGAGGTCATTTTATGGGTCAATAATTCGATTTACAAAAACTGGTCTGTTTTGACAAAACAGCTCCCTAGGGCTAAAATTAAAAAATCTTTTCAAAAATTTTGCATTTTTGGAAAGCTCTCTAATTTTTGATAAGGGTTAAATTTTTGTATTTTGAGTTTTGGATCCGAATTCATATCATGTAGATCTTATCTTTATGACTAAGTCAAAAATCAATTGAAAAAAAAAAAGGCATTGAATGAATAGTTTGCATTTCATTTTTACAATGAATCAATGCATAATGTGGGCTTTCATTTGCGTTACTTTCTGATTATCATCACTCTTAAAAATTAGTTTTTCAGATCTAACTTTAATTTTGAATGAGTTCGCATATATTGCATTCATGAGTATGTTGCTTTGTTCATTGCGAGCGAGCGATCAAGTGTAAATGAAAGGTAGAACAAAGAAAAGACACATTGTGAGGATTACCAGGTAATTTTCTTTTTACTAATAACACTTCATTTGGAGCTAAAATGAACATCTCTTGTGTCAATCTTGTGTGTGTATTTCCTTTCATGTTCTCATTTTACAACACATGCATAATTTGATACTAGGTTGTGATCTCCACTAGTTTCCATTTAGTAGGCTTAGTTACTTGTGATAGATCTAATTAGCTATCTTGGGTTTTTGGAATCACTAATCCACCGGCCCCTCATTCCACCCTGTGGTTGCAAGCTCAGCACCACGTTAAATAGGGGAGGGGTCTACAGGATAGAAGCGTTAAATGTTCCACTAGGCAACCCTTTGGTGCTTTTTAGAACTCACTAGGTTCTGAGTTGTGGACTCGTTTTGGCTTGTGTGAGGGGTTAAATGTTCCACATCTTTGGACTCACCTCGCATTAGTTAAAGTGTTAAGTGCACCACCTTGTGCTCTTTGGTTACTTTTGGATAGATTTGCTTTCGGGAATTAACATCTTTACACACATAGTAATTAGGCCTCATGAAAACTATTCATGGATCTTGAGAGAGTGGGTTCCTAGTGAAACTCCTCTCTATGACAAATTCCTTGTAGGTGGGGAGGATACTTTGAGCATCTCGTAGATAGATGAATCTTCAACTTGTTGATTAAGGCATCCTTTCTTCGGAGAGGTTGATAGATCACTGGGAGTTGATATCATAGATCTTTAAGAGATACTCTTAGTTTAGCGTGTCAGATTAATCTGTTAGCTTTGATTGGGCTAAAAGTGAAAAGGTGTCAAAACCTTGAATCTGGAAGCTAAGTCCCCTTGTGGTACACTATTATGAGTTGGTAACCTTTCGAGAGGGCTAACCGTAGCAAACAATCCCTCTACAGGGAAAATTACGTTGACGGAACCTCAAGCGGTAATAGCCATTTTTGCCATGGTAGTGACAACCGCTATATAAATGTCCTTGTGGAAGAAATCTCCATGAGTGTGGTTCATTGTGGATTGTCAGATCTCCCCAGCAGCTCTTGAAGATTAAGTTCTCAGACCGTGTCAAAATCTTGATGTGCCAAGATTGGAGGTCACCCCTGTGAGTCATAAAAGTTGCAGAGTCAAACCATTACTAAAAACCTTAGAGAGGCCAAACTTTTTCATTTTCTAGGAATGTATGCAATGATTGAAAAACTCTTTGAAAACATACACAATTAGCTCTCTTAGGGATTAGCACAAACTAATTCACTTGATTGTTCATGCACAAGGATGCTTTTTCCCTTGCTCATTGTTTTTAGACGTGCTTGATATCACCTGCTTGCTATTGTACGTGCCTGTTTATCTACCTGGTTACTGTAATAAATCAACAATTTGTCCACAACTATCTGAAATCTTCAAAGTCTTTTCAAAATCCAATTCAGTTGTCAGTCTGCTTTCCATTTTCGCACACAATTTGCAATCTTTTGTGCGAATACTTGTTTTCCTACTACTTCTTCACATAGCTTTGTCCAAGTTCTCATGCAAGCAGTTGCACATCTCCATGTGACATCTTTATGCTATCCAAGTTAACCTTGCACTAATTTGCGTGGCCTATAACAGATCCTCGTGTGAAATCTTTATGCTATCTTGAGTCTTTGCATGGCCCTATGTACTTTCTCATGTGCTTCTTAGAGGATCTTCATGTGAAATCTTGAGTCTAAACTATCAAGTTGGTCTGTTAGAGCTATCTGTGCTCTATACGAAGTCTATTTCTTGCATCAATTTACTGCTTCTCTATTTGAAAACAGTCTCAAATAGTGGCATCCTTCTTAGCTAATGACTTGTGATCCATACTTTAACTAGTCTTGTCTCTCAGTTATCTTGCTCTTGTCCTTTAGTTCTTGTTGTACTCTGTGTTATGATAGTCATAATCTTTGGCTATTCTAGCCTTCAAATTAGACTATTCATGCCTTAGTATACAACACTCTTATCTTGTCCCATTGAGACTAAGTTCTAGTGTGGTCCTTGTCTAAGCTTTTGCTTTTTGTCATTGTCTATGACTGTGGCAACTTGACTTATGTTCTAAAACTTGGCTGCCACTACTTGAAACATAGTACATCAAAATGGCTAACAACAAATGTACTAAATCCAATATTCCTAGTGAGGAAGAAGGGATTCTAATTACAAACATGAAGAAACAAATTTAAACGATAAGTGTTCAACTTCAAATACTAAAAGAAGAGAAAAACATATCATCAAACAAATTCTCTTTGAGAGAAATTTTCCCTTTCTCCTATGACAACCAAAAATCACATTCTTGTAATCTTGAATCCAAGACATCTGAAAACACCTCACATACACTCAAAAATCTAGGAATATCTTTGAAAACAAACCTTGGGAACCTAAACCAAAGCGTGATTTCACACTTTTGAAAAAATCTTATGAATTAATCTTGGAAGAACTTCTTGAAGAAAAACTCATTACTTTACCTAAGCTCACTTTGGTAGGAGTTTCCTTTATGAGTAGCTATTGTGTCTATCATAGACATAATTTACATAAAACTTCCCATTGTAAGGAGCTGAAAAAAAAGATCCAAGATCTCTTTGACAATGGTATAATTCAAAAATCTAAGCTCTCAACTACTAAAGATTATACTCTCCAGAAGGATCAACCTCATGAAACCATGTCTAATGACGGTTCAAACACAACTTCTACTTCCTCCAACAGACATCCACTTTCTCAATTGTCCAATCTTTCCAACACATATTCACCAAAAGAACTCACTACTCCCCCAGTTGACTATGTGTACCCTCAAGGACCACCTTTAAAGGAAACTCAAGCTAATCTTGACTTAGCTGTAAACCTCTCCCATACTACACAAAGAAAGGATCCAAAACCTCCATGTGTTGCTCCTCCTATTATCCACAATCCAACTATTCCTCCATTGTCCCTTCAAGAGCCTGTTATGGAGACTCTAGAAATATATTCGAATACAGATTCAGATACTCCCTCATCCTTGGATTTGGTTTCATGTCAAGAGGACCAGTTAAATGATGAAGAAACAAACGTTGATCAATACCAAGATTCCTTCATCCCCTTTCAAGTCTTCCAAGATCTTGTGCCTCCATTTCAAGAGCCACATAGTCCTCCATCTCCCATGTCACGCACATCTACTAAGCAAGATCAAGATGTTCCTTCCACCATCCTTAAGGAGATTACAAAAGACCAAGAGAAGGATACTTTTCCTATGTTACCCAAAATTCCTTTTGAAGAGAAAAGTGTTCCCTCGCTCTCCTATTCTACCTCACTACATTCACTTCCAAACTATGCTCAAGCTTTAAATACTCCTATCAAAGGTATTGCTCCTATAATAGTTACTCATAAATCTGTTGATGGCTTTGGTCATATTGCTCACTCTAAAGATGCTGATATCCCTACTCATGGTCCATTCACATCTTCTCAATCTATCCTTGGTCCCTACCCATCCAAGATAAAACATTCAAGTCTTCCATACATATTGGGACCTTATGTTCCTCTATCTCATATTGCCACTACTAGCTCATTATACATTCTTCCTACCCTACCCCAAGATCAACAAAGATACACATACTTGAACTCTTCACATTCACCTTTCCATCCAAACTAGTCATATTGGCCTCATTCATCCACAAGTCCCAAGCCCTTTGGAAGCAATTTGGATGATCAACTCAAACACAAGTGCATGAATCCATCCTCAAAAGTTCACTATGTCTCCTCTAATCGACATGTGAACGTCAAGAAGAAAACAAGAAAAAAGAGACGACAAAGGTGCACTATTCAAAGAGCTCAACCAAAAACAATGTGGGTTCTTAAATCTGTTCTTGAAGAAATGTGTTCCAAAGCATCTAATGAAAATCAAAAGCTATATGGATTCCCAAGTCTCTTTTGAAGGACTTGAATATTGAAAAAAAATCAAAATTGACATTCAAGTTTCCAAAGGCTTCCGCTCCATCTTCTTCCCAACATCTTCCTAAAAAGGTGTCAAAACCTTCTACTCCACCTTCCTCCAAAATGGCTTTGCGACCTCATATATCTAAGCCTCAATCTATTCCATCCATATTTCCTCCTTCATTCCACTACCCTTCAAGGTGTGCAGCAATGTTGATCTTGCCCACTTTTTCTTCTCCCCTTGTACATCCCTTTCAATACCCTATCCACTCCACCTTCTATACTCCCCCTTTATCCTTCCATCCCATTTATCTCATCCATGGCCTAAACCTTGTCCTCCATATACCTTTTCTACTATCTCCCTCCATTACCTTATCAGCATCTTTAAGCGTACCTTGCTATGGCCTTGGTTTATCATAACTTATATTTCTTATAGGAGTAGTATTCAAATTGAAGAAGGCTTGAATTCTTTCCAAAAACTCTAACAATCGAAAAAAAAGAAAAAAAAATGAAGAAAAAGAAAAAAGTGCCTTGGTGAAAACCTAGAAATAGGTGCCTTGGTAGCAAAAAGTAAAGAAAAATAAATCCATCCTATGGTGAAAACCACTTGTTGTGGCACCTTCGACAAGTACCATGATGAAAACCTGGCAAATAGGCATCATGCATAACTCCTCCATCCATGACATCCTATCATGATCTTGCTTATCCTTTAGAAGTTCTCATTCCTGAAGTCATTCACTGATAACCTTCGTAACAAACTTTGTTGTCCTATTTAGTTAACCCTTTGGTCTTGGTCAATGAAAGAAAGAAGAAAACTCGGTTCTTAGCAATCTCTTGACATGGTCATTTTCTTGGATTACTCACACGATACCCTTCGTTACACCATGAGCTTATATCCTTTTCCCTAGCTTGGGTAATCTTGTGAAGGCTTTCCTTGAGGGTAACATTCACCGCTTCATATTCTTTGTCCATCCATCTCTGCTTATCCACTCACATGCTACTACATCTCATCCTACACCTTGCTAGACATTGGAACAAAATCAAGGTGATCCTTCTTGAGAGCTAGTAATCTCTAAAAAAATCTAAAAATCAGAAAAAGTCCTGAAAAAAATTTTTACGTTGGTGAAAACCTAGCAATAGGCGCCTGGTAACACAAAAAGAATCAAGAAAAGAGAAAAATTAAAAAAAAATTGAAAAACAAGTGCCTTGGTGAAAACTTGGAAACAGCCATCATGGTAGCAAAAAAAAAAAAGAAAATCTTGCCAAGAAGGTGAAAACCTGGTAAACAGACACCTCTTGTTCCCAATGCTCCATCTTGCAGTGCATCTTCTAGCTATTCTATATAGTCGCTTTCACGCTTTTTCTTTCGTTCTTTTCCTGCTCATGTATCCATGGATTGGGTCTTGTCCCAGCTCGGGGGCATCCCCCCTTAGTGTCACTTTTTTCGAGGTTCTCCTCATAGAATCTCTTTCATGATAGTCACCAGTTTCTTCAACTGTGTCTACCTACTGTCGCTAGTGTCACACTTTTTGAGATTCTCCTCATAGAATCTCTTTCGCAACAGTCACCAATTGTTTTAGTCGTGTCTGCCTACTATTGCTTAGGTCTCATCTCCAGCTTCATTTATGGAAGATCTCTATTGCGTCAGTCACCAGTCGTTTTGGCTGTGTCTGCCTACTATCGCCCAGTCCTCTTTAGGTTCTTCTTCATGAAGATTCCTCTTTGACATCAGTCACCAGTCATTCTGACTACGTCTGCCTACTGTTGTCACCCTACTAAAGAGATTTCTTTTGAATGTATTCTGGACATTAGCACCTGACATCAATCACAAAACATTGAACTCAAAATTGATATACTTGTTTGGATATGCTGAGCATTTTCTTTGTTTTCTTTTTTTTGCTTTATCATATCTCCTCGAGCAACTTGATGATGTCATCTTCAACTAGAGAAGTAATGACTGGGGGCATGATCTTTTTCTTTGCTTTCTGTTTATGGTTTAGTTCCAATAAGTTGATCTACTCCTATAAAAGGGGTGTCCACTATAACAGCCTCCATCTCATATTGGATGGCCGAGTGTACCTCGACTCCTTTTATAAGAATATGTCAGTAACGTTGGTGCTTCTTTGTGTTTATTGGAGTGAACTCTTCATGCTCTAGTAAATACTAATACTCATCCTACTAAGTGAACGTACAGGTCACTGCGAGTATATTTAGAAAACTTCTGTCTTAGGTTACGAATGCAAGGGTCGTTGTGGACAGAATGAATACTAAATACTTAGCATAAGAAAGATCTCCCGTGTGTCAAGTGTGCCTATTACGCAAGCAAAATTCAGGTTATCCTAGTGTTTATGCTTTGATGCTTATGTTAACTTGCTACATTAAAAGGGACAAATGTTCTTGTCATTCTGGCTTCTTGTGCCTCGAATGCTTACATATAATCTCGACAAACTGATAACGTATGTTATATTCATATTTCCATGATTGCAATGTTAGTGGGAATTGTATAACCTACGAGCTTTGTTAGATATCCGGTGATGATAAATTGTCGAGGCTTGGTAACCAGACCTACGGTTGCATCTAGTTTAAGGTTACATCTAGCCTAGGGTTGCATTTAATATAGTCTTGCATTAAATACTTCACTTGCATAAGCATGCGATTCAATTGCAAATCTACTTTCACCTTCTCTGATGAGGGACTGCAGATCTCTTCAAAGCATCATGTTCTTCACGACTGCACAAATGATTGATTAATCACTCTTTTGGCTACTTTGGTTGCTCTGAACCCATTTTTGGGATCGAATTTGAAATCTTCTACACTTAAGTCGCTCAAAAATGCATTTTAAAATTTTTGGACCAACGGGATCGAACGCTTGTGCAGTCCAAATTCTTTTGATACTTTGTGATTCTTGGAATCTTTTCAACTCAAATTTTGTCTTCTAGAATTCAAAATCACTTCAGATCAAATTTTACATTTCTTTTGATCATTTTGATCTCTTCCTATTTCTTCAGATATTTCTAATCTCTTCATATTTCTTCAAATCATTCTGATCTCTCCAAATTTCTTCAGATCATTCTGATCTCTTTATATTTCTTCAGATCATTCTAATCTCTTTATATTTCTTCGGATTGTTCTAATCTCTTCTTTATTCATTTTGATCTCTTCTACATTCTATTAAATCTCAGCTTTCTTCTACTGCTTTACATCATATTTTTGGTGTGTTATCTTTCGATTTCGCTCCCAAGGGGGCAGGATGATTATATCATTGAACTTGAATTTCGAATCAATCTGAATCTTCATCGCTTGGGGCATCTTGTTCCTATCTTATGTCCTTGTCACTTGGGGCATCTCATCACTCGGGGCATCTTGTTCCCTTCTATTTGGCATCTTTGCTATCTTTCTTATCTTTTCATCAATTGATCAACCTTATAACAACTCTTCTTAGAGTTCGATGGATAGGTATTGGGACAGTCTAAACCCTAACTCCTGAGAATCAAGCCTTGTTCTGGGGATGATTCTATGACTCATGATTGGACCTTTTTATCTTTTATCAATCTTAGGTATCTAGGTGTTCTATCTGGATCCTTGAAGGCTAAGCTTCATTCCGGAGATAATCTTCTAAATGCTTTCAATCTCAGGTATCTAGGTGTTTTATCTGGATCCTTGAAGGTTAAGCTCCATTCTAGAGATAATCTTCTAAATGCTTTCAATCTCAAGTATCTAGGTGTTTTATTCGGATCCTTGAAGGTTAAGCTCCATTCCAGAGATAATCTTCTAAATGCTTTCAATCTCAGGTATCTAGGTGTTCTATCTGGATCCTTGAAGGTTAAGCTCCGTTCTGGAGATAATCTTCTAAATGCTTTCAATCTTGGGTATCTAGGCACTCTACTTGGATTCCTTGGGATTAAGCTCTATTCTTGAGATGGTCCTTAAAAGCTTATCAATTGGTCTCTGTGTCATTAATTACAGAACCAATCTTGTCGTCTTGATCCTCACATCATGCTTTTCTGATTTTCTTTGAATTGAACGCACTGCTTGCACATTCATTCAAAGATGGGCAAAATGTAATACCCCAAAATTGGCTCATTTCCATTTCAAACAATTCTAGTCTATTTTTTATCAATCCTAAGACCTATTCTAATAGGCAATCCTTATTCGGCTACTCGCTACTTGACTTAATTGTCAGATGCAGAAAACCCAAATCTGCATTCATCATACTCTTTATTTAATTCCTATAGTATTGACTCATATTAGTCACATTAAACCTATTGATTAATATTTAATTTAATTATTGAGTATTTATACTTTAATTAAATTAAATCATATCCTAAGTCTAATGTACTATGAAATTAAATTTATTTAATTTAATAAATGTGCCTATTTTAATTAATTAAACAAAATTATTTAATTAAATAGAGAAAGCTATTTCTAATTAATTAAATGAAGTTATTTAATTAAATGAGAAATCATTCCTAATTAATTAAATGAAGTTATTTAATTAAATGAGAAAAGCATCTTTTATTAATTAAATAAAATTATTTACTTAAATGAAAAAGGTAATTAAGAGAGCATATCTCATTTTATTAAATTAAATTTGGAAGAGAATCTATGATGCATCATAAGATTCCTCAACCCACTTAAAGCCAAGAATCTATGATGAGTAAGTCAAACAGGGACATGTGTAAGAGGTAATAATGACTTCAATCCTCATCGTTGATTGAAATCAATCTCAACCGTTGATGGATTCTAGGAAAGTCTATTTAAGAGACCCTCCTCCCTTCCCTTCAAAAAAGGATGAATTGATTTGCTATCGGATTGCTGTTGAAATTCATGCTCACTTACATTTCTTGCATGCATTCTCATTCTTAGTTTGATCTCATTTTAGTTTAATCATGCATATGCTTAATCTAGTTTACTTTATTTGTTCTTATATTATATTACATCTTTCATTCTAGATTAATCTGCATTCTCATATAGATTATTCATACTTTCTTACAAATCCTTCATTCTTAGAGGGTCTGGTTGCTTAAACACCTCGAATCTGAGGATATTTGATAAGAAATTTCCTTTAGATAGAAGGCAATAGGTCGCTTTGCAGGGCTGATTTTCGGATGAACAATTCAATGTTCATTCCAAGATGAATCTGCATACAATGACCATGTTGAAGTGTCTATGAGGTTCAGAGGCCCACATTTAATAGGTACATTTTTGGCGCCCACCATGGGGCAACCCACCTTTTCTTGCTAGTTTTTGTGCAGATCTATTTGCAGACTCAAAGAAACCCTAGATTTGAAAGATTTTCTCATATTTTTTAAACGCATGCATTTTTTGATCTAAATTTTTTTGTGTAGGGCGCAAATATATCCAAAAAGCTTTGGTCTAATTTTCAGACTTTTCTGAAACGTTTTTGAGCTTTTATGATATTTTCTTCATTTTTCATAAAAAATCATTTTCAGGCACAAATCAGCACATTTTTCAGAAAAATTTACTGTTTCAAAAAGCTCTAGGAATTTTAAGTAGAGTTGGTTCTTTGTGTTTCAATTTTAGAGGTCATTTTATGGGTCAATAATTCGATTTGCAAAAACTGGTCTGTTTTGACAAAATAGCTCCCTAGGGCACAAATTAAAAAATCTTTTCAAAAATTTTGCATTTTTGGAAAGCTCTCTAATTTTTCATAAGGGTTAAATTTTTGTATTTTGAGTTTTGGATCCAAATTCATATCATGTAGATCTTATCTTTATGACTAAGTCAAAAATCAATTGAAAAAAAAAAAAGGCATTGAATGAATAGTTTGCATTTCATTTTTACAATGAATCAATGCATAATGTGGGCTTTCATTTGGGTTACTTTCTGATTATGATCACTCTTAAAAATTAGTTTTTTAGATCTAACTTTGATTTTGCATGAGTTCACATATATTGCATTCATGAGTTTGTTGCTTTGTTCATTGCGAGCAAGCGATCAAGTGTAAATGAAAGGTAGAACAAAGAAAAGACACATTTTGAGGATTACCAGGTAATTTTTTTTTGACTAATAACACTTCATTTGGAGCTAAAATGAACATCTCTTGTGTCAAGCTTGGGTGTGTATTTCCTTTCATGTTCTCATTTTACAACACATGCATAATTTGATACTAGGTTGTGATCTCCACTAGTTTCCATTTAGTAGGCTTAGTTACTTGTGATAGATCTAATTAGCTATATTGCGTTATTGGAATCACTAATCCACCAGCCCCTCATTCCACCCTTTGGTCGCAAGCTCAGTACCATGTTAAATAGGGGAGGGGTCTACAGGACAGAAGCGTTAAATGTTCCACTAGGCAACCCTTTTGTGCTTTTTAGAACTCACTAGTTTCCGAGTTGTGGACTCGTTTTGGCTTGTGTGAGGGGTTAAATGTTCCACATCTTTGGACTCACCTCGCATTAGTTAAAGTGTTAAGTGCACCACCTTGTGCTCTTTGGTTACTTTTGGATAGATTTGCTTTCGGGAATTAACATCTGTACACACATAGTAATTAGGCCTCATGAAAACTATTTGTGGATCTTGAGAGAGTGGGTTCCTAGTGAAACTCCTCTCTATGACAGATTCCTTGTAGGTGGGGAGGATACTTTGAGCATTTTGCAAATAGATGAATCTTCAACTTGTTGATTGAGGCATCCTTTCTTCGGAGAGGTTGATAGATCACTGTGAGTTGATATCATAGATCTTTAAGAGATACTCTTAGTTTAGCGTGTCAGATTAATCTGTCAGCTTTGATTGGGCTAAAAGTGAAAAGGTGTCAAAACCTTGAATCTGGAAGCTAAGTCCCCTTGTGGTACACTATTATGAGTCGGTAACCTTTAGAGAGGGTTAACCGTAGCAGACAATCCCTCTACAGGGAAAATTGCGTTGACGGAACCTCAAGCGGTAATAGCCATTTTTGCCATGGTAGTGACAACCGCTATATAAATGTCCTTGTGGAAGAAATTTCCATGAGTGTGGTTCATTGTGGATTGTCAGATCTCCCTAGAAGCTCTTGAAGATTAAGTTCTCAGACTGTGTCAAAACCTCGATGTGCCAAGATTGGAGGTCACCCCTGTGAGTCATAAAAGTTGCAGAGTCAAACCGTTACTAAAAACCTTAGAGAGGCCACACTTTTTCATTTTCTAGGAATGTGTGCAATGATTGCAAAACTCTTTGAAAACATACACAATTAGCTCTCTTAGGGATTAGCACAAACTAAGTCACTTGATTGTTCATGCACAAGGTTGCTTTTTCCCTTGCTCATTGTTTTTAGACGTGCTTGATATCACCTGCTTGCTATTGTACGTGCCTGTTTATCTACCTGGTTACTACAATAAATCAACAATTTGTCAAAAACTATTTGAAATCTTCAAAGTCTTTTCAAAATCCAGTTCAGTTGTCAGTCTGCTTTCCATTTTCGCACACAATTTGAAAACTTTTGTGCGAATACTTGTTTTCCTACTACTTCTTCACATAGCTTTGTCCAAGTTCTCATGCAAACAGTTGCACATCTCCATGTGAGATCTTTATGCTATCCAAGTTAACCTTGCACTACTTTGCGTGGCCTATAGCACATCCTCGTGTGAAATCTTTATGCTATCTTGAGTCTTTGCATGGCCCTATGTAATTTCTCATGTGCTTCTTAGAGGATCTTCATGTGAAATCTTGAGTCTAAACTATCAAGTTAGTCTGTTAGAGCTATCTGTGCTCTGTACCAAGTCTATTTCTTGCATCAGTTTACTACTTCTCTATTTGAAAACAGTCTCAAATAGTGGCATCCTTCTTAGCTAATGACTTGTGATCCATACTTTAACTAGTCTTGTCTCTCAGTTATCTTGCTCTTGTCCTTTAGTTCGTGTTGTACTCTATGTTATGATAGTCATAATCTTTGGCTGTTCTAGCCTTCAAATTAGACTATTCATGCCTTAGTATACAACACTCTTATCTTGTCCCATTGAGACTAAGTTCTAGTGTGGTCCTTGTCTAAGCTTCTGCTTTTTGTCATTGTCTATAACTGTGGCAACTTGACTTATGTTCTAAAACTTGGCTGCCACTACTTGAAACATAGTACATCAAAATGGCTAACAACAAATGTGCTAAATCCAATATTCCTAGTGAGGAAGAAGGGATTCTAATTACAAACATGAAGAAACAAATTGAAATGATAAGTGTTCAACTTCAAATACTAAAGAAGAGAAAAACATATCATCGAACAAATTCTCTTTGAGAGAAATTTTTCCTTTCTCCTATGACAACCAAAAATCACATTCTTGTAATCTTGAATCCAAGACATCTGAAAACACCTCACATACACCCAAAAATCTAGGAATATCTTTGAAAAAAAACCTTGGGAACCTAAACCAAAGCGTGATTTCACACTTTTGAAAAAATCTTATGAATTAATCTTGGAAGAACTTCTTGAAGAAAAACTCATTACTTTACCTAAGCTTACTTTGGTAGGAGTTTCCTTTATGAGTACCTATTGTGTCTATCATAGACATAATTTACATAAAACTTCCCATTGTAAGGAGCTGAAAAAAAAGATCCAAGATCTCTTTGACAATGGTATAATTCAAAAATCTAAGCTCTCAACTACTAAAGATTATACTCTCAAGAAGGATCAACCTCATGAAACCATGTCTAATGATGGTTCAAACACAACTTCTACTTCCTCCAAAAAACATCCACTTTCTCAGTTGTCCAATCTTTCCAACACATATTCACCAAAAGAACTCACTACTCCCCTAGTTGACTTAGCTGCAAACCTGTCCCATACTACACAAAGCAAGGATCCAAAACCTCCATGTGTTGCTCCTCCTATTATCCACAATCCAACTATTCCTCCATTGTCCCTTCAAGAGCCTGTTATGGAGACTCTAGAAATATATTCGAATACAGATTCAGATACTCCCTCATCCTTGGATTTGGTTTCATGTCAAGAGGAACACTTAAATGATGAAGAAACAAACGTTGATCAATACCAAGATTCCTTCATCCCCTTTCAAGTCTTCCAAGATCTTGTGCCTCCATCTCAAGAGCCACATAGTCCTCCATCTCCCATGTCATGCACCTCTACTAAGCAAGATCAAGATGTTCCTTCCACCATCCTTAAGGAGATTACAAAAGACCAAGAGAAGGATACTTTTCCTATGTTACCCAAAATTCCTTTTGAAGAGAAAAGTGTTCCCTCGCTCTCCTATTCTACCTCACTACATTCACTTCCAAACTATGCTCAAGCTTTAAATACTCCTATCAAAGGTATTGCTCCTATAACAGTTACTCATAAATCTATTGATGGCTTTGGTCATATTGCTCACTCTAAAGATGCTGATATCCCTACTCATGGTCCATTCACATCTTCTCAATCTATGCTTGGTCCCTACCCATCCAAGCTAAACCGTTCAAGTCTTCCATCCATATTGGGACCTTATGTTCCTCTATCTCATAATGCCACTACTAGCTCATTACACGTTCTTCCTACCCTACCCCAAGATCAACAAAGATACACATACTTGAACTCTTCACATTCACCTTTCCATCCAAACTAGTCATATTGGCCTCATTCATCCACAAGTCCCAAGCCCTTTGGAAGCAATTTGGATGATCAACTCAAACACAAGTGCATGAATCCATCCTCAAAAGTTCACTATGTCTCCTCTAATGGACATGTGAACGTCAAGAAGAAAAAAAGGAAAAAGAGACCACAAAGGTCCACTATTCAAAGAGCTCAACCAAAAACAATGTGGGTTCTTAAATCTGTTCTTGAAGAAATGTGTTCCAAAGCATCTAATTAAAAATCAAAAGCTATATGGATTCCCAAGTCTCTTTTGAAGGACTTGAATATTGAAAAAAAATCAAAATTGACATTCAAGTTTCCAAAGGCTTCCACTCCATCTTCTTCCCAACATCTTCCTAAAAAGGTGTCAAAACCTTCTACTCCACCTTCCTCCAAAATGGCTTTGCTACCTCATATATCTAAGCCTCAATCTATTCCATCCATATTTCCTCCATCATTCCACTACCCTTCAAGGTGTGTGGCAATGTTGATCTTGCCCACTTTTTCTTCTCCCCTTGCACATCCCTTTCAATACCCTATCCACTCCACCTTCTATACTCCCCCTTTATCCTTCCATCCCATTTATCTCATCCATGGCCTAAACCTTGTCCTCCATATACCTTTTCTACTATCTCCCTCCATTACCTTATCAACATCCTTAAGCGTGCCTTGCTATGGCCTTGGCTTATCAAAACTTATCTTTCTTATAGGAGCACTATTCAAATTTAAGAAGGCTTGAATTCTTCCCAAAAACTCTAAAAATCCAAAAAAAAGAAAAAAAAAAAAGAAAAAAAGAAAAAAGTGCCTTGGTGAAAACCTAGAAATAGGTGCCTTGGTAGAAAAAGTAAAGAAAAATAAATCCATCCTATGGTGAAAACCACTTCTTGTGGCACCTTGGACAAGTACCATGATGAAAACTTGGCAAATAGGCATCATGCGTAACTCCTCCATCCATGACATCCTATCATTATCTTGCTTATCCTTTAGAAGTTCTCATTCCTGAAGTCATTCACTGATAACCTTCGTAACAAACTTTGTTGTCCTATTTAGTTAACCCTTTGGTCTTGGTCAATGAAAGAAAGAAGAAAACTCGGTTCTTAGCAATCTCTTGACATGGTCACTTTCTTGGATTACTCACACGATACCCTTCGTTACACCATGAGCTTATATCCTTTTCCCTAGCTTGGGTAATCTTGTGAAGGCTTTCCTTGAGGGTAACATTCACCGCTTCATATTCTTTATCCATCCATCTCTGCTTATCCACTCACATGCCACTACATCTCATCCTACACCTTGCTAGACATTGGAACAAAATCAAGGTGATCCTTCTTGAGAGCTAGTAATCTCTGAAAAAATCTAAAAATCAGAAAAAGTCCTGAAAAAAATTGTTACCTTGGTGAAAACCTAGCAATAGGCACCTTGGTAACACAAAAAGAATCAAGAAAAGAGAAAAGTACAAAAAAAATTGAAAAACAAGTGCCTTGGCGAAAACTTGGAAAGAGGCATCATTGTAGCAAAAAAAAAAAAGAAAATCTTGCCAAGAAGGTGAAAACCTGGTAAACAGGCACCTCTTGTTCCCAATGCTCCATCTTGCAGTGCATCTTCTGGCTATTCTATATAGTCGCTTTCACGCTTTTTCTTTCTTGCTTTTCCTGCTCATGTATCCATGGATTGAGTCTTGTCCCAGCTCGGGGGCATCCCCCCTTAGTGTCACTTTTTTCGAGGTCCTCCTCATAGAATCTCTTTCACAATAGTCACCAGTTGTTTCAACTGTGTCTGCCTACTGTCGCTAGTGTCACACTTTTCGAGATTCTCCTCATAGAATCTCTTTTGCAATAGTCACCAGTTGTTTTAGCCGTGTCTGCCTACTATTGCTTAGGTCTCATCTCCAGCTTCATTTATGGAAGATCTCTATTGCGTCAGTCACAAGTCGTTCTGGCTATGTCTACCTACTATCGCCTAGTCCTCTTTAGGTTCTTCTTCATGAAGATTCCTCTTTGACATCAGTCACCAGTCATTCTGACTGTGTCTACCTACTGTTGTCACCCTATTAAAGAGATTTCTTTTGAATGTATTCTGGACATTAGCACCTGACATCAATCACAAAACATTGAACTCAAAATTGATATACTTGTTTGGATATGCTGAGCATTTTCTTTGTTTTCTTTGTTTTTCTTTATCATATCTCCTTGAGCAACTCGATGATGTCATCTTCAACTAGAGAAGTAATGACTGGGGGCATGATCTTTTTCTTTGCTTGCTATTTGCGGTTTAGTTCCAATAAGTTGATCTACTCCTATAAAAGGGGTGTCCACTATAAGAGCCTCCATCTCATATTGGATGGCCGAGTGTACCTCGACTCCTTTTATAAGAATATGTCAATAACGTTGGTGCTTCTCCTTGTTTTTTGGAGTGAACTCTTCATGCTCTAGTAAATACTAATACTCGTCCTGCTAAGTGAACATACAAGTCACTGCGAGTATATTTAGCAAACTTTTGTCTTAGGTTACGAATGCAAGGGTCGTTGTGGACAGAATGAATGCTAAATACTTAGCATAAGAAAGATCTCCCGTGTGTCAAGTGTGCCTATTACGCAAGAAACATTCAGGTCATCCTAGTGTTTATGCTTTGATGCTTATGTTAACTTGCTACATTAAAAGGGACAAATGTTCTGGTCATTCTGGCTTCTTCTGCCTCGAATGCTTACATTTAATCCCGACAAACTGATAAGGTATGTTACATTCATATTTCCATGATTGCAATGTTAGTGCGAATTGTATAACCTACAAGCTTTGTTAGATATTCGGTGATGATAAATTGTCGAGGCTTGGTAACCAGACCTAGGGTTGCATCTAGTTTAAGGTTGCATCTAGCCTAGGGTTGCATTTAATATAGTCTTGCATTAAATACTTCACTTGCATAAGCATGCAATTCAATTGCAAATCTACTTTCACCTTCTCTGATGAGGGACTGCATATCTCTTCAAAGCATCATGTTCTTCACGACTGCACAAATGATTGATTAATCACTCTTTTGGCTACTTTGTTTGCTCTGAACCCTTTTTTGGGATCGAATTCGAAATCTTCTACACTTAAGTCGCTCAAAAATGCGTTTTAAAATTTTGGGACCAACGCGATCGAACGCTTGTGCAGTCCAAATTCTTTTGATACTTTATGATTCTTGGAATCTTTTCAACTCAAATTTTTTCTTCTGGAATTCAAAATGACTTCAGATCAACTTTAACATTTCTTTTGATCATTTTGATCTCTTCCTATGTCTTCAGATCTTTCTAATCTCTTCATATTTCTTCAGATCATTCTAATCTCTCCAAATTTCTTCAGATCATTCTGATCTCTTTATATTTCTTCAGATCATTCTGATCTCTTTATATTTCTTCAGATTGTTCTAATCTCTTCTACATTTTATTAAATCTCAGATTTCTTCTACTTCTTTACATCATATTTTTGGTGTGTTATCTTTCGATTTCGCTCCCGAGGGGGCAGGATGATTATATCATTGAACTTGAATTTTGAATCAATCTGAATCTTCATCGCTTGGGGCATCTTGTTCCTATCTTATGTCCTTGTCACTTGGGGCATCTCATCACTCGGGGCATCTTGTTCCCTTCTATTTGGCATCTTTGCTATCTTTCTTATCTTTTCATCAATTGATCAACCTTATAACAACTCTTCTTAGAGTTTGATGGATAGGTATTGGGACAGTCTAAACCCCGACTCCTAAGGATCAAGCCTTGTTCTGGGGATGATTCTATGACTCATGATTGGACCTTTTTATCTTTTATCAATCTCAGGTATCTAGGTGTTCTATCTGGAATCTTGAAGGTTAAGCTCCGTTCTGGAGATAATCTTCTAAATGCTTTCAATCTCAGGTATCTAGGTGTTTTATCTGGATCCTTGAAGGTTAAGCTCCGTTCTGGAGATAATCTTCTAAATGCTTTCAATCTCAGGTATCTAGGTGTTTTATTCGGATCCTTGAAGGTTAAGCTCCATTCCAGAGATAATCTTCTAAATGCTTTCAATCTCAGGTATCTAGGTGTTCTATCTGGATCCTTGAAGGTTAAGCTCCATTCTGGAGATAATCTTCTAAATGCTTTCAATCTTGGGTATCTAGGCACTCTGCCTGGATTCCTTGGGATGAAGCTCTATTCTAGAGATGGTCCTTAAAAGCTTATCAATTGGTCTCTGTGTCATCAATTACAGAACCAATCTTGTCCTCTTGATCCTCGCATCACGCTTTTCTAATTTTCTTTGAATTGAACGCACTGCTTGCACATTCATTCAAAGAGGGGCAAAATGTAATACCCCAAAATTGGCTCATTGCCATTTCAAACAATTCTAGTCTAGTTTTTATCAATCCTAAGACCTATTCTAATAGGCAATCCTTATTCGGCTACTCGCTACTTGACTTAATTGTCAGATGCAGAAAACCCAAATCTGCATTCATCATACTCTTTATTTAATTCCTATAGTATTGACTCATATTAGTCACATTAAACCTATTGATTAATATTTAATTTAATTACTGAGTATTTATAATTTAATTAAATTAAATCATATCCTAAGGCTAATGTACTATGGAATTAAATTTATTTAATTTAATAAATGTGCCTATTTTAATTAATTAAACAAAATTATTTAATTAAATAGAGAAAGCTATTTCTAATTAATTAAATGAAGTTATTTAATTAAATGGGAAATCGTTCCTAATTAATTAAATGAAGTTATTTAATAAATGAGAAAAGCATCTTTTATTAATTAAATAAAATTATTTAATTAAATGAAAAAGGTAATTACGAGAGCATATCTCATTTTATTAAATTAAATTTGGAAGAGAATCTATGACGCATCATAAGATTCCTCAACCCACTTAAAGCCAAGAATCTATGATGAGTAAGTCAAATAGGGACATGCGTAAGAGGTAATAATGACTTCAATCCTCATCGTTGATTGAAATCAATCTCAGCCGTTGATGGATTCTAGGAAAGTCTATTTAAGAGACCCTCCTCCCTTCATTTCAAAAAAGGATGAATTGATTTGCTATCGGATTGCTTTTGAAATTCATGCTCACTTACATTTCTTGCATGCATTCTCATTCTTAGTTTGATCTCATTTTAGTTTAATCATGCATGTGTTTAATCTAGTTTACTTTATTTGTTCTTATATTACATTGCATCTTTCATTCTAGATTAATATGCATTCTCATATAGATTAGTCGTACTTTCTTACAAAACCTTCATTCTTAAAGGGTCTGGTTGCTTAAACACCTCGAATCTGAGGATATCTGATAAGCAATTCCCTTTAGATAGAAGGCAACAGGTAGCTTTGCAGGGCTAATTTTCGGATGAACAATCCAATGTTCATTCTGGGATGAATCCACATACAATGACCATGTTGAAGTGTCTGTGAGGTTCAGAGGCCCACATTTCACAGGTACAAGGAGGAGGTAGAAGAAGAGAAAGAAAAAGAAATCAGCAAGGATGGTACTTTAGCAGCATTATCAGGAGTCCCAAGATACCATCCCTTTCGAATTCGAGGGGTACTAGCAGGGCAAAGGTTGACAGTTCTTCTTGATAGTGGGGCAACTCACAATTTTATTGATGAGGGATTTTTCATGAAAAGAGGGCTTAAAGCAAAAGATTTTGAGGGATTCAATGTTACTGTAGCTTATGGATTCACTATGCCTTGCACACGAGTGATGAAACAACTCAAGATGACCTTAGGAGATAATAAGTTATGTGATGACTTCTATATGGTTGGTATTGGGGAGACAGATCTTGTATTGGGTGTTCAATGGTTACACTCTATTGGAGGCTATTACATGAACCATCAAACTATGGAGTTTAAATTTCATTCCAATGGGAAAGAAGTCATATTGAGAGGCCTATCGAATGGAGCACCTAAGCCGGTCTCTGCAAAGAGGATGGAGAGGACTTTTCAAAGAGGACAAGTAGCATGGGCAGCATGAGTCATAATCCATCCAACAAGCTCTCCAAAGAATCAAGGTAATTTCCATTTTGAAATTCAAAATATTCTGGATAAGCATAGTATAGTTTTCAATGACTTGCCTCTAGGATTACCACCAGATAGAGGTTTTGAGAATGTTATAGAGTTAGAATAGGGTGCCAAACCAGTTATAACAACCCCATACTGCCATCCAAGAGGTTATATGGAAGAAATTGAAAAAACTATTAAAAACTCTTGGACATGAGATTCATAAGGCCTAGCTCTATTCCATTTGCATCATCTGTGGTACTTGTCAAGAAAAAGGATGGTACAATGAGAATGTGTATAGACTACAGGGCTCTAAACAAGAAGACCATAAAAAATAGATATCCCATACCACACATAGATGAACTCATTGATGAGTTACATGGTGCTGTATACTTCTCAAAAATTGACTTAAGATCAGGGTACCATCAAATCCGAATGAGGAATGAAGATGTGGAAAAGACTGCTTTTAGATGTCACTATGGGCACTTTGAATTTCTTGTTATGCCATTTGGCCTCATTAATGCACCTGCAACATTCCAATCTTGTATGAATAAGGTATTCAACTAGCATCTTCGAAAATTTGTTTTTGAAATTTTTTGATGATATCTTGATTTACAGTAAAACATGAGAAGAGCATCTAAAGCACATAGACACTATTTTGGGAATCTTGGAGCAGCAATCCTTCTATACTAAGCTATCTAAATGTGAGTTTGGTTTGATAGAGATCCTATATTTGGGACATATTATAAGTTCTAAAGGAGTATAGGTTGATCAACAAAAAATCCAGGCAATTTTGGATTGGCCTCCACCCACTAATCTTACATAGTTGAGAGGTTTCTTCGGGTTGTGTAGCTACTATAGGAGATTTACCAAGGAATTTTTTCAGCTTTCTACCCTCTTGACTGATTTGACAAAGAAAGGAGCTTTTGTTTGGACAGAAGAGGCACAAAAAACATTTGATAAGCTTAAGAAGGTAAGGAGTTCATACCCTGTGCTTGCAATTCTAGATTTCTCTTTACCTTTTGTTGTTGAATGTGATGCTTCTAGAGAAGGTATAGGGGCTGTCCTAACTCAAAGGGGACATCCAATAGCATTTGAGAGTAGAAAATTAAATCAATCAGAAAAAGGTTACTACATCTATGATAAGGAAATGTTGGCAATCATGCATGCACTTCATAAGTTTAGACAATATTTGGTATGTGGGAGATTCATTGTAAAGACAGACCATAATAGCCTCAGGTTCCTCTTGAACCAAAGGGATTTGAATGATCATCAACAAAAATGGGTAAGAAAATTGCAAGCTTATGATTTTGATATTGAATACATGAAAGGAAAGAATAATGTGGTTGTTGATCCTCTCTCAAGAAAGTCCACTTTGTGTTCCTTAACATCTATCTCTGCTGATTGGAAAGTCTCCATAATTTCAGAGTATGCTAAAGATTCCTTTGCCACCAAGATTTTGGATAAGTTAGTGGATGATAACAGGTACAAGGTTTTTGATGAATTGATTTATTACAAGAACAGGATCTTCTTAGTGCCAGGATCAAAAACTAAGGAGATGATATTGAGGGTCTTTCATGACACACCTTTGGCTGGTCATTAGGGATACTTCAAGACATACAGGCAAATTCGAGAGTGGCTTTCATAGAAGGGTATGAAGTAGGATGTCCTTAAACACATTAAGGAATGTATGGTATGCCAACAAAGCAAGAGTGAGAAAAATTTTCCTGCAAGGTTGTTGCAACCACTTCCTATTCCTGAACAAAAATGGGAAAGTATTTCCATGGACTTCATCACTGGGTTGCTCAAGTTTCAAGGTAAGGATTGCATATATGTGGTGGTAGATAGACTAACTAAGTATGCACATTTATTTCCTATCACATCTGATTTCAAGGCATCACAAGTGGCCAAATTGTTCTTCAAGGAAATTTTTAGATTACATGGCTTCCCTAGAAACATTGTTACTGATCGGGATAGTAGATTCCTCAGCTCTTTTTGGAAAGAGCTCTTTCATTTGGCAGGAACTGAACTCACTCCTAGTACTAGCTATCACCCTCAAACAAATGGACAAACAAAGATAGTTAATAAATGGATAGAGGGATATTTGAGGAACTATGTTTCAAATCAACAACATGCTTGGGTGCAATGGTTACACCTAGGGTAGTATTGTTACAATACATCTCATCACATGTCTATTGGTATACCTCCTTTTCATGCTCTTTATGGTTATGATGCCCTTTCCTTTGTTGATCTAATACTTTTCGATAGTAGAGTACCTACAACAAGTGATTCCGTCAAGCAAAGCCAAGACATAATAAGGTCCCTCAAGGGTAATCTACAACATGCACAGAACCAAAAAAAGTTATATGCCGATAGGAAAAGGATTGAAAGATCTTTTGAGGTGGGAGATTTGGTATTGGTTAGGGTGCAGCCATATAAGCAAAGCACCTTGAAGAGGAGTGGGGCAGAGAAACTCAAGCCAAGGTTTTATGGGCCTTATAAGATCATCAAGAAGGTAGGAGAGGTAGCTTATGAATTGGAGCTCCCACCAAATAGAAAAATACATAATATTTTCCATGTATCATTCCTAAAGAAGGTTCTAGGCCAAAAACCCATAATATCTATAGAATTACCACTTCTTGATGATCAAGAGAAATTAGTTTTGATACCAGAAGAGATTTTGGATACAAGAGAGAAAAGATTGAGAAACAGGAGCGTCATAGAGCATTTGGTCAAATGGAAAGGATTACCACTAGAGGATGCAACTTAGGAAGGAGCACATATTCTTGAGAATTCCAACCTTCATTGCTTGAGGAAAAGAAATATTTGGGAGGGGAGGACTTGTCATGTCCCCTTTTCAAATAATTAAAAATAATAATCTTTACTAAGGCAGGCAGGCCCAAAAAAGGTGAAGTTTTAGAAAAAGGGGATAATCTTTGGAAACTAATGGACTAATAAATAAAAATTATTATTAAAATATGTTTTATTAACCCCTGTTGGATGTGAGATAGGGTTATACCCTCTTTTAAGGGGTTTGGAGGCATTTTGGGCTCATTGGAGAACTTGATTTTTGCGCATTGCTTTGTTGTTCTTCAGAGGCTGCCAAACCTGTGGAGAAGGAGACCCAAGAATGGGAGTTTGTAGGTTTCCAAGAAGGCTAAAGATAGGAGTTTAGAGCCATTCCATGTGCATGCTCATGCAGAGTTTTCCTTTGTGCTGAACAGTGCAGATTTGTGGGTTTTTAGGTGTGTTTTTTTGTAAGAGTTTGGTGTTCCCGGTTGAGTATTTCATATCAGTTTGGGTTGCTGCTATATATTAGACATTAAGATGTTAAAATAGAGCTGAATATATATATTTGGCTATGATTATACTTCTGTGATAGATTATTAGTGTTTTTGTGGTGTTTTCGGCTATTTTGTGTTGTTTTCGGGAGCTTGATGAGCATTTTTTTTGTCCTTCATTTGGGAGCTATTGTGTAAATGTTATACAGATCTGGAAATGTCATTTTTAGGCTGTTATGTTGCTGAAATTTCTATAACAATGTCCACTTTCAGATTTATCAGTAATATGTGAAGTTGTGAAATTTTTGGCACTATTTTTGGCATTACCCGATTTGGGGTTTATTGAGAAATTGGTGGATCTTTGAAATATTAGTTTTTTGATCTTAAAGATCTGATTAGAGGCTTGAAATATCATATAAAATCAGAAAAGGGACATTTTAGAGAACTAGAAAAATGTTCTCATGTGGTAGCACCATTGTGCTTCATTACAGGCAATTGTCAATCTTTCTCATTCAGTCTCCCTAGTGGAGTCACCAAAAATCTGTTGGTAAATAGATTTGTCACAATAGAATTTTCCCAATAAAGTGTGTGGAAAACCATTCACAATAGTTGGATAGGCCCTTAGTTTGGAGCCTTCCTCTACATTTAGAGGGACAACTCCCTTGTATGATATAATTTTTGAAAGGATTTTCAAATAAAGAATCTAAAACCTCAAGGATCAAGAGAAAGTCATTCAGGATGAATGCACCACATGCCCTCACAACCTTCTTCGGTAAAAAAGATTGATAACAAAGGTGATCAAGGACTATGCTTGAAAGCAACCAGTATTACTAAGCACATTCCTTATCATTCATAAACACTCACATAGTACCATGATAATTTCTACTAAAATGTATAAAAATTTTGATTTTAGAATAAGAAACCCAAAGCACATCTCATTTCATTTCCTTGCACAAAGAAGACAAAAGAGATGTTCAATTTCAGAGATAAAAAATGTACATACTTTTCAAAATTTATCCTTTAATCAAAATTTCAGCATAGTGTTTCCTTATTTTTAAAACCAAAAAGCCCTCTTTACAAAGCCCAAAAGAGCCCTTATATAGACATAGAGGTTAATAACTACCCCTCTGTGGTTAGTAACTACCTCCCAAATATGTGATTTGGGTGAGGTTAATTAACCTCAACAAAATTAATCTCAAATGACAATGACCACTATTTGAAATGTATGGCTTGGGAGATGTCTTCAGAAGCTTGAATCATTGACTTGATATTTGTGAACCATAGTATAGTTGTAGTCCTTAATATTTAGAGAGAGTGCATTCCATTGTGAGAGTAACATCAGAAGTAGTAGTGTTGATTATCATGCTATCAGTGCAATAATCATAGATAAGATAATTACTCGTTGACCATTCAAGCTTTCCCTTCAATAAATCATCTAGAGTACTATGTGTTCTTTTGTTCCACCAATTTTGGGCACTTCTAGACTTGTAAAACCTTTGATTTCCTTTCTATGGGCACACATCCACACTAAAATTTCTAAATGAAGCAACAAAGGACTTCCATTCCAATCTATTTTAACTTTTCCACCCTAAGTGGCCAAATTATCCCCATTGCATATAGTTGTGTATACTCCCATGGGTTGCCTTCTAGGAAATGCAATGCCCTTATCTATATAATTATTTTGTACTCTGATGAGTACATCATCTACATAAAATATGATGTAGTAGATGTTCCAGAAAATAAAGTATTTGTGATAATCTTGGGTAGGATCAAACCAAAGGTTTAAACACTCCTTTCTGCTATCAATTACATCTACAAATATATTTGTCTGCAAAATGATTGGCTCTCCTAAAACAGTCCCCAGAAACTCAAAGTCTAGTTCATCATGGTTGGGCTAGTCTATGGCCAAATAGAATGCAACCACTATGCTAGCTGAGTTACCAGGAATGAGCTTGATTTCCATTTCAATCTTTCCAAACAGAAACATGTCATTGTAACCAAATCCTGACCTAGAATCTTGGGTCAAAATCAGCTCATTCTCCAATCCATCATTTAGTGTCTTAATACTAGTTGGTAACCATCTAATGTAGAAATCTTTCCTAAAATTCAATGTTTTGGTAGCTTTTTCTATCATCTCCTCCTTAGAACAAAACATCAAGTACATCAGATCATTCCTTCTCTAAAGATCCTCTTTGCACTCTTCACTTTGGTCACTATTGACTGTCATCTTCAGTTGTAACTATGAATTATCTGGTACAAACTTGGATGTATTGGATTCTTTTATCTCAATGCTTAAAATATCCCGTGCTTTGTAAGAAATGACTGAGGACACTATTTTCTCATTTGAAAACTCTTTTGTCAAACTGAGGAGCGTAGGTGATGGGAAAGCCTCTGTTACACTCCACTTATGAATTCATGAAGAAGTTTCATCCAAAATAACATGATGGAAGGTGGTTCCAATGCAGATCACACCTCCCTCAAACTCTGTGACCTTGGTGCCTCCTCCTAATGCCCATTATAAGCATAACCTCTGATCATCACATTTTAGGAAACCAAATCTCTAACAAGCATTTCGTTAGACACATTCCTTGTCTCTGACTGCACTCTGCCCTGAGAACTCTTAAGAGACCACCTCTTTCAGCACCCTCAAGGCTGAAATATGGAGTTTGATTAAACGTTTGAAACACATGTCCTCTTGATAGGGAGTATCCTCCTTATGTTCAATGTGTGATCAAGTAACCACTATGTTATGGTGGTCATTCAGTGATTGAAGCAGAGCTTTGATTCATTCGTTGCAAAAATTTTGACTTATCCAATGTCTTGACTCTTATGTATGTGTTGCTAATTAACCATATTTGCAACAATTTAAATACATGGCAATTTAAATACATGGCGTGAGTTTGGTAATAGCCTGCAGGCCTATTCACCTTGGTATCCTCATGTTAGTGGGAATGGTGCAAATGAACGACTTCCATAAGACACAACTTCATGTGAATTACAAGGAAAAATCACAGGTTAAAAGCGATTTTAACATGACTTCCAATTCAACACCGATCCACCTCTTCTTAATCTTTCACAATACAAGGACATTGTAATGGTCACAAAATTTATTTCAGTATCACATAGCTTAGTTTCACCAGCCTACCCGATGGACATTTCAAAGCACATAAATGGGAGGCTCTTCATAACTGTGGGTCTCAGTTTACTTCATGTCCAACTAGTGCAACATGTTGTCTCTCTCTTGTGTTTGATTGTACTGGTGATGTGCCCCAAAGTTTTTGGGCATTTTTTTCTACCACAAAGGTGAAGGTATTGAATTACAATGATGCTATAGAGGTTAAGTTCCAAGGAATGAATATTTTTCCAAGTAGATATCATTCCAATGCATGTTCATGATCATCCTTTTTATGTGGTGGGAGAGGGCTTCGGTAATTATAATGCTCAAACAGATCTAGTCATTTGTTTTATTCTCTTTGACATCCATTTTTTCAAAAAAAAAAAAACATTTACATATCTAACTTCTCATGGAGGAATTTCAAATAGGTTAGAGAAGTTTCAAACAGGTTAATAATCATTTCAAAGAGGTTAAGGAATACATGTTTTTGTAGAGGTTAATTAACCTACTCCAAAATGTGTGTTTTGAAAGTTATCATTAACCTATTTGAGAGGTTAAGAAAAACACATTTTTGGAGAGGTTAATTAACCTACTTCAGAAAGTGTGATTTGAAAGTTATCATTAAACTTTTGAGAGGTTAATGGTTAATGATAAACTTGAAAATGCGTATTTTGGGTCTCCCCATTAACCTGCAATAACTTGAGGCTCAGAAGTTGGATTTTTCAAGTGCTGTGCGAAGCTGGGAACAAGCCAGAGACATGAAGATTTAGAAACTCACAAAGATTCAAAGATAAAATGACCAATTTAAAGCTTAAAACAAGGCAAGTTTCAAAAATTAACTGTGACTTATAAACTTGAAACAACTTTGTAATCGGGCAACATGCTTGTATCACAGATTGATGGCATTTCCTATGGAAGAGAACCCTCCCACCATGATGGACGGTCTTCATCGAGATGTAGTGGAGGGAGTAGCTACTTGCTCATTTGATATGGCTTGATGCCATGCAATGTATGCTCACACGCCCATCGAGATAAGTCTGTCGTCAATCGCTAACATTCTTCTGGACCATCTACCATGTCTCTACTGTGTTGTTGTTGAGTAAGACTAGAGAAAAAGATCTACTGAATAATATCTCAATAGCTAGATGGTATGATATGCATTGTTTAAATTATTATTAAAAATATAATATATTAACTCATTTAAAAATATATTAAATATCATAATATAATTGATTAGTTATAAAAATATAGCTTTATAGATAAATAATGGTTTAGAGATATAAATATTGTTATTTTTACTTAATTATATTACAATTTGACTATATAATCTATGATTATCTTAATAAAAATATTATATTTATTTTTAATATTTATAGTTGATTTTTACTTTTTAAATTCAAATTATTTTGTTGTTTTCTTTTTCTTTATCATCAATCTATAATTTGCATTTTTGATCTACAAATATTTGTTTTCTCTCGGATTTGGGCACCCATCATATTTTAAGAAGATAGATATGAAGAAGAAACATTTTGATTTTATAAATTTTATTTCAATGACTTTCTTTCTAGAAATACTATAATTTTCTTTAAAAAGAGAGTTTTCAGAAAATCGTACATCTTGATAAATTTCATATATTATAGTAATATTCAATTTAATTATATACTATAAATTAATCGAAGTGTTAATTCACATATTGTATCTCTTACATATTTTAGCTAGTATCAACTGTTAGTAAAGTATCTTAAGTATATGATAAAAGTAATGTAATATATAAGTATTGTAATATTAATTATGTGGACTATTATAAAAATTTAATTCAGTTTTATAACAAGTATATTTTTAAATATTTTTAAAATTTAAAATAAATAAAATAATTTAATATCATTTTTATTAACTTATTTGAAATCGTTTTCAATTTAGTGACTTTGTGTGTGTGTGTGTGTGTGACTTTATTTATGGTTGAGCTATTGGTTAATATATTTTATATTATGATATTTTTTTAATTCCCCATTAAAAGAAGTTAAAATGGATTTTACTTGTATGTCTAAATGATAAATCATTCTCAAGAAATTGACTACAAAATTGCACATTCATGGTGCTTCCCAAAAATTTGTGTATAAGACCGCAAGTTTTAAAACCAATAAAATAGCTAAAAATAACTTTTTTGAATTTATGAATTGAAAAATATGTATCTATACTATAAAAAAGTATTTATTGTATGACACTTTTTACAAATAATTGCTTTCAATTAGTTGAATAAATCAAAATTATATTTTAAAACTATTTGTAGTACTTGTCATGTCCCCAAATTTGAATTTAATAATTTAAATTTAATTAATTAATTAATAAGACACAAAACTTAAATAATATAAAAAAAGGACCTTTAATTAGTTACTTTAATTAATTAATATGGGGCCAAAGTTAATAATATTTATATTTGTGGTTCCAATTGATTTAGTATATCTTGGACCCATTTTTATTTAATTGTTTACATAGGTAGGTGAGGTCGTTGGCTATCTTTGTACAATCTTGGAAGGTTTCCCTTACTAGTATTTAAGAATGACTATTTTAGATTATTTTCTTGGTACTATGAATTTTCATTGGAGATCTCTTTTGTTTGCCATTTTGGAAGTGAAATATCTTCCCTACTTGGATTTTTGATTTTGGTGCAATTCACCCCTCACCCTATTTCGTTGCCTATAATACTTTTATCAGACTTGGAAAATTGGAGCACCATCATATTTGCATATTAGAGAAATAACTATGTCTAACTTGATCATCTCTATTTGTATTTGTGAAATTCGATCTTTGGCAATGCTTCTTGTGTTTTCTTGCATTAAATCTATCTACGACAATATTAGTACACTATTTGCACATATTCCTCTATAGTTTGTTTGCACAATTGTACACCCTCTATCAAGCCAAGCACATCGCCACTATCTACCCAAATTCTTCCTCATAGCTTGATCTGTTTGTCTATCATACGACTTCATTCAACACCGTAAGACATCTCTCCCCACCACATGACCTTTGACTCACTTTAACCATATGACCCCTAAACTATTAGCCATTGTACAATGTGTGACATTCCATTTACCAATAATGTATGAAATTTTAACATTTTAACATCATCGTACAGACTCTAGACACTCTATACAAACACCTTTCATGTACTACCATACAGACCCTAGTCATTAGTATATGGTTACAATGTATCTAATAACCCTTTAGTCTATACACTATAGTCAAGTCTCATAGTTACTATGTGCAAATTGGGAAGTTTTTGTCTCTCTCCTATGTGGATTTGGAATAGAACAATATAGTTGTATTAAAGCTGGTGATTCTATTAGCCTGTTGTGAGAATAGAGAGCTTTGAATTGAATTACAATATGGCTTAGTTTCAAGCCAATCAAAGGGCATATCTATTAGTTGAATACTCCAAGAATAATTTTGTGTGCCAACTATAGAATGGTCAAGTTTAGGGTGATAGATACAAGGTGTTTGGGAAAATCATTTACCATAAAGACAAAATCTACTTGGTACCTATGTCCAAGATGAAGAAAATTATTCTAGAAGAAGATACTTGCACAAATATCATTGAATCAATGCTCAAAAATCAACTTGATGGAAATTTGGATTCTACTAGTAACCCTATGAATAAGAAAGCTCTATCAGTAGTTGTTCAGCCTCCTGGTAATGTGCATTCGATCGAGGATTATTTGCAATAGCAATCTTTACAATTGGCTGATTATGAAGTCTATTCCCTATTGGCAATCATGATGGATTACACAAATTAATTTCAATTTTTGGGATCTTGTTGACTCAGTTAATTACAACATTTAAAGCAGAGTGGTGTAGGGGATGCTTTATGACAATGTGGTGTAAGGGAGGTTTCATGACAATTCTTTTCATCTATGCATTTGGTTTGGGATCCTGGTGGCTCAAGACATGACAATATTTATATCAGATCGGCACAGTGAAAGTTCAACGACAATGTGGTGTTGTGAAGGATTTATATCATTTCACTTATCTCACTTGCACATTCAAATTGGGAGCATGGAGTTGTTGGCATTTTGTCTAATGAAAAATTGCTTGAGGGAAAGAATTCTTTCGGAATCAAAGATTTGTCATGTCCCTAAATTTTGATGTAGTAATTGATTAAATTAATTAATTAACTGGTCCCAGGACCTAAGTAATATAAAAAAATGACCTTTAATTATATACCTTAATTAATTAATATGCGGCCCAAGTTAAAAATATTTATATTTGTGGTTCTTATTGATTTAGTATATCTTGGACCCATTTTTTATTTAATTATTTCCATGGGTAGGTGTGGTCCTTGGCTATCTTTGTACACCCTCAAAATGTTTCCCCAATGGTTATTTAAGCATAGATTTTGGATTATTTTCTTGGTACTACAAATTCTAGTTGGAGTTTTCTTTTTTTCATCATTTTGAAAGTGAAAGATCTTCCCTACTTGGATTTTCGGTTCTGGTGGGATTCAACCTTCACCCTATTCCTTCACTTGTAACACTTTGTTTGGATATGGAAAATTGGAGCACCATCATATTTGCAGATTAGAGAAATAATTGTGTCTAACTTGATCATCTCTCTTTGTATTTTGGAAATTCCATCTTTGGCAATGATTATTGTGTTTTCCTGCATTAAATCTATCTACAGAAATATTTTCACACTTTTTTTACATCTCCCTCTACCATTCATCTACATAATCATAAACCACTTACCCATCAAAGCAAGTTACCACTGTTCATCCCCAAATCCTTGCTCATAACATGATTTGTTTCTCTATGATACAACTTCATTTGACACTATTCACATACTTCTGTGTCATTCAAGCATGTTTATTCACTAGTTGGTATTTCCATGTCTACATTCATATAATTTTTATTTTCAATGGGCATTTCATTTTCAATGTTATTTGGAATTTGAATCTCATTATCATTTTTCTTAGTATTTCTTTTGGGGCTTGTATTCCTGTTGAATTTTTTTCTACATGATCATTTGGCAATCTATTCTTATGAAGAAAACCTAAATTATTTAAGTCGTAACCCACTTCTACAAAATCACTAATTTCATCATGAGAAAAAACTCAAGGGTTTGGAGATGCACCTATATTGAATGCTTGATTAGAATGTGCACCTTAATCTCCTTGTAGTGGATTCTCTTCTTTAGCCTCTTTATCCATTGTAGTATCCTCAATGTCTTTCTCTTCTGAAAACAATATTTAAAATTGAAGACCCAACATTGGTCAACTCTCTAATTCTTTGTCTTCTATCTTATTGACATTTTGCTTCCTTCTCTTTGTTTGTTGCAATCTCCTCATTTGTAAGAAATTTTATTTTCTTCGTTCTTTTGTTTTTTGATCCCATGTTTGCAACAACTTTGAATTCAAATCAATAGCTTGCAAATTGAAGAAGATAACAAGAAAATACAATAATATGACAGAAATTTGTTGTTGCAGCTCAAAATTGTCAATCAATCATTGCAATGATTGATAAGTACTTTGTGGGTCATGCGTTAGGGCCCAACAGGTAGTTAAGAATTAGGTGCTCAATTTTAAATAATTGGGTACCTATTTTTAAATTAGGCACCCAATTTTTAAATAATTAAATACTCAATTTTAAGAATCGGGTGCCCCAATTGTTTAAAAATTTGGTGCGCGATTTGTACAACAGATAAATTGGAATTGGGCCCCCAATTTTTGGATTGAGAATTAGGTGCTTGGTTCTAGAGCCATGGGTGAAAATTTCCCTTTGGTATTAGGTTTTTCATTGGGGAAAGACATCGTACAAGCTTGGTGGGACCAAGATTATGACTTTATGTATCATATTTTTACTAAGGTAATTATTCGACAATTTTAGAGATTGTCATAATTTTTATACAACCTTCTTCATCGAATTTTTTGACAAAACAAAAACCCATTGTAGGTCTGACTATTTTAATTTTAAAAAATTAAATTCTATAGTGCTATGAGTTCATTTGCTATTTTTGCATTATTTATTAATCAAAAGTGTCTGTCAAACATAAAATAGTGAGATTCACTAAATTTTTTATAACTTTTATAATTTTTATTATTTTTAAATTAATTTATATTTCATCAATCTCCACACAGTTCTTTTGAAGTTAAAAAAATTGAAAACATTAAAATTTGATTAAATTATGGTGTCTATACACAAAAGGTTTTAGAAATTAGCTTACTTGTCAATTAAAAATAAAATAAAATAATAGTCATTAAATAATTGAAAAAAAAATATTCTCATCAATCTTCATTGTGTTAGGTAACAAATTTTAAAAGGATTCACAAAAATTCATATAGTTGTTTCAAATTATGGTGTTCATACACAAGTACGGTTGATGCAAGGAGTTTAGAGAGTCATAACTTTTGACTCAGATCTGAGTTTTCTTAGATTTTTCTAGGTTTTTTTCAAAATCTATAGTTGAGGTGGATTCCAAATCAACCATCTTTGTTGGGGCCTATTTTGATTTGTTTTCAAGAGCCAAAAATTCCATCTTGACTTTTGAATTTTAGTTTTAAAATATCTTAGGTGTTTTTTTGTTTTTTTTGCTTTGTAATAGCTTTAAAATTTCTTTCTAAATTTTAAAGATTAGTTTGGAATTCACCTTTATGGTTTAAAGGGTAGATATAGGAAACTTCAAAATTTCTTTTCAGAGGTTTTTAGGAGTTACCAAAAATGGCATATTTTTCCAATTGTCAAAATCTACCAAATTTAGAAATTTCTTGTTTATCTTTTTTGTAGTCAGTTGTTATTTAATGGAGTTTGAATCTATATCGGGTTTTTCCATGTGATTTTATTAATTTCTATGTGAGTTGAGATTGGTGTGCTACATCATTTGTGTTAGCAAACAATTTTTCCCAGAATCTTGATAATTTCAAAAAGGGGAAGAAAATTATATACTAACGAATTGAATTCCTATATTTTTTTTAATAAGGAATTCTCTACTTAAGATTTTATTTGAATGATACAAGGTGTAGCTAACCTTCCTAAAAAGATAATTGTTAAATCCTTTGTCGAGGGAAAATCTTCCCAATGAGTATTTTATTGAAAATACTCAAAAGCTGAAATTTATTTCATGAACACAAGGTAAATGCTAATACTGAAAAACCATTTCATTTTAACAATCAATATCATACACATGATTGAATGTTAAAACAGAGGATAAATAATGAAATAAAATAGATTTTATCTCTCACAAACTTCAAGATTTAAAACAAATAATTCTAGAATATGCAGCAAATGTAACTTTACTCCCACATATAACATACACTCTTAAGAATGATAATTATCATAAAGCAAAAAGTGGTATATGCTTCATGAAGCTTTTGTATATAAACCTATAGAATTTTATTCCAACTCCTGCTAATCTAGGAAATATTCTTCTTCAAAAACTCAAAGTGCAGAACATTTAAAACAAAAGTATTGTTGTTTTAGTCTACAAAGAAATTAACCCTATTATATATTATCTATAGTATATTTATACAACATAGGGCTAGATAGTTATAAAAAATTACCCTACTAGGAGTAAATTGTTTCTTATTTAACACAACTGTGTTAACTAAAATGCATAAAAGAAAAAACTGAAATGCATAAAAGAAATATACAAGAGAAAATGAAAAAGAAGCTACACAATGAACATGTGCCATGTCAGGAGGAACTATCCACACTAGCCATGATTCTTGCGGCCTTCCATGTTTTGTATGCAGTAGAAAATGTGAAGATAACTGACTGTTAGGTAATCCAATGTATGTAATTCTTTTCTTCTAGACTTCCCTTTCCCTCTTTAGTTCTATTACCTTTTCTCCATGCATCTCCAAATGTCTCAAGTTTACTATCAACATAGCTTCAGTTTGGGAAAAAATTGAAAAATCTTGTGTACATGGTGTTTTCTTCTCTTGAATCTCTTGGAACTTCTTCTATACTTCATTTATAAATTCTTCCACTAGGGCTATGGAGTCACTTTCCTTACCTATGCAATGCTCGCTGAACTACTTCAAATCACCTTGGATTATTTCATCCACAAGCTTAAGGCCATCCAAGATTTCTTTGATTTCACTTACTACTTGAACCAGTGCCTCATTTCTCCACTCGATACAATATTTAATCATATACAAAGTTTTATCATCCACTCTAGGCACAAGGCATTCAGCTTGGAACTTCTGTAATCCAAATCTTTGAATTTCCTCAATCCAGAGCACCACTTTTACCTAATTGTTTCTTTCTTTTTCAAAGCCCTCATTATTGGACTCCACCATCTTGATAATGATGGCATCTTCTTTTGAAGCATTGTCCAAAAGTCTTATCTATTCCTTATTTTCTTTTAGGACAAATTGCAACCATTCTTCAGATGTTCTTGCAATCGCTTTGCATTTCTACAAATTATTGAGGAACTGCTAGTTGGTCGAAGAAGATACATCCACAATTGTTGACATCTCATTTAGAGGCTTGGGTTTTGGCTATAGGATAGTGTCGATGTATTGCGCCATGATCTCCATTACTTCTTTCATGTCTTAATTATCTTTAACATCTTTCCAGACCTTGTCTACAATCTTTTTGTTGGAGGCTTTGAAAATCTTCATATCAACTATATGGCTCCCCTTTCCAAGATCAATCCTTGATATTTGATAATCTTGAGGAGTGATGTCCTCATGCAAACTGCCTTCTAGTGGCTTGGCTATTTAAGTTGACCAATGTCCTGAATCTTTATCAAATCTTATCCTAGACTCAATTCTATCCTTTTTGGTTTTAGAAGACTTTCCCAGGCACTTACTAGCCAGGTCATCAATAGGGATTGGTAGGGGTACCAAGCTTCTTTTCTTCTCAATGGAAGATTCTAACCACTTAGGCGTGGTAGGGTCTTTTCCTGTCATGAGAGAAACCTTAGTTAAGGTGAGGGTACTTGATTGAATAGCAACATTTTCAAGTGACTTTTGAGGATCTAGAGTATTATCAACCATGGTAGGACTGAGAGACTACTCAAGCTTTGTCTTTGTTTCAGTAGGATCTAGATCAACTATCATTGTGTCCTTTTCTTTGTTTGGTGTAGCATTCTTAGTGCTTGAGTGAGTTACCATTCTAAACATTGACACTTCCTTATGAACTTGAAGTTGAAGTGGCTATGGAGTTAGTTCAACTTCAACTTTAGGGGAACCTACAACAAGGTCACCAATATTAAGGTTAGTAATTTCCTTTGACTTTGAGTGTACCCTTTTGTGTTTGTCTCTTGAGTATTTCTATAGGACTCTAGTGGTAGTTGATTCAACATTCTTTGACTTCAACCACTTTTTAGTTCTTCTCAACACTTTTGAGGTATCAAAAAATAGATCATCATCTTCCCTTCTAGTCCAATCAAGTTCAAGGATGGGCATGCATTCAATTTGATCAACGTATAATAGGTCAATCACTTCTTCAACTTCATCTTCTAGTATACCACAAGTGCTGAGGTTCACTTTAAACATATTAATCTGGCTAACTGTCAACCTAGACCATAATCTTTTTTTGAATTTTAATTCATCAGGATAGTTACCTCAACAATCTTCCAAATGTGGAACATGGATTAATGAAGATGTATACTTGAAATTATCCCTAGCAAAACCTATATAATCATAATCTTTTCTAGGAGCATAGGGTTTCAGGCAAACAGTGACAATGCAATTTTTTTCTAACATAGCTTGCTTGAAGTTTGAACATCTGTAATGACCAATTTCAATTGAAAATAAGAAAGATGATGACTTTTTAGTTCTTTCAAGAGACTCATACAGAGAAACAAACTATCGACATATCTCAGATAAGACAATGTTGTCTAAACAATAGCATGACAACCTAAGACATTCTCCAAAGAAACCTCCAACTCTGTGATATGTAAATTTAGGAAACTGAATATAGAAACAACCATAAATTTTGATGGCTTGCACCAAATCTTCTAAAAATCTATGATTTTTGTGTCCTTGAAGCTCAAATACTAACCTACCAAAGAAAACTTCATTAACCCTCCTGAATTCCTTACAAAATTCAGTTGCCCGAAGCTCTTTGTAGTATTGGTATATGGTCATATCATCAGTCCAAGGAATGTGTGGAAGTCCCTTCTATTCCTTATATGTCACTAAAATGTATATTAAGGAGTACAAAAGGAATGAGCTGAAACTACTCACATGTATGAGGCCCCTATGTAAATTTTCTGTTATTAAATTTACCCAATCAATGAATTTTTCTCCTTCAACAATCTATTGAATAAAAATGTACATCCATCTCTCCCAGTGGAAAGCGTGATCATTACCCTTGACTCTATGTAAAAGTAACAAAATATCTGTGATTTCCCTAATGAAATGTTCAATTGTCAAATGTTTGGGCAATCTAAAACCTCCTTCAGCTGGCTTTAAAAGTGAGGTTTGAGCTATAATGGAATTGTAGTTTTTCTTTTTGTCACAATATAGGCACTCAACTTCCTCAAAGGTCCAAGGCTCATAAGGTTCTTTACGAGGGATTCTTAGAGCCAAACTAACACTAGCCCTATTTATTCTAAGAAACACCTCTCCAAAAACTTTCTTTATGCACTTGGTGCTGGGATCATAATGATTTGTACACTGAACAACCACTTCTAGACATTCTATGGCTGATGGGATGGTGGAATCTGTGAGTAATCCATTACTATCTAATTTTTGATATATGGGGCCAAAGTGAACATTTCTTTCCTGCTTGACTATATAGGATAGATTTTTATTTACCAAGAAGGTATCCTAAATTTTTGGAAGGGAACTCAAGAGGCATGGTTTTTTAGGCTTAGGGATCTTAGGGTGGAAAAGCATTATGGTTTATTTTGAAATATGAAGATTTATAGAGAATAATGAATCACTTAAACAAATACCAAGCATAAAAATAATAGAATAGAGAATAATGCACTTACAGTTCTCTTTTGAGCTCAAACTTCCACTTCTCTTGCTTACCAGTTGATGCTGAGAGCCCAAAATGATTAAATGAGCAATTATGCAAGCTAGATGGGTAATTTTAGGGAATGATTTCTTGGAAATCCTAGAATAGATATGGGTAGACAAAAGTATTTATAACAAGTGTGCCACTTGTAGCTGATAAGGCTTGCAAGGTTGTTTGTAGTTAATGCCCATCAAATCTGCATGTAGCTCTACATCTCATGATATCAAAAAATTCCAAACACCACCTTTTTCCCATAAAAGTAATCATACTTCAACATGATTTTTCATAGCTATCATAATTATTTCCTTTCACATCTTCAAGAACACTATGAAGTGGGACCCATTTTCCTGCCTCATGAATGACTTTACGGTGATTTTTATAACTTGCGAGAAAAATAGAAAACGTTAGAAAAATCATGAAGTAGAAGTTGAAATTGAAGTTCCTAACCAACTTCTACTTCAACTTAAACTTTGAGAATATGGACTTGGGTTGATAGGAAAAGTCCTTGTTAGAGTGACGAAAAGTCGGCGGAGCTAAACTTGTACTTGAAGTAAGTTAAAAATTCAAGTTTGATTTCAATTTAGAAAAAAGAATCTTGGCTAGTGATATTTCACATTGCAGAAAAATTATAGGGTAACAATTGGCTCCAACTGGTGAGCAAGACTGAAAGGATCATATGCAAACTTAGGATCTTTGGTTTTACAAACTAACTCCAAACAATCCTAAATTGAAGAAACACAAAATAGGAAAGACAAAACAACACAACCGGAAGGGAAACAAGGCAAGGGAGAATGGGTATTTACAATGCAGTAAAAAAGTAGATGTAAAATATAAAAAGCTTGAGATCCTATCCATTATATGATAGGGGTAAATCATCACCATTAAGATACTTAAGTTTGAATGCATTGGAGCCCAACTCAGCTACTATGACAAATGGTCCTTTCAAGAGGCTTTCAAACTTAGTATGTGCTCCCTTGGACTCTCTCCTTTTATCCCATAGTAATACTTGATCTCCTTCCATGAACTTCTGAGGCCTCGCTCTTCTATTAAAAATCTTCTTTACCCTTGCCTGATGATTGGTAAAGTGATCCACTATTTCTCTTATCTCCTCTTCAATCTTCTGAAGGTACAATATCCTTTTTTCAATAGAAGTAGGGAACACTTCATTTTCAATTACCTTTTGCAAGTTCAGGGAAGCTAGTTCTAAGGGTATGGAATATTGTGCTCCAACTCTGTATACTAACTCCAAAGGAGTCATACCAATAGTTCTTTTAGGAGAGGTCATATCTACCCAAACTTCTTCTTACAATTGCTTATGTTAGTCTCTTCCTTTTTCATCCACCAATTTTCTCATGATATTGATAAGATTTGTATTAGTTGACTTGGCCTACCATTGCCTTAGGGAAATTAATTGGAGGCATGTGATAGCTAAATGCCATGATCATTGTAATGCCCCACCAAGGGATCCAAAGAATTAACCTAGAATCTCACTAAGTTTGGTAGCATTTTTTAAAATAAAATATGAAAGTAAATACCACATATAACTTATGCACCATAACGAAAGCAATAGAAATTTCCATCTAAAAGTAAACATAACGTACACAATTGGTTACATTCTTCAAGATCCCTTAACGTTGAATTACATCTAAATCAACTAACATTATTAAATCCATCTAATATAACAACCACATGAAATAATAATGATAAGTCCATTGTTTATACATTACATTTCTAAATGCTCAATCATCCACTGTACATGTCATAGGGTATGAAAAGCTTAAAAGAATATACATATGTGAAATAAGGTACATCATCCTATTCTAATCCATGATACATCAAACTAAAGATAATCACATGATACACATGATACATCATCATAGAAGATATAAACATCCATCATAAAACATCAAACATAATAAACTAAGTGCACGGTTCCTCCCAACCATTAATAGCATCATTAGACCATCGTGGGCCCTAGCCATCCCTCCTTGCCTAACATTCCAAGTCACCAAAGAGATCATCAGTATCAACATAGTAGGAATGTCACTCCTAACATATGCTATATCATAAGAAGAAAGTAATCTTACATGCAAATATAAGCATAAGATAACATCATCTAACATATGCTAATCATCAATGAAAGGATACATATCCACCATCATGAAGGATGCATTAGCCACGATGTCTCAATGAATCTCAAATGATAAGAGTGGAAAAACACTACCACCCAACCATGTGGTACCTAAGTGGTCCACTGCCAACATGCTGAGGAGATAATCTCAAGTCCCAAACAGGCTATCCAAACACATAGCATAAAACTCTATAAGTCCATGAATCCTAAAAGTATACTAACTCAAAGGTACCATCACAAGACTGACATCTAATCCAAGAGGCACACAATCACATGTAGGAACCTACTATGCAAGCAGGAAACTGTCATCGCATATATCATGTACAAGTTACCCTGGTAGTTAGCTAAACTCCATGAGTCTATACTGATCTCATGTGGCCACTAGTATCCTCTCATACTGATGAGGCATACTATGGAATGCAAGGTCGTAACCATGCGTTCTCTCTACTCCAATCCTAGTTTGTACAAGCACTCGAGGCATGGGTGAGAACAAAACACTTATCTTTTTAGGTTCATTTAGTTAGTATTAGGTGTGAGTGTTTTCACTTATTAACCAACTTACAATGAGTAACCCTGGTAGCCTCTTAGGGCCTCGGCCCCCATTGCAAGCCACTTCTCGACACTACATGTAGATATCCTACCCTAAGCTCATGGAATCATAAATCTCAAAATCATAAAAGATAATCCATAATAAAATCATCAAATATGCATAAAAGCATCAAATCTCCATGAGCAAGCATCCATAGAAACTCATGATCACAACAACTCTGTGTTGGCAACTGAAGTATCACTGATAATCAAAACTATCCATTGGTTCTCAATAACCAAAATATATCTCAATCATACTGATCGAAGACTCCAAAATGGTTGAGTCAAACATGTCACAACATGACATCATCAAGAATAGAACCACATTTCAGTCCCATCATGGCAACTAGAAAATAACCAAGGATAACTGATCAATGACTCAAAAATATAGTTAAGTCAAGTGTTTCAGATACATAAGAATCTCAACTATAAAAAATAGTAAATACCAATATTACATAGAGCATTCCATCACATAACCATGGTTGGGTTTGTAAAGATCGAGATTAAAACATCATCATGACATCATAATCACATCACCCTCAAGCCTTTGGTAGACGTCTTATAAATGGTCAACACTAGTCAACCCAAAACCCAAAATAGTAGCATAAATAATACACAATGCAAACACATGTTTTGGTTTTGCTAAATTTACAAACTTGAATTAAATGTAGAGGTTTCAGTTTACGTTTCCAAGTTTGGAGAATGAATGGAGGAACATTTTGTGCATTTTTCCTAACACATGTATTGTTTTGGATGGATAAAAGTTTTCCTTAATAGGTCTAAAAATCCATCTTCCAATTATAATATTTGTTTGAAAAAGTCCCACACCAAACTACCAATTAAATTTCATATACTTTATTTAATAATTTAAAACAATTAAATCTTAATAGTTGAAAATTATTAAAGAGTTCACCATTACAAAAATGAACCTTTGATATAAATCTATATCAATTATCTAATAATTCAAATTTATTAATAACATATTTACATACCACATATATACATACATATATATATATATATATATATATATATATATGTATATATATATATATATATATATATATATATTTATATATAAATATGTATATATATATATATTTATATATAAATATGTATATATACATACATATATAAATATATATATATATATGTATATATGTATATATGTATGTATATATACATATTTATATATAAATATATATATATATATATATATACATATATATATATATATATATATATCTATATACATACATATATAAATATATAAATAATTATTATTATTGCATTTTATAAAATCGAATTACAATAATTTTGATTGATACAATATAACATATGAAAATTTATTAACAATGAAAATCCAATTTCATATATGACATGAATGACTGTTATACAAATGCATACATATTAATGAGTACCACTGGCGGTACATCATTTGATTTTTATTTAAATAAATATATATGTATTTATATATATATATATATATATATATATATATATATATATATATATACACACACACACACACAAAGTTTTATCAAATATCACAGCATATAAACATGTATACATATATATATATAATTTGTATATATATATATGTATATGTGTATGCAAATTCAAATATATAAAAATTCTAATTTTAGAATTTTCTTATAAACTTTTGATCTCAAATTTTCCAATAATTTTTCTAATGGCTTGGCTACAATTTAAACCCTAGCCTTGTGTTCTTTTCAAGTCTATGCATATAAGATTCTCAAATAAATTTAACTACCCATATTGAGAATGCATACAATTAAATAGAAAAATCCTTAGAAAACATATGGAAGACACAGAGAAGACAGGGAATGCAAGATGCAGAAATAACATAAGTAAAATCACAAGAATCTACCCAGATTCTGATGCTAATTCGCTCTTCCTCAAAAACCTTACAGAGCAAGCTCCTCCCTTCTTCAGAGTTCTCGAGTCCTCCAATGTTCCAAATTCTCTCCAAACGCTATCCCTAAGCTTCTAGGAATGCCTGAATATAAAGAGCTCTTAGGAAACACCTAGAATGTCTCTAGAAATAGCTAGAAGGTGTCACCAACTAAGCACGTGTCTTTTCCAACCTTCTAGATGAATCATAAGGTTGTAGACACCATGTGCTTAATTGATGCACTAACCCCCGTGTTTTTGACATAAGAGAAATAGAAAAGGTGCGTTAACTCCTAAACAAGCTTATAACTCCAATTTACTTTTTATATAATTTCTATTAAATTTTTATAACTTTCATTTTAATTTTTATAACTTTTATTATTATTATTATTTATTTATTACTTTATTATTATGTTATAATTATTATTAATTTATAATTTCTAATTTTCTTTTATTTGATTTTTTTTTCCTCAATTAATTCTCATTTAATTAATTATAATAAAAATATCAAAAACCATGATATTTTATATTAATTTTCTCAAATAATTAATGGATTAATTAAATCTATTTATTAAGACTTAATTAATAGAAAATTCACCATGGACCTCCAAGATAAAATATGAAAACCCATCATAGAGAAATTCACACAAAATCAGTCTAAAGGGTTAAAAATCATGAATATGTCATCCAACACATTCGGTGGGTAAAATATCCAGATACTTGTCCTACCTTACTAGGACAAATGGTTTAAGGGTTTGGGATTTGGACTTGAGAATTTATCTGTCTTCTCTTATCATTGAGATAGTATAATAGGGTACGCTCATCCTGACAATTCAGGAAAGTTGATACTCGGTACTTGCAACCTGCAAAAAAACCATGCATGTACATACAATATATATAATGTTAAGCTAAACAGACAATGGCACAAAGTGGTGCATCGTGTAGATCCCGTCTAAGCAGGTGACTATGACTCCCTTCCTTAAGCACACCAGAAATGCCATACAATGAGAAAACACGCACACCATACACATGCAAGTATGGGGTAAGTATCCATAATAAAACACATGAGATAATAAACCATCTAACTAATCATCATCAATAACTGAAGCAATGTAATGATCATCATGCATACATGAAATGTAAAGTCTAAATGATCTCATCATATACCAACTGAATCCATAACATAATGCCTAATAATCTCAAAACAATACCACTATTCCATCATCATAAGGCTAGTCTAACATAGTCTGATAATAATAGCAACAATGTATAGAAAAGATGTAAATGAGGGCAGGCACTACAATCATAGTAGAGTATTTGAATTTCTTTGGAGAAAAAATTCTAAGCATTATTAGTTACTATCTCTTTTGGTACCCCAAATTTTGTCAAAATTTTTTCTATTAAGAATTTATAGACCACCTTAGATGTTGTAGATTTCATAGGAATCACTTCAACTCACTTGGTGAAGTAGTCTATGGAAGTGAGAATATGGGTATGACTAGCACTAGAGCGAGGATTGATTGGGCCAGTAAAGTCTAGTCCCCATTGCTAAAAGGGCTCTTCTATAACAACTGGTTTCAAAGGTTGGGCAACTAGTTATGGTTTACCCATAAATAATTTGCATTTTTTCTCATTTACATACCCATTTATAAGTAAACCTAAAGATACCTAGCCAATAGTATCCACTCAGAATTTTAAACGCAATCACTATGGATAAAAAATGCCCTCCGCAGGCTACATTATGAAAGCATTTGAGTAGCTTCTCTTGCTAATTAGTATCAAAACATCTCAAGAACATACCATCTAGTCCTCTTTTATATAAGATATCATGTACAATAACAAACTTTTCTACTTTGATCTAAAGGCTCCTTCGGTCCTTACTATTTAGGTGGTTTGGGCACTCTCCATAGGATAGAAAATATGCTATGTCTAAGAACCATTCATCCTTTAAACTGACTAACAAGAAATTAGGGTAAGCTTCTTCTTCTTTAGTTTCTAATATAAGATTGCAAAGACCATGACCATGAACTAGTTTGGATGGTTTGATATCTAAGATCAAATTCTTGCACTTTTGATGCCTAGGTAGCCATGTTGTTTACTACTACATCTTGTTGTGTAAGAATGCTTTTAACTACTATCGATGGTACATAAACTACATAATGTGAATTTAGTATGTAGTATCATAAGTTTTTCATAGCCTTCACAACAACAAATGCTTGCTTCTCAACTAGAGAATAACATAGTTCATGTTTATTTAGAGGAACACTCATAAAAGAATTAGGTACTTCTTCTCCTTTTTCATTTGTTTGAAGTAGGATACCTAACATAGTATGATCTGACACATAGCAATACATTACAAAGTCTTTCTAAAAATATGGATGAAAAAGAGTGGGTGCATTTGCAATAGCTTCCTTTACCTTAACTACTGGGTCATCCCATTTGAAATTTTGTTTCTCATTTCAAAGCTTTGCCATAGGTTTTATGGTTTCAGCAAAGTCAGGTAAAAATTTTCTAAGAAATTTGATCTAGCCAAAGAAAGACCTTATATAATTATGGTTAAGAGGCAGACATAACTGCTAGATAGCTTTTACTCTTTCTAAGTCAATCTTGATCCCCTCCTTGGGAACTATATGTCCTAACAGTTTTCCTTATGTCACAACAAAGATTGATTTCTTGGGATTTAATGAGATGCCATGTTCTCTACACTTTTTGATTACTTTCCTAAAATATTTTAGATGTTTCTTTTATCTCCTAGAAAATACAATCATATCATCAAGATAAAACATGATGCATTTTTCTAAAATATGGCCAAAAGTTGAACTCATTGCATGTTGGAAAGTTGAAATTGCATTTATCAGACTAAATGACATTCTCTTATAAGAAAAGGTGTCCCAGGGAGTTCTGAACACAATTTTATGTTGATCTTCTTCAATAACTCAGATTTGATTATAACCTAAGAAATCGTTAAGGAATGACATCATCTCTGAGGTAGCTACTGTTTGAATAATTTGAACCATTATGGGCAAAGCAAAGTTATCCTTTAGACTCACCTGATTTAGGTTCCTAAAGTCTTCTACATTTTTTTTCTCATGGGTACTATATTCGCCAACCATGTGGAGTGATGTATGGGAAAAATTATACAAGCCTTGAGAATCCTATCAATTTCCTTGAATATTGCATCTAAAAATTTTGGGTTATAAGTCCTAAACTTCTATCTAAAAGGAGACCTACTTGACTCTAGACTAATATGGTGTTTGCATTGTCCTCTTTTGAATGTCTTCAAATCTTCATATAACTAGGTAAAAACATAAATATACTCTATTAGCCATTTGATGAATCTTGTCTTTTCATCTGCCTCACAACAACTTCCTATGTTTACCATCTTAGGGCTATATTTATCTCCTAAGTTGACCTTCTCATATTTGCCACTTTTAACCTCTTTAGGGATTGAACTTTGAGCTAAGAAAGGATCTTGTCTATCAAAAAGTTTCTCAAGTTCAATTAGAACTTTAGGTATTATATGTACTTTAAATTACTTTATTCCCTTTGTTTTCTCATCTATTGAGTCAAGACAAAACTTCCTACATTCTAATTTAGAGCCTTCAAAATAGTTAGTGGCAAATTTTTCTATACTTTCTAGGAAAGAATTAATATGTGCATCGTCTTTGAATGCTTTCTAAGAATTATTATTATTTGGGACACTCGGTCTATGAATGATTTCTAAAGAATACTTATCAGTTACAAAATTAGGATGAGGGATCAGTAGAGAAGCTGATATTGCTAAGGAATCTAATCTATTATTTAGCTCTATAGGAATTGATTCTATTGAAAAAGCTTCAAAATCTTCAATTTCATCCCATACCAAATTTCTAAAATGCTTCAATCTTTCATTGTTCACTGAAAAAAGGTTCCTAATTTTCTTTACTATCAACTCCACATCACCTTTGGCCTTTAGCAACTTGACATTCTTCTTTTTTGCCTCTTCTAGCCCCAGAAGTAAAGCTATGTATTCTAATGTATTATTTGAATTTTCAAATACTAACTTGAAAGAAGAGGGAAAAGTTTGACTTGTAGGGGTTACCAATACAACACCAACCTCAGGCTAAGCAATAGCTTCCATCAAATTCCAACATCCAAGGAAAATCCACAACATCTGACTACATACCTACTTCTTTATTTTTAGACATAATCAATTAATTAGCAAAATCAATTTCTTGATAAATGATTTGAGACTTTGGGTCATCTGATGGGAAAATTATGTATTTAGATTTAGCCTTAGGAAGCAGGGTCACTTTTTATTTCTCCTTTTTATTTCCTTATAGGTATAATGGTTTGGGACCAATCCATTTTGACTTCTCCTCCCAAATCTTGGTAGAAAGCTCTGCTAAGGAGGATGCCATAACTAGTAGGGATGTCATCTACTAGGATAGTAAGCTTTATTCTCTTTTTTGGGAGGGCTGCTAAAGAAACATGGGCATCTTTGATTTGACCTACTAAGGGTACCTCCTTAGAATCCATTGAATAAAACTTGCCAAAAGTCTTAGTTAGACGAAGATCAAGGGCTTTTTCTACTACAACTGGCATTATATTATTGGAAGCACCACAGTCTATGATACAATTGCTTAATTTAAAACCATGAAGGTAAAGGGTTACATAGAATGGATCTGGCTTTTCTTGATAGGATAACTTTGGGATGACTTAATCAGGTTTGACCAAGTCTTTATGGTGATCAGGCCTTTGAGTTTTAGTTTTCTCATTGAAAGAGACTTTATTGGTCTATTTAGCAAATACATTAGGTGAAGCTTGGTGAACATATTCAATTACCTTATTTAGTTCACTAGGATTCATTCTCAAATACTCAGCAGGAGATATTTGAATTCTAGATGTTTTACAAAATTCAACTATATCAAATGTAGAGTTAGGATCAAACCTTTTCATAATTTGAGAAATATGAGGCTATGACTATGATGACTTACTCTCACCTTCTCCTCTAGTTTTAGAATCCTTTGCTTGATTTGAGTTTGTACCATTTTTCGACTAAAAATTGACTTTTGACATCTTCTTCCCTCTCATTATTATTGAACATTAAGCTTCTTCAAAAATTAAAAATGTCACCACCTTTATCAGAGTCAGATTCATACTCAAGGTAGCAATTTATGGAGTTGCTAGGTCCTTTAGAAGGTTCTTTCTCTATTACTATTTTCACTACTATTGCATTTTCAACTTCAAATTTTTTCATGTCTCGCATTCTCAAGACATGTGGTCCCTTCGTGATCATTAGTGTGGTGAAACACATACATGGTGTTTTTTTTGGGAGGAGGCTCGATTTGTAGTCTTTTCTGACTAGGTGGTAAAGGAAATGACATTATTATTAGGATACTTTCTTGGGATATCTTGATAGGGAAATGAGGCTTTGGGGAGCTGCTTCTTTACTGCTAAAAGATCATTATCCAACTTATGGACAAGTGCATCATTTGAAGAAGATGATATAGAGGCTTGAGAGTTCAAGACTTGCACCTCCTTCTTCCATTTTCCTAATATAATGAGGTCATCGTCTAATTATATAGCAAGGGTTTGAGATGCTACAAGCATTTGATGATTTTCTCTTTTCATTGGGAAAGAAATATCTAGAGGCATTGCATTTAAAAATAAATCTTTCTGATTTTCAGCATTTGGTATGCTAGTTGAAGTTATCTCATGCAATGCTTTATTGAATTGGGCCACAAAATCCTGCATGAGTACATGTATCTCCTTTTTCATGTGACTTAATTGCATGAGTAAAGAGTTTTCATCTTTGGCTGCTTTAAACCTCGCCTTGAAAGAATTTTTCATAGTATCCCAAGAAGTGATAGATGTGTTTGGTAAATGATGAAACTAGGAAATTGCTGAATCTATCAAGGTTTAAATAAACAACCTTACAACCACATCCTCTATTGCTACAACTAAAACTCCACATGCTATATTAAAAGCATTCAAATATTCTTCGGGTGAATTCTTTCCATCCCCACCAAATCTAGGGAGGCTTTCTTGTGCCCCTTTAGGTAAGCTTCCTAAATTTCTTGCAAGTTGCAAAGGTACTATCACGCCAAGGTTGATTGTGAGCCATTCCTAGTAACCTGTAATTGATAGGGAGGATTCTAATAGTAGAAGGAATTAAAGTTCTAGGGATGATTAGAGATTTTAAAGAAGTAATAGGACTACCACCTTTAGGAGTTGATGATGGTCTACTGATAGTTTTAGCTTTGTTTCTTTTCAAAGAAAGATTAGGCTTGAAGTCAATTCTAGCTAAATCTTTAAAGTCTTCATCTACCAGGCCTGAAAATCTATCAATCTATGTATACAGCCAAGGTGATATTTCTACTTGACCTAATCAGTTGTCACACATGATGGCAAGAAGAATACATACATATTTTGGAAGGATGGCTCAAAAGTAGTTCTATTACCACTTAAGGATGAAACGAAGAGTGAGGCCATATTGTTTGCAAAAGAAGTTGACAAGGAAATGAAGGTGATAGGGTGTTGTTATGCCTAGGTAGTGAAAAGGAAAGAAGACCAGGAGAATCCAATACCATCTGATACAATGAGGGTATTAGAGGAATTTTTTGATGTTGTTCCTAATGAATTATTAGATTATCGACCACCAAAGAGGGATATTTAACACCACATTGATCTTATTCTTGGAGCCACCCTACCTAATCAAGCAACCTATGGAACAAATCCAACCCAACATGCAGAGCTAAATAAATAGGTAATAAAACTCCTACAAAAGGGGTTGGTGAGAGAAAGAATGAGACCCTGTGCAGTACCAACATTGTTGACTCCCAAAAGGATGGTACATGAAGGATCTCCACTTACAGTAGAGAAATTAATAAGATTACCATCAATTTCTTATTCCTCATATCGAGGACATGATGGATGAATTAGTAGGTATCGAGTACTTTAGGAAGATTGATGTTTGAAGTGGTTATCACCAGATTTGTATTCAAGAAGGGGATGAATGAAGGAAAACTTTCAAAATAAAGTATGGTTTCTATGAATGGATGGTTATGCCATTCAAACTTTCTAATGCAACAAGAACATTCATGTGATTGATGAATGTTGTACTATGACCTTATATTGGTAATTTTGTTGTTGTTTATTTTGATGACATATTGATTTTTAGCAAGAACAGAGTTGAACATTTACAACACCTAAAGATTACCTTGGCTATACTAAGAGCAGAGAGACTCTATGCAAACTTAAATAAGTGTAGATTCATGAAAAGTAGCTTAACCTTTTTAAGATTTGTCATCTCTAGAGATGGTGTTCAAATGGACCTAGGGAAGATTAGAGTGATTCTCGAATGACCTACTCTTACAAACATAATAGAGGTAAGGAGTTTCCATGTGTCAGCCACTTTCTGTCGAAAGTTTATCTAGAATTTTAGTAGCATTGTAGCACCTATAACAAATTACACAAAGGGAAGAGATTTTGCCTAGACAACAGATGTAGAAGAAAGTTTCAAGTTTTTTAAGGAGAAGGTGACTACAACTCTTATACTTGCACTTCCAAATTTTGACAAAGTTTTTGAAGTAGAGTGTAATGCCTCCCACATTGAAATAGGTGTTGTTCTTAGGAAAGCAAGTAAACCTATAGCCTTTTTTAGTGAAAAAATCAATGATACAAGGTAAAATTACTGCAACTATGATCTAGAATTTTGTGCCATTATTCAAGAATTATGCCATTGGAGACACTACTTAGTGCCACAAGAGTTTGTGGTATTTACTGATTACGTTACTCTGAAATACATTAACAACCAAAAGAATTTGAATACAAAACATGCCTAGTGGATCTCTTTCTTATAGAGATACACCCTTGTTTTGAAGCATAAGTCTACAAAACAAAATCAGGTTGTTGATGCCTTGAGAAAGCATACTTCTCTATTAACCATAATGGAAACTGAAGTCACTGGATTTGATACTATTGAAAAATTATATGCTATCGATGATGATTTTTGGGAAATTATGGAATAGTTGAATGGTTCAAGCATTGGTAGGACGTCTCATGTCAAAGGTGATTATTTTCTAGAGGATGGTTATCTCTTCCAGGGAAGACAATTGCGCATACTAGTTGGCTCTATGAGAGAAAATATTATTTGGGAATTCCACAGTAGAGGGATGGTTGGACACTTCAAAAAGGAAAAAACAATGTACTTGTTGGCAGATAAGTTTTATTGGCTAAAGATCAAGAGAGACATTACTAAGTATGTGGTAAGGTGAAAAATTTGTCAAATGGCTAAGGGGCATTCATAGAATACAAGTTTATACATGTCGTTGCCAATTTAGATTGAACCATGGACTAAATTGAGTATGGATTTTGTATTGGGTGTTCCACACACTCAGCAAGGTAATGAATCTATTTTTGTTGTTGTTAATTGGTTTCCTAAAATGGTTCACTTTATTGCTTGTCAAAAGACTAATGATGCCACCAAGATCACCAAATTGTTCTTCTTAGAAGTTGTTTACTTACATGGTCTACCCAAAACCATTACTTCTAACCATGATACCAATTTCTTGAATCATTTCTAGAGGACTTTATTGAAGAAATTGGGGACCAAGTTATAGTTTAGCAGTGTCTACCACCCTCAAACCAATGGAAAAATGAAGGTAGTCAATCAAAGTTTGGGGAATCTATTACAATGCATTATTGGTGAGAATCCAAAATGGTGGGACTTGGCATTATCCCAAGCAAAATTTTCTTATAATAGTTCTATTAATAGGCCAATAGGGAAATCTCCTTTTCAAATTATTTATGGTAGAAATCCTTTAGGTGTTCTTAATCTCATGCCTCTATGATTGGGTGATAGGATTAGTGATGGTGGAGTGGCCTTAGTTGAACACCTTCAACAACTCCAACGAGATGACTGGCACAAGTTACAACTCAGTAATGATAGCTACAAGATTCTTGCAAATGCTACTAAAAGACACCAAACATTTACTGAAGGTGACTTGGTCATGGTTTACTTACACTGTGAGCAGTTTCCTACAGCCACATATCACAAACTAGAATAGAAACAGATTGGGCCTTGCAAAATCCTTAAGAAAATTAATGATAATGATTATGAAGTTAGCTTACTTGACAATCTAGACATCTCTCTTGTGTTGAATGTTGCTGATTTGCATCAATTTCATGGAAATTTTCTAGAGGTAGCTGACAGATATGAAGTTGAGTGGCAACATCACTTTCCAAATAAGAAATAGGATACCTTTGCCCAATTTCTTGACAAACAATCTACTTCAACAAGGCATGGTCAATACAATTGTTATTTAGTATGGTGGGATGGCTTACCATACACTAAAAATACATGGCTATCTGAGTGGGCAGTGTTGTAGTTAGATCCTTCCAAGTTGCACCACTTCACTAACAGTCACTTGTAGGAGCAACATTTCTTTCAAGAAGGGAAGAATAATGCAAGGAGTTCAGAGAGTCATAACTTTTGACTCAGATCTGGGTTTCTTTAAAAAAATTTGGGTTTTTTTTTCAAAATCTATAGTTGAGGTGGATTCCAACTCAACCAACTCAATTGAGGCCCATTTCAATTTATTTTGAGATCGATAAATGCAATCTTCACTTCCAAATTTCAGTTTTAAAATATCTTAAGTGTTTTTATGTTTTTATGTTTGGTAATAACTTTAAAATTTCTAAGATTTTGACAACTGGAAAAATATGCCATTTTTTGTAACTTGAAATGGTGGGGCTTCTTGCCTATAGGGCCTACAACCAAAGTTGAATTCCTCATAGGGCCATTCTCTACTATGAATCTTAATAGAGAATGCTTTCCATTGACCCTTGGTGAAATAGTGGGGTTTTCTTCCTATAGTGCTTACAACCAAGGGTTAATAATTTTTTTAGGGCTTGTCCCTTTAGTGAAATGGTGGGGATTCTTGCCTATAGGGCCTACAACCAAGGTTCAAGTCCCCATAGGGTCATTCTGTACTGTGGATCTTAATTGAGAATGTTTTCCATTAACCCTTGGTAAAATAGTGGGGCTTCTTTCCTGTAGTGCTTTCAACCAAGGGTTAATAAATTTTTAGGGCTTGTCCCTTTGGTGAAGTGGTGGGGCATCTTTCTTGTAGGGCCTAAAACCAAGGTTCAAGTCCCCACAAGGCCATTCTCTATGGTGGATCTTAATTGAGAATGTTTTCAATTAACCCTTGGTGAAATAGTGGGGCTTCTTGCTTATCATACTAACAACCAAGGGTTAATAAATTTTTAAGTCTTGTGCCTTTCATGAAATGAAGGGGCTTCTTTCCTATAGGGCCTATAGCTAGGGTTTAAGTCTCCACAGAGTCGCTCTCTACTGTGGTTCTTAATTGAGAGTTGTTTACTTTGACCCTTGGTAAAATAGTGGGGCTTCTTGCCAATAGTGCTTAAAACCAAGAGTCAATAAATTTTTAAGGGCTTGTCCCTTTTGTGATATGGTACAGATTCTTTTATGTAGGGCCTAAAACCAATGTTCAATTGCCCACGTGGCCATTCTCTATTGTGGAACTTAATTGAGAATGTTTTCCATTGACCCTTGGTGAAATAGTGGGGCTTATTTCTTGTAGTGTTCACAACCAAGGGTTACAATTTTTTAAAGGGCTTGTCCCTTTAATGAAATGGTGGGACTTCTTTCCTGTAGGGCCTACAACCAAGGTTCAAGTCCCCACAAGGCCATTCTCTAATGTGGATCTTAATTGATAATGTTTTTGATTGACCCTTGGTGAAATAGTGTGGCTTCTTGCCCATAGTGCTTACAACCAAGTGTTAATATATAAATAGGGCTTGTCCCTTCCATGATATGGTGGGGCTTCTTTCTTATAGGGCCTACAACCAAGGTTAAATTTCCCACAGGGTCATTCTATACTGTGGATCTTAATTTAGAATGATTTCAATTGACCCTTGGTGAAATAGTGGGGTTTCTTTCCTGTAGTTCTTACAACCAAGGGTTAACAAATTTTAGGGCGTGTCCCTTTGGTGAAATGGTTGGGCTTGTTGCTTGCAAGGCCTACAACCAAGGTTGAAGTCCCCACAAGGCAATTCTCTATTGTGGATGTTAATTGAGAATTTTCTCCATTGAACCTTGGTGAAATAGTGGGGCTTCCTTCCTATAGTGCTTGCAACCAAGTGTTAATAATTTTTTACGCCTTGTCCCCTTGGTGAAATAGTCGAGCTTCTTGCCTATAGGGCCTACAACCAAGGTTCAAGTTCCCACTGGGCCATTCTCTACTGTGGATCTTAATTGAGAATGTTTTCCATTGACCCATGGTGAAATAGTGAGGATTCTTTCCCGTAGTGCTTACAACCAAGTGTTAATAAATAAAAGAAACTTTTCCCTTTGGTGAAATGGTGGGGCTTATTTCTTGTAGGGCCTACAACCAAGGTTAAAATTCACATAGGGTCATTCTATACTGTGGATATTAATTTAGAATGTTTTCAATTGACCCTTGGTGAAATAGTGGGGATTCTTGCCTATAGTGCTTACAACCAAGGGTTAACAAATTTTAGGGCTTGTCCCTTCGGTGAAATGGTTGGACTTCTTGCCTGTAGGACCTACAACCAAGGTTCAAGTCCCCATAGGATCATTCTCTACTGTGGATCTTAATTGAGAATGTTTTCCATTGACCCTTAGTGAAATAGTGGGGCTTCTTGCTTGTACTGCTTACAACCAAGGGTTAATAAATTTTTATAGCTTGTCCCCTTGGTGAAATGGTGGAGCTTCTTGCTTATAGGGCCTACAACCAAGATTCAATTCCCCACTAGGTTATTCTCTACTATGGATCTTAATTGAGAATGGTTTCCATTGACCTTTGGTGGTGAAATAGTGGGGCTTCTTGCTCTTAGTGCTTACAACCAAGTGTTAATCAATAAATAGGGCTTTTCACTTTGGTGAAATGGTGGGGCTTCTTTCTTGTAGGGCTACGACCAAGGTTAAAGTTCCCAGAGGGTCATTCAATATTGTGGATCTTGATTTAGAATGTTTTCAATTGACCCTTGGTAAAATAGTGAGGATTCTTGCTTGTAGTGCTTACAACCAAGGGTTAATAAATTTTAGGGCTTACCCCTTTGGTGAAATGGTTGGGCTTCTTTCTTATAGGGCCTAAAACCAAGGTTCAAGTCCCTACATGTCCATTCTCTACTATAGATCTTAATTGAGAATGTTTTCCATTGACCCTTGGTGAAATAGTGGGACTTCTTGCTTGTAGTGCTTACAACCAAGGGTTAATAATTTTTTAGGCCTTGTCCCCTTGGTGAAATGGTGGAGCTTATTTCCTATAGGACCTATAACCAAGGTTTAAGTTCCCACTGGTCCATTCTCTACTATGGATCTTAATTGAGAATGTTTTCCATTGACCCTTGGTGAAATAGTGGGGCTTCTTGCTTGTAGTGCTTACAACCAAGGGTTAATAAGTTAAGGGTTTGTCCCTTTGGTGAAATGGGGGTTCTTCTTGCTTGTAGGGACTACAACCAAGGTTCAAGTCCCCATAGGGCCATTTTCTATTATAGATTTTAATTGGGAATATTTTCCATTGACCCTTAGTGAAATAGTGTGACTTCTTTCCTATAGTGCTTACAGCCAAGGGTTAATAATTTTTTAATAAGAGATAATTGGGCACATCCTTTTCACATGGAAAGTGGAAGTGGACAATGAAGAGGATGGGGAACTACAACTTTTCAAAATTCAAAACTTGTCTTGGATGGGATTCCTCTAGTTGGGTAGTATCGAAAACATGACCTAGGGCACGAATCATAGGGAGGGGATACAGATTGTCAAGGGATCATAAATTAGAGATGTGATAAATAATTGTGATGGGTAATGACTTGACTAGGGAAAATGTCCAAACAAGTTTTTTCCATCCTCGAAGGTCAATTGGCCTAGGGTACTTTCAAAAAAATGGTCTTCTCTTCTTGGAGTTAAACCAACTAGTAATTAGTCCTCTTTTCCACCAATTAAAATACTCACCAGGTTGGATATGAGTTCATGTGTGATTGCAATTCTTGATGAGCTTTTAGGTCATAGAATTTCTTCTATAGCTTCTACCCTGGTGGGTAAATTTATTGGGCAAAGATTTACTATAGATATTGTTATATTGTTTACCTAGAAGAAACAGATCCTTAAGGGACATATCACTACCATGGTGATGGCCAAAGGTTTCTTGTCTTTTGAATTTTCTTACAATGAGGACCTGTCAAACATTTTATGTGAAGGACCATGGACTATAGGTCACTCGACTCTGGTTCTCTAGAAGTGGTCTTCAAAGCTGGATTTGAATGATTCATTTTTTTGCAGGCTCTAGTTTGGTTTAGACTTCTAAAGTCGCCTTTGGATTTTTGGAATGAGGATGTATTTGTGGGAGTTGAAAACTCCTTTGGTGAACTTCTGTCAATAGATCTAATAATTGCATCTAGAAGAAGACTCACTTATGCTTGGATCTATATTGGAGTTCGAGAGGGTGACAATATGTCAGATGGTGTGCACTTCCATTCTAATCTTAGAATGCACCTCCAAACATTAGAGTATGAAAGTTTACCTTTTGGTTGCTTTCATTGTTGAAATCAGGTCATAAGGTGAATCGTTTCCCTAAGGCTAAATTGGAAAAGACTAGGAAAAAAGAAACTTCAAAACATGGAAAGGAGAAAATGATTTGGAAAAAGAAGGAAATCAATGATCAACCTCTTAATTAGAAGGTGATTGTGGAAATCCCTATTAAAGAAGGGAATAAACTAGACCAAAATGGATCAAAGTTAGGTAAGGAAGATGAAGTAGTGGTACTAGTTCTACTTGGTTCTTAGGTCATAGAGGTGGCTATCCTAGTGAAGCCACCTAGTTCTTAGGCCATAGAGGTGGCTATCCTAGTAAAGTTGCCTAGTTTTCAGGCCATAGTGGTGGATATTCCAGTAAATTCAAAGTTGTTTTATCCCACCAAAAGTGAGTTAACAATGAGATAAAGGGTTGAACAAGGAGATTATAAAATCATCATCTCATGAGGAAAGAGTTTAGGTTTAGTGTGAGATACCCCCATAGGAAACCAATAGGATCCCCTCTCAATTGATGAGGGGAAGGAACATAGATTGAATAATGAAGTGGATGTTGTGAGGAAAGATCAAGAGCATCAAGGAATCATGGAGGTTCCCTCATCTCCATTGAAGGATCATTCTGCTTCTTGTAATTTGGAAAAGCAAATTTTGGATATGGTCAGAATTTCTTCCCCTAGTATGATTTTAAGGATAGTGGAATGGCTTTATGAAAACAAGGGAATTTAGTAAAAGTTCAAAAAGAATAATAGTAGGGATCCTTCCCCTATGTCACCAATAATGACCAGAAGTCATGGAAAATTAGATTTGGCAGTTAAACCTAACTCAATAGGCAAGAAGACTTCAAGCCAAGTCATGCAAGAGCAGACTAGAATGAATTTGGTAGATGGGAGCCAAAGAACAATTTTGGAGTGCTCTAGTAAAAAGAAATGAAGATAATATCTTAGAATATAAGGGGACTAAATGGGGTCCATAAATAAGAGGTATGTAGGAATATGATTAGATATCAAAGACATAATTTCATGGTGATCCAAGAAACAAAAATGAAGAAGGAGCTTCTGGGTAAGATTTCCTTTAGTAACAACATGGCTGGTGAGGCCACTAATTTTGAGGGGGAGTCAAGATGTCTACTAACTCTCTTTAACAATAAATTTTTAAAAGTAACTTCCTTTTATAATGAAGGTAATACTCTTTTATGTAAAGTGTTCCATATGAATAGCAATGATTCTTGATTTCTTTTGAATGTCTATGACCCTAATTCAAAGAAGGAAAGGAAGGATTATTGGACTAAGCTTTTCTCTATTATTTAGAACAACAATCTTAATAAAGGTATTATTATGGGAGATTTCAATACTCCCCTTACTGATGAGGAAAATTTATGGGGTCTAGCCTTAGATTTGGAAAGTCATTTGGATCTGTCTAATTTCATTGAAAGCTTGGCTCCTCTGAATTTTGATCTTTCAAGTGGTGTTTACACTTGGTCCCAAAAAATAATTGGGAGTGAGTGCATCTAGGTTCGCATGGATAGAGCTCTCATCTCTCTAGATTGGTTGAACTCTTTGTCTTGCAAGCTTTCCCTCCTCCCTAGAGTTGGATCTCATCATTCCCTCATTTCCTTTTTTATTGTTTCCCTTAGAGCTAGGAGGAATTATCCCTTTTAGTTTGAAAAGAGTAGATTTCCCATCCAAACCTATTTGACAAGATGTCCTCTTGGTGGAATATTGAGGTGGAAGGAACTACTATGTTTTGAGTTACAATAAAATTGAGTAATGTGAAACATAAGATTAAAATCTAGAACAAGAGAAATTTTGGTAATATTTTTTAGGCTAAAGAGGAGATGTTAGATAAGCTTAGTACTATTTAGGATATTATTCAACAAGATGGGTATAATGATCAAAACAAGAATATAGAGATGTCAATTCTTACTGATTTGCACAACATTATAAGTAGAGAAGAGAACTTCTAGAAAAAGATTCAGAATTCACTAGCTTAAAGAGGGTGATTAGAACACCAAATTTTTTCACCTTTCCATTCTTAAGCATAGAGCTAATAATAGGATCATAAGAATTAAGAAGGGTCAATCTATTTTGACATGATATAATGATATTTTTGCTGAAGTTGTTTCTTTTTTCTCTTCTCTTCTTTCCTAGCATCCCATGTTATCAGTGGTGGATCATAATGAAATTGTTTCATGTCTTCCCTAGCTCATTCAACCAAACCACAATAAAATGTTGATAGTGATTCCTAAAGCTCGGGAAGTTAAACAAGTGTTGTTCTCTTTGTCAATAGATAAAGCCCCATGGCTGAATGGTTTTCCTATGTTCTTCTTTCTAGTATATTGGGAGGTGTTTATTGATGATGTTGTGAAGGCTATACAAGAATATTTTTGGGGCTAGGAGTCTACTTAAAGAACTTAACTCTACTTTTTTGGTTCGCATTCCCAATGTTCTAGGGGCAGATTCAATGGATCAATTTGGCCCCATAAGTCTTTGTACTTATTTCTACAAGATCATTTCAAATGTGTTGACAACTAAAATCCTTAATGTTCTTTCTTTGATCATCTCCCAAAAATAGATGGGTTTTGTCCTTGGAAGAAAGATTTTGGATTCTATCATGATGGTCCATGAAGTAATTCATTTGCTAGTAGTGGGAAAAAGAGAAGGTTTTCTACACAAGTTGGATCTCTCCAAAGCCCATGACCGGGTGGACTAGACTTTCCTTGGTTCTGTTCTCTAGGATTTTGGCTTTGGTCAAGAGGTGCAAAAACTTATTTCTCAACTTATTTATACTTCTTTGCTTGCCATTATGATCAATGTGGATCCTTCTAATTTATTCAAACCTTTGAGAGGCTCAAGGCAGGGGGGTCATCTTTCTCCCATTATGTTCATTATTATGGTTGAGTGTATTGGTAGGTTGATTGAGAACAAAAGACATGAAGGGAAGCTAAGAGGAATCAAGCCTTCTTTAGGGAATGTTTCTTTTAATCATCAATAGTTTGTGGATGACACTATCATGGGAGGGGAAGCTTCAGTCTAGGAGGCTAAAGTGATGAAGAGGCTTCTGGATGTGTACATCAAAGAATTAGGCCAACTCATTAATTGGGCAAAAAGCTTAGTTTCATTTATTAATACTCTTATTGAAATACAAAGGAAGTTAATTGGGATTCTTGGGTGTGGGGTTGGCAATCTTTCGACTAGCTATCTTGGTCTCTTGATGGGAACTAAGCCACCTAATTCTTTGTGGGATGGGATTCTTGATAGGTTTAGTAATAAGTTGGTAGGTTGGAAAGGTACCACTCTTATCCAGGTAGGAAAATGTCTTTTGGTCAAATCCACTCTTCAAAATCTCCCAATGTATGACTTGAGTTTCTTTGGGATACCAACCAAATATGTTGATAAAATGGAAAAGATCTAGAGATATTTTATGTGGTCTAGTCTTGAGAAACATAAATGATATCCTCTTGTGGCTTGGGAAAATGTTTGTCTACCCAAGAGTTATGGAGTTGGAATTAGGAAATTAAGACATCTCAATAAGGCTCTTCTAGCTAAGAAAATTTGGCACATGTTCAATAGTACAAGGGAATGAATAGACATTTTAGTGGATAAGTATATTAGGAGACCTTCTCTAAAATTTTTGCTCAATGATTCTAACATCCTAAATGGTTCAGTCATTTGGAATGGTATTCTTAAGGAAAGAGACTTGGCTAATGCTAAGACCAAGTGGAAAGTGGGTAATGGTGTTGACATCCTCTTCTTTCATGATAACTAGTTGACTCTAGGTCCCCTAATTAATAATCCTATTTATGGAAACTAGAAAAATATTTGTATTAAGAAATTTGGATTGAAAGTTAGAGATTATAGAATAGACTAGGGATGGAGAGACTTGTCTCTCATCTTGAATGATCTCAAACTGATAATGGTGATGCTAAATTCAATGATTCTGAATAATAATAAGGATCAATTAATATGGGAGGATAATCCTAATGGTTGTTACTAAGTGGCTTTAGGATATAATTCCCTTTGGAGCTTGAAAGAGAAACCTCCTTGGGCTAAGGCCTAGTTGCCTGGCCTTACCCCTAACATTAATATGTTTTTGTGGCCGGTTTTACAATATATAATTCTCACTCTAGATAATTTGGTCAAGAGAGGCTACTATATTCCAAATAGATGTATTCCATGAAAGCATCAATTAGAGTTGGTTAATCATATGTTTATCCATTGTCCATATTCCATAGAAATTTACGATTTTCTTATGAAGAAATTTGGGGTTAGTTGGTGTAAACTAGGTAATGTGTTGGACTTATTTTTTCAATGGGATAGTATGTATAAAGGCACAAATTTGTAGGCTATAAGCACTTGGACTTTGCCTCACTTCTGCTAGGGCATTTGGAAGGAAAGAAAAAATTGGATATTCAAAGTTAGGGAGGAACCTGCTTATGTGCTGGCAGATAAAATCAATAGCAATATAAAGGAACATTTCTAGATAAGAAAGGGTGGACACATTAAAGATGGCAATAAGAATAAGGAAAAGGAAAATGACAAGAGAACTAAAAGATACGAGGTGAAATGGAAGCTCCAACCTAAGGGATGGTATAAAGTTAACTTTGATGGTGCGGCTAAATGGAATCCAAATCCTTCAGGATGTGGAGGTATAATTAGAAATTTTCATGATGAAGGGGTTGTGACTCTTTCCTACCCCTTAGGCTACTAGACAAACCATTATGCTAAAGCCAGTCCAACTCTCCACATTGCTAAGTTAGCCTTGGATGTGGGAGTTAAAAAATTATGGCTAGAAGGGGACTCCAATAACAATAAGAGATGTATCAAAGGTGCTTTCCACCCAGCCTATACAATTGCTAATATCATTGAAGATATACGCATAAAACTTGGCAAATTTTATTGCACTCATGTTAGTCATGAGTACAGGGAGGAAAACCTGGTGGTTGATTGGTTTGCCAATGAAGTAGTAAAGAAAGATACGGTGATGATATGTAACACTGATGGAAATATTCTAGTGGGTGAAAAAAGCCTAATTGATCTGGAAAAAATCCAAGGAGGTACAAGTGAAATCCTAAGTTAATTATGGAAATAAATGATAGTATGAGTGCAAGCAAATGCAATTATGGTAAATATGAATGGAATAGGTGGATGATGTTTTCAATGTCAAATTGACATGTTTTATGGGTTTCTTATTTCCTTTACCAGTTTAATGGAACTGAAACACAAATCAGTGAAAAATAAAGTGGTTTCCAATAGAGTATATAGTGGAGTGAGGAAGGGAAACAAATGGCTAAGTTTATGACAATAGAAAGCACTCAGGTTATAGAGATAGTGGATTAACGAAGCAGGAAAGAACCAGTAGGTGAGGTGAACAAATGGAAGCAAAGAATTAAAGTATGGGAGAAGCTCAAAAAGGGTGGAATCACCAACTAAATTGCCAAGCACCATGGATATGACCCAAAAATTACCTATCTTATGGTAAATTTTTGGTAGGATGGTAGGGTCAAAGTTGATGGGGTTTTGTATCAATTTACAATGGAAATCATTGCCCATGTTACTGAAATTCTGACGAGGGATTGAAGTTCTACAAAGATAAAAATTTGTTTGTGAATGGGATGAAGGATTTTGCCAAGAATACGAAAGAGAAAAAGGAAGTGGTCAAAAGTGAGATGTACTATGAGATGATCTCAATAAAGACGCTCTAGAAGTATGTGTTGAGGGCCATTATTGAGTATATTTCTCTAGATACAAGATTTGATAGGGTTAGAACCCATCATTTTGTTTTTCTCAATCATTTTCCTTATGGGGTTAAGGTTTCATTTCCTTTTTATTTATATACTTCCATGCACAAGAACATTTCTGGGCATAAGAAAAAACCTACTTCTAACTTGGCCCTATATGAGGGTTTACTTCTCTTGATCTATGAGCATTTTAAGGGTCAATCTAGAAGTAAATCCATCACTCAAGTAGTGGCTACTTTTGAGGAGATGGGGAGCTCTAACTTCTCATCAGATACATAAGATGTTCAAAGTATAAACTTGGAGGAGGAAGATTATCTCTTGTTTGGAAAGAAGGTTAGGGGAAGTGTAAAGACAATGCCTACCTCAACTAACGTTCCATGTAGGAAAAGCCCCAAGGGCCATGGCCCCAAAATTTTTGGTTGGGGAGACAAAGAGTATAATGAAGAAATAGAGGACATGAATACTGATGAGGAAAAGAAGAAAGAGAATGAAAAAATTAGGGAGGATCTAGTTGAAAATCATAAAAAGAAACAGAGAAGGACATTCGCTCAGAAGGGGAAATGGATTTTTCTCTAGAGCTTTTTGTCCTTCCTCCCTCCCCAACTCCCCTACATGAGCATGAAAAGGAGAAAATAGAGAAAGAAAGTGGAGAGAGGTTTATAAATGATAGGTGCATGGCCTATAAAAATTTCAATGTCAAAACCTCAAAGATGGGGATTGTAAGAGAAGTTAGGAATCCCCAAATCCTTGAAAAAAAGAGGGAAAGCTCTAGATGGAGGAACTCATTGATCTGGTGCTAGTGGCTATCATTGATAATGTGAGGGAAGTGGGCATGGACTTTCTTTAAAATGCTAGAAGTAGCATGATTGACAATTTTAGGTCAATAAAATGGCTTCTCCATGAACTGGAGGAGGTAAAAGAAAGAATGTGACAGTTGGAGAGCCAAGGGAAGAAGTTTGAGCAAGGGAAATCGATAGATTAGGGGGATGGTATTAGGTTAGTTGAAAAAAGGATGCAAAATTTGAAGAATTACAACCATAACATGGCAAACCAGATGATCTCTATTCTGAATTCTCTAAATGATAACATTTCTTCTCTTGCTAGAAAGCTAAAAGCTAGGGGTTTTCTAGAGGATAATGAGGAAAAGGACACAAGTGAAGATAGGGTGGATGAAGACACCACTACGAACATAACCAATAGCCACTTGGATTGGACCTACCTGAAGAACCAGGAGAAAATGGCTGAGGAGATTAAGAAAGCCTATGAAGCAGTGGAAACTATGCAGGATCTTAAAAGAAAGGAGGAGGAGCAAGCAAAGGATTATTAATTTTTTTCTTTTGGTCTTTTTGGATTTTGTAGGTTTTTGATTTTTGGCTTCTTTTCTATCTTCCATTATGGCCTTTTGGTTGGCCACCATACTATATCTGGGCTTTTGTTGTTTATTTACACCCATTTGATTGTAACAACTTTTGGGTTTCAGGATCCCTGTAAAACCTATTTTCCTTATCAAAAACTTCAAAATTTCTTTCTAAATTTCAGAGGTTAGTTGGAAATTCTCCTTTATGGTTTAAAGGGTAGATATAGGAAACTTTGATATTGCTTTTCGGAGGTTTTGAGAAGTTACCAAAAATGGCATATTTTTCCAATTGTCAAAATCTTCTGAATTTGGAAATTTCCTATTTTTCTTTTTTGAAGTTAGTTGTTATTTAATGGAGTTAGAGATTCATGTAGAAGCAGTTTTTGGTAATGAACAATTCGGAGTTTGAATCTATATTAGATTTATTTCATGAGTTTATTAAGTTCTCTGTGAGTTGAGACCGGTGTGCTACATCAATGGTATAGTCCTAAAACATCCATTTTGAAAATGTGGGTTTTAAAGATCCATACGAAAAAAAAATCTTTGATATGGGTATAAAAACAAATTACATATTCAAAAAGGAGATTCTAGGCACTACAATTTTTATTTGTGAAGTTTTTTTATATTTAATTTCTAAATGCCTCAAATTTTGTCATCAATTGATAATATATTTCAAAAATAGGCAAAAAACACTTCCACTTTTTGGGAAAAAGTGAGACCCAATTTCTTACAGTGACCTAGTAAGAGTATAAATAAGCGCAATCCAACTTAAGTGAGTATTCTCCAAGTCAAGACACAAATAATCCACTGAATTACTAATATAGATAGAAAATAACAGTATCTATATACTAATTCATGGCACAAGCTCTAGGTTATTAGCTGTCAAAGGAGGTGAAGAAAGTAGGATTTTCTTTGATGGATATTTTGGGTATGCCAATTTCTAAAGCACAAGAAAAATTAATGAAGACACCTTTGGCTCCAACAATTTATTTAGTTAGTGAACCAGGTGGCTAGTTGATTTTGGCTCTCAATGTCTCTGGTTTTGTCCACCATGTCTCACAAGAAACTACTTGGCTTCCTCACTCGGATGCCACCAAAGCAAATGTTTGGGGTGTGCCATCTTCCACTGACATTTCATATGTTTTTGCTAAGGGCTCAAGCTCAGGATGGGAGGTTGCTCCTTTAACATGTTCAAATTTTTGATGGGGCTTCTCTGTAAATCCTAGTTTGGCAACCACTCCTGTTATGGGCACCTCAAGCAAGGATATGGAAGAAAGATAGCACAAAGGTTTCTTTCCATTTTTTTGAGTTATTTTTCCATACTTCAAGCATGTTATATAAATTGTTGAAAATCTTGACTGAAGTCGAGTCCTCCATGCCTGCTGCATGATGAAAATGTAAAATTCAACAAATTTTGAATTTTTGATGGTATTAGTTTTGTTCATCGATATAATAAGATTGTAAATATCGATGTTAGTTACTTGTACATATTGCAACGATGCTAGGTTTTCTTTCTGGTTCTTTCCCAGTTAAGCTCTTGAACTGGCTTTATTATATGTATGTATGTTTGTATGTATGTATGTCTAGTGGCTCATCCACTTTTTCCAAAAAAGAAAAGAAGATATCTATATATTTCACAAATGAAACTTACAAAGAAATAAGACAACATTTATTCTTAGGATGTTTTATATTTAAGATTGCATTCCTTAAAGTCACATCAAGAGAGAAGCTTAATGGTTTTCTTTTGTTATTTACACTCTAGAGTTATGTTCAATATAACAAGTCAAATGTGAAATGGATTTTAAAATATTTAAAAACAATAATTGCATACAAAAATCATAGAGAAACATTTCCTAAATGATGGAACAATATAGATAAACTTTGAATTATAAATTAAATGAAGACAACAAATTAGTTTTTGTAAATATAAATCAATTCCTTATTTAAATAATTTAAATGGTTTATTCATTACTAATCAAGGGGAATAAGAATATTCATTCTTGACTGAGTTCTCACTCTTCTAATTTATATTATCAAACTTTAACCCCTCAAACTACAACATGCAATGCTTTCAAACTTCAATGCATTCTACTTTTTTGTGCTACAGTGATTGTGAAAATTTATGTGATGCATTGTATTTATAGATGATGAAGGTAGCTAAACATTTGAGGCAACAATTAAGAAAATCAATTATTCCTTTTACAAGCCATGGCATCCTAGAGATTGTGTTGAGATTGACTTTTATATATTTTTTGGAGGGGGTTTCTTGAAGTTTACCTTGTTATTAAGAAACCTAAAAATCAACATCTAATGCAACGATAGTCTAATACTAAAACAAAGTAATAGTCTAATAAAAAAATAAACATCAATTTAAAAGGAAACCAAATATTGATCTAGATTTTAACAAGAGATGCAATAAGTCAAAGCTCTTGCCAATAATTAGAAAGAAACGAGAAAATAGATTTGAAAAAATATATTTTATAAGTTCTAATACTTTCATAAGTAGTTAATAATTATATACTTAATTATATTATAATTTAAGATGTTTTTCTATTGCTACATAATATATTAATTAAATATTTGATATAGATTTAGAGAAATTTATATTATTTGTATGAACATTCATCAAATACAATTATATATTTTCAAAGAAATTACAATTTTAATTTTAATAATAAGTGTTACATAAAAAAGGATTCTTTAAAACTAAAATAATAATTTTACTAGTTGAATAAAGGTATCGTTGTTTTTAATTTGAAAAATAAAAATATTGTATATCAAATACTCTTTTACAAGTTTAATATCATTCTATAATTTTTATATTATTTGTTAATTAGTGAAGGATTATTTGAAGTTAAGAGAGGTAATTTTATTAGTTGAATAAAAATATCATTATTATAGATTTAAAATTAAAATAATTAAATATATCAAGTACTCTTTTACAACTTCATTGTCATCCTAGTTGTTAACTATTCTTTTGTGTTTTATCAATCATTTGTTAAATTAGTACAAGATAATTTCTCGATTTCATATTAAATATTTTTGAATTTGTAGTTAAGATGTAAACATTAATGTTTAATTGTACATTTAAAAATAATATTTTAGCTTAAAATTAATACTAACTTAGGTTAGATAATATAATTAATACACTAAATTGCAATTAATAATTGGTATGTGAAAATAGATGTTTCAAATGCATAGCATTTTATGGATAACATAGTTTTATAAAATTTAGTTCTAGAATATTTAAAATAAATCAATAATTTATTTTATTGAAAATTTTAAACTCAAATATTCGCCACAATATTTGATACATGATTATATTCGAGTCACCTAAATATTATATATTATTGGAGAAATTAAATTGAACTAACTAATTATTATTATTATAATTATTAGTTACTTTAAGGATATATCGCCAATATTTAGGTTTCACTATTGATTTAAAGTATATGTAACGATCCTCATAATATTCGACAAGGTAAAAAAGTGTTCAATTTTGATTTGTAATATTACATGGTGATTAATGAACTTCCTATTATTATTGAGATTCATCAATATTTTATACAGAACAATTATGATTTGAAAATAATTGCCAATATTAATCATATTTAAAATAAAAATTTGAGAAATTCGCCGATAAAATAATTTTGTTCTTTCAAAATAATGAAAGGTTCATCAATATTTTATATCTTTTTTGGAGGTGGATTTATCAAATTTTACCTTGGATTGGTCAGAAGACACGACAACCTTCTTGCTAGAAGGAAGGTACCGCCAAGACTTAAACATAATAAAGAGGAGACAATTTAGGATAAAATCTATTTCCTATGTCATAGTGGATGGGGTATTATCCATGAAATATTTTGATGGAGTCCTATTAAGATGCATTCCAACTGATCAAGTCAACATGTTGTTGAAAGATTTTCATGATGATCTTGATGGTGGCCATTTCTCGGCCAAAGTTTCTACCATGAAGATAATGAGGGCTGGCTATTATTGGCCAACTTTATTTAATGACTATTATAGATGGGTAAGTAAATGCAAGAAATGTGGTTTCTTTTGTGGGAAGCAAAGATTGGTTGCCTTTCCCTTCCATCCCATTCAAGTTGATCAACCTTTTACTCAATGGAGTTTGGATTTTATTGGTCCAATAAACCCACCCTCTAGTGTTGGTCATAATTGGATTGTGGCAGCCATAGATTATTTTACAAGATGGAAAGAAGTAGTGGCTCTAAAGGATGCAACAAAGGCTTCTATGGTTGATTTCCTTAATGGAATTATAACTAGATTTGGTGTCCCTTCAACTATTGTTTAAGATAATGCAAAATCTTTTTTAGGAGCTTAGATTTGTGTATGGGTGGTTGACCATAATATCTACTTGAGCGCATCCTCGAACTACTATCCTCAAAGTAATAGATTGGCTGAGTCATCTAGCAAGAACCTCATTAAAATCATGAAGAGGAAAACTGAAGATAATCAAAGGTGTTGGCATGCCAAGTTAAAGATGGCCCTTTGGGCTAACAAAATTACACGTAAGAAGGCCATTGGGAACTCTTTGCTAATGCTAGTATATGTAAAAGAAGGCAAGCCTCCTATGTCATTAGACTTACCCTCTCTTGAGTTAGCACATCAATTGGAGCTAGAAGATGATGACCCCATGACAATAAGATTGTTAGAACTAATTGAGTTAGAGGAAATGAGGCAACAAGCTATGCAAAGCTTGGAGACACATTAGGAGCAGATGAAAAGGTCATTTGAGAAAAAATCCAAAGCTAGGGTTTTCAAAGAAGGAGATCTTATTGTCAAATGGGATGAAAATAGGGAAATAGGGAGGCACTCAAAATTTGATACATTATGTAGTGGTCCCTATGTGGTTATTAATTGCAAGTAGGCCAATGCTTTCCAATTAAGTAGCCTTGATGGTGAAATTCTATCCATTCTAGTTAATAAGATAGATTAGAAGCCCTGTTTCTGAGATAGAATGATGTTTCATGTACATCATTAGAGTATTTTGTTTCCCATTTGTTCCTGATTTCCAATAAGTACTTGAGTACATGTGTTTTTTAGAGAGTTTTGGTTCTTGGTTTCAATTACAGGGAGGCACTTTTGAGGTTTCTAGGCATGTTTTCTGTTATTTTAAGATTTTTTTGGGTGAATCTTTATGATTTCTATGACTTTGTTGCCCACGTGTAGGCTATTTTTCTATGCATAACTAGCATGTATCCCCTTGAGTCACCAAATTTGTTGGTCATTTTTGTCTTCTTGCCAAATTTGTCATATTTGAATTCAAACATAGTAATGCTCACATATTTAAATATAAGGCACAAAAATACTTTATACTAAAATGAAATGTCCCTTTTTTGATTTTTGTATGATATTTCCAACCTTTAATCAGATCTTTAAGATCAAACAACTAATATCACAAAGATCCTCCAAATTTCTCAAGAAACCCCAAATCGGGTATGCCAGAAATGGTGCCAAAAGCTTCACAGCTTCACCTATTATTAATAAATCTGAAAATGGACATTTTTACAAAAATTTCAGCAGCATAAAAGCCTACAAAATGAAATTTCCAGATCTATATAGCCTTTACATAGCAGCTCACAAATGTAAGACAAAAACTATGCTCATCGGGCTCCCAAAATTAACACAAAAATGCCCGGAAACACCACAAAAACACTAATAAAATATCTCAGAAGTTTAATCACGTCCCAATAAATATATTCAGCTCTATTTTAAAAGCTTAAAGTCTGGAATACATCAGCAACCAAAACTGATATGAAATGCTCAACTGAAAACACCAAACTCATGCAAAAAACCCACCCAAAAATCCACAAATCTACACTTTTCAGCACAAAGGCAAACTCTGTATGAGCATGCACATGGAATGGCTTCAAACTCCCATCCTTAGCCTTCTTGGAAACCTACAAACTCCCATTCTTGGGTCTCCCTGGAAACCTACAAACTCCCGTTCTTGGGTCTCCTTCTCCACAGGTTTGGCAGCCTCTGAAGAATAATAAAGAAATCAGCAAAGTCAAGTTTTGGAATGAGCCCAAAATGCCTCCAAACCCCTTAAAAGAGGACATAACTGTAACTCACGTCCAAGAGAGGTTAATGAAACTTATTTTAATAATAATTTTCATTTATTAGTCCAACGGTTTCTAAAGATTAACCCCCTTTTTCCGAAACTTCACTTTCTTGGGCCTGCCTACCTTAGCAAAGATTTTCTTTTTTAATTATTTGAAAAGGGGACATGACATAAAACCTTAGGTTATATTTTAAATTCCTAAGTGACTATGAACTTTAATATTCTCACAGGCTCATAACTTCCCCATCATTAGATCCTTTTTGTGATTTATGGTAATCATTATGTCACTTTGCAAAGATGCAAAGGAGATATTTTATGTGACATAATGATGGCTCGACAGGTGGATTTCAGTGGACCCTTCATTGTCAAGGTACATTGGCAGTTTGTTGGTTTCTCATTGGCATAGGTGATGACTATCTAAGGTGTGAGCCAGTTTCTTCAGTTCATTATACTTATCTTCATATCTTCCTAACATATATAGCCATCACCTTGTCACCTTATAAAGTTACAAGGATCTTATGGAAGGTGACATGGTGATATTCTGACATGTGTATCTAGTGACATCATTCCCTTGGTGGGCCGCAAAAGAAAAGATCTGTTAGATAGGTTGGCATACAGATGAGTCCTATTTGGTTTTGGTTATGGCATAGTCAATAAGTTTGTTACATATTTATGGGCCATCAGATGGAGGAAGATCAACATCTCTCATTATGGCACTATAGATAAATGATTGATCTTTAGTTATAGTGGCATTGCAAGGATTTGACATGTGTCCCTAGTGGGCCCTATTCATTCAAATCACAAAAGGTGGAGGTTAGGGTTATGAAAATATGACCATGTTCCCATACTATGATATTATGATCCATTGTAAGATTATAGAGTCAATTTTCAAAGCCATGGATGTTACGATATGTAGTTATCATAGCATTGTAGAAGTGTATGGCTACAACAGATGGTAAGAAGGATCACAATCTTATGATAAGTGGTTATAAGATCATAGTTGTAGTTGAGGAAGTCTTCTAAAGGCACAAAGGTGAAATTCTATCATAGCATCGTGGTAATCATAAGATCATGAGGAAACTTCAAGGGAGGGCCCATGTTAAGACAATTTGATGATCATAAGATCGTAGAACCTTAGGTTGACCAGAATAATGGTGTTCACTAGTCTGAGCTGGAAATGAAATGAGGTATTTGTCTAATGGAATTATAGGAAAAGTATAGAATAAACATTGAATATGATTTATGTATTGATACATCTGACTTGATGTGCTGATAGAAAAAAGGAAAATGACTCTTTAATGATAGATCAGATTTTTGATCATCTGTGAATTGCTTTCAACATTTCCCATACCTAGTAAATGGAAAAGGGGCATGCATTCATTACCTAGTTATCCATCTACCCAACTATGCTTTAAAATTTTCATTTCATGTTAGAATTAGGGTTCTTCTAATTAGGGTTGATGATATCCATGACTATAAAAGTGTATTGGATCCAATCTATCATTGAGATTTCATCCAGTCATCCTCTAACAATCTTAAATGCATGATTGAAATTGTGAAGTAATCAAGAGTTATCCTTGAACTATAAAAGTAGGTTTTGTTGTTTTCTTATGGGTTCTCTCTTTTCTAATTTTTAAAGATCCCTCAATTTCTAAATTTTTGGATCTTTTCTACAATTTGGCCTATGCTCAATAGAGACTTTATCATATCCATTCTCTCTCAGCCAAGTGTGTGCATATTCCTGTGGCCTTGCTTGCTGAATATATTTGACAATTAAAATATCATATAATCATGTTCATACATGTTGATGGATTAGATCAAGTGAATCCATTATATTCCTTCTTTGATTGTGCTATCTTTGGCTTGTTATGATATAGAGATTGAAAAGGTGTAGATAATGGTATATTTTGAGAAATCTATTAAGTTTTTTAGTGCATTCATTGGAAAAGAAGTAGACCCACATACTATTTTAGTGCATCACCTTCTAAAGTAGTTTTTCTTACATGCACTCCTTCTCCCTTTTCTTCTTGAAGATTAGTTAGGTCCATCATGATAGTAAAGGAAGCCGGTATTCTCTAGAGATTTAGCCTTAGATCACAAGTCCCACACTTGGAGGTTGTTTCCATGTTACACGAGGTTGTCTAAGAAGTATTCCCTTAGACTAGGGTGCAAGCTTTTATGTCAATAGGTACAAGAATGAAGATAATTTGGATTTGAAGCCCTTCATATATGTTGATTGGGTAGGAAGTGTTGATGAAAGAAAGAGCACCAGTGGTGGAGAACTCTTTCTTGGTAAAAGATTAGTGTCTTGGACAAGCAAGAAGAAGAATTGTATTTCTCAGTCTATTGTAGAGGTAGAATATGTGGAAACAGTTGTTAATTGTTCCAATATTGTTTGGTTCAAGCAACTGTTGACATGTATGAAGATAGAAATCAAGGATCCAGTGGGTATATTCTATGATAACATGAGTGTAATTAATATATAAAAGAATCCTTTGATGCATACCAAAAACAAGCATATTGCTATAGAATATCATTTTCTGAGAGAATTGGTGCAACATAAAGAGGTAAGATTGGAATATATGACTACTAAAGAAAAATTTGTAGACATAATCACTAAGCCATTACTTAAAGATGTTCTTTTATATCTAAGAGGTAAGTTAGGGGTCATTCCCCTATCTAAAGCTCACTAAAAGAAGTTTAGAGATGCATCAACCATTGCATGTTGAAAATGAGTTAGTTGATGTAGTATTGAAAAGGGCATATTGCATATGAATCAGTACATGAGGTACAATAATATTTACTAAACATTTTCTTTGGCATGAGTTGTCAAAGAGGGAGAGTTTTTTGTCATATCACAAAAAATTTGTTTCTAAGATGTCAAAGAGGGAGAACTTGGTATGATATCATAAAAGGAGAGTTTCTTTTTAGAAGAAGATGTTGAAGACAAAGTTCTCCTGATAGAGGGAGAAACTAAAGGTAGAGGGAGTTCACACTAATAGAGGGAGTTCTTATCAATAAGAATCATAATGAAACTAAAGATATGTTCCTTACTTTATTCTTTCTCTAAAAAAATTTTGTACCATGACATGTTGTGTTGTCATCAATCCCAAAGAGGGAGATTGTTGACAATAATTGGTTAATTGTGTATTGTCAGTGATGATACAAAAAATTTCAATATCATTTTCAGTCAATGTATGCCAAGCTCACTTAGGTGATGAGGACAATTTCCTATGCATGTCAAGCATTGCATAGTTTTCCTACTTTAGAAGATAGTGTCTACCAAGTTCACTCAGGTGACAAAGAGAAGTTCATAAAAGATTGAGTGTTAACTGAGCTCACTTAGTTAATAAAGGAAAGTTGGATAGAACCAATGTTAACCAAGATCACTCAGTTATGAAAGGAACTTTGTGAATATGTAGTGTTAATCAAGTTTTCTTTGTTAACATAGATAAATTGTTTCTAAGTTAGTGTCTACCAAGTAGGGTCGACTAACAAAGGAGTTTCTTGTTTTCACATATTATAATATATTTGTTTGTTGGTTCTAGCTGATAGAGGAGATGAATAATAATAATTCTAAGTTGTATTCAAGCTAACTTAACAATGTATAAGATATAAATATAAGGTCAAGTTGAGGATTGAATGTGTGCAAGTGAATAGAAGATTTGAAGATGCTTAGAGGAAGTGAATTAGAAGGATAAGAAGAATATCCTTGTGGAGTTGAAAAGATACATTTGATTAGAAAGGATCAAGTATATGAGCTAGAATTAAGATTTTTAATCAATAGCTCAATTGCATCAAAAATTAAGTTATCTCATTTTTACTCTCTAACCATTGTAGCAGTGATCTAAATCTCTTAATAGCGTTGGCTTACCAACTATTTGTAAATTCTCTAATAAGGTGGCATTTGTAGATTGAAGTGTCTAAAGACCTCTAACAAGGCCACTCCTAATAGGGTGATTAAATCCTCTAATAGGGTCACACCTTACAATGTATTTTGTAACCTTTAATGGGGTTAGCTCCTCTTAGGGCTTACTTCAAAAGAGTGAAAATCAATAAGTAGTTGTAATTGGTGGTTTTTCCCAAATTGGCTTTCCACATTAAATCTTGGTGTTACTTGTGTTCATGCTATTTATTTCATGTGTATGCAACTAGGTTAAGTAAGGTTGATCAAAGATAATATCTTAAGATTTACATGTGAATAATTTGTCAAGTTATAGTTTCTATTTTAGTGCTTATAGAGTTACAACATTTTCTAGTGTAAACTAAGTACCTGTGTATTTCCTGAGCATCAATATTTTCAGTAAAGTATGTTCTATGTTGACATCTAAGGGATCTGGGATTTATTTTTGTGGTAACTGATTCACCCCTACCCTCTTAGTTACTCCTCTTAGATTTCCAACAAGTTCAACCTTTGATTAAAAGGATTTCAATACAAACTATTCACAATTATTAGAAAGAACATAGTAGGGTTTTGATCTGTATTATTTACAACTTACTAGTTTAGGATTAGATCACTATTTATCTCATGTTTTGATTCACTAATAAGTGTTTCTTTGTCAACTCTATCTTTTCACTCACTTAACAACCCTTCAAGTAGTCAATTTTCTCCGTCCAATAAACTTAAGCCTTCTAGTTAGATTCACTTATCAACTTTAGCACCATTTGTGCAAGCACTTCTTTTTATCTTGTTTTTCTTACACATTCTCTTTCTCATTGACTCTATTCCTCCTTGAATAGGTAATTCTAGTTTTGTGATTTTTCATGATCATCATAGATCTTAAGGTTACGATATGGTTCATCAAGTTCATTGTATTTGTCCATCTTCTTCTTTTCTCAAAATCTCTCATCCATTAAATTTAATCTTAGGTATTATTCCTAATCCTTACATTTAATTAAATGATCCACCTCATCAATCTTAACTTCAACACAATTTCCATATCCCAAGAAATCAACTTAGTTAGCAAGAAAAAATGATTGTTCTCACACATTCAACATGATGTCAGTCAACCATAACTAAGTTTTGATACTCAGTCATTACTGAATTGCTTACTCATGAGCTTGGCATCAACAATATTACTTGGTTGATACTGATGGTCTCTCAAATTTGACTTTTCTTGGCACTTACTATAGCTCAGTTGACACTAGCATCACTCAACATTCCTTAGTCATTTACTCTATTTCTCGATCAAGCTTTACATAAGCGATATATCTTAACTTGTATTATAAATACTTGAACATTAACAAGATATAAAAAATCACTTTGTCTTATCAAAATGAAACTAATCAAATGTCCATTGTAGCTTCATTTTCATAACTCAACCATTCCTCCATGTGCTATTGTTATGAGTAACTTTTTAAATCCTCTCTATAAAACAAAATAGATATGACATTTAGATAAGATAGCAACATGTCTAATCATTATATTTGACATTAATGAAAAAATATTAATTGTTGCAATTGTAGTTTCCAACACCTTGAATGTAAAACATGAGTGAAAATTTTAAAATAGAAAAAATTATTTATAGATAATATATGATAAAGACAGGGAAGAGATACTTTTACCTTAGGAAAAAATAGATGTAAATTTATTAATAGAAATTCATAATATCTTAATTTAAAAAAAAAAAAATTAGATTTGTGGTTTCATTAGAAGCTCCTCTTTCTCTATCCTTAGATCTCTTAAAATACTCCACCATATTTAGATATGTAGATCTAACAAAGGGAATTTATAGCATTTCATTATAGAGTATATAGAGTTATATGCATGGATTCATTTTGATTTCTTCTTCCTCCAGCCAAATAAATCTCATTTATATCATAAAAGCTATGCTTTTAAACTCACCATATAAGACATACATACTTTTATAAATTTCACTAATTTCAATTTTAAGCAATGCACATGGTGGATGGAGAAGATACATGATATCAATGGCTATATTATTGAATACAATATAATGAGGAAATATTATTCTAATATAACCAAAATGACCTAGTTTTAAATTTATTTTTTTCATACTTGACTTCAAAATATTTCATTCAAATTTTTGAGTTTATATTATACTTTGCACATATATAGAGTGAGATGTATTTTGTAAATAACCATGGTTTTTTAGGAATTCCTCATAGGCAGTGAAGATAAAATTATGTCAAATGTGCAAGAAAAAATTGATTAATTGTGTATTTTCTTTGATATTACACAAAATGTCATATTATTGCTGGTTAGTGTATGCCAAGCTCATTTAGATATTGAAGATAGTTTCATTTGTCTACCAAGAATTCCATACTTTTCCTAGTTCAGAAGACAATGTCTCCCGAGTTCACTAGGGCAACATAGTAAAGTTTGCAAAAGTTGAATATTAACCAATCTCACTCGGCTAGTGAAAGAAATGTTGGATAGGACCAGTGTTAAATGAGATAACTTGGTTACCAAAGGAACTTTGTGAAAATGCAATCTTAATTGAATTCAGTTGTTTAACATGGGAAAATCATTTCTAAGTTAGTTTCTACCAAGAGGGGTCAACTAACAATTTTTTTTCTTGTTTTGGCATATTGAGTTCAATTGAATTGTTTGGTTGTTCTAGCCAACCAAGCAGATGAATATTGAATATTCTAATTTATATTAAAGCTAACTTGATAATGTGTAAGATATAAATATAAGGTCAAGTTGAAGGTTGAAGGTGTGCAACATAATTGTGTTGGAATATTCAAATTTGGAGAGTGCTTCTGAGATGTGGGGGGGGGGGGGGAGGGGGGGTTGAATCAGAAGAACCAATTTTTCATTCTTTCAAATTCATGGTAACATATAACTAAAATCAACATGCATGCAAGTAAACAAACATAAAATGAGAGCATGCATCAACACATAACACAAGAGATTTTGATTACCTGGAAACCCTCCAAGAATAAGAAGGTAAAACTAGGGTGGGGATGACACCCACAAAATTACTACAGCAATGAATTCAACCACTTCTGATGGTTTTCCCTGTTAAAGGCTTTACACTGTATCAATAGTGACCTGTTGAAAGGATTTACAAAAACTTTACATAAAGTGTCACCTTGTTAAAGGATCTACATAAAGGTTGTTAAACCTACCCAATACATAGGATTTTCTTGTTCTTATCCAAAGACTTTCATCTCTAGCTGTTAAGCTAACCTATCACCACTCGATTTCAATTTCCAATACAATTGTGAGAGAGTATTAGAACTTTTGATCTGATTGTATGCAATATTGAATTACAGGGTTCAGGCACTTGATATGCTCTTTCTCTTCTAATCCTCACTTGATCTAATCTTTGTTTATGTCTCCTATTCTACTACGGTCAACTAAATATAATTGCTATCCCTTTCACTAAGCTTTTTTTTTCATACTGAGATTTCACCATAATCTCCCCTTATGCAACTTTTCTTCCACACCTACAATGTTTCATTTGTCTTCCTTATAAAGAATGTGAAGACTTAGGGTTAGGTATGGATCTACGATCCATATTGAATTTCAAATTCCTACTCATATTTTTCATTTTTCTCATTGGTTGCATGCCTTCACAATTTTCCTAATTGATTGCATGCAAATTTCATAGGGATTGCAAATGACTCATTCTTATCCTCTTTCTCCTTCAAGATTTTACTAAGTCGGCTCCAAAATTGATTTACATCTTAGTTTGTGTAGCCACAAACTCTTATGTTGATTCTGTGTTGCTCGGCACATGAAGTGTTACTGATGTTGGGCACATACTATTTCTAGATTGCTTGGCATCTACTGCATTTCCTAGTTTTCTCGGCACCTATTGTGTCCTGTATCACTCAGCATATGGTGTTATGAGTTTCTTAGCATGTGAATGAATCTGTTACTCAACAAATGAACAATTCCTATCTTGCTCGACATGTGTTATATTGTAATCTATTTGGCACTAACTGTGACTCGGTACCTATTGAAATTCTAGGTCAGCATCTATTGTGTACTCGGCATGTATGGTGAAAATGGTTAAGTGTGTTCACACTTGTTTGTCAATACTATTTATTTGGCCAACAATCTCCCCCTTTGACATGAGTATCAAAAACACTTAATTTATAGCTCCCCCTAAGTTGATTATGCCTTTGAATTTTGAAATTTTGTACCAATATGCCTGATCCTTTTTGTCCTTTGATCTATATGATGCACTTGAATTCCATGTGATTACCAAAATTTTACATCTCTTCTTCACTCCTTTATTCCTTGTCTCCTCTTTTTGGCTATATACAATCCTTCCACTTTATTCTCAAAATGAAAGAATGATCAAAATTTGTCTAAATTTGGTAAACCTTATATCTACTCCTCCTTTTGTTATTACTCCCCTTATAGTATATGTCCCCTCCTTTCTTCATTCTCCTCCTTTTTGACACTAATGTCAAATGGTTCTATGGAGTAATACCATATTTAGCAAAAAAAATTGTTGTTTACCTCCATTATTGTTTTCAGAGCAGCATCCCAATTCTCCAAAGCAATGTCCAATGACTTGTGCTGGGTGGTAGTCTTTGCAACAAGGTGTACTAGTCCATCAAGAGTAGAAAGATTGGGATCTTTCTTTAATACTATCTTAGCATAGACTTGTTCCTTGTGGAGGATTTCTAAATGAGGGGTTATAGAGGACTGGATCTGCATCAAATTTTCCTTTATATTTGCCTCCTCTATTGTTACTACAGCTAACTCACTTTGTGTGTGAAGCATCTATGCAAAATGCTTCTCACTTTGAGCTAGATCTCTAGATAATTTCGTACTAGAGGTTTTCAAGTTCCTTTCCAGGCTCATTATTCATTGATTAGTTTCTTGTGTGAAATTTAAAAAATCACACAACTTCCTGTATAATGAAAAATTATTTTCAAGGACAATTTTGGCCTTATTAATTTTTTTGGCCAACTTTACATGTTCAAGTGTAATGCCACTTTATATCTTGTAATTAACCTTGCATTGAAACTTTTTTTCTGACCATTCCATTAGTTTAACATTTGTGTCCTAGTCCTCATTTGTCACCTGATCAACCATATCTAAAGTTTCTCAATTATTGGTTTTCCTTCATCTGGTGACTGCAAGTTAAAGGCATCCATGAAGATGTGTTTGATATCATGAAGTTCTTGCTTTTGTTTAAACTCTTTTCTCAAAATTTCCTACCTCATCCTTCTATCCAATGCATTTTGCATTTGTGCCATTGTGATAGTTTTGGAATCATAGGAGGGTATCTCAATTTCTTCATCAAGTTCAAGGTCTCCATAGTGAAGTACCCTGGCCACTCTTCTTGAACTCGAGCCTAGCATGAAAAATTGCAATGGAATAACTTTATTGCTTGGCTCATGAATAGTCTTCATAGGAGTGCTAGACTTTGGTAATTCTACCAATGTCTGAATGGCGACCTACTCCTTTTCTTTTGTTGCATCATCCTTCTCATCAGCTTTCCTCTCCTCTGTACTCGACATTTGAGCATTATCCGTATTTACACTAGGTGGAGGTGGTGGTGGCAACATCAAAATTTCAGCTTTAGAGTATGTAAAAGGCTATACATTTGGCTTCATCTTTTGTTTTTGTGGTGGTGGTGCTGCTCTTTGTATTTCATCTACACTCACCAATACAAGATTTGTGCATAATTGTTCCTAAAGAGTAGATTGGTCAAGGATCTTTGAGAGATCCTCTACAGTGAGTGGGTTGATGTTTTGAACTATTTTTTCAGTAACATCTTTTCCAATGACTATCTCTATAGGTGTAGTAGTTGAGTGAGGTGGACTGGGAGGTGGCAATTGTGTGTCTTGCACACTTTGTTCATGTTGCTCACCTATCACCTTTTCTTCATATTGACTTATTTCCTCCTCCTTTTCTTCTTGATCCTTTTCTTCTTCCTCCACTTTCTTTTCTTCTATTTTCTTTTCTTCTACCTTCTTTCTTCTTGCTTCTTTTGTTTCCTTTGTTTTGGCACTTGCTTCTGCCTTGTATTCTTCATCAAAAAAATCATCAATTTTCTTGTAGATAACTTTCCACACTTTTGTGGTTTTATTTGCAACCTCTTCAATTTTATTTTGTAGAATACCGAATGCCCTATATTTGGGAGTAAATCTACTAGTGTTCCTTTTTACTACATTTTTTATTTGACTTTTAGTGAAATTAGGCAACATCCTTGCTAAGGAAAACTCCCTTATTTCGTTCTCAATTTGTAGACAAAAATGTCATTTTTCTTCTACAATCTTGTATAATTCCTTTGGCAATGAACTATCTAGTTCAAGAGGTGTATGTTTATATTCTGCCATCATATTATAGACAAATATCTCTATTTTATTTTTCTTATCTTTTGTGAGCTCATTAAAATTTACATTCTTCAAATCATTTAAGTCTCCATTCTTAATCTTAGCACATAATTTATCAATGGAAGACTTTTGTGGATGACTTACCACCTTAAATTGGCTTATATCTTTAGATTCTATCCTTTCATCTTTTGTGTCTAGTTGAGCCACATATCTTCTTCTTTTCTTAGGCTCTCCTACTAGCTATGCTAGCTTTCTTCTTCTTTTTTGCTGCCTCTTTGGCCTTTTAAGTCGATGCTCTTGTTGTGACCCTTGTTGTTGTTGGCTTGGTTGGAGGTAGCTTGGGTGGGGCTGATTTTTTTTCTTTCATAGGCTTTGACTGAGTTGCAGGTTGTGTTTTTAGCTTTCTTTTCTTTTGCTTCATAGATGTAGGTACTTCCTTGGCTTCTTCTTTCTTGGCACTTTCCTCTTTGTCCTTTTCTTGCCCTTGTTCTTCTTCTTCTTCACTTTCTCCTTCCAATTCTTCTGCTTCTCCTTCAATATTTGCTCCAAATGTCTTCTTTATTTTCGTCACCATTTTATTCTTCTTCTTAACAACTGAAGCAGTTTTTAGTTCTGTCTCAATTTTGGACTTAACAACATCATAAGTTCCAAAGTGAGGAGTTTCTTTATCAATTTCTTCTACTAACAATGTTGTGATTGCTGCTAAGGCTTCATCAATATCTAGTTCATATCCTAATGGCCTTAGTCATCTTACCCTTGATATTATAGCTTGAACATATGTGAAGTCAATATCTACCAAGAAGCATATGTCATTTACATGTTTCTCAACTAGTGAGACTGGTATCCTCATCCTTTGCTTCATAGACTTCTTAAAATCTTCAAAATAGCTAGTCATTTGGGCTTCAAAATTGTCACCCATTTGATCAATGAACTCATTAATTTGACTGACTACTATCTTCTTAGAATTCTAGTTTACCTTCCCAAAGGAAGGGAATTCTTTCATCATATAAAAGAATATGCACATGAGAACTGAGCCAAATTTACATTTTGCACCTTTTGATCTCCTTATGGCTTCTAAGTTCTCATTGTTTTGATGCAACATGAGTTTAGCCAGATCATAGGTGTGATCTTTCTTTACAAACTTGTATGCCACATCAATAGATATGTAGGGAATGTTGTTTAGTCTGCTAGATTGATAAAATTTATGTGAGATTATCCTTATAGCAAAGTCAAGTAGGGGGTCATTCACAGTATCAATAGTCATTCCCCTATTGTTCCATTTAGCACCTGTTTTCTTCTCAATTACCTCCTTTCTATCACTTCTCTATATTTTTGGTCGATCTAGGGTTGGAAGACTAGTAACCTTGTGCAAAATCTTCTTAGTAATCTTCACTGGTCCTGACTCTAGCCACAAACATCCATCATAAATTTGGCTCAGAACAATGCAGATCCATTTTGTTTTAAACACTATGGGAAAAACTAGGGTTTTAGTTAAACCCTTCTTCTCAGTGATTGAAAATTTTTCCTTCAATATCTTGTTCTCACATAACTTATCATAGGCATTAAAGATTTCGAGGTCACCTATAGCACCGATTTTACAATTGTAGCATTTCCCTACATCTCTAAACATAATGACTTTGGGTGGAATTGGTCTAAATTCAAGTTGTTTGACTTCATTTCTAACTAGTTGAATCTCATGATCTCCCTTAGCCTTAGGGTTTCTTGAGCTAGAAGCCATATTACCATACTAGGGCTTTAAAATGTATTAAAAATTAAAACTCTGTATAGCTCAGCACTTGATAAATACCTTTAGATTGATAAGTTCATTTTGAATATCTATTGTGTTTGATGCAAGCGACTATAAGATAGTTGCTTGATTGCCTCTTAGTTCTCCTAATTTTTTCTCTTTGTTTGAATGCCGCGAAAATAAAAAAATTTCACTTTTATTAGTCTTGAAACCTAGCATTTATTGCTTTCGTGCTTTACAGCTATACACTCGGCTTCTGAAGGATTTTCTAACTCGGCATCAACTATTTTTCCACTCACTCAACAGCTACTGTTATCACTTTGCTTGGCATCTAGTAGTCTATTTTAACTCTACCTAAACTAGAGTTTCACTCGGTAACCAAAGATAGCTTGACATCATCTTCCAACTTTTATCGTGGCATCTTAACTTATGTAGATTTCTTCTTTACAATTTTTCGATGTTCTTTTTGGGCTGATTTATAATACATCTTTATATGTATCAGCCCTATGTGCCTTTCTAGTGCTTAATTTGATGAGGTGTGATCGCTTGACCTCTTGGGTGAAGTAATCTCTCCATTTGATGTGTTGCATTCACCTTTCTTCTACCATGTCTTCTTCATATCTTTCCTAATGTGTTCCACATCAACTTTTTCTTTTCCCTTGTTAACCTCAGTCTTGGGTACCTTGGCCTTTGTTGGACAGTTCCTGCTATCATGTCCATTCTTTAAGTAACTAAAACAAGTAGTTTGGTTTAATCATCTACTATAATTTCCCTTAAAATGTGTTCTTATACAATTTTTAGGAATGTATCCATACTCTTGGCAATAGTGACTACTATACCTAGTGTTATAATCCCAACTATGGTGATGTACATGATTGGTTCTTCTTCTAGATTAGTTAGGGGTCCACATAGGCTTCGATCTACATTTAGATGCTCTATGTCCATATTTTTTGCAATTGTAGCAGTGACCCTCAAATCTTGGTATTCTCATGGTCTTGGTTTTGCAGTCTTGTGCTAAGTGTCCTTTTTCTTTGCACTTCTGACAAAAACTTGTATTTGTGGGCCTATCATCCTAATAGCTATTCTTTCTCCTACATACATTATAGGTATGTCTCTTTTTACCAAAAAAATGACAATTAGGTTTAGTTTTCTTACCTTAGTTGCTTCTTTCTTCTATAGCCTTGGATGATTCTCCTGGTTCAGTACTAATGTAGCCAAGTCCTGTAGTGTCATTGCTTGCCCTTGGTGATTTCAGCAATTGCTCAAAATATTTGATTGCCTCATTAGGTTTGTTGTAGCTTTCTTCTATTTTCTTTTCTCTCTTCAATACATTATGCAATTTTTCATTCTGCATCTTCAAGGTGGAGATCTCAATGTCCTTCATATTTAGCTCATGATGAGCATTCATCATTTGGCTTAAGGTGTCTAACTACATGTTTGAAATCTTTTCAAATTGAATTGTTTTCTCTTCCAACTTATTAATTAGATTTTTCATGTCATCTTCTACCATGGCCTTATCTTCAATAGCTCTTTTCTTTTGTTCAGTTACTTCACAAAGCAATATGGCTTGTGATTCTTGTTCAAGCTTGAGTAATCTGATTTCTTCAGCTTGTGTTCTATTTTTCACCATTAATTCTACTATTGCTGCATCAAATTCCATGGAATCTCCATTGGCAAATACGTGTGTGGAATCTAATTATAGTGTATGTCATTTTCAGCTATGTCTATCTCCTTTCTTCTTTTCAAAGATTTTCTCAATTCCTCCCTAACTTCCTCTACTTTGAGTAGAGCTAGTTGCACATCAATCACCTGATTGTCAATGATCTTCCCTAGTTTGAAAACTTCCATCTTCTGACCTTTTTCTCCAAGTTGTTAGGCTTCTTCTTATGAGAACCAAAGAGTTCTGATACCAATTATTGGAATATTCAAATGGGAAGAGTGCTTTTGAGAGAGAGAGGGGGGGGGGGGGGGGCATGAATTAGAAGCACCAATTTTTCATTCTTTCAAATTCATGATAAAATATAACTAAAATCAACATGCATGCAAGTAAACAAACATAAAATGAGAGCATGCATCAACACATAACACAAGAGATTTTGGTTACCCAGAAACCCTCTAGGAATAAGAAGGTAAAACTGGGGTGGGGATGACACCTACAAAATTACTACAACAATGAATTTGACAACATCTGATGGATTTTCCTGTTAAAGGCTTTACACTATATCAATAGTGACCTATTGAAAGGATTTACAAACACTTAACATGAAGTGTCACCCTGTTAAAGGATTTACACAAAGGTTGTTAAACCTACCTAATACATAGGATTTTCTTGTCCTTATCCAAAGACTTTCCTCTCTAGCTATTAACCTAACCTATCACCATAGGATTTCAATTTCTAATACAATTGTGAGAGAGTATTAGAACTTTTGATCTAATTGTATGCAATCTTGAATTTTAGGGTTAAGGAACTTGATCTACTCTTTCTCTTCTAATCCTCGCTTGATCTAATCTCTATTTATGTCTCCTATTCTACTATGGTCAACTAAATATAACTACTATCCCATTCACTAAGCTTTTCTTTCATACTGAGATTTTGCCATAATCTCCCCTTATGCAACTTTTCTTCCACACATACAATGGTCCATTTGTCTTCCTTATAAATAATGTGAAGACTTAGGGTTAGGTATGGATCTACGATCCATATTGAATCTCAAATTCCTACTCATATTTTGCATTTTTCTCATTGGTTGCATGCCTTCACAATTTTCCTAATTGGTTGCATGCAGATTTCATAGGGATTGCAAATGACTCATCCTTATCCTCTTTCTCCTTCGATATTTTACTAAGTCATCTCCAAAAATGATTTACATCTTATTTTGTGGCGCCACAAACTCTTATGTTTATTCTATGTTACTTAGCACATGAAGTGTTACTGGTGCTTGGCACATACTATTTCTAGATTGCTCGACATCTACAGCGTTTCCTAGTTTTCTTGGCACCTATTGTGTCTTGTATCACTTGGCATATGTTTTTATGAGTTTCTAGGCATGTGAATTATTATGTTACTTTCCACATAAACAATTCCTATCTTGCTTGACATGTGTTATACTATAATCTTCTTGGCCGTAACTATGACTTGGTACCTATTCAAATTCTGGGTCGGCATCTATTGTGTACTCAGCATGTATGGTGAAAATGGGTAAGTATGTTGACACTTGTTTGTTAATACTATTTATTTGGCCAAAGAATTGAAGATTTTATGATGCTTAGAGGAAGCGAATTAGAAGGATAAGTAGAATATCCTTGTGGAGATGGAAAGATACATTCAATTAGGAAGGATCAAGTATACAAGCCAAAATTGAGATCTGTAATCAGAAATTTAGTTGTAAAAAAAATTAGGTCATCTCATTGTTAGTCTCCAGCCATTGTAGTAGTGATCTAAATCTCTTAATAGAGTTGGCTTAATGGTTATTAGTAAATCCTCTAACAAGGTGGCATTTCTATTGAATAGTCTAAAAACCTCTAACAAGACCACTCCTAATGGGGTGATTAAATCCTTTAACAGGGTCACACCTAATAGTGTGTTTTTTAGCCTTTAACAGGGTTGGCTCCTAATAGGGTTCACTTCAAAAGAGTTAAAATCAGTAACTAGTCACAATTGGTTATTTTTCCCAAATTGGGTTTCCACATTAAAATCTTTGTTTCAATTGTCTTCATGTTATTTCTTTTATGTATGCAACTAAGTTAAAGTAAGATTAACCACATATAGTATCTTATGACTTTCATTTAAATAATTTTCCAAGCTATTTCAATGTTTACTAAGTTACAACATTTTTTTGTGTTTTTACCAAGTTAGAATAGAGTTAAGTTTTGATTTTTATTGAGATGTAAGAGATATGGGATTTATTTTTGTGGTAATTGATTCACCCCTCCCCTCTCAGTTACTCCTCTTATATTTCCAACAATTGGTATCAAAGATTTTGGTGCTTGCAGATAAGATTTCAAGGATGAAAGCTAAAGATCAAGATATCTTATAGAAGAGAGATTCCCATGTTGAACCAAGACAACTTTGTAGCATGGAAAAGACTTACAAGGTTACATTTGGAAACTAGCAATGATTCAAGTTGTAAATATCTTGATAGTGAATTCAAAACTCCTATTGTAAAATTATCAGTTGAAGAAATTGTTGAAAAGAAAAATCATAAGATCATGATGATCGACATTGCTTTTTCTCTTAACTATGTTGAATTTGATGAAGTCAAAAGTTTTACTACAACTTATGATATATGGATCAAACAAAAAGCCATCTATGGAGTAGAGGATAATGTAAGAAGAGCTAAAGCCAAAAGTCTTAGAGGATATTTGATTAGATCAAGATGAGAGGAGATGAAAATATTGCAAAATATGTTGAGTGAATTAAATCAAGTGTGAGCACAATTAAACCATCTAGATGAGACATTGATAACAAAATAGTTATAAGAAAGGTACTCAAAACCCTTCTTCCTATCTATGCAATTAGAGTGTTTTCTATTCAAGAAATGAGATGTGGTTCAAATAGCAATATAACTTTGGATGCTCTAGTTGGAATTTTGATAGCTTTTGAGTTGGACAACTATGATAACTATGTCCCTAGTTCCAAAGGTATTTAGTCTAGGGTAAGAAACCAAAAGCCAATTAATCAGAAAGTGGAGAAGAAGAAGAAAGTTTAGACAATGATCTTGAAGTTTTTTAAGCCCTACTTGCAAGGAAATATGCCAAACGAAGATGAAAGTGCAAAGGTAGGATTCCTCTAATATGTTTTCTTGTGAAGAAGGTGGTCATAGTGCTGCAAGGTGCCCAAACAAAGAAGACAAAGATGAAAGGAAAAGAAATAAGTTCAAAGGCAAGAAGGAATTCAAAAACTACAAGGAATGCATGGACAAATGTAAGAAATCCTTTTTTATGGCTAAAGATTCTAATAACAGTGAAGATGAAATGGTATCTATTTCTATAAAAGATGAATCTAATGATGAAGGAGATAAAATGGAACTTATCTCTCATGTTAGCAAAAATGATAAATGGATTATTGATAGTGGCTACTCACATCATATGATTGGGGACAAAAGAAAGTTTGAACACATGGAACATTATGATGGTGGTAGTGTAAGATTTGGAATCAGTGAACCTTGTTACATAAAGGGAAAAGGGTGTATCTCATTAACCAGTGTACTTAGATGTGACAATGCTTATTGGGTTGAAGGAATGAAGCATAATCTACTGACTGTGACATAGTTGAATAACATTAATGGGAAGGCCAAACTGCTAGATGGAAAAAGAAATATGGTTGGATCTAAAAAAAAAACAAAAGGTAATCTATTCTATCTAGATATTTGTAAAAGTTCATATTTTATTGCTCAAATAGAAGAAAGTTGGTTATGGCTCAAAAGATTGTGTCATGTAAACTTTGATAATCTAGTCAAGATAAGAAAAAATAGAAGAGTAAGAGATATTCCTAGCTTGAGGAAACCTCATATATGGGTCTATGCAAAAATTGTCAAATGAGTAAGATGGGAAAAACTAGTTTTAAAAGAAAGAACTATCATTCTAAAGAAGTCTTAGAGCTTGTACATGTAGACTTATGTAGACCTATTGGAATAGAGAGTTATAGTGGAAATAAGTTTTTCATTTTCTTGTTGACAATTAGTCTAGAATGATGACTATAATCTATCCAAAAGATAAATCTAAAGCTTTTTAAAAATTTAAGTGGCATTTGGCAAGAGTAGAAAGAGAAACTTAAAAGAAACTAAAATGTTTGAGATCAGACAGAGGGGGTGAATTCATTTCCAATGAGTTCAGTGAATTATGCATTGAAAAATGAATTAAGAGATAGGTATCAGCCCCTAGTAGACCTTAGTGGAATGGTATAGCTAAACGAAGGAACATATCCATCATGGATTGTGCAAGAACATTGATGATAGAAAAGAATGTTGCAATCAAATACAGGAAGGAAGCAATCACTATTGTAGTGCATACCTTGAATAAAGTACCACTGAAGAAAGACTCGAACAAAACTCCTTATGAACTATGGTATGACTACAAACCTAATGTAAGTTACTTAAAAGTATTTGGTAGCAAATGTTATATCTTGAAAGAATCAAGGAAAGGTAAATTTGATGCCAAAGGTGATGAAGAAATATCCATAGGATACTCCTACAGATTTAAAACATACAAATTTTTGAATTTGTCTACTCATAAAATCATAGAAAGTGCACATGTGAGAATTGATGAATTCGCAGAAAAGAGTGAAGAAGAAAGTAACAAAGAACCTAATGATTACACAAGATTTGTTTACTATAAACATGATACATTTCCAAATCTATCTAGAAGTTAGAAAGCTTCACCCCTTGAGTCCCCAAAATCTCCAAAAACTTCCAAGTTGTATCTAGTGCAATTCGAGTCACAATTAGATGAATCTGAGTCACATTCAAAAGCTACCAAGTTGTTGCTAGAGAAATTAAGCTTGATGGACCTGAGTCATAGACAGTGGGACCCAAGATTAATATGGAATATCATGAAGAGGTTAGTGAAACAAACTCCAAATCCAAAGTACCTATGTTATCAAGATATGTTAGAAGGCATCATGCACTTGATTAGATCATTGGAGACAAATTAGATGGAACAATGACAAGAAAAAAATTGAAAGGTACATGGTTAGTTGCTGAATTTGAACCTAGAAATGTTAAAGATGCTTTAGATAATGAAATTTTGATTGAAGCAATGAATGAAAAAATTGTACAGATAGAGAAGAATAAAACTTGGACTCATGTTCCTAGACCAAAATTGACACAAAGTGGGTATTCAAAAATAAGCTAAATGAAGATGGATTAGTTTCTAAAAATAAAGAAAGGTTAGTATGTAAAGGTTATTCTTAAGAAGAAGGTATTGATTATGGTGAAGCTTCTTTTTCCTGTTGCAATATTAGAAGGTGTTATAACTTTATTAGTATATTCAGCTCATAAAGGATCAAAAATTTATCAAATGAATGTAAAATATACATTCTTGAATGGAATTCTTCATGATGAAGTCTATATAGAATAACCTAAAGATTTTGTAGATCCCAGCAAAAGAGATATGGTCTGCAAATTACACAAAGCATTGTATGCTCTCAAGAAAGCTCCTAGAGCTTGGTATGAAATATTTTGTAACTATTTGATAAAGATTGGTTTTCAAAGAACAAATGATAACAACAGTATGTATATCAAAGAAGGACTAGAAAAGAAAATTGTGTTGGCAGAAATATTTGTGGATGACATTTTATTCAAAGGAAATGATGACTTGTGCAAAGCATTTATACAAGAAATGAGTAAAGAATTTGAGACTTTTATGTTTGGAGAGATAAAATTCATTGTTGGATTGCAGATCCAATAGAAGAAAGATGGTATCTACATTAATCAATCTAAATATATCAAGGAGATACTAAAGAAGTTTGGAATGGAAGATTCAAGATCGGTTGGAAATCCTATGTCTACTGAACATAACATTTCTAAAAATCATGAATCCAAGGAAGTATATTAGACCACATATAGATCAATGATTGAGAAATTGTGATATGTAATGCATACAAGGCCTAATATTGCATTAGCAGTTGGTATGGTGGCAAGATTCTCAACAAATCCCAAATAAAATCATATGATGAAAATCAAAAGAATAATGAGATATTTGAAAGGAACTAAAGATTATGTTTTATGGTACTAAAAAGGAGGCAATTTGGATTTGAAAGCATTCCTAGATAATAATTGGGTAGAAAATGTTGATGATAGAAAGAGCATCAGTGGTGGATTATTCTTCCTTGGTAGAAGAGTAGTGTCTTGGACAAGCAAGATACATAATTGTATTTATCAGTCCATAGTAGAGGTAGAACATGTGACAGTAATAGTTAGTTGTTCAAATTTTGTTTAGTTCAAGCAACTATTGGCACATATGAAGATAGAAATCAAGGATCCAATGGTTATCTTCTATCATAACACAAGTGCAATTAATATACCAAAGAATCTAGTGATGCATACCAAAACAAAACATATTGCTACAAAATATCATTTTTTAAGAGAATTAGTACAAGATAAAGAGGTAAGATTAGAATATGTGAATACAAAAGAAGAAATTGCAGTTATATTTACTAGGACATTACCTAGCAATGCATTTTTGTATCTAAGAGGTAAGTTAGGGGTCATTCCCCTATAAGAATCTCACTAAAAGAAATTTAGTGATGCATCAACTAGAGAATGCTAAAGATTAATTAGTTCATGCAATATTGACAAGGGCATATTGCAAATGAATTGGTACATGAGGACATTGATATTAACTGAATATTGTCTTTGGCATGAGATGTCAAAGAGGGAGAGTTTGGTTGTGATATCAAAATAAATTTTGTTTGGAAATCTTTTAGGATGTGTTCAATTTTTTTAGAGTGGTAGGAAGACCAATTTTTTTAGAGAAGTGTTTTGAAAATTGAAGCTACCAACAAAACTATGAATTGACACTTTTAGGCCTAATAGACACCCTACATAAGTAACCCTAATCAGTTGAGGTCTTTCCATGATACTTGGTAGTTTGATATAGGGACCAAATGGGTATCCAAAACTAGGTATGAAAATTAAAACTAAACAAAAGTAAAATATTTAAATAAATTAAATCTCAATTTTATAATGAGATATTACCATATTAAAAGAGTTCATAGCCAGAGGAACTTTGTGAAAATGTAGTGCTAACTGAGTTCACTTGGTTAACATAGGAAACTCATTTCTAAGTTAGTGTCTACTGAGTAGGGTCAACAAACGAAGGATTTTATTATTTTGGCGTATTGAGTTCAATTAAATTATTTGTTGATTCTAGCCAACTCAGGAGATGAATATTAATTATTCTAAGTTATATTCAAGATAACTTGATAATGTGTAAGATATAAATTATATAACTTCAAGTTGAGGGTTGAATGTGTGGAACATAATTGAAGATTTGATGATGCATAGAGGAAGCGAACTAGAAGGATAAGAAAAATACACTTGTTGAGATGCAAAGATACATTTGATCAAGATAGTTTAAGTACACAAGCCAAAATTGAGATATGTGATCAGCAATTTAGTTGCATTAGAAATTAGGTCATCTCATTGTTACTATGTAACCATTATTAATCTAAATCTCTTAACAAAGTTGTCTTAATAGCTATTTGTAAATCCTCTAACAAGGTGGCATTTCTATTGAATTCTCTAAAGACCTCTAAGAAGGCCACTCCTAATAGGGTGATTATATCCTCTAATAGGGTCACATCTAACATTGTGTAAGCTTTAACAGGGTTGGCTCCTAACAAAGCTCACTTCAGAAGAGTGAAAATCAATAACTAGTTGCAATTAGTGGTATTTAGCAAATTGGGTTTCCATGTTAAAATCTTGGTGTCAATTGTGTTCGTGCTATTTCTTTTATGTATGCAACTAATTTAAAGTAAGATTAACCATAGATAATATATTAAGACTTTCATGTTAAGCATATGCCAAGCTATTTCAGTGTTTATCAAGCTACAATATTTTTCTTGTGTGTTTACTGAGTTACAATAGAGTTCAATTTTGATTTGTGTTGACATCTAAGGGATTTGGGATTTAGTTTTGTGTTAACTAATTCACCCCTTCCCTTTGAGTTAAGCCTCTTATATTTCCAACAAAATATACACAAAATGACTTTCAAAATTGATAAAGAATAGTTTAATATCTTTTCTATACAAGTATTTCATATTTCCTTAACATAACATAGAATTTTAAATTTATAAATATATTAATACTTATTTTATATTAAACAATAATCTTATTTTTTTGGTAAAAGAATCTGTAACTGCACAATCTTTCTCTATAATGACAATGTTTTCCATATGATCGATAACAACTATGTCAATAGTTGTAGAGACAATGATAAAAAAATTAGTTTTCCTTATCATTTTGCAAGGGAAGATCTCTTTTATGATAGGGTTGTTAGGAATTTTTGTGATATTATAAAATGGAAGTACACAAAGTAGAAAGCATAAAAAAAAATGAACAAAAGAAACCTCAATGCTAGGCATATAGATACAAAGTAGGACGTCACAATAAATAGTAATTATAATGGATACTTTGTAGAAGATGCATTTAATATGTAGTGGTTTTGTAGTGGTTTTGAAAAAATAAAAACACATTTTAACATATGAAGAAACATGTTAACTAACCACATTTAGACCAATATACTAGTATATGATTGTATTTTATCATTTACATATTTAGAATGTAACCAATGGATTGTACCAATATAAGAAGATATCATTAATTCAACATAAGAAAAAAAAAGAAAAAAAAAAAGAAAAAAGAAATATATATATATATATATATATATATATATATATATATATATATATATCTCACACACACACACACACAAAAACTATATATATATGTTTGTGTGTGTGTCTCTTTATTTGATCCCTAATTACATCTCAATGATCCTTGCCATTGTGTCTCAAAAAATTCAATATATATCAATTTTTTCTTTTCGTTTATTAGTACTTCTAATTCCTTATTATATTCATGTGCATACATAGTGGATTTCATCATATCATCATTGACGTAGGGAGGCCGATGGAAACTAGGGCCAAAGGCACACCTAGTTATCAAAGCAACCTAAAAGAGTAAACAAAGAAAAAAAATAAAATAGAAAGGCCTTCAAATCACCACCATACATGCCTATTTTTCAGGCTTTCCAAGTTACAGCCAAAGCACAATTCAAAACATGATTTTTATTGATGATCTTTGCATTCTTACTCTCCAAACAAAACTAACCCTTCTCTCCAACTCCTACCTTCTTATCCTTCTCCATAAAAGTCAATCCTAGATGTCCTTAAATAATTGTGTTTCCATAGATCATCCTATCACAAAAATTAAATCCTACATCAAATGCATGCACAACCACAAGTTAGCTAGCAACAAATATTAAATACAAAATACAAAAAAGACACACAAAGTTGGCCCATGCTAGAACCAGCCATGGATAACTTGTTCAAAGAAAGACCAATGCAAATATTGTCACTTGGTAATGCTTGGCATATACTAGAACTCAACATCAACTTTGACCACACCACCAACAAGAACTCAGCACCAGTAGGAAAATGGTACATAGAGGAACTCATTACAAACTAGGAGCTTGCACCAACAAGAATTTGACACATACTAGTAACTAAAATGGTAGACATTACAACTTGGAAGCAATAGAGAAACATGAAAATCATGTAGAATAGGAATGCAAACTAGGATGATCCTACATCAAACAACTAAGGTTGAAAGAAATGATTCTCCTAAATAATGGAACTGACACAACCCAAGCTAAATGCAACTTAGATTGGGAAATCCATGTAGCATCTTCGACTTGTTTTTTCTTCCACTTTACCAAATACTCATAGTAATGTTTTCATCTTATGCTTTTACCAACTCTTTCATCCAATACATGTTCAATCTCTTTAGCTTCTTCTTAGGATAATCATCTAATATAAAAACTTCATGATTTGACTCATGATAACTATACAAATCAGCAACATTAAATATAGGAGATATATCCATGTCATTAGGTAACTCAACTTCATTAGCATTACCATGATCAAACTTCCTCAAGATCTTACAAGATCCAAAGTTCTTCATCATCAGCTTGTTGTATATTCCACTATAAGATATACCTTTCTTCAAATGAATCATCACCTCATCATCAACTTCAAAATTATGATGCCTTCTAGACTTATCAGCATTCTCCTCATACTTCTAATTATGTTGTTTCAACCTCAACTTCACTTCCTTGGGCAAAGAATCAATAAAATCAGAAAATTCTTCCAATACATCACTTCTCTTTTCTTCTCCAGTACCATCCCTCAAATATGATATTACTCTAGGTTGCATTATAGTAACAATCTCACAAGGTTTTTTCCCTATACTTCTATTCCCAAAATTATTATATGAAAATTCATCTTGTGCCAATACTAGCTCTAGATTATATGGTTTATCTCCAACTAAACATCTAAGAAAATTACCCAAGCTTCTATTCACAACCTCTATCTATCCATCTATATGTGGATGGAATGTAGAACTAAACTTCAACTTAGTACCCATCTTTTTCAACAAAGTTCTCCAAAAGTAACCCACAAACTTACTGACTCTATCATTAATAATACTTATTGGTAATCCATGCAATCTAACAATCTCTTTGAATAAAATTTCAGCAACATGCTCAGTATTTGATGTCTTCATGCATGGTTTGAAATTAGCCATCTTAAAAAATCTATCCACAACAACAAATATAGAATTATACCCTTTACTATCTTAGATAATCCAAGAACAAAATCCATACTAATGTCACTCCAAGGTTTCTTAGGAACATAAATAGATGTATACAAACTAGTATTCTAACTTGCTTCTTTTGCAACTTGAAAAACTCCACAACTCTTTAAAAAAATATGAATATCCTTATACATATGTATCCAATAATACATATCCTTCAATAAACTGAATGTCATATCAATTCCGAAAGTTCTAGCCAATCCACCACAATATTTTTCCTCAATCAAATTATTTCTCAGAAAATTCTTTATATACACAATTGAATTCCTTTGAACAACATACATTCTTGAAAGAAATACTCATCATACTTACTCATGTGATCTGATAAATTTAGTTCTCCACACTATGTCTATGCCTCAGAAAAATCAGGGGCAATATCATACAACTTTTTCATTTCATCAAAACCAAGAACTTCAACCTTCATCTCAGTTAACAAAGAATGTATTCTGGTCAATGCATCAGCAACTCAATTAGTGACTCCACTTTTATGCTTAATCACAAATGTGAAACTCTGCAAGCACTCAACCCAATTCACATGTGTCTAATTCAATTTATGTTGACTCCCCAAATACTATAAATCATTATAATTAATATACAACATAAACTCCTTAGGAATCAAATAATGTCTCCATTTCTTCAAGGTTTGAATGATAGCATAAAACTCTTGATCATACACATAATACTTCTAGAATCATTCAAATCTTTACTAAAGAAAGCATTCAGTTTACCTTATTGACTCAATACAACTCCTATTGCACTACCATTTGCATCACATTCAACTTGAAATACCTTATTGAAATCAAGAAAAGCCAATACAAGTCGCTTAGCAACCTTTTTGTTTCAAAGTCTCAAAACTCTTATCAACTCCATGTGTCCATTTAAAGTCCTTTTTTGTCTCCCCTTGTTATCTTAGTCATAGCATTATAAATAGAACTAAAATTCATTATAAACTTCCTGTAAAAAGTAGCCAAACTATGAAATGATCTTACCTCACTCACATTCTTAGGTGTAGGCCACTCCAAAATTGCTTTAATAACCATCTCATGATCCATTCCCAAACCATCATCTGAAATCACAAATCCCAAACGAATAATCTCCTTTTGCATAAAAGAACACTTTTTCAAGTTAATCATCAACTTCTTCTCTTTCAATCTCTACAATACTTGCCTAACATGCTCAAGATGTTCTTCCTTAGTGTTAAATAATATTATAATAGCATCCAAATAAATAATCAAAAAATTATTGAAAATTCTCTTGAGAACCTCATTCATCAACCTTGTGAAAGTATAATGTGCATTAGTCAAACGAAAAGATATTACTAGCCATTCATACAAGCCATCTTCTATCTTGAAAGTAGTCTTCCACTCATCACCTTCTTTGATTTTGATCTGATGTTAACCATACTTCAAATCAATCTTGGTAAAATATTTTTCTCCATTCAAATAATCCATTATATCATCCATCCTTGACATAGGAAACCTATATTTCACTACGATCTTATTAATAGCTCTAGAATCGGTACACATCCTCCATTCTGTATTCTTCTTAGGTGCTAATATAGTAGGTACAGCACATGGACTCAAGATTTCTCTAATTAGCCCCTTGTATAACGAGTCTTGCACTTATTTGTTAAGTTCTTCATTCTCTTTAGGTGTCAATTTATATGGTTCTTTGTTTGGAAAAATAGCTCTAGGAATCGAATCCCTACAATGACTTATACTTCTTATTGGCGGTAAACTGTCAGGTATATTTTCTACTATAATATCTCTATTCTCATTCAAAAAATTTTCAATTTATGTTGGTACTCGATCTCTACCAATTTTTATTGTCACTTGGTCATTACCAGCTTCTGCTACTCAATCATTACCAGTTTCTATTTCTCGGTCATTACTATCAAAGCTTGGTCCTCTAGGAATTATAGTAAAACAAACTTAGTTCCTTTTCATTTCTTTTTCAAATTCTCATAGTAATACAATTAACCTTATTTGGACTTTCAATCAAAGGAAAAAATATTTTATTTCTCCCATTCACCCAAAGAGTATATTAATTCAAATTTCCATCATATATAGCATATCTATCATATTGCCAAGGTCTACTCAATAGAATATGACAACTATCCATAGGTATAATATCACATAGAACTTTATCAAACTAATGTTCAATCTTGAAGTTCATAATGCATTGCTCACTTACCATTATCTTATCTTCATCTTTGATCCATGAAATATGATAGGGTTCATGGTGCTTCATACTCTACAACTTCAACTTTCTAACCAACTTTTTTTATGCCAAATTTGTAGAACTTCCACTTTGAATAATCATCTTGCAACATTTTCCATCCATCTTACATCTGGTCTTGAAATGACTTCTCATTAGAATGGATTCCTAATCAATTCCCTTATTACATAAGATTCTTCTCACCATCAAATTTTCCCCAGCTTTAGGTCAACTTGGTGAATCCTCAATATCTCCTTGAACCATATCATTTCTGTTACCTTGCTCATTTTTAGAGGAACTACATTCAAAGGATCTATGCCCTTCTTTACCAGATCTGAAACAATTACCATGAAAACCACCTCTAGAATAACAATGATGTCTTCCTCAGTAAGAACTGTTACCTACTTAGTAAGAATTACTAGCTTTCAACTCGGTCTTTCCTTTGTCATCATTCTTCTATTCAAATTTTCCCTTATCTCACATAGAATTGTCAAACCTACCATCTTCTTCCTAAAATCTACCTCTTCCTCTCTAGAATATTCTATGTCTATCTCTTTTTCTTTGTTCATGCTTCTTTGTCAAGATCTCCTCATCTTTCAAGGCATATTGATATGCTTCCTCCATACTTTCAAATTTTACAAAACATTTTTCGTCTTGAATCCTTGATTACAATCCATTTAGGTACCTTAAAATTTTCTCCACATCATCATCTACGTGTCCAGATCTGATGTCCAATCTATAGAATTCCTCAGTATACTCCTTCACAGTCATTTCTCTTTGTCTCAAATTTTGTATTTTTATCAATAAGCTAACTTGGTAATTAGTAGGAGGGAAATTGTTCTTCTCCTTTCCTATCCTTTGTCTATCAATTTGCTAATTCTTCCACCATAGTGAGGCGTCACACTTTATCCTAGTAACTACAATTTTCCCCTTCATATTATCAGACATATTTGCATACATCTCAAAGAATTTCTCTATCTAAGAGATCCAATCCAACATAGCATTGGTGTCCAATTTTCAATCATAAGGAACAAATTCTATAGAAGGCTTTGAAAGTGCCCTAGATAATACTCTCAATAATATTGCCTCATCTTGATCATCTTCATATTTTGGATTAGGGTTTGGTGCTATTGCCTAATCATCACTAACATCATCAAGATGTGCTCCTCTCCTCTAAGTTGTCTCCATAGCATCTAATATGGTTGCAATTTGTCTCAATGTATCCAATATGACATTATGAGTATTTTCTTTACCTTGAGAAATCTTTACAATCAGATTCTTACAAGTGTTGACATTATGGTCAAAGTCTTTTTAGTAGTGACTCACACTTAATTGGTTGATCATCTACTGAGCTTATCTTTTGATTTGCAGTGTTAACTGAGTAATCTAGGAACTATCAAGTTCTAGAATAAATATTTAGTTCATGCCGAGCAATATTTACCTTGTTGATCATTGAAAGTGCTAACTGAGCTTCATAGTATTAACCAACCAAGCACAATGTCAACTGTGTTCTTCAGTATCTACTGAGTTCAAAGTGTCAATGATGTGAATCTAGTGTTGACCAAGCCAAGTAGTGTCAACCAAGTAATTTATTTAATATCGAGCTCATAGTGAGTACTAACAAAGCCATGCAATGTTAAGAAATTGGTTTAGTTTATATGCCAAGTTTCATAGTGCATATCATGTCACCATTGTTGACTGAGTTTAGGCTACTTTGAAATGATTAGTATCAAATGAGCTTCTATGTTTACCAAGTGCATGCAAATGTCAAGTGTTGAAAATGGTTTTCGAGTATCAAAACCTCACCAAATTTGTCTTGAGAACTTGAGTGCCAGTAGTTGGTCTGACTTTAATGAGTTATGATTTGGATTGATATGTATGTAATGTATTGTATCACATCCAAACTATGATATAGAAGAAAGTATGAGGATAAAAGTACAAAGTTGTGTCACCTTTCAGACTGACTTATTAAAACAATTGTATTTGAGTATTTGTATCTAAAATTCAATTTTGTTCAAATATATGATCTAGATAAATTTATTCTAGCTAAGTTATATATGGTCTCACACTTTTCCAATTGGAAATGTTGATGTATCAACTTCCTATAATCATAACTTTTGTCTCAGATATGGCTTTTGGTTGAAATTTTATAGAAAATCACATGATGAGGTGTTATTTGGATTTCTGATGGAGCTCAGCTTGATAGGTGACCATTTTGACATTTTTTGGAAGCCTAAAATTTCATCTTGACCTCTAAAATTGAGTTCTCATGTTTTTTCTAGTGTTTTAGAAAGTTGTTTTCATACTCTTGATTTCGCAGATTAGTTGGGAATTCATCTTGCCCTAGTTGGGGGCTTTTATTGGGAAAAAGCTTGATTCATAGGATGGATTTTGGAGATTACCAAAAATGGAAATTTCTATTTTTTTCAAAAATCTGCAAAATATGGTAATTTTCAGAATTGTAATAAGTACACATGTTTTTCATTGTAAGGTAGAATAAAATTGGAGAAGTTGAATGAAGAATCTAGTGTTTTGAAAATCTGTATTGTGTTATTATTTTTTGAGTAATATTTTGAAAGGGGTTTGGGCTACATCATTTGGTATCAGAGTAGGAAGATGGCTGGGAGACGAAGAGGAAGAGGAAGAGGAAGAGGAGGTGTCACTCCGAAAGATCTATGTTGAATATGAAGCAAATTGAATGACTAAATGAGAGAATGGATAATCAAGGAATACAAATAGCACAATGAGAGGATGTATTAGATGAAGAGGGAAATTGAAGAGGTGTTAATCAAAATGAAGAAAATGAAGAAGAACCCTTGGAAGAGTTGAGCTATGAAGATAGAGTTCTTCAGGGTTTAGAAGTGAAAAATGAAGGGATCAATATCGAAGTCTTAGACTATGTTGGTAGTCTTAAGCCAGAAGAGTTGATAAACTGGCTAAATGAGATGGGTAATTTTTTTGAATGGAAGCCTATTGTAGAGGGAAAGAAGTTTGCATGCACAAAATTAGAGGGACATGCAATGATATGGTGGGATCACATCTAGAAGGAACGAACTAGAAAAAAAAAGGAAAAAATCAAATCATTGAGCAAGATGGAGAAGAAGATTCAGGAAAAGTTCTTACCATTAGACTACTCAGAGACCCTATTTCGTAAGTTCCAAAATTTGAAGAAAAAATTGTCTTCTATACAAGAGTACATAAATGAATTCTATAATTTATCCATGAGAATAGAGCATCAAGAAGATGATGAGTAGGTGGCTTCTAGATATATGAATGGCCTTAAATTTTCTATACAAGATGAATTGAGCATGCACCATTTTAACAATATGGAGGAAGCCTTCTAATTAGCTCTAAAGGTTGAAGAGAAGTATAATTGACAATACAATCAGAGGAATAGAGGAGGAAGAAGGGGTCCCTCAACAACATTTTGAGGAGGTTCTAACTACGACTGAGGAGAATCCTCCCAAGGATTCGAAACAAATATAAAATCCAGACAAGATCCCACAAAACAAGAAAGAGGAAGGGGATTTCATTGAGGACTAGGCTATGGTAGTGGAAGAGGATGGGAAACCCAATAGAGGCCCTTTACCTATTTCATATGTGGAGAAGAAGAACATAGAGCCTTTGAATGCTCAATTTATAGCATGCCAAAAATAAATCAAGGAAGGAAGCCTAGAGTAAACCTAGCTCAGCTAGGAGAGGAGGAGCAATAATTCTTAGTAGATGTGGGAGAAACCCTCATGATGTGGAGATCAATGATCATCCGAGAAAAAGATGAAGTTTTTGAAATGAATTCTGATGATTCGTGGCTCTGGACCAACATTTTTGGAACTAGATGCACTTCTGGTGGAAAGGTATGTCAAGTTATTATTGATGGGGTTAGTTGTGAGAATACGGTGTCTAGAGAAATGGTAGAGAAATTAAATTTACAATGTGAGAATTACCATCACCCTTATCATATTGCATGGTTTAACAAAGGAAATGAAGTAACAGTTGATAAAAGATGTTTAGTTAGATTTACCATAGAAAATTTTTATAAGGATGAGACATGGTGTGATGTTATCACTATGGATTCTTGCCATGTATTGTTTGGAAGACCATGGCAGTATGATAGGAAGGTCATGCATGATGGGGGGAAAAATACCTATAGATTTTGGAAGGTTGGTTCTAAAGTGGTTTTGATGCCTCTTAAGGATGTAAAGAAGAATGAAACCATATTGTCTATAAGAGAAGTTGTCAAAGAAATGAAAGTAACAAGTTGTTTTTATGAACTAGTACTAAAAACAAGAGAATAACAAGAAAATGTGGTGCCACCTGAGGTAATGAAGGTGCTAGAGGAGTTTTCTGATGTTCCTCCTAAGAAACAATCTAATGATCTCCCACCCAAAATAGATATTCAACACCATCTTGACCTTATTCCTAGAGAAACTTTGTGTAATTAAGAAGCCTATTAGTTGAATCCAACACAACATGCAGAGTTGAATAATCAAGTGATAGAACTGATGCAAAAGGGTCTAGTTAGGGAAAGCATGAGTCCATGTGTAGTACTTGCATTGTTGACTCCAAAGATGGATGACACATGGAGGATGTGCAATGATAGAAGAGATATCAATAAGATTACCATTAATTAGTGGGGGCTAAGTACTTCAGCAAGATTGATCTCCAAAGTGGCTACCACCAGATCTGCATTCGAGAGGGAGATGAATGGAAGACAACATTTAAGACTAGAGATGGTTTTTACGAGTGGATGGTTATGCCTTTTGGGATTTCAAATGCAACTAGCACATTCATGCAACTAATGAATACAGTGCTACGACCTTACATTGGTAAGTTTGTTGTAGTTTACTTTGATGATATTCTAATCTATAGTACAAGAAAGGAAGACCACTTACAAAATTCGAGGATTATCTTGAGTGTCTTAATGAAGGAAAAGCTCGTTGTGAACTTGAAGAAGTGTAAGTTCATGCAAACTGGTTTGACCATTCTAGGCTTTGTCATTTCTCAAGCTAGTGTTTAGATGGATCTAGAAAAGGTAAGAGCAATTCTAGAATGGCCTAGTCCTTCCAATATAATAGGAGTACACAATTTTCATGGATTGCCAACATTGTATTGAAAGTTTATCCAAAATTTTAGTAGTATTGTAGCACCCATAATAGACTATACCAAGGGAAAGGAGTTCACATGGACACTAGATTCTAAAGAGAGTTTTAAGTTTTTCAGAAAAAACATAACTCAAGCCCCTATATTGACAATTCCAAATTTTGACAAAGTTTTCAAGGTAGAGTGTGACGCTTCACATGTTGGGATAAGTGTTATTCTTAGCCAAGTAGGTAAGCTCATGGCCTTCTTTAGTGAGAAATTGAATGAAGTAAGAAAAAATTATGCTACTTATGATTTGGAGTTTTATGCAATTATTCAAGCATAAGACATTGGTGGCACTATCTGGTCCAACATGAGTTTTGTGTTGCTTACTGATCATATTGCTCTAAAATATCTCAATACACAAAAGAAGTTGAATAGTCAACATGCCAAGTGGGTATCTTTCTTATAGGGATGCACTTTTCTCTTGAAGCATAAATTTGGAAAAAAAAAAAAGTAGGTTACCAATGCCTTGAGTAGGCATGCTACACAATTAATCACAATAGAAACTGAGGTTACTAGTTTTGACATTATTAACACCTTGTATGAAACTAATGATGATTTCTAGGAAAATGTAGAACAGCTAAAGACTTCATCTTCTAATAAGTTGGTTCATGTGAAAGGTGACTATTTTATGTAGGATGACTACCTCTTTAAGGGTAAACAACTATGTATACTAGGTGGATCCATGCAGGAAAACATTATTAGGGAGTTTCACAGTGGTGGACTAACTAGAGACTTTGGAAAGGACAAAACAATACACTTTTTTGAAGATATATATTATTAGCCCAAGATAAAGAGGGACATCACTAAATATGTGGCAAGGTACAAAATTTGTCAAGTGGCTAAAGGACATTCACAGAATATAGGATTATACATGCTTGTACTAGTACCCACCGAACCAATGACTACTGTGAGTATGGATTTTGTATTGGGTCTCCCACACACTCAGCAAGCTAATGATTCTATTTTTGTGGTTGTTGATAATTTTAAAAAATGGTCCAGTTTATTTCTTGTAAAAAGACTAATGATGCAACTAGAGTAGTAGAACTTTTCTTCTTAGAAGTTATTCATTTACATGGCCCTCCAAAGGTCATTACCTCTAATAGAGACACTAAGTTCTTGACCCATTTTTAGAGGACTCTCTTGAGGAAATTAGGAACACAGTTACAGTTTAGTAGTGCTTATCTTCCTCAAATGGATGGACAAATAGAGGTAGTCAATTAGAGTTTGGGGAATTTGTTGCACTGCATTGTGGGGAAGAAGCCTAAATAGTGGAACTTGGCATTGCCATAGGTAGAATTTTGCTATAAAACCCTCCATTTCAAATTTTCCATTGTTAAAACCCTCAAGGTGTTCTAGATCTTGTGTTACTTCCCTTGGGAGACAAAAGTAGTGATGACGAAGTTTCTTTTGCTAAACACCTTCACCAGCTACAACAAGATGTCATACAAAAGTTATTGGATAGTAATGTGAATTACAAGATTGCTATAGATACTAATTGGAGACAACAAGTTTGATGTTGGTGACTTGATGATGGTTTACTTGAGGCATGAATGGTTTCCTACAAGCACCTATCATAAATTGAAGTATAAAAATATTGGGCCTTATAAAATCATCAAAAGGGATAATGAAAATTCTTATGAGGTCAGCTTACTAGGAAATCTTGACATTTCCCCTATTTTTAATGTTTTTGATTTATATACATTCCATGGAGATGTTCCCAATAAAGATGAGGGCCAAGGAATGGATTGGAAACATCACCTCCCCAATAAGAAGAAGGAAAATATTTCCAAAATTCTTGACAAGTAGACTACCTCCACAAGGCATGGTCATCATAATAGATACCTCATACAGTGGGACAAGTTACCTGAAACAAAAAGTACATGGTTATCTAAGTGGGTAGTAATGTAGTTTGATCTAGTAAAATTGCAGCAATGCACAGATAGATACTTGTAGGAGTTGTGTTTCTTTCAAGAAGGGGAGAATGATGTATCAACTTCGAGGAGTCATAACTTTTAACTCGGATATTGGTTTTGGCTAAATTTTTACAGGCAATCATGCAATTTATTTTGATTTCCAATTGATCTTAGCTTGATAGGTGGTCGTTTCAACATTTTTTGGGAGCCTAAAATTTCATCTTGATCTTTGAAATTGAATTCTCATGTTTTATTCCAATTTTTTTATAAAGTTGTTGTTTTAATAAATCCAAAATAATACTCTTGATTTTGTAGATTAGTTGCCAAATCATCTTGCCGTAGTTGGGGGATTTTCTTCGAAAAAATTAGGATTCGTAGGATGGATTTTGGAAATTACCAAAAATAGGAATTTTTTTCTTCAAAAATCTGCCAGATATGGTAATTTTTGGAATTTTAATAAGTAGTCATTTTCTTTCATTGTAAGGTATAATAGAGTTGGAGAAGTTGAATGAAGAATATGGTGTTTTAAAAATCTGTGTTGTATTATTATTTTCTAAGTATTATTTGGAAAGGGGTTTGGGCTACATCAAATGTCTATTAAATGTATGTTTAATACTAGTTTGTATCCAATTACTAAAGAAATAAAATTATTTCACAAAAGTGGTGTTTCAATAACTCTTACTATTTTTTATAATATTTTTTTTAATAACATATAAACACCATTTTATAGAGCTCCAAGTCAAGAATATTATCGTGAATAATTTATAGAGTTTTATTTAGATATAGTATATTGTAATTAAAAAATTCTATAACAACACATTTTTACACTCGAAAATATGTCAATTTTGAGAAATAACAAAATATTAGATGGTATCAAAAAAATCTAAAATTATATGACATTCTAGAGGAGAGAATCCTCTTCAAGAAAGTATAATAACTCTTCTAATTAGAATCGATTTATTTTGACAAATGTGGTTGGAGATGAAAACTATCAATTCTAGGTGAGTTGAAATTTGAATCATTATAAAAGAGAAAATATAGGTCTAACGTTTATTTTTATTTTTTATTGTTCTAGCTATATATCTTATCTATAACATAGTCTAATATCAAAGGGAAATAAGTTTGTTTCCATATAGTTTTGTGGTGGGAACTAGACCCCTAATTTTTAGCATTTTCAATACCTAAAAGTTTATCTATAAAAATTAGGAAAATATATCAATTATTGTTCCAAATAATTATTAAAAATTATAATCCTAAACTTCATCCATTCTTACACATTTCATTAGTTTACTTAAATTTTCAAAATCAAAATAATAATACCAATATTATGTCATTGAAGGTGAATAGTTACACTTTTGTTAACCTTTTCTTTACAAAAGATTGACACAGGCTTGTGCTTTTACCCATGATGCAAATACAAAAAGAAAAACTATGAATTGTAAGGCTACAAGTAGTATAAGGGACATAAAAGATTCATCTATCACAACAAGGTGATTGTTACATTTCAAAGGAATCTCAACCAGCAAATTAGAGTTGAACATCAGAGATCAGCCACTACTTCATCCTAATAGGTGTATCGACTAAATCCTTTGACTGGGTAGACTTAACAATCTTTGACAAATTTCTTTATCTAGTACATACATCAGTTTATGTTTTGTAAATCCTTTCACAAGCTAGACCTAGTAGTCCTCATTGCTCCTAATAGGGCAGATCATTAGAAGTGATCAATTGTAAGCCTTAACCAACCAACTTTATATTGAAGTTTTAAAGGTTGTGGGTATCATCCACACTCCAATTTTACTTTTTATTTGGAAGGTTTATGGGTCACCATATCTTGTGTCAAAGTGTTATTAATGTTTTAATTCTTTCATTCTTTCATATATGCAATTAGATTAGAATATTTAATGAAGGATTAATTTTTGAATTAAGTTTAAGTTTTATTGCTTCCTAATTCACCCCCCACACCCCCCCGAGTAACCTTGCCTAACTCACATTTCCAACAGCAAGATCGTAACCTCTACAATTTATAGGTCGAATGGTCAGATATGCTACCTTAGGGTTCTACATGATCCAATTTTCATAAGGACAAACCTCAAGCTCTACTACCACTTGACGTAGGGAAGCAGATGGAAACTAGGGCCAAAGGCACACCCAACTACCAAAGCCACCTACAAGAGTAAATATGATAGAAACACAACATGGAGAACAAAAACTAAAGGAGATAGAACAAAAAAATACTTATTGATTCCACTTAGGCTTGGCTGATCTGCATGCATCTTACATCCTTCTCTCATCATGATGATGAATCACAAAGTGTGATCCAAAATGTTGATGATAAAAAAAATACACAATCAAATCCAAAAGCATAATCATCATTAGTAATGGATTGTGGAAATATGATATTATTAACTTATTAATTCATCAAATCATCAACATACATGCTTGGTTGTGTGGCCTTCTAGGTTATAGCTAATAATACAATTTAAACCTTGATTTTAAATGATGATCTTCACATTCTAACTCTCTATACAAAATTTTCCCTTCTATCCAACTCTTACTTCCTTCTCCTTCTCCCTAAAACTTGATCCTCAACCTCCTTAAATACTTGTGTGACCACAGGTCAACCAATCACATAAATTAAATCCTACATTAAATGCATGCACAACCACAATTCAGCTAGCAAAAAATATTAAATACAAATACCTAATGAAATACATGCTAAGTGGACCCCAACTAGAACTAGTGACTGACAAATTAGTCAAAGAAGGACCAAGTAAAATACTACCACTCAAAAACACTCAACATATACTGGAACTCAACATCAACAAGAACTTGACACCAACAAGAAGTCAACACCAACATGAAATCGACACATACCAGATTTCAATTGGTACTAGTAACTCAACACCAACAAGAACTTGACACATATAGGAACTTGACACCAACTAGAACTCGACACCAACAGGAATTAAGCACATACTAAGAACTCAACAATGTTAGGCACTGCAACTCGATAACAATAGAGAAACATGAAAAACATGCAGGATATCAATTCAACCCAAGATGCTCCTGCATCAACCATGGGTTATGGAGGTGTTGACTAATAAATTATTACTTCATTATATTTATTATATGAATTAGCTATTAATTAATTATTATACTAATTATATATATTAGTTATTTTTATATTGATTAATTAGAGTATTGATTGTTAATCTAATTAATATTATTGATCTTGATTATTTTATTAAGAATTGTTTTATAATCAATAATTATTATTTGCATATCTATATAGCTATATATGATTGTATATTACTAATTATGTTTTTATATGAAACCATATACTCATGGCTCATTGCAAGTAGTGAGAAGTAGCTATAGATTAGCCCCTTGTTGGCTTTCTCTAATTTTAGTATTTTTTTATCCACTTTGTTTTGAAACCTATTATCTTCCCATCTCTTATTTAATTACAATTCTAGTGTGATTCATCATGTTTTCCTTTATGGTGGTGTTTTAATGGGTCTAGACACTTTCCTATACTAATCTATCAAAATTAGCCATTGGTAAATATTGTGAATAACATTATGACTATAAATCATTTTGGATTTCCTTATAAAAATGTTCACACAATGAAAAAGTGAAAAACATGTGCTAGATTTGGAAGCCATTTGATGTATTTGTTTGTCTATGTTATTTTTTTTTTTTCAATATGTAGGATAATTATATTTAGATTTTGAAGAGTGGGTTAGTTGGGGACAATCAAAAGCAAACAACTTTTTAAAATGCTATCAAGTATTGCAATCAATTAAATTTTCACATATTATTTATCTAAATATTAATTAATTAGTTTTTTTGCTAATTAATTAATTTCACAAAAGATCTCATGACAAACATTTAAATGTGAATGAATAGTAAAATAAAAGAAATATTTAATATTTGTATGATTAGAAAAGCTGTCTATTGATTTTAAACATTTGGTGTCTATAATAAGAATTTCAAAAATCTTATAACATCACAATCAACGTAGACGAAGCCAGAAACAAACATTGTGGTTCAGCAAAACTTGCCTACGTCCCCATTCCAACAGGAAACGTCATAAATTACTCAAATGTCTGATTACCATTTAAACAATTATTCGAAGAAAAGAAGGGTAAATGAAAGTTCATGCTCCCCGAGCATACCCCGTTGACCACCACCCTTAAGAGTCGTGCCTGGACACAACTGCACACTCCATTTGACTCTGTATGTCGACCACCTTTGACTCCATCTGCCATCATCCGTCCAGAAGTAGAGATCAAGAGACTATTATTGCTGTAAATTTTCTTCGCTACATTGTGAACCATTTCTTGCAGAGTCAAAAGTAAAACGTAATGCTCAAATAACCTTCACCGACTCGAAGACGTAGAAAGCAGAACATTTTTCTAAGGAATCTCAATTAACAGAAGACTTGGGGCGAATGAAATAAAGAAATGATTTCACAGCGCACTGACCGCACTTCGTTCTGACAACTGAGAGTAAGTCAAGTCTTCCCTAAAGTGATCTGTGTCCGTCGAGAAGCGGACATGCAGGGATAAACGAGATCACAGAATTTTGTGTCTGTTTAACTGAAGATGACGCACATAATCGATTGGACCCACACGTTTAATGCCCAACTCCATCCGAAAAGAAAGTTCAGTCTACTCATTTTAATCTCGCCATCATATCGATGAAGAATCATACTCAGTGTGTCTGATTAGAAATTTAGAAATAATTCATATATACTAGTATAGATATCTTAAATAAATGTAAATAAAGAAATGTCAATAGATATCTACTACAAAATAATTATGATTTAATTTACTACATCTAAAATTATTTAATTTTTTTAATTTTAATTTATTTAGTTTTTAGCTAACATAAGCTTTTTATTTTAATTTCCTAAAAAATGGATGATTTATATGTCTAAATATTATAATTTAAGTGCATATTTTATATGTTATTTATTAAAATATTTTTAGAAGTATATTCTATTTATAATAAGTTTTAAATTTTTGACATGTAGATATTTGTCAAATTTAACCTTTAAGAATAAAAGTTAACATTAACAGGCTCACACCATCCCACTCCCCCATTCGATTATTATAGAATGCCTATGGGCATTAATTAATTGACAAATACTTCCATGGTAAATATGTTTTTATACTTCAAAATTTAATAAATGGGAATTATATTTTGAATGTTTCATTCAAGAAAAACAATTTTTGCAAAGGAGAAATAATTATAATAATAAAATTTTGTTAATTTTTTTTTTAAAAATTTATAGATAAATTATATTATGTTTAGTTTTTTATGTTTTCATTATTTGTACATTGAATATATTTGACTTGAAATATATTGTATTTTTCTTATAGGTTCTAAATAAAGAATATATTGTGTTTGTGATAAAAGAGAATATTGAATATTGTGATGTGAATATCAGGATTTAACTGTGTGATTTTGAGTCAAACTCATTGACCCATGTTTCACGAGTAGTGATTCAACATGAATCCATCTCTCATGAGAATAAATGGAACACCTAGCACTCATTGGATCTAGGTGATCCTCATAGGGGTGAAGCACCGGGACTTCCCGAGAGGTCACCCATCCCAGTACTACTCCAGCTTGAGCGCGCTTAATTGTAGAGTTTCCTCCATAGTTAAACTAAAACCTTCACCAAGTGTTGTGCCTTATGAACCATTCATTAGAAAGCCTCTTAAGCTCATCAATTGATAAGTAGGAGATAATTTCCATAGCAAGTCAAATTGTGATGTGAATATCAGGATTTAACTGTGTGATTTTGAGTCAAACTCATTGACCCATGTTTCATGAGTAGTGATTCAAATTGAATCCATCTCTCATGAAAATAAATGGAACACTTAGCACTCATTGGATTTAGGTGATGCTCACAGGGGTTAAGCACTGGGACTTCCTGGGAGGTCACCCATCCCAGTACTACTCTAGCCTGAGCATGCTTAACTACAAAGTTTCCTCCATAGTTAAACTCAAAGCTTGCAACCCCATTTGCAAAACCTTCACCAAGTGTTGTGCCTTATGAACCATTCATTAGAAAGCCCCTTAAGCTCATCAATTAATAAGTAGGAGATAATTTCCACAGCAAGTCAAATTGTGATGTGAATATCAGGATTTAACTGTGTAATTTTGAGTCAAACTCATTGACCCATGTTTCCTGAGTAGTGATTCAACATGAATCCATCTCTCATGAGAATAAATGGAACACTTAGCACTCATTGGATCTAGGTGATGCTCACAGGGGTGAAGCACCGGGACTTTCCAGGAGGTCACCCATCCCAGTACTACTCCAGCCTGAGCGCGCTTAACTACAAAATTTCCTACATAGTTAAACCCAAAGCTTGCAACCCCATTTGCAAAACCTTCACCTAGTGTTGTCCCTTATGAACCATTCATTAGAAAGCCCCTTAAGCTCATCAATTGATAAGTAGGAAATAATTTCCATAGCAAGTCAAATTGTGATGTGAATATAAGGATTTAACTGTGTGATTTTGAGTCAAACTCATTGACCCATGTTTCATGAGTAGTGATTCAACATGAATCCATCTCTCATGAGAATAAATGGAACACTTATCACTCATTGGATCTAGGTGATGCTCACAGGCGTGAAGCACCAGGACTTCCCGGGAGGTCACCCATCCCAGTACTACTCCAGCCTGAGTGTGCTTAACTACAGAGTTTCCTCCATAGTTAAACCCAAACCTTGCAACCCCATTTGTAAAACCTTCACCAATTGTTGTGCCTTATGTAACATTCATTAGAAAGCCCCTTAAGCACATCAATTTTTAAGTAGGAGATCATTTCCAGAGCAAGTCAAATTGTGATGTGACTATCAGGATTTAACTGTGTGATTTTGAGTCAAACTCATTGATCCATGTTTCATGAGTAGTGATTCAACATGAATCCATCTCTCATGAGAATAAATGGAACACTTAGCACTCATTGGATCTAGGTGATGCTCACAGGGGTGAAGCACCGGGACTTCCCAGGAGGTCACCCATCCTAGTACTACTCCAGCCTGAGCGTGCTTAACTACAAAGTTTCCTCCATAGTTAAACCCAAAGCTTGCAACCCCATTTGCAAAACCTTCACCTAGTGTTGTGCCTTATGAACCATTCATTAGAAAGGCCATTAATCTCATCAATTGATAAGTAGGAGATAATTTCCATAGCAAGTCAAATTGTGATGTGAATATCAGGATTTAACTGTGTGATTTTGAGTCAAACTCATTGACCCATGTTTCATGAGTAGTGATTCAACATGAATCCATCTCTCATGAGAATAAATGGAACACTTAGCACTCATTGGATTTAGGTGATGCTCACAAGGGTGAAGCACCAGGACTTCTCGGGAGGTCACCCATCCCAGTACTACTCCAGCCTGAACGTGCTTAACTACAGAGTTTCCTCCATAGTTAAACCCAAAGCTTGTAACCACATTTGCAAAACCTTCACCAATTTTTGTGCCTTATGAACCATTCATTAGAAAGCCCCTTAAGCTCATCAATTGATAAGTAGGAGATAATTTCCACAGAAAGTCAAATTGTGATGTGAATATCAGGATTTAACTGTGTGATTTTGAGTCAAACTCATTGACCCATGTTTCATTAGTAGTGATTCAACATGAATCCATCTATCATGAGAATAAATGGAACACTTAACACTCATTGGATTTAGGTGATGCTCACAGGGGTGAAGCACCGGGACTTCCCAGGAGGTCACCCATCCCAGTACTACTCCAGCCTGAGCGCGCTTAACCTGGAGTAGTACTAGGATGAGTGACCTCCCGAGAAGTCTTGGTGCTTCACCCCTGTGAGCATCACCTAGATCCAATGAGTGCTAAGTGTTCCATTTATTCTCATGAGAGATGGATTCATGTTCAATCACTACTCATGAAACATGGGACAATGAGTTTGACTCAAAATCACATAGTTAAATCCTAATGTTCACATCACAATTTGATTGCTATGGAAACTATCCCCTACTTATCAATTGATGAACTTAAGGGGATTTCTAATTAATGGTTCATAAGGCACAACATTTGGTGAAGGTTTTTCAAATGGGGTTGCAAGCTTTGGATTTAACTATGGAGGAAATTTTGTAGTTAAGCGGGCATAGGCTAGAGTAGTACCGCGATGGGTGACCTATGGGGAAGTCCCAGTGCTTCACCCCTGTGACCATCACCTAGATCCAATGAGTGCTAAGTGTTCCATTCATTCTCATGAGAGATGGATTTATGTTGAATCACTACTCATGAAACATGGGTCAACGATTTTGACTCAAGATCACACGGTTAAATATTGATATTCACATCACAATTTGACTTGCTGTGGAAATTATTTCCTACTTATCAATTGATGAGCTTAAGGGGCTCTCTAATGAATGGTTCATAAGGCACAACACTTTCTGAAGGTTTTTAAAATGGGGTTGCAAGGTTTGGGTTTAACTATGGAGGAAACTCTGTAGTTAAGCACGCTCAGGCTGGAGTAGTACTAGGATGGGTGACCTCCCAAGAAGTCCCGATGCTTCACCCCTATGAGCATCACCTAGATCCAATCAGTGCTAAGTGTTCTATTTATTCTCATGAGAGATGGATTCATGTTGAATCACTACTCATGAAACATGGGTCAATGAGTTTGACTCAAAATTGCATAGTTAAATCCTGATATTCACATCACAATTTGACTTGCTGTGGAAATTATCTCCTACTTATGAATTGATGAGCTTAAGGGGATTTCTAATGAATGGTTCATAAGGCACAACACTTGGTGAAGGTTTTGCAAATGGGGTTTCAAGTTTTGGGTTTAACTATGGAGGAAACTCTGTAGTTAAGCGCACTCAGGATGGAGTAGTACTGGGATGGGTGACCTCCCAGGAAGTCCTGGTACTTCACCCCTGTGAGCATCACCTAGATCCAATGAGTGGTAAGTGTTCCATTTATTCTCATGAGAGATGGATTCATGTTGAATCACTACTCATGAAACATGGGTCAATGGGTTTGACTCAAAATCACACAGTTAAATCCTGATATTCACATCACAATTTGACTTGCTATGGAAATTATCTCCTACTTATCAATTGATGATCTTAAGGGGCTTTCTAATGAATGGTTCATAAGGCACAACACTTGGTGAAGGTTTTGAAAACGGGGTTGCAAGCTTTGGGTTTAACTATGGAGGAAACTCTGTAGTTAAGCGCGCTCAGGCTAGTGTAGTACTGGGATGGGTGACCTCCCAGGAATTCCCATGCTTCACCCCTATGAGGATCACATAGATCCAATGAGTGTTAAGTGTTCCATTTATTCTCATCAGAGATGGATTCATGTTGAATCAATACTCATGAAACATTGGTCAATGAGTTTGACTCAAAATCACACAGTTAAATGCTGATATTCACATCACAATTTAACTTGCTATAGAAATTATCTCCTACTTATCAATTGATGAGCTAAGGGGATTTCTAATGAATGGTTCATAAGGCACAACACTTGGTGAAGGTTTTTCAAATGGGGTTGCAAGCTTTGGGTTTAACTATGGAGGAAACTTTTTAGTTAAGCGCGCTCAGGCTGGAGTAGTACTGGGATCGATGACCTCCCAGGAAGTCTCAGTGCTTCACCCCTGTGAGCATCACCTAGATCCAATGAGTGCTAAGTGTTCCATTTATTCTCATGAGAGATGGATTCATGTTCAATCACTACTCATGAAACATGGGACAATGAGTTTGTTTGAAAATCACACAGTTAAATCCTAATATTCACATCACAATTTGATTGCTGTGGAAATTATCTCCTACTTATCAATTGATGAACTTAAGGGGCTTTCTAATGAATGGTTCATAAGGCACAACACTTGGTGAAGGTTTTTCAAATGGGGTTGCAAGCTTTAGATTTAACTATGGAGGAAATTTTGTAGTTAAGCGGGCGTAGGCTAGAGTAGTACCGGGATGTGTGACCTCTGGGGAAGTCCCGGTGCTTCACCCCTGTGACCATCACCTAGATCCAATGAGTGCTAAGTGTTCCATTCATTCTCATGAGAGATGGATTTATGTTGAATCACTACTCATGAAACATGGGTCAACGAGTTTGACTCAAAATCACACAGTTAAATATTGATATTCACATCACAATTTGACTTGCTGTGGAAATTAATTCCTACTTATCAATCGATGAGCTTAACGGGCTCTCTAATGAATGGTTCATAAGTAACAACACTTGGTGAAGGTTTTGCAAATGGGGTTGCAAGCTTTGGGTTTAACTATGGAGGAAACTCTGTAGTTAAGCACGCTCAGGCTGGAGTATTACTGGGATGGGTGACCTCCCGGGAAGTCCCGATGCTTCACCCCTGTGAGCATCACCTAGATCCAATCAGTGCTAAGTTTTCTATTTATTCTCATGAGAGATGGATTCATGTTGAATCACTACTCATGAAACATGGGTCAATGAGTTTGACTCAAAATCGCACAGTTAAATCCTGATATTCACATCACAATTTGACTTGCTGTTGAAATTATCTCCTACTTATCAATTGATGAGCTTAAGGGGCTTTCTAATGAATGGTTCATAAGGCACAACACTTGGTGAAGGTTTTGCAAATGGGGTTGCAAGCTTTGGGTTTAACTATGGAGGAAACTCTGTAGTTAAGCGCACTCAGGATGGAGTAGTACTAGGATGGGTGACCTCCCAGGATGTCTCGGTGCTTCACCCCTGTGAGAATCACCTAAATACAATGAGTGGTAAGTGTTCCATTTATTCTCATGAGAGATGGATTCATGTTGAATCACTACTCATGAAACATGGGTCAATGAGTTTGACTCAAAATCACACAGTTAAATCCTGATATTCACATCACAAATTGACTTGCTATGGAAATTATCTCCTACTTATCAACTGATGATCTTAAGGGGCTTTCTAATGTATGGTTCATAAGGCAAAACACTTGGTGAAGGTTTTGAAAATTGGGTTGCAAGCTTTGGGTTTAACTATGGAGGAAACTCTGTAGTTAAGCGCGCTCAGGCTGGTGTAGTACTGGGATGGGTGACCTCCCAAGAATTCCCGTGCTTCACCCTTGTGAGGATCAAATAGATCCAATGAGTGTTAAGTGTTCCATTTATTCTCATGAGAGATGGATTCATGTTGAATCACTACTCATGAAACATGGGTCAATGAGTTTGACTCAAAATCACACAGTTAAATGCTGATATTCACATCGCAATTTGACTTGCTCTGTAAATTATCTCCTACTTATCAATTGATGAGCTTAAGGGGATTTCTAATGAATGGTTCGTAAGGCACAACACTTGGTGAAGGTTTTGCAAATGGGGTTGCAAGCTTTGGGTTTAACTATGGAGGAAACTTTTTAGTTAAGCGCGCTCAGGCTGGAGTAGTACTGGGATCGATGACCTCCCAGGAAGTCCTGGTGCTTCACCCCTGTGAGCATCACCTAGATCCAATGAGTGCTAAGTGTTCCATTTATTCTCATGAGAGATGGATTCATGTTGAATCACTACTCATGAAACATGGATCAATGAATTTGACTCAAAATCACATGGTTAAATCTTGATATTCACATCACAATTTGACTTGCTGTCGAAATTATCTCCTACTTATCAATATTGAATATGTTCTGAATTTGAAGAATATTGAATAGGTTCTAGGTTTCTAGTTTAAATATCAATCTTTTCAATATTCTTCTTAATGTGCTTATAGCATATAGTACAAGAAAATTAAAATTAAAATTCTTACAGCAAAATATCAAAACTAGCACTTGCACCAACAAGGTGAAATAGTTACACTGATAGAAAGGTAGGCTTATGTAATGTATTTGAGGAGATTAAAAAGTCAAAAGAAATTGGCATTGCATTTCATAAGAGTAATTACTTTTAAAACCATTGCAATTGTATAGAAATTGGGTAAAAAATATTAAATATAAATGTAGGAAACTTATATTTTAAATTGGAAAATCTTATAAAATACTTTTGTAATACAAAAATGTTTTAAAAAAGTATCAAAGTAGATGTCTCTTAGACATGTAATTGTTAAAAAATTATTTGAACCCTAGATTAGGTTTCAAATTTTGATACTAATTGTGTAGTCCTAATCAATAACTAAGATGGAAAATTATATAAGAGGAAATTTTAGAAGATTTCAAACATTACTACTTGCCTTTAATTACGAGTTATGTAATTGGTAGATGATAGAATTTATAAGTATTTGATCTAAACTATCATATACATAAGAAAAAGGTCCTAATAATTTATAATTAAAAATATCATATGAAAATGACTCGATTGAACATTTGTACATAGATTTGTTAGAGAAAGAGTTGTTTTAATTGGGTATCCTCTTGTATCAATTTTTTTTGTGTACAAATTGTTTGGTATTTTGGAATCTATCTCCTAATGAAAAATATTGGTTGATTGTGAAATTGGTTTAAAGACTTTACTATAGAAATGGATATGAATGTTAGCCATTGCCCATCTATACTACTAGTGTTGATAGTTGTTTTTCTTTTTTAGTATTCTTACTTTAGTTTTGTGTTTGATTATGGCCCATGCAACTATTATTGTTATTTTTCTTGTACCACCAATTCATACAAAAATTATGGTAGAATTTTGGTGTCATCTTAGTTCTATGGTCATCCACTATTATTATTGAGAAGAAATAAATTTATAAGCTAGATGACTTGACCATGTTCTATCCATAAACTACATTCATCACAATTAATTGGTATAGATATTTAATGAGCCTTCTTATCCATATTGACAAAGTCACTTTATCCAGCAACTTTATTCTCTTTGCAAGTAGTGCGTACTTCATTATACATTTTTGTCCATTACAATAATAAATTGTGGTTGCATTCTTGTTAAACAATTAACAACCATGCAATTCTACCAATAAACATAGCTATATTTTTGTGCATGTACTATTTAAGACATTTAGATCTTTATTAAGAAAGTGAAAATATTTTGTCAACAAATCATGGATTTCCCATCGTACATGCCTTTCTCCTACAACAATAGTAACCAAGGTTGGGGCTTTAGTGAAATTGTAGCCATGCTTAAAAATAGTATGTGAGAACATCTAAGAAAAGGTGGTAATGGAAATTCGGTCTCCTACTGTACATTTAGTTTACAGCTCACAAGTCCACGGGTTCCAATTTGGCATGGGATCAATCAGCTTGGAGGTAGTTTTTGGTAGGCCTGAATGATTATCCTTGGGTTTGAAATTTGGTCAAGCATTTTGTATCCATCCTCTATCCACCTAGTAGCATTATATTTTCCCTTAGAAAACTAATAATTCATGGTTCTTTACATGGGGCTGACCTTGTTGCTTTTCTTTGAACAAACATTTATTCTAATAAGAAAAACTCTCATGCTCAATGCAATAGATGTGTTGAAAATATAAGTGGAGTAACTAAGAGGGGAGGGGTGAGTCAATTACTACAAAAATAGATCCCAGATCCCTTAGATATCAGTACAAAATAAACTCTAAAAACTAAAATTTTGATTCTTGACATACACAAAATTAATGTTGTAAATCGGTAAATATTGAATTTACTCGGTAAGGAATTAGCTTTACAAAACTTAAGATGTTATCAGTGCTATCATTACTTTAACTTAATTTCAAGCATAAATGAAATAGCATGAACACATTTCACACCAAGATTTAACATGGAAACCTAATTTGGGAAAAACCAGCAATTGTAACTAGTTATTCATTTTCACTCTTCTAGAGTGAGCCCTATTAGGAGCCAACCCTATTAAAGGTTACAAAACACACTATTAGGTGTAACCCTATCAAAGGATTTAATCACCCTGTTAGGAGTGGCCTTGTTAGAGGTCTTTAGAAAATTCAATAGAACTACCACCTTGTTGGAGGATTTACAAATAGTGTTAAGCGAACTCTATTAAGAGATTTAGATCACTTCTATAATGGTTAGAGAGTAACAATGAGATGACCTAATTTACATGCAACTCAATTACTGATTACAGATCTCTATTCTAGCTTGTACTTGATCTTTCCTAATTGAATGTATCCTTTCAGGTCCTTAACACATCCTTCTTATCTTCAGATTCACTTCCTTAGAGTGATCCTTAAATCTTCAATATTGTTCACACACACACACACACACAATCTCATAGCTTTACCTTATACTTATATCCTTTGAATTATCAAGTTAGCTAGAATAGAACTTAGAATAGTTAACATTCATCATCTCTATCAGTTGGAATCAATAGATAAATTAATTAAGCTTGATATACCAAAATAGGAAAAATCCTTCATTAGACGACCCAACTCAGTAAACACTAACTCAGAAATGATTTCCCTATGTTAACCAATAGAAGCTAGGTTAACCCTACAAATTGGAAAATTACTTTGGAAACTGAGTAAGCTCGGTTAGCACTAGTTCCATCCAATATTTCCTTCATTAACCAAGTGAGCTCGGTTAACACTCATCATCTACAGACTTTCTTTTGATGCTCGAGTGAACTCGGTTAACACTCATCTTTTGTAGATTCTTCTTCAATGCCTGAGTGAACTTGGTTATCACTCATCTTCCATAGATTCTCCTTTGATTCTCAAGTGAACTCGGTAGACTTTTATCATCTGAACAAGGAAAACATAGGAATGCTTGGTAGACACAGAAAATTGTCTTCACTATTTGAGTGAGCTAGATATACAATGAGTGATAATGATATGACATTTTTAAAACATCAAAGACAATACATAATTAATCAATTGTATCCAACAATCTCCCTATTTAGTGAGCTTTAGATAGGGGAATGACCCCTAGCTTAGCTCTTAGATACAAAAATGCATCCCTAGGTAATGGCTTGGTGAATATGTCTATAATTTTCTCTTTTGTGTTTACATATTCCAACCTGATTTCTTTATCTTGCACCGATTCTCTTAAGAAGTGATATTTTATAGCAATGTGCTTTGTTTTGGTATGTATCACTAGGTTCTTTGATATATTGATTTCATTGGTGTTATCACAATATATGACTACTAGATCTTTGATCTTTACCTTCATTTCTTCCAATAGTTGTTTGAACCAAACAATGTGAGAACAATTGACTATTGCTGACACATATTCTGCCTTTGTTGTGGATTGAGAGATATAATTTTGTTTCTTACTTGTCCAAGACACTAGGCTTTTACCAAGAAAGAATACTCCACCACTAGTGATTTTTCTATCATCAAGACTTCTTGCCCAATCAGCATCTGAAAATACATTTAAGTCCAAATTGCTTCTGTGTTTGTACCATAAGCCATAGTCTTTAGTGAATTTAAGATATCTCATGATTCTTTTGATTTCCATCATATTATTCTCTCTAGGATTTGCTAAGAATCTTGCCACCATACTAGCTGCTAATGCAACGTCGGGCCTTGTATGCACTACATAGTGGAATTTTCAAATCATTGACCTGTATGTGGTTTGATCTACTTTTTTGGAATCATCATTTTTGGAAAGCTTATGTCTAGTAGACATAGGGGTTCCAATTGGTCTTGAGTCCTCCATTCAAAATTTTTTTAGTAACTCCTTGATGTATTTGTATTGAGTGATGTAGATACCATCTTTCTTCTATTGAATTTGTAATCCAACAAAGAATTTTATCTCTCCAAACATAGACATCTCAAATTCCTTGCTCATTCTCTAAAAATGCCTTGTACAAGTCATCATTTCCTGAGAATAATGTGTCATCATCTAATATTTCCTCCAAAACAATCCTTTTGTATGGTCCTTCTTTGATATACTAGGCTACTATTATCTCATATAAGTTCATTGGTTAATCAGAAATGACCTTTTCTTTTATGCAACAAGGTTCATTGTTTCCAAATGTTACACTACCTCCATCATATATTCAAAATGTTCAAATTTTGTTTTATCTCCAATCATATGGTGTGAACATCCACTATTAATAATCCATGTATTATTTTTGATAACATGAGAGATAAATTTCATCTTATCTCCTTCATCATCAGATTCATCTTTTACAACAATATACACAATTTCATCTTCATCGTTATTAGAATCTTTAGCTATAAAATAAGTTTTCTTACCTTTGTCCTTGTAGTTCTTGCGATTTTTTAATTCCTTCTTCCCATTGTGCTTGTGGCTTTTCTTTTCATCCTTACTTTCTCTGTTTGGACACCTAGCAACAATATGACCAACTTCTTCTGAAGAAAAGAAGATTAGAGGAATTTTACCTTTGCACTTTCCTCTGCCTTTGTAATATTTCTTTGCAAGTAGGGATTCAACAATTTCAAGATCACTATTAGAATTTTCTTCAGTGTCTTCTTCACTTACTGATTGATTGGCCTTTGATTTCTTACTCTTTTCTTTAAGTGAGAGTTTGGCTTTAAATGCAAATTCAAAATTCTTGGAAATAGGAACATAGTTATCATAGTTATCTAATTCAAAAGCTATCAATCTTCCAACTAGAGCATCCAAGGTTAATTTTTTATTTGAATCACATCTCATTTCTTGAATAGTAAACACTTTGATTTCATAGATAGGAAGAAGAGTTTTGAGTACCTTTCTTACAACAGTTGTGTCCTTTTTTCCTCTAGATGCTTTGATTGCACTTACACTGGCCTTGATTCTGTCAACATATTTTGCAATATTCTCATCTTCTCTCATCCTCATTTAATGAAATTTTCCTCTAAGACTTTCTTCTATGGCTCTTCTTATATTTTTATCTCCTCCATTGATATCTTTCAGTTTGATCCACATTTCATGAGTAGGTTTACAGTCCTTTACCTCATCAAATTCAACATAACTGAGAGCAGATGCAATACATGATGTTATGATTCTTCTCTTCAATAATATCTTTAATTGATAATATTCCAGTGGGAGTTTTGTATTTAGTATCAATATATTTTCAACCTAAATCACTAATAGTAGCTAGATATAATCTCATAAGTCCTTTCCATGCTTTAAAATTGTCTATGTCAACTTGGAAATCTCTCTTTTTTAAGACATCCCGATCTTTAGCTTAGGTCTTTGAAACCTTTTCTTGAAGCACCAAACACTCTTATACCAATTGCTGGAAATATAAGAGAAGTAATTGAGAGGGGAGGGGTGAATTAGTTACTACAAAAATAAATCCTAGATCCCTTAGATGTTAGCACAAAATAAACTCTAAAAACTAAAATGTTTATGCTCAACATACACAAAGTTAATGTTGTAACTCGGTAAATATTGAATTTACTTGGTAATAAATTAGCTTTGTAGAACTTAAAATTTTACCTATGATTATCATTACTTTAGCTTAATTACAAGCATAAATGAAATAGCATGAACACATTGGACACCAAGATTTAACATGGAAACCCAATTTCGGAAAAACCACCAATTATAACCAGTTATTGATTTTCACTCTTATTAAGTGAGCCCTATTAGGAGCCAACCTTGTTAAAGTTTACAAAACATTAGGTGTGACCCTATTAAAGGATTGAATCACCCTATTAAGAATGGCCTTGTTAGAGGTCTTTAGACAATTCAACATAACTGCCACCTTGTTAAAGGATTTAAAAATAGCTATTAAGACAACTCTATTAAGAGATTTAGATCACTACTACAATGGTTAGAGAATAACAATGAGATGACCTAATTTAGATGAAACTAAATTGCATATTACAAATCTCTATTCTAGCTTGTACTTGATCCTTCATGATCAAATATATCCTTTGATCTCCTCTACACATCCTTCTTATCTTTAGATTCACTTCCTTAGAGAAATCCCCAAATCTTCTTGAAATATTATTCTTACACACACACACTATCTCATAATTTGACCTTATGGTTGTATCCTTCCAATTTTTGAGTTAGCTAGAATAGAACTTCGAATAGTTAAAATTCATCATCTCTGTTGACTGGAATCAATTGATAAATTAATTAAGCTTAATATGCCAAAATAAGAAAAATCCTTCGTTAGCCAACCCAACTTAGTAAATACTAACTCAAAAATGATTTCCCTATGTTAACCAACAGAAGCTTGGTTGACACTACAAATTGGAAAATTCCTTTGGTAACTGAGTGACCTTGGTTAGCATTGGTTCCATTCAATATTTCCTTCATTAATCGAGTGAGCTCGATTAACACTCATCTTTTGTAGACTTTCCTTTGATACCCAATTGAACTTGGTTAACACTCATCTTCTGCAAATTCTCCTTTGATGCCTCAATGAACTCAGTAGACACTCATCTTCTAAACTAGGCAACCATAGGAATGTTTAGTAGACACAAAAAATTGTCTTCACTATCCAAGTGAGATGGCTTTACACTGACTGATAATGATATGAAATTTGTGTAACATCAAAGAAAATACAAAATTAATCAATTGTATCCAACATAGATGACCTACAATTAGGACAATACTTAGTCATATATCTCCCCTACACACTAAATGTGCACTCTTTCTCATGACTCGAGCATGTTCTTTTCTCAGTTTGGTGATTGGTTTCTAACTATAGGTTCAAGTAGCAAGAGACATTGGGAATACAATAGAAAGGGATAAAAATATCTAAAGATGATTCCAAGAATTATCAAAGAGGGACCATTTTGTGGAGAAATAAACCAAAAGTTTCCACCCTTTTATGAGAATGATGGTGCTTGCAGAAATATTAAATGGCAACCTCATGCCAACATATTTGTATCAACAATTTGAAGATCTCAAACTTAAATGTGTTGATGAATTTTTAAATATCAGTTATTAAAAAATTTAAATATTGGAGGAGCCAAGGACAAGCAAAGACTTCAAGATTATAAGATCACTAAAAACATTAGAAATTATAGAATCTTTTAAAACTTAAAGTCTAGGATGTTTTTAACTTATTAAAAGTCATGAAAATGAAATTTTTAGAATTGGCTAATTGAGACCTTAGGGAAATGACACACACGTGTCTAAAAAGACTGTAAGAAAAAAATCATTTGACCTTATAAAAATATAATCTTTTTGGAGGGAACACAAACTAAGATGACATTAGTTAGGGTTCGTTGCCACTTTGAACTCTAGAATTTTGTAGAAATTTTAGATATATAAAGATTTTCATCTAGGTCAAGCTTCACCTTCTGATTTTTCATGTTTTAAAAGTTCTTGGTTAGAATATTACAACTTGATCATAAAAAAATTAGTTCCTACTATTTACTTAAATTTTTTCAATTTTATGTCAATTTCAATAAAACTATACATAAGTTTCTATTTGATTGTTAATATAATTGGTTACAACAACATGTTGAGTGTACTCTTTATGATTGTTTCTCTAGATGAATTGAACTATTAAAAAAATCATACAAAAATAACTTAGTGTTATATTTATCTAAATTGAAAAATAAATAAAAGTGACAATATGATACATTAAAGTAATTTATAATATTACAAAGGTAATTAATATCACTTTTTTATCAATAACATTATATTTAACATACATCTAAAGTAACTTAACTAAAGTGTCAATGTGGGTAATTATATTATTTAATTAAAAAATAAAATTAATAGCTTTTAATTTTATTATGCCAAGAGGCATCCTACATTGGAAGAGTGTTCATGAAAGATTATATGTCAATGGGTACTATCTCGAGAAGAAACTATTTTCATCGATCTTGTTCTTTAGCTATAAATTTTGTAACCATATGAAACATATGGAATAAAAAAAAATTAAGACAGTTTAATTTCAATCAATCTTATTAGATTTCCACAATCCATTAGATTGTATTTTTGCTTCTGGATTTGATTGCATTTTTTTTTTAGCATCAACATATCGGATCACACTCTGTGATCCGATATGTTGATGCTAAAAAAAAAACGCAATCAAATCCAGAAGCAAAAATACAATCTAATTTCAAACTGAAAACCATTTTTTTAAAAAAAAAATTCTAGTTATTATGTAGTTTTGTGATAATTGTTATGATCCTATCATACATTTGGAAAAAAAAATTTAATGTAAATAGTTTGATTTCTAACTACAACTATAATTTGACATTTATTATTTTTGGTTGACAATTGTAGCTCTCCATTTTAACAGTTCAAATACTTGTAGTATGTCATCATTTTCCCTCAAAATTAGAGACATCATTACAAAAAAATCTTATAAATGGTGAATCTACCATTAACTTTTCAAACACAATAGCCTCACTAAAATTGAGTGAACAAAGGTTAATAAAATTATATTTATAATTAATGTAAATAGTTTGTTTTCCAACAACAAATACAGTTTGACATTTATTACTTCTAGCTGAAAATTTTAGTTCTCCATTTTAACAGTTCAAATACTTGTAGTGTGTAATCATTTTTCCACAAAATTAAAGACATCATTAAAGAAAAAAACTTATAAATGGTAAACCTACCATTAACTCTTCACACACATAGCCCCAAAAAACTTGAGCACACATAGGTTAGTGAATTTGTATTTACAATTAATGTAAATAGTTTCATTCTAACTACAAGTACAGTTTGATATTTATTACTTCTAGCTGACAACTACAATTCTCCCTTGCAACGTGTCATTATGTTTCCACAAAATTAGAGACATTGTTACTTAAAAAACCTTATAAATGATAAATCTACCATTAACTTTTCACACACATTAGCCTCACAAAAATCAAGCACACATAGTTTAGTCAACTTGTATTTTCTTTTTATTATTTTGAACAAGTTTTGTAAAAATGTATCATTAAATACCAACATTTTTTCAACGATCAAATAATCTCTAAAGGTTATTTTCTTTTCTACTATGTTATAAATGTATATTACATATAATGCTTTATCCTATTCATTAATTTTCTATTTTATTATATCCTCAAATTCTTTCTAAAATATATTTAATGAATGTTGACTTTAAACATGCCTAACAAATTTGGTTCTCATATTTTCAAATGAATTACATAAATAGAATGCAATCATACTTGCAAAACTAAAAACATTATGCTTTTAGTTGACATTGGAAGATTGTTCCTGTATGATTTTGTGTCAATGGGTACTATGCCAAGACCAACCTATTCCCATTTATCTTATTCTTCGGCAATAAATTTTGTAGCCATATCAAACTTGTGGTAAATAAAAAAATGAAGGCATTTTAATTTCAAACTAAAAACTATTTAAAATAAAACCATTTCTAGTTATCATGCTGATTGGCACTAATTGTTATAACCTCATCAAACATTTGGAAAAAAATAATTAATGTAAATAGTTTGATTTCTAACTAAAACTGCAGTTTGATATTTATTACTTTTGGGTGACAACTACAATTCTCCATTTGAATCTTTCAAATACTTGTACTATTTTAGCATTTTTCCACAACATTGGAGACATTGTTATAGAAAAAAGATTATAAATGGTAAATCTTCCATTAACTCTTCCCACATAGTATCCTAACAAAAATAGAGTGCACATAGGTTAGTGAATTTGTATTTACAATTAATGTAAATAGATTAATTTCCAACTATAATTATAGTTTGACATTTATTACTTATGGTTGACAATTGGAGTTATCCATTTTAACCGTTCAAATACTTGTAGTATGTCATCATTTTTCTACAAAATTAGAGACATCATTATAGAAAAATATTATAAATGTTAAATCTATCATTAACTCTTAAAACACAGTAGCCTCACTAAAATTGAGCACACACATGTTAGTAAAATTATATTTATAATTAATGTAAACAGTTTGATTTCTAACTACAACTATAGTTTCACATTTATTACTCATGGTTGAAAACTACACTTCTTCATTTTACGGTTTCAAATACTTGTACTGTGTCATTATTTTTCCACAAACTTATAGACATTGTTAAAGAAAAAATCTTATAAATGATAAATCTACCATTAACTCTTCACAGACATAGCCCCAAAAAACTTGAGCACACACAAGTAAGTCAAGTTGTATTTACAATTAATGTAAACAAATTTCATTTCTAATGACAACTACAATTTGACATTTATTACTTTTGGCTAACAACTACAATTCTCCATTTTAACCATTCAAATACTTATTGTATGTCATTAATTTTTCACAAAATTAGATACATCATTACATAAAAAGCCTATAAATGTTTAGTCTACCATTAAATCTTCACTCATATAGCCTCACAAAGATTGAGTGCAAAAAATTCAGTGAACTTGTATTTATAAGTAATGTAAACAACTAGATTTCTAATTATAACTATAGTTTGACATTTATTACTTATGGTTGACAACTACAGTTCTCCATTTTAACCATTCAAATACTTGCACTATGTCATCATTTTTCCACCAAAAATAGAGACGTCATTGTAGAAAAAACTTATAAATATTAAATCTATCATTAACTCTTTACACATAGTAGGCCCACTAAAATCGAGCTCACATAGGTTAGTGAATTTGTATTTTCTTTTTATTACACAATAGATAGGGGGCCCAAATGATAGCCTATTATTGGTGGTTATGCAAAAGGTGGATATTAATAAACCTCTTTAAACTAAATGATCTAGAGGGACTAGTTAGCATTGGATGACATACTTATTTGATTCATAGGAATTAATATCATTTATTGATAAACAGGTTGATATTAAAGCATGCAGATTATTTTTTAGTACTAGCTATGCATATTACTTTCAATTTGTGATAGCTTATGTTCGATATTGATATATTTGTGATAATTCTCATAATTAAATATAAATAATAATATACAAATGAGATTTTTCATAAAATGGAAAGATAGATAGATTTTTTATATATTTTTTACATTGACATGATTCTATTTTTATAAAATGTTACAAACAATATCTTTATTTTATGTTTTATGATTCAATTAATATAATGCTTTAATATTTTTTAATAGTACATTTTTAAGAAAAAATTTGATTAAGAAAAGTAGAAATTAATGGGTGTTGACCTGAAGTACAAACAAAACACTAGACACCAATAGCATAAAATTACTAGTGCCTAGTAAAGAAAGACCCAGACAAGCCTAATCTCCCTCTATCAAATACAAAGGTCCACAAGTGACTGACTTGCCAACCATGGCCAATGTTGACAATGAAAGACTTGGGACAAGCCACCATAATAGCTACAAACTTAAACCAAAAATAACAACAAAGGACCAGATTGTGCCCTTTAAATCTTCTAGCAATCACTAGATCACAAGAAAAAGAAAAACTAAGACATGAAATCACCATAAGAACAAGTGAACAAAATTAGACCATGTATGCATGTTAGAACAGTAAGCAAAGAGATAGGACCAAATAAGAGTATACCTCTAGCTTTGGAAAACACAATGTGTATCATCCAACCATAGGTCTAGGCAAGGCTCCAACCTTGGCAAACATAGTCAAAATTCTTTTAGCCCCCTAGAAACTCCCAAAACACCATACTAAGAGGTGCAACGAGGAGGAATACCAAGCCCTAGAGGTAAGAGAAAATCCCCCTTTCTCCACTAAGGAAACTACTAAAATTAGAGCAAGTATTTAGTATCTCAATAGGAGTCTCCTCTTCTTCCCAATGCCCAAATATGATCTCCACCTCAATATATTTCTCCATCTCCATAGGAGTAGAAAACTTAGAATCTAAGAGTAAGACCAATGCCATCTCCATAGGATGTAGCACACATCTCCACACCAAAGTGTTTAGCTATGGAGTCATCCTTTCTTCACAACTTGAAGTACAATGTTCATATGTGCCCTCTCTAGCTAAATCTCTTACAATAATAAATAGATACTCATAAACAATTGGAGAGTACCTACTAAACACATTCACAACTACTTTCCTCTAGCAACCATCTACCTCCATAAGATTTTCCCCCACCTGAATAGGATCCTCCAGCTCAATAGGTAGTAGGAAAGTGAAAGAACATGAGAGAGGAAATGTCCAACACACATGTATCTAAGGCTCCAAAATGTCTACCTTAACCAGATTTGAGTCCCAAATAGAGTAAGAATTCACCTCAAAGCATGATCCTCCAAAGGAATCTCCAAAGAAAAATACTCTAAAGGGCAAGAGAGTCCCCAAATGATGAATTGGAATACCTAGCCAAGGTGAGCTATCAATAGTAAAACCCCTAAAAATGAATACCTATCTAGGGAAAACACATTTTTCAAAAGAACTAGCACCAAGGATACAGACCAAAGTTCCCCTATAGACTAGACCATTAACACCTAAGGCCCTACAAACCCTAGGGTTCACATGGGTCCCATGATCCATAATAGGAGGCCCCAAGGGAAAGAACTACCAATGAAGCCAATGCACGTAGCCCTCCAAACCAAACCCATATGTATCGTCATCTTCAAAAAACTCAAAATACAAGAGATCTCACTAGAGGTAGAGACCAGCAATGCAACTAGGACAAAAGATCCCATACATTCAAAACCCAAAGTGGGGAATAGGGGTTCCAACAAAACACACCTCCACCCACAAACTCCAATCCCTTATAGAGGTCCAACCGGTGCACAACCCAACAACACTCCAAGCACCAACATGGGACCTTCCATCTCCAATCACCACCCATAAGAGCCAACCCCTCTGGAGTGTGGAGAAAAGCTACTAAAAAAAAACCATCATTCAACTACAAACATCCATTGAACAATAGAAAAGCCAATCCACCGTGCACTAGTGAGATCCACTATCAAAACATGACAACACCCAACAAAGATAGAGGGAACCTACTAAAAGAAGGGCCCCTATCCATCATTCTCATGTAATTAGACTCCCTACCCTCACCATTGCAAGCATCCATTGAGCTAGAAACCCTAGCCCCTTTGTTGTCCACTCTCTTGCTCATCGTGACTTTTTCTTTTTAGAAAGCTTTTTAGGATGAAAATCTTTCATTTAAGATTTCCATTTTTTATGTTTTTTTTTTAATGTTTTTAATTACTCTTCTAGACTCATTTTATTGATGTAAATTATTTTTTGATTCGAACAAATTGATATAAAATATTATGATTCATAATACTTTATAGGTAAGTAAATTAATTCATTTCAAACAACAATTTCCTATTGTTTGATAGTGTAAAAAATGATATCATTTTGTAATAGGGTTCTTTGACTTCATGTAGTTATGAAAATCACAACTAAATTTAAATTGTTCAATTCTCAAATCTTACATGATAATTTCTTACATCACTTGAAAAAGTAATGGGGTTCTTTGAATTCATGTAATTGCAAAGACTTGCAAAAACTACAAATAAACAAATTGTGGAAAAATTCTATACTACATGATATTATAATGTCTTTCTTTGAATTCATGTAGTTGCATAAACAAAAAATAAATAAATTTTGAAAATATGTGTCCCACCAAATATGTAAATATACTTTTATATTCTTATTCACTATTTGTGTATGAGTATTACTCAATCAACTTAAAATTAAACATGTCTTTGATAAGTAAGCATATATTCAATAAATATAAACACCATATTAAAAAAAATAGATGAATTGTTTAGTCATGATTTATATATAAGTATATCTTTAATCATTTTTTATCAACCTTATTAAAATATACTTTATTTTTTGTTATTACATTTTTCAATATCAGCTATAGGTCATCCAAAATGAAATTTTGAATAAAAGAGCGATGAAGACTATAAATAAGAAAATACCAGAAAGAGTATCATAGAAACTATCATAGAGAAAGAAGGGAAGAACAAACAAGCTCTATGATAGAAAAGAAAAAAAAGAAATTACAATCAAGATGATAAAGAACGCTATGCTAAAAAAAGGGAAAATCTAAGTGTAAAATATTTGGAAGTTGAGAATAAAAAGCATACAAGTCTACAAACAAATGTTCATCAAATGACACCTACAAAAACCTCTAATTCTTAAGGATAAGAAAGATAAGAGGATCATGCCAAACCAAGTGAGATAACCTATCCTCACTTGAATAGAAAATTCAGTTCAATGATCAATATGAAACTTCAGTGTCATTAGATTGCGTTCCAAAAAAATAGATGAATTATTTAGTCATGATTTATATATAAGTATATCTTTAATCATTTTTTATCAACCTTATTAAAATATACTTTATTTTTTGTTATTACATTTTTTCAATATCAGCTATGGGTCATCCAAAATGAAATTTTGAATAAAAGAGCAATGAAGATTATAAATAAGAAAATACCAGAAAGCGTATCATAGAAACTATCATAGAGAAAGAAGGGAAGAACAAACAAGCTCTATGATTGAAAAGAAAAAAAAGAAATTGCAATCAAGATGATAGAGAATGATATGCTAAAAAAAGGGCAAATCTAAGTGTAAAATATTTGGAAGTTGAGAATACAAAGCATACAAGTCTGCAAAAAAATGTTCATCAAATGACACCTACACAAACCTCTAATTCTTAAGGATAAGAAAGATAAGAGGATCATGCCAAACCAAGTGAGATAACCTATCCTCACTTGAATAGAAACTTCAGTTCAATCATTAGATTGTGTTCCAAAAGAACCTTAACATGGAAATTCATTACAAATGAATTTAGATGTTGAATGTAGTATCAACAATGTACAAAGTTATAATTGTTTAGTTCAATTTGATTTGAAAATATTCCAAATGTAGTTTAGATCTCAACTAGATAGTTTTGGAACCCCAAAGATGTGTTACATCTATCAAGAATCATATATTAGAAGCAAAGTATCCCGAAATTCTGAAGGTCCTATGTGAAAAATATGTGGAAAAAAAAGAGGAATTCATAGGTTTTATTCTTCAAATAGTATGGATCCTAGGCCACAACCAAAGGATTTTTCAAAATTAATATAAGGAGAGGAAATTTTGATTCTATGTGTAAGCACAATGCTATTAGTGAACCATGGAAAAGGTGGTCAATATAAATACAAAGGGAACACCATAATTTTTCCTCAAAATGTACAATAGGTTTCAAAAATATTGCCACACATAACACAAAATTTATCCATTAATATTGTTAGAAGAAGGAATCAGCGTGGCATAGATTATAATTTTATTGTCAATAGAGATAGTGTCTAAAAAGCACTCAAATATAAAATAGAGCATTTTTTTAAAATTTAGATGGTATTATTAATGAAAAATATCTTGATGACTTAGCAAGGAATAGAGATGAAAATATATTTAGTAGATTAAATACAGTACAAATGGAATTTGGCTCAGATACCAATGAAGTTGTCAATCATATATTGGAGATTGGTGAAGGTAATACAATAGAGAACACTACATCAATGGCTTCAAAACCATCAAATGCCCAAAGAGAAATGTAATGAATTCAATTGTAGGTTAGTAACCTTGATGCAAAATCCACAACATTGATTTAGTGGCCTGGTATTGGCACTTCTCCTATCAATGAGTATGTAATGTCAAGTTTACTAGACATGGCATTTCCAACACTATTCCCTAATGGAAAATGTGATTGGTTAGAACGACAAATGAGGCATGTGCATTTAAATGAATTTATGAAGCATTTATTATAGTATAGGGATCATATGTTTGGTAAATATCCATGATTTAGATATTTTATCTAGATATTTTATGATGATCATGATTATGAGACACTGACCACAAAATTCATCTATAGTGTTTGTGAAAATAAATATCCAAGACATGCCCATCACTATAAATGAGCTAAATCATCATATGGAACTAATGCCACAATCTCATTTAGCTGATAAGTTGATGTGGTTTAGAACATCATTAAGGGGAACATGGTCATATTTGACTAAATGTCATACAAAATTGATAGAAATGCTTCACCAAATTGGCACTCCAACAATATTTTTCACCTTAAGGGAAATTGATATGCAATGGCTTGATCTACATGTTCTCTCATGCCAGGAACATGCTCAACCAATATGAAAAATGCTCAAAATTGGAGAAAAAAAAATGTTACCAACTATCCTCATATAGTTTTACATTACATGCATTTAAGACATACAATATTTAGAAAAGAAATTATAGAAAATAGAATGGATATCAAAGATTTTTGGTGTAGGTATGAATGGAAACATAGAGGTTCTCCACATGTGCATGGATTTTAAAGGATTAACGGTGCTCCCAATATGGACATTCTTGATTGGTCAAATTAGGAGGACCAAAGAATGGTTGAGCAATATTTTCACCGCATTATTCATGCATGGAATCCTAGAGAAGATCCAAATCAAAGAAATATATAGGTGATTTATATTTGTTTTTGTCTAAAATATCTTGTTATTATATAATGAACATATGTCAATATCTTTATTTCAATTGTAGGCATTCAAAAAAATTGGTCAATATCCATGTCTCAAAAATACAACACAACTTACCAAAATGGATAGTGATAATGACTTTGAAGAAATACTATATTGTATTAAGTGTCACATAGTTTGTAGAGAGGGTGGATGTATACTCAAAAAATAGGGAAAGATGGTTTGTAAGAACTATTATAGTTATTAATATTTGTATAGTAGAATATATTATTTATTTAATGAAATAATTAATCATTCACCTTCTTATAATTTTTTTAGATATCATGTTCCTTGGCCATTCAATCTTACTAGATCTAGATTATACAAAGAAATAGAAATAGGTGAAAAATAATTTGAGCCAACAAGAAATGAGGATAGATTGAACTCACATAATCATCACATATTGCAATTATGGAGATAAAGTATAGATTGGAATACCATTTTGTCCAAATATGCAATAATAAAATGCATATAAAAGTATGCATCAAATCCTGAGAAGAGCTCTAAAACATACCACCATATGTTGATGTATCTTACAAACATGGAAAACCCTAATGATTTAGTTGTGTGGGCATATAGAAGGCTTCTAACATAAACTATGATAGAAAGGGACATCGGAACTAAAGAAACATGTTACATGTTGTTAGAGCTTATGCTCATGGAGAGTAGTAGAAGATTTGTCAATCTAAATGTCTCACATGAAGTGTTCAAATTTATAACTCTAAATAATGAGAAGCACAATGATGAGGGAAAAAATAATTCATTGATGGTTATACAAGGCATCACACTAATTGATGCATCCAAATCATGGATATATAATTCTAAAAAAAGAGAGAAAACAAATGGGAGACAAGGGAAAAAACAACTATAGTTAGAGTTTTTCAAATATTTACATCTATTCCTCCACATGCTTCACAAATATGAGAAAAAATCTATTTTATAGTGTTATTACTATACAAACCATTTCATGACATAGAACGGGATATTGGTGTGGATACTAACTCCATAATAGTAAAGTGGGACTCATTTAGTTATAGTTCTTGGCATGTACAACAAGAAATAATTATAGAGGAAAATAAAAATAATAATGGTTCATATATTGAAGAAGATGAATCTATTACAGTAATACTATAGTGAATGAATGGGAAATCATATCTAGACTTCATAATTGTCAAAATATGTAAGTTTTAGAAATAGATATCTTAGGAAGAAGAGACATTGACAACAATACAACTTGGTATGCTCAATATCAAGGTGAGGAGTGGACAATGGGAGCAATCAATTTCATTAAAGTATGAAGGAACATGGATGTCTCATATATGATGATATTCCTCAATGTATAAACTATACAACTCTTAGCTATAAAAAAAAGAAATTGATCATAATTATGACATAGTACTGTAGCAATGAAGACAGAGGTCCATTGTTCATGATAATTTGAGGAATGGTAGGAACAAGAAAGTCATATCTAATCGGTGCCATTTGTGAAGCCCTTTAAATGCATCTATTAGAATGTTTAGAATAACTGAGATGGGGTGGGGGGTGAAATAGTTATCCAAGGTCCAAATGTACAAATAATACTTTTCATTAATTCATCTTATACTTATAAATGCATTCATCATTAAATATACTAAACAATTTCATATTGTTGTCCTGGGTCAAAATAACTTTGTAGGAATGTAAACATGAATTACAAAAAAATCAATCACATATTTTACCATAAGGATTTTATGTGGAAACCCAATTTGGGAAAAATCATCAGTAATATGCTACCAATTTTGACTATTCTAAAGTGATTCATGTGAGGTGCAAAGCTCGTTAAAGGTTAAAATGTACACTATTAAATGTGACCTAGTTAAAGGATTTCCATCACCCTGTGAGAAGTGAATCTTAGTAGAGGAGATTAGAACATTCCATTAGAAGGTCACCATATTAAAGGATTAACTAATGACTTGTTTCCATGATATTATTCCCCTACATTTGTCAAGATTCTAGGGTTTGAGTAAATTCATATGACATGGCATATCTATGTTTTGTCTAGGTTTCCATTAGGGTTTCCTCTCTCATCTTTCCCTCTCGGTTTCCTAGGTGGGAATAAAAGAAAAATGTAATGTATTTGATCAAGCTAGGAATCTAGGATTTGGGAGGGTAAGTTTCTATATATCCTAGATGAGAGAGAGAAATAGTCATATTCATAAAAACACTAACTCTATAATTTATTAAAGACATAATTTAGATTGAGTGGACGAGATAGTACTCATATTCGAAACAAAATATGACAGAGAACATCAAGGAGGGAGCCAAAAGGTGATATTCTGATCATATGAACATCATGAAAACAAGATCAATTAAATTTTCATAAATATAGAAATGGAAAAGAAACAATGTCAAAGGTGGTGAAGACTTGAGTGGAAATCAATTCCACAAATCAAAACATGTCTAATCATCCACATCACCAAGCTGAAAAGTCAATTGAATGAAAGAACATATGCTATTGGTCAGTTAAAAAGTTAGATGCTTACCTATCATATTGGGTCCAGTTTAAATGAAAGTTAAATCCATCTTATTGACTATCTAATCAAAGAAGATCTATGGAAGTCATTATATGCTTGATCATTATTCTATGTGACATAATGACATGAAGGCACATCTCTGGTTGGCCATCATCTCTTACAAAACATCGTCAGAGTCTAGTCACAAGGTGCCAATGAGGCAAAATAGTCTGATGTTAGACAATGAAGTAATACCACATGTATTCCATGAGGTATATAACTAGAAGGTGGACCCACAATGTAAAGGGGAATTAATGAGTTAAAATCTTTAAACGACCATTGTCAGATCAAGATGAATATACATGTGTCACTATCTCACTATGTAGAGTTGCCCGACCATTATTCATAGTGATATAGTGAGGGAATGACATGTGTCTAGTGGGCCAACACCTTTCATAAGGTACAATTAGAACTCACCTTTCAGCCAAGATGCCACTAGATGGGAAAGTGGACATATGTCATAAAAAAAAGAGATTGATGTCATTTTGTTATCACCGTTAGATCAAAGAGGATCCATAGAGGTCATTATGTCACTATAGGAAGTTGTTTGATTGTTATTCTATGTGACATAGTGACAAGATGGACCCACATAGGAAGTTATAAAGAAAGTCATTACCTTTTAATCTTGACCATTGATTTAAGATCAACAATGGGAATTTGAAAATGCACTGACCGTTAGAATATGAAATACATGGGTTTTCCATGAAAAAACATAAATTGAAGAATAAATGAATTTCTACAAGATTTTTTGAGACTACATGAAGATGAACAATCATGGTGCATTTTCAAGAATATCATGGATTTAGAATCATCAATAGAAGAGATAGAACATGCTCATATCATGATAAATTGGATATTTTCATATTCTATTCTTTATTATATGATTTTTTCTCTACTAGAATTTAGAAATGATAATAAGAGAATATAAGTGTAATATCTTTTGATATAAAAAAGGGGGAAAACTTGATGGCGAATGAGTCTATAATTCCATTTAATTTTTGTTTACTAGTCATGTATTGTTGTCCATTCTTAGATTAGTTTTGCATAAAGAGTTGAAGGAAAATCATATATGAACCTATGATAATCAGGTGGATTCCATTTCATTTTGATGTTTGTAGTGAAACTAATTCCATTTACTTTCCTCATATATGATTCTACTTCCTCTCTTGTTCATTTCATATCATTTTAGATAGTTTCTTTGGGAAACGAAAGATAAATATATATATATATATATGAATATATTAGTTATTGGTTGGATTCCATTTCATTCAATGTTGATAGTGAAAGCAATTCTATTTTCCCTGATGTTCTTATCTCTTCATTCCTCTTTTGCAATTAGATGGTAACTCTACACTTAGAAGTACAAGTAGATGTTAGAAGAACTTCAAGGTAGCTTGTGATGTCCATTTCACTAGGCGTTATAGGTTTGTCAAATCTATTTTTGCCTGGGGTGTTTTTAGTTATGAACATCCTAGCTTATCCTCTTCTTCTCTCAGGTAAAGAGCATACACCATATCCCAATGATCCATTAAAAACACAATTCATTGCATATATTGCATATAAGGGATTTGTACCTTACAATTCAAAGGGTAGTGATATAACACATACACTAACCCATTTGTTGGTAACATCCTTTTGTTTCCTCACATTTTGGGCATCTAGAGTACATGTAAAGCCAAGTTAGCAAGAGGGACAAACTATTAACCAACATGATTATTAGGTCAACCTTAGTCCAAAGGATTTATCTACACTAATACAATTGTTGGAGAGTAACAACAACACTTGATCTGATAGCAATAAAAACTCACTTGCAGAATACAAATATCACATTTAGTCCTCCATATTTCTTGGCATTTATCCTCTTCATCTCTAATAGCTTTTTCACCCTCCAAGCCTTCCTCTTCTTAATCCTTCTTTCTTTGTATGTCAATTGTCAACTCTTTCATTTGGCCATCATATGAATCAACATCCTAGAATTCTTATCTTTTTTACATTCTCATGCCTAACCCTAACTGCTTTTCGCCTATTATATCCTTATATAGAGAAATCAGGTCTTTTTTCACTTCACCACAATCATCCATTTTATGATTAAGTTAGAATAATTGAATCTTCCCACCTTTCTATTGTACTCCATCTAGAAACTTCCTCCCCAATCCTCTTTGAATTAATTTGAAAATGGTTTATCTTGAATTCTATGCCATCAAATCATCATAGTTATCTTCCACACACTTCACACAATTCAAGAAATAAACTTTTTCATCTCAAATTCATCAAATCTTTGATCTAACTAATTTTAATATCACTTGGAAATAACAAACTGTTTGCTCAAAAACTATTATCTTATGTTGCTCAGCCACAACTAGGTTTTCTAGCATTCACTAAGTCTTTATTGGTGCTCAAGATATACCAAACTTTCTTCACCAACACCAACTAGATTTCTCTTTTCTTAGCACATACTAAACTTACTGGTCCACTTTAACTAATTTTCTTTTTGGCGTGCACTAACATGCTCAACTTGCACTATTTGCTTGGTTAGGCTTGGTAGACACATTTCTTTGCTCTTCCTTATTCTAGTCTTTTATCAAGTACCCTTTCATTATAACTTTTAGTAGAGAAACCATACACTATATCATCAATGTATTTCTTGGTCTTAGTGGTCCTTTTCTACACCTTGTAACTCAACCTTTCACTAGGTTCTCTTGTTATCCTTTCCTCTCAAATCCTCTTCATCAATCAAACAAATGATAGCATTCAAACCAAATTAACCAATTACCTCAGTGATAAGTTTCATCAGTGACAAAATAATGATTATTCCATGATAGGTTTCATCAATATTCTTCATTTCTACAATCTCTTTTCAACAATCTCCCTCTTTAGCATTGAAGGAAGACGAATACCAACAACAATAAAAAAAAAAACATAATAGATTTTATTGAAATCTCTCCCTCTATCAATATGTGTTTCTTCCTCTAATTTATGGTCTCAACTTTCTCCCTAATCTAGTCTTGTCCCTCTTTGACAATATTTCTCCTTGATTCTCTGATCCGATCTATCTAATATCTCTAACATCTCCCTCATTCTGACATCTATCTCTTTGACAAGAATGCCAAAGATGTTTCAAGTATACATACAAACATAATCAATTCAAGTTCTCCCTCTATCACCTTGTATGTGACTGTAAATATTATGTTTTCACTCCTTTACTTTAGGGAAGTCCTAAAGTAAGATCCACTCCATCAAGTTGTAAAATATATCAATCAACTTAGTTGATGCAAGGTACTAATCTTACTTCTTAGGTAGCTTTGGATAGGTGTATCACCCCCAGTTTACCTGTAAGATATTCATGTGCATCCTTAGGTAAAGCCTCTATGAATATATTAGCTATTTGTTCTTTTATATTTGCACATTCCATTTTCACTTCTTTTTCTTGAACAAACTCTCTCAGGTAATAATAGTTGATTGCAATGTGCTTTATCTTTGTGTACACCACAATATTCTTAGATATGTTTATAGCACTTGTATTGTCATAGTAGAGTACCATAGGTTCATTAATTTCTTCCTTCATTCCTTTGAGTAACTATATTATCCATACCACATTTGTACAATTCACTATAGTAGCCACATATTCAATTTTAGTAGTAGATTGAGATATACAACTTTATTTCTTGCTAGTCCAAGAGACTAACCTTTTTCCTAAGAAAAATGCTCTACCACTTGTATTTTTTTTGTCATCAATGTTTCTAACCCAACCAATATCTGTATAGGCTCTCAATTAAAACTTATCATTCTTCTTGTAGTATAGACCATAGTATTTTGTCCCTTTTAAGTATCTTATAATCCTTATAGCAACCATTAAATGATTCTCCTTGGGATTTATAGAAAAACCCTACAACAATCCCAATAGCTAGTGCAATATCAGGTCTATTATGAACTACACATTACAATTTTCCAATCATTGACATGTACATTGTTTGGTTTACTTTAGCAGAATCATTAGTTTTGGATAGTAATTTATATCCTGTCACCTTAGGAGTACTAATTGGTTCTGAATCTTTCATACCAATTTTTTTCAATATTTCCTTCACATACTTGGATTGAGTGATGTATATACCATCTTTCATCTAATATACTTGCAATCCAAAAAATAACTTTATTTCTCCAAACATAGACATCTGAAATTCTTTTGTCATTTCATTTGTAAATGTTTTACACAATACATTTTATCCTCCAAATATGATATCATCAACAAATATTTCAGCTAGTAAAAATTCCTTTACCTCCTTCTATCTTCAATAATAGATTGTTGTTTTCATCATTCTTCTCAACACAAATCTTCACAATATAGTTATGTAATCTTTCATACCATCCTCTAGAAGCTTGCTTTAGACAATATAAAGCTTTGTGCAGTCTACACACCATGTTCTTATAGTTTGGAACAACAAATCCTTCAATGTGTTGAGTGTAAACCTCCCCTTCTAGTATACCATTCATAAATGTTGATATAACATCCATTTGATAAACTTTAAGTCCTTTGAAAGAAAAGTAAGGAGGTAAAGTTCTCACTCCTTCCAATCTTGCAACTGGGAAAAATGTCTCTACATAGTGAATTTCCTCTTCTTATGCATATCCTTTGTAAAGTAATATTGTCTTATTCCTTGTAACTTTACCATTCTCATCTAGTTTGTTTTTGTACACTGACTTGGTTCCAATAAAATTCTTTTTCTTAGTATGGGTAATAGTGTCCATGTTTTGTTCTTCACAATCTGATCAATTTCTTCTTTCATAGCTTGATTCAAGTCTTCATTGTCTACTTCTTCCTTCACTGACTTAAGCTCATGCATTCTTAACAAACATGTGTCATTTCTCAACCTATTCCTTGGCATTGGTTTGTCTTCTTTATCTCCAATAATATTTTTAACAAGGTGATGTCTTTTTACATACTTTGACAACCTTGGCTCAGTTCTTCTTTCTACAAGGAGTCTTTCATGAATTTTAATTGCATATTCACTATGAACTTCTTTATTAGGTCACTTAGCATTCCTCTCATATAAACTGATCTCAATATTAGAATGTATCTCAGCTTCTAACTGTAACTTGACTCTTGAATGTAGCTCGACATCCATTGTATGTAACTCAACAGTCACTAATTCTTGTTGATTAGCAACTTGGCTAGCAAAATTATCAACATCAAAATACATGTGTCTTCACAGTAGTACATAAAGATTTTGTAATTTTCAAGTTCCTTCTTTGGTTCATCTTCATGTACTTTTGTATATTCATCAAACTTTACATTTTTACTTTGCACAACTTTCTTAGTGATAGTATTTAAACACTTATAAGTATTACTTCTTATGAAATAGCCTAGGAATAAAACTTCTTCACTTTAAGCATTGAGTTTACCATTTTTGTTGTCCTTGAAAATTTAGTGGTTGCTTCCAAATGCCTTAAAATATTTGACATCACATGAGCATCCATACCATAATTTAAAAGGTGTGGAATTTGTACCTTTCTTGATTTGTACTTGATTCAATACATAGACAGTTGTACTAACAACTTCTATCCAGTATTTCAAAGAAATATTCTTCTCTATCATCAATATTCTAGAATAATCCATTACAGATCCATTTCTCCTTTCAGCAATCCCATTTGCTGGAGGGTTCCTAGCTGCAAAATTTTGTCTCTTCACTCCTCTATCATTGCAGAAGTTTTCAAACTCATTTCATGTAAGCTCTCCACCTCTATTAGATTTTAGATATTTCAAGATTTTTCTAGTTTCCTTTTTAATTCTTCCCATATACCATTTAAACATTTGAAAAGAATAAGTTGTTTTCTCTCATAAACATCATTGTCATCATTCTTGAGTAATCATCAACAAACAAGATAGCGTACTTGTTACCTTTGTATCTTTTCACATCAACTGGTCCACATAAATCAGTATGAACTAATTCCATAATTTATTTTGATGAATGAATCTTACTTTTAAAGCTAGACTTGGTCACCTTGCCTAATTGACATTGTTTTCAAATCACATTATTAGGTTTCTTCTATTTTGGAAAACCTCATATTCTTTTCATATTACTGATACTAACCAAATTGTCAAAATTTACATGACATCATCTTTTTTTCCATAGTCACACACCATCAAATTGTACAACAAGACAAGTAGCACCATTCATTTCAAGATAAAATAGATTACCTCTCATCTGATCTCCACTTCCAATTAGTTTTCCATCAGTGTCATAGATCTTAGCCTTCTTTTTATCAAATTCAACTTTGCAACTTGAACTATTCAATTGTGACACACTTAAAAAATTATAGTTAAGTCCTTCTACATAGTAAGCATTGCCACACGTGGTCTTATCTATCAATTTTATTGACCCTCTTCCTTTCATCAAACATGGTGCATCATTACCAAATCTAACACTATTTCCATTGTAATACTCAAGGGTGATGAACTTACTTTTGTCTCTAATCATGTAATGTGAACATCCACTATCAATGATCTATCTATCAGTTTTGTTCACATAAGATATCAATGTAGTTGCTTCATCTTGATCAAAATCATCTTTCATATCAACATAGGCAACTTCATCACCGTGATCATCAAATTCATCATTGGATTCTTCTTCAACAATGTAACAAGCCTTCTTTCCCTTGTCCTTGTAGCCCTTCTTACTATCATCTTTTCTACCTTTGCATTTGTCTATATTCTTATTGTTTGATTTTTTAGGACATCTTGTTCCAATATGACCAACATCATTATAGTTAAAACATATGATGAGTAACTTACCTTTGTATTTTCCTTTGTCTCTATGAAATTTCCTTGCTAGTAGTGCTTCCAATTCTTCTAGCTCTTCATCACCTCTATCACTGTCACTAGCAGTAGGTTTGACCTTTTTCTTTTTCTTATATTTAGGTTCTTTTATTGTCATCTTATCTTTGAAAGAAGGTTCGAAATTCTCAAATTTGAAATTATGAAAATTTGAAAGTTCAAAAGTAGTGAGTTTACTGACCAATCCTTCAAGAGTCATATTGCTACCAAGATTACACCTCATTTCTTGTATAGAAAAAACTCTAATAGCATAGATGTGCAATGGGTTTATCAATACTGTGTTGATCACACTCTCATCTTCAATATATCCATCAGATCCTCAAATTGTATTAGCAACATCTTTGATCCTTGCATGATAGTGTACTATAGTCTCACCTTCGTGTATTCTCATTTCATCAAATTTTCCTGTAAGAGTTTTAGCTTTGGGTCTTAGCACATTATTTTCTCCTCCATAGATCCTTTTTAGGGCATCCCACATCTTCTTTGCAGAATCACATCCTTTGATGTCATCAAATCTGAATAGCTTAGGGCAGATGCAATCTCTAATATTGCTTGATTGTGCATAATCTCCAAGACCTCCTAGATGTAGCTTCATCAAAATATTCCATGTAGGAAAGCTTTCCTTGTTTAACTTTGGCACCTTCTTTCTATCCATCTTGATCTTTAGCTACCTTCAAAAAATTTCACAAGAACTTGATGTTTTGATACCATTTGTTAGAATGTTTAGAATAATTGAGAGTGGGGGAGGGGTGGTGAATCATTTATGCAAGATCCAAATGTAGAAATAATTTTTTTAGTACTTTAACTTATACTTATGAATGAATTGATCATTCAATATATTAAACATTTGCATATTGTTTTCATAGGTCAAAATAAATCTACAGAAATGTAAAGATGCAATACCACAAAATCAATCACACATTTTGACATAAGGATTTTATGTTGAAATTGAATTTTGGAAAAACCACTAGTAGCATGCTACCAATGTTCACTCTTCTAAAGTGAGCTCTTTGAGGAGCCAATCCTATTAAAGGTTACAATGCACACTATCAAACATGACCTATTTAAAGGATTTCAATCACCATGTTAGGAGTGAACCTTGTTAGAGGACTTTAGAACATTCTATTAAAGAAAGTCACCCTATTAAAGGATATATTAATGACTATTAGGTCAACTTTAGTCCAAAAGATTTATCTAGATTGATACAACTATTAGAGAGTAACAACAAAAATTGATATGATAACAATAACAAATCACTTGCAAATTACATATCTCACATTCAATCCTCTATTCTACTTGACATTCATCCTCTTCATCTCTAATATCTTGTTCATCCTTCAAGACTTCATCTCATTAAGCCTTCTTGCTTTGTATGCCAATTTTAGATTCCTTCATTTAGCTATTCTATGAAGCAACACACTAGACTTCCTATCTTTCTCAGGTTCTCACACATGACCTTAATTTCTTTTGGCCTATTATCTCCTTATATAGAGAGAATTTAGGTATTTTTCCACCTAACTACAATCATCCATTTTAGGGTTAGGTTAGATTAATTGAATCTTCCCATCTTTCCATTTCATCCCCTCTAGAAATTTCCTCTCCAATCCTCTTTGAACTCATCACAAAATAGTTTATCTTGAATTCTATGCCACCAACTCATTATAGTTATCTTCCATAGGCTTCACACAATTCAAGAAATCAACTTTGTCAACTCAGATTTATCAAATATTTGATCTAATGATTGTCACCTGGCAATAACAAGTTGCTTTCTTGAAAAATAGTATCTTTTGATACTCAATGAACACTGGGTTGCTTGGCATACACTAAGTCTTTATTAGTGCTTGGCACATACTAAACTTTTTTTCACTCAGCACCAAATATATTTCTATTTTCTTGACACATACTTAACTTGCTACTCAACTTCAACTAATTTTTTTCTTTGCCTCCACTGACTTTTTCATCTTGCACTATTTTCTTAGCAAAGCTTGGTAGACACATTTCATTTCTTAGCCTTATTATAGTCTTTTCTATAGTCTGTTTATTATAGTGCCCTTTCACTAAAGCCTTAAGTAGATAAACAATACATTATATCATTAATATCTTTCTTGGTCTTAGTGATTCTTTTATACACCATATAACTCAATCTTTCTCTACATTCTCTTTTTATCCTTTCTTTTCAAATCCTCTTCATCAATTAAACACATGATAGCATTCAGACCAAAGTAAGTAATCATCTCACCAACAAGTAGTAGGTTTGACACCAGTGACAAAATAATGATTGTTCCATGATAGGTTTCATCAATCTTCTTCATTTCAACAATCTCCTTTCAACAACATCTTTACCAGGTCCTTCTTCCCTTCTTTTACTCGCACCAACAAGAGTTGTAGCATTTAATATTGGAGCTTTCACCATTCATTCAAAACTAAGAATACTAGTAAGAGATTTTTCATAACTAGAAGGATCATGTCTTACAAGTTTTCAAGAAGGAATGAAACATATAAAATACATATTGATTGATGAAAGGAGCTTTATTCATCAAAGTATGTTGGAAAACATAGATTTGAAATAAAGTAAATAATTTCCACAAAGTTCAAACAAAAGCTTTGTAGGTATATTTTCATTTCTATTAGTACATGTTATTATATTATGCCATATTTACTACAATATATAAATATTAAACACATTTAAAATTCTTAACTACTTATTAGTATTTTTTAATATTTTTTTTAGGTATATCTATGATTTTTGTAATAGACTTGGGTCAATTGCTTCTAGTGAGTGACTAATCTACCTAAGGTAGAAAAACAGGAGCAATATTATTGAGGGGGGAATGGAAAATAGTGGTAACTTTAGATAGGATTTTTAGACAAGAGGGGGAAAACATTGAACAAAAACAATTTCGTCAAATTCTAACAAATCTTAGAGATGTTGACCCACAAATTGAAGACTAGAGATTACTTATGATGAGAACTTCTATTAATTTAAATGCTACAGCAAGTGATGAGTTTCAAAATTGTGTCCATTTTTTCTCGACAAATGACAATGTTTATAATCATACCATGATAATGTTACATTCATTGCAACAAAAGTAGGGAGTTTGAATGCAATAGAAGATTCTTCAAATGGAGAGCTTGATATTGAATTATTAATCAACAATAATTCAAGAGTGATGTTGACTTCAAATCTTTGGGTAGAGGTAGGTCTTGTAAATGGAGCATTGAGGTGTATTAGAAAGATTGTCTACAAGCCAAAAAGTAAACTTCCCGAGCCACCAACATATATTTTAGTTGAATTTGATAATTACTCTAGATTAACTTTTCAAAATCATCACCCAAATATAGTCCCAATAATACCAATAGAAATGGGTAGAACACTTGAATTACATTTAAGATTGGCATGGGAATCGACCATTCATAAATCACAAGAACTAACTCTCTCAAAAGCTACAATTGATATGGGTCCAAGAGAGAGAGAGAAAATGTTGGACATTTGTGGTTGTATCTCATGTGAAGCCTTTGGAAATTATTAGTATAACACCACCAATCCCATATGACCATTATATGAAAATGAAAAATGACATACAACTTTCCAAAAGAAAGGCTGAAGAAAATAGACTCAAATGTTTAGAAGAATATTAAGGTAATCATTTTATTTTTAAAATTTCTTCCATTACAATCTATTGGTCCATTACATAAGTTCACATTATAATGACTTTAAAATGCTTGCATCCATAGAAACTTGCATCTATATATAAGTACAAAATATTGAAAAACTACAAATTATTTTTTCTTATTGATGTTCTAATTTATTATCTTAATTTATAGATACTATGATTGATTTTATTTTTTTATATTCTTAGGTAACATTTTTCTCTATGGATATATCATAAAATGAATCTAAAATTGTTGATGCAAAGTCCAAACATCTCAGTGAACTCTATTCCATTTAATGAAACATCTATTGATAATTGCGCAACATCAATTTTACAGTGTTGCTCTAAAATTCTTCAAGTTATTGAAAACACTACATTATATATTGCTTATATTCAAGAGCTAAAAATAATGAGGATGAAAGATGTTTCACACAAGGTTACGGAAATATATACAAAAGTGGTTTTCTTCACAAGTTTTATGGAAGAAGTATATTGTGTTCACTTGCATAATAAAGGTCATAATACCATTCTAATTACTGAAGATTGTGTAATGTATTTGCACCATTACAATGAACTTTTCTTTATGTAATTTTGACTCTATTATCACAAACCTTTTAAATAAGATTTGTTTGAACCATTTATAAATTCTTCAATTCTGATATAAACTACATTGTTTGACCCAGGTGATTTGTTACAGTCTATAATTTATATGCTAATGGTTGTAGAACTTTTCAACTATTTTGAATCAATTTTGGTTAAATATGAATTATTACATATTCCATTTAAATTAGTTTTCCTTAAACTCCAAGCTTGTTGCAATGGTTTAGATAGATAATTGTGTCTTTTGTTATCATGAATTTTTTTAATAAGAGTTATTTGAGCCATTTTTAAACTCTTAAATTGTATCAATACACTACATGGCTTGACCTATGATTTGTTATGGTTTATAATTTATATGGTAATGGTTGTCAACTATTCCAACTTTTTTGAATGAAACAATTCATATGGTTAATTATGAACTATTACATATGTCATTTATATTAATTTTACTTCAATTTCAATCCTTGTGTAATGGTTTAGATTGATTATTGTGATTTTTGTAAATGGTTTAATAGTATATTCTTAAAAATGATCAACAAATATAGATTTAGTTTAGCTAGATAATAGTATGTTAAAAAATTATAATTTGACTAATATATTGTTGGAATTGACAAATGGGAAGATTTACTTCTAAGATGTGTGGGGTGGGGGGGTGGTTTGTGAATCAGAAGTAACTAATTTTAACCTTATCAAATCTTGTTAACTGAAATCATTTACATGCATCTAATTCATCTTATAAACATGAAAGTAAAGACATGCATAAAAATAGACAACACACAAATTTGGTAACATAGAAATCCTTCGAAATGAGAAGGTAAAACTGGGGTGGCAACTACACCCACAAAATATCATTGCAACAATGTGTAACTGTTCAAGGTTACAATATTTGACCACTTCCAATGGTTTGTTTGGTGAAAAGCCTATCCTTTTAAAGACTTTACACTCTATTAAAAGTGACCTGGTTAAAGGATTTCACTACCTTGCTAAAAGTAGGCCTGTTTAAAGGACTTTTGTACATTCACTTGGAATGCCACCCTGTTAAAGGATTTACAAATGGTTGTTAGTCCAACCTAAGTCAGTAGGATTTCTATATCTAATACAATTGCTAGAGTATTAGAAATTCTTTGACCTAATAGCTTTGCAACCTTCAATTTCTGATTTCAAATCCTTATTTTTCTTTGTTAGATCTAATCCTTGCTCAATCTGATATGTCACTTTACAAGGTTCTAATACTCTATTCTTCAATAACTGGATTTTGATTTGCTACTCTATTTTTCACTAAGTCCTCTCTGAATTTCACTATAGTTCACCCATACACTTCTCTCATCCATGCATATAATGGGGTTTCATCCTCCTTTTAAGGACTTTAAAGACTTAGGATTAGGTATGAATCTATGATCCATATTCATTCTTCATTTCCCACTCAACTCTTGCACTTTTCTTATTGGTTGCATGCCTTCTCAATTTTTCTTATTGTCTGCATGTTGATTACATACGTAATTTAAAAGATTCATTCTTATCTTTAGGATTCTTTGAGATTCATCCTATGTTAGCTCAAAAAATGTTTTGCATCTAAGTTTGTGAAAGCACAAACTCATATGTTGATTCTATGTTACATGACACATATTGGTTGCTGATGCTAGGCACATATAAGAAAACTGGCTCACTTAGCTCCTATAGCAATTATGTTTCACTTGGCATCTATAGTGACTCGGCACCTATACTTTGCTCTGCACTTGAACTTTTCTCGGCACCTGAAGTTCACTCGGCACCTACTGAATTTTTTGGCTTGATATACATTGTAGCTCAACTTCTATATTATAGTCAAAATCAATTGAAGAATTTGGTTAAGTGTGTTGGCACTCAAATGTCAAAACCAATCCAAGACTAATAATCTCCCCCTTTGACATAAGTGCCCAAAACACTTAACTAGGCATTATAAATCTGATCTCAATGAGTATACTTCATATTCTATTCAAAACTAGTTCAAAATCTTGTGACTCCCCCTGAGTTGTTGTACCATTACCATTCTTGTAACCAAAATTCTTGTGCTAAATATGTCTCATGTTGATATATCTGATGCTCTTTGCCTTATCTACCTTTATCTATATCTATATACCCTGTTTATGCTTCTTGTCACATCTTCTTACAATTTTTGGATCCTATTTCCTTTGTTACTTCCTCAAAATGTGAATGTGATTACTTCCTAAAAACATTATATCTTCCCCCTTTTTATTTCCACACTATATCTCCCCATTCTTATTATATGCAAGAATAAATTATCTCCCTCTTTTATTATTATGTCTCCCCCTTTTATTATTTCTCCCCCTTTTTGACACTTATGTCAAAGGTTCCTAAGGGAGAATGGAATACTTTGCCAAAAATGTTTTATTTACCTCCATAATCATCTTGAGATAAGCATCCCAATTATCTAAAGTTATCTTCAATGACTTGTGTTGGATTGATGTCTCTATTGCAAGATGAACAAGGCCTTCCAAAGTAGAAAGATTAGGATCTTTCTTGAGTACAATTTTTGCATAGGCCTACTCCTTATGGAGTACTTATTGATGTGGGGTTATGGAAGATTGAATCTGCATCAATTTGGCCTTAATATTGGCCTCTTTTGCTGTCAACATAGCTAATTCCTTCTGTGTGTGAAGTGTAGCTTCAAAATACTTCTCACTCTGAGCTAGATATTTTGGTAGCTAACTGCTAGAAATCTTTAGATTTTGCTTCGAGGTCACTATCCTTTGGCTTGTTTCCTATGTGAAATATGAGGAATCACACAACTTGGTGTACAATGAGAATACATTCTCAAGTACTTTCTTCACTTTTTCAATTTTATTTTCGAATTCAACTTGTGATAGTGTTATTTCACTTGATATTTTCTCATTTACTTTCATCTAAAACATCCTTTCTGACCATTCTAATAATTTGACATTACTTTCTAGGTCCTCATTCTATACCTGGTCCACAATGTTGGACAATTGCTCCATTATGGGCTAGGTTTCTTCAAGTACTTGCAAGTTGAATGCATCAAGACATATGTCCTCGATTTCCACTAGTGCTTGCTTTTTCTTATACTCATTTCTTAGTATCTCTTGTCTCTTCCTCCTCTCTAGTGCCTCTTGCACTTCATTTATCTGCTACAGGTTCATGGTTCTTAAGTCATAACTGGGTATGACTATCTCTTCATCAAGTGCAAGGTCTCCATAGAGAATTACCTTTGCAACCTTGGCAGTGCTTGAGATTAGTGCTGAAATTTGCAATGGGACTGCATCAATGCTTGGCTTCTTATTTGGAGTCTCTGTGGTAGGCAAGTTCACCAATGTTTGTACTACCTCCTACTCATTAGGATTTTTCTCCTCTTCTTTCTCCTCTTCTCTACTACCTAGATCAAAAATGCCAATTCAACGAAGTGAAACTTGGCTTTGTGCAGTAGGAACATCTTGCCTTGTTTGTTCCTTTGCTTGTTCCTTGGCAGTTGTTGTCACTTTTATTGTAGAATCAACCTTAGCAATTTTTTCTTGTTCTTCTTGCTGTTTAGGTTGATTTGTTGTAGGTGTAGGAGATTGTGAGGATTTTTTTTGTGTGCTTTCTTTCTCCCTTGTTATTTTTACTATGGCTTTCTAAAACTCATCAATACTCACCAAAATTGGATTTGTACGAAGTTGTGCTTGCAATGTAGATTGGTGAAGGATCTTTTCAAGATCCTTTGTAGTTAAAGGATTGATGTTCTGACCTGAGGTGTCAGGAACATCCTATATAGTTACTATTTTTACAAGTGTTTTGTGTGAAGGACTTGGTGGTGGCAGTTGGGTGTCTTGGACACTCTATTTAGTTTGTTATTCCTCAGTTGTTACTTGTTCACCATGTGTCTTTTCTATTGTCTCTTTTTTTGTTTCTTCCACCATCTTTTTCTTTCTCTCTTTCTTCCTCTTTCTCATTCTCTTCTTCTTTGTCATCATTTCTACCCTCAAATAGGTCTTCTTTCCCTTCCTTTATAGTTTGCAAACCATATATTAATTTCCACATTTGTGTGGACTTTTGGATATCATCTCCAATTTGGTTCTATAAAATATTGAAGGCTCTGTATTTGGGTGCAAATTTGCTCCCGTGCTTCTTATTAGCCTTTGTAATTTGACCTTTAGTAAGTTTTGGCATTACATGAGCCAATGTAGACTCTCTAATCTCTTTCTCCATTTTCAAATTGTAATGTCATTTATTCTCAATTAATGAGCTTAGCTCTTTAGGCATTGAGTTAACTAGTTCAAGTGGGGTAGTCTTGAACTTAGCCATCATAGTGTAGATAGCCTCTTCTACTATGTTCTGTTGTTCTTTTGACAACTTATTGAATTCTATGGTCTTTAGACTAGTTAAATCAGCATTGTATCTTATGTTATTACAAATTCTTTCCAATTTAGAAATAGTAGAATGGCTTACCAATCTAATTTGATCCTCATCAAACTCTGTTCTTTCCTTGTCTGATTCTGGAGGTGCAACATACTTTCTTCTCTTCTTTTTTTTTGTTGGCCCTCCTTGTTCTGTTGCCTTCTATTTTTCCTATTTTTTTTTCCCTTGTGTTGTGGCCCTTGTGTTAGTCCTTGTAGTTGGCTTGGCTAGACTTGGCTTTTTAGGTTTCTTCTTCTTGCCTTTAGGCTATGCAACTGGCTACCTCTTAGCTTTCCTTTTCTTTGGCTCAGCCTTTGGTGCTTCTTTCTCGAAACCTTCCTCTTCATATGCATCTTCTCCCATACCTTGGGTTAAGGAAAGTGGCCCTTGATCTTGCTTTTCTTCATCACCCTCAGCATCTCCACCTTCTTCTGCTTCTTCTGTAGTGCCTTCCCTAAATTTGGCTTTTAGCTTCTTTGCAGGCTTGTCTTTCTTCTTCAAAGTTGATCCAATCTTCAATTCCATATCCACTTTGGACCACATCATAGGTTCCAAATTGTGGTGCATCCTTGTCTATTTCCTCTGCAAGTAGTGTAGTTATTGCTACTAATGCTTCATCCATGTTTAGCTCATACCCAAGAGGTCTCAACCATCTCACTCTTGGTATGGCAGCTTGTATGTATGTATAGTCTATATCTACAAGAAAACATACATCATTTACATGTTTCTCCACTAAGGAAACTAGAATTTTGAGCCTTTGCTTCATTGACTTCTTTAAGTCCTCAAAATAACTAGTCATTAGGGTCTCAAAATTAGCTCCCATTTTCTCTATGTATTCATTGACTTGAGTTATGATTGACCTATCACTTCTCCATGCAATTTTTCCAAAAGAAGGAAATTCATTCTTAACATAAAAGAAAATACATATCAAAATGGCACCAAATTTGCATTGGGCTCCTTTTGTTCTCCTGATTGCTACTAGATTTTCATTGATTTGTTGTAGTTGTAGTTCTACAAGATCATATGTATGATCTTTCTTCAACAACTTGTATACTACATCTACTGCAATACAAGGCACATTGTTGATTCTATTGGATTGATAGAATTTGTGAGCTATGACCCTAACAAAAAAGTCAACTAGAGGGTCTTGGATAGTTTCAATTGTCATCCCTCTCTTATTCCATTTTCCACCTGTGTTCTTCTTAATTACCTCCTTAGAATCAATTCTAAGGGTCTTTGGTCGATCTAGGGTTGGGTACCCTATCAATCTATGTACAATTCTCTTTGTGATTTTGATAGGACCATCCTCCAACCATAAACTACCATCATGTATTCAGTTCAACACTAGTCTAATCCATTCTATCTTGAACACTATAGGGAATTCTAGGGCATGTGTTAAACCCTTGTTTTCAACAATTTTATACTCCTCCTTTGACACTCCATTTTCACACAATTTCTCATATGCCTCCCTCATCTCTATGTCACTTATAGCTCCAATCTTGCTATTATAGAATTTCCTTACATCTTGAACCATTACAACCTTTGGAGTTATGATGGATAGGACACTAGTTGGGTTGTTGTTGTATGCAACCTCTGGGATTGGACAAAAATCTGGTTGTCTAACATCTTTGGAGATTAATTGAACCTCAAATTGTTCCTTCTCCTAATTTTTTCTAGAGCTAGATGCCATTTTTCACAATCTATGGTTTCAACACAAAGAAAACATGAAACTGCATGGCTCAACATAGTTGTAAATACCTTAAAATTGATAGAATCATGCTAGAGTGTTGTTGAAATCTTCTTATACACTAGATTCTCTACTTTGAATTTGTCCTGCATTCTTTTCCCATCTTTGCTCTTTGTTCACAATGAGGAAAAATGATTGAAAATGTTATGATATACCTCATTTTTACTGCATTTAATGCTTAGTGCAGATATAGCTATCCACTTAGCTTTTGAAGGATTACTCCATTACTCAGCTTCCATTGTCTTTCCATCACTCAGTTTCCTCTAGAGTATTCTTTACTCAGCTTTAACTAAAAATTTCTTCTTCACTCAACTTCACCTACCAATCATTCAGCTCCTACAGTCTTCACAATCAACTCATCTTCCATTGGATTTTTACTTGGCATCAGAGCGAAACTCAACAATACTTGTGAAATCTTGAATTTTCAACACTACATCTTTGTTCATATTGATCTCATCTTTTCAGTTCTTGCTTGTTTAGGAACTGATGTATGATAAAGCTTTGTAAATCAGTTCCTCGTGCCTTTTCTTTACTTTGTTTGATGAAGTGTGAACACTTGACCTATTAGATGAAGTGATCCCTTCATTTGATGTGCTACTCCCATCTTTCTTCTTCCATGTCTTGTTCATTTCTCCTTTGATGTGTTCAACATCTACCTTCTCTTTACCATTTCTATTGTTTGAGGTTGGTGCCTTTGACCTTGTTGGGAAATTTTTACTTATATGACCAGTCTTCAAGCAGCTGAAACATGTGGTTTGACCCAATCATCTGTTGTAGTTTCCTTTAAAATGTGTCCTTATGTAGTTTTCAAGAATGTGTCTATATTCCTAATAGTAATGACAGTTATACCTTGCTTTGTAGTCCCAATTGTAGTGATGACCATTATTTTCTCCTACTAGCTAATTTGGTGTCCACATATACTTTGATTTGCACTCAAAAGCTCTATGTCCAAACTTCTTGCAATTGTAATAGTGACATTCAAATCTTGGTGTATTGATAGTCCTAGTCCTACAGTAATGTGCTTGATGTCCTTTCCTTTTTCACTTATGACAATAACTTGCATTCTTAGGTTTGTCATGCTGATGGGCAATTTTACCCCTACATACATTAGAGGTATGCCCCTTTTTACCACAATAATGACAAGTAGGTTTAGTGTTCTTTCTTGTGTTATTTATTTCTTCTACAGTCTTTGAAGACTCTCCTTATTCAGTGCTAGTGTAACCAAGTCCTAAAGTATCATTGCTAGTCCTTAGTGATTTTAGTAACTGTACAAACTACTTGATGGCTTCATTAGGTTTTTTGAAGCTTTCTACAACCTCCTTTTCTCTTTTTAGGTCATTTTGTAGTTGATCATTTTGCATCTTCAGTGTAGAGATCTCAATGTCCTTAACATTTGGTTCATGATGTGCATTCATCATCTGACTTCGAGTGTCTAGCTACATTTTTGAGATTCTTGCAAGTTCAATTGATTTTTCTTCCAATTTGTTGACAAGGTTTCTATTCCCTTCTTCTAGCATAGCCTTTTGTTTAGTCACCTGACAAAGCATCATGGCTTGTGATTCTTGTTCAAGCTTGAGTATCCTGATCTCTTCTACTTGAGCTCTCTTCTTCTCCATCAAATCTGCTATTGCTGCATCAAAGTCTTTGGAATCTCCATTTGAAAATATATTTGAGGTGTCAATATCCTTGTACTGTGTGTCATTCTTAGCTATGGCAATCTCTCTTCTTCTTTTTAAGGATTTTCTCAATTCTTTTATAGCTTCTTCCAAAGCATGAAAAGCAAGTTATATATCAAGTGCCTAATTCTCTATGATGTTCCCAAGTTTGTAGACTTCCATTTTCAAATCTTTTCTCCAAGCTATAAGGCTCCGTGTGAGAATCACACTCTGATACCAATTGTTGGAATTGACAAGCGGGAAGATTTACTTATTTGGGGGGGGGGGGTGGGGGGGGGGGTGAATCAAAAGTAACTAATTTTAACCTTTTCAAGTCTTGTTAACTAAAACCATTTACATGCACCTAATTCATCTAATAAACATGAAAGTAAAGACATGCATGAAAATAGACAAAACACAAATTTGGTAACCTAGAAACCCTCCAAAATGAGAAGGAAAACCTAGGGTGGGGATAAAACCCACAAAGTATCACTACAACAATTTGTAACTATTCAAGGTTACAATGTTTGACCACTTCCAATGGTTTTCCCTGTAAAATGCATGTCCTATTAAAGAGTTTACACTCTGTTAAAAGTGACCTTGTTAAAGTATTTCACTACCCTACTAAAAGTAGGCCTAATTAAAGGACTTTTGTACATTCACTTGGAATGCCACCCTGTTAAATGATTTACAAATGGTTGCTAGTCCAACCTAAGTCCATAGGATTTCCATATCTAATACAATTGCTAGAGAGTATTAAAAAGTTTTTGACCTAATAGCTTTGCAATCTTCAATTGCTGATTTTAGATCCTTGTTTTGCTTTGTCAGCTCTGATCCTTGCTTGATCTAATATGTCACTTTGTGAGGTTCTAATACTCTATTCTTCAATAACTAGATTCTACAATGCTACTCTATTTTTCACTAAGTATTTTAATACTCCTCTATGAATTTCACTATAGTTCACCCATAGACTTCTCTCATCCACACATACAATGGGGTTTCATTCTACTTTTAAGGATTTTGAAGACTTAGGATAAGGTATGAATCTACAATCCATATTCATTCTTCCTTTCCTGCTCAACTCTTGCACTTTTCTTAATGGTTGCATGCCTTCTCCATTTTTCTTATTGGTTGCATGTTGATTACATAGGTAATGTAAAAGATTCATTCTTATCCTTAGGATTCTTCGAGATTCATCCTATGATGGATCCAAAAATAGTTTACATGTGAGTTTGTGAAAGCACAAACTCATATGTTGATTTTGTGTTACTCAGTACATACTGGTTGTTGATGCTTGGCACATATAGGAAAATAGGCTCACTCAGCTCCTATAGCAATTTTGTTTCACTCAGCATCTATAGTGACTCGACACCTATACTTTGCTCAGCACTTGAACTTTGCTTGGCACCTAAAAATTGCTCGGCACCTAAAGTACACTCGGCACCTATTGAATTTTCTAGCTCAACATACATTGTAGCTCAACTTGTGTATTATACTCGACATCAACTAAAGAATTTGGTTAAGTGTGTTAACACTCAATTGTCAAAACCAATCCGAGATTAACATCTATGTCCTTGAATATACACTCAATAATGAAAAATATATTTTTGTTTTAAGTAAAATGTAAATAAAAATAAAATTTATTCTATTGTAAAATATTATAATATTAATTACCATATATGTCTTCCAAGTTAAACTCAATTATACCTAAATATACAATTTATTACTATAAAAAACATATAATATATATTCAAATAATATCTATATGAAATACAATGATTAGTATCTTTTAAAGGCACTTATCTTCAATCATATTCAAGTAAAAAATATAATAGGTGCCTCAAACAAGATATTGATCAGCATATTTAATTTAGATATTATCTAAATAAATATATATAAGCTAGTTATACATACATATTTTTTAGATATATGCATTTTTATAGTTCATAATAATGAGTCTTGATGATTTTAGATTTGATTTTGTTAAAACCATTTCTAAATTATTTCAATTGACTACATTTATTCTATCCTCTTTTCTTGCTCTACCATACTAGAACATGAGTACAAAATTATATTAAAAAATGCAATAGATTTAAATTTCAATTTGAATTAATTATATTTATTACAATATCACTTATTTCCAAACCTAAATATCAAATTTATATTTAATTTTACATTTGATTTGGAAGGAAAACATGACTTATTGAAAATCACAAAGAAAAATTTAAAAGAAAGTTTAGGTTTATGTCATAATTAGGGCTATAATTGTGGTAAATATTTGGTTATGATTGTTTAGGATTAGGATTTTAGTTAATGTTAGGGTTATAGTTGGGCTTAGGATTACAGTTAAATTCATGAATCGAGAGCTTAGAGTTAAAATTTTACATTCATGAATCAATATTTTAGAGTTGAGATCATGATTAGAGGAACATTCATGAACCAATATTTTGAAATTTCATTTGTATTGAATTTATTTTTTATTAATTAATATTTATATCAAATATATTTAAATTTGAATTTGAATTAATTATATTTGTACTTTTTACATTTTCTAAAAATTATGAAAACATAGTGTATTTTTACAAAACTTTCAATATACATTTGTGTTAATTTCAATGGTTAAAAGTAGAAAACTACATGAAATATGGAAAAAAAAATCATTATGTTTTTGTAGATCTCAACAGAAGAATAGCCCATGCCATATATATATACATATACACACATATATATCTATATCTATATCTATATATATAGACATATATGTGTATTTGTATATATAATTATACACACACACACACACACACACACACACTTGTATATATGTATATATACATGTATACATGTATATATATATATATATATATGCATATGTATATATATACATGTATATATATGTATATGTATATGTATATGTATATATATACATATATATATATATGTATATATGTATGTATATGTATATATATATATGTATATATGTATGTATATGTATATATATGTATATATGTATGGATATGTATATATATATGTATGTATATGTGTATATATATATGTATGTATATGTGTGTATATATATGTATATATATACATATATATACATATATATATACACATATACATACATATATATACACACATATACATACATATATATATATATATATATATACATATACATACATACATATATATATATATATACATATACATACATATATATATATATATATATATATATAATTTAAATTACTACCAATTGCACTTTAATAGTTTTTGTATGCAATAGAATTTTACAAATGTTAGAACTATTGTTTTCATGTAGTCTCATAATAAGTTTCATTATGATTATTTTTACAAAGCTTCATAATAAATGATGTAAATATATGGTGCATTTAGAGTGATGCAAGATATGGATTTTGAATAATTTTTTGTAGTCTCCATATGCTTGCTACATTAGGGTGTGTAGATTCTATGGACAACACAGTCTTATGAAAGTTTGACCATTTGGGATCTTCTATATTAGGAATGAAAAAGAGAGAAGTATGTCTAATTTGTATGATTATGTCAAAAATATCTCCTCTTCACTATTTCTAGAATGGTTATGTGCCACAAATTGACCAGTTGAATAGAATGAGTTGTTCAGTAAGCCTGTCACTGGGCAATTCCTTTAATATTTGGTACATGCATACAAGCAATATATGAATAGAACCATCAAATTTTTTTCTAATAAATATTGATGTTGTGTCTTGAATTTGATGGTGCATAAGGATATCAAGTATGAAGTACCTAAATTGGGAGTGTTGGTCAAACTATCAAAGAAAGTGGTGAGCATGTTCATGTAGCTTGAAATATTTTATACATTGTCGTTTGAATGTGTCTTTTCCTTGTGGACTCTTTTTGTATATGTAGTAATGGGAGATGAAAAAATTTTCAGGCATTTAATGATTGGATTTTTTGTCCTTCTTGTAGTTGTAGTAAAGATATGGCTTCTTCCAGATCTCTTCGTAAAGTGGTAGGTTTAGTACAAATGAATTTCTATGTATGATTTCCTCTAATGGATCATATTTTATCACTTCACTATGAACTAGGGATATTTTAGGATTATCTTGACTTAAACTGGTTGATCATAAAAGATTTAAGAAGTTTTTTGGTTAAAGGGAAAAGGATGACAATATAGAGTCATCTTCTCATACATCTATCTAATATGGATCATTGCATATTTTATATGTTGCTGATTCGCGAACATGACTTCTACTAACATAGAAGTTGTATTATTGATTTCTAATTTTTTCTCTATTAACTATAATTATGTCAAAGCCATCTATCACAATTAGCAAGAATGTTGTAGCTATAGAAGTGTCTTGAGGAAAACATAATGTGTGCCCACTATATTTTAGTGGGCCACCTCTTTCTTAAGTAACTTGAAGGATAGGACTTATTCCTACAATTGACATACTCTCAACTTGAGTTAAAAAATTTAAGCATTGTGGCTACTCTCTAGAGTCCATATTATTCCATTTTGATAATTGATTGTCATTTATTATAGATGTGCATCTATAACTAGTGCTTGATCCATTTTATTTCCTTGGCATAAGAAAATTTGGAAAGGTTATCCAATTTGTAATAGATATTATCTCAAGTTGAGTAATAATCCTTAGAATAGTTGGGGAAGCATGTGTGTTCTGGCTGATTGATTTGAGTGTCATCCTTCATTTCATTTGATGGAGAATAAATTAGATTTGTCATCTCTGATCTTTGCATTGTTTCATATATAATTTTAAAAATGTAATGGTGAAGAATTAAAGACTTACACTCTTTGACCATTATTTTGATATACTATGATTGTGTTATTTCTAATGAAATGAATAATATAGAAGTGACACATGTTAACTTTAAATTCAAAAAATAACCTAAGCCTTCCTAGACATGATCTATAGACATTCCCAAGAAATAGTCAAGATCTCTAGTTTATCAGCTCTTTACTCCAATAAAAATCTATAAACACATAAGTTATTCAATGTGATGTGATTTAAATAGAAAACTAAATAGAGAATTAAATGCCACTAATACTTATCTAATAACAGTTTTTATTTTTCTTTCCAAATACTAATATTATTTCAGTTTGGAGCAAGTTCTTCTTGCATATGCATGGCACTCACAAAATTAAAGTACTTAGAATTTATAGAAAGGTACTAGTACTACTTCAACTTGAAGAAATGTATTGAGTAATAGTTTATTACAATCCATCCCCCATGAGTATGAATGGCCAACTTAATACTTTTGTGTTTAATTGATACATACAAAACTGAAGAATTCAAATTCTTTGATAGGTTTTGAGTATTGGTTTGGTCCAAGCACATTAACCATAAAATTCATCAAAACATAAACTCATAACTAAATAAATATAAATGATCCACTTGATACTTTTTTCATCTAAATCAAATTTACAAAAGTGATGGATTGAAAATGTTACGCTTAACTTCCGATAATTTTCTCAATTTTAAACTCACTACTCACAATTAAATATTCATAAAATGTAAAAAAAGGAAATTAACTAAAAAAATATAAGTTATTTACTTATAATTCACTATTTATAAAATATAAATAAGTAAAATTATCTCCAAAATCATAAATCATTTAATGCATTGAGGAATTGGCGTTATGATATAAAAGTAACTTAATTTTGTCCATAAGTTATGACTTTGAAGAAAGATTTTTATTATACTACTACAATTGTAAATAACTTCTCAAGCAATTCAACTAATGCTTCCTCCACTTTTTTTTTCTTTTATGTCTTACTAATCTATTTTTCTTGCTACAAATTCCCTAGACCACTAGTAATCATGCTAAGAAACATACATTCAAGTGTAATTGTTCACATCACTTCATCATGGAAGAAAGATAGAGTTGTTATAGAGAAGGAAAATATGAATCTCTTCCCATTGCAACATTATGAAAATAAGGGTCAGGAAAATACAATGACTAAGGAGGGTGTTAGGAATGTTGAAAAAGAAAACATGGAGAAAGAGGAGGAATAGAAGGAAAAGAATGCACAACTGGAAAAAAGGGTCAAATTTTTAGAGGAGGTGTTCTACTCCTTCTCTAAATTTGCATTGAAGGTTACTCATGCTACTGCTACCACTCTCCAATTGCTAGCACAGGAGAAGGACAAAATAGGGCTAGACATGGAGGATAACAAGCTCCTCTATAAGTTTCTAGCTAATGATTGGGCTAGGGTTCTTATGGTTGGGAAAGATAAGGAAAAGGATGAGAAATAATATGGTAGTCTCTACAGGTTTTTTTACCCTAGTTGTTTTTTCTTTTCTACTCCTACATGGTTTCTAGTTTACAGTTGTTACTCAGACTTGGGTTGGCTTGTTTATGCCAACAATTTTATATTTTGAACTTTACTAGTATTTTAGTACTATATCCTTCAACTTTAGAATAGATGTTACCTTGATAGATGTAAATGAGTGTGTTGTTTCTGGTCTGGGTTAGTTTTCTTATGCCAATAGTTAATACTTTGAACAATCATAGTATGGTTAGTAAGATAGCTATAAATTTAGTTTAGCATTTTCTCTGCTAGCTGGTAGTTTCTTAGTTGTTAGTGTAGTTCTCTGATGTAGTGATGCCTTCTACTTGTTTTTGCTGGTAGTGTTTTGGTTGCCAGCTTTTTGTTTGTAAGGGTCAACCCCCTTCTTTTGGTAGCTTTATATTTCAAAAACATTATGATATCATGACCCTATCCTCTCTAATCTTAATTAGGAAAAGGAAGTTGAAATCACTTTTACACAAATTTACAATAAATATACTAATTATCTTATGATGTTTAGAATTGAATTCAAATTATATATGGATTAATGTTTTAAAAAAAATGATAAACAGATAGAATATTCAAAAAAAATGCGTGTCACATATTTCGCTTCTCCTTCAACCATTTTACTCTCAACTACAAACTAAATCTAAAATAAAATTTTGGGGAAAATAAATCTCAAGCATGAAAATTTTCTAGATAAGAACATCATAGATGAAATCAATTTCTCCTAGGTTTATTTTCTCTTATTTAATGCCTTTGTAATGCAAAAAAAGTAGCCTTGAATTGGAAGCTTCTCTTCTCTTAAGAATGTAAAGAAATTAACCTATGAAGGCAATTGTAAACCACCCAAAAACCTTAAAAATCATAGGAAAGGGTTAAGGAAAAAGAATATAGAGCTCAAATAGACACAATAGAGAAAACATTTCTTCAGTAAAGGCAATAGAAAACCAATTCAAATCATTAATACATAGTAGAGCTAAAATTCTTAGGCAATGTAAAGGGAATAAAATTTGAGCATAAATAAATGAAAGAGAGCTACAAAATTCTTTGGTAAAGGAAAATGGAAATTAAAATTTAGAGCATAAATGCAAATAAAATAAGATAAAACTCTTGGGAAAGGGCAATAGTAAAAAAATTTAGAGCATAAATAAATATAAGTAAGCATTTGAACTCTTTGGATAAGGTAGCAGAAAATGAAATCAAAGTGTAAATACACATTACAGAGCTTAACATTTGACCTTACCATGGTCTATGAGGAGAGAATTTGATCCAACATGAAATTGTGCATGCATGTGAATGACTTTTCCAGAGGCAAGAGAATCCAACAATGATTATCCAACTAGTTCTTTAGATGTGGCTTGCATTGTACTCTTGTATTTCATTTGATGAAGACAAAATTATTTTTGGCATCTATGATCTTTGTAGTTTTTCAAATTTAATTTTAAAAATGTAAAGGTCAAGAATTAAAATCTTACACTCTTTCATCATTATTTTGATGCACTATGATTACATTATTGCTAATGAAATGAATAATATAGAATGATTACTCTCTTATTTCATTTGATGAAGGCTAAATTATTTTTGGCATATATGATCTTTGCAGTGTTTCATATTTAATTTAAAAAATGTAAAGGTAAAGAATTAAAACCTTACACTCTTTCATCATTATTTTGATGCATTGTGATTACATTATTGTTAATAAAATGAATAATATAGAATGATTACTTTAATTAAAAGGATTGAAAACTTGCAATAAATCAATCAAAAGATTTTAGTTACACAAGTTATAACTTTAGAGTGTTATAATTTAAATTAATTATTTAAAAGAAAAACTTTAAATTTATTATCTCTAAAACACTTATAAAATATTAAATCTTAGTTTATTGATGGGTTTTTTATAATGCATTCCACAAAACTATTGTATATGTTTTCTAGTTGAATTTATGAAATTTCTAAAATTATTAATATATTTAATCATATATTTTTCCCTTGATACACATTTCATTAAAAAATAAAATTAAGTTAATTAAGTTAAAATTATAAGAAAATATAATTCAACATTATATATATATATAATTTAAATTTTATTTAATTATGTTATAATAAAAAATACAACTATACAAAATAGGATATTTGAAAAACTTTTGCACTTTTTAGTACACAATATTTTCATTTCCCCACTACAAAAAAAAATGATAAATCATTTCTATTTTTTTAATCAATGATAAATCGATAACATTATATACATATGTATTTTAAGAATTCAATAACATATAAGAAATTTAGTTGAATAGAGAATACTCGGCTTTTCACTTTTAAGAATTGTGTACAATTCTCATAGCCATATTCTACTCAAATAGTACAATTGAGTTACAGTTACCGAGGCACAAGGGACATGGATGCATATGGAAATAGGCATCCAAGCATGTTTACAGAACTAACCAGATAGTCGTTGCCCTTGGCACTGGGTAAAATTGGCCAAAAATTTGCACTACCTAGTTCTTCGTGCATGCTATGATCATGCATCTCACAATTATTTACTATACACATCAACTATAAATGCAATCAGAAAATATTTGAAAATTCAAAAAAGTACCACGTGATCCTGATATATGTTACCAAATGTTTAGAGATTATTATTTTTAAATACATTTTCATAAAGAATATTTTAGATATTTTAAGAAAATTATTAATTCTCTCACTTAGAAAATATAATGAAATTTTCTAAGTATGAAAATGAGTTAATTGTTTAATAGTCATTAATTTTATCTTAATAAAAGTAAAGTATATTTTTTTAAGTGAGTAGATATATAATTAGGTTTAATTTATGTTTATATCATAATTAGATAATTTTACAAAGAATTAAACAAATTATTAAATATTTTATTATTATTATAATATTAAAATAATCTAAAAATACATAAATATATCTTTTTAAATTTTTTTCAATTTATTATATAATTAATATTAGACTAGTTTGTTCCTTCTTTCACTTTATATTTATAATATGTAGATATATTATATAAGTATTATTAATTTTTTAAATCTTTTGTTACAAAATACTTAGTATTGAACAATAAAAACTAGTTGTTAAGAAAAAAATTAAAGTGAAAATATGAAAAATATTAACATAGAATTATATATATATATTTTTTAATAAATAGATATATCTTAAAATTTAATTAATAAATTATATTTAATTTGTATTAAAGTAATATTGTAAAAACAAATATGAAGTAATGTGATTTAAATTATGTTAAAAAAATATATAAATGAAATTATTTTTAAAATAGTATATATAATAATACAAGTAATATTTAAAGAAAATATTAATACATAATTCATTAATGATACTACTAATAATATGTTAACATACGCTTAAGCTCAAGAGCTCTACAACTTCTTACCTTTGAGCTTGCCAACAACTTGGGTGCATGTCTTTATATTCTACTGGGGATAGAGTCCCCCTCCCTCCTATGCTGGATCTAGTGGAGGCTTGTATAGACCTTATTTTGGTTCTCTCTACCAAAATCCAGAATGCCCAAGAAGGGTTTTGTTCAGCTCGGGGTCTTAACCTGGCTAAGGCACTTGTAGTCCCTTATGAGTTAGCATGTATGGGACCCTAACCTTTGAGGGGCCACATGGATGATATGAGTCACATGAGAATTGATCCCCTCAAACCAAAATAGTTGGAGGTGTTTGTTGAATCCAAGATTCTTGTTGAGCCTGGGGAAAAATCAATGGTGGTTTTAGACATTAAAGGGTTGTAGATTTCTTTCCTAGGTTTTGTAGTTGATTAAATTTTATCAAGACTCTCAGTAAGCCTTGCTAATAAATTTGTTTCTTTTAGGCCTAGTGTGGACATGGTTAGGAAATGGTGCTTTTCTAGATGGAGACTCTCTAGATCAATAACAGTCTCGGCGATGGCAAGCTCCCTCTTCCTATTCAGATACAAAACCAAAACACACCAGGACACTGACTAACAAGCTCTTGGTACTATGGAAAGTATTTGTTGATGCTTCCTAAATGGAAATTGGGTTGCTACCCTAACTAGGACCTATTCAGTTTGGCACCTATTTAGGTCATATTACCTGAGCTTCCTTTGGATTACTGGGATGAGAGAGTGTTTAGATGGATTGGAGACTTCTTCATAAACTTCATTAAGGTTGACTTAACCACTAGCTCTAAGGCTAAGTTGGGTTTTTATAGGATATGTGTGAATGTAGGGATGAATAAATCTCTACTGACTATAGTGGCTCTAAAATAGAAATGGGATACTTGGTCACAACCAATCTTATACAAAAATGTTGCACCCTTTTTTCCAAAAGTACAATATGTTAGCCATTTGGTTGTGGACTATAGGTAGAATGAGATACTTTAAGAGAAAGTCTCTTCACCTAGAGTAGTTGTGATAGAATGCTCAAATTCTACAAATGCAAAGGATCAGGCCAATGTGGAACCTTTAGAGATCATAGAGCCAATAGCAGCTCATTCTTCTAGTGAGAGGGAGAGACTCTTTAGGAAGGATGAAGAACAAATCAAGGAAAAGGATATGGAGAGGGCCCTAGAGATACGAGATACTACTAACTCAGAGGAGAGGGAGATTGCTACCAATACCACTATAGAAGAGGGTGATATAAATTATCAACTTGAAGAATGGGAGATTGACACATTACAAATTAAGAAAGTCACCTAGCTTGTTGGGGGTAAAGATAAATTCTTTTTGAATTTCTCAAATGAGAAGGGGTGTTCTAAGGCCATAAAACCCTATGAAATTTCCTGAGTAAAGGGGAATATCTTACCTTTTAGGGATGGAACTCTAATGGTTTCACTACGGAGTATTATTGAAATACATTCCCCCACCCAAAATATAGCTAATATTTTCATTATGGAGAGAGATGGATGGATTATCTCCAAGAGGAAGTTAAGCGGTGGTAACAAAGCCAATATTGGGACAATGGTAAAAGTATGGATATCCCCAAATAAGAACCTCTAACAAAAGGAGACAATAAAAGATATAGAAAAAGGGAAATAGAAGACAGTAATAGAGATCCAAAAATATAGAAGATGAAGGTAATATCCTAGAATGTGAAAGGGCTTAATAGCCCCAGGAATCAATATGAAGTTAAACAAAAGATTATGGAACTTAATATTGACCTAATGCTTTTGTAGGAAGTAAAAATGATGGAGAAATTTTTCTATAGAGTGGTTGAATATCTATGGCCAGGAGCTAAGTTCTCTTATAGTGTTGCAATGGGTGATTTGGGAGGCATTGTGACTCTTTGGAATCTAGATAGAGCGGTGAGTAGAGAGATTTTTCTAAGCCCTTATTTTATGGTGGTGGGCTTCACTGCCAAAACTTGGAGGTGGAATTTATTTAACTTTTATGCCCTTAATACATGTAATGGGAAGATTTTGGTGTAGGAAAAGCAATGAATTTTTTTGATACCATGAGGCATGAAAACATTTTGTGTATGAGAGACTTTAACACCCCTTTGTATCCCTTAGAAATAATTGGCTGGGATGGAGGACTTTTCCAGAGAGTATCCATGACTTAGCGAGATTCCTAGGGAGAAATGATTTGATAGATATTGACCTCCAAGGAAACCCTTTCACATGGTCAAATAATAGATTAGGGAACAATCTAATTCAAGTTAGGCTTGATAATGCTCTTATCTCGGCTAGTTGGGACATTCTCTTGCACACCTCGTTAAATGCCTACCTAAGGACCATCTCTAGTCACTCCATGTTGTGTTTCTCATGGAAGTAAGAACCAATTGAATATGTGAAGACCCTTCAGGTACAAGATAATGTGACACTCTCACCAAAAGTTTAGAGAGTATATTTCCCAATGGTGGAACATGCCTATCCAATGTTCTACAATGTTTCATGTTGCTAGGAAACTTGGAAGAATATGCAAAGAGATCAAAGGATGGAGAAAGTCACCATTTAGTTACATATTTAAGGAAAATAAGATGTATGAGAAGAAATTAGAGTCCCTCCAAGCCAATTTAGCAAGCGGTAATTCTTCTCTGAATAATCAAAATGAGGAAAAGGAATGTTAGAGTAAGTGGAAAGTTTTTTTAGAAAGAGAGGAAAAATTCTAAAAGTAATGATCTAGAATGTAGTGGTAGGAGGAGGGCAATATGAACACTACCTTCTTCAATAGATTGAAATCAAAGAGAAAAAAGTGAAACGCCTGTTAACCTCACAATGGTTTTTGACAATTGAGTGCCAACACGCTTAACTACATTCTACATTGGAGCCGAGTACATCATGTATGCCGAGCCACAAAATGAGTTTAGTAATCTTCAAGTGTTGAGCAGCCTTCAGGTGCCGAGTGAAGATCAGGTGCCGAGTCTTAAAGGATGTCGAGCAAGACAGGAGCATATACAAAAGTTGAGTTACAATAGATGTTGAGCATCAGGAAGCAGTAAGTGTCGAGTAACTCAGATTCAGCATATGAGTTTGAAACTTCACAAACTCAGATGTAAACCATTTTCATAGATGACATAAGACAAATCTCAAAGGATCTAAGTGATAAGATCAAATCAATTATATTTCCTATGCAATCTACATGCAGCCAATAAGAAAAATTGAGAAGGCATGCAACCAATAAGAGATGTGTAAGGAATAAGAAAAACTTAGAGATTAAATATGGATCGTAGATCCATACCTAACCCTAAGTCTTTGAGTATCTTTATAAGGAAGATGAAATCAGATTGAGATTAGACAGAGAGAACATAAAAAAAAGGTGTGTAAGGAAGTCTAATATCAGAGAAAAGAGTATAAGATCTCAAAGAGGATCAAGATCACAAAAGAGCAGATCAAGTGCCTGTATTCAGCAATCGAAGGATTGTAAGCCATCAGGTTTATCATACCTAATACTCTTTAACCATTGTATTAGAAAGTAAATCCTATGATGATAGGTTAGCTTAGCAGCTATTTTGTAAATCCTTTCAATAGGTGATTAAATCCTTTAACAGGGCAACACTTCATGTAAAGTGTTTGAAATCCTTTAACCAAGTCACTATTGATACAGTGTAAAGCCTTTGACAAGGTAGGCCTTTAACAAGGCAGGCCATCAGAAGTGGTTAAACATTATTATTGCAGTGATTTTGTGGGTATCATCCCTACCCCATTTTTACCTTCTTATTTCTAGAGGGTTTTTGGGTTACAAAATCTTAAGTGTTATGTGGTGATGCATATTTGTTTCTTATGATTGCTTAAAGTTTGTATGCATGCATGTTTAAAATATGTTATTAAGGATTTGAAACAGTTAAAAGGCTAGTTCTTCTAATTCACACCCCCCCCCCCCCTCTCTGAAGAATTCTTTCTAACAAGACAATCCAACAATTGGTATCAGAGCCCAGTTTCTCTCAAAAAGCAGTCTAACAGCTTGGAGGAAAAGATCTAAGGATGAAAGTTTTCAAACTTGGAAAGATCATTGAAAACTAGGTGATAGATGTGCATCTCGCTCTACAAAAGGTAGAGGAAGCTAGAGTGGAATTAAGAAAATCTTTAAAAAGAAGAAAGGAGATAGTCATAGCTGAAAATGACATACACTACAAGGAGATTGATAACACACAAGTGTTTGCCAATGGAGACACTAAAGAATTTGATGCAGCAATAGCAGAACTGATGGAGAAAAACAAAGATCAAGCAAATGAGATAAGATCTCTCAAGATGGAACATGAATCATAGGGCATAATGTTATGTGAAATCACTGAACAAAAGAAAAGAGCAGTTGAGGACAAAGTCATGATGGAAGATGACAAAAGAAATCTTGCGAATAGACTGGAAGAAAAGAGTACTAAATTAACAAGGATCTCAAACATGCAGATGGATACACTTGCTCAAATAATGACCCTTCGTCATGAACTTAATATGAAAGATATTGAGATCTCTACTCTGAGGATGTAGAATGAAAAATTACAGAATGAACTAAATAGAGAAAAGGAGATAGAAAAAAATCTCAACAAGTCAAGCGAAGCCATAAAGTACTTTGAATAGTTGCTGAAATTCCCAATATCAACTCATGATACTTCAGGACTTGGATACAATAGCACTGAGGTTGGTGAATCATCAAAGAGTGTTGAGCAAAGAAGTCACAAAGGTAAGGATTCTAAACCCGCTTGTCATTACTATAATAAAAAGGGACATACTACTAATATTTGCAGGAGTAGAAGAATCAATTAGCCAAATAAAAGCAAGAGTTACTGTCGCAAGTGCAAAACACAAGGACATATGACACAAGACTGTAGATTCAAAATCCCAAGAACACAAAGATTTGCTGGACATTGTCATAATTGCAAGAAATATGGACATAGGGAATTTTAATGTAGAACAAAGCCCATGTGGACATCATATCAACCAGAAAAAGGGAATGAAAGTCACTACTATTGGGATTATAATACCAGGTACAGTTTTCACTATTGTTAGGAATATGGACATACACCCCAAAATTGCATAAGAACACATTTCAAGGGAAACAATAAAAGATGGTTGAGTCAAACTACATGTTTTAGTTGCTTAAAAACTGGTCATACCAGCAAAAACTGTCCAACAAGGTCCAAAGCACCAAATACTGATGCCAACAAAGGAAAAGAAAAGATTGATGTCATAAGAGGAAAAATGAACAAGACTTGGAAGAAGAAATATGAATGCAGTACATCAAGCAAAGGGATCACTTCACCTAACAGGTCAAGTGATCACACTTCATCAAACTAAACATAAGGGAGATGTATGGGACTGATATACAAAGTTATCTCATACATCAGTCCCAAGACAAAGAACCATTGAAAAGAAGAATTAAGCATAAGATAAGATGCTAATACTAAACTCGAACAATGATGCCGAGTCATCTTTGGATGTCGAGTGAAACTGCTTTGGATGTTGAGTTATCAGCAAAGTTAGTAGATGTCAAGTAAGCATAGCTACTGAGTGGATGCTGAGTTGAAGAACATTTGGAAGCTGAGTGACAGGTGTAGGTACTAAAATGCATTAAATGCAAAAGTTTCTTCAGTTTAAAAGTAAAATTCAATTCATTCCTGAGTCATTCAAACGAAGCGCGATTATTTCAAGCACGTTTGAGCAATTTTCAAGCTTTCAACCAGTGATTTGCAACAAATCAACATCCACCCAAGCGATCAAAGTATCTATTCAGGTATTTCCAAAAAGTGCCGAGTTTTACAGTTTGAAAAGTTTTGCTTTAAAGTTGTTAAAACTCTAGTTCGGATACAAATGGTGACAAGCTCAAAAATGACCCAAAAGAAAATGAGTCATGAAATTCAACTTGTCAGCAATGAAGTTAAGCAACCTAAGTTTAGACCAATACCAGAGGTTGCATACAAAAAAGATCCAGCTGGTGCCCTACTCGCCATTCCTGAAAAAGTCATTATGGTTCAGGATGTGCAAAAATGCTACAATTGTAAAATAGGAGCAATAGGAGATTTGGAAATCTTCAATGCCTATGACAAACTTTGCAAAAATGGTATTCTGAAAGATGAGTTTTCTATCATAGAAAAGAAGGGTTTAACCAAAGCCCTAGTTTTCCCAATCGTATTAAAAAAATGAGTGGATACACATTATACTGAGCAGAATCCATGATGGATCATTCTAGTTAGAACAAGGGAAAGTTAAGATTACTAAGAAAATAGTTCATAGGGTTACTAGTTTTCCAACCCTAGATTAGCCAAAAACATTGAGTGAAAAGAAGGAAACAATTGAGAAAAATACAGGTGCAAAGTGGAATAACAGAGGAATGACCATAGATACTATTATTGATCCTCTTTTAGATTTTTTTGTAAGGATCATATCACATAAGTTCTACCAATCCAGCAGGTTAAATAGTGTACCCTACATAACAGTTGATGTGGCATACAAACTTGTAAAGAAAGACCACACTTATGATCTTATAGAACTCCTGTTACAATAGATAAATGAAAATCTTGGAGCTATTAGAAAATCCAAGGGAGCACAATGCAAATTTTGTTCAGTGTTGGTTTGCATGTTCTTTTATGTAATGAAGGAATTTCCTTCATTTGGCAAAGTCAACTGGAGTCAAAATAAAACAATTGTTGATCAAATTAATGATTTCATTGCACAAATAGGAGATAGCTTTGATGATCAAATGTCTACCTATTTTGAGGATTTCAAAAATGCAATGAAGAATAGAATCAGAATGCTAGTCTCACTGGTAGAAAAGCATATAAATGGCATATGTTTTCTTGTTGATATTGATTACACTTACATACAAGCAGCCCTTCCTAGAACAAGATGGCTAAGACCATTAGGATATGAGCTTGATGTTGACCAAGCTTCTCCACCCATCACAACTTTACTTGCAGAAGAAATGGATAAATCTACCAAGGCATTTGGGACATATGACACTATAAAATCAAGAGTTGTAATAGAACTTAAGACAGCCTCAGCAGTAAAGAAAAAGGACAAGTTGGTAAAACAGATAAAGAAGAAATTTGGTGTTGAAGAATCAAGTGCAGCAGGTGAAGAAGAAGAGATCAGCGAAGGAGAAGAAGAAGGTGAGCCAGAAAAAGAGCCACCTGAACTGACTCAAAGATAAGGTGAAGAGAAATATGAGAGTGCCAAGGAAACAAAAACCAAGGAAGCACCTATCAGAGGCAAAGTTATTAAAAGGAAAACAAAGACCTCTCCTGCTTCTTAGCCCCCACCAAAGAAAGTTGTTGTGCAAACACCAAAGAAGCCAACAACTAGAGCTACAACAAGGGCCTCTACCCAGAAGGCTAAAGAGGAAGCCACAAAGAAGAAAAACACAAAGGCACAAGAAGAGCCAAAGAAAAGGAAAAGATATGTGGCCCAACCTAATACTGATGAAGAAGATCAGATTGAAGAGGTAAGTCCTCCTAAATCTTCAATTGATATATTATCTAAGAAGATTAGGAATCGAGACCTAAATGAAATTAAAAAGCTTGATTTCAATAAGTTTAGTAAAGAGGAACAAAATAGCATAGAAGAATCAGTCTATGCATTTATGGCACAGTTCAAGTAGACACCTCTTGAACTAGATGGACAATTGCCAAAGGAATTGTCTAAAATTGTAGAAGGTAGATGGCATTTCTGACTAATGATGGAGAAAGAAATGAGGGAATCAACCCTAGCAAACTTACTACCTGATTTGACAAAAGAATAGGTAACTCAAGTAGTCAAAAGGCATAATAAAAGGTTTACACCCAAATATAGGGCATTCTCCATCCTGCAAAACAAAATTGAAGAAGTTGTGCAAAGAACAACAAGAGTATGGAAAAACTTGTACAAAACATTTAAAGATGTTATAAAAGAAATATACAAAGAAGAAGCTTCTGCCAAACCAGAAGAAAGAAGGAAGAGGAGAGAAGAGAAAATTGAAGAAGAGAAAAAGGTTGAAGAAGAGGAAAATAAGAAAGAAAGAGAGGAGGAAAGGCAAGATGAAGAAAAAGGAACTGATGAATAGAAAAGTGTGCAAGACACACATCCTTCACCTCCAAGATCGCCTCACTCACCTACCACACCTGCAGAAATCATAAAGATTAAGGATGTCGTTGACACCACTTGTCAAAACATCAATCCACTAACTACAGTGGATCTTACCAAGATGCTTGACCAAATGAATCTACAAGCACAATTATGTACAAATCCCATATTGGTCAGTGTGGATAGTCTTCAAAAGTTAGTAGATAAACTTAAAGAGGTCAAGGTGCCATCACAACAACCACCTCAAATCACTCAAACTACTGGACTTACATTTCTACCACCTCTATCACCACCAAGATTAGGCACTCAAACTCATCAGGAGCTGAGTGCAACAACATAAGTTATCACAGGGACAACAACTTAGATAGTGAGTACACCTCCAGTAGCAGTAACTCAACAAGAAGAAGACAAGCAAGAAGAAGAGGAGAAGGAAGAAACCCAAAATAAAGAGGAGTGTGCAATAAAAACTTTGGTTGAATTACCAAAAACAACAACTCCCACCAAATTCATTCATGAGCAGAGTACTGAAAAGATAATTTTATATGCCAGTACACCAAGCTCAAGTTCTACAAGGGTAGCCAAGACCATACATTATGGTATTCCTGAGCTTGATGAAGAAATCAAAATACCCTATTATGATTGAAGCACTCTCAATGAGGAAAAGATGAATGAAATACAGAGTGCATTGGATAAAAGGAAGAGACAAGAGGCAATGAGAAGATAATACAAATACTAGCAGGCAATGAATGAAATAAAAGATATATTCATGTATGCTTTTAGTCTTCAACCTTTAGATGCAAATAGGCCAATACTTGAACAATTATCTGATATAGTTGATCAAGTAAATAATGAAGACTATGATACTAATGCAAAACTATTGGAATGGTCAGAAAAGAATTTTTTGGGCAAAGTCAACCAGAAAATAGCTAATAACATAATTTTGGGATAGGTTGACCTAGCCAAGAAATTAGAAAATGTGAAAAGTGTATTAGGAAACATATTTTCCCTTTACAGTAAATTGTGTTATTTTTCCAAGTTCACACATGAAATAAATTAGAAAATTTTGAATCTTGAGAGTAAATTAAAACTCTCCAGCATGCAAAAACCCTCAAATCCTGCACAGAGTGAAAAACAATTTTCTCATACATTACACACTCAGAGGGAATTAACTGCATTATCAACAGAAGAGGCCACTATCAAAGAAAAGCTTATGCAAATTCAAGCCTCCATAACTCCTCACTTAGAAGTATTGCACAAGGATCAATTGTATGCAAAAATAGTCTTGAAGAAGGATCCCAATATTTCCACGCATGAAGGACTTTTTGATCTCGCATCAGAGCTTGCAATCCAACAAAAGTCATTGGATATTGCCTTAAATAACTAGGATGCAACTCTCCAAATACTCCTTGAGGTAAACAAAACATTTTTGGCCAAACATGGCATTACTATTTAGGACCCTTTGACATAAGTGTCAAAAAGGGGGAGAAAAGATATAAAGGGGGAAATATAGATATTATACACAGGGGGAGATAATGAGTCAATGGAGGAGCATAATACATAGCACAAGATAGCACAGATACTGGCACAATCAACTCAGGGAGAGTTACGCAAATTTTGAGGTATATATACATTTTGCAAATTGATTAAGGTTTTTCAACCTCTGTATATACCGAGTAAGTTTGGTACATGTACTCATAAGGTCAATTAAGTGTTTTTGTCACTCATGTCAAAGGGGGAGATTGTTAACCTCATAATGGTTTTTGATAATTGAGTGCCAACACACTTAACTACATTCTACATTGGAGCTGAGTACATCATGCATGCCAAGCCACAAAATGAGATGAGTAATCTTCAGGTGCCATGCAGCCTTCAAGTGCTGAGTGAAGATCAAGTGCTGAGTAAGTACAGGTGTCGAGCATGATCCAAGTACCGAGCATCATTCACATGCTGAGTCTTAAAGGATGTCGACCAAGACAAGAGCATATATAGAAGCCAAGTTACAGTAGATGTCAAGCATCAAGAAGCAGTAAGTGCTGAGTAACTTAGATTCAACATATGAGTTTGAAACTTCACAAACTCATATGTAAACCATTTTCATAGCCGACATAAGACAAATCTCAAAGGGTCTAAGTGATAAGATCAAATCATTTATATTTCCTATGCAATCTACATGTAGCCAATAAGAAAAATTGAGAAGGCATGCAACCAATAAGAGATGTGCAAGGAATAAGCAAAAATCAGAGATTAAATATGGATCGTAGATCCATACCTAACCCTAAGTCTTCGAGTATATTTATAAAGAAGATGAAATCAGATTGAGATTAGAGAGAGAGAGCATAAGAAAAAAGGTGTATAAGGAAGTCTAATATCAAAGAAAAGAGTATAAGATCTCAAAGAGGATCAAGATCACAAAAGAGTAGATCAAGTGCCTGTATTTAGCAATCGAAGGATTGTAAGCCATCAGGTTTATCATATCTAATACTCTTTAACCATTGTATTAGAAAGTAAATCGTATGATGTTAGGTTAGCTTATCAGCTATTTTGTAAATCCTTTCAATAGGTGATTAAATCCTTTAACAGGGTAACACTTCATGTAAAGTGTTTGAAATCCTTTAACCAGGTCACTATTGATACAATGTAAAGCCTTTGACAGGGCAGGCCTTTAACAGGGTAGACCATCAGAAGTGGTTAAACATTATTATTGCAGTGATTTTGTGGGTATCATCCCCACCCCGGTTTTACCTTCTTATTTCTAGAGGGCTTCTGAGTTTCCAAATCTTAAGTGTTATGTGGTGATGCATATTTGTTTCTTATGATTGCTTGAAGTTTATATGCATGCATGTTTAAAATATGTTATTAAGGATTTGAAATAGTTAAAAGGCTAGTTCTTCTGATTCAACCACCCCCCCCCCCCCCCCCCCTTCTCTCTGAAGCATTCTTTCCTACAAGACAATCCAACAACGCCATTAGCCTATTGGTGGACATCAATGGCAAGGAAATATCAGAGGAGGATGGCATAGAGGAGTGGGTGACTAAATATTTTTAGGAGATCTATAGCCCCCTCCAAGTTGAATTAGGATTAACACTCAAGAGAATATTTTAAGGATCATGAACTTGGTTATGGATAAACAGATGAATAATGCCTTGATTGACAAGGTTACGGAGGAAGAAGCAAGAAAAGTTGTGTTTAGTATGAACCAATTCATAGCCCCAGGGCCAAATCGGTTTCCCACTATATTTTTTTAAGCAATTTTGGGATATCATCAAATATGATATTTATCATGCTATTGGTAATTTTGTGCAAATGGGTATGCTATTGAAGGAACTTAACTAGAATTTCATAGAGTCAATATCAAGGACAAAGGGACTGAGATGTCTTGAGGAATTTAGACCCATAAGCCTATGCAATAGGATTTATAAGATCCTCTCTAAGGTCATGGTGAATTGTATTAAGCTCATCCTTAATAATTTTATAGGTCCATACTAGAATGCATTTGTCCTGAGCAAACAGATTATGGGTGTGGTCATCACCACCCATGAGGTGTTACATTCCATGGAGAGGTGGGGGAACCCAAGTATGGCTCTAAAACTTGAAATTTATAAATCCTATGGTAAGATAAGGAGGGAATTGATATTTGATATTGTAACCAAGTTATGATTCAAAGAGAAGTTTGTTAGTACTATCATGGCTACAATTAATACCATCTAGTTCTCAGTCCTAGTGAATGGGGCCCTAGGAAGATTTTTTACCTCCTCTTAAGGGCTTAGAAAAGGGGACACATCATTGCATTGGAGGTGATGGGAAGAAAATTAAAGGCCCTAGAAGGTAATGGCGAAATAAAAGGCATTAAACCTACTTCCTCCAACCCCCTACATGTGATCTAACAATTTTTTGATGACACCTTCCTATTTGGCCTATCTTTTATCCATGAAGCTAGAGCTTGGAAGACCCTTGTTAACTAGTATGAAATGCTTTTGAGATAGTGTATAAATTATGAAAAAATAAAATGGTAGTTTGTATATATGGACAAGGATCTAAGGAGGGAAGTTATCAAAATTTTGGAATTATAGGAGGAAAGCTTACCAAATTCCTATCTTGGTCTCCCTCTCACAATAAAAGAAGAGTCCTTGAAATACTAGAATGAGCTAGTGAAACACATACAGTGTAAGCTTATGGGCTAGAAAGAAAAAAATTGGAGTACTGTAGGGAAAATGCAGCTTCTCCTAGCCTCCTTATAGGGAATCCCCCTGTACTTTCTTTCACTCCTTAAACTCCTAGGTAGATATAAAAAAATTATTGAAAAAATTTAAAGAAATTCTCTATCGTCTAGAATGGAGGATAAGAACATAATAAGTTTAGTTAGCTAGCAGAAAGTATGTCAGCCTAAGTCCTTGATGGGAACTAAACATTAGAAGAATTGGGCATTTAAATAAGGCCCTCCTGGCTAAGGTTGGATAGAAACTAATGAGCTCCCTAAGCAGTTGGTGTAGTATTGCTAGGGATAAGTATCTGAGTGGTGAATTAGTACACCAAGATCTTTGGACAATGACTTTGCCCCTATAATCAAAACTTTAGAACAATATTAAGCAAACCAATAAAAATTTGAAGAAGTGTGCTCACTGGGTGTTGGATAATGGGAAAAATGTCAAATCTTGGGAGGATCATTGCCTACAATTTGGCCTCCTCATGAACAAGTTCCACACTCTACGAGATTCATGTACTAGGAAATATGATACTCTGGTTTTAAACTACATTACCCTTGAGAGGAAATCGAAAAGACTTTACAATAAGGACAATCCTAGAATGAGGCTAATTATGGAGTTTCAGGAGATGTTATAGAATTGTTGTATCCCTTTGGTCCCATTAGATGATTCTTTGATATGGAAACTTACCACTTCTTGGGAGTTCATGGTGACATCTTCTTATGCTTGTTGTCTTCAAGGTGGTGAAGCACCGAGGGAATGGAAAGATGTTTGGCACCCCTAGATGTTGCCAAGGATAAATTTCTTTGTGTGGAAAGCTCTACAAAATGCAATCCTCACCATTGATATTTTGCAAAGGAGAGTATTATAGCTAGCTAACTAATGTACATTATGTTATAATGCAGTGAAATCTATTCAACACCTCCTCATACATTATCCCTTTTCTATGGAGGTTTGGAGGGAGATTTTCTCTATGTGGGAGATTCATTGCTTCATCAATGAGAAACTTCATTAGTTTGTTAATTAGGATGGTCCCTTAAATCACCCATACCCCAAAACCTTTTAGATAGTCATTCCCCCTTATGTGTCCTAGCAAATTTGGAAGGAATAGAACAATCACATATTTTAGGACAAGGTTGCTCCTAGTGTGGTGGTGGCTCAATAAGTGATCAAGATATTGAAAGAATGTAGTCGGATCAAGTATTGGAACATCCCCACTTGGTCGAACCCCTCGAAGGACCAAGATATGAGATAAGATAATTCTTGTGACTTAAGTCTGAAGGTTGTAAGATTTGATAACTCTAAAGTTTTTGGTAGATGCAGAATGGTTTGGCACCCCCCCTAGAAGATTGGTTGAAACTCAACTTCAATGGCTCAACCATTTCTGGGAGGACTATGGGTGGAGCTATTGTTCGGGATAATACTAGAAAGGTGATGGTTTCCATTGCTAGGAACTGTGGTGGGGGGGGGGGGGGGGGGGTTCAAATAATGAAGTGGAAGCTTTGGCCCTACTATGGGGAATGAGGATAGTGAGAGCTAGAAGAATTAATAGACCGGTTATTGAGGGAGATTCGATATTAATCATCAATGTTGTGTAGGAAAAAAATGGAAAATGTACCTGGAAGATAAAAGTGACAATAGAGGAAAAATGTAACCTATTGAATGGGTTGCTTGAAGTCCAAGTGGAGCACCTATATCGAGAAAGAAATGGAGCTGTGGATGACCTAGCCAAAGTTGGTCATAACATGGAAGGAATAAAGGAATGAGATGATGTCAGCCAAAACCCACCATCCAGACAAATGATGGTAGAAAGTGAACATGTTCTTTATGGTGCAATTTAACATGAACTACAATAAATGGCATATTGATGTGGATCCAAGTGCATAGGAGAACCTGAGAGTTAAAAACCATAAATTGAGGAATATTTGAAAAGATTTTGTGTTGATTTTCATTTGGTGTTCCCTCACTATGAGCATTAATTACTATCATGAGAGAACGACCCACATAGATTTAGTCAGCATGATAAAAATGCCAAAGAAATAAGATGTAAATTATAATAATTGCAATTCCCTTATGCCTCACTCAATGAATAACTGGTAATGATTAACTTTTATGGAAAACTTGTATTGTTCACATATGCTCAAGCTAGAGAAGGATTGGAAAATGTGAAGCCTTCTAATTTTATGATGCGAATCAATTACTTTCTTAGGTTCATTGTTAGCATTATATCTTTAAACAGAACTAACTTCTAAGTTCTATCATACAACAAGGGGATGTCAGAACAAACTAAGAATTTGGTAATTGAACTCAGTGAAGATGTGGGTGCCACAGAGCACATTAAACTAGATAAGATTGAATATTGTATCAGGGATAGTCAGGAAGTGTGGGTTTATCTGCAAGAAAGTGGTTTGTTGTCATTCATGAAAGGCATTAAAGGGTATGATGAGAAAGTGTCCCTATAGTTCATCAAAAAATTGAATAATAAGGAGGTGTACATTAATGGGGTAGTGTTCGGAATGAAGGAGGAGCTCGTCATGATAGTTGATGGTTTATCTCTCGATGGGAGGAGTTAGCATAAGCAAGCTAGGGTTTATAATCAAACGAGCTTGAGAAAATTCTTCCAACCTAAAGAGGATCTTGTTCGCATAAGGGGTGGTTTTTTGACAAAGGACCTACCCAAACCTTGGGACATTGTGTGCTACTACATTTTTCACAACATAACTCTTAATGATTAGTTTTGTGTGTTGTATTATTACCACTTTCCCATTCTAAACCATTTTAGGAACCATGACATGATTTGCTTCCCACACCTTATATTGCATTCGATGGAGGATATTGTGTTTAATGTTAAAAAAAAGGAAGGAAGAGCCTTTTATATTCTAGAACATGCCTTCATGTTTAAACTTTACAAGTTCCAACTTGCCCTCAACCCACCTCTTTTTGTGAACACTCTTTTCATTGTTACTCCCCAAGTTTCCACGAACCCTAGCCCTGGTTCAGCCTCAAAGAAGGTGGACAAAAAGCCCTTGAGTAATAGGAAAAACATTAGCATTAAATTGACTCTGATATTGATACTTGATGGAGTAATAAAGTTGCGAGAAGATCCAACAAAATTCTTAAAATGGAAAAATTTAAGATACCCCACAAATAGGAGGTGAGTTATGAGTCCATGTAGAGTGAAAAGAGATCCACAAGAAGAAAGAGGAAGGTAATACACCTTGTCTTAGGGGGTAAGGAGGTTGAAAGCCCTTCTAACATTTCAGACACCCTAGAAGCCAATTTTTCCCTGGATAAAGTCTTAAGGGAAGATATCACATCCCTAATGAAGGATTTTACTAAAGGTGAGGGGAAGAAGGGGTGTCATAACCATAGGAAGGATCAAAGAAAAAATTAATTAGATAGGCTAGAGAATTCGATGCATGACCTAGCCGATAATCAAGATGCCCTATGTCAAAAGGATGAAACCCTCATGGAGTTCTCTACAAAAGTCATGCACTTGGTCGTCACCTTTCTTTATTTTTTGCAGGTCAAAAAGGATGAGAAGGACAAGAGAGTGAGACCACCCACTCCCTATACAACTTCCTAGTAGATGATTGGCTCACAACTATGCTAGAGAAACCTGTCAAGGAGGAGGTGGAGAAATTGGCCACGGAGGATCCTAATGAAAAGGAGGAGGATGACATGGAGGAGAAGGAGGGGAGTTAGCCTACATGCTTTCCTTCTTTTAAATTATGTTTAATGTTATGGTTAACTATGAAATATATGCCCTTGGTGGCATTTTTTGTTTTTTGTGGATATTAATCATTTTATAAGCATTGCTTGCAGTCTTGGTTGCTAGATGTTTTTGGCATAGTATATATGTTAGGGGTAGTATAGAAAATATTGATATTTTGAAGGATAATGCTAAGGGGTTAAATGTAACAATGTTTTTTATTTTTTTGACATTTACAAAAAGGGATTGGTTAGATAGTAGGGGGTAACTATAGGATGGTTCCCAACCCTCTATACCATGGGGTCGACCCCCCTTTCTAGCTACTATCTAAATACATCAAAAATAATACTAATAATAATATTATTATATTCATCTAATTATAAAAATATTTAATTTTTAAGATCTAACTTTTGTTAAAATATTATTCATCAATTGATGAATTATATAAGAGTAATATAATATAATAAAATATTTAAATTAATTTTAGAGATTATTTTCTATATAAGAGATGTTGAAATAAATATTTTCAAGAAAAAATACTTTTAAATTTTATATTTCTAATTTTTTAATATAATTATATTTTTACTTAAAGTCATTATTAATACTTATATATCTTAAAATATTTTAAGTAAATTGTATTTAATTTCAAATAATTTTTGAAAATCATACTAGTATAGAAATTTAAACAAGAAAACCCTCATACACAACTAATATCCTTAACTTTAGATCAAAATAATAGATTTTAAAAGTGAATAAATATTAAAATTATTTTGACATTAAATTTTTTTATATGCATAATATTTTGACTCTTGAATTAAAAAATTAGAGGAAATGAATTGAAGTGTAGGCATGACAAGTCATTATTAAAGTATATCACTTTAGTACAAATTAAAGTATTTTGTAACAATTTTTCTAAAAAATGATTAAACAATACATATAATTAAACAATACATATATAATATATCAGTAGGTTATAGATTAAAATTGAAACAGGAAACAAACTAGTCTAATGTTGAATAAGTAATTTGGAGAACAAATTAAATATTAAAAGATAAATTTATGCAAGTTTTAGGTTAATTTTAATATCTTACAAGTAAAATAATTCTTAATACTCTATTAAGTATAATTTTTTTAAAATAGAAAATTAAAGATTATTCAATGATTACAAATTTTGATACTTGAAAAAAAAAACATTCTTTGCAAACACCTATAGTTTTAAAATACATAATCTTTTTGTGACATGTGCAAATTTTTGACTTGTTAGCTAGTGCCCTTTCCCTTCCAATATTTACTATCATTTTGATTCAAAATTAAAAAAATTATTCTAGAAATCGCTTTGATTTAATTTGTTACTTAATTTAAAAGTCACTTTGTTTTTTAAATTAATTAATAAATTCAAAAGAAATTATTAATTAATTTAAAAGTCACAATGATTTTTTATATTAATTAATAAATTGAAAAAAATGTTCACATGTATTTTTTTGGTTATTTAGCTAGGGCAATTTAATTTAAGAACCTATCACTTGTCTTACTTGGAGCTGGCCTAGTCAATTCACCACTTCTTGAATGTCATACTACTAGATTAACTAACACTACACATTAATCAATGGTAAAAGAAAATGTTGACATCACAGATTTGGAAAAGATTGCAGTTTTACAAATGATATATAAAGCTATACAAAAATAAAGCTTCTTTCAAAGAATTCTTTTCTTTTCTTTTGAATGGCACTAGCTATGGTGCAACATATTTGCACTGGTTGGGCCCCTCCATTCCATACCTTCCATCACAACATGCATCCCCCATGCTTCATTTGGAATATGCCTGACATATTCGTACTTTTGACAGGTTCAATCATTTTCAATTAATAAATAACTTTTTTTATTCCCTCTTCATCATCATTATACTTTTCATTTTTTTCATTCATAGCAAGAATGGATAATATTTGATTTATGTACTATGTTAAAAAAAAATTTATAAAAATTTAATATATTATGATTATGTTATTTTTAATTAATTTGATAAAATTGAAAATTGAAAAGTATTATATTTTTAGTTTTTTTTTTAAAATATATGTAAATAGAATGATAAAATTTGTTATTTTGAAATCAATAATTATTTTTTAAAACAATTACTAAAAGAAACTCAATTATTTCAATTATGAAGAATTAGGGAGAAACACAATTTATTTAATTAGTGAATGTAAATGAAAAGAAAAATTAAGTATTTAAAAATATATATTTGAAGTCTTTCTTATGTATATTTACTTAATCTTTTATTTATGATATATTTAATAATTTAATTTTTAATAGAAATTAACTAATATAATTATAAAGAATTGAGGAAAAAATAATTTATTTAATTCATAAATTTATATAATAATATATAGAATAACTTAACATTTATTATGTAGTAAGCTAGTAATGGTAAAAATACTACTAAAATAGAAATGATAGAAAACTCAATGTGGTAATTAATAAGTATAAAGAAAAAAAGTAATTAAACTAAAATAATGATTTTATTTCATTATTTGAACAATTAATCTAACCAATAGATTAAATCAACTATATGAGCCAAAAACAAATATTTTGCATTAGGTTATATTTTTTTAAGGAAAAGATGTGGTAATTTTTTTTAGTGAAAGAGATTATTTAATACTACGACCTAATGAATATAGATGTTTTGATGAATATAGACGTTTTAATTAATTAACTCATTTGTACACAATTTGCTTATTAAATAAATGTTGGTGTTAGATGGGTTGAGTTTTAATATAATGGACCTTATCATATAAAAAAAATTAATAAGTAAATTGAGCTGACATTTTTCCTTTCTCTATTTTCTCTATTTTTCTTATCAATTGATTATTATCATTTATTTATTTATTATTTTCCTATAATTCAAATATTCAACTCTTCATTTTAAATTCCTTAATTAAATAAATCATGTTTCCCTCAATTCTTTATAATTTAATTTGTTAATTTCTATTAAAATTAAATTATTAACTATATCATAAATAAAAGATTAAGTAAACATACATAAGAAAGATTGTAAATAAAAATATATTATTAAATACTTAATTTTTATTTCTTAACAATTGATTAATATCATTTATTTATTTTTTATTTTTCTATAATTCAAATATTCAATTCTTCATTTTAAATTCATTAATTAAATAAGTTATGTTTTCCTCAATCCTTTATAATTAAATTAGTTAATCTCTATATAATTAATGCTTTATAATTAATAATTATATTATTAAATATATCGTAAATAAAAGATTAAGTAAATATAGATAAGAAAGACTTTAGAATATAAAATATTTTTAAATCCTCAACTTTTATTTTCATTTACATTCACTAATGAAATAAATTGAACTTTTTCTATTTTCTTATAATTTAAATAATTTAATTTCTTTTACTAATTAAATAAAAAAGTAAATGTCTTATAATTTAAATAATTTAATTTCTTTTACTAATTAAATAAAAAATTAAAAAGCATTTACTGATTTCAAAATAACAAATTTGACCATTCTATTTACATATATATTTTTAAAGAAATTAAAAATATAGTACTTTTCAATTTTCGAATTTGAAGTATAAAAAAGACAAGTATAACCAGGGTGGAGAGGGAATAGAACAAGTATAAATGAAACATTTTAAGCACTGTACTTTTTTATTAATTGAAAATGATAAAACCTGTCACAAGTAAGAAGATGTTGCACATATTCCATATGAGGCATGGCGACATGTACGCCATTGCGTGGAAGGCATGGAGTGGAGGGGCCGGCCGGTGCAAATATATTGCACCGTAGCTGGTGCCCTTTTGAATACATCATTCAAAGATCTTAATGCGTTGCTAGATCAAATAAGAACGATATTCAAGTCATTGATACAGATTTCGCCCAGCTGAACATACGACGCAGGTTTACATCTCAAAGCTGAGTGATAAGATAGACAATCATACGTTTCATAGAAAAACGTGGTGATCGTGTCAACACGAAATCATCAGTGTAAATTAATTCTACCGAGAAAGGCAGAAAATTTGGTTGTGATGACCAAGAGAGACTACGAGACTCCCCTTTGTGGCGTGCAGGAGCAATTCTATGATGTCTGAACTCGTGCAGTACTGCCGCAGAAGTCAATATGCTCGGCAGAAAACAATTGATGTCCATAACTATTGTAATGTGAGTGGTTGAGGGTAATGGTGAATGCATACTGAAAGGTTCCGATTTATTGAATGGTTGTCCAACCTTCTCCAAGAATTTCGACCATTGATTGTAAAAATCAGGCCCTGCACTTCATATGGGAAACGCCTACTGCGTAACTATTCATTGAAAGTGAAAATTTTCCAAAACTGCGACGGTAATTATTCATCGAAAGACCTGACAGCGGTCTAATGTGCTGTCAAATCTTTTCTCTATTTGATTCCCTGTCGAGAGAGACCACTAGTATCATATGTACGCTCTAAAAGTCTTCTTGTTTTATTTGTTTCCTCGTACTCTCCTGGTCGAACCGGTGACTTATTGACTTTAAACTTAATCGACGTTTAAGAGTTATCATGTTCCCGCACTTCAATACTAAAATGTTATGTTTTTTCAATAATGGCATGGCACATTAGCATAGAATCCTGTTATAGTGGACTAGGAGCATCTAATACGAAGGAGCGTTATCATTTTCCAAATTCAGAAGAAAATTACGGAAAAAAGTTGTCGCGTGATGTAGATTTTAGTCCGGCGGTATCTAATTTTCTTGTAGTGGAACGTTTGCAATTATTGGCTATTGACTACAGGCAGTGAAATTTCTGAACTTCCGCGGGATTGACTGGACCGCGTCCGCCATGTTACTCATTTGGTAGCCTGCTTATTTTCTATTTAAATTCATTACAATTATTAAGAGAGATACGAACGCCGTGGTTAATGAAATGGGGAAGAAGTATTTTTTCCTAGCAATTACTGTAATTATTGCAGAGCATTACTGCAGTTCAGCAGCAGGGGAATATGGTGGAGATACACTTTCACGGGGGACTTTTCTCACTGGAAATCAGACCCTAATCTCCCAGAATGGCAAGTTTGAATTGGGATTTTTCAGTCCCAGTGGAACGAACAATTGGTATATTGGCATCTGGTATGCCCCCATGTCTCAGAAGGTCATTGTTTGGGTGGCTAACAGAGATAATCCTGTCACAAACAAGCCTGGAGTTCTGAAATTTTCAAGGGATGGTCATCTTAGATTGCTTGGTGGAAATGGCAACTCAGTTTGGCCGACTAATATTGGCGAGAGAGGATCACGAGCAGTGCTAATGGAGTCTGGCAATTTCATAATCCTCGACGCTCACAACGAGTCTGCTGTTGTTTGGGAGAGTTTCAGAAATCCAACAGATACATGGTTGCCTGGCATGAGTATGTGGAAAGGCATGGCGCTGACTTCCTGGAGGAGTTCTTCGGATCCTGCAAGTGGGCTCTTCTCTTTAAGATTGGACTCGGCTCCAGGAAGCACGGAGTTATTTATGTTCTTTAACAATACGGTTCCATATTACTCCAGTGGAGAATGTGTTGGAGAACTTGGGCAAAACTATTTTATTAAGGTTCCCGAATTAGAAGGTCAGAGAAAAGTTCAGATGTCCTGTGTGAGGCTCTCTCCTTGGAAAATATACCTTCATTTTGGCCTAAATCCAATAGATCATTTGATCACGGGGAAGGCAGTGCTGAACCAGATGGGAGAATTTGTACTCCACTTCTGGATGGATGATGGTAGATGGAGTCTAAGGTGGTCGACATACCGAGGGCAATGTACTGACTTTGAAATCTGCGGGGCGTATGGACTTTGCAATCCTAACAATGTGTGCAGTTGTGTTCAGGGCTTCTCTCTCAAGCATGACTCGAAAGGTGGTTGGTGGTCAACGGGGTGTGCTCGACGAAAACCCCTGCAATGCTCCGAGACAAGCGGCACGACGGATGGCTTCTTCGAAGCCAAGGACCAATACTTGCCCGAAAGGGAAGCTGTCTTCATCAACAACGAGCCAACACGAAAAGGCTGCCGCGCAGCTTGTCTCAGCAATTGCTCCTGCACAGCCTTTGCTTTCGGTAATTCTGGTCCAGCTGTCTGTAGAGTCTGGTTTGGGGATTTATTGGGAATGAGCGTTTCATCAAAGACCCAATCGGTTTTCATTAGGCTGGCGGCTTCTGAGCTACAGCATTCGACATCTGACCGAAGGGTGAAAGTCCCAGGGCTTATTATTGTACTTTCTACCGCCGCAGCTTTTTGTGTTGTTTCAGCTTTTGTGTTCGCAGCATTTAGTCTGCAGAAACGTCGAAGACTGTTGAAGGAGAACGTGGAAGATGAGGTACCAATATCGCTCAGAAAGTTCAGTTACAAAGAGCTGCGGATTGCAACAAAGAATTTCAAGCATAAGCTGGGTAGTGAAGCATTTGGTTCTGTGTTCAAAGGAAAACTGGCTGATAATACGCCTATTGCAGTTAAGAGATTGGAGGGTTCCACGCAAGCAGAGAAGCAATTCCGTGCAGAAATTATTACCACTGGCAGAATACAGCATGTGAATTTGGTCCGACTGTGGGGATTCTGCGTAGAACGTTCACGAAGGTTATTGGTGTATGCCTACATGCCCAATGGCTCTTTAAACTCTTTCCTCTTCTCTAAGCCGGAAGATGTGGAGAAGGTGTTGGACTGGAAGACTCGACTTCAGATCGCACTGGGCACGGCTCGAGGATTACTTTACCTGCATGAGGAATGCAGGGATCGCATCATTCACTGCGATATCAAGCCCGAAAACATTCTCCTTGACACCGACTTCAGCCCAAAGGTGGGAGATTTTGGGTTAGCGAAGCTCGTTGGTAGAGATTTCAGCCGCGTATTGACCACCACAAGAGGAACTCGAGGATACTTAGCTCCTGAGTGGATCTCTGGCCTCCCTATCACTTCCAAAGTGGTTGTGTATAGTTTTGGCATGACGTTGCTGGAAATTATATCTGGCCGAAGAAATTTAGATTTAAAGGTCGAGGAGAGTAGGCTATACTTTCCTACCTGGGCTTCATCTCAAATTGTGAGGGGAAACATAAGAGATGTTGTGGATGTAAGGATAGCAAGCGAGGCAAATATTGAAGAAGTTAGAAGAGTTGCTGTTGTGGCTGGGCTGTGCATTCAAGATGACGAGAATATGAGGCCGAGAATGGGGGAAGTGGTGAATATATTGGAAGGCACAATTGAGACTCCTGTGCCCCAGATTCCGAGGTCTCTACAGGTCCTTTTGGGTCAAGTAGATGACCACGAGAACACCAGTAGCTACGATGAACCTCCATCTATATCAGGTTGTTCCATACTAGAACAAGGGGCGCATGCATCAAAGTTCTCGCATTCATGTTTTTGTGGTTGACTGACTCGTGTTCTTATATGACTTTGTTTTAGATAGTTTCTTATTTCTCACAGAGTTGTTACACCTTAGTAGCTTTTGATAAAATTGATAGTCTATGAAGTAATATAGTTTTGCTCTTGTATTTCTAAAAAAAATCGAAGAGGTGTTGAAGGCCAATCAATTTGCATGTATTAATTACATTGAGAGATGTTCCTTACAACAACTCAATGGAAATGAACTATTTGTCTACATGAAAAAAAATCAATTACAAACATTGATTTACGTATCTCTATTTCATGAAAAGAAATTACGCAAAAAGAGGGGTAAAAATTTATTAAGATAGAAAGGAATACAACAAGGAGAGCTCAACAAGGAGCTCGATCTTGAGCAACAAGATCATCAAATTCTTGCACCATCTCAAAGGACAGTTGCCTCCTATCCCTAATATTCCAACCCGGATCATGACTAGATGCCCATTTGGCTAAACAATCAGTAGTTCTATTCCATTCACGAGGAATATACGTGAACCTAATGAACTGAAAATAGGAAGAGAAGAAAAGAATCTGCTTAACAACAATAGCCAGCTGCCAACTAACATCCTCAAGCTCTTGCGAAGAAAGCATGTTGACCACTACTTGGGAATCAGACTCACAGATCATCTTACTCCATCCCCTCAAGAAACACTGTTCCACAGCATATAAAATAGCCTGAGCTTCCATGAGATTGTTACTATAATCACCCTTATGAATTGAGAAGAAAAATTTAACATCCCCAGAACTACAACGAGCCACTCCGCCAATACCAGCCGGACCAGAATTCCCACGGGAAGAACCATCAGCGTTAATTTTCAGAACTCCATAGGGAGGAGGAGTCTAGTGCCCATCTTGGTTAACCCGACCCTTCCTCTAATGATGAAGCTGCCTGGACATAGAAGGAAACCTATGAGCTGCAGCCCCATCCTGCAGATGAAAATTGAGGCGATTACAGATAGCAAGATCAACCGGATCCATACCCCCATCAAGCTCACACTTCACAAGAATAGTTTCCTGAAGAGAATGTGATATTTTCCACCAAAGATGCAAAACACCAAGCCGAACATCTTGGAATATGCGACGATTCCTCTCCAACTAGATATGCCAAAGCATGAAAGATGGGCCAGCAATCCAAGCAGCATGGAGAAAAGAAGACTTGGAGTTAGGCCTACAAACAGTTGCCCAATCAGCCAAGCTCCATTTAGTACTACGCAAATTACCACTCCAAAGGAATTGTCAAGAAAGAGCATCAAACTCCTTGAGAAAGTAAATAGGTGCAGCGTGAACCATGCTTCGATAAGTAGGAAGAGCTTGGATAACAGCTTGAAGAAGAGTAACCCGGGCAGCAGTAGAAAGCCATCTATGAGTCCAATGATTTACCTTATCCTGAAGCTTGGTAATCAAATTTTACCAGAAGAGACGTGGCTGCCTAGAAATAGCAATAGGGATGCCAAGATAAGTCAAAGGAAGTGATCCTATCTGAAACCGTAGGATACCAACAATCCTGTGCTGAATAGAATCAAGAGTGTTAAAAAAGTAAATGGAAGATTTGTGCTCATTAACTTTTTGGCCTGAAGCTGCCAAATAAACGTCCAAAGCATGTCGAAAGGCTTCAACTTCCTTGATCCTAGCAAGACAGCAAGAGCAGAATCATCAACAAATTGAAGATGGGAAAGAGAAGGTAAGCCATTACCCCACTGCCAGCCTTGAATAGAATTCTGGGACACCTGATGCTTAATGAATCTGCCTAAGCCTTCAGCCATGATGATGAATAGATATGGGGAGAGAGGGTCACCCTGGTGGAGGCCTCTAGAAGCACCAAATAGTTGAGAAGGTTGACCATTAATCAGAACAGAAAAAGAGGCAGAAGTAACACAACTCATAATCCAACTCACCCAGTCAGAGCTAAATCCAAAAGAAAGAAGAATACTCCTTAGGAAGCTCCATTTAACTCTATCGTAGGCCTTAGCCATATCCAGCTTAACAAACATGGCTCTCTCCCTTGAAGTAGCCATAGAGTGAATAGCCTCAGTAGCAATAACCACCCCATCCAAAATTTGTCTGCTAGCAACAAAACCACCTTGTTCTTCTGAGATAATAATGGGAAGCCACCTTTTCAATCTCTTAGCAATCAACTTAGTAATAACTTTGTAAACCACATTACATAAGGCAATTGGTCTAAAAAACTCCAATTGATTAGCACCCTTTCTCTTAGGAATAAGAGTCAAGAATGTAGAGTTCAAAGCTCGAAGCATCTACTTGCTAGCATAGGATTCTTTAACCACCTCCAACAAATCATGATTAATGATGTCCCAAAATTCCTGAAAGAATTCAACTAGAAAGCCATTAGGACCAGGAGCCTTCCCCTTAGGCATGCCAAAGACCACCTCCTCCAGCTCTTCCAAAGAAACAGGACGCATGAGATAATCATTCATTTCCTGAGTGATAAGGGAAGGAATATAGGACAAAATAAGATTTTCTTCATTATCAATAGGAGGAGAGTCCTCAGAGAAGAGGTTAGAGAAGTACCAAATAGCCTCCTGGAACAAAGCTGGCAAGGAATTCAGTTGGATACCTTGAGAATTAACCAAAGAAGAGATAGTGCTCTAATTCCGGGGAGATTGCACTATTTTATGGAAAAAGGTAGTGTTACGATCACCTTCCTGAAGCCAATCAACTCTAGCCTTTTGCTTCCAAAAAATTTCCTCTCGAAGTTCCCATTCTTCTAGAGCTCTAGAAGCAAGGGATTCAACCTTGCCAAGATCCTCTGAGAAACCTCGATCTCTAATCTCCCTTGTGATGACATCAAGATCTTCTTAAGCAAGCCTCTTCGTAAAGTGAAGGTTCCCAAAGCATTCCCTATTCCATATCTTGAGCTTCCTTTTAACATATTGAAGCCTTTTAGAAAATGAGAACATTTTAGTACCATATGCAGGAGCACCATCTTTCCACCAACAGAAAACACAATCATGAAGAGAGGAGTCGCGAAGCCACATCAATTGGAACTTAAAAGGAGGATGCTTCGGAACATAAGCCCCTATAGCGGAAAATTTGATTGGCCAATGATCTGAACCCCTCCAATCAAGGATTTCTGAAGAGATAGTAAGGGTGCCACTAACCCAGAAGCAAGAAACAAGAAATCTATCTAGACGTTCTAAGATAGCAGCAACACCAGTCCTGTGATTATTCCAGGTATAGAGACCATTAGAAGGCTTAACATCAGAGAGATGCAAAAGAGATATATGTTGCCGAAGAAGAGCAGAAGAAGGCCCCAATCTAGCCAAACCACCATGCTTGTCCTCCAGACTTAAAATTGAATTGAAGTCCCCTGCTAACACCCAAGGATGATAAGGATGACAATTTCTAACATATTGAATATGTTCCCAAAGTTCCTCCTTTCCCACAAGATCAACAGGTACATACACATTAGTAACCATGATTACCTCTCCTGAGTCTAGAGCAGAAGCTACCATAGAGAGAGCTGAGTGAGAAGACATCCAACCAAGAGGAGAAATTTTTTGAGGATCCCAAAATATAGCTAAACCACCCGCACTGCCTGTTGCCCCAACACACTGGCATTGGCCATGAGACCAAATACTAGAGGCATGTTGGACCATAGACTCCACAGAGAGCTTAGTCTCTTGGATACAAAAAACATCAACGCTATGATCAACCACCAAGTTATGAATAGCTTTTTGTCTAGGGATGCTATTCAACCCCCTTACATTCCATGAGAGAATAATCATCATTGGGTAGAATTGGGAAAATGAGAATCCAAAGGTTTCACTAAACCAGACTCAATCAATATATCTCCTATGAGTTTAATCTTCTCTTGGTCTGTTTTGCGCCCACTCCTTAGAGGAGGAGTAGAAGAAGCCCGCTTAAAGGGTCGAGACATCAACCCCAAGGGGAGAGGAGAACCCTTGCCCTTACCTGATGGTAGCACATCCTTAACCAAATCAGCTAAAACAACATCATTATCCTCCAACACTACAGGAGTCACTAGAGCCTCTGTCACAGGAGCTACAAGGACCTCACAGTTCTGATATAGTACAACTTGGGATGCCCCACAAGCATCATTAGGAATAGATCTCTCATCTAGGCAAACTGGATCAGAAGAGATAGGAGGAGGAATACCCTTCTCTAGAACCATACTATCTAGCACCTCAAAGCGGTTAAAACCTGAATCAGATAATCTTTCTTTCAAAGGCCTCTTTTGACCACGGCCCTTAGCACGAGGGTGAACAGGGGTAAATCCATCCTTATCCTGCATTTGAGCCTTACCCTTACTTGTAGCATCTTGCGGATTCATCCCCTTGGTAGTATTAGCCATTTGAGATTGTCCTTTCCCTGTAGTATCTACCAAACCACAAGTATTGCCAGCTGTAGAACCATCCACTCCTTTGAAACTTGAGTTGCAGGGGCACTGACGTAGTAAATGACCATACTCATGACGAATCCGACAACAGAAAGGGAGAGATTCATAATCTAACTGCTGCACCCAAGAAAAATCCCCCATACAAATTTCCAAAGAATCTGGTAATGGGTTATTCAAATTAATTTCAACACATATTCTAGCATAAGAAATAACCTTTTCATCGAGGGATTGATGTGCGATCATAGCCGGCTTCCCCAACGAAGTAGCAATTTGTCGAAGGATGTCTTCATGCCAAAATTCCAAGGGAAGATGAGGCAAGCGAACCCAAACTGGCACTGTTGAAATGAGATCCTCAACAGAATTAAAACCTGAATGCCAAGGTTTGACAAATAACCCCACATGGTTGTAAAAATAAGGGCCTCTTTCAAAAACACGATCCCGATCAGACATGCAAGAGAATACAACAAAAAAAAAACTATTCCCGCCAACATAATCTCCATATCACCTTCCACCTACCATGAGCGACGGATCCATGCCTCAAGAGCGGATAGGGAAATTCGAATTCTAAGAAATTTGTATATCAAAGCATGCTTGGTACAATAATCAATGTCCTCCGTTACAGCCATTGGAGGAATAACCAGAACAGGGCGATCATGGCTACGCGAAAAACAACCATTAACTTTTTTCAGCTTGGAGCTCTCCCCAGAATAAAATGATTTAGATCGCATTGCATGCATAGTTGGAGAAGAACCATCTGTTCTCACCAACCGAGAAGAAATCCCAGGTCCTGCCATGCAAACAATAAAACCCCAATCCAAAATTGACTACAGAAGATTTCCAAAAAACACCAACACAAATTATGTCCAGTAGCTAGCAATCCAAACAGAACAGAAAAATAGTAAAGATCAAACACCAAGAACAGGCTAGAGGAAAAACCCTAGCCCAGCCGACAGCCAACACTTCTCCACATTCTCCCAACCAAACTCTATTCAATGTTCAGAATTCATGAAAAGAAATTAATTTGCTTATTTTATAACAATTAATCAATGGTGTCAACTTAATAAGGATTTGAGATTTCATGGTAATATTTTCAAAAGGGATTTTGTAGAATTCATAATCCAAAGTTTGTAGATAGAAAAAATATGATCCTTTCATCACACTACTTTTATCTATAGAAGAGATTGTTAATAGGCATCCAAATACACATCTTCTCAATCATCCTATCCATTTTCATCACCTTGCTCTGGAGGTAGGGCTTTTGTGTGCTCATTTTGTTTAATTTGACAGTTTTTCATTAGAATAGAGCCTCTTCTTTCCATTTTATTTATTTAATTAGTTGACTTTCAATTTATGAAATATGAGTTGTCTTCCTAAAATCCATCCAACCATACATACACTAGTTTAAATATGTATGTACGTATGTATATGTATTTTTATATAACATGCCACATTAATGTAAAATTAATAAGAAATATATATAAAATAAGAAATAAAAAACATTGAATTCTATATTTGAACCTTGTAAGATAGCGAGTAAAATCTAGTATAAACTTAAAGAAATAACATTTTACAAATTACAAAAATAAATATCAATGTAAAGCTAATAATAAATATATTTAAAATAAGAAATATAAAACACTTAACTCTATCAATTCATAAGAATTCTTCTTCATAAAATATGTTCAATAATAAATGTATTTAAAATAAGAAATATAAAGCAATTAACGATATATTTGATTAAGATATCTATATTTGAATAGCATTTTATAAATTACAAAATAAACATCAATGTAAAACTAATAATAAATATATTTAAAATAAGAAATGTAAAAAATTTAACTCTATATTTGAAGAAAATAGATAGGGATAATTAATATTGATTAGACATTCATATGTGAGGTAGAAGATAAAAATGATTATTTTTTTTAAAAGTTAATCCACTTGTCCCAAGTGTAGAAAAGATAAAGTTGTAATTAATGCATTCATTAATAGAGTTGTTGGAAAATATTTGTATTTTTGTTAGAGAAAATTGAATTTTTCATTGCCTTTTTTAATCATGGGCCAATCCAATTTTCGAAAAATTGTATTTTTCAATTTCAAAAAATATGCAAATTAATATATATTTTGCAAACATTAGTATATCTTCAAATTTTTAGATGAATGAAACAAATATGGAACCTCATGATTCAATTAGTTTCTTGCCAAAGGTAGGAACTAAAAATAGTAGGCTATCTTAAGCGAAAGGTTAATTATAGATAAAGTCAAATTTGTTGCCATATTTCATAGTCAATGCACTACAAAGTATGAAGGGAGAAAGGCATGACAACATCAATAGAGATAAACAATATGTATATGGTAAAAAATGTAAAAGTAATACAAAGGGTGTGATATAGAGTTATGAAAAGAATTATGGTTTGAGTTAGATATATGTTTTCCAACAATCATTTAAACAAATATTTATCTCTACAAACTTGTAATGAAATTTGTAAAGAATATGGTTTGTTTTTTTTTTTTTTTTTGTATTCATCTAAATGATAATATAGTAGAAGAAATCCATATTAAAATAGGGTAACAAACATAATATATTGAAAAACATCATAAATTATAAGGAGTTAAAACTCCTCATAGTAGAAATCAATGATTTAGATTCCACAAATTAAAGTTTTGAAATGTTAATTAAGTAGAAAAAATCCACGTCAGAAGAAGAAAATAAATAAGGCATAGTGAAAACACTCATAAATTACAAGAATATAAAACTCCTTATCGTAGAGATCAATCATATGTGTTGAGAAATCAATGTTCTGAAATGTGAAGCTGACCCTTGAAAAATATGTTAAAACAATACAACCAACCAACTTATTCTTACTTGAGATCTCTTAAGGAGCATGTGGACATCACTAAACTTTACGACTCTCCATTTAGTTCATTCATGAGAATGTGTGTGTGTGTGTGTGGTGAAATCATACATATGCAATACTACACATAGCAACAATTGGATCTATATACTATTTCACATTGAAAGATACTATGGGAAATATTGATGTAAAGAAAAAATTTACATAATATCATATGCAAATGGGTTTATTCGAATAGACAAATGCTATGAAGAAAATTAATAATGAATAATAATAGAGGCATGGGCATTGAAGATAACGTCTATAAGAAATATTATTCTAACCATGGATTTTGTCTTCTATAGTCTAAGTAACCTTTAATTCTATATAAAAATTACAAGGAATGAGTTTATAGAAGATTTTGAATGCCCTTATAGTGTCAAGCTTATGACAGCTTCCTTACCACTCAGTTTAGCCAATCATCTGTGAAGGGAAAATAACTAGAGAGAGTGTCATACAAGAGTAAGATATGTATATAATTAAATTAAATTCAATCTTTAGAGATGATTCTTAGTGAGAATATACATTTGGGAGATCATTCTTAACATTAATATGTATAAAAGGCTCTCTTTGCCAAGTCTTTCCTAGCTAATTTTTTGGCCACAAATTTGTCTAGTTTCTTGATTTTACTCAATATAGAGAGTAGAAGCACTATGAAAAAAATAATTTGAATTTATCTTGAACATTTACCTTATATTTTTTGAGTTTCTTTCAATTAATCAAATCCATTTTGTTGTTCTTCCTAATAATCTCCATTACAAACAACTCTTATTATAACTAATCAATGATGATGTTTGTTGGCATAACTATTGGTATGTCACAGGAAGATTATTGGCTATTTTTTTATGAAGATTTTATGAAGATTGGAACAACATTTGATTAGTGATAAATCAGTTATATTTGTTGATATTGACATCACCTGTTTGACTAAGTGGTCTGTTACAACATACTCATTGGATAAAAGGATAAGCTCCAGTGTGAATTGAGTCTTTCTATCCTATAGGAAGGTTAAGATACATGTGATGATTCTATGTTTATGGTAAAACCTACTTATATGATGAATTGAGTAGGCTATGTGTGATGGAATCAAACTAGGTAATGGTTAAGACAATCAATTATGAGCAATTAATTAATTAAATTATAATTTCAAATCTATAAGGAATTAGTTGAATTGGTCATGGCATATGATAGATATTGATGTTAATTTTATTTTCTTATACTATATACTACAAGAACATTAAAAAGAATATTCAAAAGGTTGAAAGTTAAATGAGAAAATTATAAAAAAATATATAAAATTCTTCATACTTGGAACCTATTCAATATTCTTGAAATTTAGACCCTATTGAATATTCTCTTAATTACTAATACAATATTCTTCAAACTTGAAACCTTTTCAATACTCTTGAAATTTAGATCCTATTCAATATTCTGTTAATTACAAATACAATATTCTTTTAACTTAGAATCTATAATAACTTAGAAACCTTTTATTACAAAGACACTATGGAAAATGTGTTTCAAATTAAGCACACTCAATGTCCAAAGAATGGAAACACTAAATCAAACTAGACACAATATAATCTATTTTGCTAATTTAAAAATAAATTAAATTTTAATTATAGATTTTTTTATTGTAATGATTTTTTAATATTAAAAATATTTTTTCCTGAAAAAGTATTTATTATTATGTTTTAAAGGTATTTTTGTACTCCAAAACCATTTTATTTGGTTTGTCATTTATTATTATAAGTTCATTACATGCATATTCATGTTTTCCCATTTCTATAAAATCAAAATGTGTTTCAAAATAATTATTCTTATGAAATGCAATTTCTATTTATTTGTACTTTTCTTGCTCTTAAATAAATTACATAATGTCTACCTTGCTCACGGTAACAATTTTACCTTGTTGCCGAAAGTGCTAGTATAATTTAGTGAAGGGAGGCAAGAACTCATAACACAATAGTAAATTGTGAGCCTCCTATTGGAGAGGTATATCGTTTGACTCTACACAAGCTTAATAAATCATAATAACGAATCTTGGCTTGGGCCTCTTACTGATCATTTTTTTAAAAAAAAAATGTAGAAATGATTTAAATTTAATTTTCCTATACTATATATTACAAGCACACTAAGAAGAATTTTGAAAAGCTTGATATTCCAGCTAGAAATTTACAACAAATACAATATTCTCCAACCATAGAACCCATTCAACATTTTTCCAATTTAGAACCTTTTTAATATTCTCTTTATTACAAATGCAATATGCTTCAAATTTATAATCTATATGAACTTGAAACCTTCTTATGACATATACATCAAAGAAAATGTATTTTGAATCAAACATACTCAATGTTCAAATAATGAAACCCTAAATCAAAAGCTAGACACAGTGTAATAGATCTATATAACAAATATAAAATAATAAAATTTAACTATAACAAATATATTTTCATAGAATTAAAATTTGGAGAGTAAAAATGAATCTATATAACAACTTTTTGACTATGAACGGGAGTATTTGTGAATTAATATATAAAAATTATTAATCCGAATTTCTAATTAAACACTACGATTCTTCATCGAGATGACAGGGAAATCAAAATCCGAAAATAATCGACATTTTTTCCCTACTATAAAAAAACTTTTTTTAATGAAATTGAGCATTTAACGTATGGGTGGCTCCAATTGTTTGTGCACGAGATCTTCATTTAAATGGACAAAAGATTCTGTAATCCCATTTACTGCTGCAATTCTGTTTCTCGACCGGCACAAATCACTTTAGAAAAGAGTTGACTCACTCTCAGTCATCAAGAACGGAGTATGTGAAAGATTTTCTTTATTTGATTCCTCGTAAGTCATTCATTGAATGAGATTCCTCCTAGAAATGTGATCTTTCTTTTGATTTTGTAAGGAAAATGGAAAGAAATGGTTCAAAATATGTCAAAACAATCCACAGCAATATTAGCCTTGTGATTTTCTGATACGTAATGAAAAAAAAAACGACCATTGGTGAAGCAAAGGACCATAACATTCTAGAATTTACCAGGGCATGGGTGAAGTGGTGAAGATGTTGGAAAGAACAATGGAGGCTCATGTACCACAAATTCCAAGGTCTCTACAGCTTTTACTTGCTGAGGTTGGCACCGACAACGATATCTCCACTCAACCTCCGTCCGTATAAATCGTTTCTCTACATGTAAACTAGAAGCAGTTTGTGAAGTGAAAGGATTAAGATAGAGATACCTGCTGTCATATCATAGGATTAAGCTGATAGTATTATATCAAATGGTAATTTCTATTTCTGTTAATCTTTTTTATATAATATCTATTTGCATTTCTATCTCTATTTAATAGTATTAAATTTATTGAAAATGTCATATTGTTCTTTAAAATAAGTTTTATTTTATTTTATAGGTAAAAAGTCATAAAGTCTAGTTAAAAATAAATTTGATATCTATTTTTGTAGGTATCCAAGCTTAGGAGCGGATAATTAGCTTTGATTACAGCTTAACTAATTTAATAATTTGACTATGTCCAACTTTTTAACTTCCATGTTTGTAGTTCAAAATAAGTTTAATTTTTACTAATAAAAAATAAAAAATAACTATTAATTTACATACTATCGCAAATATGTATATATTGACAATTTTTTCTTTTAACTTACAAATTTAGTTATGTGAACTCTTATATAATTTGCATGTTTCTAAGAGGGAGTGAAAGGTAAAGAGAGGGGTGCACTTCATACATTCGTATACAAATAATTAATCTATCTACCTACCTTTCTATCTATCTATTATCCATCTACCACCTCATGTATATCTATTGTTCTATCATTTCATCTCCCACTTCCCCCTATCCTCTTCATGTTTATCCCCTCCCACTCGTCCCCCGCGCGCCCCCCCCTCCCAGCCCCCCTCTCCCACTCTCTCTCTCTCTCTCTCTCTCTCTCTCTCTCTCTCTCTCTCTCAACCTATAGTCATATGTCTATTTGCATCCATATCTCCATTTTCCTCCTTTTCATTCTCTTTCCCCTCCTCCTCCTTTTCCTTCTCCTCCTCCTCCACCTTCTCATTCTCGTTCTCTTCTTTTCTCCTCTCTCCTCCTTTCCTATCTTCTATTTCTTGATCTCATCCTTCACCTTCTTCTTTTCATTCTTCTTATTCTCCTCCCTGTTCTTTCCATTTTCGTCATCATTTTTCATCTTCCCTCTTTCTTATTCTTCTCCTTTAGTTTCATTCTTGTTATTTGTATTCTACTTTGAGTTCTTCTCCTTATTTTTACCTTTCTCCTTCTCCTTCTTCCCTTTCCCACTCTTCTCCTCCTCGTCCTTTTTTTTTTTCTTGGTAGTCTCCTTCTCTATCATATATCCTCCTTCTCCTCTTCTCCTCCCCATTTTCCTCATCCATGCCCCGCCCCCACCCCCACTATTCATGGGGTTAACAGATACAAATTCCTAAATTTCTCTCTTCCTTGGTACATTGTTTTATTTTATTTTTGTAGGCATGGAGTAATACACCTTACTGGTAGGTTGTTACTTTGGTCAACTACATTCTATGACTTTATTACTATTTGGTCAGGTTACTTTTATTTTTACAATACATTTATATTACTTTTCCATAAGCGAGGAAGTGAATATTTAAGTACAAGGACATTGATAATATAATCTAGTTTTGTTTCTAGTAGCAAGGGCACATTTCTAAGAAAATAATTTTATGGGCTTTTATGTCCTACAAACTTGTGGTGCTCAGATTATGGCCTACTCTTCTCTATAATAGTTTAATAGATGATATTTATCTATGTTTACAAGTTGTCTACTTTTTAATAGATTTTTTTAAAGCTACTTGTTATTGAGATACACAATCATTCTACACTTATCATGTAATCAAAAACAACAAATCTAACTACTTAATACCTCTAGCTACCTTGTTAGCCTATTTTTACTTCAGGGTTAGCCCCTTGTCTTGTTTGGTTGCTATCAATTATTTTAAAAAAATAACAACTCCTACACCAGACAATTCTCTAATTCTCTCATGCACTTCCTAGACCTTTGCTACATTGTCTTACATAATATTAAGATTGTGAGTATGGATTTTACTATAAAATGATCATTTAAATGACCTTTTTTGGTCTCAATGTAAGACAATTTCTTATAGATTATTATTTTTCTGAATAATCCAAATCTATATTAGATTTTGAAATGCAATTTTTCTGAATAAGAATTGAGGTCTTGAAAATAAAAAATTACTATAAATTAGCTCATTATACAAGCATGAGTATCAAATATATAACCCTTTTATCCTTGCTCCCTATCCCTCTTATCATGCTTTTGTCTCATGTTCCTCATTCATTAATCCTTCCCCCTTCTCCTTTCTTTTTTTTAAATTTTAAGATTAAATCTACATCTATTCATTTATTTTCTTATTTATATTGTATTATTGGGTGTGATTTGCATTAGGTCAAAGAAAAACTTGCAAAGTGAATCTATGAGAATTAAACATTCTTAATATTGTACTATATAGACTATGGAAAACTAAATGTGATTTGTAACATTTACAAGATACATATGCAATAAATCTAGAAGTGTTCTTAGTGGGTAAAAGTACAAACCTGTGTCACCCTTTTATAAGAAAAGGGCTAACAAAAGTATAATTGTTCATCTTCAATGACATGAAAATGATAGTATTATTATAATTTGATAATGAGGTAAACTAATGAAATCTATAGAAATGGATGAATTTTAGGATTATAATTTTAATAATTATATGGAATAATAATTGATATATTTTCCTATTTTTTAAAGAAATATTTTTACTTGCTGAAAAATGTTGAAAATTAGGGGTCTAGTTGCCACCATAAAACAATGTGGAACTAAGCTTATTTCCTTTCGATCTTAGATCATGTTATAGATAACATATATAGCTAGAACAATAAAAAAATAAAAATTGGATTTAGACCTATATTTTATTTTTTATAATGAATCAAAATTAACTCATATGAATTTGATAGTTTTCATCTCCCACCACATTTAGAAAACAAATATTTTCTAACCAAAAGAAAAATTATACATTCTTGAAGAGGACTCTCTCCTCTAGAACGTCATATGATTTTTAAATTTTTTTGATATGATATAATATTTTCTCCTTTCTCAAACTTGACATCTTCTCAAGTGTTATAATATGTACTTGTAGATTTTTTAAATTAAAATATACAATATCTAATTAAAACATTATAAGCTCTATATGAAAATATTCTTGACTTTGAACTCTATAAAATAGTGTTTATATGTTATTAAAAAAAATCATAAAAAATAGTAAGAGTTATTGAGACATCAGTTTTCTAAAATAATTTTATTTCTTTAGTAATTGGATACAAACTAGTGTAAAATATGCATCTAATAGATATTTCCAATTGGAAAAGTGTGAAACCATATATAACTTATCTAGAGTGAATTTTTCTAGATCATATGTTTGAAAAAAATTAATTTTTCAGATAGAAATACTTAAATTTAATCATTTTGACAAGTTAGCATAATAGGTGACACAACTTTGTACTTTTACTCTAGTATTGTACAATACTAGAAGAAAATAATTTAATGGAATTTATGATGCATAAATAGATCAGATGATGGCATATTCTAAGTTTGATTCCTAGAAAATAAGAAATTGGAGCATAATATACCATTAGTGTCTATCTACAACATTCCACTAACCTTGTGCCTCCTTATGTGTATTGCCCCGCCAAGGGATCCAAAGAATTTCACTAAGTTTACCAAACAATTTTTTTTTTAAACATGAAAGATAAACCATTCACAACTTATACATAGTAACAGAAGCAATAGAAATAATTCAAATAAACATAACATAACAGATTACATTCTTCATGGATCCCTTGAAGTTGTATCACATCTAAATTAACTATTCATCTAACATCACATTCTTATGAAAAAACAATGATTCATCCAATGTTCATAAACAATATACAAGTTTTCTTTAAGTAATTACATTTCAAATTGCTCAATCATTCACCATACATATCACAAGGTATGAAAAGCTTAAAACAATAAACATCCATGTAAATAAAGTACATCAACATCCAATATTAATCCATGATGCCATTTAAGAAAATGAAATCACATATCATACATGATACATCATCATCATAAAGATATAAACATCCATCATAAAAGGTAACCATACATCACAAACATAAATAACTAAGTGCACGGTTCCTCCCAACCATAAATAGCACCATTAGACCATCGTGGGTCCTAGCCATCCCTCAATGCGTAACATTCCAAAGCACTGAAGAGATCATCGGTATTAACATAGTAAAAATGTCACTCCTAAAACATCCTACTAACATGCAAAGTAAAGCATAGGATACCATCATCTAACATATGCAAATCACCAATCTAAGAAACATACCAATAAATACATCCATCATAAGGTATCTAATCTATCATAATGATCCAAGAATAGAATGAAGATAAATACCAACCAAGAATACTCCAGCCACGGTGTCTCAATGGATCTCAAATGATAAGAGTGGAAAATACACTACTACCCGATCGCGTGGAACCTAAGTGGTCCACTCCCACCATGCTAAGGAGATAATCTCAAGTCCCAAATAGGCTATCAAAATCACATAACACAAATCTCCATAAGTCTAGGAATCTTAAAAGTATACTAACTCAAAGGTTCCAATCACAAAACTAACATCTAATCCCAGAGGCACACAATGACATGTAGGAACCTACTATGCAAGCAGGAAAGTGTCATCGCAATTATCATGTACAAGTTATCCTGGCAGTTAGCTAAACTCCATCGGTCCATACTGATTTCATGTGGCCACTAGTATCCTCTCATACTGACAAGGCATACTACGGAATGCAAGGTCGCAACCATGCGTCTAGCCTGTACAAGCACTCAAGGCATGGGAGAGAAAAAAACACTTATCTTTTTAGGTTCATTTTGTTAGTATTAGGTGTGATTTTTATCACTTATTAATCCAACTTACAATGAGTTACCCTAGCAGCCTCTTAGGGCCCCAACCCATTGCAAGCCACTTCTCGTCACTACATGCAGATATCCTACCCTAATGCTCATGGACTCATAAATCTCAAAATCACAAAAGATAATTCATAACAAGATCATCAAATATGCATAAAGCATCAAATCTCCATGAGCAACATTCATAGAAAATCATGAACACAACAACTCTCTATTGGCAACTGAAGTATCACTAATAATCAAATATCCAATGGTTCTCAATAACCAAAATATATATCTCAATCATACTGATCGAAGACTCCAAAAATGTTTGAGTCAAACATGTCACAACATGACATCATCAAGAATAAATCCACATCTCAGTCCCATCATGGTGACTAGAAAATAATCAAGGATAACTGATCGATGACCAAAAATAATGGTGAGGTCAAGAGTCTCATACACAAGAATCTCAACTATAACAATCAGTAATCATATCCAATACATAGAGCATTCCATCACAAACCATGGTTGGGTTTATAAAGATCGAGATCAAATAAGATCAACATGTCAACACATCTCATAACCCCCGAGTCTCTGGGAACAACCTAAGACTGGTCAATATTAGTCAACCCAAAAACAAAAATAAGAACCATATAGAAAATACGATGCAAACACATGTTTTGGTTTTGCTATATTACATGGTTGAATAATGTGAAGGAGTTTCCAGTTTTCTGTTTGCAAATATACTTCAAGTGTCTTAAGTTTCATTATTTGACCTACATGTCAACCCATTTGTTCCCCGATAGCATTATCCTTCTATTATTAAGAATTACATTCTAAGAATTACTTAAGGATAAATATTTACTCATTAAATAATTTTCTTTATTTACTAAGATCCATATTACTAATTAAATAACTTTTCAACTTTTCAAGGATCATTATTCGTTATAAGAACCAATTACTAGTCTTCGAATAAGAAGAATATAACTTTATTAAAATGATCAATCTAATCAATCAATTCTCATAAGTGCACAATCCATGACTTTTCAACATTCTAATAATTCTTAATTAAGACTTAATTAAATATTATTAAACTTTAAGCCTCTTAATTCAATCATTATTATAATTGACAATCATATAATATCTAAAGTCATAATTCAAGTCATAAGACTTATCAACTTGATATCAGTATTTTTACAATCTCATTAAAAGAATTATATCAATTAAATCTCCATTATATAACTTAATTATTAATTAAATCCTATTCACTCTAGTTAATTGATTTAATTAATAATTTCACAACCAAACCATCAATCCAATGAATATTAGTTAACAATAGTTTGTACATTAAAAGTCTTACACATATATTCATATAATAATAACTTGTTAATAGTTAATAACAAGCTATATTGGAAATCTTAATAATAATTCTATAATGACCACATTCGTCATTTCTTTAATGAATGCTAATATTTCCTTAACAAGATTGTATTAATGATAGTCATTTCAAGATAGATCTCAATCACATAATATAATTATATTGACAACTCAATGAATATTAATTGATTAAAAATTAATCATACTTCAAACCAAAAACTAATATCTTTTTACAAAACTTTAATCATTAAATAATCTCCACTAGATTATCTCTAATCAAATTTGTTGATAACTATTTAAACCATTATTTATTAATAGTTTGTTAGACCCAACAAACATTGATAAATAATAAACTCATCAAAACTATTATTAATCAATCTAGAGAACTTTACATAAGTTTCATTAGCTAACTCTTAATACCATTAAGGTATATCAATAATTTAGTTAATAATATATAACGTATTAATAATACCATAGTAATTCAAATTATAACAATGTTGTAACAGTGACTCCATGTCAATTAAATCTTAATCCATTACCATTAAAGTCTCCTTATTTAAAAATGTAATATAAAATTACCATCTCTAAATTATTTAATATATATTAAATAGTATTTAATATATATTATAAAATATATAAACTATATTAAAATCTCTTTTCTTTTAATTTTCTCTCATTTAAAAATTCATTTACTTAGATTGACTAATAATTAATTACACTTCTTCTACTATTAACTAATCTTAATTAATTTTGATTTAATTAGATTAGATAATAAATTATATAAAACTAATGCATATTAATAAGATTCTAATAAGGGAAGATTGCAATAATATCTTTAATTAATTCCATGCTTTGATATATTATTTTTGTGAAGTTTAAGCATAAAGAACTCTTGGTTATGGGAAAGGGAGAAATATCTTTCCTTGAATAAAAAAGTCTCCCTAATGAACCGTTGGATCGGGCTAAAATTGAAATATGTTGGAGAGGGCCAAGTTGCGCCAATTTTGACTGGAGCAATCGAAGAAATTTAATCACAATAAAATGTTATGAATGACTGAGTTCGGGTCTATCCAAGAGGCAGCAACAGGGCAGTTTGTGATGAACTAAGAATTTCCTCTTGAAAGGTAATTGTTCTCTAAATTTATCCAATAATTTCACTAATAGATTTGGCCATAAATCTTGAAACCATTTTCAAATCTATTTCAATTTGATTCTAATTCGAACCCAAACCCGTTTAGATCTAATTTCTTCCTTAATTGGATCTAGGGTTTTTCTATTGTTTTCTTTGCAACCATACATATCTAGATTCCAATTTAATTGTAGATTCAATCACAAAGAGTATTCAGACACATATAACAAACATGATGAAGACAGGAAGAGAAATAGTGCAAAGAGAATATGCGAATATCATGAGTGCACCTAGACACTGATGCTAATCATCCATGCCTCAGAAGTCCATAGAAAATCTCTTCCTTCTCTATTATTCGCAATTCCTCCAAGATCCAAGCCAACCAAATCCTCCAAGTGACTAGAAGAGCTAGAAGGAAAATAAAAGCATGTAGAAAATATATGAGCATATGAACTTTTCTAATGCATGTAATCTTTGAAGCTTCCATTTTAAGCTTGTAGCTTGTAGCTTCCATTCAGCTTGTACAAACACACTAGGAGAGCCTCTATTTAAAAGCCTCTAAGATGCATCTAGAGTGTCTCTAAAAACAACTAGAAGATAAGCATGACAACCAAGCATGGGTCTTCTCCAACCTTCTAGATGAGTCTTAAGGTTGTAGACACCATGTGCTCAAATAAAATGCTAACTTCTAAGTGTAGACAACTTGTGCATTCTTAGAGTACAAACCCATGTGTTGTCTACATGACAACTCTAGAGAATTTGCAAACTCCTATGTGAACAAATAATGCATAATAGTTAATTTAATATTTACTTTACTCTTTCCAATTTAATTAATTTATTTATTAAATCTCATGCACTAACTTTAATAATTTCACTTTTCAATCTTAATATATTTATATTTTAATCACATGAAATCTAGAATCTTTTAATAATTTTAAATATATTTTTCACTTTTAAATTTCATTTCTCAAAACTTAATTGCTAAAATATTTATTAGCTTTAATAATATTATTATTTAGTCATTTATTTAAGAATGAGCTCCAAATATATTATTATTAAAATAAATATTGTCACATTCCAAATTATAACTTTTATCTTCACATTTAATTATTTTATTTAATTAATTTCCCAATTAATTAAATTAAATAAATATTAAAATATCCTATTAATTTTCCATTAAATTAAACCATTAATTAAATGTTTTAATTAGGCTTAATTAATAGAAAATGCATCAAAGATTCATAAGGTAAAAATATGAAAATCCATCATAGCCAAAATACATACAAAATCAAACCAAGAGTTTAAATCACGAATTACGTCATCTGACGCATTCAGAGGGTACTCAACTTAGATACTTGTCCTAATTTTTCAATTAGAACAAATGGCTTAAAGGGTTGGGATTTAGACTTGAGAATTTATCTTCCCTCTCTTATCATTGAGATAATGTGATAGGGTACGCTCATCCTGGCAATTCAGGGAAGTCGATACCCAGTACCTGCAACTTGCATAAAAACCACGCATGTACAAGCACAATATATACTAACTAAACAGGCAATGGTAGGAAGTGGTGCATCATGTAGATCTCGACTAGCAGGTGACTACGACTCCCTTCCTTAACCACATCAGACACGCCATACAAAAGCAAACACGCAAAGCAAACATGCACACCATACACATGCAAGTATGGGGTAAGTATCTATAAGAAAACACATATGATAATAAATTATCTTACTAATCATCATTAATAACTGCAAAAACTAAAAATAATCATCATGCATACAAGAATTATAAAGTCTAAGTAATCTCATCACATAATAAACTGAATCCATAGCACAATATCTGATAATCTTATAACAATGCTGCTAACCATCAACATAAAAATAGCTCTTAGAAGGGTTCAACAATGATAACAAAATGCGATCTAGGGGTAGGCACTACATTATGAGGACCAACATCTCTCCTAGTCTCTCCTCCACTAAACAAGAAAAATGTGGCCTCATCTATGGCGTCCATGTTGATCCCTTCCTTAATCCACAAGAGTAGTATCTTGATGATATTTGAGAATTTTACTTGTCTATAAGTTTGGGAATTTTGAAAATATGTGTACTATATTCTGATGTTTGAGGGAATAAACATAGCATCTATTATTTAAAGAAATTGTGTTTCTAGAACTATATCACATTTTATATTGATTTAGGGTATCTAAACATGAGTATCTTATTTAAACTTTTAAGCCACTTCTATCTTATATTACTAATTCTTCCAAAAGATAAAAATATTGAGCTTGGAATGTTTTAAAAAATATACCTGGAAGAGGAGAATGGGAACAAAAAATCTATAATTAAGACATGGGGAGTTGGTATAAATTAATTGAAAAATTTGAGTATCATGTATGGCATACTTAATATATTTTTATGATATTTTTCATAAACAAAGAACAATGCCCACTTTTATAAGAATGCAACAAAATTCCATTGTCTATGGCACTCCCTGTATTGAATAAAAAATTTAAAAATTAGTAATATAACTACTAAAATTGACAAGATAAAATAGTAAGCTTAATTTTTTTATGAGTAATCCAACATAAATCTAAATGTTTACTACACTAGTGTCAATGCTCAAAAAAAATTTGAATCAACTCTTGATTGAACAAGAAATACTAGATTTGATGTACTAATCTAGTTTTGAAAGTAGAAGGGAAAGCAGAGAAAATTAGGGTTACATACCTTAGTTTTTTTGAGTGGGGGCATGAACTAGAGAAGGAGAAACTTCTCAAACATCCTAATTATTTACTACCTTAAAAGAAATCATGTTCAACAATAGAGCTAATGAAAATAAAAAATTCCATAATGAATGTGGTGGATATGGCCATGAACCCAAAAAAAGAAAGAAACAAATCAAAGAATGTTCTAGTTCATTATGATGGATATGGTGGTGAACAAAAAAATTGAAGAGTTTTCCAATGAAATGACAAGAAGTTTTTTTTTGAGTTAATGTTTCAATGGTAGTCAATAATAATTGTTGCACATGTGAAAAGCCTTATTGAGTTGTTGGCAGTTACACAAGTTTAGTTTAGGATTGAGTTAAGAAGATTTAGTTTAAATCAAGTTCTTATTATAGATGTTTTGAGTTAGGTGTCCATAAGTTTCAGTTAGTGTCAAGTTTATGTGTGTGTTGTCAATCATGAAGTATTTTGTTGTCAATCTAATTAGCAGTCATTTAGGAATGTTGTTGAGTCAAGCTATTGTATAAATTGACATCTATTATTTAATAAAAAAACAAGCTAAAAGTTCTTTCTTCTCTTCTTTTTTACTGCTATTCTTTTATTTCCAATATAGTGTTAGAGACATCTTTGTTTCAAAAGAAGTTGATGCTATGAGAATGTAAGTCTCAAGCTATTGAAGTTTTTTTGGTTTACAAAATTGGAAGGTATCTTCATATTTTTATTTTAAACATTCTGAAAATGGACACACTTGCATAAAAATATAATGGTCAAAATTTTCATACATGGAAAGTGAAAATGCAAATGCATCTGATGAATAAAATTTTGTGGTGCATAGTTAATGGCATTAAAATAGTAATTACAGATGCTAAAAAGAAGATTGATTGGGAAAGTAGAGATGAGAAAGATAAGTCTATTATATTGATCTTGCACTTTCAGATTCAAAACTACATCATGTTGATTTAGAGAAATCATCTAAATAAATTTGGGATGGACTAACTAACTTGTTTGGAGCAAAAACAACAAATGAAAAATTTTGTTTAAAATTGTAGCTATTTAGTTTTAAAATGTTTGATGAAATTAAGTTATGTCTAAGCACATTACTAATTTGAGATCTTTAATCAAATAACTTGTTGAAGTTGGTGTTGTAATTAATAAAGACAATACTAAACCTATCTTTCTAAATAATTTGGCTTCAAAATATAGAAATGTTCTTTTCACTCTCAGTCAAATATCTTCACAAACCTTAGAAGATGTGATTTCAACACTCTTGGTTGAAGAAAAATGAACAATTATAGGAGATTCAAGAGAAAATACTCAACTCATTCATGCATTATACTCAAATATCAATATGGAAATTTAGAGAATGTATGGTAAGAATGAAATTGAACATTTCTATTGTAAAAAGTTAGCACATATTGTAGTGAACTAAAAAAATTGTGCAAATGAACTTCTCAAAGGTAAAATTAAAGAATCAATAAATATAGTTGTCCATGCAGAATCACCTAGTGATGATACTAGCATTGAAAATGAAGATATTGTTTTATTTTTAAGAAATCTATGGTCTGAAAATCTAAAAGAATGTAGTACATGATAGATGAATTCTCAAATAGTTTGAGGTGTTATAAGATTGGAGAAGCTATACCTTTATGAGGGTTATGAGGAATTCCATGTGGAGAGGGTGTGTCCAATAGTTTGGGGAGATCTAAAAGTCTAGAAGCTTGGCATCATTTATGAGACATTTTGTGTGTAGATGGTGTGTCCAGTGGTGTTTTGAAGCTAGATGATAGCTGCATAACTATGAGAAAATCTTAATCCTCTATGAAATATTTTTAAATTATAATTTCCAAATAAAGTTTCATTTAGTTGTCACATTAAGTGGGGGTGTTGGAGTTAATGTTCCAATGGTAGTCAATAATAATTATTGCATATGTGGAAAGCCTTGTTGAGTTGCTAGTGACACAAGTTTATTTTAGGATTGGGTCAAAGAGTTTTAGTTTGAATCAAGTTCAAGATTATTGTAGATGTGTTCAGTTAGGTGTCCATAAATTTTAGTTAGTGTCAAGTTTATGTGTGTTGTCAAGCATGGAGTAGTTTTTTGTCAATCTAATTAATAGTCATTTAGGAATGTTGTTAAGTCAAGCTATTGTATAAATTGATATCTATTATTCAATAAAATAACAACATGAAAGTTCCCTCTTCTCTTATTTTTTACTATTGTTCTATTTTTTCCAATATGGTATTAGAGCCATCTTTGTTTCAAAAGTAGTTGCTATTGTGAGAATGTAAGTCTCATTCTATTGAAGATTTATGAACCTTTAAAAAAAAAAAAAAAATAGAGAACATCCTAGTTCATTATGGTGGATATGGCTGTGAAAAAAATACCAAAGAATTTTCCAATGAAATGACAAGAAGTTTTCACCTTTAATAGAGTAGATTGTTTTAATTTTTTCTTTATTTTAGATTCAAAAATAGATTTTCCTCCTTAATTTTATTGGTAAGGGGTAATCGAAACTTATGTAAGTGGATTATTTAATATATAAAAAATATGTCAAAATATCAAATTATATAAAATAATTTAAAATAAATTTTGTTTAAAATTTTTATTGACTAAATTAATTTCTTTCAACACCTAACTATCTAGTTAGTATTTCTTTGTCCACTAGGAACTCAAGCAAAAATGATAAGTATTGTTGGGTCATTTACTTTTTTAAATTTAGGGATTTAATAAATATAGGTCCACATAACTTGTGCAAGTATTTAATGAGGTAAACTAAACATTTTATTGTTCCCCATCCTTGGATTGTACTTTTGTTTACCATTTCTCAAATGTTCAATCCCTAATCCCCAAGCATGCTTAGGTTTAACTTCTATTTTCCTTGAAACATTTCTAGGCCTTTATATTGTTTTGTTCCCCCTCAGTAATATATGTTTCTTTGTCTTCAATAGAGAGAAAAAAAGCATGAGTATGGATAGTAGTTCTTGAGAATTACAGAAAAGGTTGCAAGGGTTTCAACTCTCTCAAGAGATTCATGGAGAGGTGAAGATCCCAGTTGTAGATCTACTTGATTTTTGAGCTAGAGGAAAACAACAATTTAAACAGGGTGACTAGAAAGGGGTAATTGCATGTCATTTTGAATGTATAGATGTTTCTCTTAAGAATAAGGAGGAAGTCTATAGAAAGGACAACATGGATGAATTTCTAGGTTGTTACTCTACTAAGGAAGAGGCATGGTAGAAGCTTGAGGCCTATGGAAATGTTGTAGAAGATTTTAAGAAATACCTAGAACTTAATTCCACTCATACCAAATCCATCTATCATAAGGGCATGTCTTTTCACAGACTCATATAGTACAACTTAGCTTGTTCATGCTTTCGACTAGCTTTAGTGTAGTCCCCAAATGTCAATGAGACAATGTTGCACTTAGAAAAATTGAGGAAGCCAGATGAAGGGAAAAAAAAGTTAAGTTTGATTCTAGAGGTAGGTAATTATAAAGTTTCCTAGCCATGGACAAGGTTTTTTTTCTACCAAGGATATTGAGATTGGAGACATTCTTCTTGTTGATAATGTGATTCTTGTGAGTCATGTGTATCACAGATCAATGGCCATTTATATGGAAGTGAACCCTCCCACCATGTTGAAGGATCTTCGTTGAGATAGAATGGAGAGAGAAGTTGCCTGCACAATGTCATGTCCAAGAATTTTGTAGTAATTTATGTACCTTACTAACCTATTTTTCTAAGAGGAGATAGAGGTTCTTGACATCGAGTTGTTTAGGGTAAATAGTTATAGCTAGAAATTTTTTGGGGAAAACATAGTGAATTTCCAAATGAATAGGTTTGATCTTAGGAAAGCTATGAAACTAAATGGTGTAGTCAGATATATTACCACCTATGAAGAGGACCTAATGAAAGTGGATGAGGTCAATTTTTCAGCTATATTGGGTTAGAGACTAAGAATAGCATAGCTAACAAATACGGGCTTTGGGGCCTTCCATCTTTCATCAACCATTCATGCTTTTCAAATGCTAAAAGTATTGTTTTTGGAAAATAAATGTTTATCATAGCCACAAGAGGAATCACTAAAGGGGAGGAAATAACTATATCTTACTTGAGAAGCCATTTCTTCAAAATCTTAATGGGAAATAAGATATACAGAGGCCAAGGGGTGGAGTGAATAAGGATCTCTTAAAATTTTTAGTGATAAAATAATTATATGTATTTAGACCTAATTGATCTCATATCATATAAACATAAAATTGTAATGCTAAAATGAAATCTATGTAAACATAACATCCATGAAAATATCAACACATACACAATGATTCTGGTAACCTAGAAACACTTCAAGTTAAAGGTAAAACTTGGGTGGGAATGAAACCTAGAAATATTTACTATTGCGAGAATACAATTTCCTATTATGGATATAATTTGATAATATCTGTTGATCTACCCTATGAGGGGTCTTCTTTGGTAAAAGAGTTTAAGCCTATCAGGTTTTGCCCTATTAAAAGATTTTACACTTACAAAAAATTATCGACTCTATTAGGAAATTTAAATAAGTTTGTTAGAACCACCTTGTTAAGAGATTTTTTGAAGATCAATCTATTAAAAATAATTCAATAACTGATACTTTTTTTTTCTTTAAAATCTTATGACAAATCTTCTATCTTAAAAATCTCAATCTACTCCTCTTATTTGATATGTCTGTTATGTCCTTCACTACTAGGTTTTTCTATTTGATCTCTTATCTGACTTAACCTTTCTTTGTTATGTACTTATCTTGTTCACTCGTTTATGCTTCACACTTGATCATTCATAAACTATTACTATCCTAGTGTAGGACCCTTCTTAAATAGATAACCATAGAAAGTTCCAAATTAGAATCAATTATCCACATTTCACCCTTTTGTTATTTTACCCTTCTAAGTTTCTAATTGGTTAATGTCCTTTCCTTAGGAATAATGCCTTGTGACAAAACACATAATATCCTCTTTAAACATCTCTACAATATTTAAATGTCATGTAGAAGTCGAATAAAATGATTTACATAAGTGTTTGTGCAAATACAAACTCATATGTCAAAACTAGTTTACTCGACACTTAAATGTTCTGATGCTTAGTCAAACTAACACTCATGTTGTCACTCAGCTTCTATATGCTCAATATATACTAACTCACTTGGCATTAATTGATTTTCCAAATGTTTTGTCTCTTCTATGTTACTTGGAATGTATGCTAACTCAATCTCTACTAGAGTGGTCGATAACCTCTAACTTACTTGGCTTATGATAAAATGTAGCAAGTCCTTTGTAAAGTGGCCTTCTCTAGATGACTTAGTTGTAGTGATAACCATCCAACACTGCATTAGAAATGACTCAGTGTTAGACACTAATAGGAAGCTTGGGGTTATAGATAAACAATGTCCCCCTTTGACATTACTGGAAAAAGCAATTTGTCATGACTTGGTTTTACATGCAAAAATAATGCTCCCCCTGAGACTATAGCATTGTCTTCAAAACTTAATCTATGCTATCTTTGATGCTACTAACTCATCGAATAATGTTGTTTCTGATTTATGTCATCTTCCCCTTTATTTAAGGCTAAACGTACAAAGTTGTGTCACCTTTTAAGCTGATTTATCAGAACGACTAAATTTGAGTATTTCCATCTAAAATTTATTTTGTTCAAATAGTTGGTCTAGATAAATTAATTTGAGCTAAGTTATATACGGTTTCACACATTTCCAATTGGAAATGTCAATTAAATGCATGTTTTATGCTTGTTTGTATCCAATTACTAAAGAAATAAAATTATTTTAGAAAAGTAGCATTTCAATAACTCTTACTATTTTTTATGATATTTTTTTAATAACATAAAAACACCATTCTTAAAAAAATGGGCACCCATATTAGTCTCAGATGCCTAATCAAAATTTCAAAAAATGGGCAGCTATTTAAAAAAAATAAAAAAAGGGGAACCTATGTTTCAAAAATTCGGTGCCCATTTTTTTGTTTTTCTAAAAAAGGATGCCTACTTTTAAAAAGTAAATTTTAATTTTTTTTTGGGATTTAAAATGCATTTTAAATATTGATTTTACTTTTTAAAATGGGCACCCATTTTTTGAATTTCAAATAATGGGTGCTCATTTCTTACATGGGGCGGGATTTATTTTTTCTCGCCTCAGATTTCAGTTCTAGATAGGCTTGGTAAGACCAAGCCTATGCCTTGATCTCTCAAAATTCGGCTAAGGAATTGAATTGATATATTCGAGGATTGTCATAATTTTTAGAGGGTCTTCCTGATCAAAAATTTCATAAAACAAAAACCCATTAGAGTTTTCACTATCGTCATTTCATAAGTATAAAACTTATAGTATTATTACTTTATTTACTATTTTTTCATTAATTTTTAATCCAAGGTGGTACCTAAATGTAAAGTAGTAAGGTTCACTAAAAGTTTAATAACTTTTTTATTTTATGGGTTTTCTTAAACTAATTTACAAATCATCAATATACATATAATTATGTAGAAGTTACTTTTAAAAATAAATAAATAAAATTTGATCAAATTATGGTGTTTGTGCATGAGAGGTTTTAAAATTTACCTTTATAGACAATTTAAAATTAATAATAAAATAATTACTCAATAAAAAATTAAAGAAAATTATTTTCATCAATCTTTGGTGTGTTGGATAACTTCCTTTAGAAGGATTTATGAAAATTTATTAATTTGTGTCAAATTATGTTGTCTATACATGAGTGTGATATGGTCTTGAAAATAGCATTTTGAAAAAGTAGTTTTTAAAGATCCATATGTATATATATATATATATATATATATATATATATATGGAGCTTTAAAAACTAATTGTATATATATATATATATGTGTGTGTGTGTGTGTGTGTGTGTGTGTGTGTGTGTGTGTGTGTGTGTGTGTGTGTGTGTGTGTGTATGTATATGTATATATATGTATGTGTATATATATGTATATGTATATATTTGTATATTTATATACATGTGTATATGTATATACATGTATATACATATATACATATATATAAATATATGTATGTATATATATATATATATATATCATATGGGTATACAAACAAATTATATATTTGAAAAGTAGGTTCCAAGCACTACAATTTGTTTTTGAGGTTTTTAAATATTCATTCTATAAATGCTTCAAATTTTGACATCAATTAACAAGAAATTTCGAAAGAAGGAAAAATACTTCTACTTTTTGCCCAAAAGTGAGACCAAATTTCTTGCACTTATCTATATATCATCAAAATAGTTATCTGCAACTGACTTAGGTATCCTCATTCAGTTATTCATCTTATTTTTGAATTGTTTCAAAATAGTAATCCATTATTGCCTCAAAATGTTTTCATTTTATTGCAGATCTGCTCCTATTTCATTCTATGGTGTTGATGGGCTAAAATGAATTTTGTACATAGAAGAATATGTAGACAAGTAGGGAACCAAACATACATGATGTATTCTTCACTTTCCTTATCACTCCAAGATTTTTTGATAATTATTGCAGTTACATCTTAGCAAGATCATAACTATGATCCTTCTTCACAATTTTGTTTCTAAGATCCACTGCAATCCAAGGCATGTTATTTAGTCTTCTCAATTCAATCACACATACTATGAACTCAATGACAGGGTCATTGATTCCATCGATTGACATTCCACGACCATTCCACATAATTTCTATCATTTATATCTCAACAACATGGACCTCATCATACTATAAGGAAACTTGCAAGAAATAATATAACCATTTCCACATAACCCATAATAGATCTAAAATAAATATGCAATTGAAAACCACGTGCAAGAGAATAAACAATATACCCACAAAAATGTGACACAAGATATACCTCATGCCATGCTTCCAACGTTCACAAATGCTCACTTGGCTAACTTGTCAAGCCTTGTCCTACTTGACTCTTTTCCTTTTTGCCTTCCGTCTTATCACTTTCTGACACCAACAACTACCCTTGTGGTTTCTTATATAGTAGCAAGTCCCACAAAACCACCAAGTGGTATTACATAAACCATGTGCCAAAACCATGTGCTACCTAACCCATTGAACCCACATTTAATATTAGAATTTTAATTCTTTTCCCCAATATTAAAAAATTACATTAAATATTACCACATTGTTACAATACAACTCATCAAGTATATCCCATGATAATCTTTCCATGTTGCATGCCCATCTCGGTACAACATCACATAATAAAATAAAATAATAAAATATAACAATATTATGCAATGTGTGCAACACCCATTATCTCAACAATCTCCCACTTGTTGTATACAATGCACAGGGAAAATCTATAGCTAGATAAATGAACAATGGAATGATCCCTCCTAACACATCCACCAACATGGATCAAAGTATACAAAGTGCTCCATATTGGTAGCCACAACAAGATCAAAGTAACCAGCACCTCAAACAAAAATGATCTCACCTCCTATTACGCCGCTGCCATGAGACATACATAGAAGATATCCAAAGAGAAAGCCACTCAACCTATCGCATTAGAAGATCATAAAATCTTGTACCAACTAAAATTCCAAGCACAAAAACCTGATCCAAAGGTAATATCTCTCTCTCTCTCTCTCTCACTCACACACACACACACACACACACACACACACACACACACACACACACACAATTGTCAAATATCCATAGCTGAAATCACACCAATAGGAATGTCCAAACTCATACAACTATCCATACCTCCAAAAGTATACCAAGTGAATCTAACATCATCAACATATCCAATCTGTAACTTGCAATCACAAGCCTAAAGAGAAATACCCGCCACATATATAACAAGAAGCTCCCACTACAAAAGATAATGTCAAATCTATAACCAATCCACTCACAACATCTCAAAGAAGTGAATGCATGTCGTGTCAAGGACATCCACAAAACATAAACCAATAACTTGCAAGAACAACTCTCACAAAAAATATCCAACACTCTCCCAAGTTCTCCACAACTAATAGAGGAAAGAGATAAAGAAATAACTATGTCATCTCTCACATGACATACATGAACACAAACTAGTGATCACAATCTCTAACCAATCTAAATTCCAATGTAAGTGAAATTAAAAATTGAGGAAGATAGCCAAGACAAAAAAGAAACCATGCAAATCATAACCTGTATGATGTCCTTCTACACACACCTCTAGATGTAAATTGTGCAAGTATGATCTCCTCCATAAAACCCGAACTTAGAAGTGTCAACAACACCTAATCCATACCATATAACTAATAAAGGATGTGAGCCTCTCACAAGAACATCAAACTCATAAACAATTCCTAACTCAAGGAATAACAATTTCTAAACCAAGGAATCAGCCCAATATAAAACCATCTCCCAAACTCAAACAGCATAAAAACATATGTAAATGGAGATAACCAATGCTAAGCCATCTCTCAAATGAATGCTCTAGAACTAACTCATGAACCAAGCTCATGATCTCTATCCATGAAAGACAAGCATAAATATAATTCACCTAAGAGAAAATATGGGCTATACCTCTCAAGTAGCAAACTGTCAAGTAGACCAAGAGTAGGGAATGAGAATGGTCATCAAGATATCCAAGTCTTTAACCAAGGCTCATCTAACAAAAATCTCCTCTCAAGTCCATATCAGGTGAATGATCCTCGTACTTCCTACTAAAACCATCAACTGTCTCAACAAATACTTCTCTAATCCAAAAGAAATTAGCATCACCATCTCTAAGTATCCATGAGCACCTATAACCAATCAATTTATGCCAACTCCAAATGCAACATAGCAATATCATGAAGTATCCATCTTATGGTCAATGTAATCAATACAAAGAAACTAAACCAAGATCAATGTAAAAGTTCCAATCATGGCCTCAGGAACATAAACATGACAATATGATCTAAGCATCTCAACCAAAGAGATAACATGCTCCATATGAACATACTATAACATGTGAATACTATAAACGTGTCTCAAGAGTATACCATGACATAAAATGAAACCATCCTCACACCAGGGATAACAAGCCAAATGAAAGCATAAACCACACCTTCACCAAGAACCTCATTAGTCCTCATGATGTAACCGTCTCTGCACACCATGAAGAAAACCATCTCCACATACCATTAAAAACCATACCCACACACCATGAAGATAACCAAGAACCCTATGAGTCCTCAAGATCTAACCATCTTCACACACCATGAAGATAACCAAGTGCACCATGCAAATGTCAAAGACACTTTTGTAGCAATAGGATCTAAGACAAACCTCCAACATCTATAAACACTCAATAAATATATCAATGCTAACAACTCTAACTCAATTGTGGTACCAAGTGACCTACGACATCATAAAATCCATCTCTTACATGAAGATCCTCTAGGTCTATACACTCAAAAAACCAAAGTGTCAATACCAAGTGAAACAAAGATCTCCAAACGAAGAAGATACAAACCAAATCAAGAACTAATCCTACAATGTCACTCCATCACTATCACAAGTTTTCATTAAACCGTGTATCCAAGCTATCTATGACATCATGATGAAAAATAGTCCTCTAACCATGAGAATCAACCAAGGCATCAAACCATCAATCAAATCAAAGTGCACATCATGAGCTCCTCAAAAGAAACCAAATAACCATGATCCTCAACCAAGATGATATACCACCATAACCAAATTAGGAATCCAAACAAATGAACATTAAGGATGTACCTATATATCTGGTCATGTCATGCCAAAATTTATGGCACTATGATCATATCCATGACGCAAGCATCTGACTTCCAAATTGTCCAACCCATCAGCATAAAATAGTCAACCATAATCCTCCACCATAATTGTACCTAGTAACAACATCTAATCCCTTCTAGATGAAGAAAACTTAGCAAACCATGTGACTTAGGGCATAAGATCACAAATCCATGCCATTGATCTAAATATGCATCAATAATGAAAGATCAATGAATAAAGACAACCCATAACCAAGCCATAAGTGCAACTTGTAAGTATAGATCACTTACAACACTACACATCTTGTAGATCGAATAAGTCATCATACATATCCAAATCAAACACTAATAACTATGTCACCATGAGAACAATCTAAAATCTAAACTGAGTATACAATGACATTAAATCTTAAATTTCCAAACATACAATGTCATAAAAACACACTATTACCATAGTCAATATATATCATAAACTATTCAAATCAATATATTACCAAATAAATCATGCCAAACCTGTAGCAAATCTAAGCCAATGTGAAGAGCTTTTCAAGAGCTTTCTATTGACTACTTGAAGTCCAAAAATTTGACTCTATATGCCCAAGTTCTGCATTAACTTGTGCTCAAGATAAATAACATCTGAGTTTTAGGCTCTTAAAACTTGAAAAAGTTCCAAAATCACAATACCAAACCTACACCAAGTTGTAGTGCTCTAAATTAGCTTTCCAACACCTATAAGAAGTCTAAAACCTAATATTTTGAGAGAGAGTTATGGTCATTTTACTAAGATAGTCTTTTTACCATCTGAACTGCAATGTTTTTTTTTTTCTGACAAAATTTTCGATAAGATTAAATTTGAAAATCATCATTGAATGAAACTAAAAAAATCTTTCATTTCCTCTAAACATGGCCAAACTAGGGCATATTTTATATCAAAATTTATGGAAACATTGACCCAGATCCAATGGTGAGGTCTGTTTTTACTTAGGAGGTTATTTCTACATGCTACCCAATAAAATCCTTATTTAAATGAAACATCTAAAAAATCCATTTGACCAACAATTTCACATGCCCAAAAAATTTACCAACATCCAATCATAATAACAAATGCAAAACCTTAGATTTATAATAAACAACTCTTATATCTTGCCCTTTCTTTTTATCCTCTCATGCACTCTCATGGATTTAATCTAGGGTTACAATAATAAAACTATAGCTTTGATACTACTTGTAAGGAAATTTGCAAGAAAGAATATAATCATTTACACATAACCCATAATATATGTAAAATGAATATGCAATTGAAATCCACATGCAAGAAAATAGACAACATACCCACAAAAATGTGACATGAGATATACCTTGGGAAACTCTCATTGAGGGAAAAACCTAGCCTCTGAAAGCATCCATGACCATGTATTATTCAGCAAAAATACTATTGCAATACAACTATAGAAGCCTTCAAAGCCTTAGTCACTATCAAATAATCTATGTAAATAAACATGAATCTACACATCCCATACCATGCTTCCAACCTTCACAAATGCTCCCTTGGCTAACCTATCAAGCCTTGTCTCACATGACTCTTTCCCTTTTTGCCTTCTATCTTGTCACTTTCTCATACCAAAAACTACCCTTGTAACTACTTATATAGTAGTAAGTCCCACAAAACCACCAAATGGTATTACATAAACCATGTGCTACCTAACCCATTGACCCCACATTTAATATTAGAATTCTAATTCTTTTCCCCAATATTAAACAATTACATTAAAGGCTATCACAATGTTACAATACAACTCATCAAGTATATCCCATGGGAATCTTTACATGTTGCATATCCATCTAGGTGCAACATTACATAATAAAAATAAATAATAAAATATCAAAATATTATGCAATGTGTGCAACACCCATTATCTCAACATGTACTTCTTATTGACTTGGGTCTATCTAGAGTAGGATAGCCAGCAATTGAACATATGATAAGCTTGTTGATCTTAATTTTTCCACCCTCTAACCATATCTTCATGTCATGTACATGATTCAACATGATCTTTACTCATTCAACTTAAAAAACCTTCAAAAAAGCTAGGGCATAGGTTAGCCCTTTCTTAACAACAAGTCTATGCTCTTCCTTCAACACTCCATTATCACACAATTTATCACATATTGTGTGAAGTTCATAGTCTCCAATTTCTTTCACTTCAAACATATAATATGATTGTACATCATGAACTACTAGTACCCTCAGTGGAATTGATGATAGGGCACCAAATTCATCACCATTCAATGCAATGTTCAGATATTTTTTGAAATTTGGTGGAGGAAAGTGATTGTTCCTCACAATCTATGCATTGCTCTCCTTCAAAATTTGTTTCACAGATGTTGATATAGATGATGCCATTTCTAAACTAGGGTTAAATTTTTTTAACTTCAATAACTTTGAAAATAACTTGATTGGCATTGAAAACTTAACTTATTTTTATCCTTGTACTTGCTAGTGGAACATTGTGATTCACTTTCTATATCACTAAAATCACCATTAAATTGCATGATCTCTAAAAATCACTTGGGAAAATGAAAATGAATGTAAAAAATTTGACATATACCTTCAATCTTTCGAGTTAGGTCTGTAATAAATGTGTTTGGCCTCAGGTAGGTGCACAATAGTTGTCTTATCATTTCCCTCATCATTCCATTGAAATAATTAGTCACTATCACCTTGCTTTGTCAATATCAGTATGTTCAACCAATACATCAACTCGGTTGATATCAAATCTTGATCTATATTGCAATGATCGATCAATACAAATTATATTACTAATTCATGGCACTTGATAGTGAAACGTATTTCATTCCCCAATACTTCTCTAAAAAAATTCCTAATGCATCTTGATTCATGTTGATATGGAATTTTAACCACTTTTCTTATTAGGAACTGATTTATGATATTAAATTTATGTATACGGTCCCTTAGATACCTTATTTTCTTAGTTAGATGTGTTGTGATAGCCTGATCCATTAGATTGGGTGATCTCATATTTTCTTTCTCTGCTACTTCCATCTTCTATTATTTCTTTCCATGTTTTGTTCATCTTAACTTTACTTTATCCTTTATTTCTTTCATTGTCTAGGGCTAGTGCTCAGGTCCTGTAGTTCTTACTAACATGTCCAACCTTAAGACAACTAATATAGACTAGGTTTCCATTCAACCACTTCTTATAGTTACCTCTAAAATGTGTCCTAATGTAATTCTTTGGAATGTGCCCATACTTTCCATAATAATGACAATTATACCATGTGTTGTAGTCCCAACTATAAGAGTTACCTTTCTTAAGTGCATGCTTTTTCTTTTTAGATGTCCAATTAGATTTTTCCTTGGATCTACATTCATGATCTCTATGTCCATATTTCTAACATTTGTAGAAGTGTTTTACAAATCTAGGTGCATCACTTTTCTTTGTCCTGCATCCATGTGCCTAGTGTCCTTGCTTCTTGCAATTAAAATATTTACCAAAAAACTTAGGTTTAGGGTTTTTTATACCATTTTTGTTTTTGCATATTTTACTAGTGTGTCCAAATTGAATAGAATGATGACAAGTAGGTTTGTATTTGCATTTTATGTTTCTTTTCTCACCACTCTTTGATGATTCTCCTTCCTTAGTAGATGAAGAGTTCTTGACATGTCCTATACAAGAAGTACTACTGGATGCCCTTGGTAATCTCATAAATTCTTCAAAGTATCTATTAACCTCAATTGTTTTCTTCATTATTTCTAGAATTTCTTTCTCAGATCTCAACACATTTCATAGTTGGTCACTTTTTTATCCTAGATTTGTGATCTCCATGTCCTTTATGTTCAATTTTTGATTTGCAATTAACAACTAGTTCATTATGTCCAACTAGTTGTTTGTAAGATTTTGCACATCAAATGATCTTTCCTCAAGTCTAGTAGAATTTTTTCTTTTATCTTCTTTAGCCATGATTCAGTCTTCTTCATCTTTATTCTTTTATTTAGTCACTTCACATAGTCTTACTGATTGAATTTCTTGTTCTCTTTTGAGTTCTTTGACTTCTTTGTTTAGAATGTTGGTCTTGTCTAGTAGATCTTCTATTGCTACACTAGTTTCATCATTAATTCCACTAGTAAGAAATCATATGATATCAACTTCATTGTATAGTCTGTCAATGTGTTGAATGACCAAATCATTCCTTTTCTTTAAGGATATCCTTAACTCATCTTTTTCTCCTTCAAGTTATTGTAGTATGATCTAGATTTCAATCAGCTAGTTCTCAATGATTTTTTGCATTTTATATTCGTCCATTTGAAGATCTTGTGCTATTAAGATTTTAGACTTTATTCAAGATAACTAGGCTCTGATACCAATTGTTGAAAATCTTAATGGTAAATAAGATAGTGAGAGGGGGGAGAGGGTGAACCAAGATTTAGAAAACTTTTCACAAATAAAATTTTTAATAGTAGTCACATCTAATTTACCTCATATTGCTGGAATATTCAAATAGGAAGAATACTTATGAGAGGGGGGGAGGGGGGTGAATCAGAAGTATCACACTTTAACCAATAAAACTTTTAGGTGGAAGTAAATTGCATGCATGCAAATACAACAAGTAAACATGAAACTAAGACATGCATCAACAACACATAACACTGGAATTTGGTAATCCAGAAACCCTCCAAGAATAATAAGGTAAAATTGGGGTGGGGATGATACCCACACAAATTACTGCAGCAATATTGTTCCACCACTTATGATGGTCTACCCTATTAAAGGCCTTCCTTGTTAAAGGCTTTACACTGTGTCAATAGTGACCTGGTTAGAGGATTTACAAACACTTTACATGAAGTGTCACCCTGTTAAAAGATTTAATCACCTATTTAAAGAATCTATGAAATAGCTGTTAAGCTAACCTATCACCATAGGATTTTCATTCTAATAGAATTGCTAGAAAGTATTAGGTACAATGAACCTAATAGATTACAATCCTTGATTGCTGAATGCAAGCACTTGTTCTACTTTCTCTGATCTTGATCCTTTGTGATTTGATAACACTTGTTTTGAAAGTAGATTTCCTTATACGCCCTTGTATATCCATTCGTATCTTTTACAATGAAATTTCATCTTCCTTATAAAGGCATTTGAGGATTTAGGGTTAGGTATGGATCTTTGATCCACATTCAATCTCTATTTTCCACTCATTGTTTGCACTTCTTCCATTGGTTGCATGCCTTCATCATTTTTCTTATTGGCTACATGTAGATTGCATAGGAAAGATAAAAGATTTGATCTTATCATTTAATCCTTCGAGATTTACCTTATGTCACCTACAAAAATTGTTTGCATCATAGTTTGTGCAATTACAAACTCTTATGCTGATATTCTGAGTTAGTCAGCTCCTAAAGCATTACTAATGTTCGACACATGTTGTTTCCTGGATAACTCAACACCTAAACAAAACTAGCTTACTCAAAACTTGATTTATTTCTGTATTACTCGGCATCATCTATGACTCGACACTTGAATATCACTCAACACTTAAAGTCATTAGACTCTTGAACTTTACTCGGCAACAGATCTTCACTTAGCATTTGAAAACTACTTGGTACATGAAGATCACTCGGCACTTGAAGTCTTTCCTAACTCGACTCATGTTGTGGCTTGGCATTCATGGTGTACTCAGTTCCAATATAGAAAGTAGGTAAGTGCATTAGCACTCAAGTGTCAAAAACCATTATGAAGTTAACAATCTCTCCCTTTGACATGAGTGACAAAAACACTTAACTAACCTTATGAGTACATTTACTAATCTATTTGGTATATACAGAGTTTAAAGAAAACTTGATCAAAATTTGTAACTTACAATATATACCTCAAAAATTTTGTAGCTCCCCCTGAGTTGATTGTGCCATTATCTATATATCATGCTCCTAATTTTATCTTTTCTCCCCCATTAATTCATCTTCATAATATCTGTATCTCCCCCTATTATACCTCTTTTTCTTCTCCCCCTTTTTGACACTTATGTGAAAGAATGTTTAAGGGTTAAGACCATATTTAGCTAAAAATGTGATGTTTACCTCCATAATCATCCTGAGAGCTGCATCCCAATTGTTTAAAGCAATTTCTAGTGACTTATGCTAGATGGTAGTCTCTGCAGCAAGATGAATAAGTCCATCTGATGTAGAAAGATTAGGGTCTTTCTTGAGAATAGTTTCAACATAGACTTGCTCTTTATGGAGTATTTCTAAATGTAGGGTAATGGAGGACTAGAGCTGTATCAATTTTGCCTTAATATTGGCCTCTTCTGCTGTTAACACAGCTATTTCCTTTTGAGTGTGAAGCGTCTAGGTAAAATGCTTCTCACTTTGAGCTAGATCTTTAGGTAGCTGCATGCTAGAAATATTTAAATTTCTTTCCAAGATCATTATCTTTTGGCTAGTCTCCTGTGTGAAGTATGAAAAGTCACACAACTTTTTGTACAATGAGAATATATTCTCAAGCACCTTTTTCACTTTGTCAATTAGCTCTGCCAATTCAACCTGGGAAAGTGCAATTTTACTTGATATTTGCTCATTTACTTTGCCCTGGAATTTTCTTTCAGACCATCCCATCAGTTTTGCATTTGTCTCTTGGTCTTCATTTGTCACCTGGTCAACAATATCTGTCAATTGCTCCGTAATATGCTTTGACTCATCTGGTGATTGCAGACTAAAGGCATCCATAAAGATGTCCTTAATCTCATGTAGTGTTTGCTTTTGTTTATACTCTTTCTTGAGTATCTCTTGTCTTTTTCTCCTATTCAATGCTTCCTGCACCTCATTTATTTGATCAATGGTTATAGTTTTTGAGTCATAGCCTGGTATGACTATCTCCTCATCTAATTTGGGGTCTCCATAGTGAAGTACCCTTGCAAATTTTGTAGTACTAGATGTTGGTACAGATATTTGCAATGGCTAGTGTGAAGGAGTTCCTGAGGTAGGAAAATTTATCAATGTTTGTATTGCCTCCTGCTCTTTAGGGGTTTCCACTGTTTCCTCCTCCTGCTGTCTTCTATCTTCATCAATTATGGTAATCTTAGGAAGTGCACCTTGTGTTTGTGCTGTAGGATCAGATGTAATAGTTTGTCTTATTTGTTCTGTTTGTCCTATTTTTTCTGTTCCTTTTTCTACAGCTGCTCTCGACTTCTGTATTGTAGTATCAACTATGCTTGTTGAGATAACTATTGGCATTTGAAGTTGACTACTAGTAGATGTAGAGATGATGGAAGGTGGTTCTTATGGATTCACCTTATCTCTAACTGTGCTTTCTACTGGTTTTTGCAATTCATCCATACTGACCAATACTGGATCTGCACATAATATTGCTTGTTATGTAGATTGGTCAAGGATTATTTTGAGATCTTCTACAGTTAACAGATTGATATTCTGACTAGAAGTATCAGGAACATCAATAATAGTTACAGTTTCTACAGGTGTCATGGATACTTGAGGAGGGCTGGAGGGTGGCAATTGTGTGTCTTGCACACTCTGATCTGGTTGCTGCTCTTGCTCAGCTATTGCCATTATATCTTGTTTTGGTGTCTCTTCCTCCTCTCCATCTTTTTTTTCTTCTTCCTTTTTCTCTTCTTCTATCTTCTTTTCTTCTTCTACTTTCTTTTCTTCTTCTACTTTCTTTTCTTCTTCTCCCTTCTTTTCTTCTTCTACTTTCTTTTCTTCTTCTCCCTTCTCTACTGATGTCTTCTCTTCTCTCCTTTTTCTCCTCTCTTCTAGTGGAGCAACAATTTCTTCCTTGTATTCTTCTTCAAGAAAATCTTCAATCTTCTTGTACAAGTTTTTCCATGATTTCATTGTTCTTTGAACAATTTCTTCCATCTTGTTTTGGAGTATGAAGAATGCCCTGTATTTAGGTGTAAACATATTATTATGCCTTTTTCCTACTTTCTTTACTTTTTCCTTAGTCAAATTCGGCAATACGCTTGCTAGGGTTGATTCCCTCATCTCCTTCTCCATTTTCAAACAAAAATGCCATCTGTCTTCTACAATTTTAGACAATTCTTTTGGCAATTGTCCATCTAGTTCAAGTGGAGTGTACTTGAACTGTCCCATCATTCCATAGACTGTTTCTTCTATCCTATTCTATTCTTCTTTGGTAAACTTATTGAAATCAACTTTATTTAAGTTTCTTAAATCACCATTTCCAATCTTTTTACATAAAATATCAACTAAAGAATGGCTTACCTTTTTAGACTGATCTTCTTCATCAGTATTAGGTTGAGCCACATATCTTCTTCTTTTCCTCGGATCTTCCTGTGTTTCCTTGATTTGTTTCTTCTTTGTAACTTCCTCTTTAGCCTTTTGAGTGGAGGCCCTTGTTGCAGCTCATGTTGTAGGCTTTTGAGGTGATGGCATGGCAGATTTCTTTGATTTTTACTAAGCTCGAGGCTGTTTTGTTGCCTTTCTTTTCTTTGACTTAGCTTCAGTTGGTGCTTCCTTGGCTTCTTTGTCTTCTGCACCTTCCTCCTTGTCTTCACCCACTCCTTGAGTTAATTCCATTGGGCCTTATTCTTGCTCATCTTCATCATCATTGTCATCTTCTTCTTCTTCTACTTCAGCCTTAATTTCTTCACCAAATTTCTTCTTAATCTTCTTTAACAATTTGTCTTTCTTCTTTAATGTGGAAGCAGTCCTTAATTCCATGTTTATTTTTGACCTTACTACATCATAAGTGCCCAAATGTGGAGCACTTTTATCTATTTCGTCTGCCAATAATGCAGTTATTGCTGCAGATGCCTCTTCAACATTGATTTCATATCCAAATGTCCTTAGCCATCTCACTCTTGGAATTGATACTTGGATGTATGTGAAGTCAATATCAACCAAGAAACATATATCATTAACATGTTCTTCTACTAAAGTAATTGGTATTCTCACCCTTTGTTTCATGGATTTCTTGAAATCTTCGAAATAGCTTGTCATCAAGGTATCAAAATTTTCTCCCATTTGTTCTATATATTCATTGATTTGGGCAATGATTTTTCTATCATTCCTTCATGTCAATTTGCCAAAAGATGGAAACTCATTTTGAACATAGAAGAATATGCAAACTAGAATTGCTCAAAATTTGCATTGAGTGCCCTTTGCCCTTCTTATGGCAGCTAGGTTTTCATTAAACTATTGTAGTTGCAGTTCTGCAAGATCATAATTATGATCCTTTTTCACCAATTTGTAGCCAACATCTACTGCAATACATGGTACACTATTGAGTCTACTGGATTGGTAGAACTTATGGGCGATGACTCTAATAGAAAATTCAACTAGAGGATCATGTATGGTGTGAATTTTCATTCCTCTCTTATTCCATTGAGCACCAGTGTTCTTTTCAATAACCTCCTTTGATTCACTTCTCAAGGTTTTGAATCAATCTAGTGTTGGGTACCCTGTTACTCTATGTATGATTTCTTTGGTTAATTTGATGAGAATATCTTCTAACCATAGACTACCACCATGCATTTTGCTCAGCACAAGTCTAACCCATTCTATCTTGAATACGATGGGAAAGCTCAAAACTCATGTCAAACCCTTTCTTTCAACAATTTTGAATTCATCTCTTAACACTTCATCTACACACAATTTCTCATCGGCTTGCCTTATTTCCATATCTCCTAGGGCACCTATCTTACAATTGTAGCATTTTCTAACAACTTGAACCATTACACCTTTTGGGGGTATTTGGGAGAGAACTTTGACTGGGTCATTTTTGTATGCAACTTTAGGTATGGGATGAAAATCAGGATGCTTGACCTCATTGGACACTAACTAAACTTCAAATGACTCTTTGTCCTCAGTTTTGTTAGAGCTCGATGCTATTTATGCAAACTAGGGTTTCCTTTTTATGAAATATAAAACTGCGTAGCTCGATAGAAATGAAAAATACCTCAAGATTGATGAAAACACATTGGGAGAGGTTGCAATCTGCTTGAAATGTTGGATTCTTTGCTGTGAAGTTGCTCTGCTCTTTTTCTCTTCTTTGCTTCTTGATTGCGATAAGTAAAACTGATTAAAATTGCAATAATATACCCTATTTTTATTGCATTAAATGCTCAACTGCCAACTCGGCTTCTAAAAATAAATTTTGACCTAACTCGGCATCAGTTATCAACTTGGTCGTTGTTAGGAGCTCAGCATGTGTTGGAGTTTAACTCAGCATCCAAAGATAGCTTGGCAACATTATTTAGATTTTGTCTTGACATCTTGTCTCATGCAGATTTATACTTTGCATAGCTTCTTTGTCTTGGGACTGATGTGTGATATAGCTTTGTATATCAGTCATGTATACTTCTCATGCTTAGTTTGATGAAGTGTGATCACTTGACCCATTGGGTGAAGTGATCCCTCCACATGATGTGTTGTACTCATCTTTCTTTTTCCAAGTTTTATTCATTTGCCCTCTTATATTTTTGACATCAATATTTTCTTTGCTCTTATTTTCTTCAGTCTTGCGTGCCTTTGACCTTGTAGGACAGTTTCTACTGGTATGACCAATTTTTAGACAACTGACACATGTGGTTTGGTTCAACCATCTCTTGTAGTTCCCTTTGAAATGTGTTCTTATGTAGTTCTAGGGCATATGTCCATATTCTTGACAATAATGATAGCTATACCTGGTTTTGTAATCCCAATGATAATGACTTCCATTCCTTTTTTATTTTGCTGGTTGATTTGATGTCCACATAGGTTTTGATCTACATTCAGATGCCCTATGTCCATACTTTTTGCAATTATAACAATGTCCATCAAATCTCTGAGTCCTTGTGACATTGGATCTGCAATCTTGTGTCATATGTCCTTGCATGTTGCACTTATGATAGAAGTTCTTACTCTTGGGTGTGTTTAATTGATTGAATCTTCTACTCCTACAAACATTAGTTGTATGCCCCTTCTTATTACAGTAATGACAAGTGGGTTTTGAATCCTTACCTTTGTCACTTCTTTGTTCAACACTCTTTGATGATTCTCCAACTTCAGTGTTGTTGTATCCAAGTCTTGATGTATCATGGGAAGATCTTGGGAATTTCATCAATTGTTCAAAATACTTGATGGCTTCACTTGACTTGTTGAGATTCTCTGTTACCTCTTTTTCTTTGTTCAATTCATTTTGTATTTGTTCATTTTGCATCTTCAAAGTAGAGATCTCAATATCTTTCACATTGAGTTCATGATGAGGGTTCATCATTTGGGCAAGTGTATCCATCTGCATGTTTGAGATCCTTGTCAATTTAGTACATTTTTCTTCTAGTCTGTTTGCAAGATTTTTTTGTCATTTTCCATCATGACTTTATCCTCAACTGCTCTTTTCTTTTGTTCAATAATTTCACATATCATTATGGCCTATGCCTCAAGTTCCATCTTGAGAGATCTTATCTCCTCTGCTCGAACTTTGTTTTTCTCCATTAGTTCTACTATTGCTGCATCAAATTATTTAGTATCTCCATTGGCAAACACTTGTGTGGTATCAACCTCCTTGTAGTGTATATCATTTTTAGCTACGACTATCTCCTTTCTTCTCTTTAAAGATTTTCTTAATTCCATTCTTGCTTCTTCTACTTTTTGTAGAGTGAGATGCACATCAATCACCTGGTTTTCAATGATCTTTCCAAGTTTGAAAACTTTCATCTTTAGATCTTTTTCTCCAAGCTGTCAAAGTTTTCCTTATGAGAACCTAGATTCTCTGATACCAATTGTTGGAATATTCAAATAGGAAGAATACTTATGAGAGAGGGGGGTGAATCAAAAGTATCACACTTTAAACAATAAAACTTTTAGGTGGAAGTAAATTGCATGCATGTAAATACAAAAAGTAAACATGAAACTAAGACATGCATCAACAACACATAATACTAGAATTTGGTAACCCAAAAACCCTCTAGGAATAAGAAGGTAAAATTGGGGTGGGGATGATATCCATAAAAATTACTGCAACAATATTGTTCAACCACTTATGATGGTTTTCCCTATTAAAGGCCTACTTTGTTAAAGGCTTTACACTGTGTCAATAGTGACCTGGTTAGAGGATTTACAAACACTTTACTTGAAGTGTCACCCTGTTAAAGGATTTAATCACCTATTTAAAGGATCTACGAAATAGCTATTAAGCTAACCTATCACCATAGGATTTTCATTCTAATACAATTGCTAGAAATTATTAGGTACAATGAACCTGATAGATTACAATCCTTGATTGCTGAATGCAAGCACCTGTTATGCTTTCTCTAATCTTGATCCTTTGTGATTTGATAACCCTTGTTCTAAAAGTAGATTCTCTTATACACCCTTGTATATCCGCTCGTATCTTTTACAATGAAATTTCATCTTCCTTATAAAGACATTTGAGGATTTAGGGTTAGGTATGGATCTTCGATCCACATTCAATCTCTATGTTCCGCTCATTGTTTGCACTTCCTCCATTGGTTGCATGCCTTCATCATTTTTCTTATTGGCTGCATGTAGATTGCCTAGTAAAGATAAAAGATTTGATCTTATCATTTAATCCTTCGAGATTTACCTTATGTCAGAAACTACAACTGTTTTCTTCATAGTTTGTGCAATTACAAACTCTTATGCTGATATTCTGAGTTACTCAGCTCCTGAAGCATTACTGATGCTCGGCACATGTTGTTTCCTAGATAACTTGGCACCTAAACAAAACTAGCTTACTCAGCAGTTGTTTTATTTCTGTATTACTAGGCATCATCTATGACTCAAAACTTGAATATCACTTGGCACTTTATTCTGCTCGGCACTTAAAGTCATTCGGCTCTTGAAGTTTACTCGGCACCTGATCTTCACTTGGCATCTAAAAACTACTCGGTACATGAAGATCACTCGGCACCTGAAGTCTTTCCTAACTCATCTCATGTTGTGGCTCGACATTCATGGTGTACTTGGCTCCAATATAGAAAGTAGGTTAGTGTATTGGCACTCAAGTGTCAAAAGCCATTATGAAGTTAACAGGTCTCATATCATATAAACATAAACTTGTAATGTTGAAATGAAACCTATCTAAACATAACTTCCATGAAAAATATCAACACATAATATAATGATTTTGGTAACACATAAACACTTCAAGTTGAATGTAAAACTAGGGTGGGGATGCAACGCACAAATATTTACTATTCAAACAACAAAGCTTACTTGTTAGGGCTATAATTTAATCATATCTAATGATCTACCCTATGAGGGGTGTGCTCTATTAAAACTATTTAGGACTATTAGGTCTTACCTTGTTAGAGGATTTTATAGTTACAATAAAGTAAGGACTATGTTAGCAGATTTAAATAGGTCTAAAAATTATAATCACTTTGTTAAGATATTTTCCTTCACTTAATTTGTTAAAACTAATTTAGTAAATGATCCTTTTGGTTTTTTATAAATCTTATTATAGATCTCCTATCTTAAAAATCTCAATTTGATCTCCTTATTTGATATGTTTATTATGTCCTTCACTCCTAGGTTTCTCTATTTGATCTCCTATCAGACTTAGCCTTTCTTTCCTTTGTACTTAGCTTTTTCACTCTTATGCTTCACACATCATCATTTATACACAATTATAATCCTAGGATAGGAACCCTTCTTAAATAGATAATCATAGAAAGTTCTAGGTTATGATTAATGATACGCATTTCATCCTTTTTCCATTTTACTCTTCTAAATTTTTTGAATGGTTAATATTGTTTTGTTGGGATTAATTCCTTTTGACAAAATATGTAATATCCTCCTTAAATGTCTCTAAAATGTAAATAAAATGTAAATAAAATGTTTTTTTATAAAATGTCTCTAATATGTAAATAAAATGTTTTTTTATAAAATGTCTCTAATATGTAAATAAAATGTTTTTTTATAAGTGTTTTATCATTATAATTATGAACTCATATGTCAATGCCTATTTACTTGACACTTGACTTTATGATAGTCAATGATAACTATCATTCTTGCGGTCATTCACCTTCTATATGCTCAGCATATACTAACTCACTTTACACTAACTTACTTTCCAAATGCTCGATCTCTTCTATGTTTCTTGACATGTTGAAAATAATTATTCAATTGTAGGTTGTCTTTGATGTTATACAAAATCTCAAGCCTTTGCTGAGAAATTAGAGATAGCCAATCTCACTCGGGCATCAAAGGTAGTTTCATGTATATGACAAGCATTTAGTTATAACCAAGTTCAAAGATAGTATTTATAGAGCTCAGTCAGTTAATGAAGTGAATTCAGTATTGATTGAGATGGGTCGATTAACATTAGAACTCCTGTTCTAACCAAGTTGGGTCAATTAACAAATGGATCCTCTGTGTTGACTGAGTACTCAATTCTATAATAGCCAAATGCACACATATTAAGTTTGATTTATTCATTGGTTAATACAAGCCAACTTAAGGGATAATAATTATTTAATTAAAAGAGGATTCAAGTTGGCTTGACAAGTTAAATCATATATATGAAAGGTCAAGGTGAGGATTGAAATGTGGAATTGAAGAAGATGAATCAAAGAAGAAAATTTAAAGGATATCTATAAAGGATAGAGCATCCAAGTTGACCAAGATGTAAAGAATATTCTAATCAAAGAGGATAAAGTGGTCCAGCTAGAACTGAGATCTAAATTAGAAAGGATGGTTGCATCAACAATCAGGCCAAGTCATTGTTACTCTCTAATAATTGTAATAATGAATGAAATATCCTAATAGAGTTAACCTAATAGCTATTTAGAAAATCCTCTAACAAAATGGTAGTTCTAGATTGAAGTGTCTGAAGACCTCTAACAAGATCACTCCTAATAGGGTGAATTAAATCATCTAATAGGATTACACCTAACAGTTTATTTTGTAACCTTTAACAGTGTTGGCTCCTAATAGGGCCCACTTTAGAAGAGTGAAAAAAAAACTAGTTGTAACAGGTGGCTTTCCCAAATTGGGTTTCTGCATTAAATCTTGATGTCTCTTATGTTCATGTTATTTTCTTTATGTTTTTGCAACTAATTTAATAAATTCTAATCATATGTTAACCGAGTGACAATAGTATTTTAGTGTTAACTAAGCTACAATACAATATTTAGTGTTAACCAAGTTATAATAGAATTTGGTTTCGTATTATGTTGACATCTTAAAAGGGACTTGGATTTTCTTTTGTAGTAATTGATTCACCCCTCCCCTCTCAGTCACTCCTTTCGATTTCCAAAACATGTATGTTGACTTGATCTCTACTAGGGTGCTCGAAAATATTTGACTTTTTCAACTTATGATATAATGTAGATAGGGCCTTTCTAAAGAACCTTTCTCTAGATGGCTCAGTTACAATGATGACCATCCAAAATTTCCTTAGAAATTACTATGTATTAGACAATAATAGGTAACTTGGGCTTAGAGATCAACATCCATTGTCCACTAGATAGACATGAGATCATTCTAACACCATAAGGGTTGGACCTCTCATATTACATGAGGATAGATTAAGGAACACTTTTACCAACATTAATGAGGAGGTTTTTGCTTCCCAAATAAAAGTTTCAAAGAATGATCATGCTAGCAGAAAAAATAACAAAAAAAATGCTTGAGAAGGGGTCAACATCAAAATTACTAAAGAGGAACTATAGGAAGAGGAGGTGCTTAACGAGGAAGAGGGAGAGGCAAATTTGATAAAAGGAACATCCAATTATATCATTGTAATAAGTATGGACATTTTGAAAAAGAATATAGATTGAAATCAACTAACAATAATGAAAGCTATTCTCAACAAGATGATGATCCTTCATTAGATAATTTATTTTCGTGTTATGGAAAAGATGACAATAATGTGAATAATGTTTGGTATCTAGATGTGCTGGGTAAAAGTAAAAAGTTTTTCACCTTTTAGACTGACTTATCAGAAGGACTGAATCTGAGTATTTCTATCTAAAATTCAATTATTTTTTAAACATATGGTCTAGATAAATTCATTCTAGCTAAATTATATATGGTCTCACACTTTCCTAATTGGAAATGTCTATTAAATGCATGTTTTATACTAGTTTGTAACTAATTACTAAAGAAATAAATTTATTTCAGAGAAGTGGCATTGGAATAACTATTACTATTTTTTATGATAATTTTTTAAAAACATATAAATTCCATTTTATAGAGCTCAAAGTCAAGAATATTCTCATATACATTTTATAGTGTTTTCATTAGATGTAGTATATTGTAATTAAAAAATTCTATAGGCACGTATTTTAATAACACTTGAAAAGATGTCAATTTTGAGAAATAAAAAATATTAAATCATACCAAAAAAAATTAAAAATTATATGACATTCTAGAGGAGAGAATCCTCTTCTATAATGTATAATTTTTCTTTTGGTTAGAATAGATTTGGTGGGAGATGAAAACTATTGATTTTAGGTGAGTTGAAATTTTAATCACGATAAACAAGAAAATATAGGTCTAAAACTAATTTATTTATTTTTGATTGTTCTAGCTACATATGTTATCTATATCATATTCTAAGATCAAAGGGAATAAAGCTTATTTCCATATAGTTTTGTGGTGGGAATTAGACCCCTAATTTTCAACATTTTTTAGTAGCTAAAATATTATCTATAAAAATTTGAAAAATATCTCAATTCTCATTCTAAACAATTATTAAAACCTATAATCCTAAATGTCATCCATTTCTACATATTTCATTAGTTTAGTTCATTTTCAAATTCAAAACAATAATACTAGTTTTATATCATTGAAGGTGAATAGTTATACTTTTGTTATCCTTTTCCTTTACAAAAAGGTAACACAAGTTTGTGCTTTTACCTTGCTCTAATCACATGTTTTGTAATAAGGAAATATTTTCAAAGCTTGATGATGGTTTGAGATCCAATATTACTCTTCATAATAACAATATGGAGTTTGAAGCCAAAGGAGCCATGGATGTTTAGATAAAGGAAGGTAAGAAACATTTTCAAGATATCTATTATACTCCAAAATTGAAGCATGATTTACTAAGTGTTGGGAAGCTATTTGAGAATATGAAATGTACTATCTATGATAAGAGTCAAGGAAATAAAGTGATTATTATTGTTCCACAAAGAATAGTATGGTTCCTTTGAATTTTGGTCAAAATGACAATCAACTTGTCAATATGGCATATGAGGATAAAAGTTGGTTATGACATCTCATGTATGGCCATTTGAATTTCAATACCTAGAAGATTCTAACAACAAATACATTGGTTCTTGGATTGCCTAAAGTTGAAGATCATGAAGAGATTAGTGAAGGATGTGCAAAAGGGAAGCATGCATGGAAAGTATTTTAAAATGGAAATGAATGTAGGGCTCATTACCCACTTCAACTTTTCATTCAGATATTTGTGGTCCTATGCAAACAAAAACCTTTGGAAAGTCATCATATTTCATTACTTTTATTGATGATTAATCACACATTTGTTGGTTTTTTTTTCAAGATTAAGGATGAAGCCTTTGATACATTCAAGAGGTTTAAAGCTTGTCTAGAGAAGGAAAAAAGGGAATACAATCAGATGTCTGAGAACATATCATAAAGGAGAGTTTTTTCCAAAGAAATTTTAGATGTTTTGTGAGATGAATGAGATCAAAAGACAACTCATAGCTGCATACACATCACAATAGAATGAATTGTGGTAGCCCATATTTTTATTATTCAATTTTTTATGGAAATTAAGAAAACATTGTTTTGCAAATTAGGGTTTTCATGCATATTATTGTCTTGTTTAAAAAAGGAACCCTAATTTTCTAAATCTATACCTTAAAATTTTTCCAAATTATATTCAAACCCTTAGGAAATGAATCAATTCAAAACATGTATCTTATGCTTTTCTATAGAAATTTTTTCTATCCCACAGTCAACCTTTAATATACCCTAGTTCCTTTTGATAAGAGGGGAAATGTAAAATTAATTCAAATTTTTCTAACATATATCTAATCTATAGTCTAGGGTTAGTGTGGAGTCATAGGTTGAATCCCAAGGTCTCCAAGTGTAAGAGTCATTCCTCAAGTGTTCTAACTATATTCTTGTGTTGAAAGTGTATCACTTTAGGTCTATCCTCTAAATGTTCACAAGTATCTCCAATCTTGCAGTCTAAGGATAGAAAATAGAGGTGTAAGCTACATCGTAAAGGGAAATTAACAAGTTTCAATAATATGCAAAAGGAGAAGGTGTAAGATCGTAAATTTCAATTTCTAAGTTTTCAAGATATACATATCTTTCGATGAAAGGGTTTAGCATGCAAGCATACAAAAATTAAGCATGTAATTTTTAAAATTCTCTAGATATAAAATTAAAGGGAGATCATACGATCACAAGATGAAATATGAGAGCCTCCAAAGTTACTATTGAAGGTAAAGCATAATATCATAGAGTGAAGGAAAAAACAACCGATGTTACAATAATTTCTAGATGTATGATTAGGAGGTTAACTCAAAAGGTGAGATTAAAGTCACAAAAATATGACAAGATACTAGAGTCAACTATTAGTGTATAGTTTTGGAGATAAACAATTGAGGTCTCCAATTTTATGGTAGACTCTAAAAGTGTAAGGCCCTAAGACAAATAATGGAATCTTCTGATGCTAGGCTAAGGGCTAATTGTAAGATCATGAGGAGTTTAAAAAGAGTTCTTGATGCTATGCCAGAGTGTTATAGACAACTACCATAAGTTTATGTCTTAGAGGAAAATGACATAGAAAAGATCTTTGATGCTTTGATAAATTGTTGACCATAAGATCAGAAGGTTGAATTGTTCATTCATATGAGGCTATAAATGGCCATATTTTCAATAGACTATAACATTCTAAACCCTATTTTAACATAAAACACACATATACTTTCTTTGAGTTGTTAAAGGATAAGAGGTTTAGCCAATCAAATCCTTGAAATGACAAAGTGAAAAGTTCTTAATAAGACATTAAAGTTAACATTTTTAGAAGTGACATTTGAGTTGTAGATTTGAAAGCTTCATGTATGTTGATAATTAATGAACATAAGTAATGAGAATGTTAAATCTCTAGTTGATTAGATCCCTTGAGATCCTAAAAAGGTTAATGAGGCCAACCCTCTTACTGGAGAATGCAAAAATTCATCATAAATGGGGTGATGTATTTTTATTCAAAGAGTTTTCAATCTTGAGATTTTATGCCTATCCCTATTGGTTTAAAGAATAATTTTGACAGCTGAGTGTCAATACACTTAACCATTTTTCATTATACATGTCGAGCAAAAAGTAGGTGCTAAGTGATATCAAGTGCTAAGTTATTCAAGTGTCGAGTAATATCAAGTGCTGAGTGATATCAAGTGCTGAGTTATTCAAGTGCTGAGTAATATCAAGTTTCGAGTGATATCAAGTGCCAAGGTTTTCAAGTGCTGAGTAACATAAGGTGCTGAGTGATATAGTTTTGTTTAGGTGCCAAGCTATCCAGGAAACAATATGTGCCAAGCATCAGTAATGCTTTAGGAGCCAAGTAACTCAGGATATGAGCATAAGAGTTTGTAATTGCACAAAACTATGATGTAAACCATTTTTTTAGCTGACATAAGGTAAATCTCGAATGATCTAGAGATAAGAACGAATCTTTTACATTTCCTATGCAATCTGCATGTAGCCAATTGGAAAATTGGAAAGGCATGCAACCAATCAGCAAAAAGGGAAGTATTGAGTGGGAAATTGAGATTCAATGTGGATTGTAGATCCATATCTAACCCTAAGTCTTCATAGTCTTTTTAAGGAAGACAAAAAGATTCACTGTAATGATGATGAGAGAAGGAGAATAGTGTTAAAAGAAAAACATAATGGAATTTAGTGAAAGAAGACATAGAGAGTAAGAGCAGAAATTCAATATTTAGTTGATCAGAACAAAGCAAAAGAGACAAACAGAAATCAGATCTCAAAGGATCAAAATCAAAGAGAGAGCTAGAACAAGTACCTGCATTCAGCAATCAAGAATTGCAAACTATTAGGTTTATAATACCTAATACTCTCTTACCATTGTATTAGAAAGGAAATCCTATGTAGATAGGTTGGCTTAACAGCTATTTGTAGATCCTTATCAAAAGGTGATTAAATCCTTTAATAGGGTGACACTTCATGTTAAGTGTTTGTAAATCCTTTAACCAGGTCACTATTGACATAGTGTAAAGCATTTAACAAGGCAGACCATCAGAAGTGGTTGAACAATATTACTGCAATGAATTTTTGTGGGTATCATCCCCACCCTAGTTTTACCTTCTTATTTCTAGAGGGTGTCTGGGTTACCAAATTCCAGTGTTATGTGTTGTTGATGCATGTCTTAGTTTCATATTTTCATGATGTATTTACATGCATGCAATTTACTTTCAGATAAAATTTTTATTGGATAAAGTGGAATACTTCTGATTCAGCCCCCCCCCCCTCTCATCAGTATTCTTTCGATATTTGAATATTCCAACAATTGGTATTAGAGAATATTATGTTCTCATAGGAGAAAGCCTAACAGCTTGGAGGAAAAGATCTAAAGATGGAATTTTTCAAACTTGGAAAGATCATTGAAAATCAGGTGATAGATGTGCAACTTGCTCTGCATAGCTTGGAGGAATCTAGAGGTAAGTTGAGAAACTCATTGAAAAGAAGGAAGGATTTGGCCATAGCCAAAAATGAGATAAACTACAAGGAGATTGATAGCACAAATATATTTTTGAATGGAGATACTAAAGAGTTTGATGCAGCAATTGCAGAACTAATGGAGAAAAAAAAAGTCCAAACAGATGAGATAAGATCTCTCAAGATGGAACATGAATCATAGGCCATAGTGTTATGTGAAATCACTGAACAAAAGAAAAGAGCAGTTGAAGATAAAGCTATGATGGAAAATGAAAAAAGGAATCTTGCAAATAGACTTGAAGAAAAATGTACTAAATTAACAAGGATCTCAAACATGCAGATGGATACACTTGCCCAAATGATGAACCTTCATCATGAACTTAATGTGAAAGACATTGAGATCTCTACACTAAAGATGCAGAATGAACAATTGTAGAATGACTTAAGAAGAGAAAAGGAAATTTTAGAAAGCTTCAAAAAATCCAATGAAGCCATCAAGTATTTTGAGCAATTACTGAAATCCCCAAGATCAACCCATTATACATCAGGACTTGGATACAACAACACTGAAGTTGGAGAATCATCAAAGAGTGCTGAACAAAGAAGCGACAAATGTAAAAATGTCAAACTTACATGTCATTTCTATGGAAAGAAAGGACATACATCTAATGTATGTAGAAGCAAGAATGCCCATCAGTATGATAAGCCTAAGAATGTAAACTATCTTCATAAGTGCAAGAAGCAAGGTCATCAAGCATATGAATGTAGAACCAAGACTATTAAGACATCAAGATTTGACGGTCACTATCATAATTGCAAGAAATATGGACATAAAGCTTTTGAATGCAGATCAAAGCCTATGTGGACATCAAATCAACTAGCAAAGACATCAAACCATGAATTTTGGGATTACAACACTAGGTACAGTTGTCACTATTGTCAAGAATAAGGACATATACCCCAAAATTGCATAAGAACACATTTTAGGGGAAACTATAAAAGATGGTTGAGTCAAACCACATGTTTTAGTTCCTTAAAAACTAGCCATATCAACAGAATTGCCCAACAAGGTCAAAGGCACCTAGTTCTAAGTTCAACAATGGAAAGGCAAAGATAGATGTTGAATACATCAAAAGTGAGATGAATAAGACATGGAAGAAGAAAGATGAGTGTAGCACATCAAGTGTAGAGATCACTTGACCTAATAGGTCAAATGATCGCACTCCATCAAATTAAGCAAGAATGGGTGTGTGGGATTGATAAACTAAGTTACATCATACATCAGTCCCAAAACATAGAAGAACTACAAAGAAGAAATCAACATAAGAAAAGATGCAAAATTAAGAGTCTTGCAAAATCTGCTAAAATTGTCTTCAGGTGCCGAGTTGCTAATAGCGACTGAGTTGATAGATGATGCCAAGCTATGAAATATCAATGGGAGCCGAGCAAAGTCAAAATCCTTTAGGTGCCGAGTAGATAGTTGTCAGTGCACTAAGCATTAATTACTCTATTTTAAAGAGTACATAGTCTGATTTTCGATCATTTCTTACCATTCAAACACGAAGGAAAGATGAGAAGAGTGCAGAAGATCAAGGCCAGTTTAGAAGCCATTTGTGAAGATTTCCACAGCGATTTAGCATGAGTCTCATTGATTTGAGGTATTTTACTTAAGTGCCAAGCTACGTAGTGTTTATAAACTTGTTTAAACTGTAAACCCTAGTTTGGCAAATAATGGCATCTGGGTTTGGAACCACTAAGAGAAAAGAGAGTCATGAGATACAGTTGGTTAGTAATGAAGTCAAGCAACCAGAATTTAAGCCCATTCCAGAAGTTTCATATAAAAAGGATCCCGCAGGTGCATTATCAATTATTCCTAATAAAGTTGTTATGGTCCAACATGTCTATAGATGCTATAACTGCAAAATTGGAGCCATAGGAGATTTAGAAATTCACAATGCATATGACAAGCTATGTGAGAACAACATACTAAAAGATGAGTTCTCAATAGTCAAGAGAAAAGGGTTGACCAAAACCCTAGAATTTTTGATTATTTTCAAAGTCGAATGGGTACACATAGTTTTGAGCAGAATACATGATGGAGCCTTTTGGTTAGAAATAGGGCCAGTGAAATTCACCAAGAGAACTATTTATAGGGTTACTGGTATTCCAACCCTAGATCAGCCAAAGACCTTGCATAGTGATAAAAGGGAAGTAATAGAGAGAAACACAGGTGCTAAATGGAATAATAGGGGAATGACTATTGATACAATCACAGAATCCCTACTGGATTTTGCTGTGAGAATCATCTCACACAAATTCTATTAGTCAAGTAGGTTAAACAATGTGCCTTGTATAGCAGTTGATGTTGCATACAAATTGATTAAAAAGGATCATACTTATGATCTAGCAGAGCTCATGTTTCAACAGATTAATGAGAATCTGGGAGCTATAAGGAAGAGCAAGGGAGCACAGTGCAAATTTGGATCAGTTTTGTTGTGCATGTTTTTCTATCTGATGAAAGAATTCCCTTCTATAAGTAAGGTGAGATGGAGTCCAGACAAAACAATTGTTGAACAAATCAATGGATATATTAAATAGATGGGTGATAATTTTGATGCCCAAATGACTAGTTACTTTGAGGACTTCAAATAGTCCATGAAACAAAGAGTGAGGATTCTAGTCTCATCGACTGACAAATATGAAAAAGACATTTGTTTTCTTGTAGATATTGATTATACCTATATACAAGCAGTCATACCTAGAGTAAGATGGCTTAGGCCACTAGGCTATGAACTTGACATTGATCAAGCCTCTGCAGCAATAATAGCCCTCCTTGCAGAAGAAGTTGATAAGAATGCAAAAGCCTTTGAAACCTATGATGTTGTAAAATCAAGGGTGATAACGGATTTGAAAATTGCTTCAGCAATAAAGAAGAAAGAAAAATTGGAAAGGAAAATCAAACAAAAATTTGGTGTTGAAGAAGAAGGAACAACAGAAGAGAAAGAAGAAGACATTGAAGACGAGGAAGATGAACCATAAGGTCTAACTCAAGAGTTAGGAGAAGATAAAGAGGAAAGTGCTGAGAAAGAAGAAGCTAAGGAAGCACAAGTTGAAACCAAGGTCACAAAAAGAAAGGCCACAACTCCTCTTGCTCCTCAACCCAAGGGAAAGAAAGCAGCTACTCCAACACCAAAGAGACCTACTACAAGGGCCACAACACAAAAATCCCAAGAGGAGGCAAGAGAGAAGAAGAAAACTTCAAAGAAGATTGATGTCGAGCCAAAGAAGAAAAGAAAATTGAGTCAGAGGACAATAACCAATTTCAAGTGGTAAGGCACAAACCTCAGACTACTATTGATAAATTATGTTCAAAGATCAAGAATGATGATTTGAAAGGTTTAAAGAACCTAAATTTTTCTAAGCTCACCAAAGAAGAAAAAACTAAATTAGAGGAATCAGTGTATGCTATGATGACTGAGTATAAGCACACACCTCTAGAATTAGATGAATCAATGCCTAAAGATTTGTACAAAATTGTAGAGGATAAATGGCATTTTTGTTTACAAATGGAAAGGGAGATAAGGGAATCAACATTAGCTAGATTGTTGCCTAATTTGACTAAGGATCAAGTGAAAAATGCAGTCAAAAGGCATAATATAGATTCACTCCCAAACATAGAGCTTTCAACATTTTACAGAACAAAATTGAGGAGGTAGTTACAAAATCCACAAGATTGTGAAAGATAGTTTACAAGAAAATAGATGTGTATAATGAAGAATATAAGGCAGAGGCAAGTGTCAAGATAAAGGAGAATAAGGCATCAAGAATCAAAAAAAAAGAAAAGGAACAAGTGGAGAAGAAGGTTGGAGAAGAAAAGGAAGATGAAACGGTACATATAGAGGAAAAAGAGGAAGAGAAAGATACAACTGTGCAACAAGATCAAAGTGTGCAAGACACACAGTTATACCCTCCTAGTCCTCCTCATGCCACCATCACACCTGTAGAGATTATCAAAATCAAGGATATTACAGACACTTCAAGTCCAAACATCAATCCATTAACTATAGAGGATTTAGAAATCCTTGACCAATCAACACTAGTAGCAAAATTATGTTCAAATCCTGTATTGGTCAATGTTGATGAATTGCAGAATCTAGTAGTCAAAACAAAGGCAGTCAAGGTGAAAACACAAGAACCACCTTCGATCATACAACCTAATGGTATTCTATTTCTTCCTCCACCACCTCCACCAAGTGTAGTCACTAACACACTTCAAATGCTAAGTACAGCAGTAGGGGAAATTAAAGAAACTGAATAGCCAGTGAGTTCAACCCCACCTAGTGATCATCAAAAGGATATACAAGTTGAAGAAAAAGATGAGAAAAGAAAGAAAGAGGAGTCTGCAATAAAAACATTGGTTGCATTACCTAAATTTGGTACTCCAACAGAGACTCTTCAGCAGTTGAGCACCGATAGGTTACAATTACAAATCAGGACACGAGGCTCGAGCTCATTAAACATAGCTAGGAAACTTCACTATGGAATTCCTGAGCTTGATGAAGAAATAAAAATTCCATATTATGAATCCAACACTCTCACTGAAGAGAAGATCAATGAAATTCAGAGTGCATTGGATAGAAGAAGGAGACAAGAAGCACTAAGAAGAGAACACAAGCACAAGCTTACCTTGAATGAAATCAAAGACATATTCACAGAAGCTTTATGCTTACAGTCTCTAGATGAGTCAAAACTAATTGTAGAGCAACTATCTAATATGGTTGACCAGGTGACTAGTGAAGACCAGGAAACAAATGCCAAACTATTGGAATGGTCAGAAAGAAAATTGCAAGGCAAGGTAAACAAGAAAATATCCAGTGATATAGCACTATCACAAGTAGAGCTAGCTAAGAAAATTGAAATAGTCAAAACTGTACTTAGAAACATATTTTCCCTGTACAAAAATTTGTGTGACTTTTCCACATTCACATAGGACACTAGCTAGAAGATACTGAGCTTGGAGAAAAATTTGAAGATTTCTAGCATGCAACTCACCACAAATCCAACTCAGAGTGAGAAGCATTTTTCCCAATCACTTCACACACAGATAGTTAGCTATCTTAGCAGTAGAGGAGGCAACCACAAAAGCTAAATTGATGCAAATTCAATCCTCTATCACTCCTCATTTGGAATTACTTCACAAGGAGCAGATGAATGCAAAGACAGTCCTCAAGAAAGATCCCAATCTTTCTACAACTGATGGACTTGTACACCTAGCAGCAGAGATTGCCATCCAACATAACTCATTGGATGTTGCACTAGCAAATTGGGATGCAACTCTGAAGGTACTCCTTGAAGTAAATAGTACATTTTTGGCCAAGTATGGCATTTCCTTATAAGACCTTTGACATAAGTGTCAAAAAGGGGGAGAATAAGTATGAAGTGAGTGTTAAGTAGAAATTAAGTATGGGGGAGTTAAGTACAGAATGAAATGGTAAGTATGATGAAAGGGGGAGATAAAGAATTTTTGACAAACTTTGATATGACATATTAGTCAGAATGCAGAAATAGGATAGAAGTCACTGAGTGTACAAGGCATAATTAACTCACACGGATTCATAAGGTATATTGTTAATTCTTTCTAAATTTTTTGAAGAAAATAAGAGGATGAATGAAATAATGCCAAGATCACAGGATCTTAGTTAAGTGCTTTTTCCACTCATGTCAAAGGGGGAGATTGTTGGTTTAAAGAATAATTTTGATAGCTGAGTGTTAATACACTTAACCATTTTTCACTATACATTCCGAGCAAAGAGTAGGTGTTGAGTGATATCAAGTGCCAAGTTATTCAAGTGCTGAGTAATATCAAGTGTCGAGTGATATCAAGTGCCAAGTTATTCATGTGCTGAGTAATATCAAGTGCCGAGTGATATCAAGAGCCAAGTTATTCAAGTGTCGAGTAATATCAAGTGCCAAGTAACATAAGGTGCCGAGTGATACAATTTTGTTTAGGTGCCGAGCTATCCAGGAAACAACATGGGCCGAGTATCAGTAATGCTTCAGGAGCTGAGTAATTGAGGATATCAGCATAAGAGTTTGTAATTGCACAAAACTATGATGTAAACCATTTTTGTAGCCGACATAAGGTAAATCTCGAATGATCTAGAGATAAGAATGAATCTTTTCCATTTCCTATGCAATCTACATGTAGCCAACTGGAAAATTGGACAGGCATGCAACCAATCAACAAAAAGGGAAGTATTGAGTGGGAAATTGAGATTCAATGTGGATCGTAGATCCATATCTAACCCTAAGTCTTTGAAGTCTTTTTAAGGAAGAAAAAAAGATTCACTGTAATGATCATGAGAGAAGAAGAATAGTGTTAAAGGAAAAAAATAATGGAATTCAGTGAAAGAAGACATAAAGAGTAAGAGCAGCAATTCAATATTTAGTTGATCAGAACAAAGAAAAGGAGAAAAATAGAAATCAAATCTCAGAGGATTTCAATCAGAGAGAGAGCCAGAACAAGTGTCTGCATTCAACAATCAAGGATTGCAAACTATTAGGTTTATAATACCTAATACTCTCTTACCATTGTATTAGAAAGGAAATCCTATGTAGATAGGTTGGCTTAACAACTATTTGTAGATCCTTATCAAAAGGTGATTAAATCCTTTAACAGGGTGACACTTCATGTTAAGTGTTTGTAAATCATTTAACCAGGTCATTGGGTGAACCCACAATAATGGGTTCCACTTTAGTGGGAAGAACAAAAATGAAAAAAATTGCAAAATGAGAAATTGAGTTTACCATATGTTCGCGCGAACTTTTTTTTAATCATGTTCGCACGAACATATTTTGTATGTTTGTGCGAACATATGTGGTATATATGTTCGCACAAACATGATTTGTATGTTTGTGCAAACATATGTTCACGCGAACATGGTAAACATGTTCGCGCGAATGCCATGTTCACACGAACATGCAAAATCACAAAAATTTTAACCTTTTTTTATTTTTTCTTTTTTTCTTTTGACTGCCATAATAGTAGGAGAATGATCTCCTACTATAAAATAAAAAATTTCAAAATGTGCTGCTCAGAGCAAGCTTTCCAATGACTATAATTTTATTACATAATTTAATCATTAAGACTTTCAAATATGAGTTTAACTCATTATAGGTTCATTACCGATTGAACATCAACTGACTTTGACACCTCGAAAAAATTAGTAAATTAGGTCAATTTTTTTTTGAAAAATATGGAGGCACTGGCTTATTGAGATACCTTTCTATTCAAAAAAAAAAGTTGGTTTATGATAAATTGACTTCAAATTATCTGTGTCAAATGGAACGTATGTCTAAATTACGGTTCATGTCACTTCAAAATTTCATAAACTATACAATATTCATAAAAAATAAATCAAACCAAATGCAAACACTGGATATTGATGTTACAAATCCAACGCCAAAAGAATTACTCCATTATCATTTCTAGAAAAATAGTTATGTGTGTCAAACGGACTATCACTTTTTAAAATATTGAATTTTATTATGTACCACTTTTTGGAGGAGATAAAAAAAATTGACATAATTTTTTTTTTTTTTTTAGATTAAAAAATATGGTTACAAAGTAGGAACAAAGTATTCAAAATCACTAGTTTATGTCATCTTGAAATTATTTATAGTTTTGGAGATATAGTCAGTTGAACGTGACGTTTGTTGCAAAAATATTGATTTCAATGTCAAAATTGGTCAAAAAGTGGAACCCATTATTGTGGGATCACCCCACTATTGACACACTGTAAAGCCTTTAACAGGGCAGACCATCAGAAGTGGTTGAACAATATTACTGCAGTGAATTTTTGTGGGTATAATCCCCCACCCAGTTTTACCTTCTTATTTCTAAAGGGTTTCTAGGTTACCAAATTCTAGTGTTATGTGTTGTTGATGCATGTCTTAGTTTCATATTTTCATGATGTATTTACATGCATGCAATTTACTTTCAGATAAAAAATTTATTGGATAAAGTGGAATACTTCTGATTCACACCCCCCTCCCCCCCTCTCATCAGTATTCTTTCCATATTTGAATATTCCAACAATCCCTAGGCACCTCATGTGTTCCTAAAATTTATCCCTCCAAGGCTAGCTATAATTGAATTTATATGGAAATTGATTTTGATAGACATGAAGTAGCTAGATCCTAAGTTGCATAAGGGAACCTTCTTGTGTAGGTTCTTTAGGATGGGGAATTTTTCAATTGGAAGGGTGTCTCTGTATCAAATTTAAGAATATTTGAGACGCTATAATTTATCCACTGTCCCTTATTGAAGTTATGATCTTGATCATTTTTTTAGGCATACTTCGAGGGAGATTATAAATTACTCTTTTCCACATAACAAGGAGTTTTAACAAGAAGATTTGATTAAAACTTGCTGGTGTAAATAATTATTTACTATTTAAACTTACTTAAGTTTACTTAGGTTAATGCATATTTTTATTATTATTTATTAGCCACCTAAGAGTATGTGCACTCTTGTGAGTTGTTATGTTGACAACACAGGAGTCTACACCTCTTTTATTCACATGGTGTCTACAACATAGGAGTTAGCACACTAATTAAGAACATGGTGTCTACAACCTTATCATTCTTATCCACTCATCTAGAATGATGGATAGGAATGTGCTTAGTTGTCATGATTCTTATCTTATCTCCTAGTTCTTTCTAGAGACATTCTAGGTGCTTCCTAAGAGGCCTTTATACATAGGAACTCCTCATGTCCATTCTCTACATGATCAATCTTCATAGGTTGGTGTGATTGTGGATACTTATGTACAAAATCTATAGGAGGTCCCTTTGTCATTTGAGAAAACTATTGGTCCCTTCAAATAGGTTCTACATCACTCCTTGTTCAATCTGCACTTCTTCTCAATAGTTTTGGAGGAAGCCATCATCAACATCAACACAAGGACACTTGAAAAATTTTTAGAGACATCATTCATCATAGATATTTCTTTTGCATATAGGGGACACATCTCCTTTGTACCCTTGCATTTTTTTCTTCCAAAGGGGAGGAACATCATTCAATGGTCATGGATACTCTTCTACATCAAAGAGTTTCTCACTAATTGGCACACCACCTTTAGGGGGGGGGCGAGGGGAGTACCTTATCTCCTTCTTGTCTTTTTTGGAGGGAAATTTTTCCTCTCAGGGGGTTTTTTCCTTCTCCATTTTTCTCTTGTATATAGTTGATGTATTTTGTAATGGGGGGGTCTTGATTACTCCATCCATCCATGCATCCCTTTTCATCTCTCTTTTTGAGGGAGGGTTTTTCCGATGAGGTTTTCCCTCTTTCTCCACTTTATGAGAGATTGCATCTCATTATGTACATGGGTACCTAACACGGCCTAGTAGCTGAGACCCATCATACATTTCATCCTAGTTCTTGTAAGCTTAAGGGAATTCCTCTAAGTAGCACTTAAAGGGGGGTGTTGGTGCAAATAAGTATTTACTATTTAAACTGCTTAAGTTTACTTAGGTTAATGCATATTTTTATTATTTATTTATTAGCCACCTAGGACTATGTGCACTCTTGTGAGTTGTCATGTTGACAACATAGGAGTCCACACCTCTTTTATGCACATGGTGTCTACAACCTTGTCATTCTTATCCACTCATCTATAATGATGGATAAAACATGTGCTTAGTTGTCATGATGTTTATCTTATCTCCTGGTTCTTTCTAGAGATATTCTAGGTGCTTCCAGAGAGACCTTTATATATAGGCACACCTACTGTGTTTGTACATACTGAAAAAAATAATGTATTAGGATATACTTTGAGTAATTGATCATATCCATTTTTTTTCTATAGTTGTGCTTGTGTTGAATTCGATGATCTTGGGTGAATCTTTCCCTAAGGAAAGTTCTTACAAAACTATTTGTGTTAAAGTGGAAGCTAACAAGAGATTGAGAAAGTTTGAAGATATTTGAAGGGTAGAGAATGAGCTCAAAAGAACAAACCCATATTTCAAGGGTTTTTACTTAGAAACATCATATCTTGACAAACTCTACAAGATGGATAATAATTATGTCTATATCATGTTACAAATGTCACAAGAGCCTAAGGGTGAGGATGGGAGAGTAAATCCTAATTCCCTAGATCCAAATATTTTGCTAGAAGTGACACAAAAAAGAACCTAAGACTTTTACACTAGTGGAAAAGTGATGCAGGTTCATTCTTGGTTGGCTTGCAATCTTGCATGATGGTATAGTTTGACCTTGGAATTGGAGGACTCAATCAATGAATGAAGTATGACTTGGTTGATACTAAGTTGGTTTGGTTGTTGTGTTAACTGAGTGAAATAGTTAATGAAGATGTTTGCTGATACTAGGAGATCATTTTATATTGGGAACTTGATATTAGTGTTTCCTAAGAAGCTCGGTAATTGATTGATCTCAATTTATTTTGAAGGACTCAACACATGCTTTTTCTTGTTTAGTAAAAGAACTCGGTTGTGTCTGATAGAATGTTGGCACTTGACATGGTTTTTTCTAAAACTCTGGTTGGTCTTGGTTCCTTGGGTACCTGAGTTGTTAGTGAACTAAATTTTAGAATTTAATTTATGTATGGGTATTTAATTTGTGTTGCAACTAACTTGTGGCATGCATGGAAATTTAATGTAAGGGTTTATTTTAATTTTTAATGGGCCAGGCTGACCTATTGCTTAGTTAGGCATAAGTAAGAGGTTTTTTTGGAGTTTTTGAGAGTGGGGGATTATATCATCCATTTGGAGGAAGGATGAAATGTAGGAAATAAATTTGAAGGGCTAGTAGATGAGGCTTGGTAAACTAGGAGATTTCTTTGTGGGCTTGTAAGTACAAGTTGAGATTTCTTTGGATGTTTCTACTAGAGTGTGGCTCTAGACTAGCTAGTTAGGATTGTGAGTTAGATCTTGTAGGATCTTGCACAACTAGTTTGTAATTACTTTTGGTATTTGGCCCTAATCTAGAGGCCGTATAGTCAAGCATATTGCAAGTAAACAATTATTATACGAATAGAGAGCTACATTAGCTATTAGATCTTGCATTTGTGTTTCTACTATGTGTCTGTTTGCAAGGATCCAAATTACCTCTAGTAGGGGTACCCTCAAATTGTTGTTGCATTAGGTGGTATCAGATCTTAATTATTCCTATGTATGCCTCTCAAGTGTCGAGTTGAGGTAGTTTGCACTAGGACTTGGATAAAGGATGAAAGTGAAGGTTGATCTTTTTGAACTGATTAATCTTCTAGATTTGTAGATTCTTTTACAAAGGGTTTGAAAAGGATCTTGGAAGATTCCTCCAGGAATATTAGACTCTAGGGAAATTGATGATCTTAATGATGCTATAGAAGAAAGGATCTCAAAGAAGATTAAAGTAGAATTCAGATCTAAGATAGCATTGATGAAGAGTGACATGATTGTTGAAATTGTGATTGCTTTAAATGGTAGACCTAGGATTGAAAGTACTAAAGGTGGTTATGAAGAGGTCATTGAAGACTTCAGGCTATCAGATCAAGTCAGGAGGACAAAACTGGTCATGTGGAAAGATCTATTAGAACTAGAGCTGGTCAATTTTCTAGACCTCGATTTCTACCAAGGTTGAAGCATAAGATGTATATTTCTAATTTCTTAGGTACTTTGACTCATGAGAACCCAATTGATTGGATTGTTGAATTGGAAGAATACTTTGAGCTTGAGGATATTGAAGATCCACTCAAAGTAAGGTTAGCATAAACTAAGTCGAAAGGACATGCCACTCTTTGGTGAAAGGAACTACAAAGACATAGAGAGGAGGAAGGTGAAATGAAGATTACTAGATGGAGGTTGATAATAAATAAGGGCAAAAGCACAAACCTGTGTCACCTTTTATAAAGAAAAGTGATATCAAAATGTGACAATTCGACATTAATGAAAAAAAAAATGGTATTTGCGTTTAAAATATGAAGATGATGTAAACTGATGAAATGTGTAGAATTGTATGAATTTTATGCCTATATTTTTTTTTTCTTTTTGACTAAGAATTTATTCATTTTATTTTATTTTGAAGTCCCTTTTTTAACTGTAAAAAATAAAGGATGTAGTTCCCGTCAAACAAGTATGTGCAAATCATCTTTTTTTTAAAAATTGAGTTTTGATAGAGAAATGAGATTTGACCAAAACAGGTTTTTGTATCACAAACAGTGACACAGATCTATGATTTTACCCCTAAGTTGAAGGGTAAGTTCATAGTTGCTGATTATGAACTTGAGTTGTTCAAAATGTTGTAGAATTTGAAAGAAAAAGATATGACTCTGAAAGATTATACCAAGGAGTTCTACAAGTTAACTATTTGGTCTGGTCATATAGAATTTTCAAAGTAGAAGGTAGCTTGATAGATTAATGGTTTGATATTCAATATCCAAGATGAGGTTGGTATGTTGAAGAATGATTCTGTTAAGGGTTCTTATTAGTATGACCTAAATGTTGGAGACAACTTAAAGAGGAAAAGTCAAGGTAATGTTAGAGGGAAGGAGAAGTAGGATAGCTTAGCAAAATATAAATTGAGTGAATAAGATAAAGTTAGTGACAAAAGAGCTGATGTTGTGAATGAGTTTGAAGTCCAAGATAGTCAACCTAAGAAAAAAGAGATTTTTCTATCTTGGTGAGTACTAGTTGGTTAGAGGACATTGTAATCTTATCAAAGGACTAGTCTATTCAAGACTTTTTGCAAGTCTAGTGGCAAAGTCTACAATGTGATTATGGATGGCGGTATTAAAAACAACCTTGTTGCTATAGAGATGGTTCAGAAACTTGGTTTGAAGAGAATGAGACATCCTTATCCTTATAGGATTGGCTAGTTGCAAGGTGAGCATACTTTGGAAGTAAGGGAGCAATGCCTTGTTGATTTCTAGATTGGGCAGTATGAGGATCAAGTGTTGTGTGATATTGCAGACATGAACAATTGTCATGTGTTTCTTGGTAGACCTTGGTAGTATGATTGTAATGATGTGCATGATTATGTCAAGATGTGTTTTCGAATGCGAAAGGTCGTTGGAAGCATTCCCTTATTGCTTTGCAAGATAAAGAGCTTTGTAGGAGGAACCTGAGTATTTGTAGCTAAGTTGAGGTAAAGGAATCTAAGCAGTTAGAGATCATATGGAAACTTGACCTGTAGTACACTAGGGATGGATGTGAAGAAGAAGAAGAAGAAGATCAAGGAAAAGAGTGTGGAAGTTGAGGACTTGGAGGATATGCATGTCAAGAACCAATTTGGGATTGATGTTTTGAATCCCAAAAGATGTTCTTCCAACTATTGGGAAAATCTTATCAAACCATGGGTGTTTCATGTAGGAGCATCCTTGGTTGACTTGTAATCTTGAATGATGGCATGGTTTGACCTTGGAGTTGGAGAACTTAGTCAAAGAATGACATTTTATTCAATTGATACTGAGTTTGTTTGGTTGTTGTGTTAATGGAGTGACTTGGTTAATGAAGATGTTCAGTTATACTAGGAGCTCAGTTTGCACTGAGAACTCGATAGTAGTGTTGCCCGAGGAGCTCAATCATTTATGGGGCTCAATTTATTTTGAAGGAATCAACACATACTTGTGCTTAGTTAGTGAAGGAAATTAGTTATGTCTGGTGGAATACTGGCACTCATTTTGGTCTTAATTCTTATCATGCTTGAGTCATTAGTGAGATGAATTTTGGTATTTAATTTATGTATGAGTACCTAATTTTTGTTTTATCTGACTTGTGGCTTGCATGAGAATTTAATGTAAGGGTTTATTTAAATTTTTAATGGGCTAGGATGACCTATGGCTTAGTTGTGTATAAGTAAGCAGTGTTTGTGAAGACTTAGAGAGTAGAGGGAGTAGATCATGTAGCTTGGAGAAAGGATGAAGTATACGAGAAAAATTTGAAGGGATAGTAGGCGAGGCTTGGTAAATGAGGAAATTTCTTGGTTGGCTTGCAAGCACAAGTTGAGATTACCTTAGAATTTTCTACCAAAGTGTTGATCTGGACTAGATAGGATCAGGATTGTAGGTTGGATCTTGTAGGTGTTGAAAAGCTTTTAGAATAAGTTGGGGGTGGGGGCGGAGGGGCGGGGGGGGGGGGGGCGGGGGGTGCACAATATTCAAGGTCTAGATGTATAAACAAAACTTTTCATAGCTTAGTAAACCCATAAAAGATTTATCTTCATCGTGCATGTATCCATAAGATTATGCAATCACTTAAATCTTGTATGTTACTATCAAATCAACTACATAAATCTTATTGGAATTCACAAGTGGGGAGATTACTTTGAAGAGGGGAGTGAATCAGAAGTAACACATTTTAACCTCTAAAACCTTTAGCTAAAATCAATCACATGCATGTAAACATATCTAATAAACATGAAAGTAAAGACATGCATGAAAACACATAACACAAAATTTGATTAGCTAGAAACCCTCCAAAATGAGAAGGTAAAATTGGGGTGGGGATGACACTCACAACTTATCACTGTAGCAATATGTAATCGATTAGTGTTAAAAATATTTGACCATCATCAATGGTCTGCTCTATGAGAGGCCTACCCTATTAAAGGCTCAACACTCTGTTAGAAGTGAGCCTGTCTAAAGGATTTTACAAACATTCACTTGGAATGTCACCCTATTAAAAGATTTACAATATGGTTGTTAAACCAACCTATCATCTTAGGATTTTCATTTTCCTAATACAATGGTTAGAAAGTATAGTAGAATATTTGAACTAATTACTTACAACCTTCTATTTTTTATTACAGATCAATGTTCTATCTAATCCAATCTAATCCTTGCTGATTTGATGTGTCTCTGTTCAAAGTGTTGATGCTCTGTTCTACTCTAACTGATCTATCAATTCCCCTATTTCACTAAGTCACCTTTTACTCTTGTACTCTTTGATCAATCCCACCCTTCTCTCTTTTGCATTCCACAATTGAATTAAGAGGATTTGTCCTTCTTAAAAAGGTTTTGTGACTTAGGGATTGTTATTAATCTATGGTTGAGATTCATCGATTTTTCCTCTTTAGCATTTGAATTATTTCATTGGTTGCATACAGAATACATAGGAACTCTAAAATATTCGACCTTATCTTTTAGAATTTGAAATCTATCTCTTAGCTAGCATGCAACATGATCTGCATCTAAGTTTGTGAAGGCACAAACTCATATGTTTTTATTGTGTCGCTCAGCACTTACTATTCACTAATGTTCATCACGTACTAATTATTGGTGCTAGACACATATAGAAAATTTATCTTTCTCAAAACTTATACTTCACTAAGTAGATATAGTTCACTTGATACATATAGTGACTTAGCACATATAGTGACTCAGTACTTGAAACATGCTCGTCACTATCTATTTGCTTGACATCTGAATAACTCAGCACCTATTGGATTTTTTGCTTGGCACATACTATAGCTCAACACCTATATTATACATGGCATTGACTTAAAAATTTCTTAAGTGTGTTGACACTCAATTTTCAAAACCAATCTGAGACCAACAATCTCCCCCTTTAACATGAGTGTCAAAAACACTTAACTATACATTATGAATCTGATTTGTATGAGTATAATATACATCTGTTTGGCATATGTATAAAACTTCAAAACTACTCGAAATTTTGTAAAAGGCTTTATACATTCAAAAATTATAATTCCCCTTGAGCTGATGTGTCATTTCTGTCTCCAAAACTCTTTATGCTAGATCTATCTCATGTTGATTCTTCTTTTCCGTTATCATTCTTCTCTCATCTGCTTTGTGCTATATGCTCTATCTTGTTTTTATTCCCCCTTTCACACATCTTCTCTTGCAATTTTTGTATCCTTTGGCTTTATTATTTTTCAAAATTTTATTCCCCCAATTTATTATATCTCCCCCTTTGGGTTTCTTTGGGTATCTACCCCTTTGTGTCTTCTAATTTATTATCTCCCCCTTTTTGACACTTATGTCAAAGGGTTCTATGCACTAATTGAATATTTAGCCAAAAAGGATTTATTTACCTAAATGATTATTTTGAGAGAAACATCCTAGTTATCTAGGGAAATGTCCAATTCTTTAAGCTAAATGGTTGTCTCAGCTGCAAGGTGTACAAGGCCTTCCAGTGTAGAGAGATTGGGATCTTTCTTCAAAATGTTCTCTGCATAGGCCAGTTCCTTGTGTAAAAGTTACATGTGAGGGGTGACTATAGATTGTATCTACATTAGATTGGCCTTGATGTTTTCCTCATCTGTTGTAAGCACAACTAGTTCCTTTTGAGTGTGAAGCATTATAGCAAAATTCTTCTCACTCTGAGATGGATCCTTTGGTAATTGCATACTTGATAGTTTAAGGTTCCTTACCAAGTTCAATATCCTCTGGCTGGTCTCTTGTGTGAAATATCATGAATCACATAGCTTTGAGTACAATGAGAATATGTTCTCAAGTAATACTTTTACCTTTTCAATCTTTTTAAACAGCTACACTTGGGATAGTGCTATTTCACTAGATATTCTTTAATTTACCTTCATCTAGAATTTGCTTTCAAACTATTCAAGCAATTTGGCATTAGTGTCTAGGTCTTCATTTTGTACATGGTCCACTACGTTGGATAATTGCTCCATTATGGTCTTGGTTTCATCAGGTACTTGCAAGCTAAATGTGTCTAAAAAGATGTCTTTAATTTCAATTAGAGCTTGCCTTTGCTTATACTCATTTTTGAGCATCTCTTGTTTCTTCTTCTTCTCTAGTGCCTCTTGCACTTCATTAATCTAATCTGTGTTCATTGTTTTATAGTCATAACTTGGAATGACTATCTCCTCATCAAGAGCAAGGTCTCCACAATGAAGTACCCTTGCAACCTTGGTAGAGCTCAAGCTTGGTGCTAAGATTTGTAGTGGTACTGCATTAGTGCTTGACTATTGTGTTGTCCTAGGAGTCCTTGTTGTAGGAAAATTGATCAGTGTTCGAATTGCCTCTTGTTCCTTATCCTTAGGGCTCTCCTTGTACTCTTTACTTCTACCTTGATCAATTACTATGATCTAAGGGGGTGCACCTTGTCCTTGTGTTGTAGGAACAAATATATCCTTCTATTCTATTTGCTCCTTTACTGGCTCCTCAATAGTTGAAGTCACTATGATTGTGAAGTCAACCCTAGCTGATGCATCTTGTGTAGTTTGCTCTTGTTTTTGTCCACTTGTAGCTATTTGAATATGAGAAGATGGTTCTTGTGGATTTACCTTCTCCTTTGTAATCTCATCTATAGCTTTCTGAAGTTCCTCCACACTCACCAAGACTGGATTAGTACATAGCTATGATTGTAGTGTGGTCTGGTGAAGGATCTTTGAGAGATCCTCTATAGTCAGCGGGTTTATGTTCTAAGTAGAGGTGTCAAGAACATTTTGTACTATCACTAAATCTACAGGTGTGGGAGTTATATGTGGAGGGCTAGGAGGTGGAAATGGTGTGTCCTACATACTTTGATCTATTTGCTACTATTCAACAGTTTCCATGTCATCCTTTTGTACATCATTATCCACTATAACCTTTTCTTTTTCTTTCTCTCATTCTTCCTTATCATTTTCATCCTTGTTATCATCTTCATCATTTCTTCCCCCAGAAGGATCTACTTGATATTCCTTAACTATTGTGAGCCCATAAATTACATTCCAATGAGAGTGGACTTCTTCACAACATCTCCAATATTATTCTACAAAATGCTGAAGGCTCTATACTTGGGTGCGAATTTTCTCCCATGCTTCTTATTCTTCTTGCTTATTTGGCCCTTTCTAAGTTTAGGCATCACACTAGCCAAAGTTGACTCTCTTATTTCCTTTTCCATATTTTGGAAATAGTGCCATTTATTTTCTATAATGTAATATAACTCCTTAGGCATATAGTATTGTCTAGTTCAAGTGGAGTATTCTTGAACTTTTCCATCATGGTGTATATTGATTCTTCTACCATGTTTTTCTCCTCTCTTGTCAACTTATTGAAATCAATGCCTTTAAGCCCTAACAAGTCTGCATTTTCCCTAATGTTGTCACATGTATTCTCTATATCAGATTTAGTGGCATGACTTACCACTCTAAACTAGTTGTTATCATTAGACTTAGTTCTCTCCTCATTTGACTCAAGAGCTGCCTCATATTTTCTTCTTAGCTTTTTCTTGGCTGATCCTCCCTAATATGTTTCCTTCTTCTTCTCTCACTCCTTGGCTACCTTTTTTGTAGCTCTTTTGTCTACCCTTGAGGTGGTTTTTGTAGGGCTAGGATTTGTTTTCTTCTTCCCTTTAGGCTAACTAACAAGCTATTTCTGTGCTTTCCTCTTCTTTGCCTCTACCTTAGGTGCTTCCTCTTCTTCTTTCTCCTCGACTCCTACTGCTTTAGCATCTTCACCCATGCCTTGAATTAGTGCTAGTAGCCCTTGGCCCTATCCCTCTTCTTCTTCTTCGTCATCATCTTCTACCTCTACCTCTACTGCCCCTTCTCCAAATCTGGCTTTGAGTTTCTTCACTAGTCTAATCTTTTTCTTTATTATGGAGGCAATTTTTAATTCCATTTCCACTTTTATTTAACAATGTCAAAAGTTCCAAAGGGCTTGGCACTCTTGTCAATATCCTCTACTAGAAATGTTGTGATTACTGCAGATGCCTCATTAATATTTATCTCATAATCAAGTGACCTAAGCCATCTTACCCTTGGAATTGTAGCTTGAATGTAAGTGTAATCAATATCAACATGAAAATATGTCATTTATATGTTGCTCAACAAGTGAGATTGGAGTCCTTAGTCTCTATTTCATTGAATTTTTAAAGTCCTCAAATTAAATAGTCATAATGGTCTCAAAATTGGCACCCATCTACTAAATATATTCATTTATTTGGACTGCCACTAACCTATTAGTCTTCCAACTAACTTCACCAAATTAAGGGAACTCATTCTATATATAAAAGAAAAAACAAATCAAAATTGATCCAAACTTTCATTGTGCACTTTTGGATCTCCTTATTGCTCCCAGATTCTCCATAATCTATTGTAGTTGCAGCTCTACAAGATCATAAGTACGATCAATTTTCACAATTTCATACCCTACATCTACTGCAATACATGGAACACTATTGAGTCATATAGACTTGTCGAATTTGTGGGAAATGACTCTAACAACAAAATAAAAAAGAGGATCCTTGATAGTATTTATGGTCATCCCTCTCTTGTTCCATTTGGCTCCTGTGTTCTTCTCGATTGCTTCTTTAGAGTCGCTCCTCAGTGTTTTAGGCTATTCTAGGGTTGGATACCCTATTACCCTATGAATAATTCTCTTTGATATTTTCACTAGCCTATCTTCTTACCACAAACTTCCATTGTCTATCTTTCTAAACACAATTCTTATCCATTCTATCTTAAACACAGTGGGGAAATCCAAGGCATGGGTTAAGCCCTTCTTTTCAACGATTTGAAATTCCTCTTTCAAGACCCTATTTTAACACTATTTATTGTATGCCTCTTTGATTTTCATGACTCTTGTAGCACCTATTTTGTAGTTTTAACATCTCCTAAAATCTTGAACCATCACAACTTTAGGAGGAATAACGGATAGGGCTCTGACAGGGTCATTTTTGTAGGCAACTTCTTGGATTGGTCTAAAATAAGGTTGATTGACCTCATTACTAACGAACTGAACTTCAAATGTATTATTTTCATGGGTTTTACTAGAACTTGAGGCCATTTTTGCAATCTAGGGTTTCAAAACAAAGAAATTTTGAAACTACACATCTTGGCACAAGTAAAATACCTTGAACTCAATGAAACTATGTTGAAATTTTCTCAGATGCTTCAAACTCTACGTTGAATTCCTTTTTGTGCTATTCGCATTCTTGCTCTTTGATCAAAATGGTGAAAAAGGATTCAAAATGTGATAATATACCCTTCATTCTCAGCATTTAATACTTAGTGTGTTTACAATTGTCCACTCAGCTTCTTAAGCAATTCTGCATTACTTGGCTTCCATTGATTTTCTTACACTCAACATACAATAGAGTTTCATTTACTCAGTTCAATATGAATTTCCCTTCACTCAGAATCCACTACTAACTCGACTGATACTGACTTTGGCAAACAACTCGACATATGAAAGCAATTTACTCAACATCCAAAGTCAACTTTCCTTACTCAGCAACACTGTGAAAATTTTAACTTTGCATCTCCATTCATGTTTATCTATCCTTTGTAGTACTAATTTATTTTTAGAATTTTTGTATGATAAAGCATTAAATATCAGTCTACACACATTCTTTTTCTTACTTGGATGAAGTGTGACCACTTGACCTTTTAGGTGAAGTGATCCCTCCATTGGATGTGCTACTTCCATCTCTTCTCTTCCATGTCCTATTCATCTATCCTCTAATGTCTTCAACATCAAATTTTGCTTTTCTTTTATTAAACTTAGAGTTGGGTGCCTTTCACTTAGTTGGGTGATACTTATTTATGTATCCTATCTTTAGACAACTAAAACAAGTGGTTTGACTCAACCACCTATTGTACTTGCCACTAAAGTCTATTATGTTGGATACAATTGTTAATTTTGTATTGTCTTTGATATTACACAAATATCATATCAGCCATCAGACAGAGTCTACCAAGCTTAGATGGTTAGCAAAGCATTTTATAGTGACTATCGAGCATTCCTAAACATTACATAAAATGTTAGCTTTTACCAAGCTCACTCAGTAAGCAAAGGAAAGTTAGCTTTTACCAAGCTCACTCGGTAAGCAAAGGAAAGTTAGCTTTTACTGAACTCACTCGGTAAGCGAAGAAAAATTATCTTTTATTGAGCTCACTCGGTAAACAAAGGAAGGTCAGTATTTATCAAGTTAACTTAGTCTTCGAAGGAAGTTGCCAGGTTTGTAGTGTTTACCAAGCTCCATTTGGTTAACACTAGGGAAAACATTTTGAGCAGTGGTCACCGAGCTGGGTTGGGCAGTGAAGAATTTTATTGTTCTTTTATGCAGCTGATTGATTTATGTTTTTCAGTTGATTGAGCCGACTTGACAATCTGTAAGGTATATATGAAAGGTCAAGTTGTGAATTCAAAAATGTAGAAGTGTGTGGATGCATAAAAGTGTGAATGTATGAATAAGCAAATATATGAGTGAATGTTGAGGAAGAATTAGATATCCCCATGAAGCTACAAAGTTGCATTCGATCAATGAGGATCTAGTGAAGCAGAACAGAGATCTATATTCAGCAAAGATAAGCTGCATATATTTCAAATCACTTCATTGTTTCTTTCTAAACATTATAGCAATGATTCAAAATCTCTTAATAGAGTTGGTTTGATAGCCATTTTGTAAATCCTCTAACAGGGTGACAATTCAGTTGAATTGTTTTAAAGACCTCTGACAAGGCCACTTCTAACAAGGTTATCAAACCCTCTAACAGGGTCACACCTACCAGTGTGTTTTGTAACCTTTAACAGGGTTGATTCCTAACAGGGCTCACTTCAGAAGAGTGAAAATTGGTAACTAGTTACTTGGTGGTTTTTCCCAAATTGGGTTTCCACGTTAAATCTGGTGTCTCTTGTGTTCATGTTATTTCTTTATGCATGCATGTTATCACTTTAAATGCTAAATAAGTTATCAGAACATCTATCAAGTTTCAGCTTTATTTGTGAGATCATCAGTAGCTTTATTTTAAGACATCTAAGGATCTGTGGATTTATTTTTGCTGTAACTAATTCACCCCTCCCCTCTCAGTTACTCCATCTCTATTTCCAACAATTGGTATCAGAGCTTTTGGTGCTTGTAGGATAAGATTTCAAGGATCTAAGCCAAAGATTAGGATGTCTTACAAAAGGGAAATCCCAAGACTTAATAGAAATAACTTCTCACCATGGCAAGGACTGATGAGACTTCACCTAGCATCCATTGGTGATACAGGACTGAAGTACCTTGATGAAAAATATGCAGAACCAGCTGGTACACTATCTGTTAATGATATTGCTAAAAAGAAGACTCACAACATTATGATGATAGATATAGCATCTGCTCTGAGTTATGAAGAATTTGATGATATCAAGGACTGCAAATCTACCTTTGAAATGCGGGAAAAGCTAAAAGAGATCTATGGAGGAGAAGATAATGTTAGAAGAGCCAAAGCAGAAAGTCTAAGAGGACAATTTGATCAAATGAGGATGAGAGATGATGAAAAATTTGCAAAATATGTTGAAAGAGTTAAAGAATTTGTCAGTGCAATCAAAGCTTCTAAAGGAGATATCAGTGAAGAGATAGTTATATGTAAAGCTCTCAGAACTCTACTTCCCATTTATGCAATCAGAGTTTCTGCGATTCAGAAAAGAAGATGTGAAGCAAATCATAAGATAAATCTAGAGGCTATAGTTGGAAGATTGACTACATTTGAACTGGACAACTTTGATAACTATATTCTAGCTTCCAAGAACATTGAATCAGTATTTGAAGCCAAACTTTCACTCAAGGAGAAAGGCAAAAAGAAATCTCAGTCAGAAAGTGAAGATGAATCAAACTAAAGTTCAGACAATGATCTTGAAGTAATTGAAGCCCTTCTAGCAAGGAAATATTCTAGAGGTAGAGGAGAATACAAAGGTAAAGTACCCCTAATCTGTTTTTCATGTGAAGAAGTTGGTCATATTACTGCTAGATGTCCAAACAAGTAGAATAAAGATGAAAAGAAATATCAAAAATGGAATGGCAAGAAAGATTTCAAATCATTCAAGGACAAAGGTAAGAAAACATGTTTTATGGCTAAAGATTCTAATGATTCTAATGATGAAGAAGAAGATGAGATTGTTTATATTGCTGTGAAAGATGAATCTGATAATGATGAAGAAATGGCACTCATTTATCATATGAGAAAAAATGATACATGGATCATAGATAGTGGTTGTTCTCATCACATAACTGGCGACAAAAATAAGTTTGAATAATTTGAAGACTATGATGGTGGCAGTGTAAGATTTGGTAACAACGAACCTTGTTGTATAAAAGGAAGAGGAAGAATCCCTCTAACCAAAGAACTTATATGTGATAATGCCTATTGGGTAGAAGGACTAAGCATAATTTGTTAAGTGTGGCACAACTACTCAATAATGGAATCAAAGTAGAATTCATGCATGGTAAAACAAGACTGCTGAATGGGAAAGGAAAGCTGATTGGATTAGGTACTCAAACTAAAGGTAACTTGTTCTATCTTGAACTAGGTGAATGTTCATGTTTCATTGCTCAAGTTGAAGAAAGTTGCTTATGGCATAAAAGGTTGTGTCATGTAAACTTTGATAATCTGGTAAAGATAAGAAAATTCAGAAAAGTAAAAGGCATTCCCAACATAAAGAAACCCGAGGTCAGTCTATGCAAAAATTGTCAAATTAGAAAGATGGGAAAGACTAGTTTTAAAAGTAAAAACTATCAGTCTGAAGACATATTAGAAATTGTGCATACTAATTTATGTGGACCCATTGGAATTGAAAGCTATACTAGAGAAAAGTTCTTCATTCTTTTTGTTGATGATTACTCAAGAATGATGACAGTCATGTATCTAAGAAATAAATCAGAAGCATTTGAAAAGTTCAAATGGTATTTGGCCAGAGTAGAAAATGAAACAGGGAAAAGATTAAAATCCTTAAGGTCCGACAGAGGTGGATAATTCATTTCACATGAATTCAATAAGTTTTGCATTGAAAGAGGAATCAAAAGATAGGTATCAGCCCCTGGAAAACCCCAACAAAATGGAATAGTTGAAAGAAGAAACAGATCTATCATGGATTGTGCAAGAACATTAATGATTGAAAAGAGTATTGCTATCAAATATTGGAAGGAAGAAATCAACACTGCAGTCTATACCTTGAATCAAGTATAGCTGAAGAAAGACTCATTCAAAACCCCCTATGAGTTATGGTATGGCTATAAACCTAATGTAAGTTATCTTAAACTATTTGGAAGTAAATGTTACATTTTGAAAGAATCTAGAAAAGGAAAATTTGATGTAAAAGGTGATGAAGGTATATTCTTTGGATACTCATGCACAAGTGAGGCATATAGATGTTTGAACTTGTCTACTCACAAAGTCATAGAAAGTGCACATGTGAAAGTTGATGAGTTTGTAGAAAGGACTGAAGAAGAAAGCAAAAGGGAACTAGAAGATTATAAAAAGTTTGTCTTCAGTGAACCTAATACAATACCAATTACATCAAAGAATCAAGAAACCTCTACTCCTAAGTCATTAGTAATCGAGTTAGAGGAAGCTCAAATCGAGCCACAACGAATTGAGTTAAATTCAGTATCTACCAAGAAAACATCTAACAAGCAAATATCTACCGAGCTAGAATAGACAGAGCCTAAAGTTGAAATGCAAAAAGATGATAATGAAATCCATTCAAAAGGTAAGGAACCTATATCAACTAAGTATGTCAGGAGACATCATTCAATAGATCAGATCATTGGAGATAAATCTGAAGGAACCATGACAAGAAATAAGCTGAAATGTACTTGTTTACTTGCTGATTTTGAACCTAGGAATATCAAAGATGCATTGGAAAATGATAATTGGATTGAAGCTATGAATGAATAAATAAAGAAAATATAGAAAAACAAGACATGGACTCTTGTACCCAGAGCTAAAGACAAAAATGTGATTGGAACTAAGTGGGTATTTAGAAACAAGTTGGATGAAGATGGTAAGGTATCAAGAAACAAAGCTAGACTAGTATGCAAAGGATATGCTCAAGAAGAAGGAATAGACTATGGAGAAACTTTTTCTCCTGTTGCAAGATTGGAAGGAGTCAAAACCTTACTAGCATATGCTGCTCACAAGGGATTCAAAGTTTATCAGATGGATGTCAAATCAACATTCCTCAATGGTATACTAGATGAAGAGGTTTACATTGAACAACCTGAAGGTTTTGTTAATCCAGATAAGAAGAACATGGTCTGCAAATTACATAAGGCATTGTACAGTCTGAAACAAGCCCCTAGACCATGGTATGAAAGATTGCATTAATATCTTATTTAGATTGGTTTTTAAAGAACTAATGATAACAGTAGCTTGTATATTAAAGAAGGTCCAGATAATAAGATTGTCTTGGAAAAAATATTTGTAGACGATACTATTTTCATAGGGAATGATGATCTGTGCAAAGAATTCTTAGAACAAATGAACAAGGAATTTGAAATGTCTATGTTTGGTGAGATCAAATTCTTTGTTGGTCTTCAAATTCAACAGAATAAAAATGGTATCTACATTACTCAATCAAAGTACATCAAGGAGATATTAAATTTTTTTGGAATGGAAGATTGTAAACTAGTTGGGACTCCTATGTGTACTAGATTAAAACTTACCAGGGAAGATGAATCAAAAGAAGTAGATCAAACATTGTATAGATCTATGATTGGAAAGTTGCAGTATGTAGTTCATACTAGACTAGATATGGCCCTTGCAATTGGTATTGTAGCAAGATTTTTAGCAAAACCAAGAGAAAACCACTTGATGGCAATCAAAATAATAATGAGATATTTGAAATGAACTGAAGAGTACGGTTTATGGTATAAGTTTGGAGAAAATTTGTATTTGAAGTATTTACTGATACTAATTGAGCAGGAAACCTTGATGAAAGAAAACGTACAAGTGGAGGTGCATTCTTTCTTGGAAAAAGGTTGGTTTCTTGGACAAGCAAAAACCAAAATTGTACATCTCAATCAATAGCAAAGGCAGAATATGTTGCTGCAGCAGTAAACTGTTCTAACATTATTTGGTTTAAATAGTTGTTGGAATGCATGAAGATGCAAATCAAAGAACTAGTTGTTATGTTATGTGATAATACAAGTGCAATCAACATATCTAAGAATCTAGTGATGCATTTCAAAACCAAGCATATTTCAATAAAATATCATTTTGTTAAAGAATTGGTGCAAGATAAGGAGATTAGATTGGAATATATTCATACAAAGGACTAAATTGCTGACATATTCACAAAACTATTACCTAAGGATGCATTCTTGTATCTAAGAGGTAAGTTAGGGGTCACTCCCCTATCTGAAGTTCACTAAAATAAAATTTTACTGATGCATCAACTCATACCAGATTGAAGATCTATCAGTTGATGCAGCATAGTCAGGTAACATTGCATATGAATCAGTACTAAAGGTACACTAAAATTTATTCAAGTTTGAGTTGTCTTTGGCATGTGTTGTCAAAGAGGGAGATTTTATTACTGTCATATCTCTCTGAAATTTGTTCAAAAAAAATTTCTATGCAATTTCTTCACAGAAGGAGATTACTGTAAGAGGGAGATTTGTTATATTGACATGTTGTGTTGTCATATAAGTGAAAGACTTGTTTTCAAATTTCATTTTTTCTATGAAATGTTGTGTTGCCATCAATTCCAAAGAGGGATATTGTTGGATACAATTTTTATTTGTGTATTGTCTTTGATGTTACACAAATGTCATATCAGCCATCAAACAGAGTCTACCGAGCTCAGATGGTTAGCAAAGGATTTTATAGTGACTACCAAGCATTCCTGAACATTACACAGAAAGTTAGCTTTTACCGAGCTCACTCAGTAAGCAAAGGAAAGTTAGCTTTTACCAAGCTCACTTGGTAAACAAAGGAAAGTTAGCTTTTACCGAGCTCACTCGGTAAGCAAAGAAAAATTAGCTTTTACCAAGCTCACTCAGTAAACAAAGGAAGGTCAGTATTTACCGAGTTAACTCAGTCTTCAAAGGAAGTTGCAAGGTTTGCAGTGTTTACCAAGCTCCATTTGGTTAACACTGGGGAAAATATTCTAAGCAGTGGTCACCCAGCTGGGTCGGGCAGTGAAGAATTTTATTATTCTTTTATGCAGCTGACTGATTTATGTTTTTCAGTTGATTGAGTCGACTTGACAATCTGTAAGGTATATATGAAAGGTCAAGTTGTGAATTCAAAAATGTAGAAGTGTGTGGATGCATAAAAGTGCAAATGTATGAATCAAAAAATATATGAGCGAATGTTGAGGAAGAATTAGATATCCCCATGAAGCTGCAAAGTTGCATTTGATCAGTGAGAATCTACTGAAGCAGAACAGAGATCTGTATTCAGCAAAGATAAGTTGCATATATTTCAGATCACTTCATTGTTTCTTTCTAATCATTGTAACAATGATTCAAAATCTCTTAATAGAGTTGGTTTGACAGCCATTTTGTAAATCCTCTAACAAGTTGACAATTCAGTTGAATTATTTTAAAGACCTCTGACAAGGCCACTTCTAACAAGGTGATCAAACCCTCTAAAAGGGTCACACCTAATAGTGTGTTTTGTAACCTTTAACAGGGTTGGCTCCTAACAGGGCTCACTTCATAAGAGTGAAAAATTGTAACTAGTTACTTGGTGGTTTTTCCCAAATTGGGTTTCCACATTAAATCTAGTGTCTCTTGTGTTCATGTTATTTCTTTATGCATGCATGTTATCACTTTAAATGCTAAATAAGTTATCAGAACATCTATCAACTTTTAGATTTATTTGTGAGATTGTCAGCAACTATATTATAAGACATCTAAGGATCTGTGGATTTATTTTTGGAGTAACAAATTAACCCCTCCCCTCTCAATTACTCCATCTCTATTTCCAACATGTTCTTATGCAATTCTTAGGAATGTGCCCAAATTCCTGACAATAGTGATAGCTCTGCCTAGTGTTGTAGTCCCAATTGTAGAGATTTTTATGAATTTTGGTCTTTGCTAGTTGGTTTGGTGTCCACATAGGCTTTTATCTACATTCAAAGGCTCTATGTCCATACTTCTTGCAATTGTAGCAGTGACCTTCAAATCTTTGTGTTCTTATGGTTCTAGTCCTGTAGTCATGTGCCTAATGTCCTTGCTTATTACACTTGTGACAATGACCCATGTTCTTAGGTTTGTCATGCTAATTTGTATTCTTGTTCCTAGACACATTAGAGGTATATCCCTTTTTACCACATAAATGACAAGTGGGTTTAGTGTTCTTACCTTTGTCACATCTATCTTTTACAGTCTTAGATGACTCTTCTTCTTTAGTGTCGGCGTAACCTACTCTTGAAGTGTCATTTCTGGATCTTGGTGATTTCAATAGCTATTCAAAGTATTTGATAGCTTCATTAGGCTTATTAAAGCTCTCTACAATTTCTTTCTGTCTTCTTAAGTCATTTTGTAGTTGTTCATTTTGCACTTTCAAGGTGGAGATCTCAATATCCTTGACATTTAGCACATGATGGGCATTCATCATCTGGTTTAGGGTGTCTAACTGTATGTCGGAAGCTCTTGCAAGATCAATTGATTTTTTCTCCTATCTATTGTTAAGGTTTCTCTTGTCATCTTCTATCATAGCCTTATCTTCAATAGCTCTCTTCTTCTGTTTAGTCACTTCATAAAGCATCATGGCTTGTGAGTCTTGCTCAATCGTGAGAGATCTCATCTCTTCTTCTTGAGCTCCATTCTTCTCCATAAAATTTGATATTGTTGCATCAAACTCCTTTGGAATCTCCATTGAAAAACACTTTTAAGGTGTCATTCTCCTTGTACTATGTGCCATTTTCAGCTATGGCAATTTCTCTTCTTCTCTTTAGGGATTTCCTCAACTCTTCCCTACCTTCTTCTAGAGAATGTAGAATAAGATGTATCTCAATCTCCTAGTTCTCTATGACCTTCCCAAGTTTGTAAACTTCCATCTCTTGATCTTTTCTTCAAGTTGTAAGGCTTCTACTTGTAAGAACCAATGCTCTAATACCAATCGTTGGAATTCACAAGTGGGAAGATTACTTCTGGGGGGGCTGCGAATCAGAAGTAACACACTTTAACCTCTAAAATTTTTAACTAAAATCAATCACATGGATGCAAACATATCTAATAAACATGAAAGTAAAAACATGTATGAAAAAACATAACACAAGATTTGATCACCCAAAAACCTTCCAAAATGAGAAGGTAAAATTGGGGTGGGGATGACACCCACAACTTATCACTGCAGCAATATGTAACTACTTAGTGTTACAAAGATTTGACCATCATCAATGGTCTACCCTATGAGAGGCCTACCCTATTAAAGGCTCAACACTCTGTTAGAAGTGCATCTGTCTAAAGGATTTTACAAACATTCGCTTGGAATGTTACTTTGTTAAAGGATTTACAATATGGTTGTTAAACCAACCTATCATCATAGGATTTTCATTCTCCTTATACAATGGTTACAAAGTATCATAGAATTTTTGATCTAATTACTTACAACATTCTATTGCTGATTATAGATCAATGTTCTATACAATCCAATCTTATCCTTGTTGATATGATGTATCTCTATTAATAGTGTTGATGCTCTATTATGTTCTAACTGATTTGTCAATTACCTTGTTTCACCAAGTCAACTTTTACTCTTCTACTCTTTGATCAATTCCTCCCTTCTCTCTTCTAGATTCAACAATTGAATTAAGAGGCTTTATCCTTATTAAAAAGGTTTCGTGACTTAGGGTTTGCTATGAATCTATGGTTGAGATTCATCTATTTTGCCTCTTTAGCATTTGAATTATTTCATTGGTTGCATGTAGAATACATAGGAACTCTAAAAGATTCAATTTTATCTTTTAGACTTCAAAATCTATCTCTTAGTTGGCATGCAACATGATCTGCATCTAATTTTGTGAAGGAAAAAACTCATATGTTTACATTGTATCACTCGACACTTTCTATTTGTTAATGCTCAGCACATACTGATCATTGGTGCTTGTTAAAAATAGAAAATCTTTCTTGCTCAACACCTATACTTCACTTGAAACATATAGTTCACTCAGCACATATAGTTCACTCGAAACTTGAAACTTTCTTGGCATGGTCTATTTACTTGGCATCTAAATAGCTCGACACCTATTGTATTTCTAGCTCAGCACATACTGTGGCTTAGCACCTATATTATACTCAGCATCAACTTAGAAATTTTTTAAGTGTGTTGACACTCAATTGTCAAAACAAATCTGAGACCAATAGAATCTAAAGTTGGAACATAATAGATTCATCAACACACTTGAGACAATGATTTATGTTAAAACCCAATTTGGGAAAACCACTAGTAACATGCTACTCATTTTCACTCTTCTAAAGTAATGCCCTATCAAAGGCCAACCCTATTAAAGGTTACAATACACACTATTAAATATGACCTTATTAAAGGATTTCAATCACCCTATGAGGAGTGAAACTTGTTGGATGACTTTAGACCATTCACTTGGAATGTTACCCAACTAAAGGATTTACAAATGACTATTAGGTTAAGGTTAATCCAAAGGATTTACATAGAGCGATAAAATTGTTAGAGATTAATAGTAAGGATTGATCTAATAACAACTTACAACTTCATTTGTATATTATATATCACCATTTAATTCCTCAATTCAACTTGGCCTTTATACTTTGTAGCTTAGACAACTTGTTCATCCTTCAGGCAGTCATACTCTTAAGTTTTCTTGCTTAACATGCTAATTTAGTTTCTTCTCTCAAGTCACTTGATGAAGCAAAACTCTTGACTCCTTGTCTTCCTTAAGTTTCTTGCACATGAAAACTTTTCTTCATGACCAATCATTCCTATAAATAGGAAATTAAGATAATTTTTGACTCATTCTCCATTATCCAATTTAGGGTTAGGATAGATTAGGTAGGATACAATGAATCTATCACACATTCCATATTTCTTCCACAAGCTTCTAGAATCCATTTTGAATTCACCCAAAAAATGGTTTACCTTGAAGTCTATCCCACTAGCCCATCATCCTTATCTTTCATCCGGTTCACACAATCTAAGAAAACTAAATTTTCATCTTAAATTCATTAAATTCATGATCTTTTAAATAATGTAGTAGTTGGACATTACCTTGCTCTTGATACTCGACACATACTACGTTTCTTTGCATCCACTATGAAATTACTCAGCATGAACTAAAGTTTACTAGTACTCGGCATCAACTAAACTTTACTTGGCATCCACTATTTGTCTTGGCATACACTAGAATGAACTTTTACTCAAATCCAAGTAATTTTCTACTTGACTAGCACTAACATTACTCAGCATCTACTATCCACTTGGCTAAGCTTGGTGCACAAACTTTATGTGATTTTTTTCTTCTAAACTTTCTTAGTGTAGCCAGACTTTGTAACCTTACATAGATTATCAATACATCATGTCATCACTATCTTAACTATTTCTTTATTTTTTTATATAATGATAACTCAAACTTTCCTCTAGGTGTTGTTGTTAACATTTTTTAATCAAATCCTCTTCATCAATAAACTAAGTGATAGTACTTAAATCATATAAAAAATTGTCTTACTAGCAAATAGTAAGTTTGACATTAGTAACAAAACAATGATTGAAACATGCAATCTTCTTTAGCAATCTCCTTCTTGTAATCTAATCACAACAATCTCCCTCAACAATAATCTTTTTCAATCTAATCTCAATAGTAGGATCTTACAAAACTATTTTCTAGTTGGTTTCTGTATGTGGCCCTAACTTGAAAGGCCTTACAACTGGACATATTGCACATAAACAATTTTTATATGAATAAAGAGTTGCATTGGGTATCAGATCTTAGATTTGTGTATCTTGTTGTTGTTTTTTTTCTATGCAATTCTTTGCATGGATCTATATTACCTCTAGTAGGAGGTACCCTTAGATTCTCCTACATTACAAAGGGTTATCCTAATGCCATATAAAGTGAAGGAGAGAACCATACAATTAATATTGGATAGGAGCCACTATTTTTCTAATGTGAGACAAAATTGCTTACAAAATAGAGTGACAACAATAGAGAATTTTTTTGATGACTTATAAGTGAAAATTTCTAGGTTGGATGATAGAATCATGCAATCTAAAGATTTATTGAAGATGATGAGATTATCAAATTTGCATAGTTTAAAATATTCCTATACAAGGTCAAACAAGATGAGTTGACACTAACTCTCAAGCTAGAGGAATTAGAGATAAAGAAAATGGAGCTTTTTGAAAAGATATTAGCATATGACCTTGAGATTGAATTAATGACCCCTGTCAAGGCCAGAGAGCTTGTACAAAGAAGTGGTGTTCTTCTAAAACCTAGTTGGGATCTAGAAAAGACCTTTGTGCTAAATCAAATCAAGAGGTAAGAAAAATACATATCTTATGAAGAATTTATTGCTAGAGAGTTGTAGAGGGGAACTTGATTCAATATAGATTCAAAAACTTTGACTATATGGAGAATAGCACCAGAGGAAAATAAGTCTAAGTTAGTCAATGTGCAAAATATAGTACAAGGGACTAAAATAGCATGCACACTAGATATTACCATAGGTGAAGAGATGTCAAGTTCTATTAAGCACTTTTCATTTATGAATGAAGCTAAGGATGATTAGATTAAAACAATGTTGGTGGAATCTTTTAGGGATTACATTGATGCAAGGAAGTTCTATGAATAAGAGATCACAAAAGGTTATCTACATGAGAAGAATATTAAAGAGATGGAGGCATGGACTAGTGAATTGAAAGGAGAAGTTGTAGTATTAAGGGAGAAACTCAAAGCCATGGAGGAAGATAAAATTGAAGTAAGATTTGAAGATCCAAAAAGAACAAGTAAGGACACATGAATTCTAATATTAGAAGAGGTACAAATAGATCCAAAGTCTCAAACTATTTCAATAGAAGTTGAAACCCCTTAGTTAAACAATCAGTTGAAGGTAAATGTGTTGAAAGGTATGGTGAATCATAAGAATAAGTATCCTAAAGATAATTTCATAGAAAGCACAAAGTATTTTTATTTCATTACAAAATGTTGAGTACTCTTGTCAAGAAGCATTAACATGGTTATCACCAATCATTAACCAATGGGGACCATGCACACAATTCTTTGAAAATTTGATTTTCTTAATGTCTAAGAAGCTAGATTCCTAAGAAACAAATTTCATAGTTAAAGAAGAGCTAGAAATTGTGAAATAATTGATTGGATTTTTCATTAGAAAACTGTAGATTATTCGAAGTAAAGTTAAAATAATGACTAAAGGTGTCAAATATTTTGTTCCTTGAATTGTATAGTATGAGAATAAGGAAAAGGATTGGTAGGAGTGGTCAAATTCATTTGATCAAACTCTAACAATGGGAAAAGTGACAACTATTTTTGAATGAGATGTTGATGAGGTGGCCTTCCATGAGTTGATTAATTATCTTTTCAAAGTGAAAATTGACATGAATAGGTTTGTAATAGAATCAAGGGTCATCCAAAATTATAGATGGAACAAATCATTTAGAGGCACTAAATGGCCCATCAAAAGAGAGATCTAAGTATGGGAGGAAATTGGGGAAATCAAAGCCTTGCCCATGGGAGGTAGTTAGATGGTAGCTAATGGATGCAGAAGAGAAAAAGTAGCTAAGGAAAAAATCATAATAGGTTATCTTATCTTTCTTTTATGCTATGGACACACTTGTGGAACAAATCAAGATTATACCTAAACATTTCATGCTAGCTGTCCAATTTTGGATTATTTCATACCCATATATAGTTCTTGAGAAATGAAGAGAGTATTCTTATTTTATCAAAGAATTTTTAGGAGATATTTTGAAATTTCTAGTTGATGGAGAATTCCTTAAGAAGTAATTCTGTTGAAGGTTCTTGTCTTTCCACGAACATTAATTTAAATCTGTGTACATTTTTAAACCTTGTAAATCATTGTATAAATGTTGTGTTTATCCTATTTTTTTGGACATTGCTCTCTAAAATAGTTGTCAGTTTGTCAAGCATGTGGTCTTCTTTCTAAGAAATGTTAAATTCTTACATGGATGCAAGCCATCTATTATCCCCTGATATAGCCACTGATAGCCTATATCTTCACTATGCAATTTTTTAAAAAAAATTAAGAAAATAGTGTTCTACTAATTAGAAATTTTAGAATAAAGCTTATGATTTCCCAATTAGGAGATATTTAAATTTTCTAGTTGATGTACAATTCCTTAAGAAGTACTTTTGTTGAAGGTTCTTGTTTTTACATGAACATTAGTCTAGATCTGTGCACATTTTTAAACCTTGTAAATCCTTGTATAAATATTGTGTATTTACTATTTTGTTGGGCATTGCTCTCTAAAAAAAGTTGTCAGTTTGTCAAGTATGTGGTCTGCTTTCTAAGAAATGTGTATTCTTACATGGACGGGAGCTATCTATTATCCCTGAATAGAGCAACCGGTAGCCTATATATTCTCTATTGAATTTTTTCAAAATAATACGAAAATAGTGTTCTACAAATTACGGTCTTCATGCATATTATTGTTTTCTTTCAAAATTAAACCCTAAGTTGCTAGTTTTGTACTTGTGATTTTTTGAAATTTTATTTAAACCATAAAAAAATGAATGAATTCAAATAATGTGTCTTATTCTTTGTAAAAGAAAACATTTCTATCCTATATTCAACCTTTAAGTTACCCTAGATCATTTTGATAAGTGAGAAATCATAAGCTTTACTTAAAAATTTCTAACATAATTTTGATGTTATGGTCTATGGTTAAGCGTTGAGTGATAGATTGAATCCTAAGGTCTCCCAAAGTTACATCCTAATGGTCAAGCATGAAAGTGTAAGATTCATTCCTCAAGCTTCTCAATTTCACACTTGTGTTGAAAGCGTATCACCATAAGTATATTCTCTAGGTGTTCACAAGTATTTCTAATCTTATGGTTTAAGGATAGAACATAAAGGCATAAGCTACATCATAAAGAGAAGTTAATAGGTTCTGATAATATGCTAAAGGAGAAGGTGTAAGATCATAAACCATAATTTCCAAGTTGTAAAGACATAAATGATCTTACAATGAAAGGGTTTAGCATGTATGCATAAGGAAATTGGACAGGTAATTTTTAAAGTTTTAGATATATGATCAAAGGGAGATCGCAGGATCAAAAGATGAAATATGAGAGCCCCAATAATTATAGTTAAAGGTAAAGAGTAAGATCATAGAGTGAAGGAAAGAGACCACTAATGCTATGAGACTGGTTAGGCATATGATTAGGAGGTTAAGTCAAAAGGTGACATTGGAGTTCAAAAAATATGACAAGCTACTAGTCAACTATTAGCATATGGTCATGGAGATAAATAAGTGACATTAGTGATCTTACAGTAGACTCTAAAAGCATAAGGCCATAAGACGTATAATGAAAGATTTTGATCCTACACCAAGGTTTGATTGTAAGATCATGATATATAAAAAATGAGTTCTCAATGCTATGCAAGAGTGTTATAGATAGCCAACATAAGTTTGTAGCTTAGAGGAAAATGGTGTAGACAAGATCTCTAATGCTATGATGAACTGTTGATCATAAGATTGAAAGGTTAAATTTTTCATATATATGAGGTTAAAAAAGGTCTAATTTTCAATAGAGCATAAGATCAAAAAGCCTACTTTGACATAAAACATATCTATGTGCTTTCTCTGAGATGGAAAGGATAAAGTAAAAAGTGTTGAACATGAGATTAAAGTCAACATTTTAAGAAGTGACATTTGAGTTGCAGATTTGAAAGACTCATAGATGCTAATAGTTAATGAAATAAGTAAGGTTGATGAACCACATATGATCATAAAAATATCCTCTTAGAAATAATAAAGTACCCATTGCTAAGAAGAAAGAAGGTTCCTTGAGGTCTTCAAGAGATATTAGATTGCTAAGTGTTCTACAAGAAGAGTTGTAGAGTTCAAGATTTTATTGTAAAGAAGATGTCTAAAATGGAGATAGAAGAACTTCAATCCAAGAATATGGAGGTTCCTAAGAGTTGAACGTCAAAGATAAGAAAGACAAGATAGAGGAAACCTAACAAATACATTGAAGAATGGATGAAATTGTTCCCCAAGTCATCAAATGCTATCTTAGCAAAGGACCATGATTTAGAGATCCATATCCATTCTATAGAGATGCAATTTTCCTTGATACCAACAAGCATGAATTGTTCATGTATTTCTACAGAAATAGATTTGAGAAGGTTCCACTTTCAAACCCATGGATGAGGAAACTTGAAAAGCTTATATTTCTAGAAGTATATGTGGATGTGGCTTTGGTAAAATCCCTAATAAATTCATATAATGTTGTGACCAAATCTTTGTATAGACATTAAAAATGTATTTTGTGCACACTCAATCATTCTTCATTCATTGAAGCTTTTGGTCTTAAGGGATAGATGAGTGTGCCAAGTGACATAGAGCATAATAAATTCAAGAATAATAAAATTTTCTACATAGGAAAGGTGTTGGTCCACCATATTCCTTACAACCTCCAATTAGAGGGAGATATTTAGAAGAAGATGGATAAGATACTCCCTATGGGAAAATTCAAAAAATACTTCCTGGAAACAATTTATGGTATGCATAAAGCATTGGGAAGTGATGTTTCTAAGGTGGTGTTTGGATCAATGTATTTTATGGCCTTGGATGTACAAGTACCCTTTCATAAAATGGAATATTATTATTTGGATTATACTATTGAAAAGATGCAATAATAGATTAAAGCAGTACATAGAGGAGACTTGGAGAACTTCAAGGTCCACCATTATTCATTGCTGATGTATCTAACACTATACAACAACATTGGATACATTAGCCCATACTTATTGATCAGACACTAGATGAGAATGGATCTCTTGTAGTATAACTATGAACATAAGTATGGAATAGAGGTTACCATTACTCTTATTCCTTGTATTTCTTTAATAATTTCAATGTTTTAATAATGATAATGTTAAATTACCAGTTTATTAGGGCCCCTAATATCTTGAAAAGGTTGATGCGGCTAGTTCTCTTACTAGATAATGTAAAAATTCATCATAATTGGGGTGATGTATTTTTATTCCAAGAATTTTCAGTCTTAAGAGTTTTTGCATGTCCCCAAGTTCCCCATGTGCTACGAAAACTTATACCTCCAAGGCTAGCTATAATTGAATTTATATGGAAATTAGTTTTCATTGGACATGGAGTACCTAGGTCCTACGTTGCATATGGGAGCCTTTTTGTGTAGGTTGTTTACAATGGAGAAATTTTCAATTGGGAAGGAGTCCTTGGAACAAATTTATGAATATTTGAGACACTGTAATTTATCGATTTCCCCTTATAGAAGTTATGATCTTGAGATTTTAGTTAGGCATATTATAAGGGAGATTAGAAATTACTCATTTCGAAATAACAAGGATTTTCCACAAGAAGATTTGATTAAAAATATTGTAGTTCAAGGGGAAGCTAATGAGAGATTGAGAAAATATGAAGATATGCCAAGGATAGAGACTAAGTTGAAGAGAAAAAGCCCATATTTTAAGGGATTTTACTTAGAAACATTATATCCTAAAAAAATCTACAATATTTTTGAGAATTATGTCAATATCATGTCAAAAATTCTACAAGATCTTGAGGGTGAAGAGGGAAGAGTAAATCTTGATTCCCTAGAGCTAGGTGCCATCTTGGATTGATACAAGAAGAAATTAAGAATTCTACATGGGTGGAAAAGGGACAAAAGAGGGAAAGGTTTATCTATATGGTTGATAAAGTGAAGGAGAGAACTATACCATTGATACAGGGTAAGAGCCAATATTTTACCAACATGAGGAAAAACTAATTACAAGATAGATTGGAAGAAACTGAAAATTTTCTAAATGACTTGGAAGTGGCAGCTGCTAGGTTGAATGATAGAATCATTCAAGCTGAAAATTTTATTGAAGATAATGAGTTCATCAAATATGCATAGTTAAAAATATTCCTATGCGAGGTCAAGAAAAATGAGTTGACACTGACTCTCAAGCTAGGGGAATTAGAGGGAAAAAAATAAAGGCTATTGAAAATCTATTAGTGCATGACCCTAAGAGTGAATTGATGACCCCTATGTTAGGATTAAACCACAAGCAAAAATAACAATTACATGCAAATATAAGAAATATCAAAAAATAATAGATCACACAAAAAAGAACACAAGACACTGAGATTTAACATGGTTCACCCAAACCATGGGCTACGTCCACCAAACAACAAGTCCAATATTTTTATGATCTAGTGATTATAACCTGATTACAATCTGTAATCCCTTATAGCTCAATACCACTACAAGAACCAATTTTGCATCACTTGATGAAACAATCCGTAACCCTAACTCCTTTTATATGAGTATTTTTACCACTTTAGGGTTATAATTAATAATTACATGTTAGATAAAAACCTTGATAAAATAAGGCTCAAAAGTTTTTTCGAGGTGATGCCTGAAGCCCCAAAGAATTTATGAAGTATGTGCTATACTTCCCCGATTAGTCACCACAAACTAACAATCTTCCACTTGGGGACTGATCAGACTCAACACTAGACAACAATCTTCTACTTGGAGATTGATTCTATAGCAATACTACTATCACATGGGGCTCCCACTAGATCAAACCACCCTAGACTATGTTGTTCTTGTATACCTATTTAGTCTAGAAGACCAATCAAAGTTGAAGAGGAATTTAGGTTCTCCCTTGTCACTACCTTTGTAAACATATCTACTGTATTGTCATCTATATGTATCTTGTCCAACTTTAACTATCCATCATTCAAAATAGATTGAATGAGATGTTACCACAACTGTATGTGTTTTTTCTTTGAATGTAGAATGGAATTTTTCACAAGATGAATGGCACTGTGGCTATCTATAAACAAATAATTATCCCTCTAAGGGTGTCCCAATTCTTCCAAGAAGAATTAAAGCCATATCATCTCCTTGGAGGCCTATATAGAAGCAACATAATCTACTTCTATTATGGATAATGCATTAACCTTCTGTAACCTAGAAACCTAGCTCACCACTACCCCACCAATAGTAAATACATATCCTTTAGTACTTCACCTCGTATCAATATCCCCTACCACATATAAGTCAACATGACCCTATAAATTAGTAATAAAACCCCCAAAGTGTAAACACTTGCTAGATGTTCCTCTCAAATATCTAAGAATCCATTTGACTACATTCCAATGCTCAATTCCTAGATGACTCATATACCTACTAATGACTCCCACTACATGTGCAATATTTGGCCCAGTACATAGTATATGTACCATTGCTTACATCAAGATTCCTATAGCTAAATTATAGGGTATCTTGGACATCTTATCCTCCACTTCTTGTGTCTTGGCACACATCTCCTTAATGAACTTCAAATAACTAGGTAAAGGTGTGCTGACAGCTTTAGCATTCTCCATAGAGGAAGGTTACAACAAATTCTCAACATAATTAGCTTGAGATAGTATCAATTTCCTATTCTTTCAACTTCTCCCTTGTCACTACCTTTGTAAAAATATCTATTGTATTTTCATCTATATGTATCTTGTCCAACTTTAACTATTTGTCATCAAATATAGATCGAATGAAATGGTACCACAACTGTATGTGTTTTGTCTTTGAATGCAGAACATAATTTTTCACAAGATGAATGATGCTATGGCTATATGTAAAAAATAATTATCCCTCTAAGGGTGTCCCAATTCTTCCAAGAAGAATTAAAGCCATATCATCTCCTTGGAGGCCTCTATAGCAGCAACATACTCTGCTTCTATTATGGATAATGCATTAACCTTCTATAACCTAGAAACCCAGCTCATCGTTGCCCCACCAATAGTAAATACATATCCTTTAGTACTGCACTTGGTATCAATAGCCCCTACCAAATCTAAGTGAACATGGCCCTAAAAATCAGTAATAAAGCCCCCAAAGTGTAAACATTTGCTATATGTTCCTCTCAAATATCTGAGAATCCATTTGACTACATTCCAATGCTCAATTTCTAGATGACTCATATACCTACTAATGACTCCCTATGCATGTACGTTATCTAGCCTAGTACATATTACATGTACCATTTCTCACATCAAGATTCCTACAACTAAAGTATAGGGTATCTTGGACATCTTATCCTCCTCTTCTTGTGTCTTGGCACACATCTCCTTAATTAACTTCAAATAACCAGGTAAAGTTGTGCTGACAGCTTTAGCATTCTTCATAGAGAAACATTACAACACCTTCTCAACATAATTAGCTTGAGATAGCATCAATTTCCTATTCTTTCTATCTTTGCAAATCTTCATACCAAGGATTTGTTTTTCCACCCCCAAATCCTTCATAGAAAATGCATCTACTAATTAGTGTTTTAACCCCTTAATGTGATCCATGTTAGCCCCAACTACAAGCATATCATCAACATATAAACATAAAATAATGTATCTATCATCATTCAACCTCTTGAAATAAACACAATGATCTAAATGATTCCTATTGTATCTGTGCTCATGGATAAACTTGTCAAATTTCAAATACCATTGTCGAGGTGCTTGCGTCAAGCCATGTGAACTTTTCTTCAATTTGCACACTAAGTTCTCCTTACCCTTGACCTCAAATCCTTGTGGTTGTGCCATATATATCTCTTCATCCAAATCACAATGAAGGAAGGTTGTTTTAACATCAAGATACTCCTAATGCAAATCTTTAGTAGCCACAATACTTAAAATAGTACAAATAGAAGTCATTTTAACAACAAGAGAAAATATCTCATCAAAATTCATGCCTTTATCTGTGCAAATCCTTTTACAACTAACCTGGCTTTAAATCTTTTCTTACATCCTACCTCTTCTTTCAACCTGTAAACTTACTTAGTTTATAAATCCCTTTTACCTACAAGAAACTTCCATAAATCCCATGTCTTATTTTTCTGCAAAGAGTCCATTTTTTTTTCAATATAGACTCCCATTGAATCTTAGTATCCACCTATACATCATTGAACATCATAACATTTAGGTTCACCAGCTTCTATTAGTAAAATAGAATACAAAGAGGGAGAAATTTTTTTTGGAGGTCTACTCAGCCTTGTTGATCGTCAAATATTCACTGGTGTGTGTGGTATTTTTTGTCACAGTTCTTGCACGTCATGATGAATTTCTGGAACATCATCTTTTGCATTATCATCTAGCACTACATAATCATCTTCTATCTTCTCATGTTGCTGCAACAAATCTTTGTCAAAGTTTTCTCATTGAATATGACATCTCTACTTCTTATAATTTTATGATTTTCAAAATCCCAAAGCCTATAACCAAATTCATTAATTCCATATCCAATAAATACATTTTTCCTTGACTTAGCTTCCAACTTGTTTCTATTTTTAGAATCTAAATGAGAAAATGATTCACAACCAAAGGTTCTAAGAAAAGAATAATTCACCTTCTTACCAGTCCATGCTTCCTTTAGAATACCACAACCCAAAGGAGTAGAGAGACCTCTATTAATAAAATATACAATATTATTGATAACATCTGCCCACATGTGTAAGTGAAACCCAACATGCAACCTCATGCTCCTTGCATGCTCCATTATAGTCCTATTCATGTGTTTAGCCACTCCATTTTCCTATGGAGTCCTTGAAATAGTTTTCTGTCTACAAATATTATTAATGGAAAAATAATCTTCAAATTAATAATTGCAATACTCGCCACCATTATCATATCTGATACATTTTAATTTCTTACCAGACTCATTTTCCACCAAGCGTTTCCACTTCTTAAAAGTTTGAAATACATCATATTTATGTCTAAGGAAATAAAAACATACTTTTCTAGTTGCATAATTAATAAATGCAACATAATAATTAGAGTGACCAAGGGAAGATACTAGAGTTAGACCCTATAGATCAATATGCACAAGTTCTAATTTCTCCTTTTTATTTTTCTTCCTAGTTTTTACAAAACTCAGTCTCTTTTATTTTCCATATACTCAACTTTCACAAAAATCCATATTAACACATTTCAAACCTTGTAAAACTTTCTTTGAATGAAGTGCTTTCATACCTTTCTCACTCATGTGCCCAAGCCTATTGTGCTATAGTGTTGTATTAGAATTTATAGTAGTGATTTGTTCTCCTTGCTCAACTGCAACAACTATTCCTAAACATTCATTTTTATTTGAAACAATTAAAGTAGAAGGAACAGTATGACTTGTATAAAGATACAAGGTGCCTACTTTCACACCTTTTTCTACTACAAGGGAACCTTTTGAAACCTTCCAATTTTTTATGATTAAAAGTAACCACACAACCCTCATCACACAATTGCCCTACTAAAATTAAATTCCTAATCAGCCTTAGAACATGTCTTACTTCATGTAGTGGCCAATGATTCCCATTTTGCAACTTAATATTAATTTTTCCTTTCCCAACAATCTGACAGGGTTCATTATCCCCCAAATAAACAAGTCCAAAAATCCCCTTGGACAAAATAAATGAAATAACCTCTATGAGATGTAGCATGAAATGAAGCACCAAAATTTAAGACCTGGGAATCATCAAAACTTTCTAAAGATAGAAGCAAAGCATCCTCTTTGAATTTGTTACTAACCACATTTGCCTCCTTGTCTCCATCTGGTTTGTCTCCTTCATTTTTTATGTGAGTCCAACAATCTTTCTTTTTATGCCCTATTTTATGACAACACCATTAGTCATTTGGTCCTCTTGATTAAGATCCCCTTCCCTTTAACTTTCCTTTTGATTTCCCAACATTTATAGAATTACTTCCTCTCTCAATCGTTCTGCCTCTGCTTTGTGCGTTCAAAGTATTTTCTAATGTAGAACTACCTGAGGTTTTCCTACAAGTTTCCTCACTCAAAATAACACTGATCATATCATCATATTTTATGGCATTAGATCCAAAAGAAAAATTCTTCATAGCCATTACCAAGCCATTCCAACTTTCAGGAAAAGAACACAAAATCAAGAGAGCCCTAATTTCTTCATCAAAATTAGTACCCACATAAGATAGTGAACTAGTATAACTAACTAGTAATAGTACTTAACTCATTTAAATTATTTTCAACATATCCACCTTCTGTCATTTTCATATTAAATAAATGCTTCATGAGAAATACCTTGTTTGAAGCAAAGGGCTTTTCATACAATTTTTTTACTTGCTTTCCATCAACTCTTCTTTCTTCTTTTCTTTTCTAATATTAAATGCCATCGATGATGCCAGGCATAATTGAATGTTTCCAAGTGCCTTTCTAGCTAAAAGATCCTAGTCATCATTTGACATAGATCCCTTCTTGGTTTTTCCTTCCAACAGCTTTCATAAATCCTTCTGATAAAGATAGTCCTACATTTGCATCTTCCATAACTAAAATTTATGCCCATTAAACTTGTCAACCCTCAACTTACCCTTCTCTGCCATCATTCCCACTCCACCATAAGACGCCCACTCAACCGTGAGACTTTCCTGCAGAGGATAAGTGAAAAATAACGTCACTCTGATGCCACTTGTTAGGATTAGACCACAAATAGAAATAAAAATTACATGGAAATATAAACAATATCATAAAATAATAGATCATACAAAAAAGAACACAAGACACCAAGATTTAATGTGGTTCACCCAAACCCTAGGCTATGTCCAAAAAAAAACAACTCCAATATTTTTATGATCCAATTATTACAAGCTGATTACAATTTTTAATCCCTTACAACTCAATACTACCAGAAGAACCAATTTTTGCATCACCTTATGAAAAAATCACTAACCCTAAGCCCTTTTATAGAAGTATTTTTACCTCTTTAGGATTATAATTAATAATTACATGTCAACCACAAAGAAGTTATGAAGTATGTACAGTAGTTATTTGATTAGTCACCAAAAACTAACAATATCCCACTTGGGAACTAATCGAACTCCACAATAGAGAACACCCTACTAAGGCCAATGATCTTGTACGAAGAAGTGGTATGCTTCTAGTACCTAGTTGGGATCTAGAAAATGTTTATGTGCTAGATCAAATCAAAAGGAAGGAAAAAACCATATCTTCTAAAGAATTTACTATTGAAGGGTTGTAGAGGATAAAATGATTCAATACTAATTCAAAAAAATTGGTTGAATGGAGCATAGAACCAGAGAAGAATAAGACCAACTTAATGGATGTGTAAAATGAAACATAGGGGACTGCAATATTATGGACACTAGATAGTACCACATGTCGAGAGGTCTCAAGTTCTCTTAAGAACTTTCCATTTATGAATGAAGCTAAGGCTGATTAGAATGAAACAATATTAGATCAAACTTTCAAGGATTACATTAATACAAGGAAGCTCTATGAAGAAGAGACCAAAAAAGCTTATGTATATGAGAAGAAAACTAAAGAGGTGAAGGCAAGGACTAAAGGATTAGAAGGAAAAGTTACAACATTAAAGGAGTGAATCAAAGCCATGGAGGAAGATAAAACTAAAGTAAGAGTTGGAGAGCCAGAAAGGGCCAATAACGAAGAAGCAATTCAGATATCAGCAAAGGTACAAACAGATCCTAAGACTCAAAATCTATTAATAGAAGTTTAAAACCCTTAGTTAAACAATTAGCTAAAGGTAAATGTATTATAAGGTATGGCGAATCATAGGATAAGTGTCTTAAAGAGAATTTCTCAACAAGCACATAGTATTTTTATTTCGTTGCAAAATGGTGAGTACACTTCTAAAGAAGAAATAACATGGTTATCACCAATGTTTAACCACTAGGGATCACACATAAAATTCTTTGAAATTTTGATCATCTTAATGGCTAAGAAGCCAAATTTTCCAAAAAAAAAAAATCATAGTAAAAGAATAGCTGGAAGTTATGAAAGATCTGATGGGATTTTTCACTAGCAAATTAAAAATTATTCGAAGCACAGTAAAAATAATGACTGAAGGAATTGATTTTCTTGTTCCATTAATTTTAGACAGTGAGAATAAGTTAACGGATAGGCAAGAGTGGTGAAATTAATTTGATCAAATTCTAACAATGGGAAAAGTGATAACTATTTTTTATGGAGATGTTGATGAGGTGGCCTTCATTGGGTTGATTGATTTTCTTTTCAAGGTAGAAATTAACATGAATCAATTTTTAATAGAATTAAGGGCCATCATAGATGCCAAATGGAAGAAATAAGTTAGTGATTTTGAAGAAGTGAGGGGCATTGAATGACCCACAAAAAGAGAAATCTACATATGAGAGGCAATTGGGGAAATTAAATCCTTGCCCATGGGAGGAAATTAGATGATAAATGATGGATGGAGAAGAGACAAAATAGAGGGAGAAAAAAATCATAACATGTTACCTTACCTTTTCGTTATGTTGTGGGTACACCTATGGAACAAATCAAGATTATACCTAAACATTTCATGCCATCTGTTAGATTTTGGACTATTCCTTTTCTCTCTTTCTTTGTTTAAATTACAAGGAACTTTGTTTTAAGGATAATATTGTTTTTCTCTATAGCTTCTTGAAGAGTCATGTGTTGATAGGTGTTCTCCCATTTTTAGCTTGTCGTAATCCTTGTCCTGTAAAATGATTTAAAAGATGTGGAGTAAGGGTCCAAATTTTGAGTCTATCTATGTTTTATGCTTAGTTTTATGTTGTTCTAGCTTGTATTCTTAGAGTTTCAAAATTTAAATGAAAGGCTATTTTTCAGTCCTTTGTTATATTTTAGAGTTTTATATCAAAGATGTGTATCATTCTAAAGAAGATTAATATAAAGAGCAGTTGTAGGATATCCATGCATTCTAAATTATATCTCCATTTTACATATTTACTGTTGGATTAAGATTGTTGAAGTGAAGAAAATTGGTGAAACTATTATGGAGCAATCATTATTTTTCCATTGATGTCAAACCTACTACTTGTTGGTGAGACAATTGTTTATTTTGGTCTAAATTCTATCATTTGTTTGATTGATGAAGAGGATTTGAAAATAAGGATAACAAGAGAACCTAGAGAAAGGTTGAGTTATTCAACGTATAAGAGGAGCACTAGGACCAAGAAAGTGATTCATGATATAGTCTATTGTTTATCTACTTAAAACTATAATGAAAGTATACTTGAGAAAATACTTGAAGAAGGCTAAGTAAAGAAAAGTGTTTGCCAAGCCTGACCAGGAAAATAGTCCAAGCTGAAAAAAGTTAGTGCAGGTTGAGCAGAAAATAATTGAAGCTAACTCAAGAAAATTAGTATGAGCTAAGAAAGTGAGATCTATTTTATTTCAATTAAATATAGTTTAATATGTGTTGAGCACTAGTAAAAGACCTAGTATATGTCAAAACAATTAGTATTGGTTCAGCATCAGAACACAATGTTTGCCAAGAAAACACAATCTAATTTCCAAGTGTCATTAAAAAGTATTAGATAAAAAATTTAATGAATTTGAGATGACAAAGTTAATTTCTTGAATTGTGTGAAGCATGTGGAATATTTCTATGATGAGATTGTGGCATATAATTCAAGATAAACCATTTTGAGGTGAATTCAAAGAGGAGTGTAGAGGAAGTTTATAGAAGGGAATAAAATGGAAAAGTGGTTAGATTCATTGAATCTTACCTAACCCTAGAATGGACAATTGAGGTTAAGTGAAAAATGACATAAATTATATATTTATATAGATAGCATGCCAAAGAAACAATTGTTATGTGTGAGAACTTAAGGAAGAAAAGAAGTCTAACATGTTGCTTGATATGGTGGCCAAATAGAAGAGTCTAAAATTGGCATGCAAAGGAAGAAGGCTTAAGAGGATGAATGATTGAAGGGTGAAAAAGTTGTCAGAGATGAAGAGGATGAAAGCCAATTAAAATGGAGGACTAAATATCAGCTTGTAATCTACAAGTCAGTTGTAATTGTTTTCAGATTAAGTCCTACTATTACTCTCTAACAATTTTGTCATTCTAGATAAATCCTTTGGATTAAGGTTGACATAATAGTTATTAGTAAATCCTTAAATAGAGTGACATTCTAATGGAATTTTCTAAAATCCTCTAACAAGGCTCAATACTAATAGGGTGATTGAAATCCTTTAACTAGGTCACATTTAACAGTGTGCATTATAACCTTTAACAAGGTTGGCTCCTCACAGAGCTCACAAGTAAGAAGAGTGAAAATTGGTAGCATTTTATTGGTGGTTTTTTCCAAATTGGGTTTTATGTCAAAAGGTGTGATAGATTTTGTGGTTTTGCAAGTTTACATTTTTGCAAATTTATTTTGATGTAGGACAAAAAAATGTATATGTTTAATATATTGAATGGTCAATGCGTGCATATGAATAAGTGGTAGTATTGAAAAGTTTTATTTTTACATTTTTACCTTGGATGATTCACTACCCCCCCAACAACAATTATTCCAAGGTATTCCAACATTTACAACTTTGAGAATAAAATTAACAAGGTTCATTTTATTTGAATGCAATTTAGATGAGTTGTAAATTACTTCATTGTGCCTTTTGATTCAAGGAGTTGAATAAATGATTCTATTAAGTGATAGAGCTATTGGTGTATGGATGGTAACTTAAAAGTATGAAATTTAGGGTTTAACAATGGATACATTTAATTTAAAGTCAATTAAATAGATTTGATTCATTGATATGAATTTATTGTAACAATAGATTAAGGCATTGGTCAAAAATTAAGATTCAATCACGATAGTCATAATTTTCATTATATCATTCATTTTAAATCAAAAATTGATTTACAATGTTTATGGAGATGAAGTTAAATGTTGATCATCACTTAGTGCAAAAGTTTAACAAGTTTTAGGTTGCGGCAATAAGCTTCATGTCAATTGCAATTTCAAGAAGTCTTAGGGATCAAATCTTCTATAAGTGATTAGTAGTGTAATACTATTTAGAAAGGATTGAAATACCTAGGCTACTCTGCCTTGGTTAGCAAAACCTAAAGTGTAGAAGGTATCATTGTCTTGTTAGTTGGTCCAGATTCAAGTAACATGTGTTAGTCATGGGAAGTAGCTAAACCCTAGGTACCATATTATTTTTTGTCTTCCGGTACTATTAAATCAGAACTCCAATAGGGTGGTTGAAAGGAAGAACTATATTATGGTATAAATGGCAAGGAACAAGTTACAAATCAATGGTTTGAACAATTCTTAATTGGCTAACTTAGGTGCTACAAAAAAATATATTCTCAATAGAAGTCCTACAAATGCCCTAGACAAGATGACTCCATATGAAACATGGTATGAGAAAAGGCATAATATAAATCATTTAAATTTTTGTTGTTGTTTTTCTTATGTTCATATCCCTAATCAAAATAGGAAAAAGATAAATGCTAAAAGTGAATCATGCATTGGTGTGGGTTATAAGAAGGAAAGAAAAGTTTGCATAATATTCAATCCTATTACCAATAAGACTATTATTCCAAGTGATGTGGTTTTTTTTATTAAGGGGAAGTTTATGGTCATCAAAAAGGCCTAGTTTAAAAGCCTAAATCTAGTTTGGATGATGATATCAATGCTAATAATGATAATGAGTAGCTAACAAATGGATCTATTTCAAGGTCACCAAGCCCACCAAGTAGCCCCTCATCAATTTTAGTTGCAAGTCCATCCTCAATTCCAATTCCTCCAAGAAAGATAACAATATTAAATGATATCTATTAGAGGTGTCAAAATCAAGCACATGAATAAGATATAATAGATGAGATGGTAAATTTTGTATTCCATGCTAAAGATGATTTTGAACCATCATGCTTTTAAGATATATGTATAATCAGGTTTGGATGCAAGTGATGAATGAATAGATGGATTTCATTCATAGGTATGAGACATGGGATCTTGTAGAGCTTTCACATGAGAAGAAGAAGATTGGCACAAAATGGGTCTACAAGATCAAGTATAACAATGATGGAAGTGTTGAATGATACAAGGCAAGATTGGTTGCTAAAGGCTTCACTCAAAGGTATGTCATTGATTAATGAAGAAATTTTTTCACTAATATAAAGACAAGAAACTATTCAAATACTAATATCTCTTGCAACTCAAAAAAAATGGAGTATTAATCACATAGATGTGAAAAGTGCCTTCTCCAATGGTTACTTAGAAGAGGAAGTATATGTGGTACAGCCATAAGGTTTTAAAATTCAAGGAAAAGAAGACCATGTATATAAGTTGAAGAAGGATTTATATAGCCTCAAGAAAGCACCACATGCATGGTATGCAAGGATTGATGGATATATTCAGTAGAATGACATTCAAAGAAGTGAAATTTAACCTACTCTTTACTACAAACAAAAAGGTAATGATATTCTCATTGTGATTTTGTATGTTGATGAATTATTATATATGGGTAGTTTCTCAAAGATGAAATATGAATTTAATGTTTCTATGATGAATTAATTTGAGATAAAATATTTAGGTCTCATGAAGTATGGAATGGATATTTTGAAAAATTTTGATATGGCTGATTGTAATCCTCTTTCTACTCCAATTACTTATGGATTTGTATTATGTATCTAGATGATGGTGCTAAAATTATTTATGAGACATCATACAAAATAATTTTTGGGACTTTGATGCTTTTAACTCACATAAGGCCTAATATTGCTTAATCAGTTTCATTGCTTTTGGCATATATGAGAAATCCATCAGAGGAACATATGAAGATACCCACAAGAATTTTGAGATATGTGAAAAATACTATAGACTTTTTCATTCATTATTCTTCTTATAAGTTTGAGCTTGTTATATTTAGTGATTCAAATTGTGGAGGTAATTTGGATGGCTAGAAATCTACATCTTGTAATTTTTTTCTTTGAGTCTAGTTTAATCACATGGTTTTCAAAGAAGTAATGTATAATTTATCTCTCTTCTATAGAAGTGGAATATGTTGTGTTTGCTAGAGTAGGCACATAAGATTTATGACCCAGATTGCTTCTTGAGGAAATAGGTGAGATACAAGTTCAATCTGGTATGGTTTTTTGTGATAACAATAGTGTCATTAAATTGCCCAAGCATCAAGTTCATCACAATAAGTCAAAGCATTTTGATTTTAGACAACATTTCATTAGAGATTTGGTATAGATGAAAGTGGTTGAATTGAAGTATATTAGCATAAAGGAGCATATAATGGATATCTTCATGAAAGTAGTAGCAAAGGATCAATTTTTGGAACTCAAAGATCAAACTATTAGCCCTCTGAACATCAAGGGGGAGTATGAAGATTGATGTCATAAATGAAGGATTGAACATGAAGACTGCACTTCCATTGCAAACTGTAAAGTCACCATTTTTCCAATCATGAAATGTGTCAGTATTGCATTAGTTTAGAAGTAGTTTAGTGATGCAGCCAAAATTCCTCAAATAATTAAAAAATATATACAAGAGATAAAGAACTCAAAAAAAAATTATAACTCCAAATTCTTCTTTATTGTTCTTCTAAATCCTCCTCCTCGTACAATGAGAGAAATTAAAACTTTAAAGAAAAATCCAAAATTACCATTTTTTGGCATTTTTTTCATAAAACAATTTTTTTACCATTTCTGGTAATTTTTAAAACAACTCAAAAAAAGCTGATTTTTTTTCATGAAGCTTCCTAAAACTGAGGTAAGATGAATTACCAATTAACATTTTAGATTGGAAGTAATATTTTAAGGTTATTAATAAAAACAAACTTTCTGAAAACTAAGAAAAATATTAAAAGGTTTAAAATAACTACTAAAAGGTCTTGCTTAGAAAGACACTAAAATCTTCTACATCATTCTCCTTTGGTTGAAAGAACAGAGCCCCTACAAGTTTTGTTTTGAATGTGTACAACTTCTTTTCTAGATTTTTTTGTCCATTGTATCAAACATTGACTTTATTGACTTAGAGGAATGCAAGTTTATTCCCTCTTCTTGGTCTTGCAATTTTTTGACATTTTTTCCTTCATCTTTGCATCTGTCACTAGATTCCTCTTCCTCTTATGTTTCTTAATCCATATTCTAATCAATATCTTGTAAACCTTTAAAATCTGAAATGCCATTTCTTCTGTATAAACCTTTGTACCATAATCATTTATGTCTTCAACAAATAATATATCAACATATTCACCATGACCATAATTAACATAATACCTTTGGGAACATTCATATACCTCATTAAAAAAATCTGAATCATCCTCATTAGAAATCTCATTGTAAACAACCATTTATGTTTTCTCATTTTCAACATAAGGCTGAAAATGACAAAAGAACTCTTCCATGGCTATGTTTATCTTGGCTTCTTCAATTCTTGATGTCAAAATAGTCATTAGTATATTCACCATTTAATTTTTTGGACCTTCTTTTATTTTTTGTGTCTTTTCTTTCTTTTTCTTCTTTTGAATAATCTTTTGAATAGGCCATGCGATCTTCTTCTTGATTGGTAGGGACCATTTTTGCATTTTTAATTCCATTAGCTTTCTTAATCGTCGCCAACTTTCTTGTAGTTTTCTTCACATTTATTTCAACTCTAACTACCTCATCTCTTCTTCCTCTTCCTCTCTTTCTCTTTTATTTTATTTGTCATGCCCAAAATTTATGAGATAAAACACAACCAAATTTTTTTTGAAAGATGAACTAAGGATAGCACATAAGAAGATCCATACTCTGTTATGAGTATTCTATCAAACAAGAGATGTCAGGAATAACTTATATCTTTTGATATTATCAGAATGTTACTTTATTCAGTCATTGAATGGGAGATAATTAATTTAGTTATGACGAAGAATTTGTTTTCATTTAGTAACTCAAGTTTCTAGGGAAATTTGGTTAGTTTTCTAACCTTCATTGGAAGTCCAAGTTATAACTAGAAAATATTATCTTTTTGATTTCACATCTTATCCCTATCAATTTTGTATCCATGTAGTTGCTATAATAGTTTGTGAATTGAAAATATGTCTCTAATTGTTCTAGATGCCCTTATCTCAAGTCGTCTTACTATATGTATATATGTGACCTTACTTGTTACAACCTATGTCTGATTTTGATCCATTTTCATAGGATATAGGTATAGCTATTTATTGAAATTCTTATATTTATCCTTTGTTAACTAAATTAGTGTCCTTGGACTAGGTGTTTAATTCAATTGACAATAACTCATACTCCCAATTACTATAATTTATTACTTTCTATTCATTCTAGCATTTTAATTTTATTTACTTAATTATATAATTCTAAAACTGGCTAGGCATGCATGCGTCTAATGTTCTTTTCACACTAACAAGTATATCAACTTCCTTCTATGAACTTAATACTTGAAGAGTACCCATAATCATTTAGGGAGTTATGATTACGTTTTCAATATATTTAATTATTTATAATTTCAAATCTCATAAAAAGGATATTAATGTTTTCTATATGTCCAATTAATCCTATCATTACCAAATTTCTACATACCCTTTTCACCAAACCCAACTAAAATAAAGCATTATAATCATTAACTCAACATTAAAAAAACATTTCCAACCTAACCTAATATCAAAATTTTCATAATATATATAAAAATGAAACAATCCTATTTGGCGTGCTTATTCATCCAATAATACTAGACCCTAAACAATACTACAATCCAAGCATGAATACTTATCCCCTTTAATGATTCCTACCTCTAAAACTGGCACCTACCTTACTTTCCCATAGCTGGCGTCTGCAATAGTTCAAGGCTTTGATTTGAATTTTTCTTCACTGCTTATCCTTCCTAGGTCCACGTGACTACCTAGGACACATAGCTGTAATCATATTTTTTTTGGGTAGTTGGATGATGTAGGATACATTCGATCCCTTAGTCAAATCAGCGTCCTTTTTGGATTTTCCCACTAAACTATGCTTGGCGCCTAGTTTCCATGTGAGATGGTGGGAATACGTGATGGGGAGGCTCCCAAGGTGTTCGACCTTGGGGAGTCCCCTCATTATTATGTCCTTTATTTAACTTATTTATTTTATTACTTTGAGTCTTGAAAGTTAAGTGGTCTTAGTTAGTGAGCCTATAAATTTATAAATATATATTTCTTTGTATTTTCTTTTCTAAGATGGTGACACAAGGGTCACGGGTACAATGAGAAGCTCTCTTACATGATTAAGAGCTAGCTAGTGTGGGCATTTCCCCATGTCAAGTTATTCTCTTATTATTGATTTGTGCACATGATCCTAGGGACATTCTTTCTATTATAATATTGCTCTATATTCTTGGCAACACTTTATTTCTTCGTTCCATACATTTTCCAGAGAGAAAATGTGCACATTCAGGTTTAGAGTTCTAGTGGTGAGTTTCATCATAAAGTTATTAGATTTATTTATTTTTTTCTTCCCATTTAAATCATAATCTGATAATTTGCTTAATTTCATTATCTACCATGCATATACAATGTTCCATTAACAATATAATTCTTTCTTGCGATAACATAGGATCTTACAAGCCCATCACTTATGCTTCAAATTGAGACACAACTATATCAATAGAAAAGAAAACTTTCTCACAATAATCTATGAAATGTTTCTAATAAGAAAGAATGTCTCATTACTTAATCTTCTCCAGAATTACATCAATCTCTAATTGTGAAACTTACAATGACTTTTGGTAAATCTACCTTGCATAATGTTACAAGGATTATCCTATGTAAAGTCCCTGTGAGGTTTGGCTTTAACTAACAAGAAATGTTCATATGTGCAGAAACTTGTGCATCAGATTTCAACATGTCTTCCTTCACAATCAATGTTTCCATACAAGAACATATTTCCATACAAGAACAACAGTATACAATTTTCTAATACAATAGGAAGTAGCTTTCTTTTCTTTTAACAACATTACCAACTGACATATTCCTTCTACAATTATCCAATGGAACAATGATGCCAAGGTATTCTACTCTTCCATAACTCATGATCATATCTTAACAAGGAACATACATATACAACATTTTCCATTACTTCCTCTACATATACATTAGGTAACAATGACATAATCTCCTTTCATCACAATGAGACAACACGAGACCTTTCGAAATCATATGAAACATGATCATTGAAAGACATGAACAATGAGTAACATGAACACTGATCATCATGATCATTGAGAACATGAACAAGCTAGTGAATCCTCCTTCACAAGGGAGGAGCAAAATGTCAAGTTTTCTCATCCAAATATCAATCTGCAAGGTGATCATTCCAAGCCATCTCCATTGCTCCCTTGGGCACAAATCTGAAAATGCATCATGAAGAAAACAACAAGGACCATGGGTGCTTTCGACCCAACCATAGGCCTCCAAAGAGACCACACCCACGCTAGGGGAACAAGGCTCAAATTGGGTTTCAGACATACATCACAAAATTTTGCATGAAGACACAACACAAAACACAATCAACACCCTCCCATGGCTTGCACAATGATTCACCATTGGAATCATAAAACGTTGGGTGATGGTGGGCTCTTCAAGGAGGAGAAATTCATAAATATCATATTGCCAATACATTTTTCCTCTCAAGGCCACCACAACATAAACAACATATTACCACTGCATTTCCTCTCAATGCCTTCAAAACAACCATCTTCTCCTCATCCACCAAACCTCCTTGTACCTCCCAAACAAGATTCATGGCCATGAAGGAGCCCATGCTCCATAATAGCAACCTCATCATGAGGTAAAAACAAAAATTTCTTTCTCACTTGCAATGTCAAGCCCAACTTATGCCCTTCACCCAAGGCTTCTCTGCCCTCCCAAGGGTGAGTGAAGCCTTCACACCCATAATCACAATCAACACTCACATGCAAACAACAACAACAGAAAAACAAATGATGAACAACAAAACAAAAGCAAGAAAGGATCTCCAGAAGCACAAAACACATTCACTTTCCATTCCAACAAAACAAAACCAAGAAGGTGAACCAAGAAATTTACAAGAACATCACACATTCTCACATTGTCACAATACATAATCAATGCTCATAATGCAACAAGAACACCACACTTTCACAGAATACCCAAAAATCCATATCACATGATTTATAATGCAAATGCATACTCTATTAATGAACTCTCACACTTGCAGATTTGTTTAACCATACTAAAAGCAAGAAATGAGAAAGAAACAAGTTTTGAGACACCAACCTTGGTCCAAGCTATGGTGAGGATAGTTGTAGTATAGTTCCCTTAGTCTCCCTCCAAAACCTAACAGTCTCTAAAATTAGAGAGTGAGTAGACACCCCACTAGTTTGGCCAAGACCCTCTAATAAAGCCTTCTCACTAACTTATTTTAGCAAAAACACTAAGCCACTACTTCTTACAAACTTGTCTCCTCCAACTTTTCTATTTTTGACTAAGTGGGAACATGGATATGACAACTCCAAATTCGAATTGATGGAAGAATGCATTGGTAAAGGGGCTCCCTAGGCTATCTAGGCACTCACATGATCAAAAATAGGTCCCTGACATGATGTACTATCATATGGGTAACTTATTTTCACCTAAAAGACACTTAGGGACCACCTAATGACCCCTAAAAAACCCTAGCCAAGTCCAAATTCGAATTTCCTTTGATTGAGACTCCTCATGGAATTTTTTTGTATGTGAGGTTAACTTGGGTACAACATTGGGGTTAGGTTTAGGTTAGGTTACTTCTTGTCAAACCTTGAATGACATGGCATCTCTACATGGACAACACAAGTGTCAAATGACACACAAAAAACAACACATTAC